>OY282520.1:44088502-46488502 GCA_958296335.1 Urtica urens | reverse complement strand
CTCAGTTTTGCTCAAACTTGGAGGAACATAATACTTGTATCGCGTAGAGTGCTTCGATTGACCGCATTTGCGAGATGTTCCCAAAGCTTCTTGTAATATGTTTTTTCCATTTTCCAGTCTCCAAGATCCTTCCGTTGCTTGTTGCGATAACAATTGATACACACATATTATTGTTAGTTAACATTATAATAGTAATAGTATAAAATAAATATAAGACTTACAATTTTTTCCGCCTTGCTTTGGTGTCATCGTCCTTATAGTTTATTTTTATTTTTTTGTTGGAATAGGTCTAGGGTTAAGAAAAAATTATCATTAACAAGTTAATGGCAAAATATAAAAATATCTTTATAAGAAAAACAATTTTAAGCAACCATGAAGAGTTTGTTCATGCAAATCTACATTTAACTCTTCATATGTTGTAAGGGTTGATTAAGGACTATAAAAGTATTGAATATTATAAAGCTTCAAACAAATGAAAATGAAACGAATGAAAGTTTCAATTTTTATTAATTTAATCAGAAAAATACGATAAGGACTCATGAGAGATTTATATACATTGATATGCAAATAAATAATCCTATTATGGACATCTTTGCCAACACTTTCTTCTGCGAGTCAATCCACAATTTCTCTTTTGTAGGCCATACTGCCTCTTTTGATACTACAAAAAGTCAATGGATTAAAATATAATTGAATAATATGAACTAATTATCAACTAAAATAACTGTAACCTTCTATTGATCGAGTTTTTGGTATTCGTTTTGGCCGGTTCGAGGTTTGTATTTTTTTTCCACTATCCGATGATTGTTGAATATGCAGTTCGGTTATACTCCACAAACTTAATCCAATATTATTCGATAATACTTGTGAAGAATTTCAATACACAAGTCGGTATCTTTAAGACACTCGGTTCATTGATTGTGTTTGAGTAGATAATGATAGAACTCATTACGAAATATTTTTACCGCTTCTCCCGTCTCATAAGACAAGTGTGCTTCCGGTCGATTGAAATTTCAAATCCTTCTTGTACTTCGTTCAAAATACGGTCATATTATCTGATTGTTCTATTTTAATCTCCAATCGTTCATCAAAGTAGGAGCGGGCTCTATAGCTAACACACCAAAATATGTCAATAATTCGTCTCCCTCTTTACCTATTGATTGAGATTTATCATCAACCGATAATGATATCTTTCTAACAAGAGATTAAGCCTTATTAACTCGACACTTAAAAGTATTTCTTTGTTTTCTGGATTGCTCAAAATCTATAGATAGGAGTCTTCTAACACAAATTAAAACAAAACTCAATTTCAATACAAAACATACTAATTCAACTTCAACAATTAACAAAAAAACATTCTAATTCAATTTCAACTTAGAACATTATAATTAACACTAAAATAATATTCTAATCACTTTTAATTATACAAACTATTCATGGTTTGCTTAAAACAAAATATTCACAATCTTAACATCAACGAAGCTTTGACCCTTGTATGATTGTTGAAAGAATCTATGATCTCTGGTTACAAGGCATAGAGAGTTAGGAACTCTATAGTACTTCCATTGTATCTTCGGAAGATATTGAATTGACCAGCAAACATTTAGAGACAATGTAAGAACAACCATTTAACCTCTTTTGTCTCAAGGTCACTATGTATGAATTGCATCGTGCTTACCATAATCCTGAATTGAGACATGTCATTTCATAACTTCAATATATTAATTTGAGAACGCTACACTCTAGATTCAAAATTGTGAACTAGATGAGTTCTATTGGTGATGTATCGGGTTGTAAAGTTGACAAGAGTATACTTTGTGAAGTTCTCATTGATATGGAGTTCATGTACAAGATTGCTGAAATGCAATGTATATCACCTCATGCTTTAATACTTGGATTGTGAACAATGAACCACGGGGTATCCAAAATTAACTAATGACTTTATATGGATGAAACAACGTGACTTGTTAGGTACTCGTCAATACATTGTTTCTATCTTATTCACAAGTATTAAAGGAGTTGAGGAAATACCAACTAGAAGGGTAAAATGGAATTTTACTAATCCCATATAATTGATGATATCCATGAAGGGTAATCGTTCGATAATATTCAATGGATCTAGTCAATAAAAATAAGTAGATTTTTTAGTAGAAAATATATTCATTTGAACCGAGAGATTTTCAGTGTCAACTCTCTAGTGGAGTCAATTGACATTAAGCTAATACTCGAAAAATGTTTGTGAACTTTTGAGTCCAAGTATAGTAGTTCAACCTTTGTTTATTTGGATCCATAAGGTCACTATTACAGGTCATTAGAGTAGGATTGTTATTCTAGAAGCTAAGTCAAAATATGTTCAAGTGTTGAACTAGACGTTTTCTCGAAAAATGTCTAAAAGGTAGTTTTCTTCACATGGACATAAAATGATGTAAATGTCAGAATAAGATTTTGAATATTTTCACATGATGGAAATTTAAATTAGTTTCTAAAGCCGAGAAGTCGTTTGAGGCATTATGAAATTAATTTCATTATGTGTGCAATATTAGTTCTACAATGGGTATTTTCAGAATTGTCTTAAAAGAAATAAGGAAGCATCTAGAAGCTCCCCCTAGGTAGAATTTCGGCCATGCATCATATCTCTTGTTATTCTGTGCATTAGTACATATTGGTAATTGCCCAAAAGAAAAGAAAAAATGAATTTTTTTGAGAAGGAAACATATTTGCTAAGTGAGGAAACAAATTTCATTCACTAAAGCAAGAGGATGGCCGACCATGTATAGGGGAAATAGGAGAGGAAATCAATATTGCGCAATAGGAAAGGGTAATTACCCTTTCTTGTATTTCATTCTCCTATAAATAGAGGCTCACATTGAGATGTGAAAATAAGTTTTAAGCTCTTGTTTCTCTCCCTTAAATATATCTTTTATTTTGGAACCTAAGTCCTCAATAGACTTAGGACAAAATTAGCTATTTAGCTCATAGACTTGTTCTTGAATTATTGTGTTAATTGTGCCTACACAAAAATCCTTCAAATCCTCTATAAACTCATGTAATAAAAATCTTAAATTTCTCGAGTTCACGTTTAGGTGTGAAGGTAACAAGAAGATGAGACGATCTACCTTTTCTTAAGCTTCATAATGATCAAGCTATAAGAAAGGTTCGTAACAAGTAATTAAATAAAGTTTTTAAATGACAACATGTTCATGCACTTTTCCTAGGTTAGTAAAATTGTTTTACTAGCAAAGAAATTTTTATATTTTGCCATTAACTTGTGAGTGATATTTTTTTTCTTAACCCTAAACCTATTCCAACAAAGATCCCACTACACTTATACTAACAGACATGTGACATCTCGCCGCGGCGATGTGCTGGTTGAGCGGATGCAAGATATTCCTGAATCTTTTCAAAATCCTATTCCCCCCGGTCTGTGTCATTCTTGCAGACAAGTCTAGTGTATAAGTTCAAAACTTATAAGTGTTTCATAACATTGTTTTAATTTGTGTTGTTTTTATTTTATGCTAATTAGGGTAATATGTTTTTTCATATTTAAGGTTAGTAATCAAGACGATAAATGGGATGTAGGAGCATAGATTATGTGAAATATATAAAAAATGTGTCAATTAATTTTGTGATTTTGCTAGAGAAAATATGAAAGATAAGTCGATTTGTTGTCTTTGTGTGCAATGTGGAAATCATAGAAATTTTCCAATTAAGATTGTTCAGAAGCAATATTTATGCACATGGAATAATGACCTCCTATAAAGTATGGTTCTACCAGGGTGAGGTATTTCGTTCTACGACAATATACAAAAACAATGTTGACAAAGATGAGGCTGATGATATGTGTGGAATTATAAATGATTTGGAGGATGATCTAGTTGAGAGGCCATAATTGTTCGAGTCCATGACGAATGATGCGGAAACACCGTTGTGTGAAGGGTGTAGAAAATTTTCAGACTATTATTTTTAGTATCTTTATTCCATTCGAAGGTGTTGGTTGGTTGGACAAATACAATCTTTATGTTATTGATGCAAACGCATAAAGATGCATTGTCGAATGACAATAGAATGCCTTTGAGTATGTATTAGGTGAAAAAAACTTTAAGTACATTATGCATGAAGTATGAGAAATTTCATGCGTGTCCAAATGATTGTGTTTATATACAAGAACAAATATGAATATCTTGATCTATGTTTGACATGCGGTGAGTCAAGGTGGAAGAAGGGTAAAAGTCCATGTGGCGGTGTTAAAGGAGTTTCAATTAAAGTACACAACTTATCACAAGTTAATTATTAAATTACACAAACTAATGTTACATATTCATAATTTAAGTATTCATTACTTAAAATTATTTCACTCATTATGGTAATTCCTCCTACGCCGCAGTTTTGACGATTGTTTACTAGTGTCAGACACGCGAAAAATATGGGTTGGTACTCCGAAAAGCGTATCGATGATGGTATGTTTTGACATCCTTCTGAGGCTTCACAATGGAAGTCCTTTGATTTAGAGTATAAGGATTTCAGTCTTGATCCCTGAAATTTGCATCTTAGTTTAGCGTTTGATGGCATGAACCCGTTCAGCATGATGAGTAGTAAATATAGTGTGTGGCCGGTTATACTTGTGAACAACAATATCCGTCCAAAGTTGTGCATGAAGAGAAATTTCTTCATGTTAATGCTATTGATATCAGGACCGAGCCAACCATATAACGATATTGATGTGTATTTAGCACCGTTGGTTGATGACTTGAAGATGTTATGGGAAAAAGGATTTGAAGTCAAAGATGCTTACCGTGGAGATTCGTTCAACTTAAGAGCAATGTTGATGTAAACTATTAACGATTTTCTTGTTTATGCAAACTTGTTAGGATTCTCAGTGAAATTCTTGTTTATGCATGAGAAAAAATAGTTTTTATTGGTCATAGACAGATTTTACCAGCAAATTGTTGGCAGAGATACCCGGAATAAGATTATTTATTTGCATATAGATGTAATATAAATCTCTCATAAGTCCTTATTGTAATTTGCTGATTAAATTAATAAAAGTTGAAACGTTCATTCACTCCTATTCGTTTGGTTGAAAATTCATGATATTCAATCTAACAACGTATGAAGATATTGGAAATTAATTAACGTTTAATTAATAAAATTATATATCATATCACGATATGGCGGAAATATACAATATGAAAGGCGAATATATAATGTGTTAATATTGAATAATATAATACAAATGATTAACTACTTTTCCTAAGGGAACCCTCAATTAATGGCCTTTCATAGTAGTCACACATTACTATTTAGTTCGAACCATCCAAGAAGTTACAACTTCTAGTTCTCACCAATTACCATAAACTTTGGTCACTTATTTTTAACGCATAGCCTCTATGAGAGGATTACTTTAAACAATAAGTCTAAGTGTACAACCGACATGCGGGCCTTTATCAAAGTCACTTTGATAATGGTTCTCCTAGGAGAGACCCCGCTTCATTGTTCCTCTTTAAAACTTAGTTCATAACAATTTGATTAACAAAGTGATTCGGAAGTACTCCCATTGAATGGAGAGCCACGATGGGTGACATTTAGTTCATCACAGACGAAGTTAATTAAATTCATGTCTGGGACCTTAGATTGCTTCAGCGATAAACATCCCCCCCCCCCCCCCCCCCCCCCTCCCCTCCCCTCAAATTTAGTTTTTGCAAAATAGTTTACATTTTATAATTCTTTTATAAACTTTAAACTATATGCATGAACATTTCATGTTAATGTGATGTTGGCGTTCTATCATATATAATATGTGAGTTGATTATGCTATGAGATTATATAAAATTAAACATAAAATATTTAACTCATCTACTGGCCCATTTCTAATTACAACCCAAAATAAAAAAATATATTGATAAATAACTATTAAATCTTCAATGTCATCTTCGACCAAGGACCCCATGTGAGGCGTCATTTGATGTCTCGGGTTAGCCCCCACACGTGCCTTCCTTGTCTTCTCACCTCCGGATTACAAATTAAATAAGTACAACTTAACTTGTCCTCGCAAATTGAGGCTCACAAATTTAAAATTTGAAAATTTTAAAACTTAACCCGGGCGATAACTGAAAAATTGCTAGGGCCATAACAATAAGGATCCATCCATAAAACACATTCACAATGCAATATTAAATCATACAAAAATGCCAACAGTAAAATAGTCAAACAATTTCAAAACTAGTCATTAAAAACATAATTTTTAATGCATTTTCAAGCTCTGATACCATTTGTTGAAAATTAATTAACGTTTAATCAATAATATTATATAACATATCACAGTATAGCAAAAATATATAATATGATCTAATATATTAAAACTCATTTTAAAATATTTAATTAACCTAGGAATTAAAAATTACAAATATGTCAATAAACATTTTATTCTAGACATATTGATCAACAAATTGAGCACACTTCAATCTACCAGCCTATAAACAATTTTATAATATTGCAAAAAAATTTGTTACAAAGGACTTACACGTGAGATTGTAAACAATCTAGTGCGTGGCTCGCTTTCGTCGGAATGCCTCATCAATTGCCTTGCCGGAATTGAAACTATTGGATGTGCGGGAAGAAGCCTAATGCACGGGGAGGCAGACAGGTGCACAAAGAGGTGGGGCTGGTTGGCTCGCAGGAGGCAGTCTCATGAGTGCAGGCGCACGGGAGGCAGGTTCAAGGGATTAGACAAAAAATAGGCTCACCGGAATTCACTGAAGCAGGCTCGCTGGATTGACTGATCACCGGCCAGAAATGTGAGCCTGTAAATATGCGGGTCTGTGGGCCTATCTGGACATGCAGGACCTGCGGGCCTAGGTAGAAGGGTGCTCGAACCACGTGGAAAGCACTGAGACACAAGCTGGAGGTGTGCGACACGCGTGGAAGGACAGGCCTCCTGAGGCTCACTGGTCGGATGACTGCCTGGCCGGTTTGTGCCTTCTTCGCGTCTAACTCGTTTCTCTCGTCTTTTGGCTGATTCTCTGCAGAAAAAAAGTCACAAAAACTCAATGATATAAATCTCGGGTTTTATGGGAGATTAAGAAGGGAATCACTCAAAGGTTTTAATCAAGAAATCAAGAAACAATTTCTTGGAGTTCCTTCTCTAAAAGCTATCGGCCAACAAACACATAGGGGAGATGGGAGTTTGACCGTGTGTTCCAAAATTGGGATTAGGATTATGTTTATTTAAAAAAATCCTATATATATATTGAGAGATGACGGGCTTAAATTAGGTCAAACCCATTAGTCAACTTAAGCCCTATTTAACCTTTTAATGATTTATTTAATTTAATACCCTGCCATAATTCAACAAATATGGCCGGCCATGATTAATAATATTCCCTAATTATAATTGATTTTTTTTATAAAATAATAGTTAATTAATTTAGAACATCTCATTTATTTTATGACAAATTATCAATTCTTTTCATACTTCTCAAACAAGTAAAAATCGAGAAAAAAATTATTTTCATCTTTTACTTATTCGAATCATTAAATTATATTATTATCAATATAATAAACTAATATGATTCATTATATAAATGTAATAATAAATAACTAATTCTTTATTTAATTACTTAGGAAATAATTATCTTAGTGTAAATCACAATTTACATTTAATGAGAAAATCAATCGTTCTAGTTCAATAAATCCTGTCCGAGAGTCTATCACTGAGACCTTATAGACCCACATTAACGAAGCTTAGAATAAAGATCGGACTCAAAAGTTCACAAAAAAATTTCAGACTTTAAATTCTTAATATTAATCGATTCCACTAAAATATATTTATTCACTTTGGGATTAAGGTAATTACCAAAATACCCTCGTATGTGACCTTGAAGTTTCGAGTGATTAAACGGTTTTATCTCGAGTTTCAAAGTATCATTGCTCTTGCTCAATCTCTTCATTAAGACATCAAGAATAATTTAAAGAGTCACAACTCTCTCACAAGATAAAATATCGTGTATCTATTCAAACAATCAATACTCTAATTTGATTGTCCAATCGATCTTTAGATTACGAACTATTGTTTAAACTAGTCATAAGAGGGTATATTTTCAAGTCTATACTTATATGACAGTTTCATAGCGTATAAAACATACATAAACACAAACTTATATGAGAATGAAAATTTAATTTTACTTAATTCTTCAGCAAAACGAAATACAAAATGTATTTATAATGTCTAATATCTCCTTTGTGAACACCAATCCCAATAGAAGAGTCAAATGTAGATTTGCGTGAACAAGTTCTTCATGGTTTGCTTAAAATGAAATATTCACAATCTATAGATCAACGGACTATTGATCCTAGTATGATTGTTTGAAGAATCTATGATGTCAGGTTACGAGGCATGGATAGTTAGGAACTCTATAGTTCTTCTGGCATATATTGCGAAGATACTGAATTGACCAGTGCACTTTTAGCAAAAAATGTAGGAACAAAACATTTAACCTCTTCCAACTCAATGTCACTATGCATGAATTGGATCATGCTTACCTTAATCCTAAAATGAGACATGTCATTTCATAACATGAGTATATTCATTTGAGAAATGTACATTCTAGATCTAAGTTTGTGAGCTAGATGTGCTCTAATGGTCATGTATGGTGTTATGAAGTTGACATGAGTATAATTTGTGAAGTTCTCATAGATATGGAATTTATGTACAAGATTCCTGAAATGCAACTTACATCACCTCATGCTTTAATACTTGGATTGTGAATAAATTTAGTGGCCGGTGTCCAAATGGAATAAAGGATTCTTTTGGATGAAAATTTGTGACTTGTTAGCTCCTCGTCAATACATCGTTTCTAACTTATTCACAAGTATTAGACAAGTTGATGAAATAACAACTAGAAGGGTAAAATGGAATTTTATAAATCCGATTTAGTTGATGATATTCATAAAGGATAATCATTTGATAATATTCAATGGATCCGCTTATCATAAATAAGTAGATTTTTTAGTAGAAAATATATTCATTTGAACCAAGAGATTTCCAGTGTCAACTCTTTATTGGAGTTAATTGGCATTAAACTACACTTGGATAGGTTTGTGAACTTTGAGTCCAAGAGTCCTCTTAAAGATTTGTTTATCTGGGTCCATGAGGTCACTATCACAAGTCATTAGAGTATATTTTGTTAAATTAGAAGTTAAGTCAAAATAAGTTCAATTGTTGAACTAGACGTATTTGCCGAAAATGGTCTAAAGATATTTTTGTCCTTTAGGATATGGATGTAAAAATGTCAAAATAAGATTTTGAATCTTTTCCAAATTCATATAAAGTCACACAGCTTAAAATGGGTTTTCAAGTTTAGTGAATTAAATTTTGTGAATATATTAGGAAGTAAATATGTGTGTGTACACAAACATATGGCAGGCCATATTACATCAAGGGAGAGAGATAAATATATCTTATTATTTGGTGCACTATTGCATGTTGGTAATTACCCAGAAGAAAAGAGGAAATGAATTTATTTGAGAAGAAAACAAATGTCCTAAGTGAGGAAACAAATTTTCTTACTTATGACAATATGTGGCCGGCGATGTAGAAGAGAAAGAGAGGAGGAAATCAAATATTGTGTCATGAATATACAATAGGAAATGGTAACTACCCTTTCTTGTATTTCCTTCTCCTATAAATAGAGCCTCATATTGAGATGTGAAAATAAGCTTTTGGTCTTGCTCTTTCTCTCTCTTGCAACCAAATTCTCTCCTTCTCTCTCTAAAATACTCTTTTATTATAGCACCTAGATCCTCACTTGATCTAGAGTATTAAATTATGATCTAAGACTCGTTCTTGGTTTATATTGTTTAATAGCGCCCACTCACTAAACTCTTCAAACACTCGAAGACTCTAGTGGTAGGATCTTTCGTGGTTGCTCGAGAATCTAAGGACGAGAAGCCGTAAGATGGGACGTAGGATCTTCATCAGAGAAGGATCTCTAAGATCAAGCAACAAGAAAAAATTACTAAAAACTTTTTATATTTATTATATGTTTTAATTAACAACATTTTCATGCACTTTGTCTAGGTAGTAAAATAACTTTAAACGCTTTGAAACCAATTTTTATATTCCACCATATATGATATGATAATTAATTATTAAGTTCTAGACCGATTCCAACAAATAGTATCAGAGATGGGTTAAAGTTTAAACATGGACATGGTTTTAAAATTATAATAAAAGAAATTGCTTTTGAATCTTTCTTGGAAGATGAATATACTAGGTTTGTGTTCAATATTTTATTTTATTGTGTATGAGTTTAAAATAAATAACATGTTGATTTTTTACAACCTAGGGATGCTATCTAATTACATTAGAATCAGCTCTAAATAATTTATGACTAGCATGTCGAAAAATTTGTTATTAAAATCGTTTCATTTTTAATAAAGTAGTAATATTGTCTTACTTCTTTATGTTGTTGATTTTTCTTATTATGCTTTCTTATTAATAAGTTAAAATAACACATAACTAAGACTAATCTTCACCTTTAAACATCTTCAATAAACTTCTGTTCTCAAACACCTTGATCCAACGTACCTTTTAATTGTTTTCAGTTTTTAGGACAAATTGTTATATCTCAGTAAAATGGTTATGAAATTTTTCTCAGAGTATGAAAATCACTGGTTCTTGAACCAAATTAAAGGTACGGATATTAGCTATCCAATTCAATTGGTTTTAATTCATTAGGATACCGGATGTGTCATTTATGACCTTTTATGTCTAAGGTTTATGGCAGTCTGCGAATCCATGATATTTTATCCGGATTTACGACTCCTAGATTCTTTCCTCTTCTTGATGCAACTGTGGCTTATCGGCGTTCACACGTTCAACCACCATGAAGATGCCTTGAAGGAAGATCTCAAAAACTTCCAACTGCAAAAGTGAGATTTTTTGTCTCACACACTTTCCTTAGGAAAATAAACTAGAAATAAGATCCGAGTATGTTTCTTGTCCATTAGTGCATTAACACTGGTCTCCCCTCACAAATATCATTTTAGGGCTTTTTTTCTAAAGTTCCACTCTATCTATCTGTCCTCAAGGAAACATGTTTCCAAACTTACTAGAGAAGATGTACTTGTTGACCCACGATCCCCAACACTAATGATAAGTGAAAATATCGCCAGACTAAGAGTCAATCTCGTGGCCCTCTCTTTAGGGAGAGTACTCAACGATATTTTACCCTTAACATTGCTTGTAGGGTTACTTTAAAAAGTGAAACAATGAGACAAGGCCTCCCCTCAGTGAATTGTTTTAAATAAATATTTTAAACTAAGTGGTTGGTTATACACTTTGATTTAATCTCTAATAATTCTCGCACGAGGCCCTGCGAAAAGATTTGAGTGATCAAAATTTTTATAAGGTAGCTAGTCAAATGTTGATGTATTGACATCATGATTATGAGTTAATGATATGTCATTTACTTTTGAAATGAGTAAAGTATCTTTTTTGTTCATAACATCTTTGGATTTTTCCTATTCATATTTAAAAACTTAAAATCCTAAACAAAAGACTAATCATAAAATTGTTTTAACTTTCAGCAAGATATCTCTAAACTCTCTCTCTACTATCCTTTCCTCGAATAAACTGGAACGGGAAAAATACGTAGATTGGAAAGAATACAAAATAAGAATGAATATTTAATTTTATTTAAAGTCTCAACAAAATATAATACAAAATGTATTTAAATGTCTAATATCTCCTTTGTGGGCCCGAATCCCAACAAACTCCCACTTGACTCAAAGGACATGTGTATAATCTATAGGTGTCCCTCAAAGACTTTACTCGTTAAACGCTTCATGAAGGGATCAACAAGGTTGTCAAACGTTGAGATCTTCATAACTTCAGCGTCTCCTCTATGAACGATATCTCGTACCCGGTGATATTTTTGTTCTTTATGTTTTGAGCACTTGTGCTTCTTTGTTTCTTAGAGATAGCATCAACCCCACTGTTATCACAATAAAGTGTAATGGGCTTGTTCGTATTTTCCACAAGTCGTGCCTTAAATGTCTCAACAATTTCATCTGGTCCTCTTTTCTTCTTATAAAACCATTTACACCCAACAGGTTTAATACCCTCTGGTGGATCTACAAGCTTCCATACATCGTTGACATACATCAAATGCATTCCAACGTTCATGGACTATTGCCATATGTTTGCTTCGGAACCCTGCATCGCTTAGGAAAAATATACTGGATCATCTTCCTACTTGAATGCGACTGAGGTGTAAGCCTCACCGATAAACATGTATAGTTCAGGTTGTCGTACAATCCTGTTACTGTGACGAATCACAGTATGCTTTATTTGTGATTGTGTTCTTCCACTGTTGGTGTAGAACTCGTCATAACTTGTGAAGTACCCGCTACTTCACCCAACATTTCCGTAAGCAAAATTTTTGCTTCTCGGTACATCATCCTTCATGTAGTCCTCTTCAAGAAACCTAGAATTCGTGCTACCAAATATTTTCTTGTCATCAGGACTATAGAATGTGTACCCTTTCTTCTCTTTGGGATATCCTACGAAAAGACACAATTCTGAACGACTAGCCAACTTTCTACTAGCAAACTTTCTAGTTTTTGGTCTCAACACATGTGCTGGACAACCCCATATTTTGATATGATTTAAAACATATTCTCTACCACACAATCTCTCATAGGGAGTACCCGGAACCATCTTTGAAGGAACCTGGTTCAGAATGTAAGCTGCCGTTTCTAAGGCATATCCCCATAATGAATCAGGAAGGGATGAGTATCTCATCATCGACCTCCCCATATCTAACAGAGTTTGATTCCTTCTCTCTGACACACCATTTTGTTGTTGTTTCTAAGGCGTATCCCCAAAATGAATGTCTTATTCTCTATGAAGATCTTCGAACTCTCAAGAAAAGTACTCTCCCCCTCGATCTGATCGATGGTTATTGATCTGTTTCTATGTTTGCGTCTCAACCAAAGCCCGATACTTTTTGAACATTTCAAAGGTATTAGTTTTCTGTCGAATTAGGAAAACATGAACAAATTGTGAGTAGTCATCAGTGAAGGTTACGAAGTATTCGTAACATTCGCTTGCCTGGATGTTGATTGGAATGTTGGAATTTAGTTAACAATTAACCTAATTAATTATGAAACATATCGATATATGGCGCAAATTCATAATTCAATTTAACACATTAAAAACGTTTTTAAAACATATTCATTAACCATGTCATTAAATCTAATCTAGCATGTCAACAAATTAATATACTTATCAATAAATTCATTCAAACATGCAAAAACGAGCGATCTAAAATTTCTAACAATCCTACAAGATTATATCATTCATATCCAACTCGTTTATAGAAAAGTTACGTTCGATTGGATCTGCAAAATTGAGTCTCGGGATGCGTCCAAAAGGTCGGCCTATCCTCTACACCACGTGCGTCTAAGAAATTCTCAAAAGCGTCGTGCCTCCGTTGCTCCAAAAGTGGCCGGCTCTGTGGGAGGAAAAATCACTCAAACAACCACAAGTTGAGTCAATGATAATACTCAAGGGATTTTTAGGAGACAAATAGGGTGGGCTCTTTCGTGGGAACAAGAGGGAGAAGGAATAAAACTCAAAGAACAAGAAGGGCTGCCGGGAAACAAATTTCCTCTCTCTCTTTCTCTCTAAAATTCGGCCAAAACCTCTAAAGCAGAAGGGGGAAGAGGTTTGGCTGAGTGTTGGTCGAAATTAGGCTAGGGTTACCAAAGAGATAGCCTCCTTTTATATCAGAGATAATGGGTTTAAGTTAGGTCAAAATCCAATTCAGACCCATTAGTCAAACTTAAGCCCAAAACTCCTTTTAATGAGTTTAAACAACTTTTCCAGCCCATAAACCCTTATTATGGCCGACCATATTGTGTTAATTATCTCCCAAATTTATTTGATTTATTTCTAAAATAATATTTAATTAATTTAGAATATCTCATTTATTTAATGACAAGTCATTAATTATTTTAATACTAATCAATGTAGTACGAAACGAGAAAATATTTATTTTCATCTTTTAATTATTTGAATCATCAAATAATATTATTATCAATATAATAACATAATATGATTCGTTAAATAAATATAATAATAAATAACCAATTATTTATTTAATTACTCAGAAAATAATTTCTTAGCGTAAATCACAATTAACGTTGAATGAGAAAATCAATCATTTCTTGTTCACCAAAATCTCGTCCGAGAGTCTTTCATTGAGACCTTATGGACCCACATGAACGAAGCTTTAGAATAAATCTCGGACAAAAAAGTTCACAAACTTTTTCCGGCTTTTAATTCTTAATATTAGTCGATTCCACTAAATGACCAATATTGAACATCTCTAAGTTTGTATGCGTTTATATTTCCGTTTGATGTGACAAAACTATTCTTCACACGGTTCACAGTGTATATTACGTTATTACCCTTTGTGTGTATCATTAACTCAGAGGAATGTAAAATTACCGTTTTACCCCTGAGTTATTATTTCACCAAGTGCTCTGTTATTTGTGAACGAGAAAAAACATAAAGTGAAATGTCTCAACATGTCACATGTTTTATTTCAAAGAATTTTTTATTCGATGAATACTAGGCCTGGTTTATTCGCCTACACTCTCATAACAGAGCATGGTGTGATACTAATGCCTTAGCACTGTTTCAACACAAATTCCATATCTGTGAATCATATGTTTCAACGAAACAATATTATGACACCAACCGTCGGGTCAATGAAACTTCATTTAGCCATTGCCCATTGACAAATCAAATGTCATAAAGTGTTACAAGAATACATGTACTCACTTCAGGATTTAGGTAATTACTAAAATACCCCTCGTATGTGAGTTTGAGGTTTCGAGTGATTAAACGGTTTTATCTCGAACTTCAAAACTTCACTGGTCTTGTTCAATATCTTCATTAAGATATCAAGAATGAATTACAGAGTCACAACTCTCCATATCACAAGATAAGATATCGTTTAATTCATTCTAACAATCATTACTAGGAATCGATTGCCCAATCGATCTTTAGATTGCGAACTATTATTTAAACTAGTAATAAGAAGGTATCTTGTCAAGTCTGTACTTAGCACTTCTTTCGTTGATGACAGTTTCAGATCGTAGACATAAATGCGTAAACACAATCTTAAATAAGAATTGATATTCAATCTTTATTTAATTTCAAAGCAAAACAAATACAACATTAATATCAAAAATCTCATTTTTGGGCATAAATGCCAACACATCTCACTTGTTGTAATGGTAATTGACAACATTAATTTTGGAAAACGGGTATTCACATAATTAAATAAATATTTATAGAATAGTTGTTTATTTATTATTGGATCGAGTAAATAAATAATAAATTGGATTTTAAGCAAACGGGATTTGAAAATTCAAATGGATGAGCTATGGAGAGGCTTCGCCGAAAATCCCCAATGGCTATGCCCTAGGGGTGGCTGATTGTGCCTCCCCTAATCTCACCTGAAATTCTCTCTTATGAGAGCTTCCATAGATATTGCTCTAATGGATGAGAGAAAGTTTAGATTCACTGTTGAGATCTAATGACCCAGATTAAATCCAAAGGAGAGAATATCTCCAGAAGGAGAGAATATCTCAACCGAAATGAGAGAAAATATCTCAATGGTTATCTCTATACCAATGCTATAAATAGGGATAGAAGGGAAGAGAAAAATCAATTCCATTCTTCATAGAATATTTTTGGCCTACTCTCTCTCTCTCTTTCTCTCTCTCTCTCTCTCTTAGCCGATTATTTCCTCCCCATATTCCAATCTTAAATTCCAATCTTAAATAATAGGAGCGAGATCCCAAAACAATCTAGTTTCGAGATCTAAGTGAGATATCGTCTGTGCCCGCTCATGTTTCTTATTCGTCTGTGTCATCCTCGAGTACTAAATCAGACGAAGGAGTTGTTAAAGCTTGAAGACGGAACGATAATTGGATTGGAGCATTCTGTAGCTGAGTCAAAATCCATGGAAGTGTTCTGATCGCCTTTTATATTAATGGTTGCTGAATTGCTTTTATAATTAAATTAATAAATCTTGATCTTGTTAGTGATCACTATCATTAATTGGCTATCGTGAGTGGAGTTAATGATATTATGCATTTAATATGGTTATTAAGGTGAATTAATCACCAACAAGCGGTATCAGGGCTAGATGAATTTAATAATTTAATTGATTCGTTCTTGTGATTAAATTTAATGGATTAATATTGTGATATAAAATTCGTTACAACTCAATATGTGATATGTGAATTGTTATTCGAGGTTGATCATAGATTTATTTATACTCACTTTATCAGATTTCTTGTAAACCCCAAATTCAAAGGGTATAGGCTTTATGTAAAAATAAATTCAATTATTATTATTATTATTATTATCATTGTTGTAATCCGACGATCGATGAGAGACGAAGCTGCGACGAGAGACGAAGCTGCAATGAGAGACAAAGCTGCGACGAGAGACATAATGGGACCAAAGGGCTGCCCTCTGAGCCACAGAGCACAACCGGCCGCGTAACCATAAGAGACTAGGGCCCGCCGCACCCTATTGCCCTAGGCAACCGGGTTGGGACTTGGCTGCCCCTTGGCGGAGGCCCAACCAATTTGGTTGGGCCCTACCATGACGGGTTGGGTTCGAGGATGATATGATCTTGGACCCAGACCCCAAAGAGTCTTAAGTTTTATTTAATTTATTTAAATGGGCTGGACTCATTTAAATATTATTTATAATATTAAAAAAGAAATGATTATGATATTGATTTATTTTTCCAATAGATATATAATGGGCTTTTATTCAAATTGAATTTTTCAAAGATGTTACGAAATGAAATTTTTTGAAAAAGATTTATTTTCTCAGTTGAAACATATGGTTGTGTTTAACTGTCATCCATGAACTAATATGATTAGGTTCATATCGTTTTAATTTATAAAGAACCAATTAGGACATGATCTACAAGAATCAAACAATGCTTGCTTTGCTTGTTCATTTATTTTCTAAGCTATGATTGTATGCTATGACTTAGATATTGTATTATTTGATTATGGCTTTCATTCATTTAAAAATATTTAATATGATTAGGATAGTTAATTAATGTATGAGTTAAGCGGATCGGAAAGTTCTGTCACCAATCCGATAAGAGGCTAAGCTGGGGGTATTTAAGAAAAACTAGTGTCTCACTTTCTCAACTGCGAGCTTTTTCGTGAAGGAATTTTTTTAGGTTAATCAAGACTAGATGTCACGAATTAACTTAAACCTAACCTTTATCGAAATATATGTTTTTAAGGGTAGCTTAGTAACGCTCGAGTTTTTAATATGAATTAGTAAACTTGTAGTAGATCACCTAAATTAATGTAAATGCTATGAAAATTAAAATACTAAAAGTATATTGAGTCTTAGACCTCCAACATTGACACAACAACGTGAGGATGAAAGAAATGGAAGGTCTATTCCTCAGGACAGGCTTTTCTGATTCCAATACAAAGGTTGTGTTTTTTACAATAGGTGGGAGGGTTGATCTCTGCGTGTACTAGCTAACCGGTGACGTAAACCCTAAACCCTAAAACATATGTTTTCTCACTGGAATGTTGGGTCGACCCATATATGAACCAACCGGTGGTTGCTCATATGGCCAAAGTATTCCTATAAATTGGTAGTTAGTGAGCATTGTTATGAAAGGTACATGAACTATGATTTCTCACTAATATGAGTTGGAACTCATGTTCACTACATGCACTCCATTACGCCACCATAGTGGAACGGACTATGGTTATTGGTGATTATCGTGGATAATAAAAACTGGGTCTTTTTATATATTCGTATTTTTTTCCCGTGCTTTAGAGCATTATGTTTGTATTTCCTAAAAATATATGATGAATGTTTTCTTTTCGAATTATTATATATGTACTTGTGTTTTATTTACTTTCAGCATGATTTGAACTAAATATTGGATACAAAGTTGCAAGTGGGAGAGTGTGTCATTGACTACATGAAATCATTAACCGATAGAATGATTCTGATCGATATGTGTGGCACACAGATAGACGAAGCTATTCAAGTTGCGATTGTTCTTGAATCGCTCTCTGATGAGTACTCAGACTTTAAAGAGGACTTCCAAGGAAGGTTCTCTAAGTATTTCATGAAAACATTCTGTGGTCAACTTATGAGTTGGATAGATGGACCGATAAGGCAATCTTGCCTCAGTTAATTGCATTATGATATGTCAATACACAACTGGAGAATGTTCTCACAGTGGGAGAACCTTCATACATCGATATCTCTGATGATGAAGTAGTAAGCTCTACCCCTAAATCATGTGACGATATGGTACTATTTACAAATATACATGTATATGAGGCATTTTATGCTAGAGATTATTACTTGTCCTAGATAATTGATTCGGGACTACTAATCATGTGTGTACATCATTGAAGGTGTTTGACCCGTGGGAGGAAGTGAGAGGAAATGAACTACAGCTTAGAGTGGGCATTGGAGAGCTGTCACGGCTAAGGATTTAGGAGTGGTTCGACTCCGTTATGGAAATAAAAATTTGATTTTAGATTCAGTTTATTCTATTCCCGGTTTCTGTAGAAACCTGATTTCAGTTTTTGTGTTACTTAAATATAAATTTTCTTTGTCTATGAATGAGAATGCTATAAGTGTTTCTTTTGGGGAAGAGTTTTATGTGATTCTCACTTATGTGATGGTTTATATGTGTTAACTCCAGAAACTAAATGTTCATTTAATGTGGAAATGTTTAAGCTAGCTAAATCCACTTCTAATAAAAAGAATTAAAATGTTTAGTGATGAACTAACCTATTAATGGCACTTAAGACTTGGTGATATTAATATAAAGAGGCTAGAGAGACTTTCAAGACTTGGGCCGTTGAAACAACTCCAAGTTGGAACGCTGCGTGTTTGTCAATCCTATATAGAAGGAAAAATGACGAAGCGATAATTCACTGTAAAACGATTAAGAGCCACCGATCCTCTGCAACTAGTTCACTCTGACGTCTACGAACCAATGAGTGAAGCTGCGAGAGGCAATTACGTATATTTTGTCACGTTCACTGACGATTATTCCAGATACGGTTTCCTTTACCTAATGTAAATAAAATATGAAACTTTTGATAAGTTTAAAGAATTTTGTGGTTGTGCTAAAAATCAATTAGGTAAAACTACTAAGACCTTCCGATCGGATCGGGGAGGTTAGTTCTTAGATACAGAGTTCACCGATTATATGCTGGAACATTTAATTATTTCACAACTATCGGCTCCTGGTAACCCACAACAAAATGGGTTTGCTGAAAGGAGAAATCAAACTTTATTGGACATGGTAAGATCCATGATTAGCTATTCTTCGCTTTCTACTACTTTATGAGGTTATGCATTAAAAGGACACGCGTGCATATATTAAATCATGTTCCATCTAATTTAGTGTCCAAAACCCTTATGGAAATGTGGAACAGAGCTAATGCTCGTTTGCGATATTTTCGAGTATGGGGTTGTCCTGCTCATGTCTTGAAAAAAAAATCGAGCAAGCTTAAACCAAGAACAAACTTATGTTTCTTTGTTGGTAATGCTGAAGGGACAAAAGGTGGTATCTTTTATGATCCTAGTGATAGAAAAACTTTTGTTTCTACTCATGCTACTTTTCTTGAAGATGATTATGTGAAAAACCATAAACCTCATAGTAAAGTTTTACTCGAGGAAAATGTTAGACCAATATCGAAGACTAACGTACAAGGGAATCAATCTCCACCTACAATTGTTGTGAGAGTGGGAGATGACGAAGAAAACACAAATGTTAGTCCAAGTGCTGTACTGCCTCGTCATAGTGGGAGGGTCTCTAGAGAGCCTGACCGATATCTGGGCTTTGAAGCAAACATCGTTGCATTGCATACGAACGACGACAAACTCGTATCATTTAATGATGACATGGTCGACTTGCAAAAAGAGAAATTGCTTGAATCCATAAATCTTGGTATAGAGTCTATGCACTCGAACTCAGTCTGGAGTCTTGTAAATGCACCCGATCAAATCAGACCGATTGGGTTAACGTGGATGTACAAGAGAAAGAAAGGAGTTGATGGACAAGTCAAAACCTACAAGGCTAGACTTGTGGCTAAGAGTTTCACCCAGAGAGAAGGAATCGATTGCGACGAAACTTTCTCTCATGTAGCCATGTTTAAATCCATCAAAGTTCTTCTGGCCATTTTAGTTGATTTTGATTTTGAGATTTGGCAAATGGACGTAAAGAAAGCATTCTTTAATGGCTATCTTGATGAACAAATATATATGGCTCAACCAGACGGATTCAAAGTAAAGGGTCAAGAGCATAAGGTTTGCAAATTATTGTTATCCATTATTGACTCAAGAAAGCGTCTAGATCCTGGAATCAAAAGTTTGATGAGGTAATCAAGACCTATGGTTTCGAACAAATTATTTTTGAGCCTTGTGGATACAAGTACTCGAAGAAAGTTGCTGTTTCTTAATTCTTTATGTAGACGATATACTCCTTATAGAAAATAATATCGAAGTGATATTTGACATAAAGAAGTGGCTGGCAAAGCAATTCCAAATGAAGGATTTGCGGAATGCTTCTTTTGTTCTTGGAATCCAAATAATTCGTGATAGGAAGAACAATTTACTAGCTCTGTCTCAACGTACTTATATTGATAAGGTACTTGCTCGCTTCTCGATGAGGAATGGTCATAGCGCACTGTTACCAATACGCATAGGGTTACCCTTGTCAAAAGAGCAGTGTCCTAAGACACCTCAAGAAGTGGAGGATATGAGTGTAGTTCCATATGCTTTTGAAGTTGGGAGTCTAATGTATGTCATGTTGTGTACAAGACCCGGAATATGCTATGCAGTGGGAGTAGTTAGTAGATACCAATCAAACCCCGTCAAGAACATTGGATAGTTGTTAAGCACATCCTCAAATATCTTACGAGAACTAGGGATATGATGCTTGTATACACAAGTAAAGACTTGGTGATACAAGGATACACTGATTCTGATTTTCAGGAAGACCGTGACATGTTAAAGTCAATGTTTGGTTAAGTGTTCACTCTCAATGGAAGAGCGATTGTCTGGAGAAGTATAAGGCAATGTAGTATCACAGATTCTACTATGGAAACTAAATATATTGCAGCTTCCGAGATAGCCAAAGAGGTTGTTTGGCTAAAGAATTTCTTAGCCGAACTGGAGGTAGTTCCTAACATGAACGAGCCCTTGCAATTCCACTAGGATAACATTGGAGCAATTACAAACTCAAAGCAACCTCTCAGCCACATGAGAGGAAAACATATAGAGCGAAAGTATCACCTCATTAGAGAGATAGTTTGAATACGGGACATGGCAGTCATGAAGATCTCGACATTAGACAACATCGTTGATCCAATGACGAAAGGACTTTCCAAACGTGTGTTTGTGAAACACATAGAGGGAATGGGCCTAAAATACATGCCATGTTTTCTCTAGGTCACAGTGGGAGATTGTTAGGAATTCTTGTCCAGTTGAGAAGATACTTATGTAAATTATCGTTGACAATATTAATAAAATAAATTTTGACATTTATAAATTATTCAAATTGAAATGGTCATTTCTTATGTATTAAGATTTATAGAACATTCATCATCTGATAGCCTCTGTATCAAACTGAGTCACGTGCTAGGCACATGAGTTTGGGCGGTGATATAAAACGAGGTCGATGACCGATATACGCCTGGAAAACTATATCGAAAGTCACATATGTGGAACATATGAGTGAAGGTTGATCACTATGTGGGAACATTCTACGCTTGTGGTAAGTGTACGATCTGGACAGGCTTTGGTGTAGATGTGTTGTTTAAGAATAGTTAGGACGCACTAACCGAGGCCACTATGATGGTCATAATGATATTTGATCTAAATCCTGAAGTGGTCACAGACACTGAATCATGTCTCTGAGCTCTTTGACTCATTCGCTAAAAGGCTATCCATATTCTTGGAAGTATTCTCTTGGAAGTTTTCACAGAGCATGATTTGAGTGAGAAGTGATTTTCAGATACGGAATCCAGCCTCCCTGAAAGGAGGTCAATGTTCATTCACATAATGGTTAGTTCCAGAACCGATTAATTCCGCGCACTTTTAAACTAAGTTAACGTTCGAAAGAATATTTCATTGGGTAGCAACATTGTTTAGGGATGATATGTATCAAGAGAAGTATAACGGAAGAAATTCACTTCTCTTGGCACGGGTTGAACCCAGAGGATCTTGATCACGAACTGACTATAATAGTGGACACTCGTCACGATGAGTAAATATAATTCTAGTATTAAAGAAGGGTTCAGTCTTTGATTACACAGTGGAGTATTGATGAAGACTAGACAAATTGATGAAAAAAGATAGAACTATATCGTCTTTTTCTTCGGGTTCGTTAAGCTTTTACTACTAGGTCCATAGTCCCCGATTTGGCTCTGATAAAGGCGAATAAAAACTTTAGAATAATAATTTTTAATAACTATTTAATCTCACTTGGTATAATGGTGATTAGCATTATTAATTCTTGAAAATGGGTATTCGCAAAATTAAATAAATATTTATAGCATAATTGTTTATTTGTTGTTAGATCAACTAAATAAATAATAAATTGGATTTTAAGTAAACGGGCCATGAAAATCCAAGGGATGGGCTAGGGAGAGGCTTGGCTTAAAATCCTACGGTTGGCCGATTAATCATCCCCCAATCTCTCCCTGAAATTCTCTCTGATGAGAGAAATTCGTGTCCATAGATATTGATCTGATGATTGAGAGAAGAGTTTATATTCAGTTTTGAGATCTAATGGCTCAGATTAAATCCAAAGGAGAGAATATCTCTGGAAGGAGAGAATATTTTTAGAGGGAGAGAATATCGCAACCAAAGAAGAAAAAATCGCTCAGGGGTTATCTCGATACCAATGCTATAAATAGTGATAGAAGGGAAGAGAAAAATCAATTCCATTCTACATAGAATTTTTCGGCCAACTCTCTCTCTCTCTCTCTCTCTCTCTCTCTCTCTCTCTCTTTCTCTCTATGCCGATTATTTCCTCCCCCTATTCTCGAGAATTGCTAAATTGCAATCTTAAATAATAGGAGCAAGATCTCTAAACAATCTGGTTTCGAGATCTAAGTGAGATATCGTTTGTGCCCACTCATCTTTCTTATTTAGTAATCATTATTAAAATAAATTAATGAATCTAGATCTTGTTTAGTAATCATCATCATTAATTGGCTATTGTGAGTGAATTAATAATATTCCGCATTTAGTATGGCTAATAAGGTGAATCAATCACTAACAACAGTGAGAATCCTTAACAGCCGCATCGATGTCCCTACCCGCTATGAGATTTTTCGTGGCCGCGGTGAGGTAATACAAAAAAATTTACATAGACTGTTGAAATGACGTTGCGGCAAAGGGAAATTCAGGATGATGTGTGAAACTACTGCCACAGCGGGAAACCTCTATTAAAATCTCACCGTAGTGGTGGAAGTTTAAGGCTACAGCGAGAAGTTCAGGCCAAAGCGTGTTTCCTTCTATGCGGCGGCAAAACTTTAAAAAATATTCTACAGACTCTATTGAATTTTCATTGCGTTGTTGTGTATTTCAGGATGTGGCATGACGAGACCACCACAATAGGTTGAAAACAAGAAACTATTAACAGACTATTGGAATCTCGTCTCGGCTCTGGGTATTTTAGGCTTTGGCGGGTCGTGAATGCTGTAGCCCGATTCCTTCGTGGCGGCGGCGCGATCATCAAAAAACTTAGTAAAAATTATGAATACGTATATCTTTAAACACTATTTTTCAAAAACGATCTAAATATACAACCTCAAAACACACATATTATAAAAATACGTGTAAAATATACATAAACGAGTAAAATAACTTTAAGATATAGAAACCATAAGTCTTGAACATAATATTTCAACCATAAGTCTTAGCAATAAGTAAAAAACTTACATAACATAAATCATTTAACCATAAATAAAAACCGTAATAATTACATTGTATCAAATAAAATTGAAACAAACACATTAAACAATTATTGATCTTCATTAGTTGACGTTTTTGTTGTTGTTGTTGTTGTTTTCTGGTTGTGTTAGTGGTGCTTAATATGGTTGTGCCGTATATTCAGGCCATTCAAGTTGTGGGTGCAACCATGAGAAATATTGAGGATGAGGAGGAAAATTTATATGTTTCTCTTGCCTGATGTCCCAACGAAAATAAAGAGCGTTTAACGTTCAGTTAGTTGATGCCTTGAGCAAGGTAAGTGATGGAATGATCATCAATTACCTGAGGTGCTTATACTTGTAAATTAGGCTAGTTTGGTTGAGGTGCCTCTTCCTCGTCTTCCTCCCCTTCTTCGTCTTCTTGTTAATCCTCTCGAACGTTTGTAGTGATCGATGGTCGAATCCTTGATAGGACTCATACAACTCTTGATTGCGTCAGTTTTCAAATGTCCTACTCCCGCATTGATACAAAGAGCGGTGATGATCGACAGATATCGTAACCAATGTCATTCATTAGCATAGTTGAAATTCTTCTTCCAATTATATAGTCTTTAATGATGCAGTACGGAATTCGAGATGGCCCTTCCCCAAGGTCGTGAAATGCCTGATAAAGTAAGTCCAAGTTTTGACTAACCTGTTGAGTTGTGAAGGTTGAGTACATGTTTTTTTTTCCGGTAATCTAACTTTCTCTCTGAATGCACAATGTTATCCGCCATTTTTCATAATCACAATTTTGCAACCACCAGCAATACTCCTCACTCTCAAAGTCCATGTGGGGTGTATCAAGTAAATCGTTGATGACTCTGATGTGGAATTCAACATGTCTACCTCTAACCATCACAATGTCGTCTCTTGCATCCCTTAAGTTGGCGTAGAATTCCTACACCAAGTTCAAGTTCGTGTTACCATCGTGTTTGCGACAAAACTTGTCTCATTCAAGATTTTGAATGGTGTTGTAGATGAGCGCTACGATATCGGTGTTTTCGGTAACTTGAAATCCTCGCGCTGTGATTACACTACGCCCCATCATAATTTCCTAGCTTAGCTCATCATCCTTACTTGAAAATATGTGGTAATTTTAGTCCACCTCATGTGCCGTTTGACGAGAACGCTTTGTTTTCCCTTTTATTTTTGAAGAGCTAGGACCCTTGGATTAGTTCTAACCATTTTCACTTATAAAAAATAAAAATCAACCAATTTACACATAACCATTGTATAAACAAGATTGAATGTAACATTAATATCAAGTTCCAAACAAGATTCAACATCAACATGCAAATTACTAGTTCAACAAAAAAAAAAAAGATTTTACATCCCGCCGCAGTCGAAAACACAAGTAGCCACATCGGGAATCACAATGTTGCCGAAGCCATGCACAAATCACGCTACAACCTTGCTTAAATATTGAAACACTTTTTAGGAAAACTTTAATACTCTCGCCGCAGCCATAAACCCTAAACGCAGCCATTCACAATCCGAGTTTTAAACAATCGTACAAAAAACTTCAACTTTCAAACCCTAAATCCGAGTTGTACATAAAACTAAATACCCTAAACTCAAATTATAAAACGTACACTTACCTAATTGTTGGCGGGGAGGAGGAGGCGGCGAGAGTAATGAAGATGAGCGTAAGGTCTACAATGGTGTGGCGGAGGAGAGTATTGGAATCGATCTAGGATTTAATAATTAATTATCATATCATATCATATATGGGAGGAATATTATATATTATTTTCAAACTTGTAAAACTATTTTACTACCTAGGCAAAGTGCATGAACATGTTATCATTAAAACATATAATAAATATGAAAAAGAGTTAGTACCTTTTTCTTGTTGGTTGATCTTGGAGACCTTTCTCGGATGAAGAACCTACGCCTCGCCTCACTGCTTCTCATCTCTGGATTCTATACCAACCACGAAAGTTTCTGTCACTATAGTCTTCGAGCGTTTGAAGAGTTTAGTGAGTGGGCACTATTTAACAATATGAACCTAGAACGAGTCTTGGATTATAAACTAATACACTAGATCAAGTGAGAATCTAGGTGCAAAAATAAAAGAGTATTTTTGAGAGAGAGGGAGAGATTTGGTCGGCTAGAAAGGGAGAGAACAAGACCAAAAACTTATTTTCATATATCAATGTGAGGCTCTATTTATAGAGGAAGGAAATACAAGAACGGGTAACAAGTCTTTCGTATTGTGTATTCATGACACAATATTTGATTTCCTCCCCTCTTTCTCTGGCTAATGGACGACCACCTATGTGCACTAGTTAGGGAAATTTGTATCCTCACTTAGCACTTTTATTTTCTTCTCAAAGAAATTCATTTTCTCTTTTCGCTTGGAAAAATATAATTATACAATAATGCACAAAATAACAAGATATATTTCTCTATCTCTTAGACTTTATTCTAGTTGAATAAAAGTCTTCCATTGATGTAATATGGCCGACCATATGCTTGTGTATACACACACATTTACTTCCTAGGTTGTTCATAAAAAAATAAGGAAAGGCCTTCAAAATACCAGCCGTGTTACTTTAAATCAATTTGTAAAAGAGTTCAAAATCTTATTTTGATATTTTTACATCAATTGTCGACGACCATTTTGGAAAAAATACGTATAATTCAACATTTGAACTTATTTTGACCTAACTTCAAGTTTAACAATACTACTCTAATAACCTGTAATAGTGACCTTATGGATCCAAAATAGAAAGCTTGAGCTACGATACTCGGACTCAAAAGTTCACAAACCTTTTCCGAGTAATAGCTTAATGTCTACGGACTCCACTAAAGAGTTGACACTGAGAATCTCACGGTTCAAATGAATTTATTGATAGAATCCATTGAATGTTATCTATGATTAACCTTCATGAATATCATCAACTAGATGAGATTTATAAAATTACCAGTTTACCCTTCTAGTAGTTATTTCCTCAGCTCTTTTGTTACTTGTAAATAAGTTAGAAACAATGCATTGTCGAGTAACATTGTTTCATCCAAATAAAGTCGATACTTAATTTTGGTTATCGCGCGGTTCATTTATTCACAACCCAAGTAATAAAGCATGAGGTGAGATACATTGCATCTCAGCAATCTTGTATATGAATTCCATATCTATGAGAACTTCACAAAACTGGTTCATGACATCTTCATAACTTAATAGCTCACCAATTAGTCTAGTCAAGATCACTTCGTGGATCTAGAATTTGACTTTCTCAAATGAGAATATTAAAGCTATGAAATGACATGTCTCATTTCAGGATTTAGGTAAGCACGATACAATTCATACATAGTGACCCTGAGACAGAAGAGGTTAAATGGTTTGTTCTTACATTGTCTTTAAAGGTGCATTGGTCAATTCAGTATCTTCGGAAGATACACTTGAAGAACTATAGAGTTCCTAATTCTCTATGTCTCGTAACCAGACATCATAGATTCTTCCAAAAATCATACTAGGATCAATAGTCCGTTGATCTTTAGATTGCAAATATTTCATTTTAACCAAACCATGAAGAGTTTGTTCACGCAAATCTACATTTGTCTCTTCATATATTGTTAGGTTTGATAAAGGACCATAAGACTATTTAACATCATAAATATTCAAACAAACGAAAAAGGAAAGAATGAACGTCTCAGCTTTTATTAATTTAATCAACAATTACAATAAGGACTTCCAAAAATTTACATTACATCAATACGTAAATAAATAATCTTCTTGTGGGCATCTATGCCAACAAAATCCCACTCGACTCAAAGAAGATGAGAGTAGTACTTCAAGCCTAATTCGTCTCGATGTTGGTCGAAGAGCTAGTTGGATAGAGCCTTGGTGAAAGGATCTACAAGGTTGTCCATTTTTGAGATCTTCTTAACCTCCACATCTCCGCGCTTCACAATCTATCTAATCAAATGGTATTTCCTCTTAATATGCTTAGAGCGCGTATGGCTTCGAGGTTCCTTTGAGTTAGCAACAGCCCCATTATTAGCACAATAAAGTGTCATGGGCTCGTTAACATTTGGAACGACTTCCAAATAGTTAAGGAATTACCTAAGCCATACAGCCTCTTTGGATGCTTCACAAGCAGCCACATATTCTACCTCCATGGTGGAGTCAGCAATGCAAGATTTCTTGATACTCCTCCAAACAACAGATCCACCATTCAGGATGAACACAGATCCTGAAGTGGATTTCCTAAAATCCCTATCCGCCTGAAAGTCGGAATTAGTATACCCCATCATAGTCAGGTTAGTACCTGAATATGTATGCATCATGTTCCTAGTTCACCGAAGATACTTTAGAACATGCTTAACAGCAACCCAGTGCTCGGGTCCAAGATTTGATAGGAAACAGCTAACTACGTCACGACAAAACATATATCGGTCTAGTGCATAACATAGCATACATGAGACATCCTACGGCTGAAGCACAGGGAATCTTTCTCATGTCCTCAATCTCTTGTATAGTCTTGGGAGGATGGTCCTTAGAGAGTGAGACTCCATATCTAAAGGGGGTTTGGCCCTTCTTCGAGTCTTACATAGCGAATCGATCCATCACCTTATATATATAAGATGCTTGGGAGAGCGACATGGTTCAGTCCTTTCGATCTTGAAAGATCTCGATCCTCAGAATGTACTCAGCTTCCCCTAGATCCTTCATATCAATTTGCTTAGCTAACCAGATTTTAACCTCAAATAATTTACCAACGTTATTAACAATGAGTAATATATCATCAACATACAATACCAAAAGCACAACATTGCCCTCGTGTATCAACTTATAAACACAAGGCTCATCTATTGACTATTCAAAACTGAAGCTTTTAACAGATTCATCGAATCTAATATTCCATGACCTAGATACTTGCTTTAATCCATAAATGGATTTAAGAAATTCGCAAACCTTTTTTTCTTGACAACCTTCAACGAAAGTTTCTGGTTGAGTCATGAAAATGCCCTCGTCAAGATTACCATTTAGAAAAGCAGTATTGACATCCGTTTGCCAGATAACATAATACAGAGCTGCAGCTATGGATAAAAGTATGCGGATGGATTTAAGCATTGCGACAAGCGAGAAGGTTTCTTCATAATCGATACCTTCCTTTTGGGTGTAACCCTTAGCCACTAGTCGCGCTTTGAACATCTTAATGTTCCCATCCGGACCCCTTTTCTTCTTATAGATCCATTTACACCCTACGGGTTTAACCCATTCAGATAGGTTTACAAGTTTCCAGATTTTGTTGACATACATCGAATGTATCTCAACTTTCATAGCATCAAGCCAAAGGTTTGATTCAGAACCAACCATTACTTAAGGAATTATCTAAGCCATACTACTTGACGAGCAACTGAATTTTTATGTTGCGTTTTAGTTGGGGTAAAAACAGTTCTTACATATGAGGTAGAAGCATTCTCACCCAACTTTTCCTCAAGTAAAATTTTGATTCTAGGTTTCGTATTCTTCATACATTTCTCCTCGAGGAAACGAGCATTAGTGTTAAAAATGTTTTTGTCGTTCTCGGGACTATAGAATGAGAAACCTTTCGTTTCCTTTGGATGTCCAAAGAACACACATAATTCTGACCAACTAGCCAACTTGCTAATCTTTTGCCTAAGCACATGTGTAAGGTGACCCCACATTTTGATGTGGCTTAAAATAACTTTACGCCAAATCCATCATTAATATGGAACCCCAGGAACCGTTTTAGACATAACTTGGTTCAAAATGTATGATGCAGTTTCAAAAGCATATCCCCAAAAGGAATTAGGGACTGATGAGTAACTAATCATTGATCTAACCATCTCCATCAAAGTTTGGTTCCTTCTCTCTGACACTCCATTATGTTGAGGTGTGCCATGTGCTGTAAGCTGAGAAGCGATACCTTCTTCTTTAAGAAAGTCATCGGACTCTTCAGACAAGTACTCACCACCTCGATCAGATCAAAGGGTTTTTATCTTTTTGTGTGATTTCTTTTCCACTAAATCCCTAAAAACCTTAAAGGTCTCGGATTTGTGTTTGAAAAAATAGAAAAATCCATATCTTGAGTAATCATCGGAAAAGGTAACGAAGTATTCGTATCCTCCCCATGCCTGAATTCTGAGTTGACCACATACATTAAAATGTATTAGTTCCAGTAACTCTGTGGCTCTTCGACCTTTATCAGAGAAAGGTCGTTTGGTCATTTTTTCGTCTATACATGATTCAGAAGTCGGGCAGTCAGCCTATTACAGAGGCTTTGAGTGTACCATCACTCACAAGTCTCTGAATCCTATTTAGACTAGTATGACCAAGTTTTAAGCGCCGGAGATGTGTTGGTTTTATTAGGTCAGAGGCATCACTAGATTTGATCCTCTTTGGTTCCCTAACTAGATCATTATCTATTTCAGTGTCTAACAACAAAGGTTGTGTAGGATAAAGATAGTATAAACCATTCTTCATACAAGCATCAGTGAAAAATAATTTGGAAAAATAAATTTAAATTACATTATCAATACAGTTTAAATAATAACAATGCTCAACAATTTGAGCTACAAATATTAAGTTTTTCCCAAAGGAAGGAACAAAATACACTATTCCAATTTAAAGTATTGTCACGGCATCCCAAAGCCTTAGCAGACACCAAGCTCCCATCGCCCCACTTAAAGCAGAAGTCGACATCCTCTAAGGTTTTGCTTCTCCTGACCCTATTAAAGGAACAACATATATGGTTACTAGCAGCGGAGTCAAGAATCCACGATGATACATTATTAGCTACTAAACAAGCTTCTGTAATAAGTACAATAACTTTCCCTTTAGCCTTAAGGTAGGTAGGACAGCTGCTACGCAGTGTCCGGGCTCATTGCAATGATGACAGCTGTCCTTAGACTTGTCCATCTTGATAGCCTGGGGCAGCTTCTTTTTCTGGACCTTTCTAGGGTTCTTCTTATCGGCTTTATGAGATCTATTCTAAGATCCAGAGGTGGAGGCTATGTGCTGAGTAACATGAGCCTCTCCATTAGCCCTCTTTTTATTCAAGAGTCCCTCAGCGGTGTGAAGCTCCTTCATTAGCTCGGCAATAGTGTACCCTAACTTATTCATGGAGTCGTTTAGCTTGAAAGTATCAAAAGATTCAGGGAGAGTCTCCAAGATCATATCTACTTTGGTATCTCTGTCAATCTCCGATCCAAGGATTTCCATCTCATTTATATAACTTATGATTAGCATCATATGTTCTCTAAAGGGAGTCCCTGCTTTCATACGACAGTTCATAAACTGTCGAACCGCTTGTTGCCTAGCCTGACGCCCTTGCCCTCCAAACATCTCATGGAGATTGAAGAGCATGTTATAGGCCGCATCAATATCACGATGTTGTTGTTGCAACACATTTTTCATCAATGCTAAAATATAGCACCTCGCAATCTCATCAGATCGGATTCAGGCCACTACGGCGTTTTTGTCGTCTTGAGTCAAATCATTATTCGTTTCAGGAAGACATGGGGTGGTGAGTACCCATTTATGCTTGTACATAGTAAGGACGAGTGAAGGTTATGTTTCTAATTTACGTAGTTTTAGCGTTTCAGTTTATTCGAGAAAAATGATTATTAATAAAGTGTTTAGAGACGAATTGATGATATTTGAAACAATTTATGATTAGTCTTTTGTTTAGGATTTTAAGTTTACGTTTAGACAGGAAAAATCCAAAGGTGTTATGAACAAAATGACAACTTACTCCTTGGAGGGAATGCCGCAAAGTTCGCCTTTCATAAGTAAATGACACATCATTAATGCATATTCATGATGTCAATACATCAATGGTTTGACTAGCCACATTCTAAAAAAGTTTGATCACTCAAATCTTTTCACAGAGCCTCGAGGGAGGATTACTAGATATTGAGTCTAAGTGCATAACCAACCACTTAATTCAACAAGATCTACTTTGCAAACAATCCACCGAGGGGGGCATTGTCTCATCGTTTCACTTTTTAATGTAGCTCTACAAGCAATGTTAAGGGCAATGCGTCTTTGAGTACTCTCATTAAAGAGAGGGTCACGAGGATGACTCTTAGTCAGGCGACATATGCACTTAACATTATTGTTGGGGATCGTGGGTTGCATCAAGAAGAGGGGAAGAAGCTTGATTTAGAGGAGTCTCAATCCGGATTCAAAATCCAGAACTCGCGAACTTCCGTACCTTTAATTTGGTTCAAGTTCCGAGCAAGGACTTATGCCCGTTTTACAGAGTCATAACAAGTTGTCCATAAATTGAAAAACAATTCAAAGTACATCGGATCTAGGCGTATTGAGAAAAGAGGTTTACTGAAACATTTTATTTGTTTGTTTTAATTTCAATTGTGTGTTATATTAATATATTAATAATTTACACAAAATAAAACAAACAACATACTACAAAATATTCTATAACAAATTTATACTAGAAGTGCAATAAACTAGTTTAAACTATGTACACAAATTTTCAAACTTGTCAAAAAATTGATATCAAGTATGCTAAACATAACATACTTAAAAACTTTTTTAAATGTATTTATATAGCAGAATTACCAAGTAGAAAAACAATTATTCAAGCAAATTTTGAAATCAATTTTTTTATAATGATTTTAAATAAAATGTACATGCTTATACTTTGACCATAGCTCTGATACCATTTGTTGGAATAGGTTTAGAGTTAAGAAAAAATTATCATTAACACATTAATGGCAGAATATAATAATTTATTTACTAGTAAATTTTTTTTACTAGCCTAGACAAAGTGCATGAACATGTATATATTAAAAACATTATTTAATTACTTGAACACTAACATTTCTGGTAGCTTGATCTTTGATGAGCCTTGGGAAAGGTAGATCGTCTCGTATCGCTTATTACATTCTCTCCTAGTCTTGAACTCGATAAACCTAAGGGTTCTATTACATGAGTCTATAGAGTGTTTAAAGGATTTGTGTGTGGGCACAATTCAACACAATATGTTTAGAATAAATTATTTATCGACATATTAGTAATTCTTAATGCCTAGGTTTACTGAATATACTTAAATGAGTTTTGATATATATATATATATATGTGTGTGTGATCGTATTATATATTTCCGCCATATAATGATATGTTATATAATATTATTGGTTAATCGTTAAATAATTTCCAACAAATGGTATTGTTGTCGATGAAATTTGGACAACGTTCAAAGACCTAAGCGGTCAGATCCCCGCTCGGGGCGAGTGACCCTCATTTCGGCCTTAGCATGTCGGATCCGGTGTCCCAGATTGTTTCTTAGCTGTCTTGTGGTCTTTGAGTCCTTCTGTTGTCTGAAAAGGGTAAACATGCGTGAATTAAGAAGGGCAAACCGAGGGGGGGTCCTCTGTTTACCTCTCCGACGCTCAACATTAGTACAATGTGGGTGGAGTTATAGGATGACAGGGAGGGATCGACAAGATCGGGCAAAACGGCTAAGAGACGATCCGAGACATCGGATCTGACACGCTAAGGCCGAAGCGAGGGTCACTCGCCCCGAGCGTGGATCTGACCGCTTAGGTCTTTAAACGTTGTCCAAATGTTAGCGACAATATTTTGGCGCTAGAAAGAGGGGCCTTCGATCTTGAAGCTCATCCAATCCACATCTCTTCATTACATATCTTTCTTATCCACTCACATAAAATGAGTGACGTTCCGGTAGCTTCCGCGGCTGTCCGATCAAGCAATCCCATTGTTCGAGTGACTAGCTCACGATATGAGTTTCGGCAACTCCCCCACCGAGGGACCAGGCGACATCCTGCAATGAGGAGTTCCGGGAACGCCGCCTCTGCCCCTTATGACAACGAAAGTGTCCCGAGAGACGATACCAACCGCCTCTTTGCAGAATTGCTGGCGTAGCTGGGGATGAATAAGGGTTTGCTCATTAACCTCCTCTGATACGAGGAGGAAGATAGCTCGACCCGGGACGAGAATTATGTCGGAGACCACATGGTCCCGAAAACAGACACGAGTCAAACCCTCACCCCATTTCCCATAGTGAACGCGAGCGACGCTTCGTTAGAGCCATCGGTTGGCCGAGCTGAAACAGTTTCGAGGCCCGAGGGTTCTAGAAATCCTCGGGTGCAGAGGAATGGAAACAATTCCCAGAGCGGACGAACCTGACGTTTGTGTCGTACATCATCCCGACGGGGAGATGAAGGCGCGGATAGTCACAAGGTCCATCGGGAAGGTTGCCCACCCACAGCTGGACCCTCGGGCTCTGTCGGGGAAGATCTTAGGACCCGTTGCAATTCACGACAAGGTCCTCACAAGGAGGACCTGCGAAGAAAGTTGGACGCTCTTCGGGCTGTTTCCAGAGCCGCAACCCTCAAGAACCCTCCTCCCAACATCATGGACCATAGTCGCCTTCCCCGAGGGCGCCGAACCCATCGACTTCTTAAAGTCGATTGTGGGTAAGGCTCCGAGGGATATGGCCGAACTTATGGCGTGTGTCAGAACGCAAATGGGGGTGGAGGATTACCTCAACTATCGAAAGAATGGTGGGCATGTCTTATGCCTCCATTCCAACAAGCGGCGCGAACTCGAGGGAAGCATGGAAGGAGTAACCACGATGACCCCTCGTCTAGGCCAAGGAGGCCTTTTACTGGAAAATTCTGGAGAGAAGCTCTTGCCCCACTCAATGTGTCTCTGGCCCGGATCTTGGCTCTTCACCGCGACAAGCTCAGGTCCCCAACGTCGTTAAAAAAAGGTTCTGCAACACGTGAAAAGAGCAAGTTTTGCGAATACTCATAAAGTTTGTCATGCGGGCAGCCGGGGTGACAATCTCGGAAGATCGCCCGCAGAATCCGAACATAGGGCCGGCCAAAGAAAAGACTGCCGCTGTCGCTACGACTAACGACGGGCCCGAAAAATCCGAGATGAATGTTGTGAGAACAATCACCAGAGGGCTAGAATGCAGCGAGTCGAGCAACCAGAGGAAAAGGTATTTGAGGGCGGTGACTAATGAAAGATTCATGAACAGTATCAACCTCACTCAAATCACCCCTCCACCTGCCCCCTTCGAAGAAATCCATTTCACCGAGGCTGAAGCGAAAAGGGTCCTCCATCCGCACAACGATGCTCTCGTCGTGTCTGCGACTGTCGCCAACAACAAAGTTCAGATGATCTTGCTTGACAACAGCAGCGCGGTGGACATAATCTACAAATCAGCGCTGTAACGAATGAAACTCGATAGAGTAAAGCTCGCCCTGATACGCACCCCTCTCTACGGGTTTTCCGGAGAATAGGCATGGACGGAAGGCTCAATAGACCTGCCCGTCACCTTCGGAACCCGGGGTACCGCGGAGGTCACTCGAATCGTGACCTTCTTGATAATAGACGAGCCGACGGTCTATAACATGATAAACGATCGACCGACCCTTTCGGTTTAAAGGCCATCACCTCGATCTACCACCTCATGATGAAATTTCCTATCGAAGAAGGAATTGCATTCATGATGGGAGATCAGGCCTTGGCGCGAACGTGCCATGTGCGGGCCGTCGACGAGAAAACCGCCAAACCCAAAGGGGAGGCGACGGTTTCAATGACATACAGCCTCACTAAAGAACTTCCGTGCAAACCAGAGGAAGGGGAGACCTTCGGAGAATTGGACTAGAGTGACGAAGTTGAACGTCGGCGCGTGAAGACCTCCGACGACCTCGTCGCGATAGTGCTAGATCCCACTGACCAAGTGGTCAAGATTGGCCCCCAGCTGTCCGCGGAAGGGCAGGGGTCGATGGCCTCTTTCCTCAGAGAGCACAAAGACGTCTTCGCATGGACACACGCGGACATCGGGCATAGACCCAAAGATTATGGTACATTGCCTAAATGATGACCGCAACGTGCCCGAGCGGGTACATCCCAAAAGGGCATTCAGCGGGGAAAGATATATCTCCATTGGGGACGAACTTGACAAACTCATCACCGCCGACTTCATAAGGGAGGCGGAACACCCGAAGTGGGTGTCAAACATGGTGATGGTTAAAAAAACCCAATGGGAAGTGGCGCATTTGCATAGATTACAAAGATCTTAACAAAGCATGCCCAAAGGATAGCTTCCCCTTCCCTCGGATAGAGTAGCTCGTGGACGCGACATCGGGTAGTGCAAATGGCCAATATATTACGTCAAAAAAGCTCTCTTTGATGCCTAAACCCGGTATCCAGAGATTGAGAAGCTCTCATTGGCACTAGTCATGAGTGGTAGAAAGCTACGCCCATATTTCTAGACGCACCAAATTATTGTTCGCACCAGCCACCCGATCGAAAAGGCATTACAGTAAGGCTCCTCTACGACGATGGCCATATGATCACAAGAGCTCAGCGAGTAGGGACTGCGATACCAGCCGCCATCAAGGACCAACCGTTGGCAGATTTTGTGGCAGAATTCACGCTAGGAATCAAAATCGAGCCCACAGACCCTGCACGGGAATTTCCAAGGAAGCGAGGCTCCCAGTCAATAGGCCCGACGTGGACATTACACATAGACGGTGCATCTAACGCCCAAGAGGCCGGTGCCAAAGTAGTCTTGACCAACCTCGACGGGGAAATATTGAAGTACGCCCTCCGCTTCGAATTCAAAGCCTCTAACATCGAGGCGGAATATGAAGCCTTAAAAGTCAGTTTAGAGCTTGCTCATCGACTCGGCGCTGAAAACTTGCGCGTCTTTTGCGACTCGTGTTGTCTCCGTATTTCCGGCGATAAATTTAATATATACTCCCGCCCCCCCGTCGGTTAAATATCAAAGGGACCTTCCAAAACACATTTGGAGGACCTTGTCACGTCCTTACGTGTCCTAGACTTTAACCCACCAACAAAACCGCTCCCGGCCAGCCACCCTTGTGCCTGGGAGCCAACCGTCCAACCATCCATGGAGGAGTCTCCCCATCCTTGGCCTCCTGGGGGCCACCCGGCCGGCCATCCTTGTGCTTAGGAGAGGCCTGGCAGGCCATCCTTGCACCTGGGAGCTAACCGGCAGGCCATCCATGCGCATAGGAGGGGTCTTCCCGTCCTTGGCCTCCTGGGGGCCTCCCCTCCCGCCATCATTGTGCTTGGGAGAGGCCTGGCCAGCCATCCGTGTGCTTGGGAGGGCTTGGGCAACCATCTGTGTGCCTGGGAGAGGCTTGGCCGGCCATCCATGCGCCTAGGAGGGGTCTCCCCGTCCTTGGCCTTCTGGGGGTCTCCCAGCCGACCCTCATGACTTTGGTCAGCCCAAGGCTAGTTCCACAGCTATAAATAGCCTCCCACACTCTTCACAAAGGGAAGACACTTTCTACACACTTTCTACATCCGGAACTTTGGTAAAATATTAGAACTTGTTCTCTCTCTCTCTCTCTCTCTCTCTCTCTCTCTACATACTTCACCCCTCCAAGTGAGGTGTCTCGAGGCACGACTTCTGACCAGAATACTAACCCTACATTTCAAGGAGCAATGTGGGAATGGTTAGCGACTCTTGGCTCCGACTTGGATGACTTCCCTAAATGAATACATCGCGAACGGTGTCACACCAGACGATCGCGATGATACCAACAAGCTAAAACACTTGGCATCAAAATATAGCATGTGCGGAGACATGCTGTATAAAAGAGGTTTCTCAATGCCGCTCCTTCGTTGCCTTCGCGAAAGCAAGCAAAAGCTGGCTATGAGAGAAGTGCATAAGGGGTTGTGCGGGAACCATGCCGCAGGACAGTCAATGGACATGAAGCTCTTAAGGTGGGGCTACTTTTGGCCAACCCTGAAGGAAGATGCGCATGATTGGTCCCGACGGTGCGATGAGTGTCAAAGGTTCACCCACGTCCCCAGACAACCCCCGGACTCATTGTGTCCCATCATCTTTCCCTAACCATTTGTCAAATGGGGGATAGATTTGATCGGCGAACTCGCCACGGCTCTGAGGCAGTTTCGATTTTCCATAGTGGCGATCGTCTACTTCACCAAGTGGGTTGAGGCCGAGCCCTTGCTAAGGTCACATAGGCAAACATAACGAATTTCATATGGAAGAACATTATATGTCGCCATGGAATTCCTGAGTCAATTGTGACGGACAACGACCGACAGTTCGACAACGCGCGACTGGGTGAAATTCGCGAACAACTCGGGATTAGCAAAACCTAATCTTCCCCGAGACACCCCCAGGCTAACAGTAAAGTGGAGTCGGCCAACTGCACGATAAAAGAAAATTTGAAGAAAAATTTAGAAGCCCGAAAGGGCGCTTGGGCAGATGAGTTGCCTTTCGTGCTATGGGCCTATCGCACCACGGTGCGAAACGCGAAAGGGGAGACGCCATTCTCCCTGACCTACGGTGTCGAGGCCGTGGTCCCGATAGAGACCACGCTCCCCACATTCAGAATCGAAGCCTTCCGCGAAGGGGATAACGAGGGAGCAATGTGGGTAGAGCTCGACCTTATCGACGAAAAAAGGGCCGATGTGCTCACCCGTTTCGCCGCCCAAAAGAGGAAGGTCAAACGCTACTATAATTCAAAGGTCAATCCTAGAAGCTTCATCGACGACAGCTTGGTTTTTAGGAAGGTATTCCCGAACACCAAGGTACAAGGAGCCGGCGTGTTGGGTCCGACCTGGATGGGCCATATCGAGTTCGAAAGGCCATTCACAACGGCACTTACGAACTCGAGAATATGGATGGGCTCATATTCACCCACTCATTTGAACATAGAATAAAAAGTCTCATTGTGTCATCATCTCGTTTGGTTTCCCTTTGTAAAGTTTCTAAAAATAATGTCAACATATTTCTAAAAACTTTGGGGGCTGAGGGTAACCCGATAAGCGACACTAGTGCGACATCGCGTTCGGGGGAACAAAACCCCAAATAACGGGCGAATCGATAACAAGGCACCACAACCTTGCATTCGAATAAATCCGATCCCGCGAAATAAAACCACAAGGCAATAGCCCTATGGTCAGAAATATCTGTCAAGCCAGCAACCGGGCAGCCACCTCGCATCTGGGTGCCCATGGATCCGAGGAAAACCGTCATATCCGAACCGATAATTAGTTGGGATAGCGTCGGACTCAATCCTAAGGTACGAAGCGAATGCCCTTGAGATACGTGCGCTCGGTGCCGTAGCCGGAAATTGTAAACCGATAGATCATCGATCGAGCCAAATCTCGGGATTCCCCCACCGTAGATCTCAATCGTAAGCCAAGAGGCTATCGATGAAGGCTCACGGATAAAAAAGCTCAAAACACGGTCGGGACGAGATACCCAAACCGATGAAAGCGAGCTTGGATGTTGCCATGTAAGTGAGGCATAAGTGGATGAGACGACGACTACTATTCAAAGTACGGGCACCTCCCGAAAATGATCCGAATGAGTGACCGAGTGAATCTCCCACCATCGACCACGCAAAACGCGTGACATGTTGCCAATCACGCCGATTGCATGAGTCGTCGGCCCTAACGAGTGGGCGACAGAAACGGAGAGTTTCGATCATTGATGGTACCCCGCTAGGGGAATATATCGTAAACCGAAGGCCCCTATCGGCACAAGGGTCGGGAAACCACACCGATTGCATGAGTCGTGGACCCAACGGGTCGACACGGCAACATTGAGTCCCGGTCATCGATTGTACCCTCGCCAAAGGAGCATATCATAAACCGAAGGCCTTTAACGATGCAAGGGTTGAAAAACGAGAATCCACACAAATACGATGAAGGTTTGCGCAAACGATAAAGAGAAACCTTCGACGGAGGGGTAAATATCATAAAGACAGAACCAAAAGTATCCAAAGCAAGTCAAAGAAATACAAAAAGTGCCAAACACAAGCGCAAACGAAAATCAAATCCTAATCAGAGCCGAAGTCGACATTCTCCTCGTCGAGGGTCGCGATCGGGTGCGATGGGGTTGTGCCGACCGTGGAATGGGTAGTCTCGGTCTGACGTCGGCTGTCGAGCTCCTCGAAGTCCAGTTTGTCCTCCATCGGCGGGAACATGGCATCAAATAATGTGAAGGACACTTCGCGCGGCTTGTTCTCGGCGACAATGGCATCCCGGACTCGGACGGCCGCGCACAGCGAGCCTCGTATAGAGAAACCTCCCAATCATCTTCCAAACGAGCCTTGGCACGCACGGCCTCGTCACAGTCATCGACGACGGCCTGCATCTCTGCTAAGAGGGAGTCGTTCTCCTCGGCGGCCTTCCGGCTAGCGGCATCGCTCTCGGCCAATTTGCTTCGGGTGGAGACTAATTCTGCATCGCGAGCCGCTAAGGTCCCCTCGAGCACCTTGTTTTCTTCCAAAAACGCGATGGCAGACCTCTCCACTGTTGGAATTTATTTAACAATTTAAACAATATTTATTATAATACACATCCTATGTGGCGGAAAATTATAATATGATCTAATATGATAAAACTATTTTTAACATATTTAACAACCTAAGGCATTAAAATTTATCAAGTGATCATAAACAATTTATAACACACATGCTCAAAACAAATAAATTAACTAAACAACCTATATAACATTTATATAATATTTAGCTAATTATTTAATTGAGGATTTACTCACACCAAAGGTTGTAAACAACCTTGGCGTTGCTAGCTATCGCCGGAATGCCTCTCCTTGTCCAAAAGGTCGAAAAACGCTCGCCGGAATGCTGGAAAAACGTCTTTGCCGAAATGGACGTGCTCGCCGGACTGGGCGCTGGCTGGAGGGCTCGCCGGATTGGACCTGGTCGCTTGACTGGTCGCCGGTTGCTGGTCTCCGGACTGGAGATCCTGGGACGCCTCGCCGGACGCGCCTCGCTTGTCACCCTCATCGGACAGGAGCCTCGCTGGGATCCTTCGCCGGACTGGACGCTGGAAGCCTCGCCTGACAGGTCGCTGGACTTCGCCGGACTGGACGCTGGACCTGCTCGCCGGATTGGATCGCTGGGAATCCCTCACTGGGATTCTCCCTCGCCGGACTGGAGCGCCGGACTGGCCGCTGGACACGCCTCTCTGGGGATGCTCCTCGCCGGATTGGGCGCCTCGCTGAACGCTGGGATGGTCACCGGATTGGAGCGCTGGAGGCAGGGAGGTCGCTGGAATGCACGCTGGACATCCTAGGGACAATTCTGGCTGGCTGAAAGCTTTTAAAACAATTTTAAAAACTCCAGACAATTCCCTAAATTATTCTAAACACCACGAGTAGAGAATCAACAATAATACACAAGGAAATTATTGAGATTGAAAGTGTGGGCTCTTAAGAGCAATTAGGAATCAATAGATGAAGAATATAAAACAATTTTCTCTTGATCTTTTTTGGGAATTTCGGCCGAGTATCTCAAGGGAGAGAAGTGATCAACTTGGCCGAAAAATTGACTAGGGTTAGGGTTAAGTGATTAGGGTTTGTTAAGCCTTATTTATACAGTTATAAATGGGCTTAAGCTGGGTCAAACCCATGACCTTATTCACTTAAGTAATTCGGCCAATCCCTCTCTCCTACTCGTCCAACATCTTTGATTTTGCTCCTAAATATATTTGATTTAATTTCTAAAATTAATTTAGAACTCTCATTATTATTTAATGACATATCATTAAATTTATTTTCTTCTTTTAACAAATTTAATCACTCGAGAATGTCATCATCAATATGATAACAGTTTGTGATTCAATGAACAAAATAAATAACTAGTTATTTATTGAGTTATAAGAAAATAACTTTCTCGGTATAAATCACAATTTATACTTAATGAGTAAACCAACATTTACAGTTCTTTTAATCTCTTCCAAGTGTCTATCATTGAGACCTCATGGACCCACATGAACGAAGCTTTAGAATAAAGATCGGACATAAAAGTTCACAAACCTTTTCCGTCTTTTAATTCTTAATATTGGTCGATTCCACTAAAGGACCAATATTGACACTCTCTCTGTTCATATGCGTATCTATTTATGTTTGATGTGATGAAACACTTTCTCACACGATCCACGGAGTATATTACGATATTACCCTTCATGTGTATCAGTAACTAAGAGGAATGTAAGATTACTGTTTTACCCCTTGAGTTATTATTTCACTAACTCTTTTGTTATTTGTGAATGAGAAAAACATAAAGTGAGATGCCTTTACATGTCACATGTTTTAATCAAAGAATGCACTCATTCAATGAATACCTGGCCAGGTTTATTCATTCACACTCTCATAAAAAAGCACAGTGTGATACTAATGCACTTGCATTGTTATTACATGAATTCCATATCTGTGAATCATGTAACCCAACATCACATCCTTGTGACACCAAAAGTCGGGTCAGATGCAAGTAAAACTTAGTCATTGCCCATTGACAAATCAAATGTCACAAAGTGTAATGTCAATTACATATTCACTTCAGGATTAAAGTAAGTATCATAATACTCCTTTCGTTGTGAACTTGAAGCTTCAAGTGTGTAAACAGTTTTGTCTCGAGCTTCTAAGTGTCACAGGTCTTGTTCAATATCTTCTATAAGATACCAAGCATGAATTATAGAGTCACAACGCTCTATATCACAAGATGAGATATCATGATTCATCCAAACAATCATTACTAAGACTCGATTGCTCTATCAATCTTTAGATTGCGAACAAATGTTTCAAACTGGTCACAAGGGGTTATCTTGTCAAGTCTGCACTTAACACCCTTTTCGTTGATGACAGTTTCAGAGCATAGCTTAAACATAACTAAACACAATCTTCAAAAGAATGAACATTTATTAATATCAATGTTTCAGAAAAAATTAAATACATAAAGTATTTCAATGTCTAATATCTCCTTTGTGGGCACCAATCCCAACATCCAGTTGCTCCCTCGAGACGCGCTCCTCCGCAAAATTTGCCTCGGCCACCTCTCGACCGGAGATGGCGTTGGTTAACGCTTCCTTCAACGCCCGCTCACGATGAGCAGCCTCCTCCATCAAAAGCTCCATCCGCTCGTGGCACGCCAAGACCTATAGTAGGGAAATGTATAAGTACGAAGCGAGGAAATGGGAGAGAGTATGGATAACCGACCTTTCGCACGTCGCGGGTCCCTAGCCGGAAGATGTCTATGTCATTGACGACGACGAGCTCCATGAAACAATTGGGGGAGGACTCTGCGAGCCCTCGGGCACTCCGATCCCTCAAGTTGGCCGCCTCGGCAAGGAAGAGAGATCCGCTGCCACCAGTGGAGGGCGCCTCCACCAAATACCTAGAGCTCGACGACGTGTCACTCGCAGAGGACACAGCCGGGCACTTCCACGGGGGACCTCCACTTCCGCCTTCCCGACTCGGTGACGGGGCGTCAGATTTCGGTTGCCTCTCCGCTGGACGTGCCCTCGTCGCCACATGAGCATCGCGCGGTGAAGGTGACTCCGCCACGCCCCCTCGGGGCCGATGCCAAGTACCACCTAACGAAAGGGCAACAAAGTTAGTAAGCGGAATAAAATGGCGTAATAAGGGGTACCTCGTACCACTACAACGATTGGCCGAGAGGGCATCCCTGTCAGATTCTTAATCCGACCCGTTCCTCCCCCGACCTCGTATTCGGGGGAGCGGAGAGGTGTTCGTGAAAAACCACCCGGCAGTGGACATGGTGTCAAGCAACTCAAAGATCGAGGCTTGACGGCGAGCCGCCGGAAGACGATGGACGACTTTCCCAAGTTCGGTGAACTCGGGATCGGCTACCGAGGTAAGGATCTTTGCAGGCCCAAACTCAAGGGGAGCAGAACCGAAGGCGGACTCGAAACCCACAACCACTGGTATCGGTTCTTAGTAGGCGTGTTGGTGACCACGGCGAATTCATTGGTGCGGTAGGCTCGATACGTGCCGGCTCGGTTCGGCCCTTCCACGATCGGAGAAACTCCAGGAAGTCGTCGGCCGTCATCGCCCTCTTTCGCTCACGAAAGAACATCATGTAGCAAGCGGCCATCACCCGATAGAACGACGGTTGAATATGGGCCGCATGCACCTCGAACCGGAGAAAATCTCCTGGGCAACGGCGGGAAAGGGCAATCGAAGACCGCCCCGGAGACTAGCCAAGTGCACATCGGCGAATCCGAGCCGAGGGCAAGTAGGCCGATCCGTCGGGATTGAGGCTAGCACATCAATGCATGGGAGGATCTCGAACTCCCCTCGAAGATTCCGAAAAGCCGCGAGCGATACGGGACATGGGGCGTCAACTCTGTCGCACGGGTAGGCCCCCCGAACCCGAGACGTAGTAATCGGAAACCCGAGTCTTTTCACCAGGTCCCTGGGAGAGGGTTGGCCGACTGCCAGCATCTTGGAAGACCCCTGGCCGGCCGCTCCCTGGCCGGCCGCCCGGTCCTTGAGAGAGGGCTGGCCAGCCGCCAGTGTCCGAGTAGACCCCTGGCTGGCCGCCAAGTCCCTGGGAGAGGGCTGGCCGGCCGCCTGCCTCCTGGGAGAGGCCTGGCCGGCCGGAGTCACGTCGGGCGGGACTTGCATAACCAGGAGCACACCAGCACCGCCAGCCATCGCCGGTGGCGCCATCGCGGACCCCAAGTCACGCCCACCGCTGCGCACGCCTCCCACAACGTTGCTTGTGGCGGCGCTCGGCCCAGAAACCTCCCAGAATGCGTTGTGCGCGAGGAAGGAGCCTCCCCCACCAGTCCTAGCGCTGTCGCGCCTTTCCCCCGACCGTCGCGCCTACGCCCTCTCCATCCAAGGCGGCGCGGCACGCAAATCCGCTTGCCCTCGATTGGAGCGCGCCTCCCGACCCGTCGCGTGCGTAGGCGGAGCTTTCCTCGCCGGCCCTAGCTCCCTTCGACTCGGATTTGGCCGCCTAGCTCGCCTCCTCGCCTCTACGCCCAGATCAGGTCGAATCTCGCCGGAGGGCGCTCCTCGGGGCGTCGCGCATGGGGCTGGGTTTTCCCCGCCGGCCAGGCCGCCCTCGCGCTTGGGCTCGTCCCTCACAGCATGCAGGGCACCGCGCTTGGGAGGAGCGCCTCCCCACTCGCCTGTTCGCCGCCCATCCCCGCGAGGATTGCCGCCCTAATCTCCGACGCGCCGCTCGAGATCTCTTCAGAAGCCATCCACGCGTTCAAATCTTTGTCGTCAAAGAAGAGGGGGTTGGGGGTTCGAGGTTGGGAAGAAAGGGTAGAGTGGGAACTGAGAAAGAATTGTTTTCGGGAGACAATAAAAAGGAGCCAATGAAAACAGCAACGGCCCCACCATCAACATTGAAAGATGGGGAATCCATGACGCAACATTATAAGATAAGAAAAAATTAAACGTGGGAAGGGAGTTTCTAGTATTACCTACTCTCCTCCGTCTCCTCGAAGGCTCCTTGGAAGCTTTCTTGCCGGCCTGGCCCGTCAGAGCCCGCGTGACCCTCAATTGGGATGACGGTCGAAGGACAACACTTTCTGAGTTAATTCTCGGTCTCACGCTCAATATTGAACTCGGGGGCCTAATGTTGTCGCCATATTTTCGGCAATGATGTTAATATATACTGCCCCCCTTCAACTAAATATGAAAGGGACCTTCCGGAACACATTCGGAAGATCTTGACACGCCCTTGCGCATCCCGGACTTAACCCCACCGACGAAACCACTCCTGGACGGCCATCCTTGTGTCTGGGAGAGGCCTGGCTAGCCATCCATGCACCTAGGAGGGGTCTCCCCGTCCTTGGCCTCCTAGGGGTCTCCCAACCGGTCATCCTTGTGCTTGGGAGAGGCCTGGCCGGCCATCCTGGCACCTCAGAGAGGCCTGGCTGGCCATCCATGTGCCTAGGAGGGGTCTCCCCGTCCTTGGCCTCCTAGGGGTCTCCCAGCCGACCACCCTTGCGCCTGGGAGAGGCCTGGCTGGCCATCCATGCGCCTAGGAGGGGTCTCCCCATCCTTGGCGTCCTAGGGGTCTCCCGGAAGACCACCCTTGCGCCTGGGAGAGGCTTGGCCGGCCATCCATGCGCCTAGGAGGGGTCTCCCCGTCCTTGGCCTCCTAGGGGTCTCCCGGAAGACCACCCTTGCGCCTGGGAGAGGCCTGGCCGGCCATCCATGCGCCTAGGAGGGGTCTCCCCGTCCTTGGCCTCCTAGGGGTCTCCTAGTCAGCCATCCTTATGCTTGTGAGAGGCCTAGCGGATCATCCATCCGCCTAGGAGGGGTCTCCCCGTCCTTGGCCTTCTGGGCGTCTCCCGCCCGACACTCACAACTTTGGCCGGCCCCAAGGCTAGTTCCACGGCTATAAATAGCCCTCTACATTCTTCACAAAGGTAAGACACCTTCTACAATCGGAACTCTGCTAAAATATTAGCATGTGTTCTCTCTCTCTTCACTCCCCACGTGAGGTGTCTCGGGAACGACTTCCTACCGGAATAGTTCCTTAAAATCCGAGATCCGAGCGCCGAAACAAGGTTGACCCAAGTGTCTCTGGTTCGCCCCGATCTTGTCGATCCCTCCCTATCATCCTATAACTCCACTCATATTGTACTAATGTTGAGCGTCAGAGAGGTAAACAGAGGACCCCCCCTCTGTTTGCCCTTCTTAGTTCACGTTTGTTTACTCTTTTCAGATAACAAAAGGACTCGAAGACCACAAGACAACTAAGAGATGATCCGGGACACGAGATCCAACACGCTAAGGCCGAAGCGATGGTCACTCGTCCCGAGCGGGGATCTGACCGCTTAGGTCTCCAAACGTTTTCCAAATTTCAGCGACAACATGTATCACAGCTAGAAATGGCATTAAAATCAGGTTTTTAATGACTAGTTTGGTTTTGGCGTTTTTGTACGATTTCATATTGCATTATGAATGCTTGTGAATGTGTTTTATGGATGTATCCTCATTGTTATGGCCCTAGGAATTTTCCGGTTATCGTCCTGGTTATTATTTTTTAATTTCAAATTTTTTAATTGGCGAATCTCAATTTCGGGGACAATTTATGTTGTATTTATTTAATATGTAATCCCGATGCCAGAAGGAAAGGAAGGCAGCACCTTGGGCTTGACCGCACGTTGGAGAACGTGTGAGGCCTGACTCGATACATCCGATGATGCGTCATAAGGATCCTTGGCCTTCCCTACTTTGAAGATAAATTAGTTTATTTTTCTTAGTATTTTTCTTTTGGGTTATAATTAGAAATGAGGAATTAGATGAGTTAAATATTTTATGTTTTATTTTATTTAATGTCATAGCATAATCACCTCACATATCATATATGATAGAACGCCAACATCACATTAAAATGAAATGTTAATGCATATAGTTTAAAGTTTATAATGGAGTTATAGAATGTAAACTATTTTCAACAAAAATATGATTTTTACAAAAACTAAGTGGGAGGCTTGTTTATCGTTGAAGCAACCGAAGGTCACCGACATGAATTCAATGCGTGTTACACAACAAATAAATAGTCAACCTGGATTTTAGATTGCAAGGCATCGTGTGGATTCTATTTATTATTTATATCCAAATGAGCCGACAATCTTGGACATTGAAGTGAATGATGATTCACTCACGAAATGTAAGACGTTTCATAGTGATGAAACTGACGACACATATCTATGGTACTTACGTCTTGGATATATTTGCATATATAGGATTAAGAGAATGACAAAGGATGGTCCTTTGAAGTATCTAGCAAGGATCCATGCGCACCTTTGAATCCTGTCTTGAGGGCAAGATGACCAATAGACCTTTGTAACCTTCACTGATGACTACTCTAGATTTTGTAACGTTTTCCTTATGCGACACAAATCCAATACCTTTGAAAAGTTTCAAAGATTATCGGGCTTAGGTTGAGAAGCAAACAGAGAAACATATGAAAACCCTTTTATCATGTCGAGGGGGAGAGTACTTGTTTGGAGAGCTTGAAGATCTTCTTAGCGAAGAAGGCATTCATTCTCAGCATACAACACCTGGCACTGCACAACAAAACAGTGTGTCAGCGAGAAGGAATCCAACTCTGCTAGATATGGTTAGATCAATGATGAGTTACTCATCTCTTCCTGATTTTTTTTAAGGATATGGCTTAGAAATGGCAGCTTATATTCTGAACCAAGTTTGGTCGAAGACGGTTCCTAGTACTCCATATAAGAGATGGAGTAGTAGAAAATTTGTTTTACACCACATGCGAATCTGGGGTTGTCCAGCACATGTGCTGAGACAAAAGACTAGCAAGTTGGCTAGTCATTCAGAATTATGCATTTTCGTAGGATATCCTGAAGAGTCGAAAGGGTACACTTTCTATAGTCTCGCTTATGAGAAAACGTTCATTGGCACGAACGCTAGGTTTCTTGAAGAGGACTATATGAAGAATGTTTTACCGAGAAGCAAACTTGTGTTGATAGAGATGTTGGGTGAAGTAGCTGGTACTTCACAGGATAGGACAACTCATACGCCAACGGTAACAAGATTGTGGGATAACCTGAAAGATACATGTTTATCGGAGAGCCCTTTGCTGCATACAAGGAGGAAGATGATCTGCTATCATTTTCCCAACGATGCAGGGTTTCAAAGCAAACCTATGGCAAGAAGCCATGAACGTTGAAATGCATTCGATGTATGTCAACGAGGTCTGGAAACTTGTCGATCTACCCCAAGGCATTAAGCCTATTGGGTGTAAGATCTATAAGAAGAATAGAGGACCGGATGGAAATGTTGAGACATTTTAGGCACGACTTGTGGCGAAGGGGTTCGCATAAAAGGAAGGCATCGACTATGAAGATAACTTCTCGCCAGTCGCGATGCTGAAGTCCATCTGTACTTTAATATTAATTGTTGCTACCCTATATTATGAAATCTAGCAGATGGATTTCAAGACTACATTTTTTAATGGAAGTCTTGACGAGAGGCTTTATATGACTCAACCAGACGGGTTCATGGAAAAAGGCCAAGAGGACAAAATCAATCATCTAAATTGTGGAATATTAGATTCGACGAGACTGTAAAAGTGTTTATGGACTAAATCTATCATCTAGATTGTGGAATATTAGCTAAGACTTTTATCAGTTAGTAGATGAGCCATGTGTTTATAAGACGATAAAAAATGGCAAGGTGTTCTTCCTAGTCCTATATGTTGGCAGAGATGCCCACAACAATATTATTTATTTACATATTCATGTATTATTAATCTTTCATAAGTCCTTATTGTTATTTGCTAATTAAATTAATAAAAATTAAAATGTTCAGTCATTCCTTTTTTGTTTGTGTGAAGATTTATGATATTCAATAATTTTATACTCCTTAATCAAACCTAACAATGTATGAAGAGACAAATGTAGATTTGCGTGAACAAACTCTTCATGGTTTGGTTAAAATCAAATGTTCACAATTTAAAGATCAACGGACTATTGATCCTAGTATGATTGTTGGAAGAATCTATGATGTCTGGTTATGAGACATAGAGAGTTAGGAACTCTATAGTTTTTCTAGTGTATATTCCGAAGATACTAATTGACCAGTGCACCTTTAGAGACAATGTAAGAATAAACCATTTAACCTCTTCTGTCTCAAGGTCACTATGTATGAATTGCATCGTGCTTACCTAAATCTTGAAATGCGACATGTCATTTCATAGCTTTAATATTCTCATTTGAGAAAGTCAAATTCTAGGTCCACTAAATATAAATTAGTTTCTAAAGCCAAGAAGTCGTTTGAGGCATTATGAAATTAATTTCTTTATTTGTGCAATATTAATTCTACAATGGGTAATTTAAGAATTGTCTTTAAAAAAATAAGGAAGCATCTAGAAGCTCCCCCCCTAGATAGAATTTTGGCCAACATCATTAGAGAGAAGGAAATAATATATCTTATTATTTTGTGCATTATTACATATTGGTAATTGCCCAAAAGAAATAATGAAATGAATTTATTTGAGAAAGAAACAAATGTGCTAAGTGAGGAAACAAATTTCATACGAGAATCTAAGTCGGTAGCACGGAGATGCTATCTGACCGGCTACCTCCAGAAGGAAATCAAAAAATAGCAATCAATAGCTACGACATCCTCAAAGAAAGACAAGAGCTCAGAAGAGATCGGCGCCGATCCGCAAGAGGAGCGCGACTCCTCATGCATCGAGATGATCGTACAAGTCCAGATCGATAGAACCGATCAGGATAAATGTGTAGGCGTCGGTGCCGAGCTCAGCGGAAAACTCAGGCGAGATCTGATCTATTTCCTGAAAAGAAACAAGTCAACCTTCGCATGGGCCACCGAGGACATGCCTAGGATCGATATCGATGTAGCTTCACATCAACTCAACGTCGACCCCAGCTACAAATCCGTGAAGCGAAAGCAACGAAAGCTCGGCCCCGATCGAGCAAAGGTAATAAATGACGAAGTTGATAGACTTCTGAGCAGGGTCAATTAGGGAAGTCAAATACCCTGATTGGTTGGCAAATATCGTAGTTGTCAAAAAGAAAAATGGAAAATGGCGCGTTTGCATCGATTTCACTGCCCTGAATAAAGCATGCCCCAAGAACAGCTTCCCCTTGCCCCATATCGACCATCTCGTAGAGGCAACGGCCGGACACAAAATGTTATCTTTCATGGATGAATTTTCAGGATATAACCAAATAATGGTGCACCCCGAAGATAAAAAAAAATAGCATTCATAACAGATCGGGGCACCTACTGCTACAAGGTAATGCCTTTCCGACTGAAAAACGCCAGGGCGACCTACCAAAGGTTAGTAAATGAAATGTTCGCTGAACGTATAGGAAAAACCATGGAGGTATACATTGACGACATGTTGGTAAATCGCTCCATGAAACTGACCACATTCAGCATCTGGAAGAGTGTTTCGAGGAATTGAACAAATACAGGATGCTCTTTCGGGGTCTCTTTGGAAAAATTCCTCGGTTACCTCGTTACCCAACGAGGTATCGAGGCAAACCGCGACCAAATTCGTGTCCTGCAGGATATGCCATCTCCCAGGAATAGGAGAGAGATACAAAGACTAACAGGATGGATAGCCGCCCTCAATCGCTTTATCTCCAGATCTACGGACAAATGCCTACCATTCTACAAAATACTTAAGACCAACAGGTCGATGCAATAGAATGAAGAATGTGAGAAGGCATTTTAAGAACTAAAAAACTATCTGGCCACCCCTCCTGTACTTATAAAACCGGTCAAGGGCGAACCCCTATACCTCTATGTCACCCTGTCACACGCAGCGGTAAGTGGAGTACTCGTGAGAGACGACCGCGGCGATCAAAAACCTGTCTTCTATATAAGCAAGTCGTTGGTCGACGCGGAAACCAGATACCCGGCTATGGAGAAGCTGGCTTTGGCAGTAGTTACGGTCGCTAGGAAACTGCGGCCCTATTTTCAATCGCACTCCATAATCGTAATGACCACTCAACCACTCAGATCGTTCTTGCACAGTCCCAATCAGTCTGAAAGACTAAAGAAGTAGGCTGTCGAACTGAGCGAATACGATATTGAGTACCGAGCTTAAACATGCGCGAAATCCCAAGTATTGGCAGATTTCATAGTCGAGCTCTCAAAAGACGACCCAAATGACACATCGGTCCCAGGGACATGGACCCTGAAAGTCGACGGCGCATCATCAAAACAAGGGGCCGGGGTCGGAATTCATGCGATTTCCCCCAAGGAAAAATATTTGAGCAGTCGTTCCGGCTCGACTTCGTTGCCTCCAACAACGAAGCCGAATATGAAGCCCTAATTGCTGGACTATATCTCGTTAAAGCTGTAGGGCCCAGACACGTGCAAGCATATTGCGACTCACAACTGGTCGCCTTCCAATACTCCGAAAAATACAAAGTTAAGGATGAAAGGATGGAGGCTTATTTCAAAGTCGTTAAATCTCTCTCATCCCAGTTCGACGAATTCGAGTTGACCAGAATTCCCAGAGGAGAAAACACCTTCGCAGATGCTTTAGCCGCCCTAGCATCCACATCGAATCCCGACCTGAAGAGGATTATTCTAGTAGAAATGATTAAATCTCCTTCTATCACCGCTACAGTTAACACTATAACAACAATAAAAGAGGGGATTGGAGGAAAGAAATCTTCAACTACATTTCTACTGGAACAGGCCCTCGTGACAAACAAGCAAGACAAAAATTGATAAAGAGAAGTTCAAGATTATGTATTATCGACAGCATCTTGTTCAAAAGAAGCTTCAACGGTCCATATCTCAGATGTGTCAACAAGGACGAAGCTCAACTTATCCTTTTCGCCATACACGAGGGACACTACGACAATCACGCCGGAGGCCGGTATCTTGCCATAAAAACCAAAAGACAAAGATACTTCTGGCCTACGATGATGGCCGACAGTGAAGCCTACGCAAGACGATGCGATCAATGCCAACTTCACGCACCAAACATAAGGCAACCGGCCGAGGATATGTCCTTAATCACCGCACTTTATCCTTTTACTAAATGGTCCATGGACATCGTTGGACCGATGACCAAGTCACCAGGAGGACTTCGGTATCTCCTAGTTCTAACGGACTATTTCACAAAATACTCTGACTTACGATCCTTTATCTGGGTGAACATTATATGTCGACAAGGAAAACCACGAGAAATCATGGAAATGTGAAGGTTCTGCTTCGATAACAACATCGAACTGAGGACATCAACCCCTCGATATCCTCAGGGAAACGGACATGCCAAAGAAGCTAATAAAACCATCGTAGCTTCGATCAAGAAAGGCTTGACAAAAAGAAAGGGAAATGGGCCGAAGAGCTACCCGGTGTTCTTTGGGCTTATCGCTCCAGTCCGCGTCCGCCTATCGGAGAGACCCCCTTTTCTTTGAGTCACAGAGTCGAGTCCGTTATTCCAGCGGAACAACATGTTCAAACACTACGGTCAATGCGAGCTCACCAAAATGAAGCGGAAAACAACCAATCCCTTTGCGTCTCACTAGACTTCCTGGAAGAAAAGCGAGAGTAGGCCTTGGTTAGACTAGCCCAATACAGACAGTCTGTAGCGAAGTTCTACAACAAGAACGTCAATTCAAGAAAACTCGATGTTGGAGACCTAGTCCTAAGAAAAGTCTTCCAAAATACTGTTGAATTGAATGCCGGTAAACTTGGCGCGAACTGGGAGGGCCCTTACAGGGTAACCCAGGTTGTCAACCCCGGCATCTATAATCTCAAAACTATGGAAGGAATTCCATTTTTGAGAGCATGGAACATAATCAACCTAAAAACGTATTACTGCTAAAACTCCATAATTAGAACTACGGTCGGCCGTGATCCCTCTTCTTACGGTACGTAGGCAGTTCGACAACGAACTCAGTCCCCTAACATAACATCACCCTATAGTATGGCTTTGAAGTCGAACCACCATGCCGAGCTTCGGAGCTCGTATTCACAATGACCTCATCATCACCGGCATACGAATGAATTTGAATACAAACACCTAACGACCTTAACGAGGAATTCGACATTCCCCATGAAAGCCATTTACTGATCGCCTTCATCTATCCGAAGAGGGAAAAACGAAGCGACCATTAGATCGACACTGTTCCACCTCGAATCAAACCAGATGTGAACCAAACCTATGGCAAAAACGACGGACGGTGTCGAATAGCCCTACTAAAATCTCAGTCTCTAACGATGTAACAACGCATTCCAATTTTTACTTAAACCAACCACACAAGATACAAAAACAAACATTCATTCAAAAATAAGGCGGGCTCCCAAGCCCCAAATGTCTGAAAATAATAACCAGAAATTACCCCTTAACAAATTGGGTCCGGCACTATTCAAATAAACAAAAAATTCACCATCCAGTTCGGAAACCCATGTCGGCCTACCCAGCCAAAACGACATGCCAAAGTAACATTCAGATGATAAACTGAAAATAAAATAATAAAAAATAAATAAATAAATAAAAAACTTGCAAATCCTCGACTCACCGAGCTACTTTAATCTAGGGATGCGGTGCGTCAGACTGGTCCGGTTCGTCGCAACCTTCCTCTGCCGCTGGCTCAGGGACCTCGGCTTCATGAACTTCATTGATGGCGGACATGGGATCTCTGAGGGGTGAATCATCCGAGTACGGGGTCATGGGAACCTCTTCAATTTCGGGACTTTCTTCAATCCCTTGTTTATACTCCTCGAAGATTTTCGATACTTTGGCCAACTCTGTAGCCTAGTCGAACTCTTTGCCGTTAAGAATCTCCTCGATCAGTTCTTTGTTACCTCGGCATTGTTCGAGGTCGACAACCCGCTCCAAATGAGCATTCATCTTCACTTTCTGGAGTTTGTATTGAGCGATCAAAACATTGTACTTCGAGGAAGTTTCCTTCTTGGCCCGATGAATAGCTCGGTCGAGTTCAGCCCTCTTCGAACGCTTGAGCGCTTTGATCTCAGCATTCGCATCCCTCAACGCTTCAACATGACGATCGTAAACGTTAGAAAGCTCAACATTTTTGGCGCGAAGCTGGTCTCGCTCAGTTTCGGCTGCGAAAAGCGCCTGGTCGTAACGCCGCACCTTGTCCTTATAAGAATCCAGGTCGGACTCCAACATGAGATTCTTCGTGTTTGCATCCTTCACCGCCTTCGGCAGCTTCTTCTCGATCCTCTCGCGAGCATGCTGATTGGCCGTCAGACTTTCGACCTTCGCCTTAACCTCTGATCTTGCTCGGAAAGGAATCCGCCTCGGTCCGGACGGGAGTAAGCCTGCCAATTAGCCCATCGACCGCATCTAGCAGATCTTCATAAAGCTTCGTCCCGGTAACTATGCCAGCAGTCATCTACAAAAAAAAATCTCTGTCAAAAAAAAAAAAGAGGGGGAGGACGATGACAAACCCTGCTTTATGTCCGTCTCTTGACCTCGACGAAATGTCCAGCCATTCTTCTGAACCAATTCGGTTCCCTCATATCAGACAACCTCTTGTCCTCAAGCAAAGGACCGGCTATCTTACGAAGAAGCCCGGCCGATCTTAATTGATCATAGGAAAGGGCATGGTCGCTCTTGTAGTTGAAATTTATCTCATACTTCCGCGACCCCGACCCAGGGACATTTTGTTGGGATTAGTGCCAACAAAGGAGAATATTAGACATTTTATTTATTATTTGTAATATTTTGCTGAAACATTAATATTAATAAATAAGCATTCTTTTCCTATAGTTTGTGTTTATGTATGTATGCTACGCTCTGAAACTGTCATCAACGAAAAGGGTGTTAAATACAGATTTGACATGATAACCCCTTGTGACTAGTTTAAACCATTTGTTCACAGTCTTAAGACCGAATGAGCATTCGAGTCTAAGTAACGATTGTTTGAATGAATCATAATATCTTATCATGTGATATAAAAAGTTGTGACTCTATGATTTCATCCTTGATATCTTATAAAAGATATTGAACAAGACCTAGTGATTATATGGAAGCTCGTTATAAAACCGTTTAATCTAGAAGCTCCAAGATCACATACGAGGGGTACTTCGATAACTACCTTAATCCTGAGGTGAGTGCATAATCGATGCTACACTTTATGTCATTTGATTGGTCAATGGGCGATGGCCGTGTAATGGCTGCATTTGACCCGACGGTTGGTGACATAATGTTGTAGTGTTGGATTATGTGATTCACAGATATGGAATTCGTGTACACATAATGAAAGTCATTGTATAACACTATGCTTTGTTACGAGATAGTGAATGAATTAATCTGGCAAGATTATCATTGAATATGAGATTCCTTGATTAAAATATGTGACACGTATTGACGTCTCACTTTATGTTTTTTCTCATTCACAAGTAAGAAAAGACGTTAGTGAAATAATAACTCTAGGGGTAAAACAGTAATTTTACATTCTCCGGACTTACTAATACACACGACGGGTATTTTGGTAAAAGTACACCGTGGATCGAGTATAGAAAATTTATGTGACTTCAAATGGAAAAATATGCGCGCATGAACTTCGAGATTTTCAATATTGGTCCTTTAATAGAGTCGACCATTATTAAGAATTATAAGCCGGAAATAATTTGTGAATTATTAAGTCCGTGCTTTATTCTCAAGCTTCTTTCATGTGGGTTCATAAGGTCTCAATGATGGACATTTAGAAGAGATTAACTGAATTCAATAAATTGATTTACTCATAAAATACAAATTGTGATTTGTATGGAGAAATTTATTTTCCAAGCGAATTAATGAATAATGTGTTATTCATTAATTATTGATTTTGTGAATTAAAGAACTTTATTATTGTGATAATAATTTTCTTAAGAATTCATAATAACAATATTAGAAAATAAAACGTTTCTCGTTTTATGTTATTCGATAACCATGAAACAATTTAATAACAAGTTATTAAATAGATGAGAGTTCTAAATTAAGTCGAATTTGGAAATTAAATCAAGGCAATTTGGGAAACAAAATTGAGAGACGAGTAGGACATAGAGGTCGGCCATAAACATGGTTTTAGGTTGAATATTGATTCAACAAAAGCCCACATTAGAGCTCATTAACAATGTCTATAAATAAAGGGTTTGGGACCTTTTATATTAATTATAATTAAACAACTCTTAGAACAATGGTTGTAGAATAAGCTAGTTTGCACAACCGATATTTTAAAAGTTGTGGAATACGCTGAAATTAAGCCCTTCCCACAACCCTTAGTTATAAAGGTTGTGAAATACCTGAAATCAAACTTTTCCCACAACCCTTAATTGTAAGGGTTGTGGGATCTCAAAGTCCACAACCCTTAGTAATAAGGGTTGTGGAAAGTCGGTTGTGGGATCCAACATTTGTATTAGTGACCCTAGGTCAAGTTTTGCTCTCTCTCTCTCTCTCTTCCCTCTTGGCCGACCATCCCATCACCCAGGAAGACGAAATTTCATTTCTTGTTTTCTCGGGTGCGTTCATCTCGAGCCCACACTCATCTTCTCATATTCTTCTTGTGTCATCGTTGAATTAACTTGTGGTTGTTTAGTCTATTTCATTGAGATTTATTTTTCTGGAAATCTCACCTCCGAACCAAAGATTCGATGATTCCGACGAATCTGAGTCTGCAAACCCAGATCTCTTTCCGAACCCATTTAAGTCAGTTTGTTGCGAACGGAACGCAAAAAATGGCATCCCGATCCGAGCTTCCAAGAGCTCTCAGCGTCGTCGCGAAGTTTCGCCTGCGATCTGTCTCCGCCCATCCGCGCAAACCTGCGCCTGCCTCCGCCCGACCATGCCTCTGCGTGTCCCAGCAGCCTGCCGCCTTTGTCCTGCCGAGCCTGCCTATGCCCAGGACGCTGCGGACATCCCCGCTGTTCCTCCGCCTGAGCCCAGAGGTGTCTGCCCCTCTCAGCCGCTCCGGGGTCTCCTAGGGCCGCTGCCTTCTGCTTCGGACGAGTCCAGCCGCTGCCGCCCATTCCCAGCCTGCCGAGGACCGCGCCATCTGCTGTCAGCTTCCCGGACCAGCCCCAAGGACGCGCCTGATTGCCGCCTTCGCTGCCCGTGTTGACAAGCCGAGGAAGTCTCTTGCAAACCCGGAATTGGAGAAGTTTGAAGATTCTCGCATCGAACTCGTTTTCAATTCCTCGACCGAGTTATTTATAACTCGACGATGTAAGTTTCGATAACCTTAAATACTCTTAATTAATATAATTGTTATGATTGTTTGGAGTGTTTGATTTTATGGATATAACATGTTTAGAATTAAATTGTTAATTAACATGCTTATGATTTTAATGCCAATAGGTTGTTAGATATTAAATAGTTTAATATGCTAGATCGTTTTTATTATTAATTCCGCACGTAATTAGTTATGTTTAATAGTAATCTACTTAAATCGTTAAGTAATTTCCAACACATTCGCCTTCGACCCCGACGAACGAGAAGAATACAAAGTGGATCCCTTGACCCACTCCGTCCCACTTTTGTGAGCCTTGTGAGCTTTCCCCTTGCTCTGCTCCTCATCATTCTACGGATCATCGACCTCGATCACTTTCCCTTTTCGGCTCCTCTTCTTGGCAGCTCTCTTCCTCTTCATCGATGCCCCGGACTCCCGAGGGTGAACAGCGGCCTCTTTCCCCTTCGAAGGAACATCGATCCCCTCTTGAGTAGCTTCAACCTCGGAAGCCACAACATCACTGGCATCGCCAACAACAGCAGCAGCGATCTCCGTCGGCTCGAGAACGATCGGTGGTGGAGGCACTTCGTCGACCCGCTGATCGGTATCTTGGTCGAGTCGAATCGGGGAAGAGGAAGGGTTGGACTAAGAAACCGTCACCCCAGGAACGGCCTCGGCTGCCTTCTTCAGATCCCTCTTCTGACGAGCGGTCAATGGCTTAGACGAAGAAATGGTTTCGTCCCCTTGTTCTGAAAAAAAACGGACTCGATAAAGAACTTATCCAATAAAAAAATATAAACAAAAAATATATATAATAACCGACCTTCGGGTTGCGAGGCTCTTTTGGATTTCCAAAGTCCGGAGGCCCGAAACCGAGGTTCGGTGAAATCAGCCCAGTTTAGCTTGTCCGAAGACCGAAGCAGGGCTAGTTTTCTCTCGAACTCGAAAGATTCAGCAAGGGTCTTCCTTCTCTCTAAAAAACAGAGATAAAAGGAGGAAGTTAGAACGGTCCCAGAATAAATACCTCTAGAGGAAAATTTAATGTACACACCGAAGTGGGTAGCCCACGTGCCATGATACAAGTTGGCAAAATCGCCCATCGAATATTCGTTCACTTGAAAAAAGAAATATTGGGCCCCCCAGAAGTTATCTTTTTCGAGAAGCTTGTCGATTACACTTCGGCCTACTGCCTTGCTAAGATAAAAAGTCTTCGGCTGGTGTTTGGAATTATCCTTCACGACACAAAGACGGAGTAAATCCATCACAAAGAGATCGACCTTTTTCTCCCTAGCCACCTCGATGAGACCGATCACATTGCGAAGAAAGTTCGTTCCATCTGAGGAAAAGAAATCTTTAGTACATCCAAGTACTGAAGAAGGAGCCTAGGAATCGAAAACCAAAGTCCACACTTATGAAAGAAAACCTTGTAAATACAACAGTAACCATCAATATTCGTGTTGGTTGTGGCCCCCTTCGGAGGAAGGATGAGATCTACCTCCGGAGGGATATCATATATTTTCTAAATACACGTAAATCGTACGCGATAACTTTCGTGGGCTTGAGGAGCTGAGCCTCTGTATCACCAATCGTCGGGCGACGTACTGGTTTCCATTTCCCTGCTCATTATTCTAGTTTTTCTACAAAACTAGGAAATTATAGATTCCAGCACAACCGAACTGACAATGATTCTTAAATACTAAGACCGACCTGATAGAGGTTCTTGAATTTCTTGGACCGAACTGACAAAAATCGTGCGAAAAAGAAACGAACTTACATATTTTCTAGGTTCTCAAGAAAATCCCGGGTACGAGATCATAGAAAGAAAGGTTAAAGAAAGAAGACATAAGGTGAAAATGAAGAAGTACGTACCTTTTTACCTTCTCCGAAATATATAAAAATCAAAATGACTTTGCAACTGCTATATAATGAGGGGTTGGAACCCATTTCCCGAAGTTAATTCCTCGAATTCGTAGCCAAATGATCTCAGGTTCCATGAAAATCGTAACGAATTCGAAGAGTCCCGTCTCTTCAAACTTGTTCGCTGACTCATCAAAACCTGACACATGTCCAATCAGTTTTGAAGATCAAACTATTACTGCTTCGTAACCGATTCAATGACGTCAACCAATTTTAGATGTCACTTCCGTCTTCTAAGTGTATCTTTATATTTCACAATATAAAAAAACACTGGGGGTTGATTGTGGGGGGAGAAGTCGAACACCCTTTAATATCCTTATCATGTCAAGCCTTTGAGGTCGGACACATGAGTTACCAAAGTAATTACTTCGGTCTGACACCGTCTCGACTGATCGATCTGTTGGGCATGGCCCAACGAACAATCCCTTTCTTCACAGGACTCGTTAATCTTGTGATTGGCCGCGGTGACGAGGTGAGCAAGTCGTAGATAATCTTGCGGTACGCTGAGAATCGGGGATTCAACCTTGAAGATCGGATCATTGACAAAGATTGAAGAAATTCGAACCTAACAAATAAGTTAGGGTACACTGTTACCGAGCTGAATGAAGGAGATTCACACCACTGAGGGACTCTTGAAGAAAAAGAGGGCTAATGGAGAGGCTCATGCTACTGACCACATAGACTCCACATCTGGATCTAAGAAGAGATCTCATAGAGCCGATAAGAAGAATCCTAGCAAGGTTGAGAAGAAGAAGGTGCTCCGGGCTATCAAGGTGGACAAGTCTAAAGACAACTTTCATCATTGTAATGCTTGCTACTAACCATATTTGTTGTTCCTTGAATGGGTTCAAGAAAAGCAAAAGTTTAGAGGATGGCGACTTCTTCTTCAAGTGGGGTGATGGGAGCTTGGTGTGTGCTAAGGCTGTGGGATCCGTGACATATTCTTTTGAAGACAGAACCTTAAATTTGAATAATGTGTATTTTGTTCGTTCCTTTCGGCAAAACTTAGTATCTGTAGCACAAATTGTTGAGCAGAATTATTATTTAAAGTTTATTGATAATGAAATTCAAATTTCTTTTTCCAATTCAGTTGTCACTGATGCTTGTATGAAGAATGGTTTATACTATCTTTATCCTACACAACCTTTGCTATTAGACACTGACATAGATAATTATCTAGTTAGGGAACTAAAAAGGATCAAAACTAATGACTCCTCTGATCTTATAAAATCCACACATCTTTGGCACTTATGACTTGGCCATATTTGTCTATATAGGATTAAGAGACTAGCAAGGGACGGTCCACTTAAAGCCTCTGCAATAGGCACACTATCGACTCGTGAGTCATGTACAGAAGGAAAAATGACCAGGCGACCTTTCTCTGATGTATCTGGTTTGCTCAGAATTCAGGCATGGGGAGGATACAAATACTTCGTTACCTCAAGATATGGATTCGTCTATTTTCTCAAACAAAAATCCGAGACATTTAACGTATTTAAGATTTGTTGGGCTTTAGTAGAAAAACAAACTTGCAAACAGATCAAAACCCTTCAATCCGATCGAGGTCGTGAGTACTTGTCTGAAGAGTTTGATAACTTTCTTAAAGAAGAATGTAACGCTTCTTAGGTTACATCACCGGGTATACCTCAACAAAACAGAGTGTCAGAGAGAAGGAATCGAACTCTGATGGAGATGGTTAGATCAATGATGAGTTACTCATCACTTCCTAATTCCTTTTAAGGATATGCCTTCAAAAGAGCAGCATATATTCTGAACCAAGTTCCGTCTAAAACGGTCTCTCGTACTCCTTATGAATGACGGATTGGGTGTAAAGTTACCTTAAACCACATAAAATTTGGGGTTGCCCTGCACATGTGCTTTGGAAAAAGACTAGCAAGTTGGCTACTAGGTCATAATTATGTGTGTTCGTTGGATATCCAAAAAAAAACAAAAGGTATTACATTCTATAGTCACGAGGACGACAAAATGTTTGTCAGCACTAATTCTCGTTTCCTTGAGGAGGAATTTATGAAGAATACGATCCCTAAAAGCAAAATTGTGCTTGAAGAAAAGTTGGGTAAGGATGCTTCTACGTCATCTGTAAGAACTGTTCTTGCCCCAACTAAAACGCAACCTAAGAATTCAGAACCTCGTCAAGTAGTACTTCGACGTAGTGGGAGGGTTTCTGAAAACCACGGTAGGTACATGTCTTATGGCGATACTTTTGTATCCTTCTCTGACAGTGATGACCTTGTTTCCTAAAGTCAAGCAATGGCTGGTTCTGAATTAAACCTTTGGCTTGACGCCATAAAAGTTGAGATGCATTCGATGTATGTCAACAAAGTCTGGAAACTTGTAGACCTACCAGAAAGGGTTAAACCCGTAGGGTGTAACTGGATCTATAAGAAAAAAAAGGTTCCGGATGGGATCGTTGAGACGTTCAAAACGCGCCTATTGGCTAAGGGTTACACCATAAAAGAAGGTATCGATTATGAAGAAACCTTCTCTATTGTCGATTATGAGATCTGGCAAATGGATATCAAGACTACCTTTCTAAATGGAAATTTTGACGAGCGCATATTAATGGCTCAACCATACAGTCTCGTGGAACATGGTTAAGAGACCAAGGTTTCTGAGTTGCTTAAATCCAATTATGGATGAAAGCAAGCATCTAGATCATGGAATATTTAATTCGACGAAACTGTAAAAAGCTTCAGTTTTGACCAGTCAATAGATGAACCTTGTGTTTATAAGTTGATACACGAGGGCAAGGTTGTATTTCTGGTATTGTATGTCAATGATATATTATTCATCGGTTTTGACGTGGGTAAATTATTGAGGTTAAGATCTGGTTAACTAAGCAGTTTGATATGAACGATTTAGGGGAAGCTGCGTACATTCTGAGGAATCAAATATTTTGAGATTGAAAGAACCGGACGATGTCGCTCTCACAAGCATCTTATATAGATAAGGTGATGGATTGTTTTGCTATGAAAGACTAAGAAGGGCCAAACCCCCTTTGGACATGGAGTATCAGTCTCTAAGGACCAGCCTCCCAAGACTGCACAAGAGATTAAGGACATGAGAAAGATTCCCTATGCTTCCGCCAACATAAGTCTCATATATCCTATGTTGTGCACTAGACCAGATATATGTTTCGCAATTGGCGTAGTTATCCGTTTCTATTCAAATCATGGACCCAAGCACTATGTACATGTTAATCACATTCTTAAGTATTTTTGGAGGACTAGGAATTTGATGCTTACATATTCAGATACTGACCAGACCATGACGGGGTATACCGATTCCGACTTTCATGCGGATAGGGTTTCCAGAAAATTCACTTTAGCATCTGCGTTGTTCCTGTATGGTGGATCTGTTGTTTGGAGGAGTATCAAGCAATCTTGCGTTGGTGAATCCACAATGGAAGCAAAATATGTGCTTCTTGTGAAGCATCCAAAGAGTCTGTAAGGCTTAGAAAATTCCTTAAGTATTTGGATATCGTTCCAAATAACAAAGAACCCGTGACACTTTATTGTGATAATAATCGGGCATATTGAGAGGAAATACCATTTGACTATAGAGATCGTGCAGCGCGAAGACGTGGAGGTGAAGAAGATCTCAACGGTGGAAAACCTTGCAGATCCATTCACCAAGGCCCTATCCAACAAGGTCTTCGACTAACATCGAGACAGATTGGGCATGAAGGACTACTCTTATCTTCTTTGAGTCAAGTGGGAGTTTGTTGGCAGAGATGCCCACAAGAAGATTATTTATTTACATATTGATGTAATATAAATCTTTCATAAGTCCTTATTGTAATTTGCTAAGAAGATATCCGCAGGATAGGATGGCAAATGTTGGTACTAATGCAGGATTGCTATTCGAGATCAGTATGCTCATCCCAGTTCCCAATTTCACATCGTATAAGGTAAGCTCAGTTTAAAGACTCATACAAAATAGAATTCACTTATACCTAAGAAAGAAAACTCATAAATACATAGGAATTTTGGTTGGTGGACAACATCCAAATTTTCCCATACATGGGTACAATTTTTTCTCTTTCCCATCTTTACAGCATAATTAGCAGAAAAAAGTATTTTACACTGACAAGTTCTCCGTACCAGTGACCATACAAACAGTTTGCAACAAATCTTTCAACATCTATAATATGTGTAATGAATGTATAGCTCAGAAAACATAAAGAAAAATAACAATGACATAATCGATATTGGACTCCTTGACAAAGGATGACATACGAAAGATATGTATGATATGATAGAGCATATAAGAAGTCAGTAAAATTAAAATATTTAAAAGAAATTTGAAGGAACTATGAAAATTTAAATTAATTATCTAAGATACAAATATGAGATGTTTACCTTGGAAATAATATCCCTTTGCAAGTCTGGTTCACCAAGAGGAACCACGGATGAGACAAAGTTGCTCTCGTACTCATCCTTTGCAAGACTCTGCTATAATTTGAACAATGTGCTTCAGTGTCATTTATCAAGGTCTGATATACTCTTATGAACAATATTTAAAACTGTAAAGGTAGTTTATGCGGAGGTTAGAACTTTTCTTATTTATTTATTATCTATCTTATTTATGGCATTCCCTTTTATTGACAAATGTCATTTTCCCGTTGCAACCTCCGAAGATCCAAATATTGGGTTTCTGAATGCTTTAAAATGACTCCTATTTTCTGATTTAACTATTTATATGTACCTAATACATTTAGTCTTACTGTTTAAAGAATTAATTTCAAAATAATTTCCAAGAAGTTATTTTTTAATCAATTTCACAAATAATTTTAAACATAATATTGACAATAGCCAATAGTAATATTGATACCTTGGAAAAGGAAAGTGTTGGAGCATAAACCTTACAGTTTAACAACATTAGTCCTTGCACACTGCATCAAGATATTTTAATTCAGGTAATAATACTGATAAATATATATGCATCCATCAGAGAGACCTGTGCAAGAATATAGATGCCGAAAAATCTTACTGAACTTACTCTTGGATAGCTACCACAAGACGAGTACCATTTGCAATAGTGCATATCTCAGTGACTGCATAATGGCATTCTGGCTTATTCCATTTGACTCTGAAAGTCCTACCTACAGAACAAAGTCGAAGGATTCGTAAATGTTTAGTACAGAAATCCCAAACGCTGAACAGGTAAATCACATTTTTTCCAAGTTCACAAGTATAAATAAGAGACCCATAGGAAATATCCCACATGCAGACCAATGAAAATATGACATATAGACCTCAAACAACAATTCAGAGTGAGAATGTAACACAAGTTTCTCCGTTAAGAAACATGATTACAAAAGGGAAATACCTTTCAAAGTTGAGTTTGAACCCAATATTTAAGATGATCTTAATATTTTACACGAATTTTTGAGTGTGCTTGATACATATTTTTCATTATTATTTTGTTCCATAAAACACAATACAAAGGTTGATACATTTTCATAAAAAAATAGAAGAAGACTAGTCTTAACAATACGAATCTTTGTTGTTGTTCTTGTCTCTGATTTGAGATTGAATATGTATAAACTATCAACCAAAACCCATAATAATTCTCAAATTCCATACCAAATCCTACATCACGAAACAAAGTACTTAAAATTTTAAATTACCAAATTCGGAATAAAACTCACCTTCGATTCATGAATATGAGTTTGTTCTTCAGATTTCCCCACACACGAAGACGTCGAATAGAACCAGTGGCCGACAATGGAACTCTCGGCCGTCACGACGGAGAAGGACTAAGAACGACCGACGATGCGAAGTTGGCAACGAGAGGCCGGTGGTGATGAGAGAAGATGAAATGGTCGTGAGAGAGTGGAAAAATAGACCTGAGAAAGAGAAAACTCTTATGAACAGTATTTTAAGATTGTGACATATATATATATATATATATATATATATATATATATATATTAGTTAGATATCTATATATATAAGACTTATGATTCTTTCTGCTGTTGCTTTGGCGACATTATACTAGAAGAGTACAATAGATAAACAAATAATTGAGTAATATGAATTAAAATAAATCTAACCTCTTCTTGATCGTTTTTTGGATATCCATTTCGGCCGGTTCGCGATTTGTATTATATTTTTGAGGTATTTGGTGTTCCATTATCCGATAATAGTTTGAATACTTTGGTTCGTCTATACTCCAAAACTTAATCCAATCTTCATCAGTAATATTTGGGAAGGATTTCAATACACAAATCGGTCTCTTAAAACGCTTTGTTCGTTGATTGTGTCTTTGACTAGATCATGATACAACTCATGACAACAAAACATTGCCGCTTCTCCCATTCTCATAAGAAAATCATGCTTCTGGTCGATCAAAATTTCAAATCCTTCTTTTATTTCATTCCAAATATGCGCTTTCATTTAATTGTTCTTTTTTTAATTTACAACCGCGCATGAAAATAGGAACGTCCTCTCTAATAACACACCAGAATAACTCAAACCATTCTTCCCCCTCTTTACCTGCCGATTGACCTTTTTCATCAAATGATAAAGGTATCTTTCTACCAAGAGTTTCGACCTTATTAACTCGACTCATAATGTTATTTATTTGTTTTTCAAATTCCTCAGATTCTATTGATAATGTCTTCTTACATTTTCTACACTATTATCGCTAGTATTAGTGGTAGTAGACGACATCGGGTCTAGCAAACACAAATTAAAATATTTTAACATTCTAATTCTACTCAACACAAAACATACTAATTCAATTCCAACAAAAAATATTTTAACAGAATGCTTTCTAATTCAATTTCAACACACAAAATAAATCACATTTTAATCACTTCTAATTTATACATTCTAATCCACACTCACATTAATATTCTAATTTACGCACAATTCGCAGTCACACCTAAAATTTTTGCATTAAAAAACAAAAAAGAAACGAAAGAAAGAACACAACTAGCTCCAGCAAAAAGGAGGTCTACGAGGCGGAGTTGTGAGATGGAGCTTGCGGCTTGAGGATAGGCGGAGGAAGTAGCCTAAGGTAAGGATAGAGGTGGAGAGAGAGAGCTGGACGCCGGAGAGCAAGAAGAGGCCGGAGAGAGAGAAGTGGACGCTAGAGAGAGAGAGAGAGAGGTGGAATTCGGAGATAGACAGCATGAGAGAAAGATATGAAAAATGAAAGACTTAGTCTAAATAAGGGTTTTACACAACAAATATTTAAGGCGGGAACTGAAAACCTTGAAGAGAATTTCATTTTAATGCTCCTACAATGCTTAAAACAAGCGTTGTTGTAGCTCTCCAGTTATGTAAACATCTCACCTCCGGGGGACGTGCATGCGGGCACGAGGATCCTTGTTCTCTGCGACGAGTTGAAAAAATAATTATAGAGACTTTGTTGGAATCTCATCGTGGCATTGGGTATTTCAGACTGCGGCAGGATGTTTTTGCCACAACACATTAAAACTCATGAATACCCATATCTTTAAAAACTATTATAAAACACGATTTAAAAACACATTATTGACAAAATAAGTCTAGAACATATATAAGCAAGTACAAAATAACACATGAATATATAGAAATTATAAGTCTTAGACATAATATTTCAACCATTAGTCTTACACATAAGCAAAAAATTACAATAAAAACAAATACTTCAACCATAAAAAAAACAATAAGTTCAAGAAAATTAAAAAGCACATCAAACAATAAATCTTCATTAGTCGTCATTTTCTAGCTATGGTGCCGGTGAAACTTGTGGTGGTGGCGCCGAATAAGGAGGTGGCATATATTCTTGGCATGCCGCTGGTGCCTACAGTCATGACGAGTATTGAGGGCAAGTAGGAAATTGTATCTATTGCTTTTGATGTTGGCAGAGATACCAACAAATTTGCATGACGATAACGGTATATATTTATTTGCATTTTCAGGGTAAGGAGAAATTGTAACTTTTTTCTCGGAGATTGTAAATTAGTGGTTCGTGAACTAAATTAAAGATACAGATGTAACAAGAAGACGAAGGAACTAGTTGTAGGGGGATTTGTAATCTCAAAATTTCAAAGTGCAAAAGTGAGACATTTGTATCTCGCACACTTTTCTTAGTAGAAAAAATTAGGAAAAAAGTCCAAGTACGTTCCTTGTGCCTTAGTGCATTAACAATGCTCTCCTATCAACAAATATCATTTTATGACCCTTTTTCTAGAATTCCACTCTATCTCGTTATACTAAAAAAAACATGTTTTCAAACGTACAAAAGAAGATGTGCCAATTCTAAAAACTAAGTGGGAGGGTTGCCCTTGATGTTTGCAACCCACGATGTTGGAAATTATTTAACAAATTAAACAATAATATTACACAACACATCTATATGTGGCGGAATTATATAATATGATATGTATTAAAACTCATTTTAATAAGCTAACATGTCAATAAACTATGTCAACAAATTGAACCAAACCATCTAACAACTTATAAACTTATTCATAAATCATTATTTCAGATCCAATTCGTTTTAGGAAACTTACAATTGAGATTTGAACAATCCCGGATATTGGTAGCTAACTCCGGAAGGTCTCGTAAAAATAAAAATAGACTCTAGCCGGAATGGACAGCTTTGGCCCGCCGGAATGGATTATGGCCGGCCGGCCAGAAATGTGCCTGCGGCGCTGTGGCTACCTCCGGAGGAATTTGGTTGTGAAATTTTTCAGGAATGTGGGAGAGACCGAGAGGAATGACCCTGTAAAATTTGGTGAACAGAAACCCCCTAACTCGTCAGTGGTTGCTTAGGCACGCTCGCAGTCCGGTTGGACAGCCTGTCCCGCGAAGGGCAATCGGGCCGGCCAAGAGGCTGAAACATGCCTCGTCTCGTTTCGCTTGATTTTTTTGCATCTCGAGTGGATACCTGCGTGTAGAAAGTCACTCAAACACCAATAGAAGAGTCAATGATTATTCCCTCGGGATTTGATGAGAGTAAGAGGGTGGGCTCTTCAATAGAACAATAAAGGACACTCGAGATCACTCAAGAACTTTCGGGAGATCAAGAAAATATTTCTTGATCTCTCTCTCTAAAAATTCGACCAAAGAACTCAGGAGAAGAGGAGAAAGAGGTTGCCCGAATTTATGTTAATTAGGGTTAGGGTTAGGGTTTTCAAAAATAGAGAGAGAGAGAGAGAGAGAGAGAGAGAGAGAGAGTCCTAATTCATTAATTATGGCCGAGGATAATCCTATATATTTCATAAATATTTATTTTGATTTATTTCCATAATAATATTTAATTATTGTGGAATATCTCATTTATTTAATGACAAATCATTATTTTCATACTACTCAAGATAGTACGAAATGAGAAAATATTTATTTTCATCTTTTATTTATTTAAATCATTTAAATATGTTAATATCCATATATTAATATAATATAATTCATAAAATAAATGTAATAATAAATAACCAATTATTTATTTGAGTACTTAGAAAAATATTTTCTTAGTGTAAATCACAATTAACTTAACTGAGAAAATCAAATTGTCCTTGTTCAATAAATCTCGTCTTAGGATCTATCATTGAGACCTAATGGACCCACATGAACGAAGCTTTAGAATAAAGATCGGACTCAAAAGTTCACAAACTTTTTCCGTCTTTGAATTCTTAATATTATTCGATTCCACTGAAGGACTAATATTGAAGCTCTCTAAGTTCACATGCGTATATTTACCGTATGATGTGACAAAACAATTCTTCACACGATCCACGGAGTATTTTCTGATATTACCCTTCATCTGTATAAGTATCTCATAGGACAGTAAAATTACCGTTTTACCCCTGAGTTATTATTTCACTCACTCCTTTGTTATTTAAAAATGAGAAAAACATAAAGTGAGATGTCTTTACATGTCACATGTTTTAATCAAAAAATGTTCTTATTCGATGAATAACTGGCCAGGTTTATTCATTCACACTCTCATAACAAAGCATAGTGTGATACTAATGCATTTGCATTGTTTCAACATGAATTATGTATCTGGGAATCACATAACCCAACCCAACATCGTTATGACACCAACAGCCGGTTCAGATACAACTATAACTTATTCATTGCCATTGACAAATCAAATTTCATAAGGTGTCACATCAATTATGCATTCACCTCAGGATGTAGGTAAGTACCAAAATACCCATCGTATGTGATTTTGAAGTTTCGAGTGTTTAAACGGTTTTATCTCAAGCTTCAGAGTATCACAGGTCTTTTTCAATACCTTCTATAAGATATCAAGAATGAAATACAGAGCCACAACTCTCTATATCACAAGATAAGATATCATGAATCATTCAAGCAATCATTACTCAGCTTCGCTTGCTCCATCGATCTTAAGATTGCGAACACATGTTTAAACTAGTTACAATGGGTTATCTTGTCAAGTCTGTACTTAGCACCCCTTTCGTTGATGATAGTTTCAGAGCGTAACAAACATACATAAACACAAACTTAAATGAAGAATGAATTTTTAACTTTATTTAATGTCTCAGCAAAATCAAATACAAAGTATTTATAATGTCTTAAATCTCGTGGGCACCAACTCCAACAAACTCTCACTTGACTCAAAGTAGATGTGAATGATCCTTTAGTCTCAATCCTTCTAGGTGTCCCCCGGAGAATTTACTCGTTAAAAGCTTCGTAAAGGGATCAGCAAGGTTTTCCAACGTTGAGATCTTCATGACTTCAGCGTCCGCTCTGTGAACGATGTCTCGTACCATGTGAAACTGGCGCTCGATGTGTTTTGAGCGCTTGTGACTTTTTGGCTCCTTACAGTTAGCAACAGCCCACTATTATCGCAATAAAGTGTGATACGCTCGCTTGCACTTGGAACCACTTCCATGTACATAAGGAATTTTCTCAGCCACACAGCCTCCTTTGCAGCTGCACAAGCTGGCACATACTCGGCTTCCATGGTCGAGTCAGCAACGCAAGATTGCTTGATACTCCTCCAGACCACGGATCCACCATTCAGGGTGAACACAGACCTTGACTTGGACTTCCTGAAATCCTTATCCGCTTGAAAATCGATGTCGGTATATCCCGTCATATTAAGGTTACCACCTGAGTATGCAAGCATGTAGTTTCTCGTTCTCTGGAGATACTTGAGAACATACTTGACAGCAACCTAGTGCTCGAGTCCAGGGTTTGACTGAAACCTACTCACCATGCCCACTGCGTAGCAAATATTTGGCCTCGTGCAAAGCATAGCATACATGAGACTTCCCACGGCTGAAGCATAGGGAATATGCCTCATTTTTTTATATTCTTGAGGAGTCTTGGGAGACTGCTCACTTGAGAGACGCACTCCATGTCTGAAAGGTAGTTGTCCTTTTTTGGAGTCTTGCATACTGAAGAGATCCATGATTTTATCCATATAAGTTGCTTGGGAAAGTGCTAACTTCCGATTTTTAAAGATTTGAATCCCCAGAATGTAAGCCGCTTCTCCTAGATCTTTCATCTCAAATTGCTTTGATAGCCAGATCTTAACCTCTGGTAACTTTCCTACATCATTCCCAATGAGTAGCATGTCATCGACATATAGGACTAAGAAGAGCACTTTGCCATCATTTATCATCATATGAATGCATGGCTCATCTAGTGGCTGATCAAAGCAATAGCCTTTCACAGTCTCGTCGAATCTGATATTCCACGATCTAGATGCCTGCTTTAGTCCATAAATGAACTTCAGCAATTCACAAACCTTTCCCTGCTCGCCTTTCTCCATGAACCCGCGTGGTTGAGCCATATAAATGTGCTCATCATGATTTCCATTCAGAAAAGCAAGCTTGACATCCATCTGCAAAATTTCATAATCCAGGGCGGCAGCTATGGATAGAAGAGTACGGATGGACTTTAGCATCGCGACTGGCGATAAGGTATCTTCATAGTCGATACCTTCCTTTTGTGTGAACCCCTTCACCACAAGTCGTGGTTTAAATGTCTCAACATTTCTATCCGGTCCTCTCTTCTTATTGTAGATCCATTTACACCCAACAGGCTTGATGCCTTCGGGTAGATTTACAATTTTCCCGACCTTGTTGACATACATCGTATGCATTTCAACGTTCATGGCTTCTTGCCATAGAACGTTCATGTTGGATCATCTTCCTCCTGGTATGTGACTGCAGTGAAAGTCTCTCTGATACCCATGTATCGATCAGGTTGTTGCACAATCATGTTACTACGACGAATTACATAAGGATCTAGTTCCGAATGTGGTTCTTCCACTGTTGGTATAGGACTGGTCCTATCTTATGAAGAACCAGCTACTTCACCCAACAGTTCCTTCAGCACAAGTCTTCTTCGTGGCACATAATTCTTTATATATTATGCTTCAAGTAACCTAGCGTTCGTACTAACAAACGTTTTCTGATCAACAGGACTATAAAAGAAGTATGCTTTTGTTTCCTTTAGATATCCCACGAGAAGACACAATTCTGAAGACTAGCCAACTTGCTAGTCTTTTGTCTCAGTACATGTGCTGGACAACTCCAGATTCGGACGTGGTGTAAATTAGATTTTCTACCAGCCCATCTCTCATAGGGAGTACCAGAGACTGTCTTAAATGGAACCTGGTTCAAAATAAAAGCTGCGTCTCTTGGGCATATCCCAATACGAGTCGGGAAGTGATGAGTAACTCATCATTGACCTTACCATATCTAGTAGAGTTTGATTTCTTCTCTCTGACACACCGTTTTGCTGTGGAATGCCAGGTGTTATAAGCTGAGACTGAATACCTTCTTCTCTAAAAAGATCTTCAAACTCTCCAGACAAGTACTCTCCCCCTCGATCTGATCGAAGGGTTTTGATCTGCTTCTCCGTCTGCTTCTCAACCAAAGCCCGATATTCTTTGAACATTTCAAAGGTATCGGATTTGTGTCGCATAAGGAAAATGTGACCAAACCTTGAGTAGTCATCAGTGACGGTTACAAAGTATTTGTCACCTCCTCTTGCCTAGATGTTGATTGGACCACTTACATCACTATGTACAAGTTCCAATAATTTTGTGGCTCTTTGACCCTTCGATGAGAAAGGTCTCTTGGTCATCTTGCCCTCAAGATATGATTCACATGTGGGCATCGATCCCACAGTTAGAGATCGTAAAGGACCAACCTTTGTTAAACTCTTAATCCTATCTAGGCCAATATGTCCAAGACGCAAATGCCATAGATATGTGTCGTCATTTCATCACTATAAAACGTCTTACGCTTCCCGAGTGAATCTCTATTCACTGCGGTATCCAAGACTGTTGGCTCATTAGGATATAAATAATAAATTGAATCCACACGATGAGCTTTGGTAATAAAACAATCATCAACAAAAATTTCAATACCGTTATTGATTTTAAAATTGAAACCTTGTTCTTCCAAACGACCAAAAGAAATTGAATTTCTGCAAAAATTCGGAACAAAATAAACATTATTCAGCAATAAAATTTTGTCTCCAAACTTGAGCTGCATGGTCCCGACAGATCTTGCTCCGACCTTCGTTCCATCACCCCAGTTGAACTCGTACTCTCCATCACCTAACCTCCTGGTTTTCCTGAAACCATTTTAATTACACACAATATGGTCAGAAGCCCCGCAATCAAAAATCCAGGGCGACAACTTGTTTGTTGTGTAACAAGCTTGTGTAACAAAGATCATACATTTCCCCTTGACGCTCTTGAGGTATGCAGGACAGTTCCTCCACCAATGGCCAGCCTCTCTGCAATGGTGACACTTGTGCTCAGACTTGTCCAATTTTGCGATGATTTTGCCCTTAGCATCCACAGCCTTCTTGTAAGGCTTCTGGGAACCCATTTGGTTGGCGTTTTGGGGCTTCCTCATCACCCTCTTAGAACCTGAAGTTAAGGCTCTATGTTCAGCATCATTCAGCTCTCCAAACTTCTTCTTGTTCTTAGGGAGAAGTCCCTCGGCAGTCTGCAACTCCTTCATGAGCTTAGTAACAGAGTACTCGAGCTTGTTCATGGAGTAGTTCAGACGAAAGCTATCAAATGAGTCCGTCAAAGTTTCCAAGATCATGTCTATCTTGGTCTCTCCGCCGATCTTAGAACCCAGAATCTCCATGTCGTTCAGGTGACCCATGATCAGTAACATGTGTTCCCGAACTAAAGATCTCGGCCTCATCTTGCAGTTCATAAAACTGCGGATAGCCTTCTGCCTTGCCTGACGCCCATGACATCCAAACATCTCATGGAGATTGTACAGGATTTCATATGCAGTGGCGATGTCTCGATGAGATTGTTGCAATACATTTCTCATCAATGCCAATATATAGCATCGAGAAATCTCGTAAGACCTCATCCACACATCGTAGGCGTCCTTGTTTTCCTTACTCGAGTCAGCACTCGGAACAGGAGGACATGGGGTCGTGAGAACATACTTGTGCTTTTCCACCGTCAGTATGATGTTGAGGTTACATTTCCATTCAACGTAATTCTCACCCTCGAGTTTGTTTGAACTCAAAATTATTTTGCAATGGGTTAAAAGACATTTTGCTGAAAACATTAAACAAGATAAATAATTTTAGTGTGTGTTACAGTTTCGAATTATATGCATGAACAATCTTAATATGGTGAGGAAAGCGATAAATAATTCATGGTATTATAAACAACAATGATCAATCACTTTTCCAAGAGGAAAACGTAATTGATCGCCTTTCATAGTCGTGACACATCACTATTTAGTTCGAACCATCCAAGAAGTCACAACTTCTAGTTCTTACTAATTACCATAAACTTTGGTAACTTATTTTTAATGCAGGGCCTCGAGGGAGGATTATTTTTAAGTCTAAGAGTGCAACCGACATGTGGGCCTTTAATCAAGTCACTTTGATAACGGTTCACCGAGGGGAGACCCCGCATCATCGTTTCTCCTTAAGGATTGGCTCGTAACAATTTGATTAACTTAATGCTTCTGAAGTACTCCCATTAAAGGGAGGGCCACGAGGGTGACTCTTAGTTCATCACGCATCAAGTCAAGTAAATTCACATCGGGGACGGTGGGTTGCTTCAACGATAAACAACCCTCCAACTTAGTTTTTGGAAAAATTCATATTTTGGGAAAACATCTCTTTATTAATTATAAACTATATGAACGATTCGTTTTAATGTGATGTTGGCGTTATATCCTATATGACATGTGAGGTGATTCATTCAATGAGATTAAATAAAATAAAGCATAAATTACTTAATTCATTCTATGGCCCATTTCTAATTACAACCCATAAAGAAAAAATACAAAAAGATTAAACTATCTAAACTTCAATGTAGGACCGGTCAAGGACTCCTTGTGACGCATCATCAGATGTCTCAGGTCAGCCCCCACACGTTCTCCAACGTGCGTCCAAGCCCGAGGTGCTGCCTTCCTTGTCTTCTCGTCGTATGATTACAATTAAATGAAATTATAATTTAAATTGTCCTCGCAAATTGAGGCTCACAAATTTAAAATTTAATAAAATAAAAATAAACTCGGGACGATAACCGGAAAATCCCTAGGGCCATAACAATGAGGATCCATCCACAAAAGACACACACAAGCATTCATAATGCATTTCAAATCATACAAAAAACGCCAACACCAGACTAGTCAAACAATTTCTAAACTAGTCAACAAATCCTAATTTTTAATGCCTTTTACTAGCTCTCATACCATTTCTTGGAAATTATTTAACAAATTAAACAATAATATTACATAACACATCTATATGTGGCGGAATTATAAAATATGATCTGTATTAAAACTCATTTTAATAAACCAACAACCTAGGCATTAAAAATCATAAACATGTCAATAAACTATTTATTCTAAACATGTCAACAAATTGAACCAAACCATCTAATAACTTATAAACACATTCATAAATCATAATTTTCAGATCCAATTCGTTTTAGGAAACTTACAATTGAGATTGTAAACAATCTCGGACGTTGTTAGCTAACTCTGGAAGGCCTCGGCAAAAAATTTCTTCAAAAATAGACTCTGGCCGGAATGGACAGCTTTTGCCCGCCGGAATGGATTCTGGCCGGCCGACCAGAAATGTGCGTGCGGCGCTGTGGCTTCTCCGGAGGAATTTGGCCGTGAAATTTTTCAGGAATGTGGCAGAGACCAAGATTCCCTGAGTCGCCGGTGGTGGCTTAGGCACACTCGCAGTCCGGTTGGACAGCCTGTCCCGCGAAGGGCAATCAGGCCAGCCAAGAGGCTGAAACGTGCGTCGTCTCGTTTCGCTCGATTTCTTCGCGTCTCGAGTGGATACCTGCGTGTAGAAAGTCACTCAAACACCAATAGAAGAGTCAATGGTAATTCCCTCTGTATTTGATGAGATTAAGAGGGTGGGCTCTTCAATAGAACAATAAGCGACACTCGGGATCACTCAAGAACTTTCGGGTGATCAAGAAAATATTTCTTGATCTCTCTCTCTCTCTAAAAATTCGACCAAAGAACTCAGGAGAAGGGGAGAAAGAGGTTGGCCGAAACTATGTTAATTAGGGTTAGGGTTAGGGTCTTCAAAAAAAGAGAGAGAGAGAGAGAGTGGGCTTTTCTTAGGTCAAACCCAATAGTCAAACTTAAACCCATTATTCTTTTAATTAATTTCAAAAATTAATTATCTGACCTAATTCTTTAATTATTTGGCAAGTATAATCCTATATATTTCGAAAATATTTATTTTGATTTATTTCCATAATAATATTTAATTATTTTGGAATATCTCAGTCATTTAATGACAAATCATTATTTTCATACTATTCAAGTTAGTACGAAATGAGAAAAAAAATTATTTTCATCTTTTATTTATTTGAATCATTTAAATATGTTAATATCCATATATTAACATAATGTGATTCATTAAATAAATGTAATAATAAATAACCAATTATTTATTTGATTACTTAAAAAAAATATTTGATTAGTGTAAATCACAATTTACTTAAATAAGAAAATGAAATTATCATTGTTCAATAAATCTCGTCCGAGTGTCTATCATTGAGACCTAATGGATCCACATGAACGAAGGTTTAGAATAAAGATCGGACATAAAAATTCACAAATCTTTTCCGTATTTTAATTTTTAATATTAGTCGATTCCACTAAAGGATTAATATTAAAACTCTCTAAGTTCATATGCGTATATTTTCTGTTTGATGTGAAAATAAAATCTTCAAACGATCCAATGAGTATTTTACAATATTACCCTTCATGTGTATCACTAAGTCAGAGGAATGTAAAATTACCATTTTACCCCTGAGTTATTATTTCACTAACTCTATTGTTATTTGTGAATGGGAAAACCATAAAGTGAGATGTCTTTATATGTCACATGTTTTAATCAAAAAATGTTCTTATTGGACGAATACATGGCCAGTTTTATTCATTCACACTCCCATAACAAAGCATATTGTGATACTTATGCATTTGCATTGTTTCAACATAAATTCTGTATCTGTGAATCACATAACCCAACATGTAAGTGTCAGATGCAACTATAACTTAGTCATTGCCCATTGACAAATCAAATGTCATAAGGTTTCACATCGATTATCCATTCACTTCAGGATTTAAGTAAGTACCAAAATACCCCTCGTATGTGATCTTGAAGTTTCGAGTGTTTAAATAGTTTTATCTCGAGCTTCAGAGTATCACAGGTCTTGTGCAATATCTTCTATAAGATATCAAGAATGAAACACAGAGTCACAACTCTCTATATCACAAGATAAGATATCATGAATCATTCAAACAATCATTACTCAGAATCGATTGCTTCATCGATCTTAAGATTTCGATCAAATGTCTAAACTAGTCACAAGGGGCTATCTTGTCAAGTCTGTACTTAGCACCCCTTTCGTTGATGACAGTTTCAGAGCATAACAAACATGCATAAACACAAACTTAAATGAAGAATGAATATTTAACTTTATTTAATGTCTCAACAAATCAAATGCAAAGTATTTATAATGTCTTAAATCTCCTTTGTGGGCATCAATCCCAACACATAATTCCCAACACTAATGATCAATGAAATTGTCGCTAGACAAAGAGTTACCCTCTTGGTCCTCTCCTTAATTAGAGTACTCAACGGCGCTTTGCCCTTAATATTCCTTGTATGGCTACGTTCAAAAGTGAAATGATGAGACAAGGCCTCTACTCGGTTGATTTTTTTCAAAGTATATCTTTTTAACAAAGTGGTCGGTTACACACTTAGACTCAATCTCTAGTAATCCTCCCTCGAGGCCTTGCGAATTGATTTGAGTGATCAATTTTTTTAAAAGGTGGCTAGTCAAACATTGATGTATTATCATGAATATGCATTAATGATTTGTCATTTACCTATGAAAGGAGACTATTTGCGGCCTTCCCTCGAAGGAGTAAACTGTTTTTTTGTTCCTAACACTTTTGGATTTTTCCTGTTCAAACTTAAAAACTTAAAATCCTAAACAAAAGACTAATTATAAATAGTTACAATATTTAATTTGTCTCTAAACCCTCTCTCAATCATCCTTTCTTTGAACAAACTGGAAGGGGAAAACTATGTAGATTAAAAACGTATCATAAACATTGTCCTTACTGTGGATAAGCACAAATAGGTACTCAACACCCCATGTCCTCCTAAAACGAATGATGATTCGACTCAAGAGTAAAAGGTTGCCCTAGCGGCCCTGCTCAGGTCCGATGAAATTGCGAGGTGCTATATTTTAGCATCGATGAACAATGTGTGGCAAAAAAAACATTGTGATAAAAAAAACATCTTTTGATACTTTCAAGCTGAAGTACTCCATCAATAAGCTAAAGTACATTGTTACCGAGCTGATGAAGGAGCTTCACCCTACTGAGGGACTCTTGAAGAAAAAGAGGAAGCTTGGAGAGTCTTATGCTACTGAGCACAAAGCCTCCACCTCTAGATCTAAGAAGAGACCTCATAGACCCGAAAAGAATAAGGCGCATGTGGCTATCAAGCTTAACAATGTTGGCAACGATGCCCACAAGAATCTATCAATCTGAACAATTATTTATTTGCATATCGATGGATTATAAATCTCTAACGAGTCCTTATTGAAATATGCTAATTAAATCAATAAAATTTGAAACGTTCATTCATTCCTTTTTTGTTTGTTTGAAGGTTTATGATATTCAATAGTCTAATAGTCCTTAATCAAACCTAATGACGTATGAAGAGACAAATGTCGATTTGCAAGAGAAAAATTGTCATGGTTTCCTTAAAACAAAATATTCATAATCTAAAGATCAACTGAGTAATGATCCTGGTATGATTTTTGGAAGAATCTATGATGTCTAGTTACGATGCACAAAGATTTGAGAACTCTATAGTTCTTCTTGTGTATCTTCCAAAGATACGAAATTGACCAGTGCACATTTATAATGTAAGAACAAGCCATTTAACCTCTTCTGTCTCAAGGTCACTATGTACGAATAGCATCGTGCTGACCTAAATCCTGAAATGAGACATGTCATTTCATAGCTTACATATTCTCGTTTGAGAAAGTCAAATTCTAGGTCCATTCTGTGAGCTAGACTAGACTAATTGGTGATTTATTGATTTATGAAGATATCATGAATTAGCTTTATAAAGTTCTCATATATATGGAATTCATGTACAAGATTGCTGAAATGCAATGTATATCACCTTATGCTTTATTACTTTGATTATGGATAAATGAACCACGCGGTATCCAAAATTTAGTAACGACTTTATTTGGATGAAACAATATGACTTGTAGCTCCTCGTCAATACATTGTTTCTAATTTATTCACAAGCAACAAAAGAGTTGAGGAAATAACAATTAGAAGGATAAAATGAATTGGTAATTTTATAAATCTCATCTAGTTAATGATATTCATGAAGGGTAATCATAGATAACATTCAATGGATCCACCCAGCATCATTAAGTTGAATTTGAGTAGAAAATAAATTCATTTCAACCAAGAGATTCCCATTGTCAACTCTATAGTAGTTGAAGCTTTATTCATTTGGATCCATAAGGTCATTATTACAAGTGATTAGACTAATTTTGTTAAACTAGAAGCTAAGTCAAAATAAGCTCAAACGTTGAACTTGACATTTTCCCAGAAAATGTCTAAACGGTATTTTTGTCCACATGGACATAAAATGATGTTAATGGAAAAATTACATTTTGAATATTTTCATATGATGGAAATATAAATTATTTTCTAGAGTCGAGAAGTCGTTTGAGGCATTATGAAATTAATTTCATTATTTGTGCAATATTAATTCTATAATGGGTATTTTAAGAATTGTCTTAAAAAAAATAAGGAAGCATCTAGAAACTCCTTCAATAGGTAGAATTCGGCCAACGTCAAGAGATGAGAGAAATTATATCTAAAAATTATTTTGCCTTGAATTATGAAGATAACTGCTCAAATGAAATGAGGAAATGATTTTCTTTAAGTTTGAAACAAATGGGCAAAGTGAGGAAACAAATTTCCATCACTAATGCACATGTATGGCTGGCCAACCCTTAGAGAAAGAGAAGAGAGTATCAAATATTGTGTCATGAATACACATTGAGAAATGGTAGTTACCATTTCTTGTATTTCCTTCTCTTATAATTAGAGCCTCACATTGAGATGTGAAAATAAGTTTTTAGACTTGTTCTCTCCCTATTTGGCCGACCATCCTCTCTCCCTCTCTTAATAAAATATTTCTTTTATTTTGGCACCTAAGTCCTAATTAGACTTACACCTAAATTATCTCTTTAGCTCATATACTTGTTCTTGAGTTTTTGTGTTTAATTGTGTCCACACACAAATCCATCAAACCATCTATAGACTCTTGTAATATAAGCTTTAGGTTACTCGAGTTCACGACTAGGTGCGAAGGAGACAAGCTTTTTGTGGAGACGAAGCTAATGAGACGTTCAGCCTTTTCTAAGACGTCTCAGAGATCAAGCTACAAGAAAGGTTAGTCTCAAATAAATTATAATTAGATAATGCTTTTAAATAATTGATGTTCATGCACTTTGCTTAGGTTAGTAAAAATAGTTTTATTTGTAAACAAAATTATATTCTACCATTAACTTATAAATGATAATTAATTATTAACCCTAGACCTATTCCAACAGCTGATTGATGTCCCAACGAGCGTAAAGAGAGTTCAACTGGTTCTATGATCTTCACCATTTTGTCGTACTCGCAATTTCGCAACTGTTGGAATATCGATCTAGGATTAACAACTAATTATCCTATCATATAATTATCATATCATATATGGTGGAATATAAAAAATTGTTTTCAACAGGTGTAAAACTATTTTACTACCTAGACAAAGTGCATGAACATGTTGTTAATTAAAACAAAATACTTAGTATATTTTTCATGTTGCTTGATCCTGGAGACCCTTCTCGAATGAAGAGCCTACACCTTGCCACGCTGCTTCTTGTCCTCGAATTTTCGAGCAATCACGAAAGTTTCTACCACTAGAATCTTCGAGCGTTTGAAGAGTTTAATGAGTGGGTACTATTAAAAAATATGAACCAAGAACAAGTCTTGGCTCATAAGATAATTCTCTAGATCAAGTAAGGATCTAGGTGCCATAAGAGAGAGAGAGAGGAATATGGTCAGCCATAAGAGAGAGAGCAAGACCAAAAAACTTATTTTCACAGCTCAATGTGAAACTCTATTTATAGGAGAAGGAAATACAAGAACGGGTAAATACTCTTTCCTATTGTGTATTCATGACACAATATTTGATTTCCTCCTCAATTTCTCTTCTACATGGCCGGCCACCTTATGTCATCAGTGAGGGAAATTTGTTTCCTCGCTTAGCACATTTGTTTCCTTCTCAAAGAAATTCATTTCCTCTTTTCTTTTGGGTAATTACCAATATACAATAATGCACCAAATAAAAATAGATATTTCTTTATCTCCCTTGATATAATATGGCTGGCCATATGGGTGTTTACACACACATATTTACCTCCTAATTTGTTCATAACAAAATAAGAAAAAACCTATACATTATTGCCCATACAATAACATGTCACAAAACTTAATTCACTTAGCTTCAAAACAAATTTTTAGTCGTGTGACTTTAAAGCGATTTGTGAAAAATTTAAAACTCTTATTTTGACATTTTAAAATCAATTATCCTTAAGGACGACATTACCCTTTAGACCATTTTCAAAAAATACGTCTGGTTCAACATTTGAGCTAATTTTGACTTAGATTCTAGTTTAACAAACTCTACTCTAATGACTTGTGATAGTGACCTCGTGAAACCAAATAACAAAGGTTTAACTAGGACTCTTGTACTCAAAGTTCACAAACTTTTCCAAGTCTAGTTTAATGTCAACTGACTCCACTTAAAAAATATACTTATTTGTGAGGAGTGGATCCACTTAATATTATCGAATGATTACCTTTTATAAATATAATCAACTAGATGGGATTTGCAAAATTACCATTTTACCCTTCTAGTTGTTATTTCTTCAAATCTTTTAATACTTGTGAATAAGTTAAAAACGATGTATTGACGAGGAGCTAACAAGTCACAATGTTTCATCCAAAAGAATCCTGTATTCTATTTGAACACCGGCAAGCACATTTATTCACAATTCAAGTAATAAAGCATGAGATTATATACATTGCATTTCAGCAATCTTGTACATGAATTCCATATCTATTAGAACTTCACAAAGTATACTCATGTCAGCTTTATAACCCAACACATCACCAATAGAGCGTATCGAGTTCACAAACTTGGATATAGAGTATAACTTTCTCAAATGAATATATTGAATTTATGAATTTCAGGATTAAGGTAAGCACAATGCAATTCATACATAGTGACCTTAAGAAATAACTTTAAATGGTTTGTTCTTACATTGTCTCTAAAGGTGCACTGGTCAATTCAGTATATTAGGGAGATACACTGAAAGAACTATAGAGTTCCTAACTCTCTATGCCGTTGATGATATACATTGCATGCTACGATCAAGAGTATGTTGATCTTTAGATTGTAAATATTTTATTTTAAGCAAACCATGAAGAATTTGTTCACGCAAATCTACATTTTTCTCTTCGTGCGTTGTTAGGTTTGATCAAGGACTATAAGACTACTGAGTATCATAAATCTTCAAACAAACGAAGAAGGAATGAATGAACATTTCAACTTTTATTAATTTAATCAACAAACTATAATAAGGACTTATGAGAGATTTATATTACATTGATATGCAAATAAATAATTTTCTTGCGGGCATCTCTGCCAACAGTAACATTCGACAATACTCCTCGCTCTCAAATTCCATATCGGGTGTCTCAAGCAAATCGTTGATGACTTTGATTTTGAATTTGACGTCCTTGACCATCACAATGTCGTCTTCGGCGTCTTTTAAGTTGGCGTATAATCTGTACATCAAGTTCAAGTTTGCATCACTATCGGGTTTGCGAAAATACTTGTCTTCTTCAAGGTCTTGAATGGAGTTGTAGATAAGCTCTTTGATCTCGGTGTTTTGGCTGCCTTTAAATCCTCACTTTTCCATTACACTAAGCACTGTGGGAATGTCGCAGTAAAGCTCGACATCCTTACTTGAAAATATTTGGTCGTAGTAATCCACCTCAGGTGCTGCTTGACACTACTCCCTGAAGAGCGAGGCGCTCGGAAGGGCTAGCACCCGCTGGTTTTGGTTTTAACCATTTTCACTTATAAAAAATAAAATAAATCATGTTACACATAAAATCGGATAAAGAAGATTTAATATAACAATAATATAAAATTCCAAACAACATTCAACATAAACATGAAAATTATGAGTTCAACATTTGGAAAAAATAGAAATACGGGAAATTTTACATCCCGCAACGGCTAGAAACAAAAGTCGCCGCAAAGGATATACAATCTTACCATGACCACGGCCAAAAATTAAAATACTTCACATAAATTTTTTCTTGGAATAGGTCTAGGGTTAAAAAAAATTATTATTAATCATATTAATGGCGGAATATAAAATTTCTTTACAAGTAAAACAATTTTACTAACCTAGGCAAAGTGTATGAACATGTATAAATTTAAAAACATTATTTAAAGTGATTGAGTGCAAACCTATCTCGTACCTTTAATTTGAAGCGTCTTGAGAAAGGTAGATCTTCTTCCTTGGCTCGATTCCTTCACGTCTAATGTTGAAATCGAGAAACCTAATCTTTCTATTACATGAGTCTTTAGAGGTTTAGAAAGATTTGTGTGTGGGCACAATTAAACCGAATAGCTCAAGAAAAAGTCTATGAGCTAGTGAGCTAATTAACCCTAAGTCTAATGAGAACTTAGGTGCCAAAATAAAAAGGGATTTTAGAGAGAGAGAGAGAGAGGTTCGGCCACTTTGAGAGAGACAATAGCAAAATACTTATTTTCACATCTCTATGTGAGGCTCTATTTATAGGAGAAGAAAAATCAAGAAAGGGTAATAACCCTTTTCAATTGTGTATCCATGACACAATATTTAATTTTTTTCTCCCCTTCTTACTTGTACATGGCTAGCCAAATATGCTTCATTAGTGAGGGAATATTGTTTCCTCACTTAGCATATTTATTTCTTTCTCAAGGAAATTCATTTCCTCTTTTTCCTTTAGGGTAATTATCTTTATAATTAAAGGCAAAGAATCCTCTCCTCTTGGGGTGATGTTGGCCAAACTCTACACCTAGGGAAGGAGCTTATAGATGGTTCCTTATTTCTTTTATGAAAATTATTAAAATACCCCTTGTAGAATTAATATTGCACAAATAATTAAATGAATTTCATAATGCCTCAAACGACTTCTCCGCTTTAGAAACTAATTTATATTTCCATCATATGAAAATATTCAAAATCATATTTTGACATTCACATCATTTTATGTCCATGTGGACAAAAATACCCTTTAGACATTTTCCGAGAAAACGTCTAATTCAACACTTGAACTTATTTTGACTTAACTTCTAGTTTAACAATCATACTCTAATGACCTGTAATAGGGACCTTATGGATCCAAATGAACAAAGCTTGAGCTTCTATACTCGAATCCAAAAGTTCACAAACCTTTTCCGAGTATTAGCTTAATGTCAACTGACTCCACTAAGGAGTTGACACTTAGAATCTCTCGGTTCAAATGAATTGATTTTCTACTCAAATTTATCTTAATTATATTGAGCGGATCCATTGAATGTTATCTATGTTTACCCTTCATGAATATCATCAACTAGATGGGATTTATAAAATTGTCGTTTTACCCTTCTACTTGTTATTTCCTCAACTCCTTTGTTACTTGTGAATAAGTTAGAAACAATGTATTGATGAGGAGCTAACAAGTCACATTATTTCATCCAAATAAATTCACTACTTAATTTTGGATACCACGCAGTTCATTTATTCACAATCCAAGTAATAAAGCATGAGATGATTTATATTGCATTTCAGCAATCTTGTACATGAGTTCCATATCTATGAGAACTTCACAAAACTGGTTCATGTCATCTTCATAACTTAATATATCACCAATTGGTCTAGTCTAGATCACTTAATGGATCTAGTATTTGACTTTCACAAATGAGAATATTAAAACTATGAAAATACATGTCTCATATCAGGATTTGGGTAAGCACGATTCAATTCATACATAATGATCTTGAGACAGAAGAGGTTAAATGGTTTGTTCTTACATTGTCTCTAAAGGTGCACTTGTCAATTTAGTATCTTTGGCAAATACACAGGAAGAACTTTAGAGTTCCTAACTCTCTATGCCTCGTAACCAGACATCATAGACTCTTCCAACAATCATACTAGGATTAATAGTCCGTTGATCTTTAGATTGCGAACATTTCTTTTTAAGAAAACCATGAAGAGTTTGTTCACGCGAATCTACATTTGTCTCTTCATACATTGTTAGGTTTGATTAAGGACTATAAGACTATTTAATATCATAAATCTTCAAACAAACGAAAAATGAGTGAATGAACGTTTCAACTTTTATTAATTTAATCAGCAATTACAATAAGGACTTATAAAGATTTATATTACATCAATTTTAACAACCCCGACGCAGCCATAACCCCTAAAAACCGCAACCATTAAAAAATTATAAATCTGAGTTTTAAACTATGAAACTAAAAACTTCAACTTTCAAACCCTAAATCCAAGTTGTACATAAAACCAAACACTCTAAACTCGAGTTTTAAGCAATGAAAATATTTTGAACACTTACCTAATTGTTGGCGGGCAAAAGGAGACGGCGAGAGTAATGAAGAGGATGCATGAACTGTGGCGGCATGGAGGAGGTGAAAACACATGGCCGCAAGAAGGAGGTGAGAACACACGACAACGAAGATGAGACGAGAACATGAAGTAGAGAGGTAGCGTTGAGCTCAAGAAATCGCACAAATAGATTTGCAAGAAAGAGAAATTAAGATGAATGAAGAAAAATAAAAATAGAAGTTTTAGATCAATTCATAAACGTTGTAGAAAAATTTCACCGCGGCAAGAAAGCAACATAATGAAAAAAAGATTAATCGCGATGCGGGGACAACGTGATGGTGTCGCGGCGAGAAATTCCTACAATGCTTAAAATAAGGTTGTGGGAACTGTCTTTAGGACGGTGTCATATCCTCGCCGTGACGTTTTTTTCTCAAAATATGTATCCCACTACGTATTCCTATGCGTTGTGGGAATTTAAACATTAATGATATCATACAATGCATCAACAAAACATTTTAGGAAGATGATAAGTCCCATACTACTTGTTGGATTCGTTATGGGATATCCTTGTTGCGATAAGAATCTCACAACGGATCCAATAACCATAGTGGGAGATTTGTTATCCGCCTATTTTCAACAATATTTGGCATAAACATTGAGGAAGGTAGTTCTGCAACAAAATTTGTCGCTAAGCATTGTGAGAAACTAGTCTTCCCACAATGCTTAAGCACACGCGTTGTGGAAGCCCTAGCTCCCACAATGCTTAAGCACAAAAGTTGTAGAAAACCTAGCTCCAACTACTACTAAAAAAATGACCTTTAGAAGCGACGGGTGGCATTAGAAGTGACTTTTAACCATTAGAAGCGAATAATCGCTTCAAACCTAAACACCCTTATTTTTCCCGAAAAATGAAAATTTTGACTTTTTGAAGCGACTAGTCGCTTCTAATTGTCGGAATCGACAAATTAGAAGCGACAAATCGCTTCTAAAGGCCAAAAATTTTGGCTCGCACCCTCCGCGTCAAATATTTTAGTATGTTTGGGCATTACAAGCGACTAGTGGCATTTAATGTCGCTTCTAATGCCAAATTATTTGGCTCCAAAATTTCTCCGCCAAAATTTCACTAAGTATAGATTTTTGGGCATTAGAAGCGACTTGGCTCCAAAACTTTTCCGCCAAAATATCACTATGTATAGATTTTTGGGCATTAGAAGCGATTAGTCGCTTCTAAATGTCACTTCTAATGCCCAAAATCTTTGGCTTCAAAAACCTTTCCGCCAAAATTTCACCGGGGGACATTAGAAGCGACAAGTCGCTTCTAGTGCCCCCACTTACCAAAATGTCCTCATTTTGGTTTTGGTGGACATTAGAAGCGACTAGTCGCTTCTAATGTCCCTAGGGCTTAAGAACGCCCGAGCCTCTTCCTCTCTTCCAATCTCTCTCATTTTCTCCCGTCCCACCCTCTCTCCCCCCCCCTCTCTCTCTCCGACCGCCCCGCCGCACCTCCCTCCTTTACGGCCGCCCATCAGCCCCTCCCGCCCTTCCTCTCTCTCTCCAGCCACCCCTCTCTCCTCTCTCCCTGCAACCGCCGGTCTCCGCCCCTCCGCCTCCGCTCTCCTTTCGCCTTGCAACCGCCGGTCTCCACCCCTCCGCCTCCTCTCTCCTTTCTCCCTGCAACCGTCGGTCTCCGCCCCTCCGCCTCCTATCTCCTCACTGGTAAGTTTTCTCTTTTTTCTCTTTTTTCTCTCTTTTTTCGATATCCTCCTTGAAGATCCCCTTTTCTGACAGCCCTTTTCTGGCGACCAGCGCGGCGGCCTTGACGCATCAGCCGGTCATCCATTTTCCGACGACCTATAAGGTAAGTGTTTTCTTTTTTTTATCTTATTTCACTTAAGATATGTTTTTTAAATTATTATGTTTTTATTTTTATTTTTTTCTCTTGTCGTATATTTCCGGCCGCCATCTCACTGCTCCTGCCGCTCCCGCAAACAACGCCTCTCGGTATATTTTTTTAGTTTGATATATATAAGTTTTTTAATTAGTTTTTAGTTTTACTAATATGTTTTTATATTAGCGTTGTATAGTTTTGATAAATATAAGTTTGTTGCCTCGCACATCGTTTCATATGTTCTTAATTTAATTATTTAGTTAGTAAAATAACTAAAAAATTAAGAAATGTATAGTTTGTAACTACATTAACATATTTTAAATATTTTACATAATTAGAGAATTTGTTGTTAATAATTTAATTAATAATTGAATTTGTAATTAATTATCACTTAATTAATAATATGTTGGTCGGAGTCTCGAGTCTAGTCTCGTCCCGCGCGTCCTACCCCGTCCCGCATCGTCGTTGCTTCTTGGTATGTGTTTTTTGTTTTTCTTGGTTTGATTATATTGTATTTAACTTTTGTTAGTTTTGTTTTAATTCGGTTTTAAAATATGTTTTACTTATTCGTATTTATCAGATTCTCGAGTTGGTTGCAACCTCATTAGAATTTAGATATGAGGTTTTTCGTTTATTTTTTGTGCGTGTTTATTTCTTTTTTATTTGTGTAACATGTAATAAAAGTTCTAATGTGTTTTTTTTAATTGTTTTGAATTTTTTGAATTTTTTTTTATTTTCTTTTTTAATTTTTTAATTCTTTTTTAATTTTATTTTATTTTTAGAAGCGACTAATCGCTTCTAAAAGTCAAAAAGTCGCTTCTAAAGGTTAAAAAAAATCGAACGCTTTTTATGCGATTAGTCGCTTCTAATTTCGTTGTTTAAAACATTAGAAGCGACTTTTGTCGCTTCTAAAGGTCATTTAGAAACGACTATTAAGCCTTTAGAAGTGACTTTTGTTGCTTCTAAAGACCTTTTTTGTCCTAGTAAACAACGACTAAGAACAAGCGTTGTGAGAGCCCTATCTCCCACAACACTTATACTAAGCATTGTGAGAGAACCAGGTGGAATCCACATTTATAGTAGTGTAATTTACAAATATGATAATAAGGTTGCATATATTATTGGTGTTTTGCCAAAAGAGATCAAATTCCGAGTCACAAGCCGTCCATAATTAACAACATTATTACTATAGACAATTTGAAAAATTTGTTTGTACACCGGATCTTACAAAAATAATTTGTATAAATGCATCATGTTTTCCAGAGCCTTAGATTTTTCTAGAACCTTTACATTTTTTATAGATCATATATCTCTTAACCTTAAAACGTAGTAACAGTATATACGTTGAACGTCTTATAGGTTAAAAACAGTCGAAATTAGATCGAATATATATAACTGTCAAAAAGAATCAAGTTGAGTTTATTTTACTACAATGCCAATTATGTCAAAATGATATTTATGTATCAATGTAAGTTAACCATAAAAATGTGGATGATTTATGACTTGTTAAGTAGAAGAGTACTTTTAAATCATATCTTTTTCTAATTGATCAAGTATATTAGAATAATTTTATTTCCTGAACATTATCATAAAAATGATTTAACAAGTCTGTACGTGAGAACATTTAGTAGGCAATGTATCAGTCTACACTAGAGTCTAGACTACGATATTGCAACCACCATGCATACCTATATCTCTCTATAAGGTGAGTCGTATTTCTTTTTCCAACTATGTTTGACCGTATTTCTTTTCATAGGCCTTATTAGTGTGCACGATACGATATGATTACTATGGATTCCCGAAATTTATTAAACAATAAATAATATATAGAACAATCTGATAATAAGAATTAATATAAACTTTATAATTTTTAGTAATTATTATACAAAACAAAAAAGTTGTGTCAGTTTTATGGTTAATTATTATTCTACCGGTTCGGTCCGGTAGACTGTTATGGTCCGGTTAAAATAATCGGACCTTTATCGGATCGGACATTCCGGTCCGGTCCGGTAATAATAAATAAAAAATAAAAAAAATTAAAGAAAATATTAAGGGGTTTTTGGATGGATCTAATTGTTAAAATTTGTTTTTAAAGTGTTAATTGTAAATAATCTTAATTGAATTAAAGAAAAGATAAATTACTTGAAATTTTAAAATCGGCCTCCTTAAAAACCTCATCGACCCCTGGAAAGGTGCGACGATGAGGAAAAAGAGTACCTTTATTGAATTTAAATTGAAAAAAAAGTTTCCCGAACAAGGGTCGGGAAATCCCTTTAGTGTATTACAAATAAAATTAACTAATCGTTCATGTGAAGTGTACTAAAATCAAAATCAAAATCGTCTAAAATGTCGAAGCAGTGGAATGTTTCTTGAGCTCGAATCTTGTGTAGAAGCCAATCTTTTCCACAAGTGAGTGCTTCAACCATCTCTGGTTTGAGACTACATCTTCGGTTATCGATAATGCGTCCCGCACTACTGAACGCCGCCTCGGAAGACACTGTAGAGACCAAAATGGTTAAGATATCTTCAGCCATTGTGGACAAGATTGGAAACCGTCTAGAGTTTTGCCTCCACCAGTGAAGCAAGTCAAGGCGCTCGTCGTCATTCCTCACCCAATCGTTGCAATCGTACTCCATGATCTCGGGATGAGTACGGGGGTGGTCTTGGCTTCCTCTTGGCGTGCTTCCTCCAGCTTCTTGTTGAGGAGAAGGACTATACGCGGGAGCGTTGGTGAAGACGTTCGTGTATTGGTGCCTCCTTGCATATTGCGACTGTTGAGTTTGGGTAGTTCGGTAATGCGGAAGAAGTTTCGCCTCGTACACCCTGAAAAGAGAATAAAAAGCATCTACGATCCTTGGTAGATCAAGTGAGACGTAATCTTGCGTACCGGAAAAACGTAATCTAAGAAATTTGAAAAACTTTTTAAGTCCACCAATTTTAGTTCGAACATCTAGAATGGCTCGAAAACCAAAGAGTAATGGAACCTTCCCAGCGCCCCAAAACTTAAGAAATTTAGTTTTTATGTCTTGAATACAAGTGCTAAAAATGGGATCTTCCCGGTATTTTTCAAAATGTGTAGCTAAAGCAGTCATAGTATGGATTCCTTATTGAGAAGTCGGTGAATAACAAGCGGAAAGGTAACAAGTTTCTTTATAAAAAATATCAAGGAAAGACACAAATGATTCAGCCATGCTAATATCATAAGGGGTTAAAGATCCTTCCCCGAGTTCGTTGTTTATAAAGGCTACAACTACATCTACATAACGGGGTGATAAAAAATTGTTTAACATTAGATAGGTTGAGTTCCACCTAATCTTGTTATCTACATGAAATGTTCGTTCTTCTAATAAGTTATGTCTAAATCTTTTTTTAAGTTCATCAACCATAGCGGTTGAACTATTTATCCAACTAATAAAACATCTTATTTTATGAATTACAGGTTCGTAATTAGCGGCTCCTGCTTTTACTATTAGGTTGATTATGTGTGTCGCACAACGTTGATGTAAAAGTGTTTCATCTTCTAAACGTGTTTTTAGTTCCCTAATCATGACGCTATTACTAGTTGCGTTATCTATAGTTATAGAAATTATTATATTCTTTAAACCCCATTCTTCTATAACACTCATCATTATATCTAAAATGTTTTGGCTAGTGTGATTTCCTTCTATCCTAAGAAATGCAATTATACGTTTGTTTAAATTCCAATCGTCGTCTATGTTATGGACTACTACGGACATGTAATCAGTTTTAGCTTGACCGGACCAAATATCGGAAGTTAATGCTACGCTAAATTTTTCCGAAGCAATTACAGTTTTTAGTTGTTCTTTTTCGTTTACAAACCATTTCAAAATATCGGAACGTAGCGCTTTCCTAGACATTATTTGAACACCGGGAATTAAATAACTTAAAAAGAGAACAAAACCTTTTGATTCTATATGACTAAATGATTGGTCGGTAGAAACAAAATATTCTACTAAACTAGTTCTAAAAGCTTCGGGATCTACGTGACTTACAACGTTTGAAGAACCGGCGGTTTGACTTCCCGAGCAACTCTTTTGGTGCTTCGTTAGTAGAGCCGTCCCGCACCGTTGATTGTGAACGCTAACAAGCTTCCCGCAAGCGTTGCATTGTCCGTGTCGTTCGCCGTTGTAGTTCACTTCCGTGAAAAAGTTCCACATCGCCGAACGGTGCTTCCTTTTGTGTAGTCGTGGTTCGGCGAGGGGAACCTCGTGTCGTTGTGGTTGTTGTTGACGGTCGTCTTGTTGTTGTTGGTGTTGACGGGCTCGTTGTTGTTGTCATTGTTGCATCGCTTCTCGTTGTTCACATTGGCGTGGTCGAGGGATGGTATTTCGTACCTCCTCCGGTTCCTCCACTTCCTCGTCTGGCTCTTCGGTTTCGTCGCCGCCTACATCTTCTTGTTGTTCCAAGCGTTGAGACAACTCTTGGTACACTTGGTAGGCGTCGGGTTGTGGAAGTTGAGCTTGATAAGCCTCTTCGGGATTCATTTCGGGTTGAAAGGGTGGTTGTGTGTTTGGAATTTGGGTGCCAAGAAAATCTCTAACATTTGGGGGAACGTAATTTGGGTCGAATGAGTAAACCGTATCATCATTCTCTTGGGAGTAATTCAACCAATTTCTTTCAAATTGGTGAACTTGTGGTTCTTGTGAACTTCTTCCCCTCCAACCCCGGCCTCGGTTTTGGGATGAAGAAGCCATATGAAGATTTTGATTTTTGAAAAAAAAAACAATTTTGTGTATCGAAAGAAGAAGGAGTTTGAATTTAAAAACCGTAAAGAAGAAATAGAATAAAAGCGAAGTTGTAATTAAAACCAACCTTGAAAATAAAACCGAGCTTGTTGAAATAAAAACCGAGGGTGTAGAAATTAAAATTGAGATTGAGAAATGTTGAGAGAATTTTGAGAGATGAGAGAAGTTGAAAGAATTGGTGTGAAAAATGTGAATGGGGAGGGAGGTTTATTTAGAATTCGGAATTGGGGGTTAAAAAAAATAAAAAATAGGGAAAAAAAAAAAAAGAAAATAGCCGTTGAAGGGGGGGGGGGGAGGGGGTGACAGTAATAAAACGGCTACTTTTTTTGGGCCGTTAGATTTTACATCCAACAGCTCATATTACACAAAAAAAAAAAAAAAATTAAAAAGCCTTACCGGACGGACCGGTCCGGTAAGACATGGTAACGGACCGGACCGGACCGGTCCGTTACCCTTAACGGACCCATGGGGTCCGATATTACCGGACCGGTCCGTCCGGTTCCGGTAAGCCAGCTTTACTTGGAGGTGAGATCGTTGTGGGGACGACAAAAATGAAGGGTGAGAATGGATACCATTGTACTAAATATGTTTTATGTCGTCAAGTTTAATTTTTATAAAGCGTTCGTATATTTTCGTTACATTTTATAACCTCTTGATGATCATAATGATTCTAATTAAGAGTTTTTTGCACTTATTTATAATATGTTACGATGTAGTGTTAAAAGTATTTCATAAATATGTAAGTATTTCAAAAAAATTACAAGTAGGAAAGATGCCAAGCTTGTATGTATAAAAAATAAATTGGGTAGTTACATGTTCATCTTGATTCGGTCTTATATGAGCGGTTTCATGGGTCTTATAAACGATGCTCAGGTCTTTAGGATAGACTATTTTGTGATTTGACTGAACGGGTTGTGGAAAGTTTCCATGCCTAACACGCATCTGCAGTAATTTTGGGGTGGTCGACAGAAATTCTGATGGAACTAATGTGAAAATTTGAAATGAAAAATTACGGTAAAAATTGCAATGATACGGAAATTGTGATATAAAATATGTATAAAAATTAAAATTATGATATATTGTTACGGAAATAATGATGCAAATTTAAAGCATAAAATATGAATATGAAAAATACATGTATGATATATTTTTAATTTAAAAATTAAACTCGATTTCATTAAATTAAATATATTGTATTAAGAGTGATAATTACAAATTTAGGATTTGCCCTAACTATGACTTTTGAGGGTCCCGATTCCAAAAATGTAATTATAAACCCAAAAAGACAAAACTAGGAGTAGGCATTTGAATTAGGATTATACAATGTCGAAAATACCCTTATCTCCCTCCTCTTTCCTATTCTTTATTTCCTATTTTATTATTTCTCCTTTCTTCTTCTTTTCTTCTTTCTCCGGCTATAAACCCCAAATTCTAAACCCACTTCGTGTCAAACCCCCCACATTGTCCTTCAAGTTTTTTTTCCAGCCACCCTAAACTTCCAGAAATTCAAGACCCTCTGTTATAGTTACATTTCGAAGTATTTATTTTCCGACCGAAACCCTCTTCGTCAAACCCACTCGGAGCGTTGCCCCCCCGCGGATCATTGCCTCCCTCTGTCGCGGATCGTTGCCGATCGACCTCCATTTGCTCGTCCCCGATCGTTGCCTCCTTTCCCAGGTAAATCATCATCCCCATTTTCTCAGTGACTGTTCATCTTCTCGGAAATAACAGTTCTTTATTTTTCGCGATTTAGAATTTTTGGATCTTGTAGACGTGTAGAGATTTTGGAGAAATGAGTCATCGGCCTAAGGTGAAGGCGCATGCAAGTACACGAAAAACTCAATCTAGTCGTTCTCGTCCCAAAGGCGAGGAGTCCAGTCCACGCCGAAGTGAGCGGCTGTCGCCTAAAAAGTCACGCGGTGGATCTTCAACTTCGAAGATGACAGGGAAAAGGAGTGGGTCTGCACCGAAACCCCCAGCCCCCAAAAAAACAAAGCACACCGGAGAATCGTCGGGGTTGGCTCTTACAGAACGAGTGTTAGGGACGTCGGTAAGTTTTTGTTGTTGTTTTTAGTGTCTAATATTCACTGAGTAGTTACCAGTATTTAGGTGTAGGTACAAAAGTTTTGTCTGGTAGTTCCTATTAGTTCCTGGAAATTGTTGTTGTAGTTGTATTGAGTTGGGTAGAGTAGTTACATTTAGTTCGTAATACTTCCAAAATATGCATGTGCAGTTACATGTAGTTACTTGTAGTTCCAAATATTTTGTCTGTATAGTTACATTTAGGTCGTATTATTTTGTCTGAGTAGATACATTTAGTTCCTTTTACTTCCCAAAAAAGCATGTGTAGTTACATTTAGTTCCTATTAGTTCCAATTATCTTGTCTGAGTAGATACATTTAGTTCCTTTTACTTCCCAAAAAAGCATGTGTAGTTACATTTAGTTCCTATTAGTTCCAATTATTTTGTCTGAGTAGATACATTTAGTTCCTTTTACTTCCCAAAAATGCATGTGTAGTTACATTTAGTTCCTACTAGTTCCTAATATTTAGTCTGAATATATACATTTAGTTCCTTTTACTTCCCAAAAATGCATGTGTAGTTACATTTAGTTCCTTCTAGTTCCTATTATTTTTTCTGAATAGATACATTTAGTTCCTTTTAATTCCCAAAAATGCATGTCTAGTTACATTTAGTTCCTACTAGTTCCTAATATTTAGTCTGAATAGATACATTTAGTTCCTTTTACTTCCCAAAAAAGCATGTGTAGTTACATTTAGTTCCTACTAGTTCCTAATATTTAGTCTGAATAGATACATTTAGTTCCTTTTACTTCCCAGAAAAGCATGTGTAGTTACATTTAGTTCCTACTAGTTCCTAATATTTAGTCTGAATAGATACATTTAGTTCCTTTTACTTCCCAAAAATGCATGTGTAGTTACATTTAGTTCCTTCTAGTTCCTATTATTTTTTCTGAATAGATACATTTAGTTCCTTTTACTTCCCAAAAATGCATGTCTAGTTACATTTAGTTCCTTCTAGTTCCTATTATTTTTCTGAATAGATACATTTAGTTCCTTTTACTTCCGAAAAATGCATGTGTAGTTACATTTAGTTCCTATTAGTTCCATTTATTTTGTCTGAATAGATACATTTAGTTCCTTTTACTTCCAAAATATGCATGTGTAGTTCCATTTAGTTCCTATTATTTTGTCTGAATATATACATTTAGTTGCTTTTACTTCCCAAAAACGCATGTGTAGTTATATTAAGTTCCTTGTAGTTCCTAATATTTTGAGTAGGTATGAGTGGTTACATAATAGAACTGTTGTGTACAGCGTTGGACGAGGTATGTCCCCGACGAAATGGAGGTAAACTTCAACTTCAACTTTCATGGGAATGTCATGTCGTTCAAGGAAGAAGCAATGATGACGAAGAGGCAAGAGGAATTGTTCCGGGAGTCCTGTTTCGGGCAATTTCTTGACATGCCGTCAATCACGAGGTCCTCTAAAATCTTGAGCACCCTGATGCTGAGGACTGGTTATTTTGAGGGAGTTGCCTCGTCGAAGTCGTCATTGCTGATAGACGTCGGTGGGGACCCCCGAGAGTTCACTGTTAAACACTTTAGTGAGATCACTGGACTTAATGTCCAGGAGGGGTTCAAGCCTTCCCAAGCGAACGCTTTTGAGACTGAAATCCCTGGGGGATTATATGTCGAGACTTTCAAGTGTGGTGTCCTTGCGACAAGGGAGAATATTGGGCTATTTCTAAAGGACAGTGAACAATGGGATGACGACGAGAAACACGTTCGTTTCTCCTCGTCTACTTCCTGTACAACGTGCTCCTGCCGGGGCAACGGACTGTGGCCTTGAAGAACAAGTCGTTCATCAAGATGGTCGACAACCCGTGCGAATTCAACGCGTTTCCATGGGGGAACGTCGTTTGGGACCATTTTTATGGGAGCGTACAGGCGTTGCTCCAAAAAGCTCAGAACCACTCAAGCACCGAAAAGACGAGAAAGGTCCACGTAGAAGGGTTTTTACTACCCCTGCAAATATGGGCCTACGAATGCATACCCAGGTTGGCTCAGATGGGATTATGCAACGTTGTTCAGCCTAATGCCACCCCGCTGATGCTCCGGTGGTCGTCGACGGCTAAAGTGCACGCCCTGAAATTGGACGACGTAAGTTTTTGTAACATTTTTAATACAATGAATTACGTATGTAAACTTTATGGTTGTGGTTTGTGATTGTAGGCTGAGTTTAACCCATGGGCACGACATGGCCTGAGAAAAACATGCAGATAATCTCGTCGCAGGTTGGGGTGAGGACGGTACTTCCCGGAAACCTTCTGTCGGTGAGAACTCTGCAAATATTGAGGTAATGGCTATTAGAAGTTTCGTAGTAGTTACAGTAAGTAGTTATAGTTAGGTACATTTAGTTACGTTCAAATACTTGTAGTTACATTTATCACATGTAGTAGTTACGGTTAGATACCTTTAGTTACATGTATTTCAAGTAGTAGTTACGTTCAGATACTTTTAGTTACATTTATCACAGGTAGTAGTGTCGTTTAGATACCTTTAGTTACATGTATCACATGTAGTAGTGTCGTGTAGATACCTTTAGTTACATGTTTTTCAGGTAGTAGTTACGTTCAAATACTTGTAGTTACATTTATCACATGTAGTAGTTACGGTTAGATACCTTTAGTTACATGTATAATTACGTGCAGATACTTTTAGTTACATTTATCACAGGTAGTAGTGTCGTTTAGATACCTTTAGCTACATGTATTTCGGGTAGTAGTTACGTTTAGATACCTTTAGTTACATGTTTTTTCAGGTAGTATTTCAGTTCAAATACTTTTAGTTTCATTTATCACATGTAGTTGTGTCGTGTAGATACCTTTAGTTACATGTATTTCAGGTAGTAGTTACGTTTAGATACCTTTAGTTACATGTATTTCAGGTAGTAGTTACGTTCAAACACTTTTAGTTACATTTATCACATGTAGTAGTGTCGTTTAGATACTTGTAGTAACATATTGTGGGTTGTTTTGGTTATAGGAGATGTTGTCGAACGTTGAGTTGGACGTGCGTCAACTCCACGTTGAATTGACCTCGCTTGTCGGCGAGGTGAAGAGACATTCCGATGACATTGCCCACGTTGTAGAGACCATCAACACGTTGATGCTTTAAAAAGCAGCGAAGGAAAAGCTTCTTGAAGAAGAGGCGGACAGGTCAGCGCAAAACACCCCCACCAAACCAAAGAACCAAAACCAGGAAGGTCATTCTTCAAGCGAAGAGTCCGGTGACGAGGTTGAGAGCACTGATGAAGAGGACGATGTGGTGAAGGAGGAGAATCAGGCCGATAAGAAGGTCGAGAAAGAGGACGAGGACGAGGACGATGACGAGGACAACGACGACGAGGACGACAACGACGACAGCGACGACGACAGCGATGACAGTAGTGATGAGAAGAAAAAAGACGACAAGAAGGAGGAGAAGGACGAGAAGAAGAAGGAGGACAAGAAGAAGGAGAAGAAGGAGGAGAAGGACAAGGAGAAGAAGGAGGAGAAGGACGACAAGAAGAAGGATGAGGAGAAGGACGACAAGAAGAAGGATGAGGAGGAGGACAAGAAGGAGGAGGAGAAGGACGAGAAGAAGGAGGACGAGAAGGACGAGAAGAAGGAGGAGGACAACAAGAAGGAGGAGGAGAAGGAGAAGAAAAAGAAGGAGCAGAAGGACGAGAAAAAGAAGGAGGAGAAGGACGAGAAAAAGAACGACGAGAAGGACGAGAAAACGAAGGACGAGAAGGACGACAAGGAAGAAGACGAGGAAAAAGAACACGGCACTTTGGGTGGAGGATATCGAAGTCCTGACGAGATTTCAGGTACACTCCAAGATCTTCGGTCTGAAAATGCGTACACGTATGGAGGTCTAGAGTGTTTTGGTCCAGGGCACGACCTTGAGAGTTCCGAGGAAGAGAGTTCCCAGATCATAATTAACATTACGGAATCTCCAGAACACCCCAAGCGCGTGAGGCGAAGGCCTGTTATCTTCACGCCCACTTCCCAGCCTGAAATTTTCCATGCCTTCAAGAGGGGGCAACCCAAAGCGATGAAGCATCCCCTGTCCAACCCATTTACACCTCCTGATCAACATGACAGGTCATTAGTCCAAAAGTGGATACTGACTGGTATTAGGAGGTGAGTTGGACTGGTATTACGTTCAAATACTTTTAGTTTCATATATCACATGTAGTAGTGTCGTGTAGATACCTTTAGTTACATGTATTTCAGGTAGTAGTTACGTTTAGATACCTTTAGTTACATGTATTTCAGGTAGTAGTTACGTTTAGATACCTTTAGTTACATGTATCACATGTAGTAGTGTCGAGCTCGTGGAGACGAAGACGTGGTTCTACAAATTATGGACCTCTGCGGCCTGGCTGAACGGATCGGTAAGTTGTTAGGGTATATGTGTGATGGAACTTTTAATGTTGTAAGCGGATCTTTTATCTACATGTATTTACTTGTTTTCGTGTGGACTGCTTTATTACGTGGGATACAGTAAGTACTTCCCGTTAGTTACCTGTAGTTACTCTTATTTACATTTGCAGAGGATAATCGTTACATTTGCAGACAGTTATTAGTTCCATTTAGATACACGTAGTTACATTTTGTTTCAGATATTAGTTACCTTCAGGTACTGATAATTACGGTGGATTCGGTGCGTAGTTACGTTTAGATACTAGTAGTTACGACAACATGTATGTTATCAAGAGTTAGTGGTAGTTAAATTGTTTTTCTATTTCATAACCAGCACATGAACGTCGTCTTTTATTACCTCGCAAGCTGCAACCCAAAACTGGGAATATGTACACGATGGCCGACTCTCATTTCTCTCAGTTGGTCATGAGGACACACGGGGAATAGACCCAAAACAAGGCCAACTATGACTGGTGGAAGCGTAGTTCCTTGGTCGAAGCTATATTGGCGGAGAGGCCAAAGAATTGTGCCCAAATGTCATGGGTCAAAGCGGGATACGCATATGTTCCGGTCAATGTGAATAATAACCATTGGGTACTAGCGAGGGTTTGCATCCCCGAAAGACACATCAACGTGTACGATTCTCTTTTATCGAAAGAAAGGTACAAAGAAATCGAATGCATGGCTGATCTGATTCCCGAAATCTTATTCAAACGTGTCTGGGAAGTCCAACGAAAAAAATATGAGTCTCCTCGACCGTATTCAATCACGTACGAGCCATACATGCCGCGCTAAAAAAATGGGTGAGGCTTCGTAAAGAAATGTTCATATTATTTGGAATTTGTCTAATATTTAATTTGGCATAGGGGATTGCGGCATGTTTACTATCAAAGCGGCTGAATTCCTCGCCCACATGGAGCCTGTAACGTGTTTGAAAGCAGACGACATGATCATGTATCGGCACAAACTATGCATAGATCTTTTCAAATATGGGCTAATAAAGAGCTCAAACTCTTGTCCGTTATCGGACAATGAAGAGTAGTTATATATGGGGAGTACTTTTGGAACTAACCTGTAAACGTTGTCAGTTTTTGGATGTATATATATCGTAGATGGGACGTGTAATTATTTAACTATTTTGGTGCTCAGGTTGTCGGCAGTTTCTGGTCGAAAACGTAGGACGTAACTATACAGAAATATATGTAACTACGATTGTATTTAAGTAACTAATCTCCATTATAAGTAACTACTCTATGGCAGTAGTTACGTGCAGATACTAACAGTTACAAGAGTGTACGTAACTCATCATAACTATTTATAGCTCATCATAACTATTCGTAACTAATGCAGTCCCTAGTTACGGTCACATACTATTGACGAAAATCTGTTTTCTACGTACCTAAATGTCAAACATCAGTTTTCGACGTACCTAAATGTAAATACCTAGAGTATGCCCTATATAAGAAGTTCATACTCCCTTCAAAACCCTAAATACATATTACTCAACCAAATATCAAATGGGAGACAAGCCGACACCTTCAACCAAGGACCCTACTACAAATCCGAAACCAGGAATATATATTACACTCGATGAGTCCTCTTCGTCAACCAAGTTATTGAAGAAGTTCGCCGCCGACCACAATGAAGAAGAAATCAACGAATACGTCGAGAATAATGCGGGAAGCCAAGACCGTAGTCCAATATTAATAGCACCATCGGTGCTCGAGGAAATATTTAAAGATAACTACTTCCAGACTTTGAAGAAAGAGGGTCACCTAATTGAAATGCCGCCTCCAAAATCAGTCTTGCCGGAAAATATGAAGAGATAAGGTCGTCGGAATCCAATAATGAAGAAATAAGGTCAAAATCGACATTAATGGCGGTAGTATCCGCCAACCACTTTTATTTACTATCATTTATGTATTTACAGTCAGTAAGGAGGGCTTTTATAATATCATTAATGCGGTTAGGTAACCACTTTTAATATCATTAATGCGTTTGGGCAACCACTTTTAATATCATTAATGCGTTAGGTAACTAAAACGGAATATAAGTAACTAATCTGTCAGGATTATGTAACTAGTCATAACAAATTTGAACAAAACAAGTAATCTCGATTGCATGTAACTAAAATAGAATATAAGTAACTAATCTGTCAGAATTATGTAACTACTGAGATCTAATAGTAACTATACATAACAAATTCGACAAAAAACAAAGTAATCTCGATTGACTGAATCCCCCTCCGATTAAAAAAAGTTATGTGAAAATGACCCAAATAGAATTTTATCCAATAGGCATCTTACACGTTGCCTTATTGTGTCCTCCACGTTTGCATCGAGAACATTTTTTCCCACTTCCAATATACTCCTCACCTTGCGACGAGAATCTTCTCTTCTTCGGCCTACCAGGCGGTCGTCTCATCATCTTAGGTGGTCTGACAATTATATTCCTGACGTCCTCCGGTATATTCCAAGATTGCGCATCCCCGTACGGATGAATTACTCCTGTATAACATGACTTCCAATACTCCGTCGTGTAATACGCCGAACAATATTCTTCAACACCATAATTTCGGAAACGACAACACGCGATTCCGTGTGAGCATATAAAGTTGTCAATTTGGAAAACACGACACGTGCAGGTCTTTCTTGATAAATTTACCGCCCATGAATGTCCAGTGCGATCAACTACTTCAAACTCGCAGACTGATGACGGTCTTACCTAATCAACAACATGTTCTCGAAAGAGTTAAACGAATGTATCTACATATAATATGGGGTAACTAAACATGTTTGAGAATGTAACTACCTAGAACTAATGGTACATAAACGTGTAGGAGAATGTAACTACCTAGAATTATGGGTAGCTAAACATCGTGTATGACAATGTAGCTACCGGGAATTAAGGGTAACTAAACATATAAAAGAATGTAACTACCGAGAATTAAGGGTAACTAAACATGTAGGAGAATGTAACTATCGAGAATTAAGGGTAACTAAACATCGTGTCTGACAATGTAACTACCGAGAATTAAGGGTAACTAAACATATAAAAGAATGTAACTACCGAGAATTAAGGGTAACTAAACATGTAGGAGAATGTAACTACCGAGAATTAAGGGTAACTAAACATCGTGTCTGACAATGTAACTACCGAGAATTAAGGGTAACTAAACATATAAAAGAATGTATCTACCGATAATTAAGGGTAACTAAACATGTAGGAGAATGTAACTACCGAGAATTAAGGGTAACTAAACATCTAGAAGAATGTAACTACCGAGAATTAAGGGTAACTAAACATCTAGAAGAATGTAACTACCGAGAATTAAGGGTAACTAAACATCGTGTCTGACAATGTAACTACCGAGAATTAAGGGTAACTAAACATCTAGAAGAATGTAACTACCGATAATTAAGGGTAACTAAACATCGTGTATGACAATGTAGCTACCGAGAATTAAGGGTAACTAAACACATAAAAGAATGTAACTACCGAAAATTAAGGTACTACCTGCATTCCACAAGCGTCGAAAATGTACTCCAGTAGTCTTTCGTGTGGTGCCACAGCCAGTTTAGTTACGGTTTTAGAAGCTTTCTCTCTCCTTTCATAAAATCATTTTGTCATCCTCTCCCTCAAGAAATCAAATATTTTTGAAATAGGAAACTCCCGAGTTTTTACGAGCACCGAGTTCAATGATTCTGCATTATTCGAAGTCATAATGGAGTACCTCTTTCTGGTACAGTACGCCAGAGACCATTTCTCATTCCCTACCTCTTTCTCAAGGTAGGTTCGGATATCAGGATCCTCATCGTCAAGCATTGACATAAACTTCTCTCACTTCGCGGGTGTGTACGCCTTTGCAGCGCTTGTAAATTTCCACGACGCTTCTTTCGTCAATCCCTTGAATTTACTACGCACGTTCTTCAACAAGTGGTACATGCAATATCCGTGGTTTGATTTTGTGAAAACCTGAGCAACTGCGTTGATTATTCCTTTATTTCTATCCGACACAATCACCTGATTCTGTATCTCGCCAACTGCATTTTTTAACTGTGTCAGAAAATAAACCCACGACTTCGTAGACTCTGAATCTCCGACTCCAAACGCAAGTGGATAGATCTGTTCGTTTGCATCCATTCCACAAGCGGTAAACAACGTGCCTTTGTAGTAATTCGTCAAAAAAGTCCCGTCAATTATGATGACGGGACGAACATACTTCCATCCCCTTTTCCAAGCGCTCAGAGACATAAAAAAATATTTAAAAAACTGTGATCGAGGGGTCGTCTTTAGGTCGAACGTCGAACCTGGATTTGCCGTCTCCATCATGTATTTCAACGCCGGCAACTGTGAAAACGACCCATCTTCAGTTCCGTACAACGACTCTAACGCTTTCTCTCTAGCTCTCCAAGCTTTTTTATAACTCATTTGCACCCCATAGTCTTGTTCCATGTGTGCCATGATGTCTCTAGCCTTACAGGGTGATAAAGTCGGATCTATTAGCCTAGGTTTTACAACTTCACCAACCAAAGTCATTGTCGCCTGCGGATGGTGTCCTTGCCTGTAATTAGCCCCACATGTATGGTCGGCGTCAAACCTACAACATCAATAAAAAATGTAAGTACACACACAAGCAAAAGAAAATCGTAACTACAAATATCTAAACCAACAGAATATTGTAACTAAAGGTATCTACGCGTAACTAACCCAAACGAAAATCGTAACTACAAGTACCTAAACCAACAACATATTGTAACTAAAGGTATCTACCCGTAACTAACCCAAAAGAAAATCGTAACTACAATGCATCTAATCTAAACCACCGGAAAATTGTAACTACAGGTACCTAAACGAACAAAATATTGTAATTAAAGGTATCTACGCGTAACTAACCCAAACGAAAATCGTAACTAACAGTATCTAAACCAACATAAAATTGTAACTAAAGGTATCTACGCGTAACTAACCCAAACGAAAATCGTAACTACAAGTACCTAAATCAACGGAAAATTGTAACTAAAGGTATCTATGCGTAACTAACCCAAATGAGAGTCGTAACTACAAGTATCTAAACCAACAACATATTGTAACTAAAGGTATCTACCCGTAACTAACCCAAAAGAAAATCGTAACTACAAAGCATCTAATCTAAACCACCGGAAAATTGTAACTACAGGTACCTAAACGAACAAAATATTGTAACTAAGGTATCTACGCGTAACTAACCCAAACGAAAATTGTAACTACAGGTACCTAAACGAACAAAATATTGTAACTAAAGGTAACTACGCGTAACTAACCCAAACGAAAATCGTAACTACAAGTATCTAAGCCAACGGAAAATTGTAACTAAAGGTATCTACGCGTAACTAACTCAAACGAAAATCGTAACTACAAGTATCTAAGCCAACGGAAAATTGTAACTAAAGGTATCTACGCGTAACTAACCCAAACGAAAATCGTAATTACAAGTATCTAAGCCAACGGAAAATTGTAACTAAAGGTATCTACGCGTAACTAACCCAAACGAGAATCGTAACTACAAGTATATAAACCAACAGAAAATTGTAACTAAAGGTATCTACGCGTAACTAACCCAAACGAAAATCGTAACTACAAGTATTTAAGCCAACGAAAAATTGTAACTACAAGTTTCTACGCGTAACTAACCCAAACGAAAATCGTAACTACAAGTACCTAATTGAAATGCAAATCGTAACTACAAGTACCTAAATCAACGAAAAATAGTAACTAAAGGTATCTATGCGTAACTAATTGAAGTGCAAATCGTAGCTATAAGTAACGACCGGTAACTACAACATACCTTCGAACCTGAAATATACGAGTTTTCTTCAATTGGACTGCACGCACAGCCCACGCACAAGACTCATCACGGCAGACGACGTGGTAATATTTTGTGGTAGACGTCCTGACCTTGAAAGTGAAGTGGTTTTTTATTGCATACATTGCCAAATGTTTTTGCAACGTAGATTTGGTGGCATACAGTCCTCCTTGTCGTAACCTTAAAGGAGAATGTATGTCCATTACGTCCAACACAGAAAAATCGCCAGACTGAACAGGTGTCCTTGAATGTGAGGATGTGCGACTGTGTGGATGTCCTCCATCTGCGTCGAAATCTCGATAGGACCCAGGTCCTCTGGCGACGGGCGGGGTGCTATGTTCTCCAACATCTGGGGGGGTGCTGTGTTGTCCAACATCTGGGGGAATGTTGTGTTGTCCAACATCTGGGGAGGTGTTGTGTTCTCCATCAACATGAGTAGCGCTTTGTTCGCCGTTTGCTGGAGGAGTGCTCGGTTCACGCTTAATATCGTTTGTGTTCGGATTCGAACCGACATGCGTAGGCGACGTTACCAACGACTCAATTTCCAACACATAAGACATTTTAGATGTGTCGATTTTACAGGTTTTACCGGTTTTACCAAGCCCTCTGTCTCGTACTTCACGCTCAATACGTTATGGGTATTCTCATGTAGTCTACCACCGGAACACATGAACAATAGTTTTGTTAGACCCTCAAATGTGGTGTTCGGTGGAATGAGGGCTGCGAAAGAACCGCCGGCCTCGTAATAATCATCTCTCAACCATTCTCCACCGTACTTGACGTAGGTGAACATCCCATTTCATAACTGCATCCAATTGGTATACACAGTTCAAAATTCAGGTCTTAGTTACGTTAATTTCATAGATACATTTACCAACCACAATTCAAAATTGTACCTTTTCCCCGGATCTAAAACTTTCTCTCCTTCTAATTCTTCTACACAAAGGAACTGATAATTTTAGGGGACGTGGCCGGAAAACTCGACCGGAAAACTCGACCGGAAAATTCGACCGAAACTGACGTAAATGGACGAGGACAGAAAACTCGACGAAATACAGGGGACGGCCGTTGGGAGAGCTGCAAGGGACGAAATACAGGTTAATCAAATGTCGATTGGGGAATTTGAAAACCCAAGTTATATCTCCGACGGAGTTGTATTCTTTCAGACCGGGAATATTTAAAAACCAGAGGATGTCGAAAAAAATCAGTCCCTAGTTGCAGATCGGCAGAGCCACAGATATGAGAGACTAACCTGCAACGTCGACGACCTCGGGATGTATGAAAATTAGAGCCTGAAACGGCGGCGACTCTTACGCTCGAAAAAAAAATGGGTCCCAATAACCAGACCGGGTCGCCGACGAACAAAACCCGAAATCATAAAGTTGGGATCCAATACCGACGCTCGTTTCACGGTTGCCGGCCGACCTTCAACGCATCAATGGAGGAAAAGAAAAAAAAAAGGTAGAAGGGAGCTGCAAGATCTGTTAAGGCCGCATAAAGTTTTAAAAAAATAAAGAATATTTTCGACTTTTTTCTTGCCTCTCTCCTTTGACCGAAACCCTACCTCAGTTGACTACTCCTATTTTTGTCTTTTTGCAAACAAAATAACATTTTTGGAATAGAACCCTCCTAAATGACTCTAAATGACTACAATTATCCAAAGCCCTTACAAATTGGACTAATATATTTATTTGGGCCCAAATGTATAAATCAGCCCATTTAATTACATGTAATAGAAATTACCATTACAATAAAAAATTCTCTCCGTACAATTTGGGAAAACGTCTCAGGTGAACGGAAAACCAACAACATTCTAATTTGCTTTTCACCGGGAAGCCCTCCATTCGTAGATTTTCAACTCTTGTGCTTCGTCGCGATGGAGTTTGAGCAAGCAGAATCAAGTGAAGTGGACTCTCTAGCTGACCTAGCCGAGGGACTAACCATGGACATGGAAGACTGGGGTTTCGATCCATGAAGTCAGGGCGGCGACCAGCAATCGAAGAGCAGCCTTGCTGTGGTTGGAAAAGTCATCGGCTCGAAGGTTGGTTCATTGAAATGACTAAATACAATCTTGCAGAGAATCTGGTGGGATTCCAAAGGTTGGAAATCAAAGCTTCTGGACAGAGGCGAGGGCGTCATGTTCGTTTGGCTAGAGTTCCCCACGCCCGAAAGCTGCGAAACCTTGCCTCAACAAGGAACGGAAAAACCCAGGTAAGAGATGACGTGGACATACCAGCTCAGCCTCGTCCAAGTCTTGTACATGTTTGTGTTGAGGGGCCAATGGTAATTTCACCTTCCCCAACGGGAATTTCCGTACCCTCTCATACAGAAGGCCCAACGGATTCCTATGTACCTCCTCCTCCCTCTGTAACTAAGCGCGTGTCCCCCTCTGTCAAGTCCAAAGCCACGCGAAGAAAGTTAAAGACGAGCAAACACGCGCCTGGGCTCCAGGAAACCACCAACAGATCTTCGAGACCGAGGGTTTCTACCCACGTTCGAGAGCATAGACTGATTTTATTTTTCTATCAGAGACTAGACTTTGGCAAGAGGGGGCCGAGAAGGTGAGAATGCAGTTGGGCTTTGTCGGTTGCATGACGGTTGATTGTCTTGGTAGAAGTAGGGGTTCGATGTTACTATGGAAGGAGTCTATGAGATTCCTACTTGGGACATTTTCAAGATATCACATCGAGGGAGATTTGATTAGCGAGATAGGGGGAGATTTGTGGGTATCTACGGGGTTCCGGTGACATCCTAGCGGAGACATACCTGGGAGCTTCTTCGTCGCCTCCGAAGTTCTTATGCGGGTCCTTGGCTTGTTGGGGGCGACATGAACGATATTGTTTGCAACTCTGAGATCAGAGGAGGTAGAGGTAGAGGTCCTGGCCAGCTACCAGCTTTCAGAGAGATGATTTTGGATTGCGACATTCATGACTTAGGGTTTGAGGGTGATCCCTTCACTTGGCGCAAAGGGGGTATTGAGAAGCGTCTTGACAGATGTCTTGCGAGCCACGATCGGAGCGATCTCTTTCCTTCAGCCACGGTTCGTCACTTGAGTTTCTTGAGATCTAATCACAGACAACTTCTCCTTCTTACTGCAAGTTCCAGATATCGTCGACATAGTAGGAGGCCGGGGAGATTCTTCTTTGAAGAGTCTTGGTTCGAAGCGTCAGAGTGCGATGAGCGGGTCCTAAGAGCCTGGGGGAGTGACCAATGACGACCAGAGACCAAGCTTAGTTGATGCGATCAGCCTATGTAGACAGAGCTTCACCCGCTGGGGCGGTGTGAGTAACAGAGAGGTCTGAGACTAGATCGAGAAGCAGAAGAAGGTTGTCGAGCTTGTGGGTCTTTCGGGCCTCGATTTTTGCATGGAGTCCTTCAGACGTGGGGAGATACAGCTTGACGCCCTAGTTGAGAGAGATGAGCAGTACTGGCGCCAGAGGAGTAGGGTGTCCTGGATCTGGTGCGGGGATAAAAATACGAAGTTTTTCCACCGCAAGACTTCTGCTAGGAGGAAGAAGAACGCCATCAGAGGTTTTTAGAACGAGCACGGCATTTGACACAGTGGAGACACTGAGATTGAGAGTCTTGTAGGACGAGTTTACAGACAGAGCTACTTCCCCGATGAAGATATTATGACGTCTCGTCCTGGCTCGTACTGCTCTTCCATTTGGCGCAATCTTCTTTGGGATCGTGAGATTATTCAGTCCGGTTCGAGATGGCGGATTGGGGATGGTGAGTCGGTGTTGGTCATGGGCGATAGTTGGGTTCCTAGGGACAGACCTGCCACTTGGATCGATCCCTCCTGGATCCCCCCTGATATGCGGGTTGTCGAGCTTATGAGATTCGACGGCAACTGGGATGTCGATCTTATTACTTCGATGTTTGGGGAGGAGGACGCTGCTGCGATCTTGAGCATCCCATGTGGTGGTGAGGGTATCGCTGATGTGCGTTGCTGGCACTTTACTGAAGACGAAGAATACTTTGTCAAGAGCGGTTACCGCGTTACGATGGTGTTAGCCAGTACTCTAACCGCCAGCTCTTCTGACCCGACAGAAATGGAGAGATGGTGGTCAGTGTTCTGGCAGCTGAGAGTTCCTCCAAGGTGAAACTCTTCTATTGGCTAGTTTGTTTAGGCCAGCTCCCGGTCAGAGCAGTCTTGACCAAGAAGTGGATCACCTCCGACGACAGTTGTCCTGTCTGTCAGGAGGCGAGAGAGACAGATTTTCACGCGATGTGAGGCTGCAGGTGGAGCAAGAGAGTTTGAAAGGAGGCGGACTTCGGCCACATCCTTCCGCCTTTTAAAGACGGCAACGCTTTCGACGCTATTCGCAGAGCGACTAATGTCCTTGAGGTTCGTTTCCAGGAGCTTTTAGTTACTATTCTTTGGGAACTTTGGAACGACATGAATAATGTTCTCGCCGGGAGATTAGCTTGGAGCCCGCCTCAGCTAGTCCAGTGGACGGTGAGCTTCCTCAGGGAGTACATAGTGGCTACGATTGGAGATACTTAGACGAGCTTGAGGGTGATTACGACCCCCAGATGGACCGCCCCTAAGAGACGGGACCCTCTCGATTAATGTTGACGCGGCACTAGCTCGCGACCGTAGAGGATTCGATATCGGTTGTATTGTTCGAGACCACACCGGAGAGGTGGTCGGCTCGCGTACACTTTTCCTGACTATAGGGGGTTCTCCCCCCAGCTTGCGGAAGCGTATGCTGTCCTCTGTGGCATAGAGTTAGTTCGCGGTGTCGGCGCTAGAAGAGCGGAGATCCGGACTGACTGCTTGAGAGTGGTGAGGATGATCGATGAGGGCGCAACCCCCGCGATAGAGATTGAGACGATCTTGCACCGCATCTTCAGATATGTGAGGGAGGTTGAGGATTTTATATTAGACATATCTATCGTCTTTGTAATGTTGCATAACATAATTTTGCGTGTTATGCGGTTAACCATCACTCGTCTTCGACCTGGCTGGGTTTAGTCCCGCCTTGTTCGAAGGAGGTCATTAGAAGCGATGATCGCGAGTTGAGGTCCCGCATGGCCTCTTAGGGCCCTTGTCATTAGAGTTTATTTGAGTTTACGTCTCTTTATTATCGTTGGTTTTGCTTAATTTATATCTTTGTAACCACGGTTTTCCTCCGCCATATGTGAAGATTTTTATGATATTTCGTGGCACCGATCACGCTTCCTCAAAAGAAAATTACATGTAATAGAAAAACCTAAAAAGTGCCAAACTCTAACTGTCCCTCTCTCTATAACCCTCTTGGCCAGCACCTCATCTTCTATTTCTCATATTTATATTTCTTTCATGATCTGTTTTCACCTTTGTTTTGGAAATGACTCATTCTTGTCATTTGTTTTCTCATTTTACTCTCCTCTCTACAAGAATAAAACCACAACACATGAAAGAAGACATCACCGGCGACTAAAACAAGGAAGTACGCCAAATGACTCCCTAAACGGCACAATGACATAGTGTCGTCGTCGTTGCAACAACATTAATACGCGAAACGCGTAAACTTAAAAAAAATCGAATACTATAAAAACTGTAATATCACCGCCATTTCACCGTAATTTCTTGTCATTTTGATCCTTGGTGGATCTAGTCCAACGTTTCAAGAGTGGAGGACAAAGTCAAGCAATCATTACTTGTGTTGTAAATACTACTTGTGCTCTAAATAATAAATGCAACTTCTGTAGTAGATGACAATTGTACAAAAATTGAATAGAGTGGATTGACTAAATAGAATCCTTTGAGCTCCGACAAAATTAGGATTAAGTTGGATTTGGATTAGGATAAAATTGTGTGTCATTTCTTTATTTGTATTTTTTTAATCGAAATATACCTTTCAGCGGAAGTTTTAAGAGTCCAGATCATGTCTGAACATTTAAAGTGTTTGTTCTTGCTTATATTATTTTCACTCGTACAAATCTTAACATTTATCATAAGTTTAATTGGATACTCCTAGAAATCATGAATATTTTTTATAACAACTAAAATTTGGGTTAAATATGAAAAAGATTATAGTATTTTTATCTATAGTAATGCGTGTTTATGTACTATTTTTTAATCCTCATAAATAAATCAGTTTTTCTATAGAAACGTAATTATGAGCATTATTACAAATAATAAATCCACTTTTGAGCTAGGCTTATATATATAATGGATAAATGTACGTTTCATGTTTATTGGCTCTCTTCTTCCCTTATATGCATGATGTTTGGCCGGCAAAAAGTTGAATATATAATTATATATAGATTAAAGCTTATATATATACCTTATTAGTCGTTTATCCTCTAATTTCACGTTTTCATTTGCCGACTTTATTATATCTTAATGTTTGAGCAGGCAATAAAAGTTGAAGTGCCCGTTAAAAGTCTCAATAATGCAAACCACAAATGAAATCCATAGGCTAGCCATAAAACCCTTTCTCTCAACTAGGGTTCATAGAAATTACTTCTCAGCCGCCGTCTCCTCCCTCATACGACTTTGGTCAGGTTCATGTTCTTTTTTTGTGAGTTTTTTTTAGGTCTTTTATTTTCTCTCATCCCCTATGTTTCTCCCTACTCTGCTTTGCCGAGTGTCCTCGTGGTCGACATGGAGTTGTGCGTCATCCTCACCGCCATCCATGTCCTCGACTCGTCGAAGATCGCGACTTTGACGGTTGTGGAGGTGCTGCACCTAGCGGCGTGCACGGTACTGGCTGTCCTCCGTCGAACGCGTTCCAGTTTGTCGGCGTGCTCCTTCAACAGCCACGCATCCACCTTTGCCGGGTGGAGGTCGCCGTCTGGGCCAAACTTCGGCTCCACGCCCCACTCTTGGACAAGACTCGCTCGTTGGGGTCGAGAGATGTCCTCACCGGAACTCAAGGTGGCTCTGTCCCGGATTCCAGCGGTTGTGGTTTCGGAGGGGCTGGCTTCTTTTCGTGATGTGGAGTTCGCCGTGTCCCCGTCGGCTACGGTTCGGATGGGCTAGAGATATAGAAGTGTGGGTGAGATTTTTAGTTTAGTTTTGTTTTGATATTAGTTAGTTATGGAAGTGGGTTCTTTTTTAGTATGTTTTGTTTTAGTTGATTGCGTTTGCCTTAGTTGGTCGTTTGATTTTGGAGTTAGAGTTAGACAGTTAAGTTTTTAAGATAAGAAAAAAAGAAAAAAAGAAAAAAAAAAGTGTTGAGGGATGCTTGTTCTGTCTAATCTTTGGTTATTTTAGTGCCCGAACTTTGAGTTGGCGTCGCTTTGTGCGCGTTTTAGGATTTGCAGAATATCTCATTTGAAGGAGTCTGAGGGTGTTTTTGTTTGGACTATATTTAGTTCGCAATTAGCAAATCGTCTTCTTTGTTCCAATTTATCTTGTCTTCTGCTTCTCATTAGCTTATTAGACTTGTACTGTTTGTTATGGTATCGGCCTTTATCCAGATTTTTTGTAAGGCTTTTGCCCGATTTAATCGTTAATGAGATTATCCCGTTAAAAAAAAAGTAACAATAATGCTGATTCTTTTCGCTTTCTATGTCATATAAGATCTGTACATAAATTATTTATAGTGCTATATATGATCCAAAGAGGTTACAACGGTTTTCGATTTTTTGTAGCTTATAGATATTTTTATTTTATTCTTACAGGTGATTTGAATAATACTTAACTTAATAATCGTGCTTTTAACAAGGTTAATGGGACTAGACATCGGGAGGTAAAAGTTTCATATTTCTATAAAAATGCTAACACCTTGAAAGAGGTTAAGGATTATTTGTTAGTTATCATAAGCGAAAATAAATTAAATTTTCGAAATGAAACAGATTACAATAATAAAAAGAAAATACATAAAATAAAAAATAACAACAACATTTTATAATGAATGAATAAGAAGCGAAACCAAGTTTGACGTTCCTTAAAGTAATATTGTCTTCCCACTGTCGGGAAACCATGAGCAATTTACCTCCCATGATACAAAGGTAGACGAGAAGATCTTTGAGCAGCAAAGAGACCTCTCCGGCGAACTAAACTCGTAGCTAAACCAACCGAACTACAAAAGGAACAACTAGATTCCAAAAGTAATAACCTGAAACAACCAAATTTCCAAAAAGAACAACCAAATTTCCAAAAGAAACAATCAGAATTCCAAAAGCAACAACCAGATTTTCAAAGGAACATCCAGATTTTCAAAAGAACAACCACAATTTCGGAGGAAAGAAAACAAAAAAAAATTGAGAGAGCTCTTAACTTTTTTTCCGTGTGTAGGTGTGTCTTTTCGAATGAGATGCTTAGGTCTCCTTTCATAGGAAAGCAAACCGGAGATTACACAAGTAACAACTCAGCCATTCAAGGTTCTTTATTCCGGCAACATCAATAACCAAAACTGATTAGGCTTAATGGCTCATAACCGGTCATGAATAGACAGCTTTAATGCTACCTAACTTAGCCCTAATGCTCATAAATCCGGCCACCCAAAGGTCACAACACCGTTTGCACCGATTTTTTTTTGTCTCAAAATAACGCACAACTTGTTTGCGGAATTAAAACTCATTTGAAGTGAATTTTGTAATAAAAAGATAAGGCATGGACCTGGAAGTCTGAAGGCCCATGAAGAGTCCAAATTGCCAAAATCCAAGACTCGAGCCCGAGCCCGGCCCAAACCGGCGGCGGCTCATGTGTGTGCGCGAAGGGATAGAGCTAATCCACTCATGCTCTCTTTCCTTGCACTTGGATGTTGGAATAGGTCTAGGGTTAAGAAAAATTTATCATTAACACATTAATGGCGGAATATAAAAAAATTTTTTACTAGTAAATAATTTTTACTAACCTAAACAAAGTGCATATACATGTTATAAATTAAAAACATTATTTAAACTACTTGAATACTAACGCTTCTTGGACCTTTAAAATGAAGCATCTTGAGAATGGTGAATCTTCTTCCTTGGCTCGATTCTTTCACGTCTAGTCTTGAACTTTAGAAGGATTTGTGTGTGGGCACAATTAAACAATATGAACCAAGAACAATTCTTAGATCATAAGCTAATTCTCTAGATCAAGGGAGGATCTAGGTGTCAAAATAAAAAGGAATTTCTAGAGAGAAAGAGAGAGAGAGTTGGACGGCCAAAAGCAAGAGAAGAAATAGAATAAAGCTTACATTTTCATATCTCTATGTGAGGCTCTATTTATAGGAAAAGGAAAGTCTATAAAGGTCAATTATTCATTCATGAAAGAATAATGTATTCATGACACAATATTTGATTTTCCCTTCTCCTTTCTCTTCTAATATGTCCGGCCATATCAATCAAATAAAGAGGAAATTTGTTTCTTTACTTAGCTTATTTATTTACTTCTCAAGGAAATTTATTTCCTCTTTTCCTTTTGGGTAATTATCCTTATAATTAAAGGGAAATAAATTCTCTTCTTTGATGCATGTTGGCCGAATTCTATAACTAGGGAATGAGCATCTAGATGCTTCCTTATTTCTTTTAAGACAATTCTTAAAATACCCATTGTAGAATTATTATTGCACAAATAATGAAATTAATTTCTTAATGCCTCAAACGAGTTTTCGGCTTTAGAAAATAATTTATATTTTCATCATATGAAAATATTCAAAATCTGATTTTGACATTTACATTATTTTATGTCCATGCGCACAAAAATACCCATTAGACATTTTCCAATATAAAGTGTAGTTCAACATTTGAACTTATTTTGATTTAGCTTCCAGTTTAACCATCTTACTCTAATGACCTGTAATAGTGACCTTATGGATCCAAATGAACAAAGCTTAAGCTTCTATACTCGGACTCAAAAGTTCACAAACCTTTTCCGAGTATTAGCTTAATGTCAATTGACTCCACTAAAGAGTTGACACTGAAAATTTCTCAGTTCAAATGAATTTATTTTCTACTCAAATTCAACTTAATTATATTGAGCGGATCCATTGAATGTTATCTATGGTTACCCTTCATGAATGTCATCAACTAGATGGGATTTATAAAATTACCATTTTACGCTTCTAGTTATTATTTCCTCAACTCATTTAGTACTTGTGAATAAGGTAGAAACAATGTATTGATGAGGAGCTAACAAGTCACATTGTTTCATCCAAATAAAGTCGCTACTTAATTTTGGATACTTCGCAGTTCATTTATTTACAATCCAAGTAATAAAGCATGAGGTGATATATATTGCATCTCAGCAATCTCGTTTATGAATTCCATATCTATGAGAACTTCACAAAGTTGGTTCATGATGTTGGAATTTATTTAACAATTCAAACAATTTAATTATATTACACATCCTACGTGACGAAAAAATATAATTACACATCCTATCATATTAAAACTATTTTTTATGTTTAAACAACCTAGGCATTAAAATTTATTGACATGTTAATAAACAATTTATTAAAACATGTTGAGCAACAATTGAACACACTATTAACCTATATAAACAATTTATATATTTAAAGGGCATCCAATTCGTTGAGAAATATTTACAATAGAGATTGTAAACAATTCTGACGTTGCTCGCTATCCCCGGAAGGCCACACCAAGTCAAAACATGGAAGGAGACTAGCCGGATTGCACTAGACGCACACTGGCCGGTCAGGGAGAATAGGGTCGCCGGACAGGGCCTTCACCGGACTGGGGTCTGGTGACATGACCTACTCACCGGGCTGGGACACCTTCATCGGATGGGACCTTCGCCGGACAGGGACCTTCGTCGGTCTGCGACCTGGACGCTTCCGCTAGACTAGAACATTCGTCGAATTGGGATTCTCGCCGAACTGGGATTCTCGCCGGACTAGAGGTGCGTGGGACCTTGGCGTAGGACTGGAGGCACGCGGGAGAATCTGTACAGCCGAGGATGGCTTGGAGCTTTTGGGACATCAAAAACAATTCTAAAAATCACAATTTCCATAATTAAAAACACCAAACACCACAATTTGAAAATCAATAATAATACACGAGGAATTCAATGAGATTGAGAGGGTGGGCTCTTTTATGAACTCTCGGGAATAAGGAATCACTCAAAAGGGATGAAAACAATTTTCTCTCTTTTGTTCTCTCTAGGAGTTTCGGCCGAGTGTCACAAGGGGAGAGGGAGAAAAGCTCTTGGCCAAAAATATTAGGATTAGGGGATTAGTGATTAGGGTTTTCTTAAGCCTTTTTATAAACAGGTTAAATGAGCTTAAGCTGGGTCAAACCCATGACCCAATCACTTAAAATTTCGGCCAATTCTCTTCCATATACTCGGCCACATTGATTTATTTCTAAATTCAATTAATTTAGAACTCTCATTTATTAATGACAATTCATTAATTAATTTCATACTTTTCAAATAAGTATGAAATGAGAAATTATTTATTTTCTTCTTTATTATTTGAATTACTCAAGTGTATTATTTATCAATATAATAATACTCTATGATTCAACAAATAAATGTAACAATAACTGACTAATTTTCTCTTCCAAGTGTAAATCACAATTTATATACAATGAGTAAATCACAATTTATATACAATGAGTAAATCAACTATTCTTGTTCATTTAATCTCTTCCAAGTGTCTACCATTGAGAACTTATGGACCCATATGAACGAAACTTTAGAATAAAGATCGGATTCAAAGTTCACAAACCTTTTTCGTCTTTTAATATTTAATATTAGTCGATTCTACTAAAGGATTAATAGTGAAACTCTCTTTGATCATATGCGTATATTTTCTGTTTGATGTGACAAAACAATTCTTCACACGATCCACGAAGTACTTTACGATATTACCCTTCATGTGTATCATTAACTAAGGGTAATGTAAATTACTGTTTTACCTCTTGAGTTATTATTCCACTTTTTTGTTATTTTTGAATGAGAAAAACATAGAGTAAGATGTCTTTACATGTCACGTGTTTTAATTAAAGAATGTTCTTATTCGATCAATACCTAGCCAGGTTTATTCATTCACACTCTCATAACAAAGCATAATGTGATACTAGCATTTGCATTGTTTCAACATGAATTCCATATATGTGAATCATATAACCCAATATGACAACCTTATTACACCAACCGTCGGGTCAGATGAAATTAAAACATAGTCATTGCCCATTGACAAATCAAATGTCATAAAGTGTAATATCAATTATATATTCACATCAGGATTTAGGTAAGTACCAAAGTACCACTCGTATATGATCTTGAAGGTGCTAGTGGTTAAACGGTTTTATCTCGAGCTTCTAAGTATCACTAGTCTTGTTCAATATCTTTTTTAAGATATCAAGAATGAAACATAGAGTCACAACTCTCTATATCACAAGATAAGATATCATGATTCATTACAACAATCATTACTTAGATTATATTACTCTATCGATCTTAAGATTGCAAACAAATGTTTAAACTAGTCACAAGGGGCTATCTTGTCAACTCTGTACTTAGCACCCCTTTCATTGATGACAGTTTCAGAGCGTAGCGTTCATACACAAACACAAACATAATAAAGAATGAATATTTATTTGTATTAATGTCTCAGCAAAATTAAATACAAATATATTTCAATGTCTAATATCTCTTTTGTGGGCACCAATCCCAACACATGACATCTTCAAAACTTAATATCTGACCAATTGGCCTAGTCTAGATCACGTAATGGACCTAGAATTTGACTTTCTCAAATGATAATATTAATGCAACGAAATGACATGTCTCATTTCAGGATTTAGGTAAGCATGATGCAATTCATACATAGTCACCTTGAGACAGAAGAGGTTAAATGGTTTGTTCTTCCATTGTCTCTAAAGGTGCACTAAAGGTGCACTGATCAATTCATTATCTTCAAAAGATACACTGGAAGAACTATAGAGTTTAACTCTCTACGCCTCGTAACCAGACATCATAGATTCTTCCAACAATCATACTGAGATCAATAGTCCGTTGATCTTTAGATTGTGAATATATCGTTTAGTCAAACCATGAAGAGTTTGTTCACGCAAATCTACATTTGTCTCTTCATACATTGTTATGTTTCAACTTTTATTAATTTAATCAGCAAATTATAATAAGGATTTTATAAATATTTATATATTACATCAATATATAAATAAACAATCTTCTTGTGGGCAACTCTGCCAACAAACTCCCATTTGACTCAAAGAAGATGAGAGAAGTCCTTCATGCCTAATCGGTCTCGATGTTGGTCTAAGACCTTATTGGTTAGGGCCTTGGTGAAATGATCTGCAAGGTTGTCCACCGTTGAGATCTTCTTCACCTCCACGTCTCCGCGCTGCACGATCTCTCTAATCAAATGGTATTTCCTCTCAATATGCTTAGAGCGCTTATGGCTTCTAGGTTCCTTTGAGTTAGCAAGAGCCCCACTATTATCACAATAAAGTGTCATGGGATCGTTGACATTTGAAACGACTTCCAAATACTTAAGGAATTTCTAAGCCATACAACCTCTTTGGATGCTTCATAAGCAGGCACATATTATGCTTCCTTGGTGGAGTCAGCAATGCAAGATTGCTTGATACTCCTCCAAATAATAGATCCACCATTCAGGATGAACACAGATCCCGAAGTGGATATCCTGGAATCCTTATCCGCCTGAAAGTTGAAATAGGTATACCTTGTCATAGTCAGGTCAGTACCTGAATATGTAAGCATCAAGTTCCTAGTTCTCCAAAGATAATTAAGAACATGCTTAACAGAAACCCGGTGCTCGGGTCCATGATTTGATTGGAAACTTCCAAATACTTAAGGAATTTCTAAGCCATACAACCTCTTTGGATGCTTCATAAGCAGACACATATTCTGCTTCCTTGGTGGAGTCAGCAATGCAAGATTGCTTGATACTCCTCCAAACAATAGATCCACCATTCAGGATGAACACAGATCCCGAAGTGGATTTCCTGGAATCCTTATCTGCCTGAAAGTTGAAATCGGTATACCTTGTCATAGTCAGGCCAGTACCTGAATATGTAAGCATCAAGTTCTTAGTTCTCCAAAGATACTTAAGAACATGCTTAACAGCAACCCAGTGCTCGGGTCCATGATTTGATTGGAAACTTCCAAATACTTAAGGAATTTCTAAGCCATACAACCTCTTTGGATGCTTCATAAGCAGGCACATATTCTGCTTCCTTGGTGGAGTCAGCAATGCAAGATTGCTTGATACTCCTCCAAACAATAGATCCACCATTCAGGATGAACACAGATCCCGAAGTGGATTTCCTGGAATCCTTATCCGCCTGAAAGTTGAAATCGGTATACCTTGTCATAGTCAGGTCAGTACCTGAATATGTAAGCATCAAGTTCCTAGTTCTCCAAAGATATTTAAGAACATGCTTAACAACAACCCAGTGCTCGGGTCCATGATTTGATTGGAAACGGTTAACTTTGCCAACTGCGAAACATATATCCAGTCTAGTGCACAACATAGCATACATGAGACTTCCTACGGCTGAAGCATAGGGAATCTTTCTCATGTCTTCAATCTATTGTGTAGTCTTGGGAGACTGGTCCTTAGAGAGTGAGACTCCATGTCTAAAGGGGTTTTGTCCCTTCTTGGAGTTCTGCATAGCAAAGAAATCCATAACCTTATCTAAGTAAGATGCTTGGGAGATCGATAGGGTCCGGTTCTTTCGATCTCAAAAGATCTGAATCCCCAAAATGTATGCAACTTCCCCTAGATCCTTCATATCAAACTGCTTAGCTAACCAGATTTTAACATCAGATAATTTACCTACATCATGACCAATGAGTAGTATATCATCGACATACAATTCCCTAAACAAAACCTTGCCCTCGTGTATTAACTTATAGATACAAGGTTCATGTATTGACTGTTCAAAACTGAAACTTTTTACAGTTTCATCGAATCTAACATTCCATGATCTATATGTTTGCTTTAATCCATAAATGGATGTAAGCAATTCACAAACCTTGTTCTCTTGATCATCTTCCATGAAAACCATCTTGTTCTCTTAATCGAGAGCGGCATCTATGGATAGAAATATACAGATGGATTTAAGCATTGTGACTGGCGAGAAGGTTTCTTCATAATCGATACCTTCCTTTTGGGTATAACCCTTAGCAACTATCCGCGCTTTGAACGTCTCAACGTTCCAATCTGAACCTCTTTTCTTCTTATAGATCCATTTAAACCCTACGGGTTTAACCCGTTCAGGTAGGTTTACAAGTTTCCAGACTTTGTTGACATACATCGAATGCATTTCAACTTTCATGGCATCAAGCCAAAGGTTTGATTCAGAACCAGCCATTGCTTGGCTGTAGGAAATAGGGTCATCCATGTCAGCGACAGCTACGAGAGTATCACCATAAGACATGTACCTGTTGGGATTTTCAGAAACCCTCCCACTACGTCGAAGTACCACTTGATGAGGTAGAAGCATCTTCACCCAAATTTTTTACAAGCACAATTTTTATTCTAGGTTTCTTATTCTTCATATAGTCCTCCACAAGCAAACGAGCATTAGTGCTGACAAACGTTTTGTCGTCCTCGGGACTATAGAATGTAAAACCTTTGGTTTCCTTTGGATATCTAACGAACACAAATAATTCTGGCATACTAGCCAACTTGCTGTTGGAATAGGTCTAGGGTTAAAGAAAAATTTAACATTAATCAAATTAATAGCGGAATTTAAAAATTTCTTTTTCAAGTAAACGATTTTACTAACCTAGAAAAAGCATATACATGTTATATATTAAAATCATTATTTAATTTACTAGAAGACGAACCTTTCTTGGTAGCTTGATCTTGAAGCGTCTTGAGAAAGGTAGATCCTCTTCCTTGACTCGCTCGTCACCTTCGCACCTAATTTTGAACTCGAGAAACCTAAGATTTCTATTACAAGATTCTATAGAGGTTTTGGAAGGATTTGTGTGTGGGCACAATTAAACAATATGAACCAAGAACAATTCTTGGATCATAAGCTAATTCTCTAGATTAAATGTGAATCTAGGTGCAAAATAAGAAGAGTATTTTCTAGAGAGAGAGAGAGAGAGAGGGTCGGCCACAATAGGGAGAGAGCAAGAAAAAAGCTTAACCTTCACATCTCTATGTGAGGCTCTATTTATAGGAGAAGGAAAAATCTATAAATGTCAATTATTCATTCATGAATGAATAATGTATTCATCACAATATTTGATTATCCCCTCCCCTTTCCCTCTTGGTTTGGCTGGCCATATACCTTGCATTAGTGAGGAAATTTGTTTCCTCACTTAGCACATTTGTTTCCTTCTTAAGGAAATTCATTTCCCTTTTTCTTTTGGGTAATTATCCTTATAAGAAAAAGGAAATAAAACTCTCCTCTTGATGCTATGTTGGCCAAATTCTACCCGGGGGGGGGGGGGGGAGCATCTAGATGCTTCCTTATTTCTTTTAAGACAATTCTTAAAATACCCATTGTAGAATTATAATTGCACAAATAACGAAATTAATTTCATAATGCCTTAAACGTCTCAACGTTCCCATTCGGACCCCTTTTCTTCTTATAGATCCACTTACACCCTACAGGTTTAACCCGTTCAGGTAGGTCTACAAGTTTCCAGACTTTGTTGACATACATCAAATGCATCTCAACTTTCATGGCATCAAGCCAAAGGTTTGATTGAGAACCAGCCATCGCTTGGCTGTAAAAAACAGGGTCATCCATATCAGCGACGGCTACGAGAGTGTTGCCATAGGACATGTACCTGTCAGGTTTTTCAGAAACCCTCCCACTACGTCGAAGTACTACTTGACGAGATTTTGAATTGAAAGGTTGCGTTTCAGTTGGGGTAAGAACAGTTCTTACAGACGAGGTAGAAGCTTCCTCACCCAAATTTTCTTCAAGCACAATTTTGCTTCTAGGTTTCGTATTTTTCATATAGTCCTCCTCAAGGAAACGAGCATTAGTGCTGACAAACATTTTGTCATCCTCGGGACTATAGAATGTGAAACCTTTGGTTTCCTTTGGATATCCAACGAATACACATAATTCTGACCTACTAGCCAACTTGCTAGTCTTTTGCCTTAACACATGTGCAGGGCAACCCCAAATTCTGATGTGGCTTACACTAGCTTTACGCCCAGTCCATCGTTCATAAGGAGTACCAGGGACCGTCTTAGACGGAATTGGTTCAGAATGTATGCGGCAGTTTTGAGGGCATATCCCCAAAAGGAATTAGGGAGTGATGAGTAACTCATCATTGATCTAACCATATCCATCAAAGTTCGATTCCTTCTCTCTGACACTCCGTTTTGTAGAGGTGTGCCAGGTGCTGTGAGCTGAGAAGCGATACCTTCTTCTTTAAGAAAGTCATCGAACTCTTCAGACAAGTACTCACCACCTTGATCAAATCGAAGGGTTTTGATCAGTTTGCCAGTCTGCTTTTCCACTAAAGCCCGAAAGACCTTAAATACGTTAAAGGTTTCGGATTTGTGTTTGAGCAAAAAGACAAATCCATATCTTGAGTAATCATCGGTAAAGGTAACGAAGTATTTGTATCCTCCCCGTGCCTGAATTCTGAGCGGACCACATACATCAAAATGTATTAGTTCTAGCAGCTCAGTGGCTCTTCGACCTTTATCAGAGAAAGGTCATTTGGTCATTTTTCCTTCTAAACAGGATTCACAAGTCGGCAGTGAGCCTATTGCAGAGGCTTTGAGTGGACCATCCCTCACAAGTCTCTTAATCCTATCTAGACTAATATGACCAAGTCTTAAGTGCCAGAGATATGTTGATTTTATTAGATCAGAGGAGTCATTAAGTTTGATCCTCTTGGGTTCCCTAATTAGATCATTATCTATTTCAGTGTCTAAAAGCAAAGGTTGTGTAGGATAAAGATAGTATAAACCATTCTTTAAACATGCATCAGTGACAAATGAATTGGAAAAAGTAATACGAATTCCATTATCAATAAACTTTAAATAATAATTCTGCTCAACAATTTGAGCTACAGATATTAAGTTTTTCCCAAAGGAAGGAACATAATACATATTATTTAAATTTAAAGTTCTATCTTCGAAAGACAGTGTCACGGATCCCACAGCCTTAGCAGACACCAAGCTCCCATCACCCTACTTGAAGCAGAAGTCGCCATCCTCTAAGCTTTTGCTTTTCCTGAACCCATTCAAGGAACAACAAATATGGTTAGTAGCAGCGGAGTCAATAATCCATGATGATACATTATCAGCTACTAAACAAGCTTCGGTAATAAGTACAATACCTTTCCCTTTAGCCTTGAGGTAGGTAGGACAGTTCCTACGCCAGTGACTGGGCTCATTGCAATGGTGACAGTTGTCCTTAGACTTGTCCACCTTTGTAGTCCGAGGCATCTTCTTCTTCTGAACCTTGCTAGGGTTCTTCTTGTCGGCTCTATGAGATCTCTTCTTAGATCCAGAGGTGGAGGCTCTGTGCTCGATAGCATGAGCATCTCCAGTAGTCCTCCTTTTCTTTAAGAGTCCCTCAGCGGTGTGAAGCTCCTTCATTAACTTGGTAACAGTGTACCTAGCTTATTCATGGAGTAATTCAGCTTCAAAAGATTCAGGAAGATTTTCCAAGATCATATCTATCTTGGTTTCTCCATCAATTTCAGATCCTAGGATTTTCATCTCATTAAAATAACTTATGATCAGCATCATATGTTCTCTAACGGGAATCCCTGCTTTCATACGACATGTCATACCGCTTGTTCCCTAACTTGACGCCCTTGCCCTCCAAACATCTCTTGGAGATTGAAGAGCATTTCATAGGCTGACCCAATATCACGATGTTGTTGTTGCAACACATTGTTCATCGATGCTAAAATATAGCATCTCGCAATCTCATCGGATCTGAGCCAGGCCGCAAGGGCGTCCTTGTCCTCTTGAGTCGAATCACCATTCATTTTAGGAGGACATGGGGTTGTGAGTACCCATTTATACTTGTCCACGGTAAGGACGATGTCTAGGTTACGTTTCCAATCTACGTAGGTATCACCTTCCAGTTTATTCGAGGAAAGGATAGTAGAGAGGGGGTTTAGAGACATGTTGCTAAAAGTTGAAACAATTTATGATTAGTCTTTTGTTTAGGATTTTAAGTTTAATGTTGAACAGAATAAATCCAAAGCTGTTATGAACAAAATGACAATTTACTCCTTCGAGGGAAGGACGCAAAGACTCGTCTTTCATAAGTAAATGACACATCATTAATGCATAGTCATGATGTTAATACATCAATGCTTTGACTAGCCACCTTATAAAGAAGTTTGATCACTAAAAAAATTTCGCTGGGCCTCGAGAAAGGATTACTAGAGTTTGAGTTTAAGTGTGTAACCAACCATTTAGTTCAACAAGATCTACTTTGAAAATAATCCGTCGAGGGGAGATCTTGTCTCATTGTTTCACTTTTGAACGTAGCTATAAAAACAATGTTAGGAGCAATCCGTCTATGAGTACTCTCATTAAAAAGAGGGTCACAAGGTAAACTCTTAGTCTGGCGACATATGCACTTCACATTAGTGTTGGGGATCGTGGGTTGCAAAAAATAAGTACAACCCTTCCACTAAGTTTTTGGAAAATATGGGGATCGTGGGTTGCAAACAATAAGTGCAATCCACTTAATTTTTGGAAAAAGGAACGTCTACTCTTGTACGTATAGGAAACATGTTTCCATGAGTAAAGACAGATAGAGTGGATCACTAGAAAAAAGTTCCTAAAATCGATATTTGTGAGGGGAGAGCAGTGTTAATGCACTAAGGCACAAGGAACATACTCGGATCTTTTTGTCTATTAATTTATTTTTTCTAAGGAAAGTGTGTGAGATTAATAAATCGTCACTTTTGCACTTGAAAGTTTTTTAGATTAAAAATCTCCTAAAACTAATATCTTCATCTTCATGATATCTTTCTTCAAGGCGTCTTCATGGTGGTTGAGTGCGTGAACCTCGGAAATCCACGATAGCATCAAGAAGAGGGGAAGAAGCTAGGAGTCGCAAAATCCGGACTCAAAATCCTGGACTCGTGGACTGCCGTACACATCGGACTTAAAAGGTCATAAATGACACCTCCGGTATTCGATTGAGCTGAAACCAATTGCATTGCATAACTAACTTCCGTAAATTTAATTTGGTTCATGAACCACTAATTTTCAACTTCCGAGCAAAGATTTATGCCCGTTTTACTGAGCCATAACAATTTGTCCAGAAATTGAAAAATAATTAAAAGTACGTCGGATCTAGGCGTAATTGGAAAGAGGTATATCGAAGAATTTTAATTGTTTGTTTTGACTTCAATTGTTGTTATATTAACATATTAATAATTAACATAATATAAAACAAGCAACATAATATAAAACATTCAATAACAAATTTAAACTAGAAGTTCAATAAACTAGTTTAAACTATGTACACAAATTTTCAAACTTGTCAAAAAATTGATTTTGAGTATGCTAAACATAAAATAATTAAAAAATCATTTTAATGTATTTATATAGCATATTTAACAAGTAGAAAATAAAAAAAAATTAATTTTGAAGGTCGTACCAAAAAATTAAAATTGTGTAAGATCTAGTCTTTGAAAAAACCACTATTCAAGAAAATTTTGAAAACAATTTTCTTATAATGATTTTAAATAACATGTACATGCTTATACTTTGACCATAGCTCTGATACCATTTGTTGGAATAGTTCTAGAGTTAAGAAAAATTTATCATTAACACATTAATGGCGGAATATAAAAAATTATTTTACTAGTAAAACAAATATTAAGCCACACAGCCTTTTTGGATGTTTTACAAGCAGCACCATATTCTGCCGCCATGGTGGAGTCAGCCATGCAAGATTGCTTGATACTCCCCCAAACAACAGATCCACCATTCAGGATGAACACAGATCCTGATGTGGATTTCCTGGAATCCCTATCCGCCTGAAAGTCGGAATCGATATACCCTGTCATAGTCAGGTCAGTACCTGAGTATGTAAGCATCAAGGTCCTAGTTCTCAAAAGATACTTCAGAACATGCTTAATAGCAACCCAGGTGCTCGGATCCAGGATTTGATTGGAAATGGTAATTAAGCCAACGGTGGAATATATATTCGTTCTAGTGCATAACATAACATACATGAGACTTCCCACGACTGAAGCATAGAGAATCTTTCTCATGTCCTCAATCTCTTGTGCAGTCTTGGGAGACTGGTCCTTAGAGAGAGAGAGAGACTCCATGTCTAAAGGTGGTTTGGCTCTTCTTAGAGTCTTGCATAGCGAAACGGTCCATCACCTTATCTATGTAAGGTGTTTGGGAGAGCGCAGGGTCCAGTTCTTTCGATCTCAAAAGATCTGAATCCCTAGAATGTACGCAGCTTCCCCTAGATCCTTCATGTCAAACTGCTTAGCTAACCAAATTTCAACCTCAAATATTTTATCTACATCATAACCAGTGAGTAGTATATCATCGACATACAATACCAGAAACACAATCTTGCCCTCGTGTATCAACTTATAAACATAAGGTTAATCTATTGAATGTTCAAAACCGAAGCTTTTTACAGTTTCATCGAATCTAATGTTCCATAATCTAGATGCTTGCTTTAATCCATAAATGAATTTAAGAAACTCACAAACCTTGGTTTCTTGACCACCTTCCACGAAACCGTCAGTTGAGCCATAAAAATGTGCTCGTCAAGATTGCCATTCAGAAAAGCAGTCTTAACATCCATTTGCCAGATCTCGTAATCGAAAGCAGCAACAATGGATATAAGTATGCGGATCAATTTAAGCATTGCGACTTGCGAGAAGGTTTCTTCATAACCGATACCTCCCTTTTGGGTATAACCCTTAGCCACTAGTCGCGCTTTGAACGTCTTAACATTCCCATCCGGGCCTCTTTTTTTCTTATGATCCACTTACACCCTACAGGTTTAACCCCTCCAGGTAAGTCTACAAGTTTCCAGACTTTGTTGACATAGATAGAATGCATCTCAACTTTCATGGCATCAAGCCAAATGTTTGACTTAGAACCAGCCATTGCTTGGCTGTAGGAAACAGGTTCATCCATGTCAGCGACGGCTACGATAGCATCGCCATAAGAAATCTACATGTCGGGCTTTTCAGAAGCCCTCCTACAACGTCGAAGTACTACTTGATGAGGTTCTGAATTGTTAGGTTGCGTTTCAGTTGGGGTAAGAACAGTTCTTAAAGATGAGGTAGAAGCTTCCTACCCACCTTTTCTTCGAGCACAATTTTGCCTCTAGGTTTCATATTCTTCATATAGTCCTCCTCAAGAAAACAATATATAGTCCTCCTCAAGAAAACGAGAATTAGTGTTGTCAAACGTTTTGTCGTACTCGGGACTATAGAATGTGAAACCTTTGTTTTCCTTTGGATAACAAACGAATACACATATATCTGACCTACTAGCCAACTTGCTAGTCTTTTGCCTTAGTACATGTGCAGGGCAACCCCAGATTTTGATGTGGCTTAAACTAGCTTTACGCTCAGTCCATCATTATATCTATAATGTAACTCCGATCTTTAATTCAAGTTGTTTAAGAGTTCGTTAAAGAAATCTAGAACCACTCTTCTTTTTCGGGTTATTACAATACAAGTGTGGGCAAGCTTCAAAGAAATGTAGGTTCCAAGTAAATTAATAAATTAAATAGTTTAAATGTATAATATAGCCCTAGTTAGGTTTGGTAATTTGGTTTTGTCTAATGTTTTGTAAAACTTTTGTTAATGTACACTCTTTTAATTAACGAAAATTTCCTTCCAATTTTTACCCCAAAAAAATTTCTGCCCAAATTTTAATGAAATTTAAATAATTACTTTCGGGAGTTAATTTACGGCGTAAATTACAGACAAATAGCTACACCATATTATCTTATATATGATTTCGGATTTCAAGAGAGAGAAACTTCAAACACATTCAAACAACCGCCATTTTTAAACAACAATTCTCTTTGAAACCAAAATCCATCAACGAATAAACCCAAGCCATTTTTTTCGATCGATCATCACCGAATTGTTTTTGTGGAGTTCAATGACGTAAATTGGTGGGCAATTAACAGATTTTGAAATCTTTTCTGTAAATTGAATATTTTACAAAAAATTTCTCTATCTCTTCTTTATGATTAATGATCTTGAACTACATGAACACGACGGATATGAAGTATTCATGGCGGAGAAGGATGTGATCCTTTCATAAACACGACTTTCGTTCTTTTTTTTCTTCTTCTTTTTCGTGTTTTGACTTTGATTTCAAATTAATGTATGAAATTTTGATTTTTTTTCTTTTAAAAAAATTAATAAAAACGTTAATTAATGTGCAATTAACGATGAAAAACTTCAAGTTACGTTGTAAAAATCAATTAACGTTGTAAAACGCAACTCAATTTACGTTGGAATGATTCCATTGCACTGTAAATTGAATATCAATTAACGAACATATTAATAAAGATCAATATTGGAGAGAGACAACAAAATCTGTAATTAAGTAATATTATTAATTAATAATAATCTTGAATAAAGGATAAAATCACATAAATATAATCGGTATAAAATAAAAAAACTTTCTCAAAATAATTGTATATAGTTACAATCGGCCGCAAAGAAAGGATTGTAATTAATAATGATGTAAGTATTTGGTCAATTAACTACCCACAATTATAGGATCCAATATGAAATTAATTAAATAAAAACCGGCATATATTTTAAGTAATGGAGATAATTTAAAATTAATTAAAAAAATATTTTTTTAATTAGTATCCAATTAACGATGTAAATTGAATATCAATTAAAAAATTTAATACTGGACGATATAAATGAAAATTTTGAAAAACAAATTATGAACAACCAAATCTGTTACGAAAGAAATTAAAATTCGACAATATGAAATGTTTCCATAAACAAATGGATATGAAGTTATAGAAGATAATTAAACAAAAATTGCTCTAATTAACCAAATGAAACATTGAAAATGCATTTTGGCCAAACTACTTTTTTGTTTAGTGTATACCCATTTTTGATGAGATATCATTATTTATTACTATTTTTTCCTTATTCTTTATATATAATTATTAGAAATGTTGTTAAAATTGTTTCAAGTTATTGTATGTTAAATAACTGTTTCCTTTATTCAATTTATTTTTCTTTATTTGCTAATTATTTAGGAGAGAGAATAACTATTTTGTTTGTTTTATAAGTCTTCCGCAAGTATATTGTTCATTTACTTTATGATACTTATTATGTTTGATATTTTGACTGATTTTTCTTCTTCTTATTTTTAGTAATAATTAAGTATATCTCATCTCTCACAAATACTGTTTTGTATACGATTGCTAAATTTTTAGTTTATTGGTTATTTTGGTTAATTTTCATTTATTTCCATTTTATGTTTATTGTCTGTTTTAAATACCAAAATGAGATAACCGCATGTAGTGGTAGTTTTCTTTTTTACCTTTCTATTTGGCGCTTAAACTTAAGGGTATTTTTGTCAATTTATTTTAATTTATTTAAAGAAATTTCTATAAACAAAAAATGCTCAAACATCGGTTATATAGCAATATTTATATTTTAAATGGGTACATAATTATTTTTCCCATAATTAAAATCGGAAAAAAAATTAATTATGCTGAAATTAATAAGTCAAATAATTACCCAAAATTGTAGGATCTCATCTACATTAATTAACGATTTTTCTTTTCAAATTTTGGGGAAAATTTAAACATAAATAATTTCAAAAATCTAAATGGTAGAACAGTAAATGCAGATATTAAAGTGTCACGTAAGCATTTTTGACATTTACAAAAAATTAACGATACGTGGAACAAAAACTAAATCACGTTTGTAAGTTAGGGCCATTTCGCAAAAATTTGTTAAATAAATAATATGTTCATACACTTTTAGATTGTAGTAAAAAAAAAATTATTTCTCGAAAGAACTTTTTATATTCTGCCACTAGTCTATATTGATAATTTATTCTTAATTCTAGATATATTACAACATCTACTACCTAAGATCAACCATGACAACATGAATATAAACACAATTATCAATTATTTTTTTAAGCAATAAACAATTCTAGATAACAATTCTAACAATGATCAAACAATAAAAAATATTAAACATAATTCATGACAAACAATTCATTATACGAAGTATACGAGCTTCATCTAGTGCTAATGGGTCTCCCTTCCATGATTAACACCACCTACATAGCAATCTCATTGGAAAATTAGCTACTAATGGAATTCATAATCAACAACAAACATAAAACTAGAATTGAAAGCAAAATAACAAAGACGATCAGAAGGGAATTCATATTAATTATAAACGATGTTCAATAATATTCAAGAATAATAAAACTGAAAGAATAAATGAAGGAAGAGCTATGATTATGAGTTTGAGTGAGTCGCAAGAGTTGTGGAATCTAACACACACTGCCTTCTTTCTCTCTTCATAGCTCTTAAGACTAAAACAAAAATTAAAACACACTCCTAAAAGTGTTTTGGATGCATATATACATATATGTAAGACTATGGTTGAAATTATGGTGTTTCTACTGAGACCTTTTAGGTAATTAGGTTACTTTCAATGATCCAAATTTGTTAAAATGCTAATTTATATTGTGCACATGAAGTTCGGTGCGGTGCGCGAACTCCTTTTAGAGTACTTGCACGGCACGAATGATTCGGATTCATTTTGATCTTTGAATTTTCACACAAAACGTATTAATTATAAACTCATTTTCTTGAAAAACACTATAAATCACCCAATAAAATCACACAAACTCAAGAACTCGCTCTGTTTTAGTCAAAATTATAAGATTTTTCTTTCAAAAAATGGGCTATATACGCACTTCAAACATAAGCAATTTGAATATATCCAACGTTTTGTAAACAAGTCGTAAATAGACATTGTTTATTTATAATTAATATGTTGTCCAATTTACTCTATATATTTATTTTAATTTTTAATAATATTTTAGTATTTTCGTCTGTAAACGAATCTCTCTGAGTATTTACGACTTGTTTACAAATCTTGAGTATATCTAAATTGACTATAGTTTAGTTAAGTACATACAAAAATTACCATTTTACAATAAATTGACTCAATACCAACTTCAACAAAAAACCACGAGATCGATCAATCAACGAAATCAAAGACTTGAGAGAGATCGATGCAACCCGCGAAAAAATTAGGATAAGGTTTCACGTGAAAGCATCATCAAACTAAAATACATAAATTATCACTCATAAATCCATGACCTAATTTGTAAAATATATGCAATCATAGCAAAGCTGATTTTTCAAATAGGATACGATTAATCGACCTAACTTTTTTTTTTTTTTTGGAAGTGTCGACCGAACTTTTTAAGTTTGATGATGCGGCACCGATTTCGATTACATATCGAGCTTAAAAAATGAAATTTTTCACTAATAACGAGCCTTTGGAATTTTGATTTTTGGTTGCTTTATAAAATTTTAACGGAGCTAAATGTAAGACAAATAACTGAAGGGGTTTAGTCCCAAGACACTTGGACGGCTTCTCAATTTGGAGGGAGAGTTTCCATACTTGCTTCGTCTCTCTCTCTCTCTCTCTCTCTCTCTCTCTCTCTCTCATCTCTCAATCTCGATCTTGTCCGCTTCGCCTAGTCTGCTCCTTTTTTTATTTTCTGTGGTTTGGAGCGATGAATAAGTTGATGGAATGGGGAAGAAGAACGATGTTCTACATCAGAGTTCTCTCCGGATACGAAGAGCAGCGAATCAGAGCCATGAGGATTCAGATGGAAGAACAGCTTAAGCAGGTTCATTCGTGTTCTTATTGTTAGTATTTTTCAACACTCCTCGTGATCTTCTCTCTTCTATCTGTTATGTTCAGGCCAAAGAAAGGAGGGAAGCCATAAAAAGGCTCCCAGAGCAGACTATTCTGAAGGAGATTCGGAGTATGGTCGAAAGGATGCAGAAATTGAACAAGAGTCTTGAAGATACGGTAATTTTGTGATTTAAACAGAAGTGATTTTCTAGGTTGAGAGGCTATTTTAGTCTTGAGTTGGTGAATTTGTGAAACCAGGAAGCTGCAATTGAGAATCACTTCAAGCCGTTCGACAAAGAGATGGAGAGTCTGATGAACGCGCAGCTGGACGTGGAAGCGGAGAGGATGAAGATGATATTACAAGCCGCTAAACATGAAATGATTTCTCGTGAATTAGCTCAGGCCCGAAATCACGCCAAAGAATTGGCTCAGACGCACAATAATGCCCAAATTCATGACAATACGAACACCAATATCAGCCATCAACAATCTGAATCTCCTTCTCCGCAACAAGAACAACAGAAAGCTGGTGCCAGGTGATCCCATTACAGTCTTCATAAAGCAAATAATACAGAGTTTTGTGCTTTGAGATTGAATGTGTATTTACTGACTGTTCTCTTTGGCTCTTAGTGATTCTTTGTGCTTTGAGACCCTTCATTAACAATTTTGTTCTCTGCAGCTATGCTGTTTTTGTCATTTGATTAACTTCATGCCAGATTGTTGTTGAATGATCTACTAAAATAAAAAAATTAGTAACCTTCTCCGTGAATATAAGCTCGTTTGATTCTTCATTCATAATCGTTTATATCTGCATAGACGCATTCATATGAAAGAACTATAATATCATTTTCATTTCATTTTCAATTACAACTAATAAAGAATCATGGATGAGTCATCATTTGGGGATCGTTTCTTGTTTGTTTGCTGTGTACAATCTTAGGTTATATACCTTTGGATAACTTGTCTGTTTATAGAGGCAGCTATTGATATTATAACAGCGAACAAGCTAGTCAATTATGTGACAGAGTGATTTGTGCCAACTGAAAACTGGTTACATATCATACTTCCTTTTAAGACAATTTTTCAAAACAGATAGAGACCCTTGAAGTATTTAGTATTACAACCTAATCCAAATGAATGTTCTTTTGTGCAGTGCTCGATTGTATATATACCTTACCAGAGTTTAATTTGTTCTTTTTATATGAACTATAAGCGAAATTTGTGCAGCTGTACTAGAAATGTCTCATAAATGCTCTTATAAGGAATCAACTATCATACAAATATATGTTTTTATCATCAGGTAAAGAAATATTACCAATTTTAAAATTTCTCCTACTAGATGATGATATTCACGTTATTTTAAAACATATATTTCAAAACATCTATAATCCCTGAAACTGTTTCTATCACATCTAAAACACGTAATATTCCCCTCTCTCTCTCTATTTGTGTGTGTATATATATGTAACAAATCATTTCCCATATTCAGACATTCTATTTCCAAGATTACAAACAGTCTTTTGTTAGTATTTTTACAGTATTGAATAAATGCTCTCTGAAAAAATCTATAAGCAGGCAAACAAATACCTGACCAAACTAAATATTTCTCCTCAAAATCATTACAAAACGCAATGAAGTGGGAGGTGATTGAAATCACTAACAGGATAATGAATTGGCTAAAAAATTACTGTAGTCTGTCCGTATATCTGCTGTATATGTGAACAGTTTTCTTTACAAAATATAGGTCGCTCTTAATTTTATTGCCATCTTTTGCTCGTAGGTTTAGCTGAAGCAATGAAGCTATTGCTAGTAGCAGCTTTTTTAATGCCTGAAAAAGAATGGGATAAACATTAATGTATTAGTATGTAGTAGAAGTTTCTACGAATGCACTGATCAGAAGACTGGAAAGAAGCATGGATATGGTTTGAAGTAATTTACTACGTACTTGATGAAACCTTGAATGAGCCTTTCGATGTCGATGAAACAGCCGTGGATGCAGTCTCGGCTTTTTCAGCAGCAACTGATGAAACTCTAGATGTGGTTTCAGGCCTATAAACATATATAGTAGAAAATGTAAATATATATATATATATAATAAATATAATATCGTTGCATTTCTTTACCTATTAGACTTCAGAGGTCCTGTGTTTTCGATGGTCCAGTCAGTTGATTCTGTTCCGACAGAAAGATCACTGTCAGAAATGTGACTTAACCTCTCCTGATCATTATCTGCAATATTTTCTCCAAATCCTAGTAGCTCATGACTGTCATGTGCTTGGACTTTCTGTCCTAACTCGCTGCGCCTTCTAATTTCTTTCTCTTCTGTGGGAAACCGTGCACCAGTTTCCGCATAAGCTGATTTTCCCGTTGTAGAGTTCAGGGTTTTCTGGGAAGTTTCTGCAATGGATTCGCTGTTTGGAGAAGGAGAATTAAACCTTGGTGATGATGAAACTGAACCGTCCTTATCGGCACTTGGATATACATTTTTTAGTTCTTTGAGCAATTGAAGCCTCTCAATCTCTTCATCTTTCTTGGAAATGGTATTTCTGAGAGTAGCCACCTGAAGGGATCAGAATAATTCGACTTATGATCAGATATAATAAACATGGGTTGATTTGAACCGTATTGAATCTTTATACATAGGTAAAGAAATATCAGAAACTGAAAAGAAAATAGATGTACTATCACTGTGTATTATCATTGCAACTCTTAGGTATTGGACATACCATACTAGTCCCTTTAGATGTTTATCGAATTCAATTAGCTTTCAACCTTTACCAAAAGTAGAATATTAGGCATATGAAAATTAACCTGGTCAACCAATTCTTTGACATCCCGTCCGTCCTTATTGGTTCGTGCAACCCCAAGTTCAACTCCGGAGACCCTTTCGGCGAACTTCAACGTACTTAAACTTTCCGAGTACGAAGTCGCATCAGGATTAAGCTGCACAAACATTAGGGTTTTCGCTTGTCCCCCTAAAAACATATATGTATAACGAATTTAGATACATATACTATTTTTGACCTCTCTAAAGACCGCAAAAGAAGGATCACCTAGAGAGCTTTGGAGAACTTGAGTGAGCTTGCTATTTCTGTAAGGCACGTGAGAGCTTTTTTGGGATAGCGAAAAAATCACATCTCCAAGTGCGGATAATGATTTGTTGATGTGTTGCGCTTCTTTGAGGCGGTCTCCGGTCACCTCCGACCGGTCAACCCTTTCACTTCCCGCAAGATCCACCAAGTGGAGGTTTCCATGCAACGTTGAACCGCTCTTTAGATCTTGACCCCGGACATGGATCGTCACACAACTGTATTAATAAATATGTTCAAACTCTCGATATCATTTTGGAACCGAAGTTAATATTTATATACTCTAATGCATAAATGTATATCTCGCGTGTTTTGATGAAATGTTGCATTTGTGTCTTTTCTTTATCGGTAAATCACAACAATTTGCTATTTCCCGTTTTCATAAGAAAAATAAAAGTTTTCTATCTTCGTTTACCATTACTTAAAGGTCAACAAAATTGATGGCTAAATGTTGAAATTGTTATAAAGGGTGAAAAAAGGTAAAAACTGAGGCATCACAAAAACATGAGATGAATGTCAAAAATTTCTTTAGAGGATATTGTTCTTTTCTATTCTATTGCAAGTCCTACACATTGGTGTTGGGATAAAATACTGAATTTTGCTCATTTTTATCCTTGTGTATGATGCAAAAGAAAACCTGTGGGAGCGACTACTTCGTTCGTTTAGGGCCGTGGCTCCAACGGATCTATTTCTCAATCCAACTTCCATCAAATCAATCACATCGCTCGTCGATCTAACAGAGTGCATGCTTGCATCAGGCACAGCCAACCCGTTGGGTTGATAGCTCGTCAAAATCCCCAGCGTGTTCGTAGATCAAGGCAAACTAAAATACCAATTTATATAAAATAAATAGAGACACTGAAGAGTAAATTTGAAGGATATTTCTTGTGAGAACCGTCGTTGGCTAGCAAGTCTCTCACTTGCTCGTTGTATATCTCGACCATTTGAACTCCGATATCATACGAGATGGAGCTTTTCCTGTCCTGCGATATTCTGAATAAGTCGTTCAACGCTCTATAGTTCACCCCCCAGTTTTCCTCCGAGGATGCGTCCGGACCAGCCTACGAGTAATCGAATAAGATTTCATCATTTGAAATACTAAAAAATCACTCGATATACATATCTATACACGCATATATACCATTGTATAGGTTTTCCCCGAGCCAGTTTGGCCATATGCAAAGATGCACACGTTATAGCCGTCGAGAGCCGAACGTATAAATGGTTGTATATCGGAGAAGACCTCAGCTTTCGAAAAACAGAAGGTTATATTTGTAAGCTGGAAAGAGAGAGAAAAACACTCAACGAAAAAGAAGAAGAAACCTTGAGTTGAAAGTGGACCAAATATTTTGTTGAATTTGAACAACTTTTGGCTTTCTTTCCCCGGCTTAGAAGGGTTTGCGGTGACCAGCTCGCCGTTTTCATTGACACTCTCTACAATTGTGTTCTTTTCCTTTTCCCCTGGTAAGAACGGTCTTATTCGACAATACACTCTTATGTTTCCTAAAAGAAGAAGAATAAGAAGTGAAAGTTTATAGAGGGAATATTTAACCGCAAAAAGAAATTGGAATAAATAACATTTTCAAGTTGTGTCACCTTTGAGATCTTGAAGTTCGTTGAACATCTTTCGGTTCTCGAGAAGAAGCGAATGGTAGTTTTGAGCGGCATCAGCCAGCATTTTTAGCTTCGGCCCTGAAAAAAACTCGAATTTTGCAACACAAGTTACTAATCAATGCTAAATTGAAAGAACATAAAAGAAAATGTCAGATAAAATAAACACTACCAAAGCTATATAATTCAGTGGAATAGCTCGCTGTTGCTTTTCCAATCTCTTGCTTGATTGACTCGGAAGATAACCTCAGCTCCTACCAAAACATAACAAGCATTTGTAGAATGAAATTTCATGGAAATATTTGTAGGTGCTAGAAGATATAGATGATTTAGACATGAGCGTTCTAACCCGAAAAGCGTCGAATTGAAAATCTACAAAATTTCGAAACGTATTTTCTTTTTTGATCCAGCTTTGACATTTATTATCTGAATTTGCCACTAACTCCCTTATCTTTTTCTTCGATTCTTCTAAGTGTGTCGCGAGTTTTCTCAACTTCTCCTCGAACTCGCTCTTGGCTTCATTTGCCTCTTTTTCCAATCCTGAGCATCGCAGCTCACAATTCCTTTTAGTCGCATCTAATTCTTGCTTTAGCGATGATATTTCAACGTCATTTTGTTTGTTCTCCTTCGTCAACTTAGCAAACTTCGCATCCTCTATAATCGCTCTTTCCTCTTCTTTATTACTGTTATTACTCTTCTCATTCTGTTTGACATAAGCAAATTATGTAAGGAAATTATCCAAAAAATATAGTACTCTCGATGTAGAGTTGTTTTTACATGTTTTACTTTCATTCGCATTTGAAGCTGATTTGCAGTACTAACCTGCAATATCGCATAAATTTTGCTAATTAGTAAAAAAAAAAGAGTCCAGATGTTTATAAAATATAAATTTGTTTTATGTCAGCATATATCTTTTTGCTTACTTGTGTCTCCTTTTCTTCATTACTCCCTGAAGCAAGTGCTTCAAGAACTCGGAGCCTGGATTGGTACTTTTCTTCACGAGCCTTGAAAAGATTATTTTGCTACACCAAAAATCAGAGATTTAAGAAATCAATACACATAGACAATGATTTCTATATACAAAAAACACGAGAAAAGTTTGTTCAACAATTTTACAGTTCGCAGGTGATCCGCTTGAGTAGATATCCTTCTTTCTATCTCTTGAACAACTTTTCTTAGCAAACACGCCACACGCTGATGAATAAACACAACAGCAACGAAAATAATAATTTTTTTTAATGAATCAACAACATATAATATATAGTAATGATAATAATATACATGTGGTATTTCGCTGTTTTTTCTCTCGACGCTTTCGTCCAAAATCCCGTTGACGACGCTGAGAAGAGACTGCGTAGGAGCGTTCTGCAACAAAAGATGCTGAACCAAATTTAATGTGCATTGAACCGAAAAGCCTTTTGCTCTACGAAACCGGGTTTTCTAAACAAATATAATAAGAACTCTACGTCTAAATTGTTCGATTTCATCATCTCAGCGATCTTTGAAGCCGGTAGATCAGCATATCGCCCTTGTTTCAGCTGAAAAACCTCGTGAAATTTGTGACCCACGTGATGATTCGACGACGATGGCTCTGAGAAAGTAAAACATATTGAGTTGATACCAATGCGATAGTTTTTATTTATTTATTTATTTTGAAAAGTACCTGCTAATACGGGACTTAGTATTGTACGTTGATATCTGGACTCTGATAACATTTTCCTCTTCTCCTCGTCTGTCAATGGAGATGGAAAGATGCGTGAAGTTGCACCGAAAACCGGGCTTTCGGGTTTTCTTGGGCTCTGAGCTTCATTGATATCGGCTTTAGATATTGTTGCTGTAATTTGTTTCGAAGCAAAGTTTGAGTTTCGGTCTTCCATGGCGGAATTAGTCATGATCGTCGGAAATTTTGGACGTGAAGATGGATTTGTGAATATGGGCACGCTATCCGCTAATCTTAAGCTCCATCGCTAAAATTATTTCATAATTAATTCATAAGTTGAATAATAGTGGAGTGAAACGGAGAGGAGATAATAGCAAACAAAAATAAATAAATAAATAAATAATAAGTTAGAATAATAAGTGAGAAATTACCATTAGTAGCAAATTTCAAATTTAACCTCGACAATGTAATTTTAATCCATTAGATTCCACAAAAAGTAATTGTTTACTGCTAATTTACAATTGTACCCGTTACTTATATTCAAAATTGGCGTAACGACTATTCCTTCATTTTCAATATGACCAACGTTTTGTTAAATTTATGTTAATGAGTTGTTTGCGTGTCAAATTAAACTATATTTATTTTATTAGATTGCTTTTTAAATTTCGACCATTAATAAAAGGCTATATTGAAAATGCACCATGTTTGTGGGTCTATCATACTTAATAATTTTGTTAATGGAATTTATTTGTTTTCACATATTTTTGCCTTGCAAAATTTCGGAAAGTTTATGTGATAGTGGGGTAATATTCTGTTTTTATGTGTGATGAATTTTATTGCGAAATATATGTGCCAAAAGACAAAAAAACTCCTATTAATATCCGACCGCAACATACCGTGATATACCGCCATTAATATTAAATTCTGCAAGATAAGAAATCGACCGCAGTATACCGCAACTTATCAAAGTGCTATTAAGTCACTTATTGTCTATTGACATATATATTTCGTAGTAAAATTTCATCATATAAAAATAAAATATTACCCCACTATCACACATACTTTACAAAATTCTCCCCTCCCAAAAAATAATTCAATATAGCGCCTCTTATTTTTACCTCGCATTTTCTTCTATGCTCTTATTTTGTTAGTACCATATATACTTAAAAAGCCTACATAATCATTCAACATTGGAATTATACACGCACCCATACTAAGAAGAATTTCGGAAAATATTTGCAATAATTAGGTTATAGTTTTGATAAGTGTTATAGAGGATATTTTCTCGCCCAAAAGAAAATGCAAAAGTATTTTGGACCCAACTCAACACCAACGTCAATGCCAATGCCAACGCCAACGCCAACGCCAATGCCAATGCCAACGCCAACGCCAACTCCAACGGCAAAGCCAATGTCAATGGCAACGCCAATACCAACGCCAATGTCACCTCAACGGTGACACATCCCATCCAATGCCAACGCCACATCAACGGTGACACATCCCATCCAATGCCAACGCCACCTCAACTGTGACACATCCCAACGCCAAAATTTGACTAAGGGTTTTGGACCCCCCCCCCCCCCCCCCCTCACCTCAATGGTGACACATCCCAATGATGACAAAGTCCCACGACATCTCCTCGTCAAATGACGAACCTACCTCGATACGTCACCAACACGCAATAAATACCCAAACTCAAACACAAAATGGGGACTTTTTTGGGCAGATAAGGAATAAACCATACAATAAATCTTTCTCCGATATCACTTACTCTAAGAAAAGCATCTCTAGACGCTATACAGACAAAAATCCAAGATCAAACACAAAGGAGTAATAAGTTTTCTTCCATTCTCTCTAGATTGCTCTCACACCCAAAGACTTTCGAGTCAAATTTCATCCTCTCTAAACGAGTATTTAAGAATTCGAGAAAACTATTCTCGCGTTCTTCACTTTAAAAGAGAAAAATATTATCGTTCGCCCCACAAATTCGAGGACACGTGACCGAACTCACACTCAACACGTGTCCATAAATGTTAATATAAAAAAACGACAACACTTTGGCGCTAGAAGGAGGGGTATCAAGAACAACCACACTCGGCTCTCCACCAACAAAATCCACTTTACTCAGCTCAAGAGAAAGTCTCACAACCACGTGAGAAAATTTGTTACAACGAAGCGCCACTATGTCAAGCCAAATTACTGTCTCCGGTAACGTCACTCCGCATCGAGCGGAGAGCGTGGAGTTCCACACACGAGCGCGAGTGCAGATGTGAAGGACCTTGCCAACGAGTGTCAACCCGTTGACGAACGCCGTCCCAGCAACCAGCCTGAACGACATTGCCCAAATGCACGCCGAGAGGGATGACCAACTGCCGAATCGTGTGAATACCTCCGAGAACGTTGTTAGGTAGTGTGGAACTCTACGCACGAGTGCAGGTGCATGTAAGAAAAGTGCAGACGCGAAGGCCCTGGTCGGCAAGTGTCAACCCGTTGACGAACGCCATTCCAGCAACCAACCCAAACGACATTGCCCTACGACACGTTGAGCGGGATGACCAAATACCGAATCGTGCGACTACCTCCTAGAACGTTGTTCCTCATCCAGTGGGTAACGTGGCACTCTACGCACGAGTTCAAGTACAGGCCAGACAGGTGCAAACACAAAAGACCTTATAGGCGTGTGCTAACCCGTCAACAAATGCCCTTCCAGTAACCGACCAAAACAACGTTGCCCAAATGCACGTCAAGTGGGACGACCAGACAGAGTGCCTCGAGAAGTCTTCTCTTTCTAGCCAACGCATTTGCCAAAGACAGGAAAGCAAGACCAATGAGGCGCCATGCTAAAGAAAATGGACAATTCAGCGAACGAGAACGGCCTACCATGAAGGAATACCTCGAAAAATACCGACCAGAATAATGTGCCCAATATGAACATGGTAAACGAAAGACATTAGCACTAGAAGGAGCGCATGAGCACCCAAGAGCATGAACAGGTACACCAACGTCTAAGAGCTCAGAAAAAACGAAGAACAAGAAAACTTGCGTCTGTGACCCGGCGTCATCAGCTCTGCATCCAAAATGAGACCCGAGTTTTGGAAGTCAGCCTTCGTACGTTTGGGGCAGCATGAAGAGGTCGCCGAAAGCGAGGGGCAAGAAGATTCTTGCTGCCCCAACGCTCCAGGTCCCCCAGACATCTAGAAACACTCTTGGACCTAAGGCGCTACCTCAACGTTCGATGGAAAGTTTCCCGACGAAAAACCATTCTAAACTCAAGAACAACAAGAGGTCGCCCCCGTCGTAACGACCAAACCATCAGCCCCCGCTCTGTGCGCAAGAAAGAAGTCTGGGAGCTACACACGGCGCAATTCTGAACTCCTCTTATCAGAACCGCGATGGAGGGAGTAGATTTGCCATTCGTCACGCATGTGCTCGCTGACGACGTTGGAGGGAACTTTTGTTGGCAGAGATGCCCACAAGAAGATTGTTTATTTGCATATTGTTGTAATATATAAATCTTTGTAAAGTCCTTATTAAAAGATTGTTTATTTACATATTGATGTAATATATAAATCTTTGTAATTTGCTAAATTAATAAAAATTGAAATGTTCATTTATTCCTTTTTAGTTTGATTGAAAATTATGATATTCAATAGTCTTATAGTCCTTAATCAAACCTAACAATGTATGAAGAGACAAATGTATATTTGCGTGAACAAACTCTTCATGGTTTGACTAAAACGGTATATTCGCAATCTAAAGATCAATGGACTATTGATCCCAGTATGATTGTTGGAAGAATCTAGGATGTCTGGTTACGAGGCATAGAGAGTTAAGAACTATGTAGTTCTTCCAGTGTATCTTTCGAAGATACTGAATTGACCAGTGCACCTTTAGAGACAATAGAAGAACAAACCATTTAACATCTTCTATCTCAAGGTCACTACGTATGAATCGCATCATGCTTACCTAAATCCTGAAATGAGACATGTCATTTCATAGCATTAATACTCTCATTTGAGAAAGTCAAATTCTAGGTCCAATGTGTGATCTAGACAAAGCCTATTGGTGAGATATTAAGTTATGAAGATGTCATGAACCAACTTTGTGAAATTATCATAGATATGGAATTCATGTACAAGATTGCTGAGATGCAATATATATCACCTCATGCTTTATTACTTGGATTGTGAATAAATTAATTGCGGAATGTCCAAATTTAAGTAGCAACTTTATTTGGATGAAATAATGTGACTTGTTGGCTCCTCGTCAATACATTGTTTCTGACTTAGAGTTGAGGAAATAACAACTAGAAGGGTAAAATGGTAATTTTGTAAATCCCGCCTAGTTGATGATATTCATGAAGGGTAAACATAGATAACATTCAATGGATCCACTCGATATAATTAAGTTGAATTTGAGTAGAAAATAAATTCATTTGAACCGAGAGATTCTCAGTGTCAGCTCTTTAGTGGAGTCAGTTGATATTAAGCTAATACTCGGAAAAGGTTTGTGAACTTTTTAGTCCGAGTATAGAAGCTCAAGCTTTGTTCATATGGATTCATAAGGTCACTATTACAGGTTATTAGAGTAGGATTGTTAAACTAGAAGCTAAGTCAAAATAAGTTCAAGTGTTGAACTAGACTTTTTCTCGGAAAATGTCTAAAGGGTATTTTTGTCCACAAGGACATAAAATGATGTGAATGTCAAAATAAAATTTTGAATATTTTCATTTGATGAAAATATAAATTATTTTCTAAAGCCGAAAAGTCGTTTAAGGCATTATGAAATTAATTTCGTTATTTGTGCAATTATAATTCTACAATGGGTATTTTAAGAATTGTCTTAAAAGAAATAAGGAAGCATTTAGATGCTTCTCCCTAGGTGGAATTCTCGGCCAAGATAGTGCATCAATAGGAGAGTTTTATTTCCCTTTTCTTATAAGGATAGTTACCCAAAAGAAAAAGGGAAATGAATTTCCTTGAGAAGGAAACAAATGTGCTAAGTGAGGAAACAAATTTCCTCACTAATGCATGGTGTATGGCCGGCCAAACTAAGAGGGAAAGGGGAATGGAAAATCAAATATTGTTTCATGAATACATTATTCATTGATGAATGAATAATTGACCTTTATAGATTTTTCCTTCTCCTATAAATAGAGCCTCACATAGAGATGTGAAGGTTAAACTTTTTCTTGCTCTCTCCCTCTTGTGGCCGACCCTCTCTCTCTCTCTCTCTAGAAAATACTCTTCATATTTTGCACCTAGATTCATACTTGATCTAGAGAATTAGCTTATGATCCAAGAATTTTTCTTGGTTCATATTTTTTAATTGTGCCCACACACAAATCCTTCCAGAACCTCTATAGACTCTTGTAATAGAAATCTTAGATTTCTCGAGTTCAAGATTAGGTGTGAAGGTGACGAGCGAGCCAAGGAAGAGGATCTACCTTTCTCAAGACGCTTCAAGATCAAGCTACAAAGAAAGGTTCATATTCTAGTAAATTAAATAATGCTTTTAATATATACCATGTATATGCTTTTTCTAGGTTAGTAAAAAAAATTTTACTTTAAAAAGAAATTTTTAAATTCCGCAATTAATTTGATAAATGTTAAATTTTTCTTTAACCCTAGACCTATTCCAACAACTTTTGCCCACCTGTCATGCCACTATACGATGGAAGTTAAAACTCCTTGTACCACATCTATCGATACCATACAAATATGAGGATGATCGGGCAATCGCCCTCGATAATATGCCAAGAATTTTTCCTCAGAACTGCGTGCAAATGGTTTCAGAGACTTGAGCGAGGGACAATTCAGTCGTTTGAAGACCTCTAAGAGAGGTTTCTTACACGATTCTCCACTTCCAAAATACGGAGTAAGGAAAAGTTCTACCTCGTTACGATCAAGCAAGGCGGAACCGAAACAATTCTCGCTACCTAAATAGGTTAATTAGATAGTCGAACAAGGTAGCCGAGTATGAATATAGTAACCCGATCTACGCCTTCATCAACAGATTACAGAGTTGTGACATGTTAACGTCGTTGGTAAGACAACAACCACCACTATGACAGAATTGATATCTCAGACAACCCAGCATAGCTCCGTCGAATAATACTATCAGAATAGAAAATTTTGCAAAAGAGGAAGCCGATGTAGGGACGAGGAGACGCTCTGTCAGCCTCCCAGTCACTTCCGCATAGGACGGAAGAGTCCAGACCACACGCCTAGTAAAATTCCTGATTATTTACGGAGGAGTCCAGACCACACTGTTAAAATAGGTAAAGGGTTAAGAAAAATTATCATTAATCATATTAATGGCGGAATATAAAATTTCTTTAGAAAGTAAACTATTTTACTAACCTAGGCAAAGTGCATATACATGTTATAATTAAAAACATTATTTAAACTACTTGAATACTAACCTTTCTTGTATCTTCAAACTTGAAGCATCTTGGCAATGGTGGATCTTCTTCTTTGGCTCGATTCTTTCACGTTTAGTCTGAACTTGGGAAACCTAAGGTTTCTATTACAAGAGTCTATAGAGGTTTAGAAGGATTTGTGTTTGCGCACAATTAAACAATATGAACCAAGAACAATTCTTGGATAATAAGCTAATTCACTAGATCAATTGAGGATCTAGGTGCCAAAATAAAAAGGTGAATTTTCTAAAGAGAGAGAGAGAGAGAGAGGGTCGGCCAAGAGCTAGAGAGAAATAGGAGAAAAACTTATTTTCATATCTCTATGTGATGGTCTATTTATCGGAGAAGGAAAAATCTGTAAAGGTCAATCTATAAAGAATAATGCATTCATGACACAATAATTGATTTTCTCTTCCCCTTTCTCTCCTAAGTTGGCCGGCCATGTATTGTGCATTAAAGAGGAAATTTGTTTCCTCACTTAGCACGTTTGTTTCATTCTCAAAGAAATTCATTTCCCTTTTCCTTTTGGGTAATTATCTTTATAATTAAAGCGAAATAAAACTCTCATCTTTGATGCATGTTGGTCAAATTCTTTAGCTAGGGAAGGGCATCTAGATGCTTCCTTATTTCTTTTAAGACAATTCTTAAAATACCCATTGTAGAATTATTATTGCACAAATAATGAAATTAATTTCTTAATGCCTCAAATGACTTTCCGGCTTTAGAAAATAATTTATATTTTTCGTCATATGAAAATATTCAAAATCTTATTTTGACATTCACATCATTTTATGTCCATGTGGAAAAAAATACCCTTTAGACATTTTCCGAGAAAAAGTCTAGTTAAACATTTGAACTTATTTTGACTTAGCTTCTAGTTTAACAATCCTACTCTAATGACCTGTAATAGTGACCTTATGGATCCAAATGAACAAAGCTTGATCTTCTATACTCGGACTCAAAAGTTCACAAAACTTTTTCCGAGTATTAGCTTAATGTCAACTGACTCCACTAAAGAGTTGACACTGAGAATCTGTCGGTTCAAATGAATTTATTTTCTACTCAAATTCAACTTAATTATATTGAGTGTGTCCATTGAATGTTATCTATGTTTACCCTTCATGAATATCATCAACTAGATATGATTTATACAATTACCATTTTACCCTTCTAGTTGTTATTTCCTCAACTCTTTTAATACTTGTGATTAAGTTAGAAACAATGTATTGATGAGGAGCTAACAAGTCACATTGTTTCATCCAAATAAAGTCGCTACTTTATTTTGGATATTACGCAATTCATTTATTCACAATCCAAGTAATAAAGCATGAGGTGATATATATTTCATCTCAGTAATCTTGTACATGAATTCTATCTCTATGAGAACTTCACAAAGTTGGTTCATGACATCTTCATAACTTAATATATCACCAACTGGCCTAGTCTAGATCACGTAATGGACCTAGAATTTGAATTTCTCAAATGAGAGTATTAATGCTATAAAATGACATATCTCATTTCAGGATTTAGGTAAGCATGATGCAATTCATACATAGTGACCTTGAGACAAGGTTAAATGGTTTGTTCTTCCATTGTCTCTAAAGGTGCACTGATCAATTCAGTATCTTCGAAAGATACACTGGAAGAACTATAGAGTTCCTAATTCTCTATGCCTCATAACGAGACATCGTAGATTCTTCCAACAATCATACTGAGATCAATAGTCCGTTGATCTTTAGGGTTTAGGGTTGATCATACAGTGTACCTAATCACAACTAAAAATACTAGGGATATAAACTCGAGACTTGTAATGTAATAGAACTAAAAAAACAAGAATTCAAATACAATTAAAACAGTTCTTATAATTAATAAATTTCTAGTAAAACAGTAAGCACAAGCAAACTAAGCATAAACTTCCATTGAAGGAGTAGAAGTAACAAAGGAATGTTAAGAACATGTCATCATAAGACTCATTCTTTACTTTTGTGTTTTTCATTAAGTAAAAAGACTATAGTATAGAATTAATATAGATAACTATATATGGAACATCGCTATTTTATTTCTTTTTTTATTTAAGTCTTACCATCTTTGATTTTTCCTATAAACCATTAAAATACGTATTATTCTGTTCTTGACTCGAGGTTAAAGTATAAATTTATAAGTTGTGAATATATCGTTTTAGTCAAACCATGAAGATTTTGTTCATGCAAATCTACATTTTTCTCTTCATACATTGTTAGGTTTGACTAAGGACTATAACACTATTGAATATCATAAATCTTCAATCAAACTAAAAGGGAATGAATGAATATTTCAACTTTTATTAAAATAATCAGAAAATTACAATAAGGACTTTATAAAGATTTATATACTACATCAATATGTAAAGAAACAATTTTCTTCTGAGCATCTCTACCAACACACATGCCTAGTCATTTTTCTGATCATTAGCCTGTTGGAATAGGTCTAGGGTTAAGACAAATTTATCATTAATTATATTAATGGCGGAATATAAAAATTTCTTTTACTAGTAAAACAATTTTTACTAACCTAAACAAAGTGCATATACATGTTATAATTAAAAAAATAATTTAAAGTATTTGAATACTAACCTTTCTTATATCTTCAAATTTGAAGCGTCTTGAGAAAAGTGGATCTTCTTTCTTGGCTCGACTCCTTCACTTATAATCTTGAACTTGAGAAACCTAAGGTTTCTATTACAAGAGTCTATAGAGGTTTAGAAGGATTTTTGTATGAGCACAATTAAACAATATAAACTAAGAACAATTCTTGGATCATAAGCTAATTCTCTAGATTAAGTATGGATCTAGGTGCAAAATAAAAAGGAGTATTTTCTAGAGAGAGAGAGAGAGGGTCGGTCGCTATTGAGAAAGAGCAAGGAAAAAACTTGTTTTCACATCTTTATGCGAGGCTCTATTTATAGGAGAAGGAAAAATCTATAAAGGTCAATTATTCAATTCATGAAAGAATAAAGTATTCATGACAAAATATTTGATTTTCCCTTCCCCTTTCTCTTCTAATATGGCGGCCATACACCTCAAGCAAGGAGAAAATTTGTTTCCTCACTTAGCTTATTTATTTCCTTCTCAAGGAAATTTATTTCCTCTTTTCATTTTGGGTAATTATCCTTATAATTAAAGGAAAATAAAACTCTCCTCTTGATGCATGTTTTGGCCGAAATTCTACCTAGGGAGGAGCTTCTAGATGCTTCCTTATTTCTTTTAAGAAAATTCTAAAAATACCCATTATAGGATTATAATTGAACAAATAACGAAATTAATTTCATAATGCCTTAAACGAATTTTCAGATTTAGAAAATAATTTATATAATCATCATATGAAAATATTTAAAATCTTATTTTGAGATTCACATCATTTTATGTCCATGTGAACAAAAATACGCTTTAGACATTTTCCGAGAAAAAGTCTAACTCAACATTTGAACTTATTTTGACTTAGCTTCTAGTTTAACAATTCTACTCTAATAACCTGTAATAGTGACCTTATGGATCCAAATGAACAAATCTTGAGCTTCTATACTCGGACTCAAAATTTCACAAACCTTTTCCGAGTATTAGCTTAATGTCAACTGACTCCACTAAAGAGTTGACACTGAGAATCTCTTTGTTCTAATAAATTTATATTCTACTCAAATTCAACTTAATTATATTGAGTGGATCCATTGAATGTTATCAATATTTACCCTTCATGAATTTCATCAACTAGTGGAGATTTATAAAATTATTATTTTACCATTCTAGTTGTTATTTCCTCAACTCATTTGTTACTTGTGAATAAGTTAGAAACAATGTATTGACGAGGAGCTAACAAGTCACATTATTTCATTCAAATAAAGTCGCTACTTAATTTTGGATATTGCGCAGTTCATTTATTCACAATCCAAGTAATAAAGCATGAGGTGATATATATTGCATCTCAGCAATCTTGTACATTAATTCCATATCTATGAGAACTTCACAAAGTTGGTTCAGGACATCTTCATAACTTAATATCTCACCAATTGGACTAGTCTAGATCACATAATGGATCTAGAATTTGACTTTCTCAAAAGAGTGTATCAATGCTATGAAATGACATGTCTCATTTCAGGATTTAGGTAAGCATGGTGCAATACGTACATAGTGACCTTGAGACAGAAGAGGTTAAATGGTTTGTTCTTCCATTGTCTCTAAAGGTGCACTGATCAATTCATTATCTTCGAAAGATACACTGGAAGAACTATAGAGTTCCTAACTCTATACGTCTCGTAACCAGACATCATAGATTCTTCTTACAATCATACTAGGATTAATAGTCCGTTGACCTTTAGATTGCGAATATATCGTTTTAGTCAACCCATGAAGAGTTTGTTCACACAAATCTACATTTATCTCTTCATACGTTGTTAGGTTTGATTAAGGACTATAAGACTATTGAATATCATAAATCTTCAATCAAATTAAAAGGAAAATGAACGTTTCAACTTTTTTTTAATTTAATCAGCTAATTACAATAAGGACTCTAAAAAGATTTATATATATATATTACATGAATATGTAAATAAACAATCTTCTTGTGGGCATCTCTGCCAACATAACCGACCAACTATCCACACCATAACCATAGGGCAACCAAATTTGAACATGGTTCGCACCATCACTTCAACATAAAACTTCATCATCAAGTTCCCAACACCAACGAGAATAGGGATAATATAGGATAGTTAGGTTGACTCGAGAATGTGCCACATCCAAGCAGCTCAAGGAAAGGGAAACAAAGTTACGGTAAGAACCAGCCATCAGAAAGAAAGCGACATCTCGTACAACACCGTAGATGCACAGATGTTCAAAGACGTGGACTTAAGGGAGGAAGACATTATCAAAAAAGTAAAGACGTCAAACGACCTACACCCATAGTATTTGACTACAAACAGCCGTAGGGCGTCATAATGATCGGAGTGACCCCACAAATGCGTAGATGGTCGAACACCTAGAATCGAGGCAGGGAGACAACGCCAACAAAGCAAAGGTGCCAAACGACTTCACACTTGTAGTACTCAACCACGACATAGCACTTTGTATCGTCATGATCGAAGCAGATATAAAACCCAAACAAAACGCGCTGAAATTCGTGACGACGAGGGGCTCGCAACCCAAATGAACCCTAAAGTATCCATGGAGTCAAAGTGCCTAAGGGTCAACTAAGTTCATGCGACAAGGATGAGGAGACTCGTGCAATTGACTCTCCGACCAATCTCAAAGCGTTAACGGGATCAGGGAAGCGGAGTCTCGCCATGTCAAACTTCCAACCTACCCAAAAGTATCTGGCACGACCAGAGATGAGGGGACTCGCACCATCGACTCCCCGACCAACCTCAAAGTGTTTGCGCAGTCGAGGAAAAATGGTTCATCAATAAAGAACTCTCTGCTAACGACTTTGCACAACCCGAGATGAGGAGACTCATGCAACTGACTCTCCGACCACAAAAAAAAGACATGCGCCTAACTATGTGACGATGAGGGGCTCGCGACCCTAAACGAACTCCAAAGCATCCATGGAGTCAAAGCGCCATTGGGTCAGCTCAATACATACCACATACGGTTTCATGGGATAGGGATGATGAGACTCGTGCAACTGACTCTCCGACCAACCTCTAAGCGTTAATGGGACTGGGGAAGCGGAGTCTGGCAAAATCAAACTCACAACATACCCCAATGTATCCCACGCGACCATAGATGAGGGGACTCGCACCATTGAATCCCCAACCAATTTCAAAGCGTCTGCAAGATCAGGGAAGCGGAGCCTCGTCATGCCAAACTCCCAACCTACCCTAAAGAATCATGCGCAATCAGAGCAGAGGGGACTCGCACCATCATCTCCCCGATCATCCTCAAAGTGTTCTCGGAGTCAAGAATAAATGGTTTGATAATATAGAACACTCTGCTGACGACTTTGCACAGTCTAAGATAAGAAGACTCCAACAAAAATTATATATTAGATATGCTGAATTGTGCAACAACTCCAAGCAAGCCAAGGTACGAAAACTCGTTTCCAAACAACTTCAAAATATTAGCAGGAACCTAAGTAGAAACGATTCATCGCCTCAGTAGCAAAATTCTAAACAAAGAAGTCTCGCATAGACAAAGAAAAGAACACAATGACAAATAAGAAGACAAAAAGTGCATACCTCAACAAATCTCAAAGAAAATGTGTGCTTCACAAGGCTAAACCTCAAAAATATCCACCGAATATTAGAGCTAAGTTTTTTAAACAAATAAGTTTTTCAAAAAACAGGGGGGTTAATGTTGTAGAGGATATTTTCCCGCCCAGAAGAAAATGCAAAAATGCAAAAGTATTTTGGACTGAACTCAACACCAATGCCAACGCCAATGCCAATGCTAACGCCAATGTCAATGCCAACCAACACCAATATCAACGCCAATGCCAACGCCAACGCCAACGCCACCTCAACGGTGACACATCCCACCACCGACGCCACATGAACGGTGACACATCCCATCCAATGAAAACGCCACCTAAACGGTGACACATCCCAACGACAAAATTTGAATAACGGTTTTGGACCCCCCCTCAATGGTGACACATCAAAATGATGACAAGTCCCACGACATCGCCTCGTCAAATGACGAACCTACACCGACGCATCACCAACACGCTATAAATATCTAAGCTCAAACACAAAACGGGGACTTTTTTTTCGAAAAATAAGGAAAAAACCATACAATAAATCCTTCTCCAATATCACTTCCTATAAGAAAAGCATCTCTAAACGTTATACAGACAAAAAATTTCACTCATTCTCACACCCAAAGACTTCCGAGTCATATTTAATATTCTCTAAACGAGTATTTAAGAATTCGAGAAAACCATTCTCGTGTTCTTCACGCTACAAGAGAAAAATATTATCGTTCGCCCCACAAATTCGAGGACACGTGACCGAACTCACATTCAACACGTGTCCATAAATGTTAATCTAACAAAATGACTTAACAATAAGAACTTTTTATACGTGATTATTAGATGATCCTGAACTAAAAATCGATGCTTATCCTCAAGTATTTTGACAGTTTTGGTAGTTTGTGTGAAGTTTTCAGGACATTCAGATCCGCAAAGATCTATGAGATGTAAAGATGTGAAAATGAGCATTATAGATACAAGAGAGAAAGGGAAATAGAGCATCCTAGGATGACGGAGAGATTGCAAGGAGTCCGGAACATTTTAAGGATCTCAATTCCGATATCCGGAGCTCAAGATAGGTGAAGCAGCGCGCATAATTTCAGAGTGGCCATCATGACGCGATGAGGTCCACCGCTACGCAACAGAAGTCCACCGCGTCGTGATGGAGTTCTAACAACAAGTTAATTTGACACGTAGACTGCGATTTTGAGCCGTTTGATCATTTTTTCGTAGGCCAGATCTACGCGGAATTGGAGAGCTCACCTATATAATCTAATAGCAGCCTCTTAGAAAGCATTCTTGCTTTGTTTTAGCTTTTAAAGAGAGGAAACCTTACGTTGGAATAGAAGGTGAACGGAGAAGAAGGCCTGACACGTTTTGGAGGCTGCGACGAGTCTGCGACAACAAATCTAGTTTTTCTTTCTCTTCTCCTTCTGAATCTCTATTGTCATGGATTATTTTTATTGTTTGTTTTTTAGTTTTTCCACCATCACCATGAACTAATCCCTTAGAGGGTGATGGTAGATATTTTCTTGACAATTGTCATGGATTTATTCTAGTTTGCTTTTGAAGTTTGATTTGATTCTTTGGCTGGTGTTTATTCTATTTTTATTTGTAATGCTTGTATATGCTTGATCATCGTATGTTTGATTATAGGATTGGTTATACTCTGTAGCGAGGTTTAATTATTCATGCGAGTAAAATAGAATACTGTAGTACATTATATAAACTCTAGAGATAACCACAACTGCAAGGGAGTCATGTGTGTGTGTTCCAAAACGTAAAGCAAGTTAGGTTCTATGCCTTGAAACTGAGAGGTAAAAAGAGTTCTTAGTCTTAGGTCGTTAATATCACTCTAGCGAGGGTTAGCGAAAAAATTCACGTGAACACGATTAGCATAGCCATAGGATTGATCATTCTTCGTTTCTCTAGAAATCCCGAAGATAAGATAGAAAAGTGAAACCACACCCTTGTTCCACATCATCCATCTTTAAACGTTTTCATTAAGTTGTTTAGTAATTTAGAAATCACAACATTCACACTTTCATTTTCTCTAAATTTAGATTACAGTAATATTAGATTTACATTTAATTATAAATTCTCGTGGGAACGAACCGTACTTACTATCTATATTACTTGTTCGACACCTACACTTGCGCGCACGTTTTTTGCAACAATTTTGTTTTTATGTGTGATGAAATGTTATTACGAAATATATGTGTCAAAAGAAAAAACGGGCTTTATAACACTTTAATAAGTTGCGGTATGTTGTGATCGATTGCGTTATCTTGCTTAATTTAATATTAATTGCGGTATGTTGCGGTTGAATTCTATTAAGAATTTTTTTTTTATCTTTAACACATATTTCATGATAAAATTTCATCACTCATAAAAACATAATATTAACTAACAATCACTCATATACAAAAAAAATCATCTATTACTCACAAATGCATGTGATATATATATATATATATATATATATATATATATATATATTACTTATTTTATTTTGAGTGATTAACTAATTTAATACCGTAGATACATTCCCCACAAACAACAAAAAGAACTGTTTAAATAAAATATATACACTAAATGAACAAAATAATTAAAAGATTAAAAAACTATTATAAATCATAAAAAGAAAAAAAAATTAAAAGTTTTGGGGTTTTCTTTATATTAAAAAATGCTTTGACTGTCGATAAGTATGTCTAAGTGAAGAAATCTCTAAAACATTGAAAAAATAGTTCACTTAGGGTTTTTCTTAGACGAACTCTTTTGTTTTAGTCACTTAGGTAGCATTTTAGAGGTATTTTGGGATAAACAACTTGTTAAAATATTTAATGGTACTGCCAATAGCTTAGCTAAAGCTATGTTTTTAAATTGTTTCCGTATTATTATGGAAGGGAAACTCTCACTCTTTATGCGGGAGAAAATTTTGAGTGGTGAAATGAATTGTCACGAGAATGTTTTCTCATCGTCGCATCCAATCCGACAAACGGTAGGTTTTAATGAGGTCTTAATTTTTTTTAAAAAAACTTGATTAAACGTATATGGCATACTTTATTTGGAAAAACACACTAATATGTCCAAGTAGAAACACCAAAAACGGTTATGTGACACAAGTGCCGCACACTAAAGGTGTATGTGCCGCATGACACACACTCAAGCTGAGCACGTCAATATGTTAAAGCTACACATAACACATCCAGTTAGCGCGTATATGAAGACATTCAAGCTTACGAAGATGCCCAAGTGACAGACATTTGATGTCCAAGAGACACATGCAGCATCGCTAAGAAGTAGAGACGACTCAAATAAATTGGAGAATTTAGGCGAGAAAGAAAGAAAAAGACATTTTATATATTTAAAAAAAGTGGTAACTAAGATCGTCTACTGGTAATGCATGTAGCATGACTTCCAGTTATGAGGTTAAGGGTCCAAATTTCATCTACTTAAAAAAAAATCAAAACAGAGGTCTTCAGCCACCGGGCCTCTCGCCCCTCCTTTGAGCCGGGTCTTCTAAGAAAATGTTGGAATAAATGTTATAAAAGAATATTTTATAACTTGTGTTAGAGTGTTTTTCGGCATAATAATTAAGTGGGCTCCACTCAACGAAATTTAATAATTCTTTCGTATTTTTATTCCTCGTTGCGACAGGTATAAGATTGAATATTTATTTGCCAAAAACAACTCTATAATGAATTTATAAATTAATGCTCAAAGTATGGCTAAGAACACATTGATATGTGTATCAATGTTGTTGTCATAGAAGTATTCATGAAGTGAGTAAAAGAGTCTCACATAGGTTGGGAGGGTGTTGTTGTGAAGTATTTATAAATGAGTCTCATCTTTAAGGTGACATCTAAGGATAAGGGAGAAGAGTGTGGGTGGGTTAGTCCTAACCCCTCACGCGCACACAGACAGGCGCGCCCTCGCCCTCGCCACCGCCGCGTTGTGCCGTGCCGAGCTGGGCTCGGGCTTGGGTCTTGGAAATTTGGGCTCTTCTTGACCTTCGGGCTTGAGGGCCGGGCCTGGCTTATTTGTGATAAATCTTATCTTTTTATTACAAATCTCACTTCGGAAAAGTTTTAATTCCGTATATAACTTGTTATTCTCGGAATTAATTCGGCTTTGATTCGGTCATTTAATGACGAAAACCAGTCTCAATGAATATTGTAAACGTTCGAACGTTTTAAGGCGAGCTCAATTGAATATCATAATGGAATTGAATTTCGATTAATGACGGACAGTTTTGTACTATCCGAATATTTTCATGGCCTATAAAAGGCATGCGAAATCTCTGGTTCGAACACACACAGAGATATACCTTGAAACCAAAATCAAACAACTCTCTTTCCGGTGTGAGTTTGACATGTTTGGATTGGTGCCAACAAAGGAGATATTAGACAATGAAATACTTTTTGTATTTGATTTTGCTAATACATTGATATTAATTAATAAATATTCATTCTTTGTTATGTTTGTGTTTATGTATGAATGCTACGCTCTGAAACTGTCATCAACGAAAGGGGTGTTAAGTATAGACTTGACAAGATAGCCTCATGTGACTAGTTTAAACATTTGTTCGCAATCTTAAGATGGATAGAGCAATCGAGTCTTAATATTGATTGTTTGAATGAATCATGATATCTTATCTTGTGATATAGAGAAGTGTGATTCTATGATTCATCGTTAATATCTTATAGAAGATATTGAACAAGACTAGTGATACTTAGAAGCTCGAGATAAAATTGTTTAAACACTCGAAGCTTCAAGATCACATATTAGGGGTACTTTGGTACTTACCTTAATCCTGAAGTGAATATATAATTGATATCATACTTTGTGATGTTTGATTTGTCAATGGGCAATGACTAAAGTTTTAGTTTCATCTGACCCGACGGTTGGTGTCACAAGGATATGATATTGGGTTATATGATTCACATATATGGAATTCATGTTGAAATAATGCAAATGCATTAGTATCACACTAAGCTTTATTATGAGAGTGTGAATGAATAAATCTGGCCAGGTATTCATTAAATAAAAACATTCTTTGATTAAAACATGTGACATGTAAAGACATCTCACTTTATATTTTTCTCATTCACAAATAACAAAGGAGTTTTGTGAAATAATAACTCAAGGGGTAAAACAGTAATTTTACATTCCTCTTAGTTACTGATACACATGAAGGGTAATATCGTAAATGAGGTCTCAATGATAGACACTTGAAAGATATTAAATGAACTGGAATTGTTGATTTAATCATTGAATATAAATTGCGATTTATATCGAGAAAGTTATTTTATTTATAACTTAATAAATAATTAGTTATTTATTTTGTTTAATGAATCGTAGAGTATTATTATGCTGATAATAATACACTCGAGTAATTCAATTTGATAAAAGAAGAAAATAAATAATTTGATAAGAGAGAATGAGTTTTGAGAGAGAATGGATTTTGAGAGAGAATGAGTTTTGAGTGAAAATGAAGAATGAAGAAAAAGAAGTCGAAATATTACTTTTGTGCGAAATTTGGGCGGGATTATGAAAAAAATTAAATTTTCAAGAATTTTAGACATTCCACAACCCTTATGAGAAGAGTTGTGGAAGCGGCGCCGCGGCGACATGTACCTGGGACCGCAGCGACGACATTCCCAAAAAAGGGGGTCGCGGCCCTAAAAGAACTTCGCCGCGACCCTTGTGACTTACAGAGTTCAGGTAGACTTTGTGAATCCACGGCGCCGCGGCAACATCAATATGGGGCCACAGCGTCGCGTTAATAATAACTCTCCTGAGGTTGCACAACCCTTTTGAGAAGGGTTGTGCAAACAGTGCTGTGGCGACGTGCAAACGAGGCCGCGGCACCGTGTTCACAATACCTCCCCTAGGGTTGCACAACCCTTTTGAGAAGGGTTGTGGAAGTTGTGCCGCGGAAAAGTGCATACGGGGCCGCGGCGCCGCGTGTTTGCACAATGCTTTTGAGAAGGGTTTTGGAAGTGGTGCCGCGGCGACGTGCATATGGGGCCGCGACGCCGATTTTTTTTTATAGTATCCACACCAGATCTTTGGATCCGTTGTGGGACGTTTTAAAAATAAGTAAAATTAAACAACCCTCACAATAATAATTGCAGAATAAGGTATATTCCACAACCGATTCTCACAACTCTCAGTTATAAGGGTTGTGGAAAATTGGTTGTGGGATCCAACATGTGTAGTAGTGTATAAACACTATGAAAAGAAACATACTATCAATATGTTTAGGATATAAAAACATAATGCATAAGAATGGAGAAATATACTAATCTTTGAAAAGACCCAATTTTTATATTCTATGGTAATCACCAATAGCCACAGTCCGTTCCACTATAGTGGCGTAACAGAGTGCACTTAGTGAACATGAGAACCATCTCATATTAGTAAGCAATCATAGTTCATATAACCTTCATAACTATGCTCACTAACTACCAGTTTATAGGAATATTTTGGTCATATGAGCAACCACCGGTTGGTTCATACATGAGTCGACCCAACATTCCAGTGAGAAAAGCCTAGCCCAACACACTAACTAAGCTAGTACACACAGAGATTAACCCTGCCACCTATCATCAGAAACACAACCTTGGTATTGGAATCATAAAGGCATGTCCTGAGGAATAGACCTTCCACTCTTAAAAGAGCGCGGGTCACGCAGGGATCTTTCATCCTCACTGTGTTGTGTCAATGTTGGGGGCCGTAAAGACTCAACATACTTTTAGTATTTTATATTTTCCTAGAATTAACATTAATCTAGGTGATACACTACGAGTTAACTAAATCATATTAAAAACTCGAGTGTTACTAAGCTACCCTTAAAAACATATGTTTCGATATAGTTTATTTATTAGGTATTTTGTGACATCTAGTCTTGATTAACCTAATAGCATTCCTTCACGGAAAAGATCCCAATTGTGAAGGTGAGACACTAGGTTTTCTTAAATACTTCCATCTTAGCCTCTTATCGGTTTGGTGACAAAGCTTTCCGATCCGTTCAACTCATTCATTAGTTAACTATCCTTATCATATTAGAAAATTTTCATATTAATGAAAGCTCATGACGGCCATAAAAAAACAATACAATATCTAAGTTATAGCAAACAATCACAGGAAAGTAATTAAATAAACAAGCAAACCAAGTATTGTTTGATTCATGTTGATCGAATCCTAATTGACTCTAATATTTGAACCTAATCGTATTAGTTCATGGATGATAGTTGAACACAAACAAATCATTTTCAAAATATTTGCATTTCGTAACATTTCGAAAAAATTATTTGAATCTAGGCCTATCATATGTCCTTTTGAAAAATAAGTCGATATCAAAATCATCTATTTTTCATAGTTATAAATAATATTTGCATGAGCCCGGCCCATTTAAATAAATTAAATAAAACTTCAAATTTTAATTTTTTTTTTCTGAATGGGCCTTAAGGTCCATCTAGCATCTGGGCCCAAGCCCAAATCATCCTCGAGCCCAACCCGCCATGGTAAGGCCCAACCCGAGCTTGTTGGACCTGTGCCAAAGGGCAGCCTTGGCCCAACCTTATGCCTAACCTAGGCATACCATGCGGCCGGCCGTAGCCCTAGAAGGCACACATCCGGTTTGCTGTTGTGGCCTAGTGTTGAGATTGGTGCCCACAAAGGAGATATAAGATATTGAAATACATTTGTATTTAATTTTGCTGAGACATTAATATGAATAAATATTCATTCTTTATTATGTTTGTGTTTATGTATGAATGCTACTTTCTGAAACTGTCATCAACGAAAGGAGTGCTAAGTATAGACTTGACAAGATAGCCCCTTGTGACTAGTTTAAACATTTGTTCGCAATCTTAAGATCAATAGAGCAATCGAGTCTAAGTTATGCTTGTTTGAATGAATCATGATATCTTATCTTGTGATATAGAGAGTTGTGACTCTATGTTTCATTCTTGATATCTTATGGAAGATATTGAACAAGACGTGTGATACTTAGAAGCTTGAGATAAAACCGTTTTAAACGCTCGAAACTTCAAGATCACATACGAGTGGTACGTTGGTACTTACCTAAATCCTGAGGTGAATACATAATTGATATTGCACTTTATGACATTTGATTTGTGAATAGGCAATGACTAAGTATAAGTTTCATTTGACCCGACGGTTGGTGTCATAAGGTTGTCATATTAGTTTATATGATTCACAGATATGGAATTCATGTTGAAACAATCTAAATGCAATAGTATCACACTATGCTTTGTTATGAGAGTGTGAACGCATAAACATGGCTAAGTATTCATCGAATAAGAACATTCTTTGACTAAAACATGTCACATGTAAAGACATCTCACTCTATGTTTTTCTCATTCACAAATAACAAAGGAGTTAGTGAAATAATAACTCAATGGGTAAAACGGTAATTTTATATTCCCCTTAGTTAATGATACACATGAAGGGTAATATCGTAAAAGGTTTTTAAACTTTTGAGTCCGATTTTTATTCCAAAACTTCGTTCATGTGGGTTCATAAGTTCTCAATGATAGACACTTGGAAGAGATTAAATGAATAAGAATAATTGATTTACTCATATAATATAAATTGTGATTTATATCGAGAAAGTTATTTTATGAGTAACTTAATAAATAATTAGTTATTTATTGTTACATTTATTTGTTGAATCATAGAGTATTATTATATTGATAATAATACACTTGAGTAATTCAAATAAATAATAGAACAAAATAAATAATTTCTCATTTCGAACTTATTTGAAAAATATGAAATTATATAATGAAATGTCATTAATAAATGAGAGTTCTAAATTAATTGAATTTAGAAATAAATCAAAATAATTTGGGAATAAAATAAATCAATCTGGCCGAGTATAGGGATGAGAGTTGGCCGAAATTTATAAATGATTGGGTCGTGGGTTTTACTAAGCTTATGCCCATTTAACCTGTTTATAAAAAGGATTAAGAAAACCTTAATAAAAAACCCCCTAACCCTAATATTTTCGGCCATGAGTTTTCTCCCTCTCCCCTTGTGACACTCGGCCGAAACTCCTAGTAAGAACAAAAAAAAGAAAATTGTTTTCATCCCTTTTGAGTGATTTCTTATTCCCGAGGGTTCATAGAAGAGCCCACGCTCTCAATCTCATTGAATTCGTCGTGTATTATTGTTGATTCTTCATTGTGGTGTTTGGTGTTTTTTATTATGAAAATTGTGATTTTCAGAACTGTTTTTAAAGTCCCTAAAACTTCCAGCCATCCCCGGCCGGCCAGATCCTCCCCCGCGCCTCCAGTCCGACGCCCAAGTCCCGCGCGCCTCTAGTCCGGCGAGAATCCCAGTCCGGCGAGAATCCTAGTCAGGCGTCCAGTCCGGCGAGAATCCCAGTCCGGCGAAGGTCACAGTCCGGCAAAGATTCCAGACCGGCAAAGGTCCCTGTCCCACGAAGGTCCCAGTCCGGCGAAGGTCCCTGTCCCACGAAGGTCCCAGTCCGGCGAAGGTTCCCAGTCCGCCGAAGGTGTCCCATTTTGGTGAGCAGGACCTGTCGCCAGATCCCAGTCCTGCGAGTCCCAACATCTACTAGTCCGGCAAAGGCCCTGCCCGGCGACCTTGTTCCCCCTGCCGGCCAGCGCGCGTCTAGGGTAATCCGGCGAGCCTCCTTTCTTGTTTTGACTTTGTGTGGCCTTCCGGAGATAGCGAGCAGCGTCGGGATTGTTTACAATCTCTATTGTAAGTATTTCTCAACAAATTGGATGCCCTTTAAATATATAAATTGTTTATATAGGTTGATAGTGTGTTCATTATTGTTAAACATGTTTTAATAAATTTGTTTATTAACATGTCAATTAATTTTAATGCCTAGGTTGTATAAATATATTAAAAATAATTTTTAATATATTAGATCTAATTATATATTTTCGCCACATAGGATGTGTTATATAATTAACTTGTTTAAAGTGTTAAATAAATTCCAACACCTGGATCTCAGCCCTTCGGTCCCGTTATGTCTTCTCGTCGCTCGTCGTATTACAAAAATGATAATAATAATGGAAAAAATAAATTTTACATAATTCCTATACCCTTTGAGTTTTGGATTAAAAAAAATTCTAATAAAGCGAGAATAAATAAAACTACGATAAAACCAAGAATAACAATTCACATATCACATATTAAATTGTAACGATTTTCATATCACAATATAAATTCATTCAAACCAAATTTAATTACAAGAACGAATCAATTAAATTAAGAAATCATCTAGCTCTGATGCCACTTGTTGGTGATCGTTTCACCTTATCAACCATACTAAATGCGAAAATTCATTAATTGTACTCACAATAGCAAATAAATAATTATGATTGCTAAACAAGATCTAGATTTATTAATTTAATTTAATTACAAAATCATTTTAGCAACTAATACCAGAGAATAAGTTCATAAAAAACTTACGGGTTTATTATCAGCTACAGAACTCTCCGATCCAACGCGCGCTCCATTTCGTCCTTCTTTTTTAAACGACTTTGTTCCGTCCTTTGTCTGAATATAGTACTCGACAATGACACCGTAGTCTTCCAAAATGCTATATTCGAGGAGAATAAGAGAGATGAGTGGGAAAAATTGATATCTTACTTAGATCTCAAAACTAGATTGTTTCGAGATCTCGCTCCTATTATTTAGGAATGGAATTAGCAATTCCGAAGAAAAAGGGGAAAGAGAATTTGGCCGGAGAGAGAGAGAGAGAGAGAGAGAGAGAGAGAGAGAGAGAGATGTGTGGCCGAAATTCTATTTTGTTTGAGTGATTTTTCCTCTTCCCTTTGATCCCTATTTATAGCATTTAGAATGAGATAACGCCTGAGAGATATTCTCTCCTTTTTGTCGAGATATTCTCTCTTTTCTAGAGATATTCCCTCCTTCTAAAGATATTATCTCCTTTGAATTTGATATGGGCCTTTGCTGGAGTAGGTTTAGGGTTAATAAAAAATATTCATTAACACATAGCGCAATATAAAAATTTCTTTACAAGTAAAACAATTTTACTAACCTAGGCAAACTGCATGAACATGCAGTTATTTAAAAAAACATTATTTAATTACTTGAATACTGACATTTCTCTTGTAACTTGATCTTGGATGAGTCTTGGGAAAGGTATATCGTCTCGTCTTGCTCGTAACCTTCACGCCTAGTCTTGAACTCGAGAAACCTAAGGTTTTTATTACAATAGTCTATAGAGCGTTTGAAAGATTTGTGTGTGGGTACAATTAACGTAAGAACTCAAGAACAAGTCTATGAGTTAAAGAGCTAATTCAAGATTAAGTATAATGAGTACTTAGGTGCCAAAATAAAATAGATATTTTAGAGAGAGAGAGTAAGACGGTCGGCCAAAACCATGAGAGAGCAAGAAGAAAACTTAATTTTCACATCTCTACGTGAGGTTCTATTAGGAGAAGGAAATATAAGAAAGGGTAATTACTCTTTCCTATTGTGTATTCATGACACGATATTTGATTTCCTCTCTCGTTGCCCTTGTACATGACCGGCCATCATTGACCATTACTGAGAGAAATTTATTTCATTCTCAAAGATATTCATTTCCTCTTTTCCTTTTGGATAATTATCTTCATAATTAAAGGCAAAGAATTCTCTCATCTTTAAATGTATTTTGGCCAAACTTTACACCTAGAGAAGGAGCTTCTAGATGCTTCCTTATTTCTTTTCAGACAATTCTTAAAATACCCATTGTAGAATTAATATTGCACAAATAATGAAATTAATTTCATAATTACTCAAACGAGTTCTCGGCTTAAGAAACTAATTTATATTTCCAGCATATGAAAATATTCAAAGTCTTATTTTGACATTCACATCATTTCATGTCCATGTGGACAAAAATACCCTTTAAGCATTTTCCGAGAAAATTTCTAGTTCAACAATTGAAGTTATTTTAGACTTACCTTATAGTTTAACTATCATACTCTAGTTACATGTAATAGTAAACTTATGGATCCAAATGAACAAAATTTGAGCTAGTATACTCGGACGCAAAAGTTCACAAAACTTTTCCGAGTATTATGTTAATGTCAACTAACTCCACTAAATAGTTGACACAGAGAATCTCTCAGTTCAAATGAATTTATTATCTACTCAAATTCAACTTATTCAGCAAATAAAGGAATGAATGAACGTTTCAAATTTTATTAATTTAATCAAAAAATTACAATAAGGACTCATGAATGATTTATATTACATCAATATGTAAATAAATAATCTTCTTGTGGGCATCTCTGCCAACAAATTCCCACACTTGACTCAAAGAAGATAAGAGTAGTCCTTCATGCCCAATCTGTCTCGATGTTGGTTGAAGACCTTGTTTAATAGGGCCTTGGTGAACAGATCCGTAAGGTTTTCCACCGTTAAGATCTTCTTCACCTCCAAGTCACAGTGTTGAACGATCTCTCTAATCAAATGGTATTTCCTCTCAATATCCTTAGAGCGCTTATGAATTCTAGGTTCCTTTAAGTTAGAGAGTGATACTCCATGTCTAAAAGGGTTTTGGTCCTTCTTAGAGTCTTGCATAGCGAAACGATCCGTCACCATATCTATATAAGATACTTGGGAGAGCGACAGGGTTCGGTTCTTTCGATCTCGAAAGATCTGAATCCCCAGAATGTACGCAGCTTCCCCTTGATCCTTCATATCAAACTGCTTAGCGAACTAGATTTTAACCTCAGATAATTTACCCAGGTTCTTACCAATGAGTAATAATATCATCGACATACAATACCATAAAAACATTCTTGTCCTCGTGTATTAACTTATAAACACAAGGTTCATCTATTGACTGTTCAAAACCGAAGCTTTTAACAGTTTCATCAAATCTAATATTCCATAACCTAGATGCTTGCTTTAATCTATAAATAGATTGAAGCAACTCACAAACCTTGGTCTCTTGACAACCTTCCACGAAACCGTCTGGTTCAGCCATGAAAATGCGATTGTCAAGATTTCCATTCAGAAAGACAGTCTTTATTGGAATTTATTTAACGATCTAAACAATTTAATTATATAACATATCTTATGTGGTGAAAATATATATTTAAATCTAATATATTAAAAACTATTTTTAATATATTCAAACAACCTAGGCATTAAAATTTATAGACATGTCAATAAACTATTTTATTCTAGACATGTTATTCAACAATTGAACACACTACCAACCTATGTTATTCATATAATTGAACACATTATCAACCTATGTAAACAATATATATATATATATATATATATATGCATCTAATTCGTTGAGAATGACTTACAATTGAGATTGTAAACAATCCCCACGTTGCTCGCTATCAGCTGAAGGCCTTGTTGAGTCAAACGGGTGAACAATGCTCGTCAGATTGGCTTAGGAACACGCTGGCCAGACAGGAGCTTCGCTAGACAGGAGCTTCGCCGGACATGGAGGCTCGTTGGGAGGGAGACTTGCTGGACTGGAGGACCTTCGCCGGACTGGGAACGTGTGCCTGGGAGGAATCGCAGGATAGGGACGCACCTGGTTGCCTTCGCCGGACATGGAGCGTGCACCTGGTTGCCTTCGCCAGACAGGGAGCGCGCGCGTGGTGTCCTCGCCGGATTTTCCTTGCGCCTGAAGAGAGTCGCCAGACAGAGAGGCATGTGCGCCTAGGAGATTGCCGGACAGGGACCGGTGCGCCTGGAAGATCGCCGGACAGGAGGTAGGACGCCTAGGCAGCCTTCGAGTAGATTTTAAAATAAAAACCTCACAAGATATAATTCACCTAAACACCACAATTAAGAATCAACAATAATACACGAAAAATTAATTGAGATTGAGAGGGTGGACTCTTCTATGAACTCTCGGGAATAAAGGGATCACTCAAGGAATGAGAGAAAACAAATTTTCTCTCTTTGTTCTCTCTGAGGAACTTGGCCGAGTGTCACAAGGGGAGAGGGAGAGGGTTTTGGCCGAAAATTCTAATAGGGTTAGGTTAAGTGATTAGGGTTTCCTTAAGCCTTTATATAAGCAAGTCAAACAGACTTGAGTCGAGTCAAACCCATGACCCACTCACTTAAAGAACTGGGCCATCTCTCCTCCTATCACTCGGCCAAACTTATTTATTTATTCATAATTTATTTCTAAATTCAATTAATTAGAACTCTCATTTATTAATGACATTTCATTAAATATTTCATACTTCTCAAAGAAGTACGAAATGAGAAATAATTTATTTTCTTCTTTTAATTATTTGAATCACTCAAATGTATTATTATCAATATAATTATACAATATGATTCATTAAATAAATGTAACAATAAATAATTAATTATTTATTTAGTTAATTAGAAAATAACTTTCTCGATATAAATCATAATTTATATTCAATGAGTAAATCAATTATTCTAGTTCATTTAATCTCTTCTAAGTATCTATAATTGAGACCTTATGGACCCATATGAACGAATCTTTAAAATAAAGATCAAACTCAAAAGTTCACAAACCTTTTTCGTCTTTCAATTCTTAATATTAGTCGATTCCACTAAAGGACTAATACTGAGATTCTCTAAGTTCATATGCGTATATTTTCCGTTTGATGTGATAAAACAATTCTTTACACGATCCACAGAGTACTTTACAATATTACCCGTCATGTGTATCATTAACTCAAAGAAATGTAAAATTACCGTTTTACCCCTTGAGTTATTATTTCACTACCTCCTTTGTTATTTGTGAATGACAAAAACATAGAGTAAGATGTCTTTACATGTCACATGTTTTAATCAAAGAATGCTCTTAGTCGATGAATACCCGGCCAGGTTTATTCATTCACACTCTCATAACAAAGCATAGTGTGATATGAATGCATTTGCATTGTTTCAACATGAATTCCATATCTGTGAATCACATAACCCAATATGACAACGTTATGACACCAACCGTCGGGTCAGATGCAACTATAACTTAGTCATTTCCCATAGACAAATCAAATGTCACGAGGTATCATATCGATTATGCATTAACTTTGGGATTCAAGTAAGTACTAAAGTACCCCTCGTATGTGATCTTGAAGTTTCGAGTGATTAAACGGTTTTATCTCGAGCTCCTAAGTATCACTGGTATTGTTCAATATCTTCTACAAGATATCAAGAATGAAATACAGAGTCACAACTCTCTATATCACAAGATAAGATATCATGATTCATTCGAACAATCATTACTTGGATTCGATTGCTCTATCAATCTTAAGATTACGAATAAATGTTTTTAAACTAGTCATAAGGGGTTATCTTGTTAAGTCTATACTTAGCACCCCTTTCTATGATGACAGTTTCAGAGCGTAGGATTCATACATAAACACAAAACTAATAAAGAATGAATATTTATTTATATTAATGTCTCAGCAAAATTAAATACAAAAGTTTTTCAATGTCTAATGTCTCTTTTGTGGGCACCAATCCTACCAAACTCTCACTTGACTCAAAGGAGATGTGAATTATCCTAAAATCCCAATCCTTATAGGTGTCCCTCGGAGACTTTACTCGTTAAAGGCTTCGTGAAGGGATTAGCTGTTGAAAATTAATTAACGATTTAAGTAGATTATTATTAAACATAACAAATTACGTGCGGGATTAGTAATAAAAACGATCTAGAATATTAAACTATTTAATATCTAACAACCTATTGGCATTAAAATCATAAGTATGTGAATTAGCAAATTAATTCTAATCTAGGAACATGTTAATTAACAATTTAATTATAAACATGTACGTCGATAAAATTTAAACACTCCAATCAACACATAACAATTTATATAATTAACGAGTATTTAAAGTTTTTTGGAATGTCCTATGAAGATGCATACTTCTGAATGACTAGCCAACTTGCTAGTCTTTTGTCTTAGCACATGTGCTAGACAACCCCAGATACAGACGTGGTGTAAAACAGATTTTCTACCACTCCATATCTCGTAAGGTGTTCCAGGAACAGTTTTAGACGGAACCTGGTTCAGAATGTAACCTGCCGCTTCTAAGGCGTATCCATAGAACGAATCGGGAAGTGATGAGTAACTCATCCTCGATCTCACCATATCTAGTAGAGTTCGATTCCTTCTCTCTAACACACCGTTTAGTTGCGGGGTGCCAGATGCTGTAAGCTAGAATGAATACCTTCTTCCCTAAGAAAGTCTTTGAACTCTCCAAACAATTCTCTCCCCTTCGATATGATCGAAGAGTTTTGATTTGTTTCTCTGTCAGCTTCTGGACTAAAACCTTAAACACCTTGAACATTTCAAAGGTTTCAGACTTATGTCGCATAAGGTAGACATAACCAAAACGCGAGTAGTCAACGGCGAAGGTTACGAAATACTCATAGCCTCCCCATGCCTGGATGTTAAATGGAACACATGCATCAGTATGTACGAGTTCCAAAAACATACGTGGCTCTAAGACCTTTCGAAGAGAAAGGCCTCTTGGTCATCTTGCCCTCGAGACAGAATTCACAAGTGGGAAGAGTTCCCACCTGTAGAGATTTCAAAGGATCATCCTTCGTCAATCTCTTAATCCTATCTAGGCCAATATGTCCAAGACACAAGTGCCATAGATATGTGTCGTCAGTCTCATCAACATGTGACCGTTTGTGCTTCCCAAGTGAATCAGAATTCTTTGTCGCTCAAGCTCTTGATTTTCTCAAAAACATTCAAGTTACACACAACATGGTCAGATGCCCCGTAATCTAAGATCCAGGGTGACACTTTGTTTGTCGTGTAACAAGCTTGGGTAACAAAATATTCCTGTTCGGTTGGCGTTTTTGGGTTTCCTTTAAAACCTCGTAGAACCAAATGTCGAGGCCTCTATGTTCAGTAACGTTGAGCTGACTTGACTTCTTCTTGTTCTTAGGGAGAAGACCCTCGGTAGTCTGCAACTGTTTCATGTGCTCCTAGACTGTATATTCGAGCTTGTTCATGGAATAGTTCAGACGAAAGCCATTAAAAGAGTCATAGAGAGTTTCCAAGATCATATCTATTTTGGTGTCTCTATTGATCTCTGATCCAAGAATCTCTATATCATTCATATGACCCATGATCGCAAGCATGTGGTCCAAACAGGAGTTTCTGGCTTCGTTCTTCAGTTCTAGAAACTGCGGAAAGCTTGCTGCTTAGCCTGACGCCTATGACCTCCAAACATCTCAAGTACGTTGTACAACACTTTGTACGTTGTATCGATGTGTCTATGAGACTGCTGCAACACATTGCTCATAGATGCTAGAATATAGCACCTTGCAATATCATCAGATCTCATCCAAGAGTTATATGCATCCTTGTCTTCCTGACTCGAGTCATAACTCGGAATAGGAGGACAAGGGACAGTGAGAACGTACTTGTGCTTTTCCATCGTCAATACGATGTCGAGGTTACGTTTCCAGTCTACATATTTCTCACCCTCGAGTTTGTTCGTACTTAAAATAGTTATACGTGGGGTATTTAAAAGACATTTACTGAAACAAATAATAGAATAAATAAATTTAGTATGTGCTATAAATGCGAACTACATGATGTATGCAACAATCCTAATATGGTGAGGAAAGCATGTAAGAAATTCATGATATTATGAACAATAATGATTAATTACTTTTCCTAGTGGAAACCGTAATTAATTGTCTTTCATAGTCGTGACACATCACTATTTAGTTCGAAGCATCCAAGAAGTCACAACTTATAATTCTTACTAATTACCATAAACTTTGGTCACTTATTTTTAATGCAGGGTCTCGAGGGAGGATTACTTTAAAACATAAGTCTAAGTGTGCAACCGACGTGTAGGCCTTTAATCAAGTCACTTTGATAACGGTTAACCTAGGGGAGACCCCGCATCATCGTTTCTCTTTAAGCCTTGGTTCGTAACAATTTGATTAACTTAATGCTTCCGAATTACTCCCATTAAAGGGAGGGCCACGAGGGTGACTCTTAGTTCATCACACATTAAGTCAATGAAATTCACGTCGGGGACCGTGGGTTGTTTCAACGATAAACAACCCCCCACTTAGTTTTTGGAAAAAATCATATTCTTTTAAAAAACAGTTTACAATTTATAACTCATTATTTAATTATAAACTATATGAACAATTCATGTTAATTTTGATGTTGGCGTTCTATCCTATATGACGTGTGATGTGCTATGCAATGAGATTAAATTAAATAAAGCATAAATAATTTAACTCATTGAATGGCCTATTTCTAAATACAACCCATAAAAATAATTACATAGACTATTAAATCCTATTCAATTTTCTATGCTTTACGATCGAGGTGCTTGATGACGCGTCATTCGGTCGATCGGATTAGCACCCACACGTTTCCATCGTGCGGCCAACTCCGATTTCCTCTCACTCAATTAGCACTCACACGTTCAATAACGTGCGGCCAAATTGAGTCTTTCGGTTTAGCTCTCACACGTTCAATAACGTGCGGCCAATACCGAGTCTCCTTCGTCCCTCGTCTTTATGTCGCCGGATTACAACAATTTTATATTTTACAACTTAAACGTCCTTGAAAATTGAGGCTCACAATTTAAAAGAAAAATAAAATAAACCCGGACGTAACCGGAAACAAAATCCTAAGGCTATATCAATAAGGATCTATCCATAAACAACCAATCATTATTTATAACATTCATAATGCAATAAACAATCATATCCAAAAACGCCAACAATCAACTAGCTAAAACAAATTTTAAAACTAGTTACAACTTAGATTTTAATGCCAATTATAACTCTGATACCATTTGTTGGAAATTACTTACCGATTTAAGTAGATTATTATTAAACATAACAAATTACGTGCGGAATTAATAATAAAAACGATCTAGCATATTAAACTATTTAATATCTAACAACCTATTGGCATTAAAATTATAAGTATGTGAATTAACAAATTAATTCTAATCTAGGAACATGTTATTTAACAATTTAATTATAAACATGTACGTCGATAAAATTTAAACACTCCAATCAACACATAACAATTATATAATTAACGAGTATTTAAAGTTATCGAGACTTACAAATTCGAGTTATAAATAACTCGGTCAATGAATTGTGCTATAGTTCGAAGCGAGAATCTTCAAGCTTCAATTCCAGGTTTGCAATGTCCTCTTTGAAGCGTCAACACGTCACGAAGAGGAATGAGCGGCGGCACATGCATGGGCAGCTGAGGCGCGGCCTTGGGGCTGGTCCGGGAAGCTGGCAGCAGGTGGCGTGCGGTCTTTGGCTGGCGGGCAGCAGGTGGCAGTGGCTGAGCACGTCGCTGAAGGCTGCGGGCGGCGCTCGGAGGCCCCGCAGCGGGAGATGTGGTCTGATGGGCGTTGAGGCGCTGTCGGGCGCGGACAGGCGCTGGCAGATCGCAGACGAAACTTCGCGACGACGCTGAGAGCTCATGGAAGCTCGTATCGGGACGCCGTTTTTTACGTTGCCTCGGCAATGACCTGACTTAAATGGGTTCGGAAAGAGTTCAGGATTTCCAGACTCGGTTTCATCAGATTCATCGAATATTTGGTTCGGAGGTGAGATTTCCAGAAAAATAAATTTCAATGAACATTGACCAAACAACCACAAGTTGATTCAACGATCACACAAGAAGAATATGAGAAGATGAGTGTGGGCTCAAGTTGAACGCACACGAGAAAACAAGAAATGAAATTTCGTCTTCCCAGGTGTTGGAATGGTCGGCCAAGAGGGGGAGAGAGAGAGAGAGCAAGGCTTCACCTAGGGTTCCTTTATTTATAGGCATTGTTAATGGGCTCTCATGTGGGCTTTTGTTGAATCAATATTCAATCCAAAACCATGTTAATTGCCGACCCCTATGTCCTACTCGTCTCTCAATTTTATTTCTCAAATTGTCTTGATTTAATTTTAAAATTCGACTTAATTTAGAACTCTCATCTATTTAATAACTTTGTTATTAAATTGTTTCATGTTTATCGAATAAACGTTTTATTTTCTAATGTTGTTATTATGAATTCTCAAGAAAATTGTTATCACAATAATAAAGTTCTTTACATCACAAAATCAATAATTAATGAATAACACATTATTCATTAATTCGCTTGGAAAATAAATTTCTCTATACAAATCACAATTTGTATTTTATGAGTAAATCAATTTATTGCGTTCAATTAATCTCTTCTAAATATGCATCATTGAGACCTTATGGACCCATATGAACGAAGCTTGAGAATAAAGCACGGACTCAATAGTTCACAAATGATTTTCGGCATATAATTCTTAATAATGGTCGACTCCACTAAAGGACCAATATTGAAAATCTCTAAGTTCATGCGCGCATATTTTTCCGTTTGAAGTCACAGAACTTTTTTGTACTCGATCCACGGTGTACTTTACCAAAATACCCTTCGTGTGTATTAGTAAGTCCGGGGAATGTAAAATTACAGTTTTACCCCTAGAGTTATTATTTCACTAACTCGTTTGTTACCTGTGAATGAGAAAAAACATAAAGTGAGACGTCAATACGTGTCACATGTTTTAATCAAGGAATCTCATATTCAATGATTATCTGGCCAGATTAATTCATTCACTATCTCGTAACAAAGCATAGTGTGATACAATTTCATTATGTGTACACGAATTCCATATCTGTGAATCCCATAATCCAACACTACAACATTATGTCACCAACCGTCGGGTCAGATGCAGCCATTACACGGCCATCGCCCATTGACAAATCAAATGACATAAAGTGTAGCATCGACTATGCACTCACCTCAGGATTAAGGTAGTTATCGAAGTACCCCTCGTATGTGATCTTGCAGCTTCTAGATTAAACGGTTTTATATCGAGCTTCCATAGAATCACTAGGTCTTGTTCAATATCTTCTATAAGATATCAAGAATGAAATCATAGAGTCACAACTTTCTATATCACATGATAAGATATCATGATTCATTCAAACAATCGTTACTTAGACTCGAATGCTCAATCGGTCTTAAGATTGCGAACAAATGGTTTAAACTAGTCACAAGGGGTTATCATGTCAAATCTGTATTTAACACCCTTTTCGCTGATGACAGTTTCAGAGCTTAGCATACATACATAAACACATACAATAGGAAAAGAATGCTTATTTATTAATATTAATGTTTCAGCAAAATATTACAAATAATAAATAAAATGTCTAATATTGTCCTTTGTGGGCACCAATCCCAACATTAGCAAGGTTTTCTAACGTTGAGATCTTCACGACTTCAGCGTCACCTCTGTTAACGATATCTCGTTCCAGGTGATACTTGCGCTCTATGTGCTTAGAGCGCTTGTGACTTCTTGGCTCCTTACAATTAGCGATAGCTCCACTATTATCACAATATAGTGTGATGGGCTCGCTTGCACTTTGAACTACTTCCAAGTACATAAGGATCTTCCTCAGTCACACAGCCTCCTTTGCAGTTTCTCAAGCTTCTATATACTCGGCTTCCATGGTTGAGTCAGCAACACAAGATTACTTGATACTCCTCCAGACCACGGATCCATCATTCAGGGTGAACACAATCTCTGACATGGAATTCTTGGAGTCCTTATCCGTTTAAAAATCGGAGTCGGTATATCCTGTCATATTCAGGTCACCACCTGAGTATGCAAGCATGTAGTTTCTCGTTCTCTGGATATAGTTGAGGACATGCTTGATAGATGTCCTTTCTTGGAGTCTTGCATACTGAAGCGATGCATGATCTTATCAATATAAGATGCTTGGGAAAGCGCTAACTTTCGGCTCTTCTGATCTCTAAAGATCTGAATTACCAGAATGTAAGCTGCTTCTCCCAGATCCTTCACCTCAAACTGCTTTGACAGCCAGATCTTAACCTCTGATAACTTTCCTATATCATTCCCAATGAGTAGTATGTCATCAACATATAGGACTAAGAAGACCAGCTTGCCATCGTTTGTCATCTTATAAACGAATGGCTCATCTACTGACTGATAAAAGCCATAGCCTTTCAATGTCTCGTCGAATCTAATATTCCACGATCTAGATGCTTGCTTTATAGTCCATAAATGGACTTCAGCAACTTAGAAACCTCGCCCTGCTGGCCTTTCTCCATGAACCCGTCTGGTTGAGCCATATAAATGCGCTCGTCAAGATTTCCATTCAGAAATGCAGTCTTGACATCCATCTGCCAGATTTCATAATCCAGGGCAGCAGCAATGGATAAAAGAGTACGGATGGAATTCAGCATCGCGACTGGCGAGAAGGTATCTTCATAGTCGATACCTTCTTTTTTTGTGAACCCCTTTGCCACAAGTAGTGCCTTAATTGTCTCAACATTTCCATCCGGTCCTCTTTTCTTATTGTAGATCCATTTACACCCAACAGCCTTAATGCCTTCAGGTAGATCTACAAGCTTCTAGACCTCGTTGACATACATCGAACGCATTTCAACGTTCATGGCTTCATGCCATAGGTTTGCTTCGGAACTCTGCATCGCCTGGTAAAATGATACTAGATCATCTTCCTCATGATATGCGACAGCATTGAAAGACTCTTCGATACCCATGTATCGAACATGTTGTCGTACAATCCTGTTACTGCAACGAAGCGCATGAGGCTCTGGTTCCATATGTTGTTTTTCTACTGTTGGAATAGGATTCTTCCTATCCGGTGAAGTACCAGCTGCTTCACCCAACAAATCCTTCAGCACAAGTCTGATTCTCGGTACAGAGTTCTTCATATAGTCTACTTCCAAAAACGTAGCGTTCGTGCTAACTAACGTTTTTTGATCAGCTGCACTATAGAAGATGTACCCTTTGCTCTCTTTGGAATATCCCATGAAGAAGTATACTTCTAAAAGACTAGCCAACTTGCTAGTCTTTTGTCTTAGCACGTGTGCTAGACAAACCCAGATATGAACGTGGTGTAAAACAGATTTTCTACCAATCCATCTTTCATAGGGAGTACCAGGGTCCGTCTTAGACGAAACCTCGTTAAGAATATAAGCGTCGTTTCTAGGGAATATCCCTAGAACGAGTTAGGAAGCTATGAGTAGCTCATCATTGATCTCACCATATCTAGCAGAGTTCGATTCCTTCTCTCTAACACATCGTTTTGTTGTGGAGTCCCAGGTGTTGTAAGCTGAGAATGAGTGCCTTCTTCTCTAAGAAGATCTTCGAACTCTCCAGACAAGTACTCTCCCCCTCGATCTGATCGAAGGGTTTTGATTTGTTTCTCCATCTGCTGCTGAACTAAAGCCTTATACTCTTTGAACATTTCAAAAGTATCTGACTTATGTCGCATAAGGTAGACATGACCAAACCTTGAGTAGTCATCATTGAAGATTACAAAATATTCGTAACCTCCTCTTGCCTGCATGTTTATTGGACTACATACATTACTATGTATTAGTTCCAATACATGCGTGGCTCTCAGACCCTTTGAAGAGAAGGGTCTCTTGGTCATTTTGCCCTTGAGACGAGATTCACACGTGGGAAGACTTCCCATGGTTAGAGACTTCAAAAGACCATCCTTTATCAATCTCTTAATCCTATCTAGGCCAATATGTCAAAAACGTAAGTGCCATAGTGTGTGTCGTTTGTTTCATCAGTATGAAACGTCTTACGCTTCCCAAGTGAATCTCTATTCACTTCGGTGTCCAAGATTGTCGGCTCGAGATTATACAAATAATAAATAGAATCCACTCCTTGAGCTTTAGTAATAAAAGAATCATCAATAAATATCTCAATACCATTATTGATCTTAAAATTGAAACATTTTTATTCTAAACGACCAAAAGAAATCAAAGTCTTGCAAAAATTCGGAACATGATAAACATTTTTCAATAATAAAGTTTTATTTCCAAACTTGAGCTTCTTATTCCCGACAGATCTTGCTCCTGCCCTTGTTCCATCACCCCAGTTGAATCCGTACTCCCCGTCACTCAAGCTCCTGGTTTTCCTGAAACCATTCAAATTACATACAACGTGGTCAGATGCCCCGCAATCTAGGATCCAGGGCAATGCCTTGTTTGTAGTGTAACAAGATTTAGTAACAAAGATCGTAAATTTCCCCTTGACACTCCTGAGGTAGGTAGGACAGTTCCTCCGCCAGTGGCCAGCCTCTCTGAAATGGTGACACTTGTGCTCGGACTTATCCACCTTTGCGATGCCTTTGCCCTTAGAATCTACAGCCTTCTTGTAAGGCTTCTTGGAACCCGTTCGGTTGGCATTTTTGGGTCTTTTCATCATCCTTTTAGAACCAGAGGTCAAGACTCTGTGTTCAGTAACATTGAGCTCTTGCGACTTATTCTTGTTCTTAGGGAGAAGTCCCTCGGCAGTCTCCAACTCTTTCACGAGCTCAGTCACTGTGTAATTGAGCTTTTTCATGGAGTAGTTCAGACATAAGCTATTATAAGATTCCGTCAAAGTTTCCAAGGTCATGTCTATCTTGGTTTCTCTGTCGATCTCAGAACTAAGGGTTTCCATGATCAATAGCATGTGTTGCCGAATAGAAGATTTTGGCTTCATCCTGCAGTTCATGAAACATCCCTGCCTGACGACCATGGCATCCGAACATCTCATGGAGATTGAACATGATTTCATATGCTGTGGGGATGTCTCGATGATATTGTTGCAACACATTGCTCATCGATGCCAATATCTAGCATCGAGCAATCTCGTCAGACCTCATCCACGCATCGTAGGCGTCTTTGTCTTCCTTACTCGAGTCAGCTTTCGGAGAAGGAGGACATGGGGTTCTGAAAACATCCTTGAGCTTTTCCACCGTCAATACGATGTCGAGGTTATGTTTCCAGTTAACGTAGTTCTCGCCCTTGAGTTTGTTAGAACTTAAAATCGTTTTTAGTGGGTTAAAAGACATTTTGCTGAAAACATAAATAAATAAATAACTTTAGTATGTGCTACTTTTTTCGAATTATATGCATGCATGAACAATCCTAATATGGTGAGGAAAGAGTTAAATAATTCATGGTATTCTGAACAATAATAGTTAATTACTTTTCCTATGGGGAGACCGTAATTAGCCATCTTTCATAGTCGTGACACATCACTATTTAGTTCGAACCATACTAGAAGTCATAACTTCTAGTTTTTACTAATTACCATAAACCTTTGGTCACTTATTTTTAATGCAGGGCCTCTATGTGAGGATTACTTTAAAACATAAGTCTAAATGTGCAATCGACACGTGGGTCTTTAATCAAATTACTTTGAAGACCGTTCACCTATGTGGAGACCTCGCTTCATCGTTTCTCTTTAAGACTTAGTTCTTAACAGTATGATTAGCTAAATATTTCCGAAGTACTCACATTGAAGGGAGGGCCACTATGGGTGACTCTTAGTTCATCATATATTTAGTTAATTATACTTGTGTCGGGGACCTTGGGTTGCGTCAAAGATAAACAACCCTCCCACATAGTTTTTGCAAAGAATTATATTCTTTTAAAACAGTTTAAAATTGTTTTAACTCTTTATTAATTATAAACTATATGAACAATTCATTTTAAAATGATGTTGGCGTTCTATCCTATATAACATGTGAAGTGATATGCAGTGAGTTTAAATAATTTAAAATGGCTCATTTCTATATACAACACAATAGGAAAAATAAAATGAAAATTAAACTATTTAATCTTCAAGTGGGAATCCGGCCAAAGGGACTTGTGACGTGTCATCGGATGTCTCGGGTTAGCCCCCAAACGTTCTCTAACGTGTGGCCAAGGTGCTGACTCCCTTGTCTTCTCGTTGTCAAGTTACAATAAATTTAATTACAATTTAAATATTCTCGCAAATTGAGGCTCACAATTTAAATAAATAAAATAAAACTCGGGACGATAACTGGAAACAAAATCCTAGGGCCATATTAAATGAGGATCCATCCATAAACACATTCACATAATTTATAATATTCATAATGCAATAAACAATCATACAAGAAGCGCCAACACCAACTAGTCAAACAAATTTCAAATCTAGTCATTAAACCTAAATTTTAATGCCTTTAATTAGCTCTCATACCATTTGTTGGAATTTATTTAGCAATTTAATTATATAACACATCCTATGTGGCGGAAATATATAATTAGATATAATATATTAAAAACTATTTTTAATATATTTATACAACCTAGGCATTAAAATTTATTGACATGTTAATAAACAAATTTATTAAAACATGTTAAGCAACAATTGAACACACTATCAACCTATATAAACAATTTATATATTTAAAATGCATCCAATTCTTTGAGAAATACTTACAATAGAGATTGTAAACAATCCCAACGTTGCTCAGTATCTCCGGAAGGCCACACTAAGTCAAACTGTGGAAGAAGGCTCGCCGGATTGCTTTAGGCGTGCGCCACCCGGACAGGACATAAAGTCGTCGGACTGGGGACCTTCGTCGGACTGGGAGGGCATCGCCGGACTGGGAGACCTTCATCGGCCTGGGACCTTTGTCGGACTGGAACCTGGACGCTTCCACCGGACAGGAGCATGTAGAAGTCTCGCCGCACTGGAGATCCCGGCGGACTGGGACAGACTCTCCAGATTGAATCCAGCAAGGAGTAATGAACCTTCAAATTTATTTTTAATCAATTTCTTCAAGGAATTGGCCGGCCCTAATGAATTTTTTTTTACCCAAACACCATAATATAGAATCAAAGATAATACACAAGGAATTATTGAGAGATTGAGAGGGTGGGCTCTTCTACGAACACTCGGGAATAAGGGGATCACTCAAATAAAGAAGAAAACAATTTTCTCTCTTTGTTTTCTCTGAGGGATTTCGGCCGAGTATCACAAGGGGAGAGAGAGTGTGTGTTTTGGCCAAAATTCTATTAGGGTTTTTTTTATTAGGGTTTCTTAAACCTTTTTATAAACAAGTTAAATAAGTTTAAGTTGGGTCAAACCCATTACCCAATCCCTAATAAATTTCGACCAACTCTCATCCCTATACTCGGCCAACCACTTTTATTTTATTCCCAAATTCTTTTGATTTATTTCTAAATTCAATTAATTTAGAACTCTTATTTATTAATGACATTTCATTAAATAATTTCATACTTTTCAAATAAGTACGAAATGAGAAATTATTTATTATCTTCTTTTATTTATTTGAATTATTCAAATGTATTATTATCAATATAATAATACTGTATTGATTCAATAAATTAATTAAACAATAAATGACTAATTATTTATGAAGCTACTTAGAAAATAATTTTCTCGACATAAATCACAATTTATATTCAATGAGTAAATCAATTATTCTTGTTCATTTGATCTCTTCCAAGTGTCTATCATTAAGACCTTATGGACCCACATGAACGAAGCTTTAGAAAAAATATCAGACTCAAAAGTTCACAAACTTTTTCTGTCTTTTAATTCTTAATATTATTTTATTCCACTAAAGGACTAATACTAAGACTCTCTCTGTTCATATGCGTATATTTTCCGTTTGATGTGATAAAACAATTCTTCATACGATTCACAGAGTACTTTACGATATTACCCTTCATGTGTATCATTAACTAAGGGGAATGCAAACTTACCGTTTTAGCCCATGAGTTATTATTTCACTATCTCCTATGTTATTTGTGAATGAGATGTCTTTACATGGCACATGTTTGAATCAAAGAATGTTCTTATTCGATGAATACCTGGCCAGGTTTATTCTTCACCCTCTCATAACAAAGCATTGTGTGATACTAATGCATTTGCATTGTTTCAACATGAATTCAATATATGTGAATCATATAACCCAATATGACAACCTTATGACACTAACCGTCGGGTCAGATGAAACTAAAACTTAGTCATACCCATTGACAAATTAAATTTCATAAAGTGTAATATTAAATATATATTTACTTCAGGATTTAAGTAAGTACCAAAGTACCCCCGTATGTGATCTTGAAGCTTCAAGTCTTTAAAACGGTTTATCTCGAGCTTCTAAGGATCATTAGTCTTATTCAATATCTTACATAAGACAAGAATGAAACATGGAGTCATAACTCTCTATATCACAAGATAATATATCATGATTCATTCAAACAATCATAACCTAGACTCGATTTCTCTATCGATCTTTAAATTGCGAACAACTGTTTAAACTAGTCACAAGGGGCTATCTTGTCAAGTCTATACTTAGTACCCCCTTCGTTGATGACAGTTTCAGAGCGTGACATCATACATAAACAAAAACATAATAAAGAATGAATATTTATTTATATTCGTTGTGGGAAATCTCGCCGTAGCGGAGATTGTACATGGCTGCGGTGAACTTTTTGGAAATTATAAGTTTCCCACAACGGTTAGCTAAGCGTTGTGGGAGATCAATCCTCCCACAAAGGTTACCTAAGCGTTGTGGGAGCTTCTACAATGCTGGATTCCACAACGCTTAATAACCATTGTGGAAGATTTCTACAACTGTTAATAAATCATTCTTCAAACATGCATCACTGACAAATGAATTGAAAAAAGTAATATGAACCTTGATAGCCCTGGGCACCTTCTTCTTCTGAACCTTGTTAGGGTTCTTGGCTCTATGATATCTCTTCTTAGATCCATAGGTGGAGGCTCTGTGGTAAGTAGCATGAGCCTCTCCATTAGCCCTTATTTTCTTCAAGAGTCCCTCAGCAGTGTGAAGCTCCTTCATTAGCTCGGTTACAGTGTACCCTAGCTTATTCATGGAGTAGTTCATCTTGAAAGTATTAAAAGATTTAGGGAGAGTTTCAAAGATCATATATATTTAGGTATCTCCATCAATCCAAGATCCAAGGATTTTCATTTCATTGAGATTACTTATGATCAACATCATATGTTCTCTAACGGGAGTCCCTGCCTTCATATGATAGTTCATAACCCGTCGAACCGCTTGTTGTCAAGCCTGACGCCCGTGCCCTCCAAACATCTCTTGGAGATTGAAGAGCATCTCATAGGCTGACTCAATATCACGATGTTGTTGTTGCAACACATTGTTCATCGATCCTAAAATACAGCATCTCGCAATCTCATCAGATCTGAGCCTGGCTGCAAGGGCGTCCATGTCCTTTTGAGTCAAATCATCATTCTTTATAGGAGGAACTGGGGTGGTGAGTACCCATTTGTGCTTCTCCATAGTAAGGACAATTTCTAGGTTACATATCCAATCTACGTAGTTATCACTTTCTAGTTTGTTTGAGGAAATGATAGTAGAGAGAGGGTTTAGAGACATGTTGCTGAAAGTTGAAACAATTATGATTAATCTTTTGTTTAGGATTTCAAGTTTTATATTGAACATGAAAAAATCCAAAGGTGTTATGAACAAATGATACTTTACTCCTTCGAGGGAAGGCCGGAAAGATTCACCTTTCATAAGTAAATGACACATCATTAATCCATAGTCATGATGTCAATACATCAATGTTTTGACTGGCCACCTTATAAAGAAGTTTGATCACTCAAATATTTTTGCTGGTCCTGGAGGGAAGATTACTAGAGATTGAGTTTAAATGTGTAACCAACCACTTAGTTCAAGAAGATCTACTTTGAAAACAATCCACCAAGGGGAGGCCTTGTCTCATTGCTTTACTTTTGAATGTAGCTCTACAAGCAATGTTAAGGGCAAACCGTCGTTAAGTACTCTCATTAAGGAGAAGGTCACGAGGGTGACTCTTAGTCTGGCGTCCACGTTTCCAGCAGTGTTGATGCACTACGGCACAAGAAACATACTCGGAGCTTTTTTCTAATATTAGTCTTCCTAAGGAAAGTGTTCGAGATTCATAAATCTCACTTTTGCTCTTGAAAGTTTTTGAGATTCTAAATCTCCTAAAACAAATTTCTTCATCTTCAAGTCATCTTCCTTCAACGCATCTTCATGGTGGTTGAGTGCCTGAACGTAGATACGCCACGATTGCATCAAGAACAGGGGAAGAAGCTAGGACTCGCAAATCCGAATTTATAATCCTGAACTCGTGGACTGCCGTACATCTCGGACTTAAAAGGTCATAATTGACACATCTGATATCTGATTGAGCTGAAACCAACTGCATTGGATAGCTAACTTCCGTGCCATTAACTTGGTGTAAGAACAACTAATTTTTCAAAATCCGAGCAAAGAGTTATGCCTATTTTACTGAGCCATAACAAGTTGTCCATAATTTTTAAAAATAATTAAACGTACGTCGGATCAAGGTGTTGGAGAATATAAGTATATTGAATTGTTTTGTTTGTTTGTTTTAATTTCAATTGTGTGTTCTATTAACATATTAATAATTCACACAAAATAAAACAAACAACATTATATAAAACATTCAATAACAAACTTAAACTAGAAGTGCAATAAACTTGTCTAACAATGTAAACAAATTTTCAAAACTTGTCAAAAAATTAATTTTGAGTATGCTAAACATAAAATCTTTAAGAATTTATTTTAATGTATTTATATATTATATTTAACAAGTGGAAAATAAACACCAATTTAATTTTCGAGGTCGCACCAAGAAATTAAAATTGTCTAAGCACTAGTCTTAGCAAAACTGTTATTTAAGTAAATTTTTTAAAACAATTTTCGTATTATTATTTAAAAAAAACATGTACATGCTCATACTTGACCTATGCTCTGATAGAATTTGTTGGAATAGGTCTAGGTTTAAGAAAAAAATATCATTAACACATTAATGGCGGAATATAAAAATTTCTTTACAAGTAAAATAATTTTACTAACCTAGCCAAAGTGCATGAACATGTTGTTATTAAAATAATATTATTTAATCACTTGAATACTAATCTTTCTCTTGTAGTTTGATCTTGGATGAGCCTTGGGAAAGGTAGATCGTCTCTTCTTGCTCATTATCTTCACGCCTAGTCTTGAACTTTAGAAACCTAAGGTTTCTATTAAAAGAGTCTATAAAGTGTTTGAATGATTTCTGTGTGGGCACAATTAACGTAATAACTCAAGAACAAGTCTATGAGCTAAATAGTTAATTCAAGATTAAGTATAATGAGTACTTAGGTGTCAAAATAAAATAGATATTTTAGAGAGAGAGAGAGTGAGAGGGTCTGCCAAAACCATGAGAGAGCAAGAAGAAAACTTAATTTTCACATCTCTATGTGAGGCTCTATTAGGAGAAGGAAATATAAGAAAGGGTAATTACCCTTTCCTATTGTGTATTCATGACACAATATTTGATTTTCTCTCTCCTTTTCCTTGTACATGGTCGGCCATCATTGAGCATTAGTGAGGGAAATTTATATCATTCTCAAACAAATTCATTTCCTCTTTTCATAATTAAAGACAAAAAATTGTCTCCTCTTTAAATGTGTTTTGGCCAAACTTTACACCTAGGGAAGGAGCTTCTAGATGTTTTCTTATTTCTTTTCAGACAATTCTTAAAATACCCATTGTAGGATTAATATTGCACAAATAATGAAATTAATTTCATAATTCCTCAAACGAGTTCTCGGCTTAAGAAACTAATTTATATTTCCATCATATGAAAATATTCAAAGTCTTATTTTGACATTCACATCATTTGATGTCTATGTGGACAAAAATACCCTTTAGACATTTTCCGAGAAAATTTATTGTTCAACACTTGAATTTATTTTAATTTAGCTTCTAGTTTAACAATCATCCTCTAATTACCTATAATAGTGATCTTATGGCTCCAAATGAACAAAGTTTGAGCTACTCTACTTGGAATCAAAACTTCACAAACCTATTCCGAGTATAATCTTAATGTCAACTGACTCCACTAAAGAGTTGACACTGAGAATCCATCGGTTCAAATGAATTTATTTTCTACTCAATTTCAACTTAATTATATTAAGTTTATCCAATGTTATCTATGATTACCCTTCATGAATATCATCAACTAGATGGAATTTATAAAATTACCATTTTACCTTTCTAGTTGTTATTTGCTCAACTCATTTGTTATTTGTGAATAATTTAAAACAATGTATTGACGAGGAGCTAACACGTCACATTGTTTCATCCAAATAAAGTCATTTTTGGATACCGCGCGGTTTATTTATTTAAAATTCAAATAATAAAGCATGAGGTGATATACATTGCATTTCAGCAATCTTGTACATGAAAGATTTATTCACAATCCAAGTAATAAAGCATGAATGAACGTTTCAACTTTTATTAATTTAATCAGCAAATTACAATGAGGACTCATGAAAGATTTATATTATATCAATATGTAAATAAATAATCTTCTTGTGGGCATCCCTACCAACAGCCTTTAGATTTCAACACTGAATCTAAACTCTCTATCATCCATCAGATCAATATCTATGGTTGAAAATATTTCTCTTCAAAGAGATATTCAGGGAAGAGAAAGGGGGAGAGAGTTCGGCCACCCCTCGGGCTTATCCCTAGGGGATTTTTGGCCACTCCCTTGTACCAAGCTCAATTCGAAATTCCCAAGCCCAAAAATCTAATTAATTATTTATTTACTTGATTAAACTATAAATAAAAAATTATCCTATAGACATTTATTTAATTCTCCGAATACCCGTTTTCTAGAATTAATTTTGTCAATCACCATTACAGCAAGTGAGATTAAATAATGATTCAACACTATTATTCTAAAGTTCATATCCTCCTTTATCTGAGCCAAATCACAGACTATGGACCTAGTAGTAGAAGTTTAACAAACCCGACGAAAAAGACGATACAATCCTATCTTTTTTCATCAATTTGTCTAGTCGTTATCAATACTCCACTGTGTAATCAAAGACTTAATCCTTCTTTGATACTAGAATTATATTTACTTATTGTGACGAGTGTCCACTGAGATAGTCAGCTCGTGATCAAGATCCTTCAGGTTCAACTCATGCCAAGAGAAGTCAATTTATTCCATTATACTTCTCTTGATATATATCAGCCCTAACCATCGTTGCTTTCCCAGCGAAAACCACGTTTTTCAAGCAAGGATGCCAAGCTTCGCTACGACATTCTCATGGGGTAGTGTAGTCGCTGAGCAAGGATTTCAAGTTAGTCGCCAACCCAAAAATGAGGCAAACTTGAACACGGTGTACGAATTCTACGCCAACCTAAAGGATGTTGAGGAGTATCGTCAGTGGTTGCAAAATTGCGACTACGACAAAATAGCGGAAACATTGTGCATTCCGAGAGAGACCTGGATTACCGATAAAAGAAAACGTATATTCACCAAGTTAGCCAAAGCTTCGATTTACTTTATTTGTGCTCGCCTCTATCCGATCAAGCATTTCAGAACTTTGGGGGAGGATCATCTCCATCTCTGCTATTGCATCATCAAAGGCTACACTATTAGCGTCGGTCGATTCATCTATCATTGGATGAAGAACATCAACTATGCTAACGAACGACACGGGCTACCATATCCATCAATCATCACCACCCTTTGTCTTAATGCGGGGGTAGAACGTTCGAAGACTGACACAATCAAGCCTTGTATGGGTCCCATCAAGGATTCGACCATCGATCGCTACAAAATTCAAGTGGAACAAGAAGAAGAGGAGGAAGATGCACCACCACCAAACCAGCCCATATAGCAACTACAAGTACCTCAGCTAATCGATCCTCGTGCCATCGACTATCTTGCACATGGCATGTACTACAACATCAGCGTTTCTCAACGCAATCAACAGTTCGCGATCCAACAAACCATTACGATCATAATCATATCAACCAACTGAACAATCTTTAAGCTCGTTGGAACATCAACCAGGAGAACCATATACGATTTCCTCCTTATCCACAGTATTCCGCATGGCCCCACCCAACACCGGAGTGGCCATAATATATCTCACCACCATATTCGGTGCCTCCACCACAACCATAAAACAAGGACAACAACGATGAATGAAGACTTGTGGTTTCTATTTATACTTCTAAAACTTATGGTTTTTATTTATAGTTTAAGTAGTTTTTTTTTTATGTTTTTTAACTTATATTTAAGACTTATGGTTGAACTACTATGTGTTTTAAGACTTACGGTTTTTAGTATATATTAATGTGTTTAGTTTTCTGGTTTATGACTACAATGTTTTAAGACAAAGTTTTTTAAGACTTGAGTCTCGGGATTTTTATTTAGAAATCTCGTCGTAGCGATAAAGTACTCCCGCTGCGGCCATTACATCTAGATGCGGCCGGAATCCTTCACCGCTGCGGTGAGATTTCAACAAAGTCTCGAGATTTTTTTTTTGAAATCTCGGCGCAGGGATAAAGGATTTTTGCTGCGGCCATGACATCTCGTCGTGGCAGGATTCCACCATTACGGCGAGATTTCAACAGAGTCTCCAGATTTTTGTTTTGAAATCTCGCCGCAGCGATGAAGGAATTTGTTGCAGCCATGACATCTCGCCGCCACAGGAATCCTTCACCGCTGCGGCTAATTATGCCCTTCGCCGCAGAGAGAATCTCAAATAATTACATGAAACATTTGAATTAATTATAATTATTAACTTGATAACATAACATATTCCAACAAATTATATTAATTCACTATTCAAACAAAAATAGCATCAATATCCCTACGTAGTAAATGAGAAACGTCATCATCATCAAAATCATCAATCTCTTCGTCAAGAGGTGGTAATCCGGATATAAATGAAGGAATACTAGTCATGTCTTCGTCCTCTTCTTCATCAACATTTCTCCCTTTCATATGAACCACTAACGATAACTCCAGATTTGCTGGATCTGAAGCATAGAATACTTGACTTGCTTGCGAGGCTACCAAAAATGAATCATTCTGATAACTAGTTCGTCTAAAGTTGACAATTGTTACTCCATCCTTATCAACTTTAACGTGGTTATTGTCTGCCCATTTGCAATTGAACAATGGGACTCGTAACCCACAATAATCAAGTTCCCATATGTCTTCAATGTATCCGTAGTAGTTCATAAAACCTTGTTTTGGATTCTTATCCTTGGTCGACGAAACATGTAATGCCTCAGCATAGAATGTAACACCAGAGTTTTTAACGGGATGCTTATTATCTTTATTTCTTGTGTAAAATGTAAAACCATTAACACACCACGGAGTGTACGTGGTAACCATTGAGGAAGGCCCTCCTAATAGTTTTCTCATTATAGAAGAATGTCATGTCTCCTCAAATCTTCGTTTTCCAAGCCATTTTTGAAACGAACGGTTGTGCTCACTTTGTAACCATTTTTCATTTCTTACTTTCTTTGGATCATTCACTCTCAATTCATTCATATGAATATTTAAAAATGGCATTATGTCAAAAACGTTGTGTAACACGTGAAGAGAGGCTCGATCCAGAGAATAAATACCATTTTTTGCGATTCACGGTAGAATAAATACATGAACATAAAAACATGGTTATATAATATTTTCTGGATTTAACTAAATATAAAGTGTAACCAATAAAAGATACCTGTAGATAAGTATTTTGATTCAAAACTCAAATTTTTGGGCACGCCGATTTCATTTACTGTAGCTAAATATTCAGAACAAAACTCAACAGCTCTTCTGCTATATAATTTTCTACTATGCTCCCTTCCGGTCTATTGTAATTCTTAACATAACTCTTCCATATTTTCATATAAGCTCGATTGGATACATCCACCTCAAAAACACGGGCCCATATAATTTCACTTCACGTACGAAATGAACGGCTAAGTGAACCATGATGTCAAAAAACGAAGGTGGAATAACTTTTTTAACATACACAAAGTTTTCACTAACTTTGATTGCATGTAATCCAAACGAACGGGATCGATAACTTTTGAGCATATCGAGTTGAAAATTACGCATACCTTGGATATTGCAAATCTCACATCTCTTGAAAATATACCACGTAAAGCGAGAGGTAACATTTGTTGTAGTAACATATGAAAATTGTGAGTTTTCATCCCAATGAGTCTTAAATCTTTTAAAGATACAAATCTCTTAGAGTTTGAAGAATGACCATCGGGTAACTTGATAGATGCGAACCATTTGCACAACTTCTTCTTCTCATTCCGATCAAGAGTGTATTTCGCCGGTGGTTATTTTGTTTTCTCCCTCCTTCTTGAGGATGCAAAATGCTCCTAATATTCATTGCCTTGAGATCCATTCGAGCTTTTATTCTATCTTTCGATTTATTTGGATCATCAAGCAGCGTTCCGACGATCGATTTGCAAACATTTTTTCAATGTGCATAACACCCAAACAATGTCGAACATAGTGCGTCCTCAAATACGGGAGGTCGTAGAAACCTGATTTTTTCTTCCAAGGATTATCTTTGAACGATTCTTAGTACTAACATTCTGCTTTCGTTTCCCGAGCACTTCTTTGATGTTCTTAACCATTTCGTAGACATCTTCACCAGAAAAACTCTAGGAGAAAGTCGTTCTTCAGTTTTTCCATCAAATGCCCGTTTCAATCGCCCGTACGAATGATTTTTTGGTAAATACGTCGATGACCAAGAAAAACTGTCTTCTTCCCATGCTTCAACCGAATGGAGGATGTCTCTTTTATGCAAATCGGACAACCAATCGAGCATTTCACTAAGTATCCTGACAAGTTTCCATAAGCCAGAAAATTGTTAATAATCCACATCAACATTGCTCTTAAGTTGAACGAATCTCCACGGTAAGCACTTTTTACTTCAAATCCTTTCTCTCATAGAATCTTCAAGTCATCAACCAATGGAGCTAAATACACATCAATATCATTACCTGGTTGGCTCGGTCCTGATATCAATAGTGTTAACATCAAAAATTTCTCTTCATACACAACTTTGGAGGGAGATTGTAATTCGCAAGTATAACCGGCCACACACTGTATTTACTACTCATCATGTTGAACGGATTCATGCCATCAGCCGCTAAACCAAGACGCAAATTTCGAGGATCAAGATGAAATCCTTATACTCTAAATTGAAGGATTTACATTATGAAGGGTCAGCAGGACGTCTCAACATACAATCATCGATACGCTTTTCGGAGTGCCAAACCATGTCTTTCGCGTGTCTGACACTAGTAAACAATCGTCGAAACCGCGACATTAGAGGAATGTACCACAATTACTTAAATAAATTTAATCAATAAAATTATAACACATGGAATTTAATAAATAAATTGTAATGAGTTGCGTACCTTAATCGGGATTACTTTAACTCTGTCATGTAGAATTTTACCCTTCTTCCACATTCATTCGGCGCATGTCGGACATTGATCAAGATCTTCATTCTTTTTCCTATATAAAACACTATTATTCGGACACACATGAACTTTCTCGTACTTCATGCCTAATGTGCTTACAGTTTTTTTTGCCTCATACATATTCAAAAGAACTTTATTGTCCTTCGGAAATGCATCTTTAAGAGTTTGCATCAATAATGTTAAGCTTGTATAAATCCAACCACCTGATGCCTTCAAATGGAATAAAGTTACTAAAAATGATAACTTCGAAAATTTTGTACACCCTTCGTACAACGGTACTTCCGCATCATTATTCATCGACTCAAATAATTATGGCCGCTCAACAAAATCCTCCTCCAAATCATATGATCATCAACATCATCTTCGTCAAGATCGTTTTTGTATGTCGCTTTAGATCTAAAAACCTCACCATGGTAGAACCATATTTGATACGACGTCATTATTCCATGTGCAAATAAATGATTCCGAACAATCTTAATTGGAAAATGTCTATGATTTGCATATTGCACACAAGGACAACGAATCGACTCATCTTTCATATTTTCTCTAGAAAATTCACAAAACTCATCCACAACTTTTTCAGATATATCACTTAATCTATTCTCCCACATCCAATTTCTCATCTTCTTGAGATCTTCATGAAAAATATATAGCCCTAGTTAGCATATAATATAAACCAACACAAATTTGACATTAATATTAAGAAACGCTTATAAGTTTTGAAATTATACACTAGATCTGCTTGAGAGAACGACACCGAATCGTGAGAATAGGGTTTTGTAATGATTTTCAAAATAGAAGATGTGTTAACAACAGAAAAGAAAATTATAAATTCCCGAAAACCTCCCTGCGGCGAGATTTCGATAGTGCCACGGCGAGATCTCCCACAACGGTTACTATAAAGGTTGTAGGAGCATTCTCAAGCAGTCTCGCTGCGGCGATAATAAAATTTGACAGCGGTGAGATTTGTTTCACCGCGGCTTGATTTAAGCGTCGCCACAGCAAGATTCGATCAGAGGCTACCCAGAATCCCGCAAGAATCTTTGTCGCGGCGATGAGAAAATTTGGTTGCAGCGAGATGTGTTTCGCCGCGGCTATTTTTATGCATCGTCACGGCGAGAGTCGACTAGAGGCTACCCAGAATCTCACAAGCAGTCTCGCTGCGGTGACGCTTAAATTAATCTACGGCGAGATGGGTTTCACCGTGGCTGGTTTTGTAGTTCGCCGCAGCGAGATTAGACCAAAGTCTACCCAGAATCCCCCAAGCACTATCCCTGCGGCGGCTTAGGAATCTGGCTGCGGTGAGAAACTCCCACAACGCTTACCAAAACCCGTTGTGGGATCTCTCCACAGCGGTTTTTGTACATGGCTGCGTCAAGATCCCACAACGGATTTTGGTAAGCGTTGTTGGAGGTTTTAAAATGAATTTTTTTCAATATTTTCAATTCCCGCTCAAAAAAATTCGACCTAAAACATAAATTTTTCTATCTTTCTCTCCTCACTCTCCCGTCCTCTCCTCCCTTCCGCCCTCTCCTCCCTCTCGCCCTCTCCTCATATCCGCCCTCTCCTCCCTCTCGCCCTCTCCTTCTCCTGCCCTCTCCCTCCCCCCTATCGGCCTCTCCCTATTCTCCTTATCGCCCTCTCCCTCTCCTCCCCCTCGCCCTCTCCTCCCTCTCGCCCTCTCCTTCCCCTCCCTCTTGCCCTCTCCCTCTCGCCCTCTCTCTCTCCTCTATCTCGCCCCTTCCCTCTCCCGCCCTGTCCCTCCGCCCTCTCGGCCTCTCCTTGTCCTCCCTTTCGGCCTCTCCCTCTCCTCCCTCTTGCCATCTCCCTCTCCGTCCTCCGTCTCGCCCTATCCTCGTTCTCCCGCCCTCTCCTCCCTCATGCTGCTCTATCTCGCCTCCACGCTCTCTTCGGCCTCCCTAAGTTATGTTTTTTTTTTGTTTTTTTATGTTTTTTAATTATAATATTAATTTTAGTGTTAATTAGATTTGTGCGTGTTAATTAGAATGTTAGTGTGAGTTTGAATTATAACATTTTGTGTTGAAATTGAATTAGAATGTTAATGTTAATTAGAATGTTAGTGTGAGTTTGAATTATAATGTTTTGTGTTGAAATTAAATTAGAATCTTAATCTTAATTAGAATGTTAGTGTGAGTTTGAATTTTAACTTGTGTTGAAATTGAATTAGAATGTTTCTTGTTATATTGGTTTTTTATTTAATTGCGTTTTAAATTATGTTTTACTAGGTTCGATGTCTTCTACTACCACTAGTACTAGCGATAATAGCCTTAAGAAAGTTAGAAGACTCTTATCGGTAGATTTAAAGGAATCGGGAGAACGAAGAAATACTCTTATGAGTCGAGTTAATAAGGTCAAAACTCTAGGTAGAAAGATATCGTTATCATTTGACGAAAAAGGTCAACCAACAGGTAAAGAGGGGGACGAATTGTGGAGTTATTTTGGTGTGTTAGCTAGAGAGCACGTTCCTATTTTGATGCGCAATTGGAGATTAATGGAGAACAATCAAATAAAATAGCGTATTTGGAACGAAATACAAGAAGGATTTGGAATTCCGATTGAACGGAAGCACAATTGTCTTATGAGAGTTGGAGAAGCGGCAAGGTTATTTTGTCATGAGTTGTATCATGATCTAGTCGAAGACAAAATCAAAGAACCTAGCGTTTTAAAGAGACCGACTTGTGTACTGAATTTTGTCACAAGTATTACCAAAGAATATTGGATTAAGTTTGTGGAGTACAGAAGAACCGTAATATTTAAATAATCATCGGATAGTGGAAAACAAAATACCTCAAAAATCAAATACAAATCGATTGACAAAATGTAAGATTTATTTTTTAATTGATATTTACTTCATATTACTTAACTCTTTGTTAATCGATTGTATTATCGTTGTCTAATGAAATGGGAGTATGGGCTACAAAAGAGGAATTATGGATTAACTCGCGGAAGAAAGACGAAACAACATTCAAGGACAATGACGCCAAAGCAATGACAGAAAAAAATTGTAAGTCTTATATATATTTTATACTATTACTATTCTATTGTTAACTAACAATAATATGTGTATAGCAATTGTTATCGCAACAAGCAATGGAAGGGTTTTGGAGACCGAAAAATGGAAAAAAAATATATATATTATAAGAAGCCTTGGGAACATCTCGCCAATGCGGTCAATCGAAGCACTCTACACAATTCAAGTATTATGTCCCTCCAAGTTCGAGCAAAAATGAGAAGAAGATGCAACAACAATTAAATTATCTTACGTCATTAGTCATGGAAAAATTAGGAGGAAATGAAGGCATAAATTTGAATGAGTATATGTCTAGTTGTGATAATGTGAAGGAGTGTAATAATGAGCATGTAAATGAAAATATGAGTGTCAACGAGATACCAAGTGAAAAGATACCCAATCTTGACAAAGAGATGGTCAACAATGAACTCCCAATTACACCAATCGCGAATTTAGGTAAGTTTTTTGTATTCTTATTAATATATATTAATTAGATGTTTAGCGTTATGAATGTTTATTTGTGTAGAACATGATGATGTGTGCATGGGTATCCTTCAAGACGAAGGAAATCTCAAAGGGGTTAATAAGCAAAATAGTGTTTGTGTTAGTAACTCATTGAATCCAACCACGCCGGTAACTCCAACTTTGGAAGACAAAGTCGAATGTCGTCTCTTTATTGATGATGTTTCAAATGCCGGTATGATTCATGTTGCAAACAGATGTGCGTACAAGATGGGAGCCATAATTCACTTTACACCAACAGAGGAAGAAAATTTACGAGTAAGTATTTTAGGAGTGTTGGTTATAAAAGCGAAATTGCCAATTCCTACTGAAGATGCCATGAGTGGGTTCGTTAAGTTGCCAAAGAGGTTGGTGGAATTTGACGCATCAAAGTGGAGTCGCGGTCTGGTAGTCAAACAATAATAAAAAATGACTAATGAGAATCAATCAAGTCCCGATGACGGTAAAAAAATTCAATGCAAGCTTATTAATGCAAAATTTTGATTGGTAGCTCAACATGCCAACAAAATCATGTTAATATTTTGTTAGTTATAGTTATCTACGTTCAAGGTTAGAAAACGTAAAGAAAAATCACGGTTATCTATTTGTCGATCCGAGTGTAAGTTCTCACATGCCAACAAACAAGGAAGATGATTTTTTGTCTAAACGAGTCAAGGACGCTGGAAACATTGTACGGAAATGTAGGATCGATCAATTAGTTTTGATGCCCTGTCACATAAATGCGCTTTAGATGCTCGTTGTTATTGACCTTTGGAGAGATAATGCCTCGTTTTTAGATCCATTGAGCAAGAAGGTACCTCAAAATTTAATTCTATTAATAAAAAGGTAATAATTTCTTTTCTACATCCAGAAATTAATGTACATTCATCTATTAACATTTTTCTTATGTTTTTTATGTAGGGTGTATGCGGATTTTAAGCTCGAGTACCAAGACACCAATTGTAACGGACGATCAACTTACATCAAGTAATACATTGCTTTGAGGCAATACGGAAAAATGGAATGCGGGTATTTTATCTTATGTTATATGCGGTATAGCAAAATTACTAAGTAGGAAATGATATACGCCAGAAGATTTAGAGAGTGTGAGAGAGGAATGGGTAACTTGTATTCAAACGTTTATAGAATGTGATGATTAGATTATTTGTGGATATATTTTGATTTTTGGTTGTAAATATTATATTTTGGTTGCTACACCTTGGTTTATCATGTATATTCGCAATTGTGCACTTTATGTGAATTCGGATTTTGAAGATTTTGGTAATTTTGTTGACGTCATCGCCGCAGCGAGATTCATCCAACGCTGCGGCAAAACTTTTGAAAACCTTACATTTTGTCCACAATGCTTCAAATATCCGTGTACAATATATGATGCGGCAAGATTTCCCACAACGGATATTTGAAGCGTTGTGGGATATCTCACCGCAGCGGAGATCGTACATGGCTACGGCGAGTTTATTTTTCCAATAACCCCGCAGCTCTTTGAAATCTCACGAGATTTCCCACAATGGATGTCCAAACCGTTGTGGGAAATCTCGCTGCAGTGGAGTTTTGTTGGAAATTATAAGTTTCCTGCAATGGATAGCAAGTGTTGTGGGACGTCAAAGCACCCACAACGGATACTAAATGTTGTGGGAGATCAATTCTCCCAGAACGGTCAGCTAAGCCTATTGAAAGCTTCTAAAATGCAGGATCCCACAACGATTAATAACCATTGTGGAAGATTTCTACAACTGTAAATAAGCGATGTGGGATCCAATTTTTGTAGTAGTGCTGCCTCTTCCTGGCTGGATGTGTCTCCCATGCGCCTACCTCTCGCCGGTTGGATGCGCCTCATGTGCGCCTGCCTTTGGCAAAGAGTCAGCCAGCCGGACGAGTTCCTTGCGCGCGCCTCGTGTTCGCCGGATGAGCCTCGCTCGTGCCTCATCCTTTTTATCTAGGTTATCACGGGGCCCGAACTCCAGAATCTCACAAAAACTACCACAATTTGATTCAATGATATTACACTTGAGGTATTTGGGAGATCAAGAGGGTGGTCTGTTTATGCGAACAACGGGAGCAGGGAAAAACTCAAAAGATCAAGGAATTTGGGAACAAAAATTTTCCTCTCACTCTCTATCTCTATCTCTCGGCCGAAATGTCTAAGACAGGGGGGATGGCTGAGAATCACACTTAGGGTTAGGGTTTAATGATACAAAACATATTTTTATATCTGAGAGAATGGGCCTCAGTTAGGTCAAAATAAGATATTGGCCCACTAGTCAACCTTAAACCCAACAATCCTTTTAATTAGTTTGAAAATAAGTTTCCAATCCATAATTCATTAATAGTGGCCCGCCAACTATTATATTTATCCTCCAAAATTATTTTATTTATTTCTATAATAATATTTAATTAAATTAGAACATCTTATTGATTTAATGACATGTCAGTAATTCTGTTCATACTATACAAATAAGGACGAAATGAGAAAAAAAATTATTTTCATCTTTTATTTATTTGAATCACAAAATTGTATAATTATATATATATATATATACAATATGGTTTATTAAATAAATGTAATAATAAATAATCAATTATTTAGAAAATAATTTTCTTAGTGTAAATTACAATTTACATTTATTGAGAAAATCAATTATTTTTGTTCACTAAATCTCGTCCGAGAGTCTATCATTGAGATCTGATGGACCTACATGAACGAAACTTTAGAATAAAGTTCAGAATCAAAAGTTCACAAAAAAATTCGACTTTTAATTCTTAATCTTAGTCTATTCCACTAAATTACTAATTTTTAAACTCTTAATGTTCATAGGCGTTTAAAACAATTCTTCACACAATCCACGGTGTATTTTATGATATTACCCTTTGTGTGTATCATTAACTCAGAGGAATGTAAAATTAATATTTTACCCCTAAGTTATTATTTCGCCAACTACTTTGTTATTATTGAACGAGAAAAACATAAACTAAGATGTCTCAACATGTCACATGTTTTATTTAAGCAATGCTTTATTCATTAAATGCCAGGCCCGATTTATTCGCTCACACTCTTATAACAAAGCATGGTATGATAACTTAGCATTGTTTCAGCATAAATTTCATATCTGTGAATCACATAATTCAACGAAACAGTATTATGACACCAACCGTCGGGTCAATTAAACTTCATTAAGTCATTTCCATTGAGAAATCAAATGTCATAATGTGTGACAAGAAACTATGTATTCACTTCAGGTTTTAAGTAATTACCAAAATATCTCTCGTATGTGATTTTGAAATTTCGAGTGATTAAACGGCTTTATCTTGAGCTTCAAAGTATCACAAGTCTTGTTCAATATCTGTTGGAATCGATCTAGTATTTAGCAATTAATTATCATATCATATATGGCAAAATATAAAAAATTGGCTTTAACACGTGTAAAACTATTTTACTACCTAGACAAAGTGCATGAACATGTTGTAAATTAAAACTTATAATAAATATGAAAAATACTTATTACCATTTTCCTGTTTCTTGATCTTGGAGACTCTTTTCGTATAGAGATCATACGTCTCCCCTCGCTACGTCTTGTCTTTGGATTCTCGAGCAACCACGAAAGTTTCTACTACTAGAGTCTTCGAGCGTTTGAAGATTTTAGTGAGTGGGCACTATTAAATAATATGAACCAAGAACAAGTCTTGGATCATAAGCTAATTCTCTAGATCAAGTGAGAATTTAGGTGCCAAAATAAAAGAGTATTTTAGAGTGACAGGGAGAAGGTTGGTCGGCTAGAAGAGAGAGAGAGAGGAAGACCAAAAAACTTAATTTCACATATCAATGTGAGGCTCTATTATAGGAGAAGAAAATATAAGAAATGGTAATTACCATTTCCTATTGTATATTCATGACACAATATTTTATTTCATCCTCCTTTTCTCTTATACATTGTCTGCCACCCTATGTCATAAGTTAGGGAAATTTGTTTCCTAACTTAGCACATTTGTTTCCTTCTCAAAGAAATTCATTTTCTCTTTTCTTTTAGGAAATTACCAATATACAATAATGCACCAAATAGAAAAAGATATTTCTCTATCTATCTTGATGTATTATGGCCGGCCATATGGGTGTCTACACACATATTTACTTCCTAATTTGTTCACAACAAAATAAGGAAAAAGTCTTCACATTATTGCCCATACAATAACATGTCACAAAATTTAATTCACTAAGCTTAAAAACCAATTTTCAGCTGTGTGACTTTATATCAATTTGTGAAAAAAATCAAAACCTTATTTTGACATTTTACATCAATTATCCTTAAGGACGAAAATACCCTTTAGACCATTTTCGGAAAATACGTCTAGTTCAACAATTGAACTTATTTTGACTTAACTTCTAATTTAACAAACTCTAATTACTTGTGATAGTGACCTCATACACCCAAATGAACAAATCTTTAACTAGGACTTTTGGACTCAATGTTCACAAACTTTTTCAAGTCTAGCTTAATGACAACAGACTCCACTAAAGAGTTTACACGGAAAATCTCTCGGTTCAAAGGAAAATATTTTCTATTCAAAAATTGTGATGAGCAAATTCATTGGATATTATCGAATGATTACCCTTCATGAATATCAACAACTAGATGGGATTTATAAAATTACCATTTTACCCTTCTAGTTGTTATTTCCTCAACTCCTTTAATACTTGTGATTAAGTTAAAAATGATGTATTGACGAGGAGGTAACAAGTCACAACGTTTTATCCAAAAGAATCTTTTATTCTATGTGGACACCGGCCGTTACATTTATTCACAATCCAAGTAATAAAGCATGAGGTGATATACATTGCATTTCAGCAATCTTGTACATGAATTCCATATCTATGAGAACTTCACAAAGTATACTCATGTCAACTTCATAACCCAACACATTATCAATAAAGCGCATATAGTTCACAAACTTGGATCTAGAGTGTAACTTTCTCAAATGAATATATTGAAGTTATGAAATGACATGTCTCATTTCAGGATTTAGGTAAGCACGATGCAATTCATACATAGTGACATGGAGACAGGATAGGTTAAATGGAATGTTCTTACATTGTCTCTAAAGGTGCACTGGTCAATTCAGTATCTTCGGCAGATACATTGGAAGAACTATAGATTTCCTAACTCTTTGTGCCCCGTAACCAAACATCATAGATTCTTCCAACAATCGTACTAGGATCAATAGTCCGTTGATCTTTAGATTGTGAATATTTTGTTTCAATCAAACCATGAAAAGTTTATTCACGCAAATCTACAGTTGTCTCTTATTACGTTGTTAGGTTTGATTAAGGACTATAAGATTATTGAATATCATAAATCTCCAATCAAACAAAAAAGGAATGACTGAACGTTTCAATTTTTATCAATTTAGTCAGCAAATTACAATAATGACTTATGAGAGAGATTTATATTACATCGATATGCAAATAAATAAGCTGCTTGTGGGCATCTCTACCAACAAACTCCCACTTGACTCAAAGAAGATGAGTATAGTCTTTCATGCCTAATCTGTCTCGATGTTGGTCGAAGACCTTGTTTGATAGGGCCTTGGTGAAAGGATCTGCTAAGTTGTCAACCGATGACGTGGGCAAGACGAATTCTGGCCAATTCGTTCCAAATTCACATTTTTTTATTTCTCGCGCATCTCAAATTCAAATTTCAAAGTCACCGGCCTAAAATAACACCAATAATAGTTAATTACTTCACTTCCCACCATTAATCCCTTCGTCTCTTACAAGTATCTTTAATATTTTATAATATTAAAAATAATGGGGGCTGATTGTTGGAATATGGATTAGCTTGGTTAAAATTAATATATTGGTTTTAATAAGGCCCAATATCCAAAGACACTTTGGCTAAAGCCCATATGATAGAATAACCGAATTCCAATCAAGGTGCGACGAGCTTGATCTTGATAAAGTCTACTGTAAACATAGCCTACTTTTCCTTGAAGACCGGATCTATGAAAAATTTAATGCCTATTCTTTAGTAGCGACATTCAATGTGGCAGCAAATTTAAAAATCTCGGCAACACATGTTACGAGCTAGATAATCGATCATTAGTATAAATGTTGAAGTAGATTAGTTAGACATGACATCATATTCTTATTATTCATTGCTTACTCCTCATATTTATTGTCAAAGTAAATTGTATTTTTACTCGATATCAATACGGTTTGCACTTTGTCTATTTACTCTATCCAGTTTTAATTACTAGATATTAGTACTACAAAATCATACTAAGATCCACTTATTAAATATAAATCGTATAAACTATATATTTTTTTGTTTTGTGACTGTTGAGTAAGAAATCTGACATCAACACTTGACGGATCATAAAATTGTTACCGCTGTATAGGCAACTATTTTAAACATTACATTGTCTTTTTTCAAAAGACAGACTTGATATTTTCCCTTATTTACTTCAAAACGACAAGGTTATACCGTTTATATAATTTCATCAATATCACTATGTAAGTGTTGGCAGAGATGCCCACAAAAAGATTGTTTATTTACATATTGATGTAATATATAAATCTTTATAAAGTCCTTATTGTAAATGGCTGATTAAATTAATAAAAGTTGAAACGTTCATTCATTCCTTTTTAGTTTGATTGAAGATTTATGATATTCAATTGTCTTATAGTCCTTAATCAAACCTAACAATGTATGAAGAGACAAATGTAGATTTGCGTGAACAAACTCTTCATGGTTTGACTAAAACGATATATTCACAATCTAAAGATCAACGGACTATTGATCCCAGTATGATTGTTGGAAGAATCTATGATGTCTGGTTACGAGGCATAGAGAGTTAGGAACTCTATAGTTCTTTCAAAGATACTTAATTGACCAGTGCACCTTTAGAGAGAATAGAAGAACAAACCATTTAACATCTTCAATCTCAAGGTCACTATGTATGAATTGCATCATGCTTACCTAAATCCTGAAATGAGATATGTCATTTCATAGCATTAATATTCTCATTTGAGAAAGTCAAATTCTAGATCCATCATGTGATCTAGACTAGGCCAATTGGTGAGATATTAAGTTATGAAGATGTCATGAACCAACTTTGTGAAGTTCTCATAGATATGGAATTCATGTATAAGATTGCTGGGATGCAATATATATCACCTCATGTTTTATTTCTTGGATTGTGAATAAATGAAGTGCGCAGTATCCAAAATTAAGTAGCGACTTTATCTGGATGAAACAATGTGACTTGTTAGCTCCTCGTCAATACATTGTTTCTGACTTAGAGTTGAGGAAATAACAACTAGAAGGGTAAACTGGTAATTTTGTAAATCCCGCCTAGTTGATGATATTCATGAAGGGTAAACATAGATAACATTCAATGGATCCGCTCAACATAATTAAGTTGAATTTGAGTAGAAAATAAATTCATTTGAACCGAGATATTTTCAGTGTCAACTCTTTAGTGGAGTCAGTTGACATTAAACTAATACTCGAAAAATGTTTGTGAACTTTTGAGTCCGAGTATAAAAGCTCAAGTTTTGTTCATTTGGATCCATAAAGTCACTATTACAGGTCATTAGAGTATGATTGTTAAACTAGAAGCTAAATCAAAATAATTTCAAATGTTGAACTAGACTTTTTCTCGGAAAATGTCTAAAGGGTATTCTTTTTTCCACATGGACATAAAATGATGTGAATGTCAAAAGAAGATTTTGAATATATGATGAAAATATAAATTAGTTTCTAATGCCGAAAAGTCGTTTGAGGCATTAAGAAATTAATTTCATTATTTGTGCAATAAGAATTCTACAATTGATATTTTAAGAATTGTCTTAAAATAAATAAGAAAGCATCTAGATGCCCCTTCCCTAGCTATGAAATTCGGCCAACATGCATCAAAGAAGAGATTTTTATTTTCCTTTAATTATAAAGATAATTACCCAAAAGGAAAAGAAGAAATAAATTTCGTTGAGAAGGAAATAAATAAGCTAAGTCAGGAAACAAATTTCTCCTTGCTTGTGTTATAGTGGCCAGCCATATTGAGAGAGAAAGGAAAAGGGGAAATCAAATATTTTGTCATGAATACATTATTTTTTCATAAATGAATAATTGACCTTTATAGATTTTCATTCTCCTATAAATAGAGCCTCACATAGAGATGTGAAAATAAGTTTTTTCCAAGCTTCATTCTTGCTCTCTCTCTCATTGTGGCCGACCCCCTCTCTCTCTAGAAAATACTTCTTTTATTTTGGCACCTAAGTCCTCATTAGACTTAGGCTAAATTAGCTCTTTAGCTCATACACTTGTTCTTGAGTTATTTTGTTTAATTGTGCCCACACACATTTTTTTTTAAACCTCTATAGACTCTTGTAATAGAAACTTTAGGTTTCTCGAGTTCACGTTTAGGCTTGAAGGAATCGAGCTAGAAGAGATGATCAACCTTTCTCAAGATCCATTGAAGATCAAGCTACAAAAAAGGTTAGTATTTAAATAATTAAATAATGTTTTAATTTATAACATGTATATGCACTTTATCTACGTTAGTAAAAATTGTTTTACTAGTAAAAGAAATTTTTATATTCCGCTATTAATATGATTAATGATAAATTATTCTTAATCCTAGACCTATTCCAACAATAAAAGGTTGTTTTGACATCCATGTGGTGTAGTTCTAAGTTGAATTGAGTTACTCTAGACATCATGATCCTGAATAGTTATACTTCATCACATATGACATGTCTCTGTATATTCAATTCCTTTTACCTAAGTGAATCCCTTAGCTACCAATTTGGTGTTAAACTTATGAGCATTAGAATTAACCCCTTATTTGATGTTATACACGGCCACATGTTTATGTGATTTAGGCCTTTTCACTATGATCCAAGTATTGTTCTTGTATAGAGAACTCATCTCTTCCGGCATAGCCTTGATCCATCTCTTGGCCTCGTGACAAGCTTTGAGGTCTTTGAATTACATGGGTTCTGGCATTTCAAGTACAGAAGCAAAACCATAAGCTAATAGGTCAACATAAGCATGAAAACCATACCCTTAAGTTGGTTTGGGAAATCTTTTGCTTCTGTCTCTGACTAGTTGATATGAATGAGATGATCCTTGGTCAGATTTATGTTGGTGATTGATACACCTTAGCAAACATATTAAATGCGGAAAATTATTAATTGCACTCACAAAATCCAATTAATAATAAAGATTGCTAAACAAGATCTAGATTTATTAATTTAATTCAATTGCGGAAGAAATTCAGCAACCGATACTAGAGAATAAGTTTATAGAAAATTTACGGGTTTGGGATCAGCTACAGAACGCCTCGATCCAAAGCGCGCTCTGTTTCATCCTTCTTCTAAATCGACTCTGTTTCATCCTTCTTCTGAATTGACTCTGTTTCATCCTTCTTCTGAATCGAGTACTCGAGGATGACACCGTAGTCTTCCGAAACGTAATCTCCGAGGCGAATAAGAAATATGAGTAGGCACAATAGATTCTCACAAGATCTCAAAACCAGATTGTTTCGGGATCTATCTCCTATTATTTAGGAACGAAATTTTGTAATTCCTAGGAAAATGGGAGAAGAAATTTGACCAAGAGAGAGAGAGAACTTGGCCGACTATTCAGTGCTGGATGGAATGGTTTTTCCTCTTCCCTTCTATCCATATTTATATCGTTTAGGAAGAGATAACCTCTGAGAGATTTTCTCTCATTTTTGTTGAGATACCCTCTCCTTTCTAGAGATATTCCCTCCTTCTAGAGATATTCTCTCATTTGGATTTAATATGGGTCATTAGATCTCAACAGTGAATCTAAACTTTCCCTCATCCATTAGATCAATATCTATGGGAGAGGTTTTCTCTCTTTCAGATAGAAATCCAAGGTGAACTTCAACGGAGAAGTTTCGCGGCATTCCCCTAAGGGGAATTTCGACCACCCTAGTGCCACGGCCCAACTCAAGAATTTCCAAAGCCCATATACTTAAAATCTAATTAATTATTTATTTACTTTATCCAACAATAAGAAAAACAATTATGCTATAAACATTTATTTAATTCTGCGAATACCCGTTTCAATAATTAATGTTGTCAGTCACCATTTCAGCAAGTGAGATTAAATAATGAACAACATTATTATTTGAAAGTTTTATCCGCTTTTATCAGAGCCGAATCGGGGACTATCAACCTAGTAGTAGAAGCTTAACGAACCCGACAAAAAAGAAAATATAGTCCTATCGCGTTTTCATTAATTCGTCTAGTCTTTATCAATACTGCACTATGTAATCAAAGACTGAACCCTTCTTTAATACTAGCATTATTTTTACTCATCATGATGAGTGTCCACTAATATAGTCAAATCGTGATCAACCCTAAGCATTGTTGCTTCCCTAGCGAAAAATTCTTTTGAACGTAAACTTACATCGAAAGTGCACGCAATCAATCGATTCTTGAATCCACCCTTAGGTGAGTGAACATTTACCTCCTTTCAGGGAGGCTGGATTTCGTGTCTTTAAATCACTTCCCACTCGAATCATACTCTAAGAAGACTCCCAAGAGAAGACTTCCAAGACATAAGTTGTGATTAGCATGAATAGCCTTTTAACGAATGAGTTAGAGAGCTCAAAAACATGATTCAGTGTCAATAACCACTTCAGGATTCAGATCAAGTCTCACTGTGACCATCAAAGTGGCCTTTGTTAATGCGTCGTAACGGTCCTTAAATGACACATATACCCAGAAGCAGGTCCAGGTCGTACACTTAGCATAAGTGTAGAATGCTCCTACATATACGGCCTGATAATACGAGCTCCAAAGCTTTATGTGTGGTCCGAGACTCAACTTCGGTGCCACTTTGTGAATTTATTTAGGATTTGGATTTTTCCTTTCGAGTAAGGCTACCTACGTACCATCTTGCAAGGATCAATTCATTCGTAGTTTGATTTTTTTTTCCTGTTTTTATCATTAATACTTTTTTAAATTGATGATATTCCAAGATCTTAAGACGAGAGTTCCATTTAAGGTCTCGAGGTCATACACTCCAGAGTGGACCACACATGTAACTTGGTAAGGTTCTTCCCAATTTTATCCAAGTTTTCGATATTAAGTTCCCCGGTGTTTTGAAAAAACTTTGCGAAGGACTAAGTCTCCGACTTGACAGTTTTGCGGACTCGCTTTTTTATTATAAAACTTAATTAGAAACTGATTGTCCGTATTGTAGAACTCTTACTAAACCTCTGTCTCTTTTATCTCCGATGAAGTCTAAAGATTCTTGTAGAGCAATATCTTTTCAGGGTCTTGTGTGATCATGGTCCGCAATGTACTTCTTTCATGTTCTATTGGCATGACAGTAATGCCATAGAACAGTGATAGTAAAGTTTCTCTATTTGGGTGTCGTGGGCTAGTTCGATATGCCCAGTGTATTGCGGATAGCTCGCCTTCCCATCGTAATTTTTCCGAGGTCAAACTCTTTTTATAGAGTTTTGCTGCTTCAACATGTCTGTTGCCTTGAGAATATATAGGGTTGAGATCCTCAGTTCATAGTTATTTCAGAAGTAGATAGTCTTGAGCCTCTTAGACATGAATGGTGATCTAGTTTGTCATGATCTCTTTGGGGCCTCAGTGTGCATATGATATTTTTTCATATGAAGTTTCAATATATGAATCCTTGATTAAAGTAAATGCGTCGGTTTCGATCCATTTGAGAAATAGTCAGTTAAGACTAGTAGGTAACGAAGTCCTCCTAAGGCAACTGGCATGAGTCCGACTATGTTTATGGATCATTTCATGGATGGGCATGGTGCCGGAGTTGAAGATATTTAGGGAGGAAAATTTAACTTGAGACATTAGTTAGGCCCAACATGCTTAAAACGGGCTAAGCCCCATAAATACACCCTCATCGACTCGCCGAAGAATTGGACGAAATCAAATGCCGTGGGTTAAGTGATGCATTTTATGGTATGTACAAGGCTTGATTTGGCCCATGCCATTAGCTCACTCCGCATGTTCATGGCCAATGCAGAGAACATTGGCTAGATATGAAATGGCTCTTGAGGTATAATGTGATTATTACTGATGTGAGCGTAACCTATATGAGGACATGTACTAAGGTGATAATTGAAGGTTTTGTGTACTCTGTTTATATTGGAGACACTAACTCAGGGAAGTCAACCACTTCATATGTTTTTCTTCTATCTGCTAACAGTATAAGCTGGAGAACCCAACTTCAGACAGCGGTGAATTTGTCCATTGCATAGGCAGAGTGCATTGTTGCTACTGGGGCAGTGAAAGAAGGTATCCGGCTCAAAAGAATGTTGAAAGAACTAAAGTTATATGATGACACAATAATTATCTTCTTAGATAGTCAAAATGATTTGCATCTGTTCAAGAATCATGTTTTCATGACATGACTAAACATGTTGACGTAAAATACCATTTTATTAGAGAAAAAATTTCTAATAAAATTTTGTATGTATAAATTTGGCACAAATAATAATCCGTCCAATTTAGAGACTAAGGTTGTAACTCTTGGCATATTTGAACCTTGGCATAAATTGTTGAGAGTTCTAACCAAATAATCAGACAAGGAGTTCAAGAGCCTCGGTGGACGACTTGGAATTTACATCGTGACAAGATAAGTGGACTAGAGAGCTTGAAGACTTCCAGTGTAGATTAGTTCTTAATTCTAAGAATTACTTATAATTAATTAGCAACCGGAAAAATGTTTTTAAAAAAGCTAATTTTTGTACATTGTAATATATTTTTTAGAACACGGTTCGAGCAATTATTATATAGAGAAAAGCGACGGAATCATGTGTATTGAGGCTTGCAATCTAGGCACGTCGATAGGCTTTTCTCAAACGTGAATAGAAGCTTAAATTTATCGAATACTTTTGAAAATTATGAATTTTCTCGGTTTGTGATTTTATGACAAATTTTGTGATTAAATTCGTGTTTTCTTGTTAAGTAAAATCGAACATACTTCAACTAGAAAGAGTTTGCGGAATGAGTTTGCGGAATGTACGCTCTTAATAATGAACCTTGTTAAATTAAGGATCATACGCAACAAAATCATTGAACATAAAATACAAATAATTAATTTAAATCTGGTAAATATCACGAGAGCCTTAACAAATCCGCCTTAAAAATACAGTAAACCCAAAGACTAAGAGCAATCGTCAAAAAATTCAAATTTCAAAAACTCGACCGTTGGACAGCCCTCTTTTTCCTTATAAAAGTTTAACACAAAGCAACCCCCATTTCATTGTTCACTCCCAAAACCTTCGAATTCTCAGTCTAAACTCCAAACACTAATCCCAACCCTAACCTCCGATCTCGCTCGCTCTTCAATGGCCGACGTAGCGAAGAGGTCGAGGAATAACCGGAAGGCTCTGCAGGAGAAGAACGTGGAGGTGACGGAGTCTCCGGCCGTGGCCGCGATCTCGAAGCAGTCGGATTTGGTGACGGAGTCTCCAGCCGTGGCCGCGATCTCGAAGCAGTCGGATTTGTTGACGGTCGAGAGTGTGGTTTCTCCGGCAAAGAAAGGGAAGGCGACGAAGAAGGCGACGAAACCGGCAACGGATTTCGAGAAGGCGTTGGAGGAGATGCAGGCGAAGCTGAAAGAGCTGACGATCGCGAAGGAGAAGACTGAGGAGATGCTGAGAGAGAAGGATGAGATTTTGAAGGAAAGAGAAGAGGAGATCGAGAATAGAGGCCGAGAGCAAGAGAAGATTCAGGTCGAGCTCAAGAAGTTGCAGAAACTGAAAGAGTTCAAACCCACTCTGGTTAGTCTCTCACCTCTCTCTTGTTGAGATCTTGAAGTGTCGATTTGATGATTTAGGGTTTGAGGATCGAGACCTTGTTTAGTTGGTACGGATTTGGATAATTTGGGGGTTTTGATTTTGTCTTTTTTTTTTCTATTTTATTGTGTGTAGACGTTTCCAGTGAGCCAATCACTGAAAGAGAAAGAACAAGACAAGAAGGAAAAGAAGAAGAAGGGTTGCCTAGAGAAGAAGAAGCCATCTCCCCCGTACATTTTGTGGTGCAAAGATCAGTGGAACGAGGTAATGAAAATGAATCCGTTGTAAACATCTGAAGTGTCTCTCTCTGAGTATGTGTGTGAGGGTTAAATATGGTTTCTTTATGTGCACAGGTCAAGAAGGAAAACCCAGAGGCTGAGTTCAAGGACATCTCGAACATTTTGGGGACGAAGTGGAAGAGCGTGACTGCCGAAGAGAAGAAGCCATACGAAGAGAAATACCTTTCCGACAAAGAGGCTTACCTGCAAGTGGTGGCGAAGGAGAAGCGAGAGACTGAAGCGATGAAGCTCTTCGATGACGAGCACAAGCAGAAGACTGCCATGGAGTTGCTAGACCAGTACCTCCGGTTCAAAGAGGAGGCTGAGAGCGAGGAGTTGACGAAGAAGAAGAAGAAGTTAAAGTAAGTGTAGTCGATCAATATTTGAACCATGGTTCCAAGTCGTGTGTCTAGTCTAATGATTTAGACTCACCTTTTGCTTTTCCTCAACAGGAAGGAGAAGGATCCGCTGAAGCCGAAACAGCCCATTTCGGCGTTTTTCTTGTACACCAACGAGAGGCGACCGGTATTGGTTGCAGATGGGAAAAGCTTCCTTGAGGTCGCTAAGATCACCGGGGAAGAGTGGAAGAAAATGACAGAGAAACAGAAGGCCCCTTATGAACAGGTTGGTTGGTTTATACTGTTCAGATTTCTCTTTTAGTTGCATCTTCCTAAACCTATGTTGTATTGCAGATCTCGAAGAAGAACAAGGAAAAGTACTCTCAGGAGATGGAGATATACAACCAGAGGAAGGAAGAGGAATCGGCAAGTCTGAAGAAGGAAGCGGATGAGCTTATGAAACTGCATAAGCAAGAAGCCATGCAAATGCTCAAGAAGAAGGAGAAAACAGATAATATAATCAAGGTTCCTTTTTCTTTTTCTAACTTGATGTATAAAGGGTCGTCTTGCTTAGGATTTAATTTCTGCTTCAAATTTTTTATTTCTCGGCCCCTAATCTTTTATTGGTGGTCATCTAACAGAAGACAAAAGAAGAGAACCGGCAAAAGAAGAAGAAGATCGTGGACCCAAACAAGCCAAAGAAGCCTGCTGGTTCTTACATATTGTTCTGGTAAACAACTTATGTTTGATTATATGAACTTGTTGAATGAATAGTTTCTGAAGTGGAATTGTGCTATTGCAAAATTAAAAACAGCAAAGAAGCAAGGAAAGCCATATTGGAGACAGTGGCAGCCGGGACCAAAAATGACACCATTAGTGCAATGATATCTCTCAGATGGAAGGTAACTACAATGGATATAATCTCTAAACCCATCTAAGGTCTCTGTTTGTACAATGTTGAATGTTTATAACTCTGGCCAGTCTGAGTAGGAACTGAGCGAGGAAGAGAGGAAGGTATGGAACGAGGAAGCCGCAGAGGCCATGGAGGCTTACAAGAAAGAGCTTGAGGAGTATAACAAGACTGTCGTCGCTGCCGCAGATTCCGAGGAATGAAGTGTTTTGTTCAATCAAGTGCTTCTTCGACATGTTCTCGTAGTTTTTACTTCCAACAATATGTAGTTTTTAGTTCCTTGATGATATATGATGGATGTCTCTTATATCCAGTTTGTCACTCTTCTAATCCAAATCATTTTGGTTTCTCAATTTTCATTGAGAAATTTAAGAAATGTCAGGGTCTGAATCTAAATACAGTGAAGCAACAAATACTCCATGTTTTTTTACTTTCTTTCTGTCAACACACAAAAAATAGCTTATAAAAATATGAGGGGAAATCATAATTCAGGAGCCATAGAAATTGTCTAAATTATTCATTGATAACTCCTTTTAGATTGGGCTCTTATAGTTATAGTTCAATCAAATTTAATATCGTACATTGATTAATTTATGGGAAACTTCCGTTTTCCTTTTTTTGGGAAACTTTCGTTTTGTAGTTACTTTTTTCATTTGGTTTTATAAAGTGACCATGTATGTGGTTTTCAAAAATTTATGATCAAAATGTAATAGTGTAGTCCAAAAAACATGGCTTATTTTGACCAATAACCTATATATTTTGTCTGTCTTTACTGTTTTTTATTATATTATACCGTATCTAATAATAGACAAACACAACCACCCAGTTCTTTTTCTTTTCAACAAGAGATTATTTTTAACTTGTAAACAGTTCTGCTCCAGTTCTTCCACATAAAATTAAGTGACTTATAGGGCTCTCTAATAGTGAGAGTTTAAAGAAGAGCCTACGATTGGTTACAAACCAAGGTACAAAATAGATAAGGAACCGTTAAAAAGCCGTGTTTCGTTAATAGTAAGGATAATTTAATATTAAGTTATTGAGATGTATAATGTGATATATTTTTCTTCCTATTCCAATCTGATCGATCACATGTGAAAGTTGGTTCCAGGTTTTTCGTTAGTCGGGAACAAAAAAGACGATCGCTTAAAACACCATGAACTATTGGTTTTAAAGAACAAACATGACCAGTTATCCGTCAAGATCGCTTATCTGCCATTATTAGACAAACTAAGATGACATTAGTAAAAGAAACAAAAAATAAAACGGGAGAAGGCGTATTTTACTATTCTTCAGGGGGATAAGAAAAGATCTATACACACACAAGTCGAATATCATATCAAAGATGCGATATGGTGATCACTCGTATCTTCTCTTCTTCTTCTTCTCGTTCTTATCAGAAGCGTTTTTCATCTACAACGCCAGAAACAACACATTTCAATGAGTAACAACAGTTTATGAATACAGTCCACACCTTGCTTACAGATATGATAAATTGACTCACCATTATGACGAGAATCCGAACAAAGACGGCTACAAAATCGATGAAAAGGGTCAAGGCGTGCTTGACATAGTCTAGATCGCCCAAATGAGCCTTCTCAATAATTTCCTGAGTGTCAACCACCATGAAGCCCACAAACACCAAGAGCCCGAAATACAACTGCAGTTATGTAAACCGAAGCAGAAAATATTGTTGTAGGATTAGGAGTTGGGCAATAAATTATATCAGGAAAAAAGGCATGCAACGAAAACCAAACCTCAAACTTAAAAATGGCTGTTGAGCCACCAAAGATGGACGAAGCAAAGTGAAGCCAGAGAAGCATGGACAAGCCAGAAGAAAGAAGACCGCCGAGGTATAGGTACTCTCTGCGCCTTGCCAACATTGCTGCTCCCGAGAAACAAGCAAATGCCAAAGCAGTACCCACGAAAGCACTCACTAGAATGCTGAACAAATAAACAAAGAGGAATTTTCAATCGGATCCATAGAGAAAGGAAACATATTCAATTGCAGAAAAACCAGTAAAATCTATCAAACATATGGCCACAACAAAAGTTCTAGATACAAACTCCTATCCAGCAATGAACTCTTATCAGGTACATATGACTGTAATCGAAAGCTACCTCGGGTCGATTAGAATTGCTAGCTCAATCAGAGGACCAATAGAAGCCCCTTGGAAAGCGGCCGACACCATCAACAAAGTGACCCTCTTTCGCTGCGCAAATCAAAAGAAACATTAGAAAATTTAATCACACATCTCTAATTGAAAGAATAAAATTACACTAGAAATTTAATTAATCAAAGACAAAATAAATGAAAGAAGATAGTAAGCATTACCTCCTCATAAGGTGGAGTGGATAGTATCCAGGTAACAATGCCTACGGAGGCAAAAGTGGTGAGTAGTCCACCGATGTTGAGAAGGGTATGAAGGTACGCCCCGGCAGCCAAAGAGATCAACGTGCAACACAGGGTCAGATAAACCTGCATATTACAATTTCCGATCTATTAAAATCTGTCCCCTTTTCTATAGACAAGGATATATAGTCTAAAATCTATTAAGCAAAACAAAACTACTAGCGATAACCTTCGAAGTTCATACATTTCATGTAACGAAAAAAAACTTCTACGAGCCAAAGTCTCGGCAGAGTTTCGACCAAACTTATAGTTTCGAAAACAATTTCAGAAATTATTCCGATATCTTTTGCAACCCTAACTTTACCTAATGTCTCCATTGGCCATACTGTCTCCACTTAAGAGGTCACAAAACTTCAATAATTATATTATACTCGCAATTCTTTTCCATATATTATAAATGAGACCAAATTACAATCTATTTATCAGCCTGAGAAAAGAAGTCAACGAAGAAAAATCAAACCGATTTCTCGCGACATGTTAACAAAAATGTATACAGATTGATCTTTCTCCAATTATTGTTTGGGAAGCCAAACAGGAAACGAAAAACTGCGAAAATGCACAAATTAGGGTTACTTGTTTGAGATGGGACTGGACGACCGGAGATATCTGACGGAAATTCTTGAGCGAATCATAGCTCCAACGGTTCCTTGAGCTGGTCTGGGAATCGAAGAACGAAGCGAACGCGTCCATTGACGATGGCGAGGGATGGGAGAGAATCTGAAAGGAAGCTTTGTCGAGAAAATTCGAAACTGAAATAGAAAACTTTATTATGACTTCTCCAAGAATTTAATGTGGAGTTTCGTGGAATTTTGTAGGCTTTTTATATTATTTTGCAACCATTTTATGAGAAAGACAACTATACCCTTTTATGAGAAGAAGATCCTGGAAAGATCTGGATATTTACGGTCGTTTAGGGGTAAAGCTTGACTTGACTTAGCTTAACTCAACAAATCACGTCAACTTTTCTTGAGTTAATAGTGTAAAACTTGAACTTTGGTTACATGGTCTCCGACTCACTTTTTAAAGTGAAACTATTAATAACCACAAATCCAAGATCCGACTCACTTTACTTACGGGACTTCTTCCGACACGGTTTCGGTGAAGTGGTGGGAGAAAATTTGGAAACTACACATTTCTCTCAAAATTTGACCTTTCACTTGAAAGCTTTCTCGTGCCCTCGGTGTCTTAAGGGCCCGGAGATGTAGATGATGATTCAAGAGTTCATACTTGGAGATATTATTTCGTTACTCACCCATATGTGTAATCTCTTATACCCTCAAGATTTCAACCTCTTTTTGGTGACTTCTTGTAGTATGTGGAATCGCCGGAACAATATGCTCCACAACAATTCTTCGGGCAACACGGCCGATTCGGTCAATTGATTTATTAGATTTCTCGACGAATTCTGAAACGCGAATCTCAAACCGGTAAAAACCACCGTCGGGTCCTCTCGCAACTCCCGATGATGCCCTCCCCCCTCGATATGGTGGCTCTCGACGTGGTTGCAACCCTCTCCGCCGACGGCAAGACTTGCGGTCGGAGTCATTTTTGGAACCGTGAGGGTGTGGTGTCTAAAACTTTCACTCTCCCACTTGCACGGCCCTTAGCTCCCGTGATGGCGGTGTTAGGAATATTGCACACTTGAAGATGACGTGTGAATAATTATTTAATTCGATAATTAGATTACTATATAAGCATTATATGATTAGTGGGTTGAGTTCTAAATAATCAAATTAGAATCAATAACAACTATCTTCCATAGTCTCCGTATTAAACTGACTCACGGGATGGGCACCTGAGTTCGGGCAGTGTGCTAAAACAAGGTCGATGACTGATATATGCCTGGAAAGCTATATCTAAAATTATATATGTGGAACACATGGGTGAAGGCTAATCATCACGTGGGAGCATTCTACACTTGTGGTAGGTGTACGACCTCGACAAGCCTTGGGGTAGATGTGTCGTTTAAGGACTGTTACGACGCACTAACCTATGTCCCTATGATGGTCACAGTGAGACTTGATCTAAATCCTGAAGTGGTCATGTATAATGAATCATGTCTCTGAGCTCTTTAACTCATTCGCTAAAAGGCTATTCATGCTAATCACAGCTTATGTCTTGGGAGTCTTCCCTTGGAAGTCTTCTCCGAGCATGATTCGAGTGGGAAGTGATTTACAGATACGAAATCAAGCCTCCCTGAAAGGAGGTCAATGTTTACCCACCTAAGGGTTGATTCCATAACTGAAAAATTGCTAGCACTTTCAAAGTAAGTTAACATTCGAAAGAATCTTCTGTTGGGGAAGCAACAATGCTTAGGGCTGATATGTATCAAGAGAAGTATAACATAATAAATTGACTTCTCTTGGCATGGGTAGAACCTGGAGGATCTTAATCACGAACTGACTATATGAAAGGGTTCAGTCTTTGATTACACAGTAGAGTATTGATAATGATTAGACGAATCGATGAAAAAGAGATAGGACTATATCGTCTTTTTTGTCGGGTTCGTTAAGCTTCTACTACTAGGTACATAGTTCCCGATTCGGCTCTAATAAAAGCGGATAAGAATTTTCGAATAATAGCGTTGAATCGTTATGATACATGATTATGCATAAATGCTTTTGATCTTGAGTTAAAGATAGAGGATATGAAGGACATGTTTTTCCGTTCATATACTATATAGAAGCGCAATATATGTTCTTAGTTGTTATCTCTATAAGAAATGTAATTAGCTTTTATTGCTTCATTGAATTCGTATGTTAAATATGTTTTATTGTTTAAGAACTATTTAGAACTTCATAAAGCATCTAAATTACTATTACATTTGTTCGAAAACAATAGCTTGTGCGAATAAGAAGTAATAGAGGAAACACAACCAAAAGGTTAGAGTTGATGAATCAGTGGGAGCTTCCTTAATCGGAACCTAGTCACTAATCTTAACATTGATTGCGTGGGAGCATCCTGGAATGGAACCTAGCCACTTTAGTTGAATAAATTGAGTAGGAGCATCCTTGAATGAAACTTGGCTACTCTTGTTCATTAATTGAGTGGGAGCATCTATTGTCGCCGTATTTCTGAGCAACAACTCGAATATATGCCTCCACATTCGTCCTCATATCGATCAAGACACTGGACCCACGCTAGGTTTTCTCAGGCACGTCGTGGACCCTCCAGAGTGGTTCCAAACACGCCTGGGCACGCGCCTAGCCCTTGGTCAGCGTACAGGTCCCTACCTGGCCCCTGGCCGGTCGGCAAGCCCGTACCAGGCCCCTGTCTGGCCCCAAGTCCGGCCGGTCAGCCCCTGTCCGACATATAGGTCCCTACCTGTCCGGCCGGCTGGCCCCAGTCCGTTCGGCGAACCCCAGTCCGGCCGGCTGGAGCCTGTTAGCTGGAAAGCCCCTATCCGATCGGTTAGCCTGTCCGGCTGGTGAGCCCCTTGTCCTGCCAGCCGGCCTCTATCCGGGTGGCAGGCCACTGTCCGGCCGACCGACCCCTTTTCAGCCTGCCAGTCGCTGTCCTGTCGGCGAGCTCCTGTCCGGCCGGCGAGCCCAGTTCGGTCGGCCGAACCCAGTCCGGCCGGCGAGCCCTATCTGGTCGGCCAACTTCAGTCCGGCCGGCAGCCTTCCTTAAACGCCCAAGATTGGCTTGGCCGGCCCTTGGCTTTCTCCTAAGACTATAAATAACTTCCCTCATCCTAAACTCAAGGTACACAATCTTTTTCTAAGGAAATTACTCTCTCTCTCTCTCCCTCTCTCTAAACACGAGAATTCTCTCCCAACGAGAAGAATTCTCCCTAAACCCAAACCCCAAAATGCCTGCGATCCATGCATCCCCATTTCAGTCGATCTCGTTATACTAATGTTGAGCGTCGGAGAGGTAACCAGAAGACCCCCTTTTGTTTTCCCTTCTTAGTTCACGTCTATTCATCTATTTTAGGTACTAGACGAACTCAAAGACCCCAAGGCAGCTAAGAGACAATCCTGGACACCAGATTCGACACGCTAAGGCCGAAGCGAAGGTCACTCGCACTGAGCGGAGATCTTACTGCCGAGGTCTCTGAAAGTTGTCCAAATTTCAGCAACAATATTTTGGCGCTAGAAGGAGGATCCCTTTTGACCTATAAATTTCTCCTTCACACATCTTTGTGTTTCATCTCTTTTCTAACCACTCACAAAAAATGAGTGACGTTCCGGCAGGCTCCAAGGCTGCCCGATCGAGCAATCTGATCGCTCGAGCGACTAGTTCGCGATACGAGTTTCGGAAACTCCCCTATAGAGGAACCGGGCGACAGCCAACGATAAGGAGTTTCAAAAATAATCCTTCCGCCCTTCGTGATAACGAGAGTGACCTAAAGGGGGAGACGAACAAGCGCTTGGCAGAATTTATAGTGTAGCTACGGGTGAACAAGAGTTTACTCGTGAATCTTCTCGGATACTAGGAGGAAGACAGTTCGACCTGGGACGAGAATTATGTCGAAGACGACGTCGTCCTGGAGATTGACACGAGTCAAACCTTCACCTGCTCTCCCACGGTGCCCGAGAGCGATGCTCCGCACATTCCTCGAGGAGGCAACGACGGGAACCAATTCGCGACGCGAAGGTTCGAGAAACCCTCGAGCGAGGGTGATCGGTAATAACTCCAATCGCGAGAGATCCCAAAGTGTGCGTCGTACGTCGTCATGAAGAGGCAATGACGGGACATATAGTAGGTGGGTCCGCCGCAAAGGTCAGCTGCCCATGGCTAGAACCTCGCGCGGCGCTGGGGAGGATCTTAGGACCCGTCTAAGCTCGCAATAGGGTCCCTGCGAGGAGGATCTAAGGAAAGGCTTGACGCTCGACGAGCGACCACCGGAGCCACTACCCTCGGGAATCCTCCTATCAACACCATGGACCATGGGTAGAATGAGTGACGAGTCCCCATGATCGATAATGATAATCTTCTTTATGATATCTCAAACCAATTCATTTGGGATCTTTAGAGATGAAGAAGAACAATCCTCTATGGATAAAGTTCCAATTGTTGGCAGAGATGCCAACAAGAAGATTATTTATTTACATATCGATGTAATATAAATCTATCATGAGTTCTTATTGTAATTTGCTGATTAAATTAATAAAAGTTGAAACGTTCATTCATTCCTTTTTCGTTTGTTTGAAGATTTATGATATTCAATAGTCTTATAGTCTTTAATCAAACCTAACAATGTATGAAGAGACAAATGTAGATTTGCGTGAAAAAAACTCTTCATGGTTTGGTTAAAACGATATATTCACAATTTAAAGATCAACGGACTATTGTATCTAGTATGCTTGTTGGAAGAATCTATGATGTTTGGTTAAGAGACATAGAGCGTTAGGAACTATATAGTTCTTCCAGTGTATCTTCCAAAGATACTGAATTGACAAGTGCACCTTTAGAGACAATGTAAAAAAAAACCATTTAACCTCTTATGTCTCAAGGTTACTATGTATGATTTGCATCGTGCTTACCTTAATCTTGAAATGAGACATGCCATTCCATGACTTCAATATATTCATTTGAGAAAGCTACACTCAAGATCCAAAGTTTGTGAACTAGATGCGCTCTATTGGTGAGTATATGTTGTGAAGTTCTCATAGATATGGAATTCATGTACAAGATTGCTAAAATGCAATGTATATCACCTCATGTTTTAATACTTGGATTGTGAATAAATGAACCGCGCGGTATCCAGAATTAAGTAGCGACTTTATTTGGATGAAACAATGTGACTTGTTAGCTCCTCGTCACTACATTGCTTCTAACTTACTCACAAGTAACAAAGGAGTTGAGGAAATAACAACTAGAAGGGTAAAATGGTGATTTTATAAATCCCATCTAGTTGATGACATTCATGAAGGGTAATCATTCGATAATATTCAGTGGATCCGTTCATCACAAATAAGTAGATTTTTTTAGTAGAAAATATATTCATTTGAACCGAGAAGTTTTCAGTGTCAACTCTTTAGTGGAGGCAGTTGACATTAAACTAGACTTGGGAAAGTTTGTGAACTTTGAGTCCAAGAGTCCTAGTTAACACGTTGTTCATTTGAGTCCATGAGGTCACTATCACAAGTAATTAGAGTGAAATTTTTTAAACTAGAACCTAAGTCAAAATAAGTTCAATTGTTGAACTAAACCTATTTTCTGAAAATGGTCTAAAGGGTATTTTCTTCCTTAAGGATAATTGATGTAAAATATCAAAATAAGATTTTGAATTTTCTAACAAATTAATTTAAAGTCACACAACTGAATATTGGTTTTCATGCTTACTGAATTAAATTTTGTGACATGTTATTGTATGGGCAATAATGCGAGAGCTTTTTCGTAATTTGTTATGAACAAATTAGGAAGTAAATATGTATGTATTGACATCCATATGGCCGGCCACTTTACATCTAGGGAGGGAGAGAAATATCTTCTTTTATTTGGTGCATTAATGCATATTTGTAATTGCCCAGAAGAAAAGAGGAAATGAATTTCTTTGATAAGGAAACAAATGTGCTAAGTGAGGAAACTAATTTCCCTCACTTATGACATAGGGTGGCCGACTATTTGGAAGAGAAAGGGAGGATGAAATCGAATATTGTGTCATGAATATACAATAGGAAAAGTTAATTACCCTTTCTTGTATTTCCGTCTCCTATAAATAGAGCCTCACATAGAGATGCGAAAATAAGCTTTTGGTCTTACTTTCTCTCTTTTAGCTGACCACATCTCTCCCTCTCTCTCTAAAATAATCTTTTATTTTGGCCCATAGATACTCACTTAATCTAGAGAATTAGCTTATGATTCAAAAATTATTCTTGGTTCATATTATTTAATAGTGCTCACTCACTAAACTCTTCAAACGCTCGAAGACTCTAGTGGTAGAAACTTTCCTGGTTGCTCGAGAATGCAAAAACGAAAGGCAGCGAGACAAGGAGAATGATTTTCATCAAAGAAGGGACTCCAAGATCAAGCAATAAGAAAAAGGTTAGTATTCAAGTATTTAAATAATGTTTTTAAATATATACATGTTCATTCACTTTGCCTACGTTAGTAAAAATTGTTTTACTAGTAAAGAAATTTTTATATTCCGCCATTAATGTGTTAATAATAATTATTTTCGTAACCCTATACCTATTCCAACAAATGGTATTAGAGCATAGGTCAAATTATAAGCATGTACATGTTATTTAAAAATCATTATACGAAAATTATTTTCAAAATTTACTTGAATAATGGTTTTGCTAAGACTAGATCTTAGACGATTTTAATTTTTTTCGTACGACCTTTATAAATTAAATTTGTGTTGATTTTCCACTTGTTAAATATGCTATATAAACACATTAATTTTTTATTAAAGATTTTATGTTTGGCATATTCAAAATCAATTTTTTGACAAATTTAAAATTTGTGTACATAGTTTAAACTAGTTTATTGCACTTCTAATTTAAATTTGTTATTGAATGTTTTATAGTATGTTATTTGTTTCATTTTGTGTAAATTATTAATACATTAATATAACACACAATTTAATACAAAACAAATAAATAAAATGTTCCAATAAACCTCTTTTCTCAATAAGCCTAGATTCGACGTACTTTTAATTGTTTTTCAATTTCTTAACAAATTGTTATGGCTCAGTAAAACGGGGATAACTCTTTTTTCGGAACTTGAAAATTAGTGATTCTTGAACCAAATTAAAGGTACGGAAATTAGCTATCCAATGCAATTAGTTTCAGCTTAATCGGATACCGGATGTGTCTTTTATGATTTTTTAAGTCCGCAGTGTACGGCAGTCCACGAGTGTAGGATTTTGAATCCGGATTTGCGAGTCCAAGCTTCTTCCCCTCTTCTTGATACAACCACCATGAAGATTTCTTGAAGGAAGATGTCATGAATCTCAAAAAATTTCAAGTGCAAAAGTGAGATTTATGAATCTCACACACTCTCCTTAGGAAAAATAAATTAATATAAAGAAAGATCCGAGTATGTTACTTGTACCGTAGTGCATTAACTATTGACAAATATGCCCACAAGAAAATTGTTTATTTACATATTGATGTAATATATAAATCTTTCATAAAGTTCTCATTGTAATGTGCTGAATTAAATTAATAAAAGTTGAAACATTCTTTGATTCCCTTTAAGTTTGATTGAAGATTTATGATATTCAATAGTCTTATAGTCCTTAATCAAACCTAACAATATATGAAGAGACATATGTAGATTTAAGTGAACAAACTCTTCATGGTTTGGTGAAAAACGATATAATCACAATCCATAGATCAACGGACTATTGATCCCAGTACGATTGTTGGAGCAATCTATGATGTCTAGTTATGAGGCATAGAGAGTTGGAACTCTATAGTTCTTCCAAGGTATCTTTCGAAGATACTGAATTGATCAATGCACCTTTAGAGACAATGGAAGAACAAACCATTGAACCTCTTCTGTCTCAAGGTCACTATGTATGAATTACATCATGCTTACCTAAATCCTAAGATGAGACATGTCATTTCATAACATTAATATTCTCATTTGAGAAAGTCAAATTCTAGGTCAATTAAGTGATCTGGACTGGACCAATTGGTGATATATTAAGTTATGAAGATGTCATGAACCAACTTCGTAAAGTTCTCATAGATATGTAATTCATGTACAAGATTGCTGAAATGCAATATATATCACATCATTCTTTATTACTTGGATTGTGAATAAATAAACTGCGCAGTGGCCAAAATTGAGTAGCAACTTTATTTGGACGAAACAATGTGAGTTGTTAGCTACTCGTCAATACATTGTTGTTTAAAACCATGTACATGTTATTTAAAATCGTTATAAGAAAATTGTTTTTCGAAATTTACTTGAATATTGGTTTTTGAAATATTAGATCTTACAAAATTTTAATTTTTTGGTGCGACCTTTAAAATTAAATTTGTGTTGATTTTCCACTTGTTAAATATGCTATATAAATACATTAAAAACAGTTTTTTTAATTATTTTATGTTTAGCATACTCAAAATTAATTTTTTGACAAGTTTGAAAATTTATTGGCATAGTTTAAACAACGTTGTTGCACTTCTAGTTTAACATAGTTCACATAATTGAAATCAAAACATACAATTAAAATGTTTCAATAAACCTCTTTCTCTTTACACCTAGATCCGACGTACCTTTTAATTGTTTTTCAAATTATGGACAAATTGTTATGGCTCAGTAAAATAGGCTCTTTGCTCAGCACTTGAAATGAGTGGTTCTTGAACCAAATTAAAGGTATGGAAGTTAGCTATCCAATGTAATTGATCTCAACTTAATCGGATACCGGATGACTCATTTATGACCTTTTAAGTCCGAGGTGTACGGCAGTCCGCGAGTCCACGATTTTGAATCCGGATTTTGCGACTCCTAGCTTCCTCCCCTCTTCTCGATGTTGTCGTGGCTTTCCGACGTTCTCGCACTCAACCACCATGATGATGACTTGAAGGAAGATGACATGAAGATAAAGATATTAGTTTTAGGAGATTTTTAATCTAAAAAACTTTCAAGTGCAAAAGTGACGATATAGTAATCTCAAAACTTTCCTTAGGAAAAATAAATTAATAGACAAAAAGATCCGAGTATGTTCATTGTGCCTTAGTGCATTAACACTGCTCTCCCCTCACAAATATCCATTTTAGGGTTCTGTTTTTAGTGATCCACTTTATCTCTCAGTACTCATGGAAACATGCTTCTTATACGTGCAAGAGTAGACGTGCCTTTTTTCCAAAAATTAAGTGAGAGAATTGCACTTATTGTTTGTAACCCACAAACCCCTTATTCCAAAAACTAAGTGGGATGGTTGTACTTATTGTTTGCAACCCACGATCCCCAACACTAATGTTAAGTGCATATGTCGCCAGAATAAGAGTCGCTCTCGTGACCCTCTCTTTAATGAGAGTACTGAAAGACACATTGCTTTGTAGAGCTACGTTCAAAAGTGAAACGATAAAACAGGGCCTCCCCTCGGCGTATTCAAAGTAGATCTTGTTGAGCTAAATGGTTGGTTATACACTTAGACTCAACCTCTAATTATCCTCCCTCGAGGTCCTGCGAAAAGATTTGAGTGATCAAACTTATTTATAAGGTGGCTAGTCCAAGTATTGATGTATTGACATCATAACTATACATTAATGATGTGTCATTTACTTATAAAAGACGACTCTTTGTGGTCTTCCCTCAAAGGAGTATACGATATTTTGTTCATAACACCTTTGGATTTATTCTATTCAATCTTAAACTTAAAATCCTAAACAAAAAACTAATCATAAATTGTTTCAACTTTCAGCAACATGTCTCTAAACCCCCTCTCTACTATCCTTTTCTCGAATAAACTAGAAGGTGATAATTACGTAGATTGGAAACGTAACCTAGACAACTTCCTAATTGTGGACAAGTACAAATGGGTACTCACCACCCCATGTCCTTTTGAAACGAATGATGATTCAACTCAAGAGGACACAGACGTCCTCACAGCCTGGCCCAGATTCGATGAGATTGCGAGATGCTATATTTGATCATCGATGAACAAGGTGTTGCAGCAACAACATCGTGATTTTGATATAGCCAGTGATATGCTCTTCAATCTCCAAGAGATGTTTGGACGACAAGGGCGTCAGGCTAGGAAACAAGCGGTTTGATAGTTTATGAACTGTCGTATGAAAGCAGGGACTCCCGTTAGAGAACATATGATGTTGATCATAAGTTATCTAAATGAGATGGAAATCTTTGGATCAGAGATTGATGGAGATACCAAAATAGATATGATTTTGGAAACTCTCCCTGAATCTTTTGATACTTTCAAGCTGAACTACTCCATGAATAAGCTAGGGTACACTGTTACCGAGCTAATGAAGGAGCTTCACACCGCTGAGAGACTCTTGAAGAAAAAAAGGGCTAATGGAGAACTTCATGCTACTGAGCACATAGCCTCCACCTCTAGATCTAAGAAGAGATCTCATAGACCGATAAGAAGAACCCTAGCAAGGTTTTGAAGAAGAAGGTGCCCCCGGCTATGAAGATGGACAAGTCTAAGGAGAACTGTCATCATTGTAATGAGCCCGGAAACTAGCGTAGGAATTGTCCTACCTATCTAAAGGATAAAGGGAAAAGTATTTTACTTATTACCGAAACTTCTTTAGTAGTTGATAATGTATAATCGTGGATTCTTGGCTCCGCGGCTACTAACCACATTTGTTGTTCCTTGAATGGGTTCAAGAAAAGCAAAAGTTTAGAGGATGGCGACTTCTGCTTCAAGTGGGGTGATGAGAGCTTGGTGTCTGCTAAGGCTGTTGGATCCGTAACATTGTCTTTTGAATACAAAATTTTAAATTTGTAGCTCAAATTGTTGAGCAGAATTATTATTTAAAGTTTATTGATAATGGAATTCAAATTTCTTTTTCCAATTCATTTGTCACTGATGCATGTATGAAGAATGGTTTATACTATCTTTATCCTACACAACCTTTGCTATTAGACATTGAAATAGATAATGATCTAGTTAGAGAACCAAAGAGGATCAAAGCTAATGACTCCTCTGATCTAATAAAATCAACACATCTATGGCATTTAAGACTTGGTCATATTAGTCTAGATATGATTAAGAGACTTGTGAGGGATGGTCCACTCAATGCCTCTGCAATAGGGTCACTACCGACTTGTGAATCCTGTATATAAGGAAAAATGACCAAGCGACCTTTCTTTGATAAAGGTCGAAGAGCCACTGAGTTTCTGGAACTAATACATTTTGATGTATGCGGTCTGCTAAGAATTCAGGCACGGGGAGGATACGAATACTTCGTTAGCTTTATCGATGATTACTCAAGATATGGATTTGTTTATTTTGTCAAACACAAATCCGAAACCTTTAACGTATTTAAGGGTTTTCAGGCTTTAGTGGAAAAACAAACTAGCCAACAGATCAAAACCTTTCAATCTGATCGAGGTGGTGAGTACTTGTCTGAAGAGTTCGATGACTTTCTTAAAGAAGAAGGTATTGCTTCTCAACGTACAGCACCTGGAACACCTCAACAGAACAGAGTGTCGAAGAGAATGAATCGAACTCTAATGGAGATGGTTGGATCAATGATGAGTCACTCATCACTTCCTAATTTCCTTTTGGGAATATGCCATCGAAACTCTAATGTGGTCGAACTCTAATAGAACTTTAATTGAACTCTAATGCATACATTCTGAATCAAGTTCCGTCTAAAACGGTCCCTGATACTCCTTATGAACGATGGACTGGGTGTGAAGTTAGTTAAACCCACATCAAAATTTGGGGTTGCCATGCACATGTGCTTAGGCAAAAGACTAGCAAACTTACAATTCAGAACCTCGTGGAGTAGTACTTCGACGTAGTGGGAGGGGTTCTGAAAGGCCCGACAGGTACATGTCTTATGGCGATACTCTTGTAGCCGTCTCTGACATGGATGACCTTGTTTCCTAAAGCCAAGCTATGGCTGGTTCTGAGTCAAACCTTTGGCTTGACGCCATCAAATTTGAGATGCATTCGTTGTATGTCAACGAAGTCTGGAAACTTGTAGATCTACCTGAAGGGGTTAAACCTGTAGGGTGTAAGTGGATCTATAAGAAGAAAAGGCGTTCGGATGGAAACGCTGAGACGTTCAAAGCGCGACTAGTGGCTAAGGGTTACACCCAAAAAAGAAGGTATTGATTATAAAGAGATCTTCTCGCCTGTTGCAATGCTTAAATTCATCAGCTCTCGATTACGAGATATGGCAAATGGATGTCAAGACTGCCTTTTTGAATGGTAATCTTGACGAGCGCATTTTCATGGCTTAACCAGACGATTTTGTTGAAGGTGATCAAGAGAACAAGGTTTATGAATTTCTTAAATCCATTTATGGATTAAAGTAAGCATCTAGACATGGAATATTAGATTCGATGAAACTGTAAAAAGCTTCGGTTTTGAACACTCAATAGATGAACCATGTGTCTATAAGTTGATACATGAAGGCAAGGTTGTGTCTATGTTATTATATGTCGATGATATGAAGGATCTAGGGGAAGCTACATACATTCTTGGGATTCAGATCTTTCGAGATCGAAAGAACCGGACCCTGTCACTCTCCCAAGCATCTTATATAGATAAGTTGATGGATCGCTTTGCTATGCAGAACTCCAAGAAGGGCCAAAACCCTTTAGACATGGAGTCTCACTCTCTAAGGACCAATCTCCCAAGACTGCACAAGAGATTGAGGACTTGAGAAAGATTCCCTATGCTTCAGCCGTAGGAAGTCTCATGTATGTTATGTTGTGCACTAGACCGGATATATGTTTCGCAGTTGGCGTAGTTAGCCGTTTCCAATCAAATCCTTGACTCGAGCACTGAGTTGCTATTACGCATGTTCTTAAGTATCTTCGGAGAACTAGAAATTTGATGCTTACATATTCAAGTACTGACCTGACTATGACGGGGTATACCGATTCCGACTTTCAGGCGGATAAGGATTCCAGGAAATCAACTTCAGGATCTGTGTTCATCCTGAGTGGTGGATATGTTGTTTGGAGGAGTATCAAGTAATCTTGCATTGCTGACTCCACCATGAAGCAGAATATGTGGCTGCTTGTGAAGCATCTAAAGAGGCTGTCTAGCTTAGGAAAGTCCTAAAGGGAATTTCTAGAGAGAGAGAGAGATAGAGAGAGAGGTTGGACGGCCACAATAAGAGAAACAAGAGCAAAAAACACCTTTTTCACATTTCTATGTGATCCTCTATTTATAGGAGAAGAAAAATCAAGAAAGGGTAATTACCCTTTCCAATTATGCATTCATATTGATTTTCTCTCCCCTTTCTCATTGTACATTTCCGGGCATTCTATGGCATTAGTGATGGAATTTTGTTTCCTCACTTAGCACATTTGTTTCCTTCTCAAAGAAATTCATTTCCTCTTTTCATTTTGGGTAATTATCTTTATAATTAAAGACAAAATAATTTCAAGAAATAATTTCCTTCTCTCTATGATGCTTGGCCGAAATTCTACCTAGGTGGGGAGCTTCTAGATACTTCCTTATTTCTTTTAAGACAATTTTTAAAATACCCATTGTAGAATTATTATTACACAAATAATGTATTAATTTCTTGATGCCTCAAACGACTTTTCGCCTTTAGTAAATAATTTATATTTTCATATGAAAATATTCAAAATCTTATTTTGACATTCACATCATTTTATGTCCATGTGGAAGAGAATACCCTTTAGACATTTTCCGAGAAAACGTCTAGTTCAACACTTGAACTTATTTTGACTTAGCTTCTAGTTTAACAATCCTACTCTAATGACCTATAGTAGTGACCTTATGGATCCAAATGAACAAAGTTTGAGCTTTTATACTCGAACTAAAAAGTTCACAAAATTTTTCCGAGTATTAGCTTAATGTCAACTGACTCCACTAAAGAGTTGAGATTGAGAATCTCTCGGTTCAAATGAATTTATTTTCTACTCAAATTAAACTTAATTATATTGAGTGGATCCATTGAATGTTATCTATGTTTGCCAGTCATGAATATCATCAACTAGATGAGATTTATGAAATTACCATTTTTACCCTTCTAGTTGTTATGTCCTCAACTCCTTTGTTACTTGTGAATAAGTTAGAAACAATCTATTGACGAGGAGCTAACAAGTCACATTATTTCATCCAAATAAAGTTGCTACTTAATTATGGATACTGCGTAGTTCATTTATTCACAATCCAAGTAATAAAGCATGAGGTGATATATATTGCATTTCAACAATCTTGTACATGAATTCCATATATATGAAAACTTCACAAAGTTGGTTCATGACATCTTCATAACTTAATATCTCACCAATTGGTCTAGTCTAGATCACTTAATGGATCTAGAATTTGACTTTCTCAAATGAGAATATTAATGCTATGAAATAGCATGTCTCATTTCGGGATTTAGGTAACTATGATGCAATTCATACATAGTGACCTCGAGACAGAAGAGGTTAAATGGTTTGTTCTTCCATTGTCTCTAAAGGTGCACTGGTCAATTCAGTATCTTCGAATGATACATTGGAAGAACTATAGAGTTCCTAACTCTCTATGTCTCGTAACCGTACATCGTAGATTCTTCCAATAATCGTAATGTGATCAATAGTTTGTTGATGTGAACATATCGTTTTTAACCAAACCATTAAGAGTTTGTTCACACAAATCTAAATTTTTCTCTTCATGCATTATTAGGTTTGATTAAGGACTATAAGACTATTGAATATCATAAATCTTCAATCAAACTAAAAGGGGAATGAAAGAATGTTTCAATTTTTATTAATTTAATCAGCAAATTACAATAAGGATTTTATGAAAGATTTATAGATTACATCATGTAAATAAACAATCTTCTTGTGGGCATCTCTGGTAATAAACTCCCACTTGACTCAAAGAAGATGAGAGTAGCTTTCATGCGTAGTCTGTCTCGATGTTCGTCAAAGACCTTGTTAGATAGGGCCTTGGTGAAAGGATCTGCAAGGTTTTCTGATGTTCAGCAACATTGACTTCACCAGACTTCTTCTTGTTCTTAGGTTGATGTCCTTTGGCAGTCTGCAACTCCTTCATGAGCTCGTTTACAACATAATCGCGCTTGTTCATGGAGTAGTTCAGATGGAAGCTATCAAGGGAGTCTGTCAGAGTCTCCTAGATTATGTCAATTTTTGTGAGTCCATCAATCTCGGATCCGAGAATCTCCATATCGTTTTGGTGACCCATGATCAGTATCATGTGTTCCCGAGCTGGAGTTCACAGCTTCATCCTGCAGTTCATGAAACTGCGGATAGCTTGCTACCTCGCCTGACGCCCATGATATCCAAACATCTCATGGATATTGTAGAGTATGTCATATGCAGTGGCGATGTCCCGATGAGATTGTTGTAACACGTTGCTCATAGTTTCTAAGATGTAGCATCTAGCAATCTTGTCGGACCTCATCCACGTATCATAGGCGTCCTTGTCCTCTTTGCTCGAGTCATCACTCGGAACTGGAGGACACAGGGTTGTGAGAACGTATTTATGCTTTTCCACCGTCACTATAATGTCAAGGTTATATTTCATATCAACGTAATTCTCACCCTCGAGTTTTTTCGAACTCAAAATCATTTGCAATGGGTTAATAGACATTTTGCTGATATTTAATTAAAATAAATAATTTTAGTATGTGCTACAAATTCGAATTACATGCATGAACAATCCTAATATGGTGAAGAAAACGATAAATAATTCATGGTATTATGAACACAAATTATTAATTACTTTTCGTAGGGAAAACCGCAATTAATCGTCCTTCATAGTCGTGACACGTCACTATTTAGTTCGAACCATACAAGAAGTCACAACTTCTAGTTCTCACTAATTACCATAAACTTTGGTCACTTATTTTTAACACATAGCCTCTATGGGAGGATTACTTTAAACAATAAGTTTAAGAGTACAACCGACATGTCGGCCTTTATCCAAGTCACTTTGATAACAGTTCTCCTAGGGGAGACCCCGCTTCATCCCTCCTCTTTAAGGTTTAGTTCATAACAATTTGATTAACAAAGTGCTTCTGAAGTACTCCCATCTAAGGGAGCGCCACGATGGGTGACTCTTAGTTCATCACAAACTAAGTTAATTAAATTCATGTCAGGGACCTTGGGTTGCGTCAACGATAAACAACCCTCCAACTTAGTTTTTGCAAAAATCATATATTTGTTGACAATAGATTACATTTTATAATTCCTTTATAAACTTTAAACTATATGCATGAACATTTCATTTTAATGTGATGTTGGCGTTCTATTCTATAAGACATGTGAGGTGATTATGTTATGAGATTAAATAAAATAAAATATAAAATATTTAATTCATCTAATGGCTCATTTCTAAATACAACCCAAAAATAAAAAAAATACTTAAATAAATAAACTAATTTACTTTTAAAAGTACGGCCGGCAAAAGAACCTTGTGACGCACCATCGGATGTCTTGGGTCAGCCCCCACACGTTCCATAACGTGCGGCCAAGCCCAAGGTGCTGCTTTCCATGTCTTCTCGCCTCCGGATTACAAATTAAATGAATACAATTTAAATTGTCCTTGCAAATTGAGGCTCACAAATTTAAATCATAAAAATAACATGGGGACGATAACCAGAAAATTCCTAGGGCCATATCAATGAGGATCCATCCATAAAACCACACAACATTCACAATGCAGCAATCGATCATACAAAAACGTCAACACCAAACTAGTCAAACAATTTCAAAACTAGTCATTAAAAATCTAATTTTTAATGCCTATTCTAGCTCTGATACCATTTGTTGGAAATTAATTAACTATTAATTAATAATATTATATAACATATCACAATATGGCAGAAATATATAATTTTATCTAATATGTTTAAACTCATATTAACATATTTAATTAACCTAGACATTAAAAATTATTAATATGTCCATAGACCTTTTATTCTAAACATATTGATCAACAAATTGAATACACTAGCTACCTATAACATTTATATAATTGCAATTCCAATTCGTTTAGGAATGACTTACAAGTGAGGTTGTAAACAACCTCATACTTTGATAGCTCACTTTGGAATGCTTCATCAATCGCCTGGAAAATCCAATCGGATTAGACCTTAGATTACCGGAGATATAGGCTCGCCGGAATGGGGGCTCGCCGAACTGGAGATTAAGATTCTTTGGGATGGGTGAGGCACATGATCGCCTAAGATGGAAGAACCTGCTTCGTCGGGCGGGATTGGTGGCTCGCCGGACTGGGCAGGTGACTAGCCGGTTTGGTGCACCTAAGGGCTGGACAGCTCTTCGCACCTTGCTGGACCCACAGACATGTGCTCCTAGCTGGAGGAGTGTTGGACCCACGTAGGAAGCGTAGTGGGTCGAGCGAGAAAGAAGCAGGATGCACGTGAGAGGACAGACGCACCTGAGACTCGCTGGTCGGTTGGCAGACAGGCCGGTTAGTTGGCTGGCTGACTAGCCGGCTTGAGCCTTCTTCGTGTCTAGCTCGTTTCTCTTCGATTTTTGACTGATTCTCTGCAAAACAAATATCACTCAAACACCACAAGTGATTCAATGATATAATTCTCGGGTTTAATGGGAGATTAAGAGGGTGGGCTTTTCGATTTAAACAACGGAGAAGGAATCGATCAAAGGTTTGAATCATGAAATCATGAAACGATTTCTTGGAATTCTTTCTCTCAAAAACTCTCGGCATACACACACATAACGGAGAGGGGAGTTTCGGCAGTGTTTCTAATGGGATTAGGGTTAGGGTTACTAAATAAACTCTGTATTTAAATTGAGAGACGACGAGTTTAAGTTAGGTCAAACCCAATAGTCAACTTAAGCCATATACAACCTTTTAATGAGTTATTTAATTTAATACCCAGGCATAATTCAATAAACATGGCTGGACATGATTAAATATATTCCCTAACTATAATTGATTTATTTCTAAAATAAAATTTAATTAATTTAGAACATCTCATTTGTTTAATGATAAGTCATTAATTCTTTTCATACTTCTCAAACAAGTACGAGACGAGAAAATATTTATTTTCATGTTTTATTTATTTGAATCATCAAATTATATTATTATCAATATAATAACATAATATGATTCATTAGATAAATGTAATAATAAATAACTAATTAATTATAAAATAATTCTCTTAGTGTAAATCACAATTTACATTCAATGAGAGAATCAATCGTTCTAGTTCAATAAATCTCATCTGAGAGTATATCACTGAGACTTTATGGAGCAACATGAACGAAGCTTTAGAATAAAGATCGGACTCAAAATTTCACAAACTTTTTTCGACTTTAAATTCTTAATAATAGTTTATTCCAGTACAGGACTAATATGAAACTCTCTAAGTTAATATACGTTGATTTTTTGTTTGATGTGACAAAACAATTCTTCACACGATTCAGAGAGTATTTTACGACATTACCCTTCGTGTGTATCATTAACTTAGAGAAATGTAAAATTAGCATTTTACCCCTGAGTTATTATTTCACTTAATCCTTTGTTATTTGTGAACGAGAAAAACATAAAGTGCGATCTTTGTACATGTCACATGTTTTATTCGAAGAATGTTCTATTTGATGAATACCAGGCCCGGTTTATTCGTTCGACTCTCATAAAAAAGCATAGTGTGATACTAATGTTTCAGCATTGATTCCACACAAATTTTGTATCTATGAATCACATTATCCAACGAAACAATGTTATGACACTAATTGTCGGGTCATATAAAACTTCATTTAGTCATTACTCATTGAAAAATCAAATGTCATAAATGTTGGAATTTATTTAACAATTTAAACAATTTAATTATATTACACATCCTATGTGGCGGAAAAATATAATTAGATCTATCATATTAAAACTATTTTTAATATGTTTAAACAACCTACGCATTAAAATTTATTGACATGTTTATAAACAAATTTATTAAAACATGTTGCATAACATTTGAACACACTATCAACCTATATAAACATATTTATCTAATTATAGCAGTTTAAATCGTTGAGAATAACTTACAGTTGAGACTATAAATAATCCCGACGTTGCTTGCTATCTCCGGAATGCCACACCAAGTCCAAACAATGAAGAGGGCTCGTCGGAATACCCTAGGCACACTTTGGCCAGACAGGAAGGGCAGGGACGCCGGACAGGGCCTACGCCGCACAGGGACTTTGCCGCACAGGGAGGTTACGCCGAATAGGGTCTTCACAAGACAGAGAGGACACCTGGAGATCTCGCCGGATGGGAAGTCTTGCTGACTGGGACCTTCACCGGACAGAGTGACTGGCCGGACAGGGAGCCTCGCCGGATAGGACGCCTGACTGGGAGTCTGGCCTGATAGGAAGCCACGCCGGACAGGGAGTGTCTCCCCGGATTGAATCCGGCAAGGAGTGATCAATCTACAAATTGATTTTAAATCAATTTCTTCAAGGGATTGGTCGGCCCTAATAAAAACAAATCACCCAAACACCATAATATAGAATCAAAGATAATACACAATGGATTTTATGAGACTAAGAGGGTGGGCTCTTCTATGAACTCTCGGGAATCACACACAAAAAGAAGAAAACAATTTTCCTCTTTTGTTCTCTCTAGGAATTTCGGCCGAGTGTCACAAGGGGAGTGGGAGAGAGCTTTTGGCCGAATGAATTAGGGTTAGGATTAAGTGATTAGGGTTTCTTAAGACTTTTTATAAACAAGTTAAACGGGATTAAGTTGGGTCAAACCCATGAGCCAATCACTTCTAATTCTCGGCCAAACCTCCTCTTTATACTCGGTCATATTCATTTATTTTATTCCCAAATTCTTTTGATTTATTTTTAAATTCAATTAATTCATAACTCTCGTTTTATTAATGACATTTCATTAAATAATTTCATATTTTTCAAATAAGTACGAAATGAGAAGTTATTTATTTTTCTTCTTTTATTTATTTGAATTTCTCAAGTGATTATTCTCAATATAATAATACTCTATGATTCAACAAATAAACGTAATAATAAATAACTAATTATTTAATAAGTTACTTAGAAAAATAACTTTCCCAATATATATCACAATTTATATTCAATGAGTAAATCAATAATTCTCGTTCATTTATTCTCTTCCAAGTGTCTATCAGACCTTATGGACCCATATGAATGAAGCTTTAGAATAAAGATCGGACTCAAAAGTTCACAAACTTTTTTTCGTCTTTTAATTCTTAATATTAGTCGATTCTACTAAAGGACTAATAGTGAGTCTCTCTCTGATCATATGCGTATATTTATCGTTAGATGTGACAAAACAATTCGTCACACGATCCACAGGGTACTTTACAATATTACCCTTCATGTGTACCACTAACTAAGGGGAATGTAAAATTACCGTTTTACCCCCTGAATTATTATTTCACTAACTCCTTTGTTATTTGTAAATGAGAAAAAACATAGAGTGAGATGTCTTTACATGTCACATGTTTTAATCAAAGAATGTTTTTATTCGATGAAACCCTGGCCAGGTTTATTCATTCACACTCTCATAACAAAGCATAGTGTGATTCTAATGCATTTGCATTGTTTCAACATGAATTCCATATCTGTGAATCATATAACTCAATATCACAACCTTATGACACCAACCGTCGGGTCAAATGAAACTAAAACTTAGTCATTGCCCATTGACTAATCAAATCTCATAAAGTGTAATATCAATTATATATTCACTTCAAGATTTAGGTAAGTACCAAAGTACCCCTCGTATGTGATCTTGAAGTTTCGAGTGGTTAAACGGTTTTTTCTCGAGCTTCTAAATATCACTGGTCTTATTCAATATCTTCCATAAGATATCAAGAATGAAACACGGAGTCACATTTCTCTATATCACAAGATAAGTTATCATGGTTCATTCAAACAATCATTACTTAGATTTGATTTCTCTATCGATCTTAAGATTGGGAACAAATGTTTAAACTAGTCACAATGAGCTATCTTGTCGAGTCTATACTTAGCACCCCTTTCGTTGATGACAGTTCCAGAGCGTAATATTCATACATAAACACAAACATAATAAAGAATGAATATTTATTTATATTCATGTCTCAGCAAAATCAAATACAAGTGTATTTCAATGTCTAATATCTCCTTTGTGGGCACCAATCCCAACAGTAAAGTATTACAAGAATATATGTATTCACTTCAGGATTAAGGTAATTATTAAAATACCTCTCGTATGTGATCTTGAAGTTTTGAGTGATTTAACGGTTTTATCTTGAGCTTCAAAGCATCACTGGTCTTGTTCAATGTCTTCATCAAGACATCAAGAATAAACCACAGAGTCACAAATCTCTATATCCCAAGATAAGATATCGATGATTTATTCAAACAATCAATACTCAGATTCGATTGCCCTATCGATCTTTAGATTGTGAACTATTATTTAAACTAGTCATAAGAGGGTATCTTGTCAAGTCTGTACTTAGCACCTCTTTCATTGATTACAGTTTTCGAGCGTACCAAACATACATAAACACAAACTATAAATAAGAATTAATATTTCATTTTATTTAATATTTCAGCAAAATGAAATACAAAATGTTTATAATATCTAATATCTCATTTGTGGGAGCTGGATCAAAAATCTGGCCATGGTTTTCAATATGGGAGCTGGATCACCTTTAGAAACAAATTTTAAACGAAAAGCCAAAGTGACGACCAGCTCAAGGCGCAAAAAAAATCTCTCGAAAAAAGGCACAAGAACTGATCAATCACTCTCGAGACTCACCTTGCACATCTGAGTATGCTGAAGAGTCTAAAACTTCTGAAACGGTTGAGGAGGCAAGCCTAAACAACCCCCTACCGGGTTTATGTTAGTCCTTTCCTGGAATTGCCGTGGCCTTGCGAGGGGCCAGGCGGAGGAGACTCTGAGGAGTCCTAATAGGGAAGGAAAACCAGATATGTTGTTTGTTATAGAAACTAAAGTTAACTATGGTGCTATGCAGAGAATGAGAAATAGGCTCGGTTTTTGGGGAGGAATTTCTATCCCGGCTCAAGGGCTCTCTGGAGGTCTTGCCTTGTGGTGGAAGAAAGGATTAAAGATAGATATCTAGAAAACCTCTATTTACTATATTTGGGCGATCGTTCGGGGAGACACACGTGATGATGACTGGGATCTCTTCCTAGTCTACGGGCTGCCTCTTCGAGCCAACAGAGAGCCTTTTTGGAAGGAGATGGCTAAATTAGTGGGTATTTCTAAGCGCCCAGGGGTTATCATTGGAGATCTAAACATAATTCTCAATCAGGAAGAAAAGTTGGGAGGGTCTCCTGTTTCTTGGGCTACGGGGAGGATCCTAGGAGATTTTATTCACACTCGAGAGGTATTGACTTGGGTGCTATCGAAGGGTCTTTCACCTGGTCTAAGTGTCAGCGTGGCACTGCCAGAGTCCTGGAGCATCTTGACAGAGGTATCTCTAGTCCATGCTGGCTTCGGCAGTTCCCGAAGGCCGGTGTTAAGCATTTCCCATCGTCGCATCTGATCACGAGCCCATCCTCCTCTACAGTTTCATCCTAGAAGAAAAAGGAACCAAGACTTTTAGATTCTTTGAGACTTGGGCTTACCAGAGGGCTGCAAAAGTATCATTGAGAAAATCTGGAATCAAAGAACTAACCTACAACTTAGCTCGCTCGAATCCAGATTATTAAAAGCAGGGAAAAAGAGCTACACACCTGGAAAAATAGAAACTAGAGAGAAACCATGGACAGGATCGCTGACTGCAGGTCAAAGCTCAGAAATTCGCAAAACATACTTATTCAAAGGGATAATGAAGAACAGTCTCTCAAAGCAGAACTGATGGAATTAGAGAGAATTCAAGAAAAGAGTTTGGAGGCAGCGCTCGAGAGAGATATGGCTCAGGCATGGAGACACAAGCTCCAAATTCTTCCACACAACCGCCATTGTCCGGAAAAAACGCAACTATGTAGGGGAGATCAAATTTGACTCGGGTGAATGGCTAACAAACAGGAAATACATCGGCTCTCATCTCCAAAAGAATTACATTCAGCTCTTTCACTCGTCACAACCAAACTTTCCGGAAGGGCTCGAAGGTTTGCTCAAGGAAGTCCTCACGGAGTCTGACAATTCCCTTCTTGTCAGTGTCCCTTCTCCCAAAGAAATTAAGCAGACTGTGTAGAATATGTACCCGCTCAAAGCCCCGGGGTCTTCTACAGAAAATTCTTGGAGTGGGTCGGCCCGGATTTAGTTCTTTTCATCCAAGATTTTTTCAAAACAGGGAGACCCCCGGGTAAAACTGTTGGGATTGGTGCCCACAAAGGAGATATTAGACATTGAGATACTTTGTGTATTTATATTTTGCTGAAACATTGATATTAATAAATGTTCATTCTTTTTAAGATTGTGTTTAGTTATGTTTTAAGCTATGCTCTGAAACTGTCATCAACGAAAAGGAGCTGTTGGGTGAAGCAACTGATACTTCACAAGATAGGATGGGTCCTATTCCAACAGTGGGAGAACCAAACTCGGAATCAGAGACTCCTGCGCTTCGTCATAGTAACAGAGTTGTGAGACAACCTGTTCGATACATAGGTATCGGAGAATCTTTTATTGCAGTTGCAAACACTGAAGAAGATGATCCCGTATCATTTTCCCAAGCAATGCAGAGTTCCGAGGCAAACCTATGGCAAGAAGCCATGAACGTTGAAATGCATTCGATGTATGTCAACGAGGTCTGGAAGCTTGTAGATCTGCCTGAAGGCATTAAGCCTGTAGGCTGTAAATGGATCTACAAGAAGAAGTGAGGACCGGATGGAAATGTCGAGACATTTAAGGCACGACTTGTGGCGAAAGGGTTCACACAGAAAGAAGGTATCGACTATGAGGATACCTTCTCGCCAGTCGCTATGCTGAAGTCCATCCGAACTCTCTTATCCATTGCCGCAGCCCTAGATTATGAAATCTGGCAAATGGATGTCAAGACTGCATTTTTGAATGGCAATCTTGATGAGCGCATTTATATGGCTCAACCAGACGAGTTCATGGAGAAAGGCCAACAGGGCAAGGTTTGTGAATTGCTCAAGTCCATTTATGGACTCAAGCAAGCATCTAGGTCGTGGAATATCATATTCGACGAGACTGTAAAGAGCTACGGCTTTGATCAGTCGGTAGATGAGCCATGTGTTTATAAGATGATAAACGATGGCAAAGTGGTTTTCTTAGTCCTTTATGTAGACGACATACTACTCATTGGAAATGATGTAGGAAAGTTGTCAGAGGTTAAAGTCTGGCTGTCAAAGCAATTTGAGATGAAGGATCTTGGAGAGGCAGCTTATATTCTAGGTATTCAGATCTTTAGAGATCGAAAGAATCGTAAGCTGGCACTCTCTCAAGCATCTTATATTGATAAGATCATGGATCGCTTCAGTATGCAAGACTCCAAGAAAGGACAGCTACCTTTCAGACATGGAGTGCATCTCTCAAACGAGCAGTTTCCCAAGACACCTCAAGAAGTTGAGGACATGAGACACATTTCTTACGCTTCAGCCATAGGAAGTCTCATGTATGCTATGCTTTGCACGAGACCAGACATATGCTACGCAGTAGGCGTAGTGAGCAGATTCCAGTCTAACCCTGGACCCGAGCACTGGGTTGCTGTCAAGCATGTTCTCAAGTATCTTCGGAGAACGAGAAACTACATGCTTGCGTATTCAGGTGGTGACCTGAATATGACGGGATATACCGACTCCGATTTTCAGGCGAACAAGGATTCCAGGAAGTCCACATCAGGGTCTGTGTTCACCCTGAATGGTGGATCCGTGGTTTGGAGGAGTATCAAGCAATCTTGTGTTGCTGACTCGACCATGGAAGCCGAGTATGTGGCAGCTTGTGAAGCTGCAAAGGAGGAGCCAAGAAGTCACAAGCGCTCTATTGTGATAATAGTGGGGCAGTCGCTAATTGTAAGGAGCCAAGAAGTCACAAGCGCTCTAAACACATAGAACGCAAGTATCACCTCGTTCGAGACATCGTTCACAGAGGGGATGCTGAAGTCATGAAGATCTCAATGTTAGACAACCTTGCTGATCCCTTCACGAAGCCTTTAACGAGTAAAGTCTTCGAGGGGCACCTAGAAGGATTGGGACTGAAGGATCATTCGCATCTCCTTTGAGTCAAGTGGGAGTTTGTTAGGATTGGTGCCCACAAAGGAGATATTAGACATTGAGATACTTTGTGTATTTATATTTTGCTGAAACATTGATATTAATAAATGTTCATTCTTTTTAAGATTGTGTTTAGTTATGTTTTAAGCTATGCTCTGAAACTGTCATCAACGAAAAGGGTGTTAAGTACAGACTTGACAAGATAACCCCTTGTGACAAGTTTGAAACATTTGTTCGCAATCTAAAGATCGATAGAGCAATCGAATCTTATTATTGATTGTTAGCATGAATCATGATATCTCATCTTATGATATAGAGAGTTGTGACTCTATGATTCATACTTGGTATCTTATAGAAGATACTGAACAAGACCAGTGACACTTAGAAGCTCGAGACAAAACTGTTTACACACTCGAGGCTTTAAGTTCACAACTAAAGGAGTATTATGATACTTACCTTAATCCTGAAGTGAATATGTAATTGACATTGCACTTTGTGACATTTGATTCGTCAATGGGCCATGACTAATTTTTAGTTGCATCTGACCCGACTGTTGGTGTCACAAGGATGTAATGTTGGGTTACATGATTTACAGATATGGAATTCATGTAACAACAATGCAAATGCATTAGTATCACACTATGCTTCGTTATGAGAGTGTGAATGAATAAACCTGGCCAGGTATTCATTGAATGAGTTCATTCTTTGATTAAAACATGTGACATGTAATGACATCTCACTTTATGTTTTTCTCATTCACAAATAACAAAGGAGTTAGTGAAATAATAACTCGAGGGGTAAAACAGTAATCTCACATTCCCCTCAGTTACTGATACACATGAAGGGTAATATCGTAATATACTCCGTGGATCGTGTGAGAAAAAGTTTCATCATATCAAACATAAAAGATACGCACATGAACACAGAGATCATCAATATTAGTCCTTTAGTGGAATCGACCAATATTAAGAATTAAAAGACGGAAAAAGTTTGTGAACTTTTGTGTCCGATCTTAGTTCTAAAGCTTCGTTTATGTGGGTCCATGAGGTCTCAATGATAGACACTTGGAAGAGATTAAAAGAACTGAAAAAGTTGATTTACTCATTAAGTATAAATTGTGATTTATACTGAGAAAGTTATTTTCTTGAAACTCGATAAATAACTAGTTATTTGTTTTGTTCATTGAATCACAAGATGTTATCATATTGATGATGACATTCTCGAGTGATTAAATATGCTAAAAGAAGAAAATAAATTATTTCTCATTTCGTACTTATTCGATAACTATGAAATATATTTAATGATGTGTCATTAAATAATAATGAGAGTTCTAAATTAATATTAGAAATTAAATCAAATATATTTAGGAACAAAATTCAAAGATGTGGACGAGTAAGGGGAGAGGGCTTTGGCCGAATTCCCTAAGTGAATAGGGTCATGGGTTTGACCCAGCTTAAACTCATTTATAACCTGTATAAATAAGGCTAAGAAACCCTAATCACCTAACCCTAACCCTAGTAAATTTTCGGCACACACTCTCTCTCTCCCCTATGTGTTTCTCGGCCGAAATCCCCAAACAAAAGAAAAGAAAAAATTAGTTTTTCATTCTTCCATCTTTGTTTCCTAATCGTTCTTAAGAGCCCACACTCATAATCTCAATAATTTCCTTGCGTATTATTGTTGATTCATCACTTGTGGTGTTTGAATGATTTTGTAAATTGTTTTAGAGGTTTTAAATTGTTTTGAAAAGGTTTCAGCCCTCCTAAAACATCCCTAGGACTTTTTGCGTGCATTCGGGCGACCTCCCAGCCTCCTGTGCTCCAATCCGGCGAGACAGATCCAATCCGGCGAGGCATATCAGTCAGGCGGATCCAATCCGGCGAGACAGACCCAATCCGGCGAGGCGCATCAGTCAGGCGGGTCCAATCCGGCGAGGCGATCCAGTCCGGCGAGGCGAATCCGGCGAGTGCAATCCGGCGAAGCTATCAGGCGAGGCGTCCCAGTGATCTCCCATCCGGTGAGGCTTCCCAGTCCGGCGAGGCTCTCTAGTCCGGCGAGCTCCCTGTCAGGCGTGTCCCCGTGCGGCGACAGTCTCCCATCCGGCGAGTGCCCAGTCCGGCGAGGCTCCCCAATCCGGCGAGCTCCCTGTCAGGCAAAGAACTCCAGTCCGGCGAGGCTCCCAGCAGGCGTCCATTCCGGCGACTCTTCCCAGTCCGGCGAAGACGTTCCCAGGCATTCCGGCGAGTGTTTTCTCGCGTTTTGGACGTGACGTGGCATTCCGACGATAGCTAGTAACGTCTAGGTTGTTTACAACCTTTTACGTAAGTATTTCCTCAATTAAATAATTAAATATAAATTATATAATTGTTATATAAATTATTAGTTTAATTTATTTAATTGAGCATGTGAATTATAAATTGTTTATAATTGTATAATAAATTTTAATGCCTTAGGTTGTTAAATATATTAAAATTAGTTTTAATATATTAGATCTAATTATAATTTTCCGCCACATAGGATGTGTATTATAATTAATAATGTTTAATCGTTAAATAAATTCCAACAAAAAGTACTTTCGCCCACATCGTCCTGATCTCCAAATCAGCAGGAGCAAACACCTTTGATAAATTTTGCCCAATCAGCTTCTGCAACTTATATTTAAAGTCATCACCAAAATCATCACAGGGCGCCTCAGACTACATCTTGATAAGCTTATTTCCCTCATCCAGTCTGCCTTCGTGCCGGGGCGCTGGATCGCCAAAAACGCCATGCTGGCCCAGGAAATTACCTCCCTGATGGAGAAGAAAAAAGGCAACAAAGGGTTAGTTGGTATAAAACTCTATATGAGTAAGGCTTTCTATAGAATTGAATGGAAGTTCGTTCTTCACGTCCTCAAGTGTCTCAGAGCAGGTGAACAATTTCTTTTTTTGATTAAGCAATGCATCTCCAATGTCTCGGGCTCACTCCTCCTAAATGGATGTCCGCTCAAGAGTTTCTCCCCTGCCCGAGGGTTGCGCCAAGGCGACCCGCTCTCGTCATACCTCTTCATCCTTACTGCTGAAGTTCTTAGCAGACTCTTGATTAATAGAGAATCGCAAGGAAAATTCCATGGCGCCAAAATCGGTAGATATTCTCCTTCGATCTCCCACCTAATGTTCGCCGATGACACAATTTTGTTCTTCAATGCTCTTGAAGGATAGGTTTCTAATATTATGAAGGTTGTGCACACCTATGAGGCTTGGTCGGGGCAGAAAATCAACACCTCCAAATCTGGCGTTTTCTTCTCCAAAAACGTTGACACTGCTCAGAGGTCAAGAATAAAATCGCTGCTCGGCATGAACGAATGCGAGTGGATAAAAATAAAATAAAATTGTTTATTTGAGACATTAAAAGGCAATTTTTCCCAAATATTTAGTGAAAAGTTCACTATTAAGTATTTAATATTCTTTGTTATATTGAAATTTCTTTTAGTATAATTGTTATTCAGTGAAGAAAAGACTTTCTTTTAGTATAATTGTTATCCATGATTAGAGCTTCGTCTCTTTTTCTTTCTCTTTTTCCATAAATTGCAATAATTTTGTCAAAAGCTACATTTGGGTAACGTGACTCATATTTGCTCATCAATATTCTGATGTTTATGTTTATACGTTTACTTTTTATTCAATAGAACGAATGAAGTTTGTTTGAGCCTCTTTAATGGATAACTAATATTACATTACCTTCAATTGTCACAAAACATTATATCGAATTTAATCTTTAATGACAACCTAACATTCATCTCCAACTTAAGTTTATCCGAATCTCAATACTAATTTTTTTCCTGCTTCCACTTGCTATCAATAATACTTTAATTTATATGTATATATATGGTAAAAATCAAGTTTTTCATAAAAATGAGTCGTCAATTTTGCTAATCAATCTTAATTTGTTGAGTTAATTTTTTTAATCAAGCAAATATGTAAGATGCAAGATAATGATTAAGCTGATGGATACAATTTGTTTTTAATTGCTATTTTTTTTATAATGTACCGTTGCTCTATGACTCTAAATCAGTTATAACTCCAAGTGAACCAAACAAATAAAAGAGAAGTGATCCATTCTGGTTTTATGGATTTATTCAATGCTCTCTTTTTCTGCAAGGACCCTAAATCAGTTATTTGGTTCAATTTTTCCTATCAAGTAGGCTTTCATTCAACGCAGCATCTTCAAACTACACGAGCTGTATTTCATAAAATGACGAACTGAGCTAGTAGTTTACGTCTCTTATTCATCTAATGTTTTTTTAATGCTATCTTCCAACATCAAACATCGATAAAAGCTTTATCTTTTCAAGGTATGTGTCATTAATTTCTGTTAGATAAAAATATTTAAAATTAAATTTTTGACACATTTTCGGACAAAAATATCTTTTAAATCAAACTATCTCATTTTTTCTTATTTTCTCCACCTAACTTTATCTCTTTGCCCCTTTAAAACTAATTTTAAGGAATCGAACATTCATAAGTGATCTTTCGCATGTTGTTTAAGAAGTTCAAAACTAATAAAAACAAAATATCAAAACTACAAAAATCAGCACAAATCATCAAAAATAATAGCCAAAGATTATTTGTTTTGTCCTTAAAACGTATATATCTAGACTTAAAATTGCGTAACTTACCATCGCGTATGCTCTCTCAAGTGAAAATTCGTTATCGCAATATATACATGACAAACACAAGTTTCATCCGCCTTAGGATATCCTCTGAAATTTATAACCTATTCAGAGTATTCACTACATTTATCCAAGCAACAAATTCTTATTTTATCGTGGATCTATTAATCATCATTTATTTTGAAAATTTCCAAGACACAATCGCACCGTTCAAAAGTAAATACATATTCACTTGTGCCTTCTGAATCTTCTATATCATATATCTAATATAAATCACTGATTTCATAATCAACACTCTTAATTTTCTTAACTGATAATTCTAGATATTACATTTATATTGATCTGGTCTTATTATTTCAGTCGGTTGTGAGCTTATAATAAGGTTGGTATTTATCTGATTACCTTTATGCTTATAATAAGGTTGATCATATTACTTCATTCGATTGTGAGCTTATAATAAGGCTAGTCTAATATGAAGTGGTTTGCTCTTCTAATTTCATTCGATTGGGAGTTTAATATAAGGTTGGTCTAATATTAACCGACAAAAACCCATCTTCTGGGAACGGACTTGCACTCCTCTGATTCATGTACACTGCAACGTCTTTGCAATTTACAAATAACAAGGCTAACCCCTTACAAACAATATATCTTTTCTATTAACTTTCATTGTTTTACTTGAGACGTTTTAGATGCTTGCATGACAGTTTTACCGCGTAACGAATAACTATTTCCAGCTTCTTGACAAAGAACTTGCCTTTGAAGCCTCTGTCGTTTCAGGGCTTCGTGGCACGGAGCGAAAAAATCGTGATTAAGAGCTTCCTCTGCAGTGATCCTCCGTCTCGGGTTCACCGTCAAGCATTTTTCGACGAGATCAACGAGCGACCGAGGAATTTCCTTCAAGAAATCAGGTTTTCTTGTGTTTGTCTCACACCAGTCCAACAGTTTCGTAGATGGCAGTGACTCGGTTTTGTACAGATCCTGCGTTGAAAAATGACGTTACATTAGTCCGACGGAGTTACAATAAATGAGTAGTGATTAGTCAAATACCTTTGGTAACGAGGACTCGCGATTGTGTAGCTTGGCGACCTCCCAGAGATCTTCGCTGCCTCTCAACTTGGCTATGTCTTTCATGTTTCTGAGAACATATGTAAATGTTGTGTAAAGGAACATGTAGATTTGACGATGACACCGTTAAAGATATATATAAAATTAAGTTAGCTTACTGGTCGGGGTCCCCAAGAAAAGGTGTTCTGCCAATTACAAGATAGAGTAGAGTGACCCCGGCGGACCAAAGATCAACCTTGGGACCTTGAAAGAGGGATCTCAATAAGACCTGAAAACACTACATGTGTGAGAGACTTTCAATGAAATCCCTCTTTTATTATATCGTTCTATAATGTTAATACAAGTCTCACCTCAGGTGCCCGGAAACCTTTGGTTCCAGCGCAAGGACCATCTCTTTTGGCTTTTCCGTTTCCTGAAAGTTAAAATCCCAGCTTAGAACCGGAAATGACATTAACAATATCCAAAAGAACGGTACACAAGATGTACCTTTGTTCATGAAGTCGAGAGGAATGCGAGCTCCAACAATGGGCATTGGAGTGAGATGACGAAGTGCGTTATCGACATCTTGAGACGGAGCCACGACCCTCTTTCTCATAGGAGAGAGAATGCTCGTCGACGCTTCACGATTCTGACTCTGCCTTGCTTTCTGAACCAGGCTGAGGAGCTCCTTCCTGCCTTGGGACGGAAATGGCTCTCTCATCCTATCACCCGACGTAATGGCTGACCCATCGGTGCCTTGGCTTTTGTTCAAGTTCCAGCTCCCGGTATCATTATTACGGGTACTCGTTTGTGCCAGAACGGATATTCTCAGATTTTTCAAGTCTGCTGCTGTAGGATTAGTGGCTTCTACAGATGGATTCGGTAACTTCCGATCTTTGGTTTGAGAACACTTTTCGCTAGATGGTTTGACATGATTATTTTGTATGTCAAAGAGTTCCATTGATTTTCCTGTGAAAAGTCACGATTTTCGATTAATTTCTGTCCAGTGACTTATACTCTGGTTCGGTGAAACTTTAGAATAACCAGCGAGCTAGAAGAATCAAAATTCAGCAGTGGAGATGAAGACTTACCATCATTCCGGTTTCTGCTGTTCTGAAACAAATCCTGCAGAAAACAGTAAACACCACTTTTAGTGGGAAAAACAAACTTCTTTTTCGCACATGGAATAACTAACAAGCTAGTTGGCCAAAATAGTGCAGCATTAGAACAGACATAAGACTGACCATTGCAAGATTGAAGTCGATGAGGTAACCTTTACTGGTCTTGCGAGAGAATAGGAAATTCCCAGGTTTAACATCCCTATGAACTATTCCCTGTATAAACAGAATAAAGAGAATTTTTAGAATCTCTTGTTTGTTATATTGTAATAGACAGAGTCAATTCTTTTGACCTGTTTATGAAGACTAGCAAGAGCTCTGAACATGCAATAAGCATACCACCGTAGGTGACCGATATCTATTTCTTTCTTCAATACCTGAGAGAAAAAGCAACATCAAAACAAATTCATAGAAGATGATTGAATAAAACATTTGAAAATTGTCTCAGTCACATGTTCAATCCCCTGTAAATTCAGAACTCAGAGCCACTTGGAGACTCTCCCTGTCAAACTTCCAGAGCCCATAGTTTATCAAAAATGACAAAATGTTTGAACATTACCTCAGGTCTATCATGCTCAACATGCTCCAAGACAAAACAATCCGAGTCTTCACTTTGAATGCAGCCCTCATATTTTATGATAAAGTTTTTACCCCTGTATAATTTGAAACCATTAGTATTGTGAGTCAAAAACTTGCCTCAATAGAATAAAGGTTTCTGAAGATTATTACCCAAATCGCTCCAGCATTCTCTGTTCATTGTAAACGTGGTGTTTATGTGCCTTAGCATGAGGATCTGCATAATGTGCAAAATAAAATGAAGAAGAGTATGATATTCTAATAATGTATAATTATGAACTTTGTACAGAAAAATTAGACATCAAGTAGAGATATCAAGGTTCTAAACTTGCTGTCTTAATCATTTAATCCCAAATTATAAAATGGAGCTGATGACAACATTCTCCTGTCCGCAGTTAGATGTTCATGACTTGAGTCGAGTTCAATTGGTTTCAGATCTGTCCCAATATTAAAATTAGACACATACACACACGAACTTTGTTTCAGAGCAGCTAAGCCCTTAATCACCATTCGAACAAGCTGGGTATATGAAACAACGGGAAAGTTTAAAGTTTGCTTCACTTACACTTGATCGCCACAATAGCGCCATCATTCTTTCTCCTTGCCCTGTACACTGTACCGTAGCCACCTGCATATGTGGATGTTAGAAATGGAAATAGTAACTATGTACTGAAGAAATTTTGGTAACGATGCACTTTAAACTTTATATATCAGCAGAACTTGAAACCTGATCCTTCTTCCTCTTCCACAACATATGATTCAAACTTCGGAAATGTTGTTTGCTTGGCTTGGTCCTACAGCACAATAACTTTATTAAACCTGTTGCAATGACAGCTAAACCAGCAACACTTTTGGGCAATAGGTCATATGATAGACGTATTTTCATTCGATTAAGGGAAGTATACCTCTGTAGGAATAGAGGTAGACCCTTTCTTAATTTCTCTCAAGTGCAATTCCCCATCGTGTTTGCCTTTTTTTAACCTTCTGTTCTTGTCGCTTATTATACGATCTCCTTTGGACTGGTACTTTTCTTTGCTGTCAGTAGCATTTAAAATATCTAAGGACTTGCAAAGCTCTTTCATCCTTGGCGACTTTGCATTCATGTGAAAATTCCTTATTTTGGCAGAGCTTTTTAGTGAATGCTTATGGGCAATCGTGACTTTATCAGTTTGAGGAACAGCTTTTCTTCCTAAAAGTCTGTCCGTTTTCTCTTTATTAGCGTCTCCGAGTTCACCACTTTCTGATATCCCCATTCCTAGTTCTTCATCACAGTTCGGTAGACCTGGAATAACAGCGTCACTCAGTGGTAAGAAACCGATTGCTCCTCCTCCCAAGATCTTCCAAGAAGCCACTGAATTTTCCCTCTCCTGGTCTTCTAAAGCTATTTCCTCTCCAGTTATCTTGAAGCTTGGATCTATCTGCTTTTCATCGAGATTCCTGTCCGTCAACTGCAAAATCATTTTCTCTTCAGTACCATCGACCCAAAAACTAGGCATGACATTTGCTCTAGCTTCTGTCCCCATCCCATCTTCTGAAGCTCTTCCAGGCAAGGGTAAATTTTCCAATCTACTGGTCATAACAGGTGACTCTGGATCAAGTTCACATTCCCCTATGTCTTTGTCAACATTTCTTAGCATAGACACACTTGTTTCACCTTCCATATATCTATCATTTGTTAATGGATGACTAAATTGCCCTACACTGGAATTTCCAGATAAAGAGGCAGCAAATAGCAAACCATTTACCATCTGTTCGATGTGAAATCGTACTCTATTTATGTTTTGGTCGTCACACTCAGTGGCATCAAAATGTACCTGCACAGCACATCTGACTTAGCAACAGCAATTAAAATCATCTAGCTCAACAGAGGTTATACAAATTTATGGTTTGCATATCACAAGTGTCTGAATTATAATCCTTCTAAATGCTGGACACAACTTCAATGGACGTCTCATTTTTTCCCTTACGGGCAATGTCCAAAATAAAATAAATTGCATAAACAAAGGGAAAAATAGAAGTATTGATGTCTAACTGAGTTGAGTACTTAAACTAGCTATAATATCTCGGGCTAGCTAATTAAAAAGCAAGCGTCAGAATAAATTCCTTTCTTTAACCTAAGCTCGTTCAATGAAAATGAATCACTAAAACGTATACATCAAATTTCACAAACTTCAAAGCCGAAAAAAAATGGGAGAGAGAGAGGTTACCATCTGAGAAGTACATTGAAGGCCTGGTTGCGCTTGACTATCTTCATTCACTAAAATAAAGTAATTCGGAATTGAATAAGTAATATTCGCTATAAAATAAAAACTTAATACAGTGAAAAATAAAACAAACAAATAAAATTGTACCTTCTTCAGAGCTGAAAATCAGTCTCCTTTTCCTCGGAAGCTCGAATCCGTAATCTGAAGCAACCAGATTTCGCTTCCTCTTCCTCAGCGGCATCGAAACCGCGTCAAAGAAGTGTGAACTCGCCAAAGACTCCGCGAAACCTCTGACGGCGACCGGCGAGGGAATAACAATCAGATCGGAAGTTAAAGCGATCGGAGAGTTGGGGATTGAACATAGGTACACGATGAGCTCCGGCGGAGCCGAGAATAGAGCGCATCGGGTGGCGAGCTCCAGCGGTCGAGCTGGCCGACGGAGCGAGAGGAGGATTGAAAGAATGTGGTTGGCCCTGCAGAGGTCTGGTGTCGTCGCCGAGACCATGTGCGAACTTGTGGATCGAGTTTCCATGGAGTCGCGAAGTTGGGTGAGAGAGAGAGAGAGAGAGAGAGAGAGAGAGAGAGAGAGAGAAATAGAGAACTTTGGGGATTTCAGAGCAGCGGGAGATAGAAGCGGGAAAATGAGTCTCGGTTGACACGTGCCGATATTTGGATGCATTTATTCTTTTTAAAGATTAAGGTGCGCGCCAATCCTGATTTTCTAGCTATATTACGCCATGTCGTTTTTTAGTTGAAACTCGTCTCTTGAATTTTACAATTTAATCAAAGTTCACTCTCTAATCCGGATTTCATTATTTTCTTATATAAAATACTTCATTATTGTGAGAATAGTTTATTAAACTTTTAAACAATAATTTATCTATATAATATTTATAAGGTTTTATCGCGAAAGTCTTTTAAAGTTTTAAGTTATAAAATTATCTTCTAACTCACTCTTAATTTGAGGTAAGAATTGACATATCTAACTGGGATTGCTCTATTCCACTTCAAATTTACATCAAATTTGGGAATGATCGATAGTATGTCACAGTGAAATTATTCTTCCACCCAAATTTGGAGTGAAAATATTTATAATTACAAGTCCACCCACAAAAATTAATTTGTAATGTAGCCTTAATTGAAATCATTTATAATAAAAAATTGAAATAAAACAACCATTAATTGAAATCACGAATTAATCACAATACAACCAAATAAAATACATATCAATTATACTAATAATCCAACCAAACAATCTAGTGAGAGTTGTATGCAACTCTTGGTCCAATCGATGAACATGAAGAGTTTAATAGAAGTCAACAAATGGCAGTTTTAGTGACTTTGAGATCTGATTCGACAATGGATTTTTGCATGTTCGAGAGGACCAATCTCATCGTCTTGAGAGTACTCAACAAGGAAACCATCCATTCATACCACAAGGCATATGCAGCTAACGAAACGTATGAGAAAAATTATGAGTCTTTTTTCATCCATGAAAGTGTGCCAAAAAATAAAGCAAAGTCGCATCCTTTCCCGAAACATGATGTATGAAGTGGTAGAAATTGGTAAAATAAATTTGATTCATTTAAGTAAATGGTGTTGTATTTGGTTAACCAATTTCTAAAATATACATTTGTTTTATTGCAAGATGTGTTGTTCCTTTACTTTCGTCGTACGAGATTCAAAACACATATAAACCTTAAATAGAGGTGGTAGACAACTATGTATGTTGTTTAGAGTAAAGGATTAACATGGCAAGAGAACCATCATATATGATGGTTGAACAAGGACAACTTGAATGAGCATTATCAATGTTATGGTCTATTTAGTTGGCAATATTATTTTCTTATAATTTGTTGAGAATATTATTGGCATAGTTGCCCATAAGAAAATTATTTATTTACATATTGATGTAATATAAATTTTTAATAAGTTTTTATTGTAAATTGCTGATTAAATTAATAAAAGTTGAAACGTTCATTCATTTCTTTTTCGTTTATTTGAAGATTTATGATATTAAATAGTCTTATAGTCTTTATCAAACCTAACAGTACAAGTTCAACAACGTTTCAGTATTCAAATTCGGATTACCTGTCTCGAAGGGTTGTCCCTCGTATTTATACGTGATCAAAGGGCGTCTTGGAGGCCCCTTGGCCAAGTGAAGGCCTGGGACGGCCCTTGGCCGAGTGAGGTGGGCTCTCCAGGCCTTTGGCCGAGCGAGAAGGTCTTGGGACGGCCTTTGGCCGAGCGAAAAATCTCTCCAGGCCTTTGGCCGAACGAGAAGAGGCTAGGTCGGCCTTTGGCCGAGCGAAGAGGCTCCCCAGGCCTTTGGCCGAGTGAGAAGAGGTTGGGTCGGCTTTTGGCCGGCCTTTGGCCGAGCGAGGAAAGGCTGGGCCGGCCTTTTTCCGAGCAAGAAGGTCTTGGGACAGCCTTTGGTCGAGCGAAGATGCTCTCCAGGCCTTTAGCCGAGCGAGAAGAGGCTGGGTCGGGCTTTGGCCGAGCGAAGAGGCTCCCCAGGCCTTTGGACGAGCGAGGAAAGGTTGGGCCGCCTTTGGCCGAGCGAAGAAGGCCGAGTGAGTTGGGCTAGGGCGCTGGCTAGGTCAGCTGAGGAGCCCTTCGGAGCCTCCGTTGCTCCGTCGTCTTTTATCATGCTCATAACATAATGCACATCAAAGTCACGAACCATTGGATGAACAAGTCATTCACATAACTCTTGCAACTTCTGAAAAAGTCTTATCGTGTTGGGAATAGGATTCCATAAAAGAGTTACGAGGCAAATGCAAAGTTAAAGCAATTTGAAATGGATTACGGGATGATTGTGTTGGAAAATGATTAACATTTAATTAACAATAATATATAACATATCTAAATATGGCATAATGATATAATAAGATCATAAATATATAAAAACACATTTTAACATATTCCACAATTATGACATTAAAAATTCCTAACATGTCAATTACATTTTATACTAAACATGTTAACAACAAATTGAACAAACGATCTAACAACCTATAAACAAATTATACAATTCAATCGCAGATCAAATTCGTCTAGGAGACTTACATGTGAGGTTGTCAACAACCTCGTGCGTGGCTAGCTTTCGTAGGAATGCCTCGTCAGATTGCTTGAAGGTACCTCGCCGGATTGTAGAATCAGTCTCGTCGAATTGAAGGATGGTCGGCCGGTTAGGACGCGCTTGTGAGTCTATGGGTTCCTGCGACTTGTTGGGGCTGTGGAACTTGTACGCCTAGGTGGAAAGGGACAAGGACACGTGGCAGGAGAAGTGGCTCGAGCTGGAGGCGCGTAGAAAGCGCGTGGCGGCTCAGGCGCACGCTGGGGCTAGTCTGTCCGGCGAGCAGGTAGACCAGCGAGATCTGTCCGGCCGGCTGAGAGGCTTAAATGAGCTTCATCGCGTCTCGGTCATTTTTTTTTTCGTGTTTTGGCTGATTCTCTGCAAAGTAAAAGGTCACTCAAACACAACGAGAAGAGTCAATGATAATTCTCTCGGGTTTTTAGGAGATCAAGAGAGTGGGCTCTTTAATTGTGAACAGCTAAGAAGGGAAGTTCTCAAACGAATCAAGAAAACAAATTTTCTTGCTCTTTCTCTCTCAAGATAGTCGGCCGAGAAGCACAAGGAAGTGAGGAGGAAGGGTATTCGGCTGAGTCTCTTAGTATGTAGGGTTAGGGTTTCATAAACCCTATTTATAAATGAGAGAGCGGGATTTTCTTAACTAAACTTAAGCCCGATATTCTTTAAATGAGCTTTTAAAATTAATCCTCAACCCTAATTCTCAAATATGGCCGAGTATTTTATTTATTTTATTCCCAAAATTTATTTGATTTATTTATAAAATAATATTTAATTAATTTAGAACATCTCATTGATTTCATGATAAGTCATTAATTATTTTCATTCTTCTCAAACAAGTACGAAATGAGAAAATATTTACTTTCATCTTTTATTTATATGAGTCATCAAATTATATTATTATCAATATAATAACATAATATGTTTCGTTAAATAAATGTAATAATAAATAACTAATTATTTATTTAATTAGTTAGAAAATAATTTTCTTATTGTAAATCACAATTTAAATTTAATGAGAAAATCAATCGTTCTAGTTCAATAAATCTCGTCCGAGAGTTTATCATTGAGACCTAATGAACCCGGATGAATGAAGCTTTATAATAAAGATCGGACTCAAAAGTTCACAAACATTTCCGTCTTTTAATTATGAATATTAGTCAATCCCACTAAAGGACTAATATTGAAAATCTCTAAGTTCATATGCGTTTATTTTCCGTTTGATGTTACAAAACAATTCTTCATCAATTCACATAGTATTTTACGATATTACCATTCATGTGTATTAGTAAGTCAGAGGAATGTAAAGTTACCGTTTTACCCATGAGTTATTATTTCACTAACTCCTTTGTTATTTGTGAAAGAGAAAAATATAAAGTGAGATGTCTTTACATGTCACATATTTTATTCTGAGAATGTTCTATTCGATGAATATCATGCCCGGTTTATTCATTCGCAATCTCATGACAAAGCAAAGTGTGATACTAATGCATTGACATTGTTTCAACACAAATTCCGTATTTGCGAATCACATAATCTAATGTAACAACGTTATGACACCAACCGCCGGGTTAGATGCAACTTCAATTAGCCATTGCCCATTGACAAATAAAATGTCATAAAGTGTCACATCGATATGCATTCACTTCAGAATTTAGGTAAGTACCAAAATACCTATCGCATGTGATCTTAAAGTTTCAAGTGATTAAACAGTTTTATCTCGAGCTTTAGAGTATCACAGGTCTTGTTCAATATCTTTTGTAAGATATCAAGAATGAAGCACAAAGTCCCAACTCTCTATATCACAAGATAAGATATTCTGATTCATTCATCAATCAATACTCAGATTCGATTGCCCTATCGGTCTTTATATTGCGAACTGTTATTTAAACTAGTCACACGGGGCTATCCTGTCAAGTCTGTACTTAGCACCCATTTCACCGATGACAGTTTCAGAGCGTAGCAAACATACATAAACACAAACTTAATCAAGAATGAATATTTAATTTTATTTAATGTTTCAGCAAAAAACCATATACAAAAAGTATTTATCATTTATAATGTCGAATATCTTCTTTGTGGGCACCAATCCCAACAGATTGATGTGTGCTCAAACGATTGTGTCCTATTTTGGAAGGATTTGAAAGGTGCATATGTTTTTCCGGTGTACAATGAAATCAAATGAGTTCTTGAAAGAAGTATCGCTTAAAGGTTTACGGTACTTTCCTATGGAAGATCGTCTCAAGCGATTGTACGCTTCCCGACACACTTCTATTGAAATGAAGTGCCATGAGAAAGAACGCGTGATTGAAGAATGTGTTCTATGTCATTTTACTGATGGGGAGGCGTGGAAGAACTTAGATCTGAAATCCGATTACTTGATCTTGACGCTCCTGGTTTCGCGTGCAAAATCGCATGGAAAATACATTGACGTGTTCTTGCAATCGATCGTTGAAGTATTGAAAGTGTTGTGCGAAATAGGCGAGATGGGGCTAACACTAATCAAGTTTTCCATTTGGACGCAACACTTCTTTGGACGATAAATGATTTTTCTACCTGTGGCAGTTTATCTGGGTGGAGTGGACAATGGTACCTTGGGTGTCTGACATGCACCAATGACATACTATTACGACCATCGACGATACTTGTCTGATTCTCACTGCATTAAAAAATGTAGTGGTCACTGTTGATGCGAATATGCACGACCAACTGTCACGAAGTATAGCAACTCCGATTACGAGATAAAAGATGAACGGGCTCAAATTTCTTATACGAATCCACCTCGGACGAGCAAGAATGTTTAAGAATAGTAATAATACGAAGTAAATAAAGAGCTTTGATTGATTGCAAGGTGAATACAAGTATAATCTCGAATGATTACAAAGTGAATTCTTCTTCCTGTCCTATTCTATGCGCGCTGTATTTATAGACTGATTACAATGTTTTTCTCCTTGTTTCTAGCAACGTCTATCTTGACTGACTCTTTCCCCGCGCTTCCTACTTGTTCCACCACGTGTATTGCTGACCACGTATTGTTTGCCAATTCATTCCGTAAGAATAGCTCGGAAGAGTTGATTTCGGAAAGAAATCAACCCGTTTGAACAAGGTCTGGACATCGGTTGAAAGGAAGAGGTTTTATGAGTTAAAATCATGGTGGTGCGTTAGGCCTAAGGCCCATTTGGTACTTCGAGTGGTCAGTATGTCGTTTTAGGGCACGTCGTCGTTTTTCAACATACTGTCGTTTTTCTACGTATTGTTGTTTTTTGACATGCTGTTGTTTTTATCTCTTTTGAGATCGTTTCAGCACCGAAATGCATAAGCGGTGTCGTTTGCTGAAGGGGACGAAGTCCCGCATCAAAAGTGAGCCCCCCAGTGCTATTATTGAGTTTCACTTCGTGGACTTAGCATGTTGATGGTCAAGGGCGTTAGTCCGATTTCTGACTTGGTCGTTTATTTCCTTAGAATAATAATTTTTATCGTTCTAGAAAATGGCTAATAGATCTATTCTAGATCGGGTACATTTGGGCGGGCAAACAAAATTTGCTTTCCTCAATTTTGAGTATGTGCGCGGTCAAAATGGGAGGTCTGTTTGCATGACTTGTCTACGTGTCACTCTGCCATTAGGTTCGCGTGTGACCAAGGAGGAAAATAGTTCGCTCTGCCCCAAAAAACTGGCCGATGTGATGGGGCTATTAAAATCCCACTAATTCATGCCAAATCAGTCATCAGTGTTTCATTCGAGATCGTGTGTTTTAGAGAGAGAAATCGTGGGTGAATAAGGTTTGCTTCTTAAACCCCCCCTTTTTTTTCTTCACTTGTCACAATCGTACTCTCGTCTCCATTTTCTCTCTATCGTTCCATTCTTTTTCAAATCTCTTTGGTTATGACATCGAGCACTTCGGATCGACGGTTCCTGGACGCGTCTCCGTCTTCCCTGCTCACGCCCGACTATCTGCGCGAGCTCCGGGGGTTATACGATATCCCCGATTTTATTGAGATTTTGGCGCCCGAGCAAGGAGAACATCCGTTCTCGTTGAAGGAAGGGTGGACGTCGGCCTACGAGGCTTTCTTAGAGGCCGGACTGGAGCTGCCGGTATCCGAAGTGGTCTTGGAGTATCTGAACCACCTCCAGCTCGCCCTGGGTCAACTCGTTCCCAACACCTATCGCAACTTAGTTGCCTTGGGAGTGGTTTCCAGGGAGAATGAATTGGTTCTTATTTTCGACGACCTGTCCCGCCTGTACCATGCCAAGGGATCCGGGAAGGCCTACGGGAGGCATTACCTCAATGGCCGGAGTGGGAAGATCCTTCGCAACACCCCCGATGTGCGAGGTGGTTGGACGGAGAGGTTCTTCTGGTTCAGAGACAGGAGACCCGGGGTGACGAGGTCACCAGGGTGGAACTTGGCCGGCGGTGAGCTATGGAGTTCCTTTTTTGTGTATTGTAGGGCTTCCTCTTTGAGCGAGGCGTTAGGGGGTTTTTCTGAATCTTTGCTCACCTCATATTTCAGGTAGGAACTATCATCCGGAATTGGACTCCCGATTCCGCACGCTCAAGAAGAAGCTGCTCCCGAAAAACAGTCTTGATTGGGAGGATTTTCCGGTCGAGCGGATCCATCACTCCGGTACTGGAGGTTCCGAGGCGTGCCTGGTCCCCCGGTCTCGCCGGCTCCCCCAAGAGCACCTGGTTAGTTTCGCTCTCGTCTTTCAAGATGCTTTCAGCTCGGCTGATGAGGAGATTCGCCCTCGTATTTGTTTGAGGGCTTTTGTTTCTTTGTCGCGCAGTCCCGGAGGAGTCTATGAAGTCCTCGAACAGGACCAGCGACGAGCAAAAGACGATAGACCAAACCTCGAATCCTACCGTCGAGGCGATCTCCATCCCAGCGATGATACTTCGGATGGTGCTTCGCTCGTCATACTGGTGGCCAAGGCTCAAGAGGCTCAATCCTCCCGCGTCGTCAAAATTGAGGGTGAGGCTGTGCATGCTACCCAGCCATGCGTCGAGGCGGGCATTAGTACGGAGGTGAAGGTGCGCGAGGTGGCGCCGGTCATCGCTCCTCGGTCGGAGAAACGTGGCCGCTTGTCAGATCGCCACGACGCTCTTGCTGCTCCGTCAAAGAAGGGTAAGCTGACTTCCGAACGGCCGGCACCTCGTACCAGGTCGAATCCGCAAGGGCATCCCGTGGTGCACAGGCGGCCCGAGGAGAAGGGGAAGGGCGCGGCGACGTCTGACGCGAGTGGGAGCCGATCGTTCTCCGATGAGGAAGAGGTGCAGCGCATCTTGGTGAGGTTCTCCGCCGAGAAATCGCTAGCTGATTCGGCACGGGCCTCGGCGAGGTATGTGGCCAGCTCGGTCCACCTTGGACGCCCCCTTGACGTGATGGAGCTTTCTCGTGGGAAAGACTACGAGCGGATGGTACATTCCTCTGTCCAGGTAAGTTTTCTGGATCTTTCCTGTAGGATGCCGACGGGGTGAAGTACATGCTGATTTTACCTCGTCGCAGTTCCTGACGCACTTGAACAAAATGGTTCTGGCGTACGAGAAGGACCTCGCGGGTTTCCGTTACGAGCTAGCCGGGGCTGCTGTGTCAGGGTCCGGGGACCGTGTGAAGGAGTTGGAGGCCAGTTTGGCCGAGAAAGGGAAGGAGCTGCTCGGACTAGGGTTCCGGCTGAAGAAAGCCGAGGACGATTTGTACGGTGCCAACTTGACGTTGGAGCACCTCTGCCAGTCCGAGTCCACTCTCTGAAGCCAACTACACAAGGAGCGCCAACGTTCTGGGGTCCTGTACGAGGAGGCCTCGGGCCTGCGAGCTGAGACTTCCCAAGTGGCGATTCTGCGGGATAATATCTCGAAGGTCCGAGCTGACCTGGTGACCACCTCTTCCGAGCTTCAAGAGGCTAGGAACGAGGTGATCACTGCCTCTCGTCTCGCCGTGAAGAAGGCGTCGGAGAGGCTCCAGAAGAAGATTGACCGCCGAGATGAGACGATTGCCAAGCTGGGGCCCAAATCAAGAAGTAGGCGACCTCCGACGTGTCTCGAGGTGAGTGTTCGAACTATTTCAGATGCTTTTGCAAGCTTGTTGTTGTCGGTGGTATCGCCGTAGGACTTAGTGTGCTGGGTTTCCTTTCCCAGGTGGTTATGCGCTTGGTGCCTCCCCCTCGTCCTCTGTTCCTTCCGCAGTTGCTGCCACCCCGTCGGTGGTCTCACCCCGTTTGCTGCCTCCGAGGCTGCTCGAGCTGAGGAAGAGGTCCTTAAGGATGTTGAGGCCCCGGAGGCGGAGGTAGAGGGAGACGTGAGCAAGGGAGATGGCAACGACGGAGAAGGTCGAGAAGAAGAAGGAGAAGAAGGAGTTTGTGACAATGAAGGAGGTGAGGAGGGGGCATGATGCCTCTTCTGGATTTGCTTGTTTTGGGGCATTGGTGCCCCTGTTTTCTAAATTTCGAACACTGCCTTTTTTGGCCGGGAGTCCGGCCTGGGCTTATGCTTAAAGTTGTTTGTTTAGGGGCGTTGGTGCCCCAGTTTGTTTGTATTTCTGACATTTCCTATTTTGGTCGGGAGTCCGACCTAGGCTATGCTACTCTATTTTGTTTCATTAGACTTTCACCTCGTTCGACCGGGGTGTGCTAAATAACGTAGTTTGGTTTGTCCGACTTGCTTTGCATATATTTTTACCTTGCTCGAAACTTTGCTTGTCACGATGTTGGCTAGCTTGTAAGCAGATCGGGGATTTGGTGTGAGTCTATAAACCCTGTCCCCCCCCCTTTTTCTTCTGATAAGTGGATGTTTGCACTTTAGGAAAAGAAAAGAGAGTTTGGGATGTGCCCTCGTCGGGCTGCCTACGTACCCAAGTTTGCTGGAATCAAGCCACTACGTAATTCGGGGAGGTACCCTTTTTTAGGGGTAATACCTTTTGAGATGTTGGGTGTTCCAACTTTGTAGGACTTTGAGTCCTTCCGAGTTCATTAATCCGTAAACGACGGGTTTAACTATTTCGGACACTATGTATGGTCCTTCCCAGTTGATCCCGAGTTTTCCAGAATTTGGTTCTACTGTATTTTGGAATGCTTTGCGCATTACCAGGTCTCCTACCTGGAATGATCGAGGTTGGAATTTCGTGTTGTAGTACCTTTCTATCACCCTTTGATAACTGACGATTTTGCGAAGTGCTCGTTCCCTCCTTTCCTCGATATAATCGAGCTCGTCGAGGAGCATCTCGTTTTTCTCGTCATTTTTGTCGGGGCAATATTCTCGTCGTAGGCTGAGAGACTCTGCTTCGACTGGCACCATGGCTTTGGTTCCGTGGACCAACGCGAAGGGTGTTTCGCACGTTGCCCTTCTGGACGTGGCTCGGTATGCCCAAAGTACTCCGAGGAGTTCTTCTGGCCATCTACTTTTCTTGGAATCTAGTCTCTTTTTTATCCTGTCTATAATCGTTCTGTTGGCCACTTCGGAGTGTCCGTTTCCTTGAGGATACCTTGGCGACGAGGTGTTCAAGGATATTCCTAGCTCGACGCAGAAGTTGTTGAATCTGTTCGAGATGAATTGTGGGCCATTGTCTGCTACGATTTCCTTCGGGAGTCCGAATCTGCAGACAATGTCCTTCCATACGAACTTCTCCACGTCGGTGCCCTTGATGAGGACATATGCCTTCGCCTCTACCCACTTTGTGAAGTAGTCGGTGGCGATAAGCAGGAACCTTACCATGCCCTTAGCGGCCGACATAGGTCCTACTATATCCATTGACCATTTCATGAAGGGGTAGGGAACAGTTACAGACGAGAGCTTTAGAGCCGGTTGTTTGATTGTGGGAGCATGTTTCTGACATGCATCGCACTTCTTCACGTGAGACTCGCTGTCTTTTAGCATTGTGGACCATAATAGGCCTTGCCGTTTTAACTTGTTTGCCAAGGATCGTCCTCCGGCGTGGTTTCCGCATGTTCCTTTGTGTACCTCGTAGAGTGCTTTTAATGCTTCGTCTTTCCCGAGGCATTTTAGGTACGGTCCCATGAAACTTCTTTTATAGAGGGAATCTTCGATCATGCAGAATCTCGAGCTTTTTGCTTTGACTTTTTTCGCTTCCTGGCGATCTCATGGTGATTCCCCGTCTCTGATATATTTTATCAATGGGGTCCTCCAATCGTCGTCCTGCAGTTCGATATTGTTTATGCCGAGGTCGATGCTTGGCGAGTCTATTGTTTCCACCGGGATGATCCTTTTTACTTCAGGATCCGAGGTGCTTGCCAAACCGGCTAGGGCATCTACCTGGGTGTTTTCACTACGTGGGATTTGCGAGATTTCGACCTCGGTGAAAGAGCTTATAAGTGTTTTGACCACTTTTAGGTAGGCGTTCATCCTTGGGTCTTTGGCTTCGTATTCCCCCATTAGTTTAGAATCTGAGTGTGCTTTTACTCATGAAGCTCCGACAGCTCGGGCTAGTTTTAGTCCTGATATCATTGCTTCGTATTCTGCTTCGTTGTTTGAAGCTTTAAATTTCAGTCTGAATGACTGTTCTATCACCTCGCCGCTTGGCGATACGAGGTGGATTCCGGCTCCTGATCCTCCTTGGTTGGACGACCCATCTACTTTCAAGATCCAGGCTTTATCCGAGGTGTCTCCTTCTAGTCGATCGGTGGGCAGTTCTACTAGGAAGTCAGCTAGGACTTGTGACTTGGCACATGTCCGGATCTTATATTCCACGTCGAACTCGCTTAGCTCGATGGCCCACTTCGTTAACCTTCCAGACTGGTTTGGACTGTGGAGTATTGTCCGTAGTGGTTGTAATGTCATCACCATGATCGTGTGAGCTTGGAAATAGGGTCTGAGTTTCCGTGCAGGCGTTATTAGTGCCAGCGCCAATTTTTCCAGCGCGGGATAACGTGTTTCTGCGTCCTCAAGGGACTTGCTAGTGTGAAGATGGGCTTCTGATCACCTCGGTCCTCCCTTACCAGCACGCTGCTCACCGCGGAACTGGTTACCGCGAGGTAGATGAGCAAGGGCTCTCCTGCGATAGGGTTTACCAATATGGGGGGCGTGGACAGGTATTTCTTTAGTTCTTGAAAAGCCTGCTTGCACTCCGGGTTCCATTCAAACTTCTTGTTCCCTTTCAGCATTTTGTAGAATGGGAGACATTTGTCTGTGGACCTTGATACGAAACGGTTCAGGGCGGCTATTCTTCCGGTGAGTCTTTGGACCTCCCTGATATTACGAGGTGAGGGCATGTTTATGAGGGCTCCGATTTGCTCGGGGTTTGCCTCGTTACCTCGTTGAGTCACCAAGTAACCTAAGAACTTGCCGAAAGAGACCCCGAAAGAGCATTTGGACGGGTTAAGTTTCATTTGGTATTTTCTCAGTACTTCGAAACATTGCCCGAGGTAGGAGATGTGATCCCTCGAGTGTTTTGACTTTACTAGCATGTCGTCTATGTAGACTTCCATGGTCTTCCCGAGGTATTCCGAGAAAATTTTGTTTATAAGTCTTTGGTAAGTGGCTCCGGCGATTTTCAGTCCGAAGGGCATTACCTTGTAGCAATAGATACCTCGTTCGATTATGAACGTCGTTTTCTCTTGGTCGTCGGGGTGCATTAGTATTTGATTGTACCCCGAGAATGCATCCATAAAGGATAGGAGCTCGTGCCCGCATGTTGCTTCGACTAATCTATCGATCTGGGGAAGTGGGAAACTGTCCTTGGGGCAGGCTTTGTTTAAGTCCGTGAAATCGATACAGACTCTCCACTTTCCCATTTTCTTCTTTACCACCACCGTGTTGGCGAGCCAGTCCAGGTATTTCACCTCGTGGATTGATCCCGCTTGGAGGAGTCGTTGCACGTCGTTGTTGACGGCTTGCGACCTTTCTGGGGCCAACTTTCTTTGTTTCTGTTTTACAGGACGGAAACTAGGATCGACGTTCAGTTGGTGGGATATGACTTCGAGGTCTATTCCCGGCATGTCCTCATGTGTCCATGCGAAGCATTCTTTATTCTTTTTCAAGAATTTGACGAGCTGTTTGCGAAGCTCGCCCTTCAGTTCGGAGCCTATTCCGACGGTGTGATCGGGATTTTCTCCATCGATGGACACTTGCTTGACCATCTCCAGTGTTGGTGAATTGTATCCCGAGGTGACTCGGGCGTCGTTCACCTCGAGTTTCTTTGATTGCTACGCGCTTTCATTCATGCTCTGTTTTGCGAGCAAGAAGCTTGACATAGCATCTTCTTGACATGGCTTGATCGCCTTTGATCTCTTTGATCCCCTCTTTGGTGGGGAACTGTATGCTTTGGTTCGCGTGTATCCATGGCCTCCCTAATATGACATTATATGGGGATGGACAGTCGATGACTAAGAATCTTGTGGGCAGGTTTACTCCTCCTGCCAGCACGGGAAGTTTTATTTCCCCGATGGTGTTGATTGAGTGGCCACTGAATCTGGTCAATGGAGCCGATTCCCTATCGATATCTTCGGCTTTGACCTTCATCTGGCTCAGGGTTGACAAGAAAATAACGTCTGTTGCACTGCCATTGTCGACGAGGATCCTTTTTGTGACCCAGTTGTTGACACTAAGTGACATCACGAGTGCATCATCGTGTGGCCCGGCGAGCTGTCTTGCATCACTATCTTTGAAAGTGATCAAGGCTTTGGAGCCCAGGACGGGCGGTCGAGTTGAGCTCGTCTGGACTTTTCTTTGGTGGGTTTTGATCGAATTGACTGTTGGTTTACAGTATTGCGATCCTCCCATAATGACGTTGATGATTTGTGGTTTTTGTGGCTGCTCGGAGCCTTCCACTTCATTGATCTGCGTCCCTTTTTTCTCATTCGGAGAGCTCGGACCTTCACGACGGGGGGATTGGTCACTCTTCTTCTGGAGCTTCCGTTTGGAGTTTGGGATTGAGGGCTTCGATGTCGAGGTCTTTAAATTCACCTTGTTCGAACTGCTCGGCCAATGCTGCTTGGAACTTTCGGCAAGCAACGGTTGCGTGACCATAGACCTTGTGGAATTTACAGTATGCGTTAGGATCCTTTGGCCATGGATCACTTTGGTACGAATTTTCGTACGAGGCATTCACCTCGTGTGCATTGGAGTTCATTACGAATCCCGGGGGGTTACCACCTCGTTTATGGTTACCCGCGTTGTGGCCACCTCGAGGGTTGTTGTTCTTTTGCTGACTTTGCTCTCGGAAAGGCTTTGGTTGGAAGGTTGGCCTTGATGCCGTGGGTGTTGGTTCAAACTTTGCTGCTAGGGCAGCTTGTTCTTCTTCCACCCTAATCCAATTATTGCCCCGGTGCATTACGTCTTCGATCGAGGTGTATCGGTTGACACAGATATCTTGCCTGAACTTTGATTTATACCGAGTCCCGAGGTGAGAGCGGCGATTGCCGTTTTGTCACTCACCGCGTTTAGTCGGGACAAGACGTCTTTGAACCTGGAGATGAACTTGCATAGTGGCTCGACCTTAGTCTGTTGTAGTGCGTACAGTTGAGCCACCGTTCTTTCTATCTCCATGAACATTGAAAAGTGTATCAGGAAAGCTGCAGTCAGCTGATCAAACGACCTGATGGAGTATGGTTCCATTTTTTAGAGCCAGTCTAGTGCGTTTCCTGTGAGATGTTCGGCGAAGATTTGACATTGTCCGGCATCTCTTTGAGCGGGCCCGAGGTTAGCTCTGGCCATTGCGATGTGAAAGGCGCGGAGATGTGCTCTAGGGTCACTTTTCCCGTCATAACGGGGGATGTTCACCCGCCCGATGTCTCTGATTATCACGTTGGTGATCTGAGGCATGAAGGGAGTGCACATCGATCCCTGACGAGGCGGTCGATCTCGGGAGCTGCCGTGGTGGCCTTGTGGACCTTCGAGTTAAACGCTCTCACTTCGGTTTGGACTTCTCTGACGCTGTCTTTCAATTCCCTTAGGAATTTCGCGAAAGGTTTGTTAGGGTCGTAACGTATCATTTCTTCCGTCAGAACTGGACGGGGAGATGCTAGATCGATTCCCCTGTTTTCACATGCTGGATCTTCTGATGTGTCCGCAATCTGGACGTACCCCGGCCTGGGAGGTGGCGGTGGTGGCATCTCGTCGGTCACGTTGAACATCGCATTTTTCCTGGCCGGGGTGAAGAAATCGGTGTCCGTTTGAGTAGACCCATTTCCTCCCATCGTGGACCTCGGTCCGGCGTATCGGCTGTTCCCGGGGTTAGTTTCTTGAGAAGTTTGCCCCGAGCTGAGTAACCTAGCACCCGTTGCGGGGGCTGTGATGTTTGTGTTTAGAGACGTGGTGTTTCTCACCTCGTTAGATCCGGGGGTGTCCAAGGATTGATCGAAATCTAGGATCCTGCCGGGGACTGTGCTGTGACGAGGTGCAGAAGAGATTTTGGAACGGACTGAACCCATAACCTCGGTTAGAGTTCCTTCGATCCGGGATTGGTTAGAACTTAGGTCTTCAAATTTCTTGTGGAATTCCCTGTTCGTTTCGTCTCCCTTTTCCAGTGCGGCCAGAATAGTCTCCATCATCTTCTTGAAAGCGGGGTCTTGCGGCGGTGGTGCCGGACTGACTTCGGTTGAGCAGATGAGATGGGGATTGAGGTCTTCTTGGATCCAGATCCTGCCATTTTTGGCTTGATGAATGGATTCTTTCTTGCGAGGATGATTTGAGATGTTTCCCACAGACGGCGCCAAACTGTTGATGCGAATATGCACGACCAATTGTCACGAAATATAGCAACTCCGATTACGAGATAAAAGATGAACGGGCTCAAATTCCTTATACGAATCCACCTCGGACGAGCAAGAATGTTTAAGAATAATAATAATACGAAGTAAATAAAGAGCTTTGATTGATTGCAAGGTGAATACAAGTATAATCTCGAATGGTTACAAAGTGAATTCTTCTTCCTGTCCTATTCTATGCGCGCTGTATTTATAGGCTGATTACAACGTTTTTCTCCTTGTTTCTAGCAACGTCTGTCTTGACTGACTCTTTCCCCGCGCTTCCTGCTCGTTCCACCACGTGTATTGCTGACCACGTATTGTTTGCCAATTCATTCCGTAAGAATAGCTCGAGAAGAGTTGATTTCGGAAAGAAATCAACCCGTTTGAACAAGGTCTGGACATCGGTTGAAAGGAAGAGGTTTTATGAGTTAAAATCGTGGTGGCGTTAGGCCTAAGGCCCATTTGGTACTTCGAGTGGTCAGTATGTCGTTTTAGGGCACATCGTCGTTTTTCAACATACTGTCGTTTTTCTACTTACTGTCGTTTTTCGACATGCTGTTGTTTTTATCTCTTTTTAGATCGTTTCAGCACCAAAACACATAAACAGTGTCGTTTGCTGAAGGGGACGAAGTCCCCCATCAACAGTCACGAGGATATCATTTATATCTATTTCGTTTACATTTTATTTGAATTCAATTAGTATCTTTTTATTATGATTTAGTTTTAATATCTAATTATATTTAAAATATGGCGGGTAAGTATTAAGTTTTACATTTGGTCACAACATTTCTTTGGACAATAAATAATTTTTTTACCCGTGGCAATTAATTTGGGTGAAGTGGACAATGATATCTTGCGTGCTTGACATAGAGAATATTATTTAATTTTTTTATGTCCTAGTGATGGAAATCATAGAGGAGATTATTTAAATTGAATTTATGATCGGTCCCTACGTTTAAAAAGCACCACATGAGTATCAGTTCTTTGCAATGTTACTCGAAGTGATCAAGACAACTACAAAACACGTGCTCAACTACACTTCATTTTATGTGAACCACATAACATGAGCTCACTGTTGTGATCTCAAAGCACAAATAGCATAAGAACATATCCAAGTAAAGTATAGAGGAAAAACTTATATGCTGCCTTGATCTTTCTTTGTGTGCAACTCAAGTTATTATTGAGTATTACACTTATGTGGTTCAACTTAATATGTATGTTTTGAAATTTTGGGTTATTAACTTATGTATGTTTTGAAGTTTATGAATTTTAAACTTGATACAGTATTTTATATCTTATTTGTTTGCAACTTATTAGTTATTATTTTTGAACTTACGATATATGAACCTAATACGTGTGTTTAAAATTGAAACTTAATTATGTATATAATTTTTATGCTTAATATTTACACTTATACAATATTTGTTTCATTGACATTTCTCGCTAATTTTTTGTCTCAAAATACCTTATATCGTAAAAGAAAATAAGAGTGAAATTTTATTCCCGGCATGAATCTTTACAAAACGAGAAGAATGCTTTTTTTTTTTTATATATATAATGTAAATAAATTGAGAATGATAAGTGGTAAAAGTTATTTAAAAATATATAGAATAACTTTTAGGATTATACTTGTATCCCGTCTCGTTTACAGTATACATATGTTTATTTGAGAAGCGCTTAGCATGTCAAATAAAATTTCAGATTAAATGTGTTATCTCTAGTAAATTAATAATAAATTGAGCTAAGCAACTATGTCAATATACAAGTGACTGAAGCAGGTAAGCGAGCAAACTTCCCATCCAACAGAAATGTAAGAGTGTTTTACAAATTACAATTGAGTGTTTTGAAAATTACAATGAATTCAACAATGAAAAAAAGAAGAGCATAAGAATTCTCTACGTAAAACTTAAGGAACATTAAAGATGAATTTAAAATTAAATAATTTTTATTTTATGTAGAGGTTGGTGAAGAAAACAATAGGCTAAAAAGAAAGCCCACCATAAGTCCAATTAGTCCAACGAATATTGCAAATGTCAAGGAGAATCCTGGGTCTACTTTCCTAACTTTTCTCCTCTTAAGCAAGTCCTGTAACAAAAGAAAAAGATAATCCACTAGAACCAAATCAAAGAGATCACCAATAAAATAACTTTGATCCACGTTTTCTGAATGAATACAGTTTACTAGCTCTAGTTTTTGTCCATGGAAAACCAATGTTGTTTCCGATCTCAAGTACTCAAGCTAATATTACCAATGAAAAACAAAGTTGGAATAAGGAGTTAGTTTGTGAAAAAAAAATACAAGTTGAGGATAAGAACCTTCGAAATTCCTCTACATAAACGATACAAAACAATATATTTTGAAACAACAAAACAATTTTAGATGACAAATGAAACTCTCCGAAATAACTAACCTTACATAAGCTAAGCCATCACGACTAGACGACAATTTTTAAACTTATTTCTCACCTTATTTAAATTATCAAGTAACTCTATATTCACTTAAAAAGATGAAATGAAGTACGAGAGGGACAAAGAACGATTATATAAGCGCTTACCAGTTCCAACTGAAGCTGTTGTGATTGCCTCACAATCATGTCTCTTTCTTCTCTCAACTGCTGCACTTCTTGAGACTATATAGCAACAAAAGCCCAAAAATAAGATCTAGTATTATTATTAATTTATTTATGTAAGGTTAGTTAGTCTTTTCCTCTTTCATTTGTGTTAGAGTTATATACCAGACTTTGTAACGTAATATCATTATCTCTTTCTCTTGAATCCCTAAATATTCCAAAATAGTTCAAAGAGAAACAGGCATGATTTTCAATTATCTAGAAATAGGTAAAACTGCAATCTTGTTATAAATGATCAATCGCTATAAGGTCGGTATCATAGTGAATCTGAGGCTGAAACCAAAATGAAAAGGAGAAGGATTACTCACGGAGCTTGCATCGAGACCACGAGCAGGGCTTCGCAGAGAAGGTTTGAATAAATCATCGGTCGAATCCGGTTGAGCTGAAATGGGAGAAGTGTAAACCACTCTGAGCTTGCACTCCTCAACAGCCCGTCCACCCTCCTTATTGAACTGCTTCCAAAACTCGAAAATAAAGCGTCAATAGTTTGGTATATTTTACTTGTGGTAAAAAAAATTATTAGAAGAATTATTTACGGTATCTTGTGGAAGATCATCGACATCTATATCGGGCTCGACTCTTGTGCTCTGCAACAGAAATTTATCTTTGCACTGAAAGTCCGGGGGGTACTCCTTCTGCGCTTGGAGGCTGACTGATAATTTCAAAAGTTAATTTTTTTAGTACGAAGTTCTTGATTTAATTTATTCTTTTTTATAAATTAAATAACACGGGGGTTAAATAAAATTCTCACCTCTGATGATGGATGAGTCCCAAGGCTGCAAAACACCGGTGTTAGGTCGAACAAAGTACTTCTTTGGCGATGTTGTTTTGACCTGATTAAGCCAGACAAAATAATTAGCATGAGTTTTGAAAAATAGATAAAACAAGACATCGAAGATTAATTGTTTTTAATTTTATACTCTGATGAATATATGAATGTACATACCTTAAACGCGACATGGTGTTCTGTGTTATTGACTATTTTGAGATCGCAAAAACTTTGCTTCTCAAGCTCAACTGCGCACATAAATAATATGGATTAGCATAATATATACCCCCATAGACTGGAACAGAATATGCTTGTAGCAAATTCTTCAATATCATCTAGAATGTAAAAGTAAATAATTCCAAACGGACAATTATCAATACATGAGATATTTCTTCAAGTATTTTTCTATGCAAAACTGGGAAAATTGGCTTGATCGTCTAAAACTATTCATATCAAATTTCATGTCCTTTTATAAGTAATAAAAAGAAGAAGAAGAATATTAACACGAATTAAATAAAACAATTCACAGTATCACTTCAGAGACCAATCACGCACTATCATCTCTACGGATTCCTTCAGGCTCAACACACATTTCTTTTAAAAGTTCTGTGCTAATCGACAAACGCATTTCTGTGCGTCTGATTTTTAAAGAACACGTAGCTCATCACATTATATACAAAAACAATGTTCTCAATCCGAAAAATTGAGGCAGAATTAAAAAAAATAGGGAAAGGGAAAGAAATCTAACATAAGAAGTTGAGCTCGTCAGGATGCACGGAGATCAACTGTTGGCCGTTGATATTATTATTATTGTTTCCAAGCGACGCAGTCATCGTTATAACTAATTAGTCGCTATCTCCAAAGCCTCATCAACCAATTCCTGCTTATTTTGCACAGAAAATCACATCAGACAAAAACAATATCTTTGTTTCTCATAACATAGCGCAGAGAGAGAAATACAGACATGAACGTGGAACTGTCCTGTTTCGAATACTTGACCGAGTAATAAGCCTAAACACACAGGGAGAGAGAGAAAGAGAAATGTTTTTCTTTTGGCAAAGTAATTTATTTTTTGATTTGTGTTGGATCAGAGAAGGTTGCGGTGGGTAATGTGGTCATGGTTTATGGTTATGGAAATGGAAAGAGAAGAGAAGAGTACGGGAAAAAAAAAAGACAGAGTTGACACGTGGCACTCGGAGAATGTTTTGAAGCCCGGTTCTAAAGTTTCTGAATTTTTTCACTGTACCAGACTGGATGTGGGCCCCAGCCTCGTGTCGTTTTTCTGGTATGTCGATGTGTCGCCCTCTTTATTACCCTATAAAAACTTTGGGTTGGGTTTTTATGTTTTTAATTCATTATTCATTATGGGAGAGTAACATTTTAAAATACACATGTCCCTTTATTCAAGTACAGAAGTTGTGGATTGGGTTGGCTCTCTATTTAATATTCATAGAAATCTCATACAGAAACAAATTTATATTTATCTGTTTTTTATAAGGAAATCACTATTTTTGCTCTGCATTCGTTGCTTAACAGCTGTAAGTTGTAGCTAGCATTTACGCTGCATTATATTTTGCCACTCTTATTAGCCTTTTTAAACTTTAAACTGTCAAATAAACATAATTTTAGTAATATTAGGTAGTTAGTCAATTTTTAATGCAATAAAACAAGTTTTTTAAAATCTTTTTTCTCGTATTCATTACCAAAAATGTATTCAATAAAAGAACTTAACTATATATATAACGTTGCATTTTTAGTTACGATGGCGATAAAATAATAACATTGTAGTTAGTGATTGATAATAATTGTTGTTAATTGGTTTCTGGGATTCAAGAATATAGAGTCAAACACTAAGACCACATGTAGATTAGGGTGTGATGCAATCTTTTATCGCTGTCGTTATTGACTCGCCGATGGTAGTTGATAGTTGATCTTCGTGCTATGTCAATAGTTGATCTTCGTGTTCTTCATGTTTTTTTTACGTGTTCGTATTCTTTGCGTTCACCTAAGAATCATGAAACATGAGCAAGAGGTGCAACGCGTTTTCCCCCGACACTCGACTAATGGAAATATATTAATAATTTAATATAAATAATGAACGTATCATGTTATGGTAGAATTTCAGTATTTCTTTAATATGAAAACACGTTTTCAACATATTAAAATTAAGCACGACGTTAAAAAAATTTATAAAAAATATTATAATTACGTAAACATAGAATTGAATAAATTCAAAATCATATAACAATTACATGATTGTTGATGATATTTAGATTTCTAGATTTACTTACGGTTTTCGTTGTCAACTTCACGAGTCGTTCTTTCGACTTCAATTTTCGAGAATCATTCCTCCGTCTCAGATCAAACGACACGATGGAATTAACGCTATGGCGTTCGGAGTTTAGTGAGATTAAGAGAAAGGCTTTTATGAACGAGAGATAAATCAATTAGGAACTTTAACCACTTGTGTTTCTCTCTCAAATTTGACAAAGGGGAAGAAGACTTTCTCTCTAAAATTAAGACACAATGAAAACAATTTTTTTTTCTCTTTCTCTACAATAGTCGGCCAAAATGATCCCACAGAGAGAGAGGAAAGGTTTATCCTATTTATAGGAGAGTACTGGGTATAATCTCTAATCAATATCAAATATTCACCCAATATTTTCTTGCCAAAATTTGAGGCTCAACCATTTTCATCTCTACGTTGTTCGGCCATATACTCCAAATATTGTGTCAATATTGCTTGATTGATACCAAAGATAATACATGATATTTTTCTTATAAGTATTATCATGAATTGAATTTGAATATCTCATTGATTCTCATAATCTAACGGTGGAGATGATGACATGTCATCAATCATCGCCATATTAGATTAACCAATAGTATTTAAGGAATTAATTCTCTCTACCTTTAATTTATTTAAATTCGATAATTGGATGATTATCAATATAATTATACAACTTGATGTATTAAATAAAAGTGATTAAAATAAAATAACTATTTATATGTTTAATAATGAGATAAATAATTGTTAGAAATCGGTTAACAATTAACCTATTAAATAACGAAACATATATAATATGGCGGAATTTTGAAATTTCAATTTAATATGTGAAACTCATTTCGTAACCTATTCAATAACCATGACAATAAAAACGATCTAACATGTCAATAAATTTCTAAACATGTAAATAAACAATCCACACACAGTCACAATCCTATAACTAATTATAGAATTGAAACCAAGAACTGATCTCAGAAAACTTACGGTTGTCATCGATAACTTCTCAAGTCTCCTCTTCTTCTTTGATCTGCGGAATCCGGACCAAAGCCACGCGTCCAACCCTTGGTCGAGAACTTCCCTTCACGCGCGTGAGGCTGCACCCGAGTCTGAATCCTGCACACGTGTCTCCTCGTGTGGCCGGCCTCTGTGATTCCTCTCTGTGAAAATCTCGACTGATCCTTGCTTTGGGGAGAAGTAATGGTGTTCGACCAAAATAGGGTTTCACTAAAACAACCACCAAATGGAGTCAATGAAAAGATCTCCAGATCTTTATAAGATTAAGAGGATGGGCTCTTCTATGAATAAGGAGGATGTAATGATCACTCAAAAAATAAATGAAAAAGCATGAAAACCGGGGTTCGGCCAAAACAAGACCAAAACGACTAGGGTTTTGAAGAATTTCTCTCTCTCTCTAGGTGTAATCGGACATACAACAGGGAGACTCTCTCTCTGTCTCTCTATGTGTGATACTCGGCAAATAATGAAAATGTTAAAAAGAAGAGTGAAGTTTGTGTCTATTTGTTAAGAGATAACGGGCCTAGGTCAACTAAAGCCCATCAATCAAACTTAAACCCGTTAATTATTTTAATGAGTTTACAATTTTCCAGCCCATAAATCATTATCTATGGTCGGCCATATTGATTTAATTTCATTCTAAATTTATTTAATTTATTTCTAAAATAATATTAAATTAAATTAGAACATCTCATTTATTTAATGACATGTCCTCTGTTGGAATTTATTTAACGATTAAACAATATTAATTATAATACACATCCTATGTGGCCGAAAATTATAATTAGATCTAATATATTAAAACTTATTTTAATATATTTAACAACCTAAGGCATTAAAATTTATTATACAATTATAAACAATTTATAATTCACATGCTCAATCAAATAAATTGAACTAATAATTTATATAACAATTATATAATTTATATTTAATTATTTAATTGAGAAAATACTTACGTAAAAGGTTGTAAACAACCTCGACGTTGCTAGCTATCGTCGGAATGCCACGTCACGTCCAAAACGCAAGAAAACGCTCGCCGGAATGCCTGGGAACGTCTTCGTCAGACTGGGGAGAGTCGCCGGAATGGCACCTGCGGGGAGCCTCACCGGACTGGAGTTCTTCGCCTGACAGGGAGCTCGCCGGATTGGGGAGCCTCGCCGGACTGGGCACTCGCCGGATGGGAGACTGTCGCCGCACGGGGACACGCCTGACAGGGAGCCTCGCCGGAATGGGAAGCCTCGCCGGATGGGAGATCTCTGGGACGCCTCGCCGGATAGCCCTCGCCGGATTCGCCTTGCCGGACTGGAACGCCTCACCGGATTGGACTCGCCTGACTGGAATTCCTACGCCGGACTGGAGCGCCTCGTCGGATTGGAGCTCGCCTGACAGGGAGCCTTCGCCGGATTGGATCGCCTGAAGCTAGGGATTTCGACCGAGAAACACAAAGGGGAGAGAGAGAGTGTTGGCCGAAAATTAATTAGGATTAGGGTTAAGTGATTAGGGTTTGTTTAGCCTTATTTATACAGGTTATAAATGGGCTTAAGCTGGGTCAAACCCATGACCCTATTCACTTAGGGAATTCGGCCAAAACCCTCTCCCCTTACTCGTCCACATATTTGAATTTTGTTCCTAAACATATTTGATTTAATTTCTAAAATTAATTTAAAACTCTCATTATTATTTAATGACACATCATTAAATATATTTCATAGTTATCGAATAAGTACGAAATGAGAAATAATTTATTTTCTTCTTTTAACATATTTAATCACTCGAGAATGTCATCATCAATATGATAACATCTTGTGATTCAATGAACAAAATAAATAACTAGTTATTTATCGAGTTTCAAGAAAATAACTTTCTCAGTATAAATCACAATTTATACTTAATGAGTAAATCAACTTTTTCAGTTCTTTTAATCTCTTCCAAGTGTCTATCATTGAGACCTCATGGACCCACATGAACGAAGCTTTAGAACTAAGATCGGACACAAAAGTTCACAAACTTTTTCCGTCTTTTAATTCTTAATATTGGTCGATTCCACTAAAGGACCAATATTGACGATCTCTCTGTTCATGTGCGTATATTTTATGTTTGATGTGATGAAACACTTTCTCACACGATCCACCGAGTATATTACGATGCTACCCTTCATGTGTATCAGTAACTGAGGGGAATGTAAGATTACTGTTTTACCCCTCGAGTTATTATTTCACTAACTCCTTTGTTATTTGTGAATGAGAAAAACATAGAGTGAGATGTCTTTACATGTCACATGTTTTAATCAAAGAATGAACGCATTCAATGAATACCTGGGCAGGTTTATTCATTCACACTCTCATAACAAAGCATAGTGTGATACTAATGCATTTGCATTGTTGTTACATGAATTCCATATCTGTGAATCATGTAACCCAACATTACATCCTTGTGACACCAACAGTCGGGTCAGATGCAACTAAAAATTAGTCATTGCCCATTGACGAATCAAATGTCACAAAGTGCAATGTCAATTACATATCACTTCAGGATTAAGGTAAGTATCATAATACTCCTTTAGTTGTGAACTTGAAGCCTCGAGTGTGTAACCAGTTTTGTCTCGAGCTTCTAAGTGTCACTGGTCTTGTTCAGTATCTTCTATAAGATACCAAGTATGAATCATAGAGTCACAACTCTCTATATCACAAGATGAGATATCATGATTCATGATAACAATCATGAATAAGATTCGATTGTTCTATCGATCTTTAAATTGCGAACAAATGTTTCAAACTTGTCACAAGGGGTTATCTTGTCAAGTCTGTACTTAACACCCTTTTCGTTGATGACAGTTTCAGAGCATAGCTTAAACATAATTAAACACAATCTTCAAAAGAATGAACATTTATTAATATCAATGTTTCAGCAAAAGATAAATACACAAAGTATCTCAATGTCTAATATCTCCTTTGTGGGCACAAATCCCAACAAACTCCCACTTGACTCAAAGGAGATGCGAATGATCTTTCAGTCCCAATCCTTCTAGGTGCCCCTCGAAGACTTTACTCGTTAAAGGCTTCGTGAAGGGATCAGCAACGTTGTCTAACGTTGAGATCTTCATGACTTCAGCATCCCCTCTGTGAACGATGTCTCGAACGAGGTGATACTTGCGTTCTATGTGTTTAGAGCGCTTGTGACTTCTTGGCTCCTTACAATTAGCGACTGCCCCACTATTATCACAATAAAGTGTAATAGGCTAGCTTGCACTTGGAACAACTTCCAAGTACATAAGGAATTTCCTTAGCCACACAGCCTCCTTTGCAGCTTCACAAGCTGCCACATACTCGGCTTCCATGGTCGAGTCAGCAACACAAGATTGCTTGATACTCCTCCAAACCACGGATCCACCATTCAAGGTGAACACAGACCCTGATGTGGACTTCCTGGAATCCTTGTCCGCCTGAAAATCGGAGTCGGTATATCCCGTCATATTCAGGTCACCACCTGAATACGCAAGCATGTAGTTTCTCGTTCTCCGAAGATACTTGAGAACATGCTTGACAGCAACCCAGTGCTCGGGTCCAGGGTTCGACTGGAATCTGCTCACTACGCCTACTGCGTAGCATATGTCTGGTCTCGTGCAAAGCATAGCATACATGAGACTTCCTACGGCTGAAGCGTAAGGAATGTGTCTCATGTCCTCAACTTCTTGAGGTGTCTTGGGAGACTGCTCGTTTGAGAGATGCACTCCATGTCTGAAAGGTAACTTTCCTTTCTTGGAGTCTTGCATACTGAAGCGATCCATGATCTTATCAATATAAGATGCTTGAGAGAGTGCCAGCTTACGATTCTTTCGATCTCTAAAGATCTGAATACCTAGAATGTAAGCTGCCTCTCCAAGATCCTTCATCTCAAATTGCTTTGACAGCCAGACTTTAACCTCTGACAACTTTCCTACATCATTCCCAATGAGTAGTATGTCGTCTACATAAAGGACTAAGAAAACCACTTTGCCATCGTTTATCATCTTATAAACACATGGCTCATCTACCGATTGATCAAAGCCGTAGCTCTTTACAGTCTCGTCGAATCTGATATTCCACGACCTAGATGCTTGCTTGAGTCCATAAATGGACTTGAGCAATTCACAAACCTTGCCCTGTTGGCCTTTCTCCATGAAACCGTCTGGTTGAGCCATATAAATGCGCTCATCAAGATTGCCATTCAAAAATGCAGTATTGACATCCATTTGCCAGATTTCATAATCTAGGGCTGCGGCAATGGATAAGAGAGTGCGGATGGACTTCAGCATAGCGACTGGCAAGAAGGTATCCTCATAGTCGATACCTTCTTTCTGTGTGAACCCTTTCGCCAGAAGTCGTGCCTTATATGTCTCGACATTTCCATCCGGTCCTCTCTTCTTCTTGTAGATCCATTTACAACCTACGTGCTTAATGCTTTCAGGCAGATCTACAAGCTTCCAGACCTCGTTGACATACATCGAATGCATTTCAACGTTCATGGCTTCTTGCCATAGGTTTGCCTCGGAACTCTGCATTGCTTGGAAAAATGATCGGGATCATCTTCTTCATTGTTTGCAACTGCAGTAAAAGATTCTCCGATACCTATGTATCGAACAGGTTGTCTCACAACTCTGTTACTACGACGAAGCGCAGGAGTCTCTGATTCCGAGTTTGGTTCTCCCACTGTTGGAATAGGACCCATCCTATCTTGTGAAGTACCAGTTGCTTCACCCAACAGTTCTTTTAGCACAAGTCTGCTTCTCGGTACTGTATTCTTCATATAATCTGCTTCCAGAAACCTAGCTTTCGTGCTAACGAACTGTTTCTGGTCAGCGGCACTATAGAAGATGTACCCTTTTGTTTCTTTGGAATATCCCACGAACATGCATACTTTTGAACGACTAGCCAACTTGCTAGTCTTTTGTCTCAGCACATGTGCTGGACAACCCCAGATGCGAGTATGGTGTAAAACAGATTTTCTACCATTCCATCTTTCATAGGGTGTGTCAGGTACCGTTTTAGATGGGCCTGGTTAAGAATGTAAGCGGCTTTTTCAAGGGCATATCCCCATAACGAATTAGGAAGCGATGAGTAACTCATCATTGACCTTACCATATCTAACAAAGTTTGATTCATTCTCTCTGACACACCGTTTTGCTGCGGAGTGCCAGGTGCTGTAAGCTGAGAATGAATACCTTCTTCTCTAAGAAAGTCTTCGAACTCTCCAGACAAGTACTCTCCCCCTCGATCTGATCGAAGGGTTTTGATCTGTTTCTCCGTCTGCTTTTCAACTAAAGCCTTATACTGTTTGAACATTTCAAAAGTATATGACTTATGTCGCATAAGGTAGATTTGACCAAACCTAGAGTAGTCATCAGTGAAGGTTACAAAATATTCGTAACCTCCTATTGCCTGGATGTTTATTGGACCACATACATCACTATGTACAAGTTCCAATACTTGCGTGGCCCTAAGACCCTTTGTTGAGAAAGGTCTCTTGGTCATCTTTCCTTCAAGAAAGGATTCACACGTGGGAAGACTTCCCACGTGTAGAGATTTTAAAGGACCATCCTTTGTTAATCTCTTGATCCTATCCAGGCCAATATGTCCAAGACGTAGGTGCCATAGATATGTGTTGTCAGTCTCATCAGTATGAAACGTCTTACACTTCCTAAGTGAATCACCATTCACTTCGGTGTCTAAGATTGTCGGCTCAGCAGGATATAAATAATAAATAGAATCCACACGTTGAGCTTTAGTTATAAAACAATCATCAATGAAAATTTCAATACCATTATTGATCTTAAAATTGAAACCTTGTTCTTCTAAACGACCAAATGAAATCAAATTCTTGCAAAAATCCGGAACATGGTAAACATTATTCAATAATAAAGTTTCTTTTCCAAACTTGAGCTTCATGGTCCCGACAGATCTTGCTCCGACCTTCGTTCCATCACCCCAGTTGAATCCGAACTCTCCGTCACCTAAGCTCCTGGTTTTCCTAAAACCATTCAAATTACACACAACGTGGTCAGACGCCCCGCAATCAAGAATCCAGGGCGATGCTTTGTTTGTAGTATAACAACCTTGAGTAACAAAGATTTTACCTTTCCCCTTGACACTCTTGAGGTAGGTAGGGCAGTTCCTCCGCCAGTGGCCAGCCTCTCCGCAATGGTGACACTTGTGCTCAGACTTGTCCACCTTTGCGATGCCTTTGCTCTTAGCATCCACAGCCTTCTTGTAAGGCTTCTTGGAACCCGTTCGGTTGGCGTTTTTGGGCCTCTTCATCATCCTCTTAGAACCAGAGGTCGAGGCTCTGTGTTCAACAACATTGAGCTCTCCCGACTTCTTCTTGTTCTTATGGAGAAGTCCCTCGGCAGTCTGCAACTCCTTCATAAGCTCAGCCACGGTGTAATTGAGCTTGTTCATAGAGTAGTTCAGACGGAAGCTATCAAAAGATTCCGTAAGAGTTTCCAAGATCATGTCAATCTTGGTTTCTCCGTCAATCTCTGAACCAAGGATCTCCATATCGTTTAGGTGACCCATGATCAATAGCATGTGTTCCCGTACGGAAGATCCTTGTTTCATCCTACAGTTCATGAAACTGCGGATAGCTTGCTGCCTCGCCTGACGCCCATAACATCCGAACATCTCATGAAGATTGAACAGGATTTCATATGCCGTGGCGATGTCTCTATGAGATTGTTGCAACACATTGCTCATCGATGCCAAAATGTAGCAACGAGCAATCTCATCAGATCTCATCCACGCATCGAAGGCGTCCTTGTCTTCCTTGCTTGAGTCAGCACTCGGAACAGGAGGACATAGTGTTGTGAGAACGTACTTGTGCTTCTCCACCGTCAATACGATGTCGAGGTTACGTTTCCAGTCAACGTAATTCTCACCCTCGAGTTTATTAGAACTTAAAATCGTTTGCAGTGGATTAAAAGACATTTTGCTGAAAAACATTGATAAAATAAATGACTTTAGTATGCATTCATGAACAATCCTAATATGGTGAGGAAAGCGTTAAAATAATTCATGGTATTTTGTACAACAATGGTTAATTACTTTTCCTATGGGAAAACCGTAAATAACCTCCTTTCACAGTCGTGACACATCACTATTTAGCTCGAACCATCCAAGAAGTCACAACTTCTAGTTCTTACTAATTACCATAAATATTTGGTCACTTATTTTTAATGCAGAGCCTCTATGTGAGGATTACTTTAAAACATAAGTCTAAGTGTATAAACGACACATGGGCCCTCACTCAAGTCACTTTGAAGACGGTTCACCTATGTGGAGACCTCGTTTCAAAACTTCTCTTTTGGGCTTAGTTCTTTAACAATGAGATTAATTAAATACTTCCGAAGTACTCCCATTGAAGGGAGGGCCACTATGTATGACTCTTAGTTCATCACATATTTAATTAATTTCACTCGTGTCGGGGACCTTGGGTTGCTTCAACGATAAACAACCCTCCCACTTAGTTTTTGCAAAAGAATCATATTCTTTAATAACAGTTTATAATCATTTTATAACTCTTTATTAATTATAAACTATATGAACAATTTCATTTTCAATGATGTTGGCGTTCTATCCTATATGACATGTGAGTGTTATATGCAATGAGTTCGACAAATTTAAATATCGAATATGTAAAATTATTTAACTTATCAATAGGCCCATTTCTATTAATACAACCCTTGTAAATAAAATTAATGAAAATTAAAATAATCTTCATCTTCGAATGACGCGTCATCGGATGTCTCGGGTTAGCCCCCACACGTTCTCCAACGTGCGGCCAATCCCGAGGTGCTGTCACCTTGTTCATCGTCGTCGAATTACAATAATAATAAAAATTACAAATTTAAATGTCCTCGAAAATTGAGGCTCACAATTTAAATAAATAAAAATTAAAATCCGGGATGATAACCGGAATAAAACATCCTAGGGCCATATTGAATAAGGATCCATTCATAACACAAGCGCACACATAATACATTAATAATGTAGTCATACCAAAAACGCCAACATCAACTAGTCAAACAAATTTCCAAACTAGTCATTAAATCTTAATTTTAATGTCTTTTACTAGCTCTGATACCATTTGTTGGAATTTATTTAACGATTAAACAATATTAATTATAATACACATCCTATGTGGCCGAAAATTATAATTAGATCTAATATATTAAAACTTATTTTAATATATTTAACAACCTAAGGCATTAAAATTTATTATACAATTATAAACGATTTATAATTCACATGCTCAATCAAATAAATTGAACTAATAATTTATATAACAATTATATAATTTATATTTAATTATTTAATTGAGAAAATACTTACGTAAAAGGTTGTAAACAACCTAGACGTTGCTAGCTATCGTCAGAATGCCACATCACGTCCAAAACGCAAGAAAATGCTCGCCGGAATGCCTGGGAACGTCTTCGCCGGACTGGGGAGAGTCGCCGGAATGGACGCCTGCGGGGAGCCTCGCCGGACTGGAGTTCTTCGCCTGACAGGGAGCTCGCCGGATTGGGGAGCCTCGCCGGATTGGGGAGCCTCGCCGGACTGGGCACTCGCCGGATGGGAGACTGTCGCCGCACGGGGACACGCCTGACAGGGAGCTTGCCGGACTGGGGAGCCTCGCCGGACTGGGAAGCCTCGCCGGATGGGAGATCTCTGGGACGCCTCGCCGGATTGCCTCGCCGGATAGCCCTCGCCGGATTTGCCTTGCCGGACTGGAACGCCTCACCGGATTGGACTCGCCTGACTGGAATCCCTTCGCCAGACTGGAGCGCCTCGCCGGATTGGATCCGCCTCGCCGGATTGGATCCGCCTCGCCGGATTGGATCCGCCTCGCCGGATTGGAGCTCGCCTGACAGGGAGCCTTCGCCGGATTGGATCGCCTGAAGCTGGGGAACTCGCCGGAATGACGCCAGATCGTCCTAGGGATGTTTTTTGCTGAATTAAAGCTTTTAAAATAGTTTATAAACCTTAAAACAATTCACAAAATCATTCAAACACCACAAGTAATGAATCAACAATAATACACTAGGAAATTATTGAGATTATGAGTGTGAGCTCTTAAGAACGATTAGGAATCAAAGATGAAAGAATGAAAAACAATTTTTCTTTTATTTTGTTTGGGGATTTCGGCCGAGAAACACAAATTGGAGAGAGAGAGTGTTGGCCGAAAATTAACTAGGGTTAGGGTTAAGTGATTAGGGTTTGTTTAGCCTTATTTATACAGGTTATAAATGGGCTTAAGCTGGGTCAAACCCATGACCCTATTCACTTAGGGAATTCGGCCAAAACCCTCTCCCCTTACTCGTCCACATATTTGAATTTTGTTCCTAAACATATTTGATTTAATTTCTAAAATTAATTTAAAACTCTCATTATTATTTAATGACACATCATTAAATATATTTCATAGTTATCGAATAAGTACGAAATGAGAAATAATTTATTTTCTTCTTTTAACATATTTAATCACTCGAGAATGTCATCATCAATATGATAACATCTTGTGATTCAATGAACAAAATAAATAACTAGTTATTTATCGAGTTTCAAGAAAATAACTTTCTCAGTATAAATCACAATTTATACTTAATGAGTAAATCAACTTTTTCAGTTCTTTTAATCTCTTCCAAGTGTCTATTATTGAGACCTCATGGACCCACATGAACGAAGCTTTAGAATAAAGATCGGACACAAAAGTTCACAAACTTTTTCCGTCTTTTAATTCTTAATATTGGTCGATTCCACTAAAGGACCAATATTGACGATCTCTCTGTTCATGTGCGTATCTTTTATGTTTGATGTGATGAAACACTTTCTCACACGATCCACCGAGTATATTACGATGCTACCCTTCATGTGTATCAGTAACTGAGGGGAATGTAAGATTACTGTTTTACCCCTCGAGTTATTATTTCACTAACTCCTTTGTTATTTGTGAATGAGAAAAACATAGAGTGAGATGTCTTTACATGTCACATGTTTTAATCAAAGAATGAACTCATTCAATGAATACCTGGGCAGGTTTATTCATTCACACTCTCATAACAAAGCATAGTGTGATACTAATGCATTTGCATTGTTGTTACATGAATTCCATATCTGTGAATCATGTAACCCAACATTAATCCTTGTGACACCAACAGTCGGGTCAGATGCAACTAAAAATTAGTCATTGCCCATTGACGAATCAAATGTCACAAAGTGCAATGTCAATTACATATTCACTTCAGGATTAAGGTAAGTATCATAATACTCCTTTAGTTGTGAACTTGAAGCCTCGAGTGTGTAACCAGTTTTGTCTCGAGCTTCTAAGTGTCACTGGTCTTGTTCAGTATCTTCTATAAGATACCAAGTATGAATCATAGAGTCACAACTCTCTATATCACAAGATGAGATATCATGATTCATGCTAACAATCATGAATAAGATTCGATTGCTCTATCGATCTTTAGATTGCGAAGAAATGTTTCAAACTTGTCACAAGGGGTTATCTTGTCAAGTCTGTACTTAACACCCTTTTCGTTGATGACAGTTTCAGAGCATAGTTTAAACATAACTAAACCCAATCTTCAAAAGAATGAACATTTATTAATATCAATGTTTCAGCAAAAGATAAATACACAAAGTATCTCAATGTCTACTATCTCCTTTGTGGGCACAAATTCCAACATCATCAATCCTCGTCATATCATACAAACAAGTACGAAACGAGAAATTATTTATTTTCCTCTTTTATTTATTTAAATCCCAAAATTGTATTATGATCATATAATTATACAATTTGATTTATTAAATAAAGGTAATTAAAAATAACTACTTATTTATTTAATCATGATCGATATAATCATCATATTCTAAATTACAATTTACATTCAATAAGAAAATCAACTTATTATTGTTATCTAAAATCTCATCCGAAAATCTATCATTATGACCTCATGGACCCATATGAACAAACTTTTCCCAACATTTAATTCTTTATATTTGACGATTCCACTAAAGGACCAATATTTAATATCTCTAAGTTCACATGCGTTTATATTGCTGTTGGTTGTGATGAAACTATTCTTCACACGATTAGCGATGTATTTTACGATATTATCCTTTGTGTGTATCATTAACTAAGAGGAATGTAAAATTCTCGTTTTACCCCTGAATTATTATTTCACCAACTCATTTATTATTTGTGAACGAGAAAAACATAAAATGAGATGTCATAAAATGTCACATGTTTTATTCATAGAAGGTTTTGTTCATTGAATATCAGGCCCGTATTATTCGCCCACACTTCTAATAACAAAGCATGGTGTGATACTAATGCCATAACATTTATTAAAACACAAATTCCATACATGTGAACCACATAATTCAACGAGACAATATTATGACACCAATCTTCGGTTCTATGAAAACTTATTTAGACATTTCCCATTGACTAATCAAATGTCATAAAGTGTCACAAGAAAATATGTATTCACTTCAGGATTTAGATAATAATAAAAATACCCCTCATTTGTGATTTTGAAGTTTCGAGTGATTTAACGGTTTTATCTCGAATTTCAAAGTGTCACATGTCTTGTTCAACGTTTTCATCAAGACATCAAGAATAAATTCCAGAATCACAACTCTCTATATCACAAGATAAGATATAGTTAATATATTCAAACAATCCTTACTCATATACGATTGTCCTATCGATCTTAGATTGCAAACTATCATTTTTAAACTAGTCAAGAGAATGTACCTTGTCAAGTCTGTTGGAAATTACTTAACGATTTAAGTAAATTATTATTAAACATAACTAATTACGTGCGAAATTAATAATAAAAACGATCTATAAAAACAATCTATCATATTAAACTATTTAATATCTAACAACCTATTGGCATTAAAATCATAAGCATGTTAATTAACAATTTAATTCTAAACATGTTATTTCAATAAAATCAAACACTCCAAACAATCATAACAATTATATTAATTAAGAGTATTTAAGATTATCGAAACTTATATCGTCGAGTTATAAATAACTCAGTCGAGGAATTGAAAACGAGTTCGATGCGAGAATCTTCAAACTTCTCCAATTCCGGGTTTGCAAGAGACTTCCTCGGCTCGTCAACACGGGCAGCGAAGGCGACAAGCAGGCGTTTCCTTGGGGCTGGTGCGGGAAGCTGGCAGCAGATGGCACGCGGTCCTCGGCAGGCTGGGAACGGGCGGCAGCGGCTGGACTCGCCCGACGCAGAAGGCAGCGGCCCTAGGAGACCCCGGAGCGGCTGAGAGGGGCAGGCACCTCTGGGCTCAGACGGAGGAACAGCGGGGATGTCGGCAGCGTCCTGGGCAGAGGCAGGCTCGGCTGGACAAAGGCGGCAGGCTGCTGGGACACCGGAGGGGCGGTCGGGCGGAGTCAGGCGCAAGTTCGCGCGGATGGGCGGAGGCAGATCGCAAGCGAAACTTCGCGACGACGCTGAGAGCTCATGGAAGCTCGGATCGGGACGCCGTTTTTTGCGTTGCGTTCGCAACGAACTGACTTAAATGGGTTCGGAGAGAGATCTGGGTTTGCGGACTCAGATTCATCGGATTCATCGAATCTTTGGTTCGGAGGTCAGATTTCCAGAAAACGAAAATGGACCAAACAACCACAAGTTGATTCAACGATGACACAAGAAGAAAAACGAGAAGATGAGTGTGGGCTCAGATTAACGCACACGAGAAAACAAGAAACGAAATTTTTCGTCCTCACGGGTGATAGGGTGGTCGGCCAAGAGGGAGGGGAAGAGAGAGAGAGAGCAAACTAAACCTAGGGTTTCCTCAAACCCTTTATTTATAGACATTGTTAATGGGCTTTCATGTGAGTTTTTGTTGAATCAATATTCAGCCCAAAACCATGTTAATGGCCGACCCCTATGTCCTACTCGTTTCTCAATTTTATTTCCCAAATTGCCTTGATTTAATTTCAAAATTCGACTTAATTTAGAACTCTCATCTATTTAATAACTTGTTATTAAATTGTTTCATGGTTTTCTAATATTGTTATTATGAATTCTTAAGAAAATTATTATTACAATAATAAAGTTCTTTAATTCACAAAATTAATAATTAATGAATAACACATTATTCATTAATTCGCTTGGAAAATAAATTTCTCTATACAAATCACAATTTGTATTTTATGAGTAAATCAATTTATTGCGTTCAATTAATCTTTTCTAAATGTACATCATTGAGACCTTATGGACCCACATGAACAAAGCTTGAGAATAAAGCACGGACTCAATAATTCACAAATTATTTCCGGCTTATAATTCTTAATAATGGTCGACTCCAATAAAGGACCAATATTGAAAATATCTAAGTTCATGCGCGCATATTTTTCTGTTTGAAGTCACAGAACTTTTCTGTACTCGATCCACGGTGTACTTTACAAAAATACCCTTCGTGTGTATCAGTAAGTCCGGGGAATGTAAAATTATCGTTTTACCCCTAGAGTTATATTTCACTAACTCGTTTGTTACTTGTGAATGAGAAAAAAGATAAAGTGAGACGTCAATACATGTCACATGTTTTAATCAAGGAATCTCATATTCAATGATTATCTGGCCAGATTAATTCATTCACTATCTCGTAACAAACCATAGTCTGATACAATGACTTTCATTATGTGTACACGAATTCCATATCTGTGAATCACATAATCCAACACTACAACATTATGTCACCAACCGTCGGGTCAGATGCAGCCATTACATGGCCATCGCCCATTGACAAATCAAATGACATAAAGTGTAGCATCGACTATGCACTCACCTCAGGATTAAGGTAGTTATCGAAGTACCCCTCGTACGTGATCTTGGAGCTTCTAGATTAAACGGTTTTATATCGAGCTTCCATAGAATCACTAGGTCTTGTTCAATATCTTCTGTAAGATATCAAGAATGAAATCATAGAGTCACAACTTTCTATATCACATGATAAGATATCATGATTCATTCAAACAATCGTTACTTAGACTCGAATGCTCAATCGGTCTTAAGATTGCGAACAAATGGTTTAAACTAGTCACAAGGGGTTATCATGTCAAATCTGTATTTAACACCTTTTTCGTTGATGACAGTTTCAGAGCGTAGCATACATACATAAACACAAACTATAGGAAAAGAATACTTATTTATTAATATTAATGTTTCAGCAAAATATTACAAATAATAAATAAAATGTCTAATATTACACTTATTTCGTTGATGAAAGTTTCAGGGCGTAGACACAAATGCATAGACACAATCTTAAATAAGAATGATTATTTAAACTTTATTTAACTTTCAACAACAAGAGTACAAATGTATTAAATGTCATATATCTCATTTGTGGGGATAAATCCCAACAATAATTATCTTAGTGTAAAACACAATTTACACTCGATTAGAAAATTATCACACCAACTTAGTACTTAAAACTATTTCAATTCAATAATTGAAGTTAAACATGATTTCAACAAATCATCTATATACATTTTAAATACTTATTTTGTTCATCAAAATTTTGTCCAAAAGTCTAACATTGAGACCTCATGTACCCACATGAACGAAACTTTAGAATAAAGTCCGGACACAAAAGTTCAAAAAATTTTCCCGAACTATTAATTCTTAATATTGGTCGATTCCACTAAACGACCAATACTGAGGATCTCTAAGTTAATATTCGTATTCATTTCTATTTGATGTGATATAACTATTCTTCACACGGTTCACAATGTATTTACGATATTACTCTTTGTGTGTATCATTAACTAAGAGGGATGTAAAATTACCGTTTAACCCCTAGGTTATTATTTCACCAACTCGTTTGTTGTTTGTGAACGAGAAAAACATAAAATGAGGTGTCACAACATGTCAAATGTTTTATTCAGAGAATATATTATTCAATGAATACCATGCCTGGATTATTCTCTCACACTTCAGATAATAAAGTATGATGTGATACTAATGCAGTAGCATTCTCACAACACAAATTCCATATATGTAAATCATATAATTTAACGAGACAATATTATAAAATCAATCATCAGGTCTATGAAATATAATTTAGACATTTCCCATTAACTAATCAAATGTCTTAAAGTTTCACTAGAAAATATGTATTAACTTCAGGATTTAAGTAATTACAAAAATACCCCTCGTATGTTATTATGAAGCCTTGAGTAGTAGAATGGTTTTACGTCGAACTTTCAAAATGTCACAGGTCTTGTTCAATACCTTCAATAAGACATCAAGAATTAACTCCAGAGTCACAACACATATCTAATATGGCGGAATTACAAAATTTTTATTTGATATGAAAAGCACATTTTTTAACATATTCAAATAGCCATAACGTTCAAAATAATTCAACCATCTAAGAATATCTAAAACACGCAAACAGAAAATTCCACATATCCAAATTCCTTTAACTATTTACAGAATATATATAAGAGAAAGTGAGAATTACTTATGGTTGTCGTCGTCAACTTCACGAGTTCGTCCTTTCGTCTTCAATCTGCGAGATCAGATTTGCATCACGCATCCACGTCTCTGCCCCAAGTCTGTCTCTCACGCGCGTGTAGGGATGGTAGGGATTATTCTTGTCCCGCGCACATCTCTCAATGGCCGGCCCTGTGTATCACTTTTCAATCAAACTACCACGAAATGGAGTAAACGAAAAGATTTCTAAAATTTTATGAGAATAAGAGGGTGGGATCTTTTATGTACAAGGGGAAGAAGGAGGATTGCTCAAAATAAAAGACAAAGAGAGAAATTGAATTTCTGTCCTTGTTGAGTTCGGCCGAGAATAGCTTCTTGTGCCTCGGCTTTTCAGAAATCCCTCTCTCACTAGGAATCTTGGTTGCTCTCTCTCTCTCTTGGAATCTCGGCTGCTCTCTCTCTCTAGGAAGTTATACTCGGCCAAAATGATTACGGTAGGAGGAGAGAGAAAATTGTGTCTATTTATTGAAGAAATAATGGGCTTAGGTTAAGTTAAGCCCATTAATTCCTTTCTTTATTTTGAAGTAATATTCAGCCCATTAAACCCCTTGTTTGGCCAGCCAAATTAAACCAATTTATGTTTTATTTATTTATAAGATACTGCTTGATTAAATTAAAATATCCCATTGATTCTTATGTAATATTCACAATCTAAAAATGAACGGACTACTGATCCTAGTATGATTGTTGGAAGAATCTATGAAGTTCGGTTCCGAGACATAGAGAGTTAGGAACTATATAGTTCTTCTAGTGTATCTTTCGAAGATACCGAATTGACCAGTGCACATTTAGAGACAATGTAAGAACAAACCATTTTGTCTCTTTTGTCTTGAAGTCACAGTTATCGCTGAAATTTGGACAACGTTTAGAGAGCTAAGCGGTCATATCCTCGATCAGAGCAGGTGACCCTCGCTTCGGCCTTAGCGTGTCAAATCCGGTGTCCCGGATTGTCTCTTAGCTATCTTGGGGTCTTCGAGTCCTTCTGTTATCTGAAAAGAGTAAACAGACGTAAACTAAGAAGGGAAAACAGACGGGTGTCCTCTATTTACCTCTCCGACGCTCAACTTAAGTGTAATGCGGGTGGAGTTATAGGATGTCAAGGAGGGATCGACAAGATCGGGCAAAACGGAGACACTTGGGTCAACGTCGTCTCGGCACTAGGATCTCGGATCTTAGGGAACTACTCCGGTCGAAAGTCGTTCCTCGAGATACCTCACGTGGGGGGGGGGGGGGGTTGAAGTAGAGAGAGAGAGAGAGAGAGAGAGAGAGAGAGAGAGAGAGAGAGAGAGAGAGAGAGAGAGAGAGAGAGAGAGTGAAGACACGAGCTATTATTTTAGCAAGGCTTCGGGTGTAGAAATTTCGTGTCCCTTGGTGGAGGATGAAAAAGGGCTATTTATAGCCTTAGGGAGGACCTTTGTGCCGGCCAAGGAGATCCCTTGCCGAGTGGACGTCCGATCCTGGCTGTGCGGTCGTCCGGTCCTCTCTGGATGGTCGTCCGGTCGGTTCCTCTTACAAGCCAAGGTACTTGGCGCCTGAAGGGACGTCCGGTCCGAGGCGACATGACATCCGGTCGGTCCACCCGACCGGCCAAGGGCCCCAGCGCTGGAGGGATGTCCGGTCAAAGGCGACAGGACGTCCGGTCGGTCCACCCGGCCGGCCAGAGGGCCCCATCGCCTGAAAGGACGTCTGGTCCAAGGCAGCGGGACGTCCTGTCGGTCCACCCGGCCGGCAAGAGGGTTTAAACGGCTAAAGGGACGTCTGATCGGTCCACCCGACCAGCCACGGGCCCTAGCGCCGGAGGGACGTCCGGTCGGTCCACGCGACCAGCCAAAAGCTTCAGCCCTGAAGGGACGTTCGGTCTGAGGCGAGGGGACGTCCGACTGGTCCACCCCACCAGCCAAGAAGCTACACACTGAGGGGATGTCTGGCCCTTTGGCCGAGTGGGTGTCCGGTGGGTCCATTTGGTCAGCCAAGGGCTTTACCAAACTTGATGGACGTCGGGAATTCCCGATGGTATTAATTTGGACCCGCGATCACCGTGGGTCGGAATATTGTCGACGTAGAAAATACGCCGATAACATTAGCCCCACGAGTATTATCGATTGAGCGATCAAGGATGAACTCAGAGACCGTGATCCAACATTCGAGTGCAGCCATGGGACGTCCGCAGGTGGGACATGCCGGCGGGCGCGGCGCAGGGAACTCTAAGCGGAGGCAGCGGTCAGGTAATATAAGAGACTCTTATTTTATTATTTTTATATTTTTATTTATTCCTTTTTTGCTATGGTTTCCCCTCCGTTTCCAACCAACGAGGGGACTTTGGACGAATTTGTTGAATCCGTTTTGTCCCTATCTAATGAACACGACCTAGAATTTTCGTCATTCTCCACTTTTTTTCCCCCAACGTCAATTTTCCCTCTCTCCACCCTTTTGACGACAAACTCTTGCAAAATTGGATGGCATCTGAGGAGAACTCCTCCGGGGGGAGCAGCACCACAGAGGCTGGGGCAGTGGTTGCGCTAAACTCCGGCAGGAATTTTGGGCGAGAAATCGCTGGCGAGGGCGACGAGGTCGCGCGGAAAGGATGCCGCGCACGAGGGCGCGGTCTTGGAGAACGATGCCGTGCACGAGGGCGCGGCTCGTGGGGGCGAGACCGCGTGCGAAGGCGCTGCCTGGGGAGGCCTTAGGGCACGAACACGTGGGTTGGGGAGAGGATCCCGGACGCGAGGGCGTGGGTCGAGGAGACAACCCTGGGCGCGACGGCGCAGGCCGGGGAGGCGACCATGTGCACGATGGCGCGGGTCATGGCGGCAGTCTCGCGCGCGAAGGCGCCGGTAGGCCGATCTCTCGCGCGAGGGTGCGGGTCGAGGAGACAATCCCCTGTCCGGCGGCGCGGGCCGGCAGGGCAATCTCCCTCTTGAGGGCGCGAGTTGGGGAAGTTATCCCACGTTCGAGGGCGCATGTTGGAGCTGCAGTCCTGATGGAGAGCCAAGATGCGGGCCGGAGATGCGTTGAGCGGGGTAAGAGTCTCTCCCCGGAATTGGTCAGCAAAGGGTCTCCTCAGCTTGGTCGATGGGTCATTACTGGTGACATGGTTATTTCTCCTGCGTTTGCCTTGGGTGTCGGGGAGATTGTCAGTGCAAGGATGGCTGCCGCGCTCGCCGTTCTTCCGAAAGTTTAGGTAATATTCAACTCCCACGTGCGTCCTGGCACAAGCCATAAGTTTGGCCATATCCCTTGGGGCTTTCCCCACAATTGACTTCAAGAAGTCGTTGGTTCGGCGCCCTCAGTGATGGCGACTATGGTGTCCCTGTCGTCGAAGTTCTCGACCTTGTGGAATTCCTTGGTAAACCGGGCCAGGTTTTGGCGGAAGTTTTCGCCGGGTTTTTTCTTGATCGTCCAAAGGTGCGACTAGGACTTCTTTTGCGCCACTAGCGTGGCAAAATGGGCGAGAAAAGCCTTTCAGAGGGCCCGGAATGAGCCGACACTCCTGGGTTTTAGGCTTGGGAACCACTCGAAGCCTGACCCAGTCAATGTCAGGCTGAATTCCTGACAGAGTGTTGCATCCGATTGCCCTTGCATCATCATCCGAGGCTCATAATGTTGGATGTAGAAATTGGGGTCGAAGCGGACGTTGTAAGGCGGGACGGTAGGGAGCTTAAACCCCCTCCCCGGCGGTTGTGCGAGCACAACTGCCGTAAAAGGTGAGTATGACCCTTCCAATCCGTTGTAAGGCCTAGGGCATCTCGATCCTGCCTCTCGAAGCTCGGTGATTTGATTCTGGAGGCCCTGAATCATTGTGATTACCTCGAGTCCGTTGGCGATTCCGGCGACCGGTCCTACCGGGGCGGGGACCTGTCGCTCATTGGATCCTTGATCCATAACGTTATGTGGAGGATTTCCGAGGGTGGTGCCTCCAGAGGTCGCTCGTCGAGCGTCCAACCTTTGCGTCAAATCCTTCTCAAAAGAGCTCCGTCGCGAGTTGAGACGGGTCCTGAGATGCTCCTTGGTAGCGCGCAGAGGTCTACCTCATGGTGGATGACTTTCGCAACAGACCCCATGGCGGATGCGCGGCGCACGCGTCTAGACCGCCTGCCATGGGAGCTGTTACCCACCTCTCGGGGGTTACTCGAACGCTCGTGTCATGAATGTGCTTGGACTTGGCCCTCCGGTAGGTCAAACGGAGCATCACTCGCGCGCACCGTGGGAGAGCAAGCAAAGGTCTGGCTCTTGTCCGTTTCCGGAATTACATCATCTCCGATGAAATCTTCATCACGGGCCATACTGCCCTCCTCCTCGTATCCGAGGAGGTTCACGAGCAGGCTTTTACTTACTCCGGGTCGGGCTAGTAGTTTTGCCAGGCGGCGCTTGGTCTCCCCCCTTAGGCCTCCCTCGTTATCACGAAGGGCGGAGGGGTTGGAATTTCCCACCACGGGGCATTGCCCGGCTGCTCGGTGGGGGAGTCGTCGAAATTTGTACCGTGAGCTAGTTGCTCCAACAGTCGGATTGCTCGCTCGAGCAGCCGCGGAGGTTGCCGGAACGTCACTCATTTTTAGTGAGCGGGTAAGAGAAAATAGGTGAAAAAGAGAGATTTGGATGGGACAGATTTCAAGATTGAAAGACCCCTCCTTCTAGCGCCAAAATATTGTCGCTGAAATTTGGACAACGTTTAGAGATCTAAGCGGTCCGATCCTCGCTCAGAGCGGGTGACCCTCGCTTCGGTCTAATGCGGGTGGAGTCCTCTGTTTACCTCTCCGACGCTCAAGATTAGTGTAATGCGGGTGTAGTTATAGGATGACGAGGAGGGATCGACAAGATCGGGCGAAACGGAGACACTTGGGTCAACGTCGTCTCGGCGCTCAGATCTCGGATCTTAGGGAACTATTTCGGTCGGAAGTTATTCCTTGAGATACCTCACGCGGGGGGGGGGGGGGGGGGGGGTGATGTAGAGAGAGAAAGAGAGTAAAGACACGAGCTACTATTTTAGCAAGGCTTCGGGTGTCAAAATTTTGTGTCCCTTGGTGGAGGACGACCAAGGAGATCCCTTGACGAGTGGAAGTCCGGCCCTGTCTTTGCGGTCGTCCGGTCCTCTCTGGATGGTCGTCCGGTCGGTTCCTCTGACCAAAGGGACGTTCGGTCCGAGGCGACGAGACGTCCAGTCGGTCCACCCGACCGGTTAAGGGCCCCAGCGCTGGAGGGACGTCCGGTCCGAGGCGACGGGACGTCTGGTCGGTCCACTCGGCCGGCCAGAGGGCCCCAACGCTTGAAGAGACGTCCGGTCCAAGCTGACGGGACGCCCGGTCGGTCCACTCGGCCGGCCAGAGGGCCCAGCGCCTGAAGGGACTTTCGGTCAATCCACCCGACCGGCCAAGGGCCCCAGCGCTGGAGGGACGTCCGGTCGGTCCACCCGACCAGCCAAGGGCCCCAACTCCGGAGGGACATTCGGTCCGAGACGAGGGGACGTCCGGTCGGTTCACCCGACCAGCCAAAATCTTCAGCGCTGAAGGGACGTTCGGTCTGAGGCGATGGGACGTCCGGCCTGTCCACCCCACCTGCCATGAAGCTACATGTCGAGGGGACATCCGACCCTTTGGTCGAGTGGGTGTCTGGCGGGTCCATTTGGTCAGCCAAGGGCCTTGCCGAACCAGACAGACGTTGGGGGTTCCCGTTGGCATTAATTTGGACCCGGGATCGCCGTGGGTCGGAATATTGTTGACGTAGAAAATACGCCGATAACAGTCACTACGTAGGAATTGCATTATGCTTACCTTAATCCTGAAATGAGACATGTCATTTCATAACTTCAATATATTCATTTGAGAAATCTACACTCTAGATCGGAGGTTGTGAACTATATGTGTTCTATTCGTGATGTATTGAGTTATGAAGTTGACATGAGTATACTTTTTGAATTTCTCATAGATATGAAATTCATATACAAGATTGCTGAAATGCAATGTATATCATCTCATGCGTTATTAATTGGATTGTTAATAAATGAACCGCGTGGTATCCAAAATTAAGTGACAACTTTATTTGGATGAAACAATGTCACTTGTTAGCTCCTCATCAATACATAATTTCTAACTTATTCACAATTAACAAAGGAGTTGAGGAACTAACAACTAGAAGGGTAAAATGGTAATTTTATAAATTCCATCTATTTGATGATATTCATGAAGGGTAAACATAGATAAGATTCAATGGATCCGCTCAATATAATTAAGTTAAATTTGAGTAGAAAATAAATTCATTTGAACCGAGAGATTCTGAGTGTCAACTCTTTAGTGGAGTTAGTTAACATTAAGCTAATACTCGGAAAAGGTTTGTGAACTTTTGAGTCCGAGTATAGAAGATCAAACTTTGTTCATTTGGATCCATAAGGTCACTATTACAGGTCATTAGAGTAGGATTGTTAAACTAAAAGCTAAGTCAAAATAAGTTCAAATGTTGAACTAGACTTGTTCTCGGAAAATGTCTAAAGGGTATTTTTGTCCACATGGACATAAAATGATGTGAATGTCAAAATAAGATTTTGAATATTTTCATATGATTGAAACATAAATTAGTTTCTAAAGCCGAGAAGTCGTTTGAGGTATTATGAAATTAATTTCATTATTTGTGCAATATTAATTCTACAATGAGTGTTTTAATAATTGTCTTAAAAGAAATAAAGAAGCATCTAGAAACTCCTTCCCTAGGTGTAGAGTTCGGCAAAAACACATTCAAAGAGGAAAGTATAATTTGCCTTTAATTATAAAGATAATTACCCAAAAAGAAAACAGAAAATGAATTTCTTTGAGCAGGAAACAAATTTGCTAAGGGATGAAATCCTCACTAATGCTTAAGGATGGCCGGCCATGTACAAGGGAAAGAAGAGAGGAAATCAAATATTGTGTCATGAATGCACAATAGGAAAGGTTAATTACCCATTCTTGTATTTACTTTTTCTATAAATATAGTCTTAAATAGAGATATGAAAATTAAGTTTTCTTGCTTTCTCTTGGTTTTGGCTGACCCTCTCCCTCTCTCTCTCTCTCTCTCTCTCTCTCTCTCTCTCTCTCTCTCTCTCTCCCTCTCTCTCTCTAAAATATGTCTTTTTATTTTGGCACCTAAGTCCTCATAGGACTTAGGCTTGAATTAGCTCGTTAGCTCATATACTTGTTCTTGAGTTATTGCTTTAATTGTACCCACATCCAAATCCTTCAAACACTCTAAGACTCTTGTAATAGAAACCTTAGGTGTCTCGAGTTTAAGACTAGGAGTGAAGGTAACGAGTAAGAGGAGACGATTTACCTTTTCAAAGGCTCATCCAAGATCAAGCTACAAGAGAAAGGTTAGTATTCAAGTAATTAAATAATGTTCTTTTAAATAACAACATGTTCCTGCAGTTTTCCTAGGTTAGTAAAATTGTTTTACTTGTAACGAAATTTTTATATTCCGCCATTAATGTGTTAATGATAATTTTTTCTTAACCCTAAAACTATTCCAACATTGTCTTCGACCAAACATGGTTCAGAATGTAAGCTGTTGTTTCTAAGTCATATCCCCTGAACGAATTAGTAAGCCATGAGTAGCTCGTCATTGATCTCACCATATCTAATAGAGTTCAATTCCTTCTCTCTGACACTTCGTTCTGCTATGAGGCTTCAAGTGCTTTAAGCTGAGAAAGAATGTCTTCTTCTTTAAGAACGTCCTCAAACTCTCCGGATATAATACGTATTCTCCACCTCGATCTGATCGCAATGTTTTGATCTGTTTCTCTCTATGCTTTTCAACCAATGCCCAAGACAATTTGAACATTTCAAAAGTATTTGTTTCACATAAGAAAGACATAACTAAAACGCGAGAAGTCACCTGTGAAGGCTTATGAAGTATTCGTGGCCTCCTTTTTCCTGGATGTTGATCGGTCCACATACGTCACTATGTACGAGTTCCAATACTTTGTGGCTCTTTGACATTTCGACGAGAAAAGTCTCTTGGTTATTTTACCTTCAAGGAAATATTCACACGTGGGCATAGATCTGACGCTTAGAGATCGCGAAGGACAATATTTTGCTAATCTCTTAAGCAGGTCAAGGCTAATGTGTCTAAGACGTAAGTGCCATAAATATGTGTCATCGGTTTCATCATTATGAAACCTTTTGTTCTTCTTTTCTGAATCTTGATTCAATTTGGTGTCTAAGATATTCTGCTCATTTGGATACAAATAATATATAGAATTAACACGATGAGCTTTAGTAATAAATGAAATCATTAAGATAAAACTCAATACCATTATTGATTTCAAACTTAAAAGATTTTTCCTCTAAATGACCAAAAGAAACAAGGTTATTGCTAAAATCCGGTACGTAATAAACATTATTCAATAATAAAGTTTTATTCCCAAAATTAAGCTTCAAGGTTCCGACTAATCTCGCTCCGACATTCGTTCCGTTACCCTAGTTGAACGTGAACTCCCCTTCATCTAAACATCTAGTTTGCCTGAAACCATTCAAGTTACATACAATATGGTCAGAAGTGTTGGAAATTAGTTAACGATTAAAATAACAAACTATGTGACATATCTGAATATGGCGGAAACACATAATAAAACCTAACATGTTAAAACACATTTTAACCATGTCCAAATAACCAAAGCATTCAAAATTACTAACATGTCAATGAATCTATTCTAAACATGTTATCAACAAATTGACATTCAATCTAGCAACCTATAAACGATTTATAAATCGCAGATCCAATTTGTTAGGAGACTTACATGTGAGATTGTAAACAATCTCATGCGTGGCTCGCTAACGTCGGAATGCACTCGCCGGAATGAACTCGGGTGTGCCTTGGCCTTGCGTGAACGTGTGCCTTGCTCTCGGAGAATCGGACCTGTGTGCACGCCTTTGAGTTGCTGGAACAAGTCTGTACCTTGCTGGAGAGAAGACCTGTCTACACGCCTCAGGCTCGTCTCGCCACTCGCTGCTCGCCGCGCCTAAACCCTCGTCGAATTGCAACTTTGCCGCGCGCCTAATTTCGCTGGATGGGGAGGTCTCGTGTGCCTTCCTTTCACCGATCAGAATGGCATGTGAATGTGCGCCTATTCACAGCCCCTCCACACCTAGAGAGAGCCTCGGATATGCCTCAAAACACGTCAAGAAGTGGCCGATTTGCGCGCATAAGATACTCGCCAGTTTGCGCCAAGAAGTCGCTGGATGGCCTTCGCGTGCGCCTAATCCGATCTTTCCTTGAAATGGATTGAATAGCCAGGCTTGTTACAAAATAATCTCACACAAACACCAAAAGTAGATTAAGGAATAATACACTCGGGTGTTTAGAGATCAAGAGGGCAAGCTCTTTTATATGAACTACGAGAGAAGAAGATCACTCAAAGATCAAGAATCAAGAAAACGATTTTATTCATCTTTATTTCACTCTCAGTCTCGGCCAAACACTCTCAAGGGAAAAGGGGAGTTGGCCAGTGTTCTTGGGATTAGGGTTAGAGTTTTGTCTCACAAAATCTCTTTTATATATGAGAGAGTGGGCTTCAATTATGTTAAAATCCAATTTTGGCCTGTTAGTCAAACTTAAGCCCAATGATCATTTTAATGAGTTTTAAAATAATTTATGTGGCCTAAATCTTTAATTATGATTGAGTATAATTATTTTATTTACTCCAAATTTATTTAATTTATTTCTAAAGTAATATTTAATTAATTTAAAACATCTTATTGATTTAATGACATGTCATTAACTCTTTTCATACTATGCAAACATGTTTGAAACGATGAAATATCTTTTTCATCTTTTATTTATTTGAATCATCAAATTAAATTATTATCAATATAATAACATAATATGATTCATTAGATAAATGTAACCATAAATAACTAATTATTTATTCAATTACTTAGAAAATAATTTCTTAGTGTAAATCACAGTTTACATTCAATGAGAAATTCAATCGTTCTAGTTCAATAAATCTCATCCGAGAGTCTATCACTAAGAACTTATGCACTCACATGAACGAAACTTTAGAATAAAGATCGGGCTCAAAAGTTCACAAATCTTTTCCGTCTTTTAATTCTTAATATTAATCGATTCCACTAAAGGACTAATATTGAAACTCTCTAAGTTCATAAGCGTTTATTTTTCGTTTGATGTGACAAAACAATTATTCACACGATTCACAGAGTATTTTTTGATATTACCCTTCATGTGTATCAGTAACTCAGAAGGAATGTAAAATTACTGTTTTACCCATGACTTATTATTTCACTAATTCCTTTGTTATATGTGAATGATAAAAATATAGAGTGATATGTCTTTACATGCCACATGTTTTAATCAAAAAATGTTCTATTTGATGAATACCAGGCCCGATTTATTCATTTAAACTCTCATAACAAAGTCTAGTGTGATACTATCGCATTGACATTAGTTCAACACGAATTCTGTGTCTGTGAATCTCATAACCCAATATAACAACGTCATGAAACGAACCGTCGGGTCAGATGCAACTTCAATTTAGCCATTTCCCATTGAAAAATCAAATGTCATAAGGTGTCATATCGATTATGCATTCACTTCAGGATTTAGGTACGTATAAAAATACCCCTCGTATGTGATCTTGAGTTTTATCTCGAGCTTCAGAGTATCATAAGTCTTGTTCAATATATTCTATAAGATATCAGGAATGAAACACATAGTCACATCTCTCTATCACAAGATAAGATATCATGACTGATTCAAACAATCATTACTCATATTCGATTGCCCTATCGATCTTTAGATTGCGAACTAATATTTAAACTAGTCACAAGGGGCTACCTTGTCAAGTCTGTACTTAGCACCCCTTTTGTTGATGACAATTTCAGAGGTAGCAAACATACATAAATACAAACTTAATCAAGAATGAATATTATATTTTATTTAATATTTCAGCAAAAACCAAATACAAAGTATTTATAATGTCTAATACCTCATTTGTGGGCACCAATCCCAATAAACTCCCACTTGACTCAAAGGAGATACGAATGATCCTTGAGTCCCAATCCTTCTAGGTGTCCCTCGAAGACTTTACTTGTTAAAGGCTTAGTGAAGGGATCATCAAGGTTGTCCAACGTTGAGATTTTCATGACTTTGGCGTCCCCTTTGTGAATGATGTCTTGTACCAAGTGATACTTACGCTCAATGTGTTTTGAGCGGTTCTGACTTCTTGGCTCCTATAGTTAGCGATAGCCCCACTGTTATCACAATAAAGTGTGATAGGCTCGCTTGCATTTGGAACTACTTCCAAGTACATAAGGAATTTCCTTAGCCACACAGCCTCCTTTGCAGCTTCGCAACCTGCCACAAACTCAGCTTCCATGGTCGAGTCAGCGACGCAAGATTGCTTGATACTCATCCAGACCACAGATCCACCATTCAGAGTGAACACAGACCCTGACTTGGACTTTTCGGAATCCTTATCTGCTTGAAAATCAGAGTCGGTGTATCTCGTCATATTTAGGACATCATCTAAGTATGCAAGTATGTAGTTCCTCGTTCTCTGAAGATACTTGAGAACATGCTTGACAACAACTTATTGCTCGAGTCCAGGGTTTGACTGGAATCTACTCACGATGCACACTGCGTAACAAATATCGCGCCTCGCGCAACGCATAGCATACGTGAGACTTCCTGCGGCTGAAGCGTATGGAATATGTCTCATGTCCACAACTTCTCGAGGAGTCTTGGGCGACTGCTCACTTGAGAGATTCACTCTATCTATGAAAGCTAGCAGTCATTTCTTGGAGTCTTGATTACTGAATCGATCCATGATCTTATCAATGTAAGATGCCTGAGAAAGCGCTAACTTACAGTTCTTTCGATCTCTGAAGATCTGAATTCCCAGAATAGCCGCATCTCTAAGATCCTTCATCTCAAATATATTTGACTGCCTGATCTTAACATCTGATAACTTTCCTGAATCATTCCAATGAGTAGTATGTCATCTACTAACTGATCAAAGCCGTAGCCTTTTATAGTCTCATCAAATATGATATTCCATGATCTAGATGCTTGCTTCAGTCCATAAATGGACTTCAGCAACTCACAAAACTTGCCTTGTTGGCCTTTCTCCATGAACCCGTCTAGTTGAGCCATATAAATCCGCTTGTCAAGACTTCTATTCAAAAATTCTCCATTCAGAACTGTAGTCTTGACATCCATCTGCCATATTTCATAATCTAGGGCGGCAACAATGGATAAAAGTGTACGGATGGACTTCAGCATCGCGACTGGCGAGAAGGTATCCTCATAGTCGATTCAAATGAGTTGACACTGAGAATCTCTCGGTTCAAATGAATTTATTTTCTACTTAAATTCAACTTAATTATATTGAGCGGATCCATTGAATCTTATCTATGTTTACCCTTCATGAATATCATCAACTAGTTGAGATTTATAAAATTACCATTTTACCCTTCTAGTTGTTATTTCCTCAACTCCTTTGTTACTTGTGAATAAGTTAGAAACAATGTACTGACGAGGAGCTAAAAAGTCACATTGTTTCATCAAAATAAAGTCGCTACTTAATTTTGGATACTGCGCGGTTAATTTATTAACAATCCAAGTAATAAAGCATGAGGTGATATATATTGCATCTCAGCAATCTTATACATGAATTCCATATCTATGAGATCTTCACAAAGTTGGTTCATGACATCTTCATAACTTAATATCTCACGAATTGGCCTAGTCTAGATCACATAATGGATCTAGAATTTGACTTTCTCAAATGAGAATATTAATGCTGTGAAATGACATATCTCATTTCAGGATTTAGGTAAGCATGATGCAATTCATACATAGTGACCTTGAGATAGAAGATGTTAAATGGTTTGTTCTTATATTGTCTCTAAAAGTGCACTGGTCAATTCAGTATCTTCGAAAGATACACTGGAAGAACGATAGAGTTCCTAACTCTCTATTCCTCGTAACTAGACATCATAGATTCTTCCAACAATCATACTGGGATAAATAGTCCGTTGATCTTTAGATTTCGAATATATCATTTTAGTCAAACCATGAAGAGTTTGTTCACGCAAATCTACATTTGTCTCTTCATACATTGTTAGGTTTGATTAAGGACTATTAAGACAATTGAATATCATTAATCTTCAATCAAACTAAAAAGGAATGAATGAACGTTTCAACTTTTATTAATTAAATCAGCAAATTACAGTAAGGACTTTATAAAGATTTATATATTACATCAATATGTACATAAACAATCTTCTTGAGGGCATCTCTGCCAACAAACTCCCACTTGAGTCAAAGAAGATGAGAGTAGTCCTTTATGCCTAATCCGTCTCCATGTTGGTCGAAGACCTGTTGGATAGGGCCTTGGTGAAAGGATCTGCAAGGTTGTCCACCGTTCAGATCATCTTCACCTCCACGTCTCCCCCCTGCATGATCTCTCTAATTAAATGGTATTTCTTCTCGATATGCTTAGAGCGCATATGGCTTCTAGGTTCCTTTGAGTTAGCAACATCCCCACTATTATCACAATAAAGTGTCATGGACTCGTTGACATTTGGAACCACTTCCAAATACTTAAGGAATTTTCTAAGCCATACAGCCTCTTTGGATGCTTCACAAGCAACCACATATTCTGCCTCCATGGTGGAGTCAGCAATGCAAGATTGCTTGATACTCCTCCAAACTACAGATCCACCATTCAGGATCAACACAGATCTTGAAGTGGATTTCCTGGAATCCTTATCCGCCTGAAAGTCGGAATCGGTATATCCCGTCATAGTCAGGTCCGTACTTGAATATGTAAGCATCAAGTTCCTAGTTCTCCAAAGATACTTAAGAACATACTTAACAGCAACCCAGTGCTTGGGTCCACAATTTGATTAGAAACGGCTAACTACGCCAACGGAGAAACATATATCCGGTCTAGTGCACAACATAGCATACATGAGACTTCCTATGGCTGAAGCATAGGGAATTTTTCTCATGTCCTCAATCTCTTGTGCAGTCTTGGGAGACTGGTCCTTAGAGAGTGAGACTTTATGTCTAAAGGGGTTTTGGCCATTCTGTTGGGATTGGTGCCCACAAAGGAGAAATTAGACAATGAAATACATTTGTATTCATATTTTTGCTGAAACATTAATATCAATAAATATTCATTCTTAATGAAGTTTGTGTTTATGTTTGTTAGCTACGCTCTAAAACTATCATCAAAGAAAAGGGTGTTAAATACAGATTTGACATGATAACCCCTTATGACTAGTTTAAACCATTTGTTCGCAATCTTAAGACCGAAAGAGCAGTCGTGTCTAATCAACGATTGTTTGAATGAATCATGATATCTTTTCATGTGATATAGAGAGTTGTGACTCTATGATTCATCCTTGATATCTTATAGAAGATATTGAAGAAGACCAATGATACTTAGAAGCTCGAGATAAAACCGTTTAAACACTCGAAGCTTTAAGATCACATACAAGGGGTATTTTGATACTTACCTTAATCCTGAAGTGAATGTATAATTGACACTACACTTTATGACATTTGATTTATCAATGGGCAATGACTAAATCGTAGTTTCATCAGACCCGACGATTGGTGTCATAATGTTGTGATGTTGGGTTATATGATTCACAGATATGTAATTCATGTTAATAAAATGCAAATGCATTTGTGTCACATTATGCTTTGTTATGAGAGTGTGAATGAATTAACCTGGCCAGGTATTCATCGAATAAGAGGATTCTTTGATTAAAACATTTGACATTCAAATAATGATAATGATACGCCTGTAATATTCAAATAAATAAAGAAAGAAATCAATAATTTCTTGTTTCGTACTTACTTGGAAAGTACGAAATTATTTTAATGAAATGTCATTAAATAAAAATGAGAGTTCTAAATAAATTAAATTTGGAAATAAATCAATTTAATTGGGAATAAATAAATTGAATAATGGCCGAGTATGAGGAGAGTGTTTTGGCCGAAAATTAGAGTGATAGGGTTATGGGTTTGACCCAGCTTAGACCCATTATTAAGCTGTTTATATAAGGGCTACTAAACCCTAATCACTCCTAACCCTAACCCTAACCCTATTATTTTCGGCACAATTCTTCTCTCTCTCCCCTTGAGTGTCTCGGCCGAATCGCAAGAAAAGGAAAAGAAAAAAAAATTGTTTCTAGATTCCATTGTCAATCCCGAGTGTTCTTGAACACCCTTTCAATCTCGATAAATTTCTGGTGTATTATCGTTGATTCTAACTTGTGGTGTTTGGTGTTCCTTTTGTATTCTGAAAAACTGTTTTAAAATCGTTTTTAAAATTCTTTTTTGGGATTTTTTCCACTCTACCGCATTGCTTCTAGTCGCTCAGGACTTCCAGTCCGGCGAAGGCATTCCGACCGGCGAGGATCTCGCTGTCAGGCGAAGGTGTTCATTCCGGCGAAGTTGCTCCAGTCCGGCGACCTGCTCCAGTCCGGCGTTCATCCCTGTCCGGCGAGCCCAATCCGGCGAGCTCAATCCGGCGAGCTCATTCCGGCGAGTTTCCTGAAGACTCCCAGTCCGGCGAAAGCCCATTTTGGCGAAGAAGTTTTTTTTTGGGCAATCCGACGAGTTTGTTTTTCGAAGAGGATTCGGTGAGGCCTTCCGACGCTAGCGAGCAACGTCGGGATAATTTATTATCCTAAGTGTAAGTGTTTTCTCAACGAATTGAAATGCTAAATTAAATATATGAATTGTTCATATAGGTTGTTAGTGTGTTTAATTGTTGAGTGTCTAATGATTAAATAAATTGTTTATTAAACTTATAAATTGATTTTAATGCCATAGGTTGTTATAAATATTAAAATTGTTTTAATATGCATAGGTCTATTATATAATTCCGCCATATTTGATATGTTATATAACTATTTTGTTTAAATTGTTAAATAAATTCCAACACCTTCTTGGAGTTTTGCATAGCGAAGCGATCCAACACCTCATCTACATAAGATGCTTGGGAGAGCGACAGGGTCCGGTTCTTTCAATCTCGAAAGATCTGAATCCCCATAATGTATGCAGCTTCCCCTAGATCCTTCATATAAAACTGCTTAGCTAACCAGATTTTAACCTCAGATAATTTACCTACATCATTCCCAATGAGTAGTATATCATCGACATATAATACCAGAAACACAACCTTGCCTTCGTGTATCAATTTGTAGACACAAGGTTCATCTATTGACTATTCAAAACCGAAGGCTTTTACAGTTTCATAGAATCAAATATTCCATGATCGAGATGCTTACCTTAATCCATAAATGGATTTAAGCAATTCACAAACCTTGTTCTCTTGATCACTTTCCACGAAACCGTCTGGTTGAGCCATGGAAATGCGCTCGTCAAGATTTCCATTCAGAAAGGCAGTTTTGACATCCATATGCCAGATCTCATAATCGAGAGCGGCACATATAGATAGAAGTATACAAATGGATTTAAGCATTGCGACTGGCGAGAAGGTTTCTTCATAATCGATACTTTCCTTTTGGGTATAACCCTTAGCGACTAGTCGCGCTTTGAACGTCTCAACGTTCCCGTTCAGACCCCTTTTCTTCTTATAGATCCACTACACCCTACAGCTTTAACCCCTTCAGGTAGGTCTACAAGTTTCCAGAATTTTTTGACATACATAAAATGCATCTCAACTTTCATGGCATCAAGCCAAAGGTTTGATCTAGAACCAGCCATTGCTTGGCTGTAGGAAACAGGGTAATCCATGTCAGTGGCGGCTACGAGAGTATCTCCATAAGACATGTACCTGTCAGGCTTTTCAGAAACCCTCCCGCTACGTCGAAGTACTACTTGACGAGGTTCTAAATTGTTAGGTTGCGTTTCAGTTGGGGTAAGAACAGTTCTAACAGATGAGGTAGAAGCATTCTCACCCAACTTTTCTTCAAGCATAATTTTTCTTCTAGGTTTCGTATTCTTCATATAGTCCTCCTCAAGGAAATGAGCATTAGTGCTGACAAACGTTTTGTCGTCCTCGAGACTATAGAATGTGAAACCTTTGGTTTCCTTTGGATATCCAACGAACATACATAATCCTGACCTACTAGCCAACTTGCTAGTCTTTTGCCTTAGCACATGTGCAAGGCAAACCTAAATATTGATGTGGCTAAAACTAGTTTTACGCCCAGTTCATTATTCATAAGCAGTACTAGGGACCGTCGTAGACAAAACTTTGTTCAGAATATATGCGGCAGTTTCGAGGGCATATCCCCAAAATGAATTAGGGAGTGATGAGTAACTAATCATTGATCTAACCATATTCATCAAAGTTCGATTCCTTCTCTCTGACACTCCGCTTTGTTGAGGTGTGGCTGGTGCTGTAAGGTGAGAAGCGATACCTTCTTCTTTAAGAAAGTCATCGAACTCTTCAGACAAGTACTCACCACCTCGATCAGATCGAAGGGTTTTGATATGTTTGCCAGTTTTCATTTGCACTAAAGCCCGAAAAATCTTAAATATGTTAAAGGTTTCGAATTTGTGTTTGAGCAAATAGACAAATCCATAACTTGAGTAATCATCAGTAAAGGTAACAAAATATTCGTATCCTCCCCGTGCCTAAATTCTGAGCGGACCACATACATCAGAATGTATTAGTTCCAGCAGCTCAGTGGCTATTCGACCTTTGGTCATTTTTCCTTCTATACATGATTCACAAGTCGGCAGTGAGCCTATTGCAGAGGTTTTAAGTGGACCATCCCTCACAAGTCTCTTAATCCTATCTAGATTAATATGACCAAGTCTTAACTGGCAGAGATGTGTTGATTTTATTATAGCGGATTAGTCATTAAGTTTTGTTGTCGCTGAAATTTGGAAAACGTTCTGAGACCTAAGCGGTTAGATCCTTGCTCAGAGCGGGTGACCCTCGCTTTGGCCTAAGCGTGTCAGATCCGGTGTCCCCGATCGTCTCTTAGCTGTCGTATGGTCTTCGATTCCTTCTGTTATTTGAAAAGAGTAAACAGACGTGAACTAAGAAGGGAAAACAGAGGGGGGTCCTCTGTTTACCTCTCCGACGCTCAACATTAGTGTAATGTGGGCGGAGCTTAGTCGGATGACAAGAGGAGATCGACAAGACGAGGCGGAAAAGGAGACTATAGAGTCTGTGTCTCTTCTAGGCTCGAGCCTGGATCTAGGGAGAATTCTCGGGGAGAAGTTCTCAAGAGGAAAAATGTGCTTACCATTGTGGAAGATGTCCTAGGCTATTTATAGCCGAAGTGGCTAGTTGGGGACGCCCAAGACGAGCCAGGACCAGTCAAGGGCATGCCAGGGCCGGCCGAGGGCGTATCAGGGCCGGCTAGGGGCGTGCCTGGGCCGGCCAAAGGTTGGTTAGGGCCGGCCAGGGTGTGCCGGGGCCGTTTGAGATGTACTAGAGTCGGCTGGCGCGCCGGGGAGCCTGCGGTGTCTCCTTGTGGTCGGGCCCGGCTCTGGGAGGTCATTTTGGGACGATATATATAACACTTGTCGTGGAAAAACCGAGGACAGTAAGTTTGATCCTCTTGTGTTCCCTAATTAGATTATTATCTATTTTAGCGTCTAACAACAAAGGTTGTGTTGGATAGAGATAGTATAAACCATTCTTCATACATGCATCAGTGAAAAATAATAATTCCATTATCAATAAACTTTAAATAATAATTCTTCTCAACAATTTGAGCTACAGATATTAAGTTTTTCCCAAAGGAAGGAACATAATACATATTATTCAAATTTAAAGTTCTATATCCGAAAGATAGTGTCACGGATCCCACAGCCTTAGCAGACACTAAGCACCCATCACCCCACTTGAAACAGAAGTCACCATCCTCTAAATTTTTTCTTTTCCTGAACCCATTTAAGGAACAACAAATATGGTTAGTAGTGGCGGAGTCAATAATCCATGATAATACATTATCAGCTACTGAACAAGCTTCGGTAATCAGTACAATACTGTTCCCTTTTGTCTTGAGGTAGGCATGACAGTTTCTACGCTAGAGTCCCTCAGTGGTGTGAATCTCCTTCATTAGCTGCGTAACAGTGTAACCTAGCTTATTGATGGAGTAGTTCAACTTGAAAATATCGAAAGATTCAGGGAGAGTTTCCAAGATAATATCTATTTTGGTTTATCCATTAATCTCAGATCGAAGGATTTTTATGTCATTGAGATAACTTATGATCATTATCATATTTTCTCTAACAGGAGTCCTAGCTTTCATACGACAAATCACAAACTGTCGAACCGCTTGTTATCTAGCGTGACACCTTTTCCCTTCAAACATATCTTAGAGGTTGAAGACCGTAGTTTAGGCCGAATCAATATCAAATAATGTTATTGCAACATTTTTTTCATTGATGCTAAAACATAGCATCTCACAATCTCATCTGATCGGATTCAAGCCGCAATGGCGTCCTTGTCCTCATGATTTGAATCATTATTCGTTTCAGGAGGACATGGGGTGGTGAGTTCCTATTTGTGCTTTTCCTTAGAAAGGACGATGTCTAGGTTATGTTTCTTATTTACATAGTTTTTCGTTCCCGTTAATTCTTTGGAAGGATGATTGAGAAAGTGTTTAGAGACATGTTGCAGATTGTTAAAACAATTTACGATTAGTCTTTTGTTTTGGATTTTAAGTTTAATTTTATTTAGACAAGAATAAATCCAAAGGTGTTATGAACAAAATGACAATTTTACTCCTTCGAGGGAAGGCCGCACCTTTCATAAGTAAATGACACATCATTAATGCATAGTCATGATGTCAATACATCAATGCTTTGACTAGCCACCTTATAAAGAAGTTTGATCACTCAAAACTTTTCGCAGGGCCTCGAGGGAGGATTACTAGTGTTTGAGTCTAAGCGTGTAACCAACCACTTAGTTCACCAAGATCTACTTTGAAAACAATCCGCCGAAGGGAGGCCTTGTCTCATCGTTTCACTTGTGAACGTACCTATAAAAGCAATGTTAGGAGCAATGCATCTATGAGCACTTTCATTTAAGAGATGGTCACGAGGGTGAATCTTAGTCCGGCGACATATGCACTTCACATTAGTGTTGGGGATCGTGGGTTTCAAACAATAAGTACAACACTCCCACTTAGTTTTTAGAAAATAAGGGGATCCTGGGTTGCAACAATAAGTGCAACCCTCCCACTTAATTTTTGGAAAAAGGCACGTCTACTCTTGTACGTATAGTAAACATATTTCCATTAGTAAAGAGAGATGGAGTGGATCACTAGAAAAAGAGAACCCTAAAATCGATATTTCTGAGGGGAGAGCAGTGTTAATGCACTAAGGCACAATGAACATACTCGGATCTTTTTGTCTATTAATTTATTCTTCCTAATGAAAGTGTGAGATCAATAAATCATCACTTTTCACTTGAAAGTTTTTGAGATTCAAATCTCCTAAAACTAATATCTTCATCTTTATGACATCTTCCTTCAAGGCGTCTTCATGGTTGTTGAGCGCGAGAACGTCGGAAAGCCACAATAGCATTAAGAAGAGGGGAGGAAGCTTGGAGTCACAAAATCCAGATTAAAAATCCTGGACTCGCGGACAGCCGTACACCTCGGACTTAAAAGGTCATAAATGAAACATCCGGTATCCGATTGAGCTGAAACTAATTGCATTGGAGTTCAATGTTAACTAACCTAAGAGTTGATTCAAAAATCGTTTGATTGCGCTCATTTTCAAAGTAAGTTAACGTTTGAAAGAATATTTCGCTGGGGAAGCAACGATGCATAGGGCTGATATAATTCAAGAGAAGTACATTAGAATAAATTTACTTCTCTCGGCACAGGTTGAACCTAGAGGATCTTGATCATGAGCTTACTATATAAGTGGATACTCATCACAATGAGTAAATATAATTATAGTATTAAAGAAGGGTTCTGTCTTTGATTACACGGTGGAGTATTGATAAAGACTAGACGAATCAATGCAAAAAGAGATAAGACTATATCGTCTTTTTTGTCCGGTTCGTTAAGAAGTTTCGAATAATAATGTTGTTCATTATTTTCTCTCACATGCTGTCATAGTGATTGACAACATTAATTCTAAAAAACGGGTATTCGCAGAATTAAATAAATGTTTATATCATAATTGTTTACTTATTGTTTGATCAAGTAAATAAATAATTAATTGAATTTTGGGCTTGTGAATTTTGAATTGGGCTTGGCCTAAGGAGTTGGCCAAAAATCCCCTAAGGATATGCCCTAGAGGTTGGTCGAATTTCCTTCCCCCTTTTCTCCTTCGATTTCTCTCTCCGGAGAGAAAATTGTTGGAAATTAGTTAACGATTAACGTAATAAACTATGTGATATATCTAAATATGGCGGAAACATATAATAGATCCTAATATGTTAAAACACATTTTAAACATATTCAATTAACCTAGGCATTAAAAATTACTAACATGTCAATAAACATTTTATTTTAGACATATTGATAAACAAATTCAACATACTTCAATCTAGTAACCTATCATGTCAATAATTTTTTTTACTGTAAACATATCGATAAACAAATTGAACATATTTCAATCTTACACGTGAAGTTGTAAACAATTTCGTGTCTTGGTAGCTCACTCCGGAATGCTTAGAAGTCTCTGGATAGAAGCATTCCGCTGGACACAAAACAGCCTCGCCGGTTTGGATCTGCCGACTGGATGCGGATGGGCCTGTGCACCTAGGGGTCTGTGCGTTTGCTGGGAGTTCGAGACATGTAAAACTCCATAGAAGAGGACATGGGACACGTCAAGAGCAGGGAGTCTCGATCTGGAAGCGCGCAGATCACTTGTGAAGACACAGGCTCGTGTGGAGACCTACCGGCCGGCTGGATGCACTTGACTGTCCGGTTGGCTTGACTGGCTGGCCGGCTTGCGTCTCTTCATGTCTCGCTCGTACTCCTCGTGATATGGCCGGCCATGTGACAATATAAACTCACCCAAACACCACAAGTTCATCCATCAATAATTCTCTGAGATTTTTTGGGAGATCAAGAGTGTGGGCTCTTTGTTTGAACAACGGGAATCAGGAATCACTCAAAGAATCAAGAAAACATTTTTTTTCATGATCTTTCTCTCTATTCTTGGCCAAGAACTCTCCAGGGGAACGGGAGTGGCCGAAATTATGAGGTAAATTCGAAATTATGGTTTATTTTTTTTATCCTTTTATACTTAGGTATAATGGGCTTAGGTTAGGTCAGACCAATTTTCAACTTAAGCCCTATTAAGCCATTATGATGAGTAATTAAAATAATTTTGACCATAATTCATTAATTATTTTCGGCCAAACTAATTTAATTTTGTTCCCAAATATATTTGATTTATTTCTAAATTAATTAATTTAGAACATCTCATATATTTAATGACATTTCATTAAATATTTTCATACTATCCAAACAAGTACGAAATGAGAAAATATTTAATTTCATCTTTTATTTATTTGAATCATCAAATTACATTATTATCAATATAATAACACCATATGATTCATTAAATAAATATAATAATAAATAAGAAATTATTTATTAAATTACTTAGGAATTAACTCTCGTAGTGTAAATCAGAATTTACATTCATTGAGAAAATCAATTGTTCTAGTTCAATAAATCTCGTCCGAGAGTGTATAACTGAGACCTTATGGACCCATATGAACAAAGCGTTAGAATGAAGTTCAGACACAAAAGTTCACAACTTTTTCTAACTTTTAATTCTTAATATTAATTGATTCCACTACAAGACTAATATTGAAACTCTCTAAGTTCACACGATTCATGATTATTTTACGATATTACCCTTCGTGTGTATCAATAACTCTGAGGAATGTAAAATTACTGATTTACCCCTGAGTTATTATTTCACTAAATCCTTTGTTATTTGTGAATGAGAAAAATATAGAGTGAGCTGTATTTACATGTCACATGTTTTAATCAAAGAATGTTCTATTTGATGAATACTAGTCTTGGTTTATTCATTTAAACTTTCATAACAAAGCATAGTGTGATACTAATGCATTATCATAATTTCTACATTAATTCTGTATCTGTGAATCACATAACCCAACACGACAGTGTTATGACTACAACCGTCGGGTTAGATGCAACGTAAATTTAACCATTGCCCATTGACAAATCAAATTTCAGAAGGTGTCACATCGATTATTCATTCACTCGTATGTGATCTTGAAGGTTCGAGTGATTAAACAGTTTTATCTCGAGCTTCAGAGTATCACAGGTCTTTTTCAAAATCTTTTGTAAGATATCAAGAATGAAACACAGAGTCACAACTCTCTATATCAAAAGATAAAATATCATTATTGATTCAAACAATCAGTACTCAGATTCGATTGCTCTATCGATCTTGAGATTCCGAACTAATGTTTAAACTAGTCACAAGGGGCTATGTTTTCAAGTTTTTACTTAGCACCCGTTTCGTCGATGACAGTTTCAGAGTGTAGCAAACATTCATAAACACAAACTTAATCAAGAATAAATATTTTATTTTATTTAATGTTTCACCAAATTGAAATACAAAAGTATTTATATTGTCTAATATCTCCTTTGTGGGCACCAATCCCAACAAAACTCTCAACCATAAATATTGATCTGATGGATGAGAGAGTTTAGATTCACTATTGAGACCTAAAGGCCCAGATTAAATCCAAAGGAGAGAATATCTCTAGAACGAGAGAATATCTCAACCGAAAGGATTGAAAATCTCTCAGGGGTTATCTACCTGTCAATGCTATAAATAGGGATAGAAGAGAAGAGAAAAATCATTTGATTCTTCACAGAAACTCTTGTCCTGTTTCTCTCTCTATGTGGCCGATTATTTCCTTCCCCTTTTTCCCCGGAATCGCTAAATTCCAATCCTAAATGATAGGAGCGAGATCTAGAAACAATCTGGTTTCAAGATCTAAGTGAGATATCTCCTGTGCCTACTCATATTTCTTATTCGTCTTAGAGATTATGTTTTGGAAGACTATAGTGTCATCCTCGAGTACTAAATCAGACGAATGAGGTGTGAAAGCTTGAAGACAGAACGAGCATTGGATTGAAGCATTCTTTAGATGAACCTAAATCCATGTAAGTGTTCTAATCTCCTCTTGAATTAATAGTTGCTGAATTTCTTTCATAATTATATTAAATTAATAAATCTAGATCTTGTTTAGTAATCATAGTCATTCATTGGCTATAGTGAGTGAAATTAACGATAATCTGCATTTAATATGGTTACTAAAGTGCATCAAACACCAACATCAGTAATGCAAGATTTCTTGATACTACTCCAAACAAAAGATCCACCATTCAGGATGTACACAGATCCTGAAGTGGATTTCTTGGAATCCCTATCCACCTGAAATTCAGAATCTATATACTCTGTCATAGTCAGATCAGTACCTGAATATGTAAGCATCAAATTTCTAGTTTTAGGAAGATACTTAAGAACTTGCTTAACAGCAACCCAGTGCTTGAGTCTAGGATTTGATTAGAAATGGCTAACTACACCAACAGCGAAACATATATCCGATCTAGTGCACGACATAGCATACACGAGACTTCCTACGGCTGAAGCATAGTGAATTTTTCTCATGTCCTCAATCTCGTGTGCAGTCTTAGGAGACTCGTCCTTAGAGTGAGACTCCATGTATAAAGGGGGTTTGTCCCTTCTTATAGTCTTGCATGGTGAAGCAATTCATCATCTTATCTATCATCTTATGCTTGGGAGAGCAACAGGGTCCGGTTTTTTGATCTCAGAAGATTTGAATCCCCAGAATGTACGCAACTTCCCCTAGATCCTTCATATCAAACTCCCAAGCTAACAAGATTTTAACCTCAAATAATTTATAAATGGATTTAAGAAACGCACAAACCTTGGTCTCTTGACCATATTCCACGACTACGTCTAGTTGAGCCATAAAACTGCGCTCGTCAAGATTGCCATTCAGAAAGGTAGTCTTGACATCCATTTGCCAGATCTCATAATCTAGAGCAGTAGGTAAGGATAGAAGTATGCTGATGGACTTAAGCATTGCGATAGCGGAGAAGGTTTCTTCATAAGAGATACCTTCCTTTTGGGTGTAACCCTTAGCCAGTAGTCCGGCTTTGAGAGTCTAAAAGTTCCCATCCAGACCCCTTTTCTTCTTATAGATCCACTTTCACCCTACAGGTTTAACCCTTTCAAGTACGTCTACGAGTTTCTTGATTTAGTTGACATAAATCGAATGCATTTCAACTTTCATTGCGTCAAGCCAAAGGTTTGATTCAAGAACCAGCTATTGCTTGGCTGTAGGAAACAGGGTCATCCATGTCACAGATGGCTACCAGAGTATCTCAATAAGATATGTACCTTTTGGGCTTTTCTGAAGCCCTCCCACTAGGTCGAAGTACTACTTGATAAGGTTCTGAATTATGAGGTTGCGTTTCGATGGGGGTAAGAACAGTTCTTAAAGATGAGGTAGAAGCATCCTCACCCAACTTTTCTTCAAGGACAATTTCTCTTCTAGGTTTCAAATTCTTCATAAAATCCTCCACAAGGAAATGATCATTAGTGATGACAAACGTTTTGTTGTCGTCCAGACTATAAAACGTGAAACTTTTGGTTTCCTTTGGATATCCATCGAACAAACATAATCTGACCTACTAGTCAACTTGCTAGTCTTTTGACTTAGCACATGTGCAGGACAACACCAAATTTTTATGTGGCTTAAACTAACTTTACACCCAGTCCATCATTCATAAGGAGTACCAAGGACAGTTTTAGAGGGAACTTGGTTCAAAATGTATGCGGCAGTTCTGAGAGCATATCCCCAAAAGGAATCAGGGAGTGATGAGTAACATATCATTGATCTAACAATCTCCATAAGAGTTTTATTCCTTCTCTTTGACACTCCATTTTGTTGAGGTGTGCTAGGTATAGGAAGCTAAGAGGCGATACCTTATTCTTTGAAAAAGTAATTGAATTCTTTAGAAAAGTACTCACAACCTCGATCAGATAGAAGGGTTTTGATTTGTTTGTCAGTTTGCTTTTCCATGAAAGCCCAAAAACCTAAAATACGTTAAAGGTCTCGGATTTGTGTTCGAGCAAATAGACAAATTGATATCTTGAGTAATTATCGGTAAAGGTAACGAAGTATTCGTATCCTCCTCGTGCTTGAATTATGAGTGGACCCCATACATCAGAATGTACTAGTTCTAGTAACTCAGAGGCTCTTTTAACTTTATCTGTAAAATGTTGTTTGGTCATTTTTCCTTCTATATAGGATTCACAAGTCGGCAGTGAGCTTATTGCAGAGGCTTGGAGTGGACTGTCCCTTACAAGTGTCTTAATTGTATCTAGACTAATATGGCCAAGTCTTAAGTGCCCAAGATGTGTTGATTTTATTAGATTGTAGGAGTCAATAAGTTTGATCCTCTTTAGTTCACTGCATAACAGTAAAGGTTGTGTAGGATGAAGATAGTACAAACCAATCTTTATACAAGCATACGTGATAAATGATTTGGAAAATGAAATGCTAATTATATTATCAATAAACTTTAAATAACAATTCTACTCAACAAATTGAGCAACAAATATCTAGTTTTTCCCAAAAGAAGGAGCAAAATACACATGATTCAAATTTAAAGTTTTGTCTTCAAAAGACAATGTCCCAGATCCCATGGCCTTAGCAGACACCAAGCTACAATCATCCAGCTTGAAGCAGAAGTCGCCATCCTCTAAGATATTTCTTTTCCTAAAACCATTCAAGGAACAACAAATATAATTGGTATCGGCGGAGTCAAGAATCCACGATGATACTTTATCAGATACTAAACAAGTTTCACTCATAAGTACACCACCTTTCTTTTTAGCCTTGAGGTAGGTAGGATAGTTCCTACGCTAGTGTCTAGGATCATTGCAAAGGTTGCAGTTGTCCTTAAATTTGTCCACCTTGATAGCCCGGGGCGCCTTCTTCTTTTCAGATCTATGAGGTGTGTTCTTAGATCTTAGACGCGCATAATAAGATTATTTATTTGCATATCGATGTAATATAAATCTCTCATGAGTCCTTATTGTAATTTTCTGATTTATTTAACAAAAGTTGAACAAAATATTCACAATCAACGGACTATTGATCTTGGTATGGTTATTCGAATAATCTATGATGTCTGATTACGAGGCATAGAGAGTTAGAAACTCTATAGTTCTTCCAATGTATCTTTAAAAAATACTGAATTGACCAGTGGAAGGGCGAGGTTGTCTCGGCCGCCCGAAAAATTCCCCGCGTCTCCTCGGCTTCCACGCTCGGCTTTTGTTCCCAGGCCCACTTTGCGCGATCCCGACGGAGATTAATTCGCGGGACGACTAGCAGAGGAGGTAGGCACGTACCTGGCATAGGGGGCGGACCTTGCGGCGGCGCGATCCGCGGAGAGCCCGCTATTCCCCTTGGCGGTTGCCAGGACAAGCGGAGCCCGGGCGCACTCTCCCCCAAGGCTCGTCGCCTGGGCTCCCTCATCGTCCGCACGTTCAGAACCCCTACCCGAGGCCATCTCAGCCAGCACCTCTCAGCGGAATTCCCTCGGACACCATCCAAGCACTCAGGGTCTCGTCGTCAACAACGAACATAAAGGGGGAATCGGTGCTCGGGGAAAAGGGAATAGGTAATGGCAAGAAGTTTTGGTCGTTTTCCTCGGGAATGAATGAAATTGACTACACAAGCTCATCTAAGGACCCAAAATCAGTCGGGGAAGGTGGGAACTCATGGCTAAAAAGAAAAAAAGGAGACAAGGGAAATAATATGATAATAAAGGTTATATCACCTGATCGTCGCCTCCACCTTGAGCGCGTTGCAATATGCTTGCTAGCCCGGCCCGTCTGAGGACGCCAACGACCCACGTCCAAGCGACGTCATGAGGGTCCTTCTGAGTTCATCATTGATCGTCCACTCAATGCTAAACTCAGGGGGCTAATGTTGTCGTCGGATTCTCCACGATTGGCGACGAAGGTGTAAATTACAAACCCAAGGTGTTATGCGAGCTTATGAAACACCACCGACCGCGTTTTGAGTGCCTCTGGTCGAGCCCCGAGGCTTCCCAAGCATCCACACATCCTGTTGATGACTCGAGGCCCCTGGCCTGCCGATCAGGCCCCTTTGGACGTCCTACTGGTTGCTTGAAGCCTTTGGCACCCGATGGGATTTCCTAGACATCCCCCTGGGAATGGAAGGTCCCTGGCCGGCCAGCCAGGCCCTCCTGGACGTCATGTTGGCTGCTCTGCAGCCTCAAGCCAACTGGTGGGACTTCCTGGACGTCCCCCTGGGAAGGGAAGGTCCTTGGCCGACCGGCCAAGCCCTCCTGGACGTCTGCTGGCTGCCTGAAGCCTCTGGCCGGCTGATGGGACTTCATGGATGTCCCCTGGGAAGGGAAGGTCCCTGCAAGGCCGGCTAGACCCTCCTGGACGTTCTGCTGGCTGCCTGAAGCCTCTGGCCGGTCCGTGGGACTTCCTGGACGTCATGCTAGCTGTTTGAAGCCTCTGGCTGGCTGGTGATGCTTCCCGGACGTCCACCTGCCAAGGCTCGGACGTCCTCCGACGCCTAGCTCGCCCTTGGGGGATTTGGTCGGCCTCCTAAGCTCCCGTCAAGGCTATAAGTAGCCTCCTCACCCTTCAGAAAAGGGAGGATCTTTCATATACCTAAAAACTCTGCAAAAGAATTAGTGAGTATTGTCCTTCACTCTCTCTCACTCTCTCTACTTTACTCTCGCGTGAGGTATCTCGAGGAATTGTTCCCGACCGGAATAGTTCCCTAGGATCCGAGATCCTAGCGCCGAAACGACGTTGACCCAAGTGTCACCATTTTGCCTGATCTTGTCGATCCCTCCTCTTCATCCTATAACTCCACACACATTGTACTAATCTTGAGCGTAAGAGAGATAAATAGAGGTCCCCCCTCTGTTTTTCCTTCTTAGTTCACATCTGTTTATTCTTTTCAGATAACAGAAGGACTCTAAGACCACCAGACAGCTAAAGATGATCCAAGACACCGGATCCGACACGCTATGGTCAAAGCGAGGGTCATTGCCCCGAGCAGGAATCTGACCGCTTAGGTCTCTGAACGTTGTCCAAATTTCAGCGACAACAAAAAGTTTGATCACTCATATAATTTTCCAGGGCCTCGAGGGAGAATTACTAGATATAGAGTTCAGTTGTGTAACCAACCACTTAGTTCAAAATATCTACTTTGAAAAACAATTCATCGAGAGGAGGCCTTGTCTCATCGTTTCACTTTCAAACATAGCTCTACAAGCAATGTTAAGGAAAAAGCGTCGTTGAGTACTCTCATTCTAAAGAGGGTCATGAGGGTGACTCTTAGTCTAGCGACAACTGCACTAATCATTAGTGTTGGAGATTGTGGGTTGCAAACAACAAGTACATCCCTCCCACTTAGTTTTTAGAGTTGGCACATCTTCTCTTGTACTTTTGAAAACATGTTTCCCTGAGTATAGAGAGATAGAGTGGAATTCTAGAAAAAAGCCCTTAAAATAATATTTGTTGATAGGAGAAAATTGTTAATGCACTAAGGAACAAGTAACGTACTCGGAATGTTTTCCTAATGTTTTCAACTAAGGACAGTGTGGGAGATACATTATCTCTCATTTGCAATTGGAATTTTTTAGATTAGTAGAACTAGTTCCTTCGTCTTCTTGTCAGCATCCTTCAATAAGTAAATCACCTTCATGGTGGTTCAGTGCGTGTACGTCCATGAGCCACGGTTGCATCACGAAGAGGAGAAGAAGTTTGGAGTCCTAAATCAGGATTAGAAAATCCTTGACTCGCGGACTTTCGAACACTTCAGAATTAAAAGGTCATAAATGACACATTCAAAATCGAAAAGAGCTGAAACTAATTGCATTGAATAGCTAACCTCCGTACTTTTAATTTGGGTCATTAACCACTAATTTTCAATCTCCGAGCAAAAATTCATAACCATTTTACTGAGACATTATAATTTGTCCAGAATAGTGAAAATATTTAAAAGTACGTTGGATCAAGGTGTATGAGAAACGAAGTGTATTGAAGGTGTTTTAAGATGGAGATAATTTTTAGTTATGTGTTACGTTAACATATTAATAACACCCTAATAAGAAAAATCATCAACAATAAAACTTAATCATTAAGCTAATAAAAAAGTAAGAGAAGATCAATACTTTATTATTTTATCGAAAACTCATAACGATTTCAAAAACGATTTTTGAACATGCTATCCATAAAATTATTTAAAATAGATTCTAAAGTAATTAAAGCATTCCTAGGTTGTATAATATCAACATGTATTAATTTTAAAGTCACACGCAATAAAATAAAAATATTGAAAGTAAACCTCGCATATTCATTATCTGAGCAAATTTTGGAAATAATTTCTTTTATTATAATTTTAATAACATTTTCATGTTTAAACTTTGAACCATGATCTGATACCATTTGTTGGAATCGATCTAGGATTTAATAATTAATTATCATATCATATATGGAAGAATATAAAAAATTATTTTCAAAACTTGTAAATTGATTTAATTACGTAGACAAAGTGCATGAACACGTTATTATTTAAAATACATAATAAATATGAAAAGAACTTAATACCTTTTTCATGTCGCTTGATCTTCGAGGCCCTTCTCGGATGAAGATTCTTCGCCTCGCCTTGTTCCTTCTGGTCTTTTGATTCTCGAGCAACCGCGAGAGTGTCTATCACAAGAGTCTTCAAGTGTATAAACATTTTAGTGAGTGGGCACTGTTAAACACTATGAATCAACAGAGAGTCTTGAATCAAGAGATAATATCTAGATCAATTGAAGATCTAGGTGCCTATATAAAAGAGTAAAGGAGAGTTTAGAGAGAGAGAGGTTCGGCCAAGAGAGAACTAAAATGGTGTGTGTTTGTTTGTGATAGTGTTGGTCTATTTATAGGAGTGGGAAATAACCTAAAAGAGTAGTTACCTCTTTCTATTACTTTCCCATTCTCTAAATATTACCAATCAAAGAGAACAATTCTCTTTCCTCTTTTAACAATCTTGCCCGAGTAAAATGATGGCCTAAATCCAATTTTGGCCGAGCATCATATACAATTGAATCCATATCAATTTGTTTCCTCTTTTCTTTTGGGCATGTATCAATATACAATAATGCACAAAACAATAAGAGATATTTCTCTCTCTCTCCCTCTTTGACTTCATTTAGTCGAATAAAATCACACCCTCATTGATGTTTTTCAGCCGAGTATATACATGTGTGATCACTCATATTTACTTTCTAATTTATTCACAACAAAATAATGAAAAGCTTATTATTGCTCATATAATAAAATGTCACAAAATTTAATTCAGTAAGCTTAAAAACAATTTTTAACCGAGTAACATTAATTCAATATTTGGAAAAATTCAAAATCTTAAGGGCAAAATTACCCTTTAGACTATTTTCAGAAAATACGTATAGTTCAACGATTGAAGTTATTTTAACTTAACATTTAGTTTAATAAACTCAACTCTAATGACTTGTGATAGTGACCTCCAAATGAACAAAGCTTTAACTAGGACTATTGGATTCAAAGTTCACAAACTTTTTCAAGTCTATGTTAATGCGTACTGACTCCACTAAAGAGTTTACACTAAAAATCTCTAGGTTTAAATGAATATATTATATATTTTAAAATCTTCTTATTTGTGATGAGTAGATCCATTGAATATCATCGAATGATTACCCTTGATGAATATCATCAAATAGGTATGGGATTTTCAAAATTCCCATTTTACCATTCTAATTGTTATTTCCTCAACTCCTTTTATACTTGTGAAGAAGTTACAAACATGGTCTTGACGAGGAGCTAACAAGTCAAAACATTTCATAAAAAGAATTCCTATTCAATTTGGACACCGTCCAGTACATTTATTCACAATTCAAGTAATAAAGCATGAGGTGATATATGTTGGGACTTATATCCACAACGGAGATATGACATTTAAATACATTTTGTACTTTTTTTCTTGAATGTTAAATAAAGTTAAATATTCATTCTTATTTAAGATTGTGTTCATGCATGTACATCTACGCCCTGAAACTGAAATCAACAAAAGAAGTGATAACTACATACTTTACAAGATACCTTCTTATGACTAGTTTAAATGATAGTTCTCAATCTGAAGATCAATAGGGAAATCATATATAAGTAACAATTGCTTGAATAAATTAACGATATCTTATCTTGTGATATAGAGAGTGTTGAGTCTATAATTTATTCTTGATATCTTAATGGAGACATTGAATAAGACCTGTGACAATTTGATGTTCGAGATAAAACCGTTTAATCACTCAAAACTTCAAATTCACATACGAGGGGTATTTTGGTAAATACCTAAATCATGAAGTGATTACATATTTTCTTGTAACACTTTATTATATTTTATTAATCAATGGACCATGTCTAAATTATTATTTACTGACCCGATGATCGGTCTCATAATACTATTTCGTTTAATTATGTGATTCACATATATGGAATTTGTGTTACAAGAATACTACGATATTAGTATCACAACATGCTTTGTTATTAGAGTGTAAGCAATTAAATCAGGTCTGGTATTCAAAGAATGAACATTCCTTAAATAAAACATGTGACATGTTATGACATGACACTAAAATAAAAACATTAATTTTACATTCTTGTGAGTTAATGATACACACAAATGGTAATATTGTAAAATACACCGTGGATAATGGGAAGAATAGTTTTATCGCATCAAACGGAAATATAAATGCATGTGAACTTAGATAGTTTCAATATTGGTCATTTAGTGGAATCGGCTAATATTAAGAACAAAAATTCGGAAAACGTTTGTGAACTTTTTTGTCCAAACTTTATTCTAAAGCTATGTGGGTTCATAAAGTCTCAATGATAGACTCTAGGACGAGATTTTAGTGAACAAGAATAATTGATTTTTCTCATTGAATGTAAATTTTGATTTCCACTATGATGATTATTTCTTCGTAATTAAATGAATAATTAATTATTTTTAATTACATTTATTTAATGAACGAAATTGTATAATTAGATTGATAATAATACAATATTGGATTCAAATAAATAAAAGATGAAAAAAAATATTTTCTCGTTTCGTACTTATTTGCATTGTATGAACAGAATTAACGACATGTCATTAAATCAATAAGATATTCTAATTTAATTATATATTATTTTAGAAATAAATGAAATAAATTTGGAGTACCAATATAATAGTATGGTCGACAAAATATATATTTATAATTTGGCTAAAATATTATTTAATCTAATTTAAAAACCTTTAATGGGCTTAAGTTTGACCAATGGGCCATTATTAGATTTTAATCTAACTTGAGCCCGTTCTCCTTTATATAAAAGAAGACTTTCTCTCTGTAACCCTAACCCTAGTTCCAGTGAAGTGACTTCTTGTTGAAATTTATTTAACAAATTAAATAATTTAATTATATAACACATCCTATGTGGCGGAAATATATAATCGAATTTATACATATTAATTTTTTTAATATGTTTAACAACCTAAAGCAGTAAAATATATTTACATGTTTAATAAACAATTTATTAAAACACATACTCAACAATTAAAATGCTAATATCCTATATAAACAATTTATATACTATTAGCAATCCAATTGGTTGAGAAAATCTTACAATTTGAGATTGTAAACATCCCCGACGTTGCTCGGTTTCTCCGGAATGCCACGCCAATTACACTCGTGAAAAGGAGCTTGTCGGATTTCCCTAGGCTGGTCTTCGCCGGACTGGGAAGACAAGGAAGCCGGACAGGGGACTAGCCGGACAGGGAGGTCATGCCGGACAGGGGACTCGCCGGACAAGAACCTTTGCCGGACTGGAGACCACGAGCCTGGGACCGCCGGACAGGAACACTCGGACTGGAGAAGATTTGACGGACTGGACACTCCTCGCCGGACTCGGGATTGTCACCAGACAGAGAACTCCTTGTCAGACTGGAACAGGTTGCCGTACAGGAATCTCCTCACCGGACAGGACACTTCTCGCCGGATAAGACGCCTACGCCGGACTGGACACCTTCGTCGAGATTCTCGCCGGATAGGTTGCACTAGGAACCTGCTCGCCGGACTGTGAAGGGCACGCCGGACAGGAGATGACAGAAAGTGTCCGGCCGGCTGGAAACTTGAAAAAAAAAATTAAAACAATTTTAAAAACGATTTTCTGAATTGACAAACACACCAAACACCATAAGTGCATAATAAACAATATCAAACAAGGATTTATATTGAGATTGAAAGGGTGAGCTTTTAAGAACACTCGGGATTATATCAAAAACTAAGAAACCAGTTTTCTTCTTTTTCTTTTCTTTGCGAATTCGGCAGAGAGACTCAAGGGGAGAGAAAGAGAGAGCTTGGCCGAATGAATTTAGGGTTAGGATTAAGTCTAAGGTTTCCTCTTAAGCTCACTTATAAACAGTTTAATGTGGGCTTAAGTTGAGTCAAACTCTCGGCCCGTTGACTTGTAATTCTCGGCCAAAACCCTCAAAACATACTCCGCCATATTCATTTAATTTATTCCCAAATACTTTTGATTTATTTATAAATTCAATTAATTTAGAATTCTTATATTATTTAATGAAATTTCATTAAAATAATTTCATACTTTCCAAATAAGTACGAAATGGAAAATTGTTTATTTTTTCCTTTTATTCATTTGAATTTCTCAAGTGTATTATTATCAATATAATAATACTCTATGATTCAAGCCATAGGTGTTCTTCGGAACTTTGCATCGCTTGTGAAAATGATACTAGATCATCTTCCTCATTGTATGCGACTGCAGTAAAGGACACTTCGATATCCATGTATCGAATAAGTTGTCGTACAACTCTGTTACTGCGACGAAGCATATGAGCCTCTGGTTCCGAGTGTGGTTCTTCCATTGTCTTCATAGTACTCGTCCCATCTTGTGAAGTATCAGGTGCTTCACCCAACAGTTCCTTAAGCACAAGTCTGCTTCTCGGTATTGACTTCTTTATATAGTATGCTTCCAGAAACCTAGCGTTCGTGCGAACGAACGTTTTATGATCAGCAGCACTAAGATGTACCCTTTGGTTTCCTTGGAATATCCAACGATAAGGCAGACCTCTGAATGACTAGTCAGCTTGCTAGTCTTTTATCTCAGGACATGTGTTGGACAACCCCAGATCCGAATGTTGTATAAAACAGATTTTTTACCACTCCTTCTTTCATAGGGCGTGCCAGGGACCGTCTTGGATGGAACTTGGTTCAGAATGTAAGCTGCTGTTTCTAGGGCATATCCCCTGAACGAATTAGGAAATGATGAGTAACTCATCATCGATCTCACCATATCTAGTAGAGTTTGATTCCTTCTCTATGACACACTGTTTTGCTGCGGGGTGCCAAGTGCCGTAATCTGAGAAGGAATGCCTTCTTCTCTAAGAAATTCTTCGAACTCTCCAGACAAATACTCTCTCCCTCGATCCGATCAAAGAGTTTTGATCTGTTTCTCCATCTGCTTTTCAACTAAAGCCTTATACTCTTTGAACATTTCAAAAGTACCCGACTTATGTCGCATAAGGTAGATGTGACCAAATCTTGAGAGTCATTAGTGAAGGTTAAAAAATATTCATAACCTCTTCTTGCCTGGATGTTTATTGGGCTACATACATCACTATGTATGAGTTCCAAAACTTGTGTGGCTCTTAGACCCTTTGAAGAGAAGGGTCTATTGGTCATCTTGCCCTCTAGACAGGATTCACACGTGGCAAGACTTCCCACGGTTAGAGACTTCAGAGGACCATCTGTTGGCATTTATGCCCACAAAGGAGATTTTTGATATTAAATACTTTTGTATTTGTTTTGCTTTGAAATTAAATAAAGATTGAATATCCATTCTAATTTAAGATTGTGTTTACGCATTTATGTCTACGCTCTGAAACTGTCATCAACGAAAGAAGTGCTAAGTCCAGACTTGACAAGATACCTTCTTATGACTAGTTTAAATAATAGTTCGCAATCTAAAGATCGATTGGGCAATCGATTCCTAGTAATGATTGTTAGAATGAATTAAAAGATATCTTATCTTGTGATATGGAGAGTTGTGACTCTGTAATTCATTCTTGATATCTTAATGAAGATATTGAACAAGACCAGTGAAGTTTTGAAGTTCGAGATAAAACCGTTTAATCACTCGAAACATCAAACTCACATACGAGGGGTATTTTAGTAATTACCTAAATCCTGAAGTGAGTACATGTATTCTTGTAACACTTTATGACATTTGATTTGTCAATGGGCAATGGCTAAATGAAGTTTCATTGACCCGACGGTTGGTGTCATAATACTGTTTCGTTGAAACATGTGATTCACAGATATGGAATTTGTGTTGAAACAATGCTAAGGCATTAGTATCACACCATGCTCTGTTATGAGAGTGTGAGCGAATAAACCAGGCCTGGTATTCATCGAATAAAGAATTCTTTGAAATAAAACATGTGACATGTTGAGACATTTCATTTTATGTTTTTCTCGTTCACAAATAACAGAGGACTTGGTGAAATAATAACTCAGGGGTAAAACAGTAATTTTACATTCCTCTGAGTTAATGATACACACAAAGGGTAATATCATAAAATACACCGTGGACCGTGTGAAGAATAGTTTTGTCACATCAAACGGAAATATAAACGCATATGAACTTAGAGATGTTCAATATTGGTCCTTTAGTGGAATCAACTAATATTAAGAATTAAAAGCCGGAAAAAGTTTGTGAACTTTTGTGTCCGAGCCTTATTCTAAAGCTTCGTTCATGTGGTTCCATAAGGTCTCAATGATAGACTCTCGGACGAGATTTTGGTGAACAAGAAATGATTGATTTTCTCATTCAACGTAAATTGTGATTTACGCTAAGAAAATTATTTTCTGAGTAATTAAATAAATAACTGGTTATTTATTATTACATTTATTTCACGAATCATATTATGTTATTATATTGATAATAATATAATTTGATTATTCAAATAAATAAAAGATGAAAATAAATATTTTCTCGTTTCGTACTACATTGATTAGTATGAAAATAATTAATGACTTGTCATTAAATAAATGAGATGTTCTAAATTAATTAAATATTATTTTAGAAATAAATCAAATAAATTTGGGAGGTAATTAGGACAATATGGTCGGCCATAATAGGTGTTTTATGGGCTGGAAAAATTGTTTAAACTCATTAAAAGGAGTTTTGGGCTTAAGTTTGACTAATGGGTCTTAACTGGATTTTGACCTAACTTAAGCCCATTCTCTCTGATATAAAAGGAAAAGGAGGCTTTCTCTTTGGTAACCCTAGCCTAATTTCGACCAACACTCAGCCAAACCTCTCCCCCCCTTGTGCTTGAGAGGTTTTGGCCGAAATTAAGAGAGAAAGAGAGAGAGGAAAACTGTTTCCCGGCAGCCCTTCCTTTTATTTGAGTTTCCCCTTCTTCCCTTGTTCCCACGAAAGAGCCCACCCTCTTTGTCTCCTAAAAATCCCTAGAGTATTATCATTGACTCAACTTGTGGTTGTTTGAGTGATTTTTCTCTCCCCAGGGCCGGCTAATTTTGGAGGATCGAAGGCACGACGGTTTTGAGGATTTCTTGGACGCGCGTGGCGTAGAGGATCGGCCGACCACCTTGACGTACACCGAGACTTGCTCTCGCAGATCCAAATCTTATGTAAGTGTCCCTCGAACGAATTGGATCTGAATAATATGATGTTTTAGAATAATTATATGTATTTGGATTATTCGTTTGCATGCTTAGATAAATTTATTGATGTGATTGTAAATTTATTGACATGTTAGGTTAGATTTAATGATATGGTTATCGAACATGTTTTAAAACGTTTATAATATGTTAAATTGAATTATGAAATTCCGCCACATATTGATGTGTTTCGTAATTAAATTAGGTTAATTGTTAACTAAATTCCAACAAATGGTATCAGAGCCATAATTGTCATTAATCGATTTTGAGTGTTGGCGTTTTTGTATGAATTGCATTTGTGAATGTATGTGTTTATGTGAATGGATCCTTACTCTAATTGGCCCTAGGATTGTTTACCGGTTACGTCCCGGTTTTTATTTTTTATTTTATTTAAATTTGTAATTTGTTGTAAATTTAAATTTTATAATTTTGTAATCCGGGAGACAAGAAGAAGGAAGGCAGCCTCCGGGAATGGCCGCGCGTTTTTGAAACGCGTGGGAGCTATCCCGGTCGATTCCGAACACGCCTAAGGACCTGTGTATTGGACACAAGAGGGCTGTTTGGGTCGGCCAAAACCCTAACATGGCCGTGTGTCTTCGGACGCGCGCGAGCTAGCTAGGGTTAGGCCCGATGACCGAGATTCGGAAATCGTTTCCGAATAAATTTAAAATCTTGAATAATTAAATTTATTTATATTATTTTTGAAATAATAAAAATGAATTTAATTATTTGAGTGGGAGATATTAATCTCTAAGTTTTAAAACTCGGAAATTCGACGACTCGACACAAGACTAGGAATAAAGTAGTTTATTGTTTTTTCTTTTGTAAAGGGTTGTAATTTTAGAAATGGGCCATTAGATAAGTTAAATATTATGTTTTATTTTATTTAATCTTATCTCATATTCATCCACATGTCATATAGGATAGAACGCCAACACTATATGAATTGTTCATGCATCATTATAGTTTAATTTAAATAACTAGTTATGAAATTGAACATCGTCCACAAAAATATGATTTTTGCAAAAACTAAGTGGGAGGGTTTTTTGTCGTTGAAATAACCCGAGGTTCCCAACATGAATTTAATTAACTTGTGTGAATGAACTAAGAGTCACCCTCGTGGCCCTCCCTTCAATGGGAGTACTTCGGAAGCACATAGTCAATTAAATTGTTACGAACTAAGCCCTAAAGAGGAACGATGAAGCGGGGTCTCCCCTAGGAGAACCGTTTTCAAAGTAACTTGGATAAGGGCCCACATGTTGGTTGCACGCTTAGACTTATTGTTTAAAGTAACCCTCCATAGAGGCTATGCGTTAAACATAAGTGACCAAAAGTCCATGGTAATTAGAGAGAACTAGAAGTTGTGACTTCTTGTATGGTTCAAACTAAATAGTGATGTGTCACGACTATGAAAGGCGATCAATTACGGTTTCCCCTAGGAAAAGTAATTGATCATTTTTGTTCATAATACCATGAATTATTTATCGCTTTCCTCACTCATTTAGGATTGTACATGCATTATAATTCGAAACTGTAGCATATGCTAAATTTATTCATTTCATTTAATTTCAGCAATATCATGAATCCACTTGCATCTATACTCAGTTATAACAAACTCGAGGGTGAGAATTACGTTGATTGGAAACGTAACCTCGACATCGTACTGACGGTGGAAAAGAACAAGTATGTTCTCACTACCCCGTGTCCTCCAGCTCCGAGTGCTGACTCAAGCCAGGAGGACAAGAACGCCTATGACACGTGGGTAAGGTCCGATGAGATTGCCAAGTGTTATATCTTGGGTTCCATGAGCAATGTGTTGCAGCAATCTCACAAGGACATTGCCACGGCATATGACATGCTCTACAATCTTCATGACATGTTTGGATGTCATGGGCGTCAGGCGAGGCAGCAGGCAATCCGAAATTTCATGAATTGTCGGATGAAGCCGGGAACGTCAGTCAGGGACCACATGCTAGTGATCATGGGTCACCTGAACGACATGGAGATTCTCGGATCGGAGATCGATGGACTCACCAAGGTCGATATGATCTTGGAGACTCTGACGGATTCTTTCGATAGCTTCCGTCTGAACTACTCCATGAACAAGCTCGATTATTCTGTAACCGAGCTAATGAAGGAGTTGCAGACTGCCGAGGGACTTCTCCCTAAGACCAAGAAGAAGACTAGTGAAGCCAATGTTGCTGAACATAGGGCTTCCACTTCTGGATCGAAGAGAGTGATGAAGGGTCCCAAAAACGCCAACCGAACGGGATCCAAGACGCCCTACAAGAAGGCTGCGGATGTCAAGGGCAAGGGCATCGCAAAGGTGGACAAGTCTAAACACAAGTGCCACCATTGCGGAGAAGTCGGCCATTGGCGAAGGAACTGTCCTGCCTACCTCAAGACCGTCAAGGGGAAAGGTATGGCTTTCGTCACCCAAGCATGTTACACGACATATAAAGAATCACCCTGGATTTTAGACTGCGGGGCTTCTGACCATATTGTGTGTAATCTGAATGGTTTCAGGAAAACCAGAAGCTTAGGTGAAGAAGAGTTCACGTTCAACTGGGGGAATGGAACGAAGGTCAGAGCCAGATCTGTCGGGACCATGCAGCTGAATTTTAAGAATAAGGCTTTATTATTGAATAACGTTTATTATGTTCCAGATTTTTGCAAGAACTTAATTTCTTTTGGTCGTTTAGAAGAACAACATTATGAGTTTAAAGTCAATAATGGTATTGAAATTTTTCTTAATGGTTGTTTTATTTCTAAAGTTCATCGAGTAGATTCTATTTATTATCTATATCCTAATGAGCCGACAATCTTGGACACTGAGGTGAATAGTGATTCACTCAGGAAGCGTAAGACATTTCATAGTGATGAAACGGATGATACATATCTATGGCACTTACGTCTTGGACATATTGGCCTAGATAGGATTAAGAGGTTAACAAAGGATGGTCCTTTGAAATCTCTAAACGTGGGATCTTTGCCCACGTGTGAATCCTGTCTTGAAGGCAAAATGACCAAGAGACCTTTCTCTTCGAAAGGTCTAAGAGCCACACAAGTATTGGAACTCATACATAGTGATGTATGTGGTCCAATCAGTATTCAGGCAAGAGGAGGTTACGAATACTTTGTAACCTTCACTGATGACTACTCACGTTTTGGTCATGTTTTCTTAATGCGACACAAATCCGATACTTTTGAAATGTTCAAACAATATCGGGCCTTGGTTGAGAAGCAAAGAGAGAAACAAATCAAAACCCTTCGATCAGATCGAGGAGGAGAGTACTTGTCTGATGAGTTCGAGGATCTTCTTAAAGAAGAAGGCATTCATTCTCAGCTTACAGCACCTGGCACACCACAACAAAACGGTGTGTCAGAGAGAAGGAACCGAACGCTACTAGATATGGTGAGATCAATGATGAGTTACTCATCTCTTCCTGATTCGTTCTGGGGATATGCCTTAGAAACGGCAACTCATATTCTGAACCAGGTTCCGTCAAAAACGGTTCCCGGCACTCCCTACGAGAGATGGTGTGGTAAGAAATCTGTTCTAAACCACATCAAGATCTGGGGTTGTCCAGCACACGTGCTGAGACAAAAGACTAGCAAGTTGGCTAGTCGTTCAGAATTATGCTTTTTCATAGGATATCCGAAAGAAACAAAAGGGTACACATTCTATAGTCCTACTGACAAGAAAACGTTCGTTAGCACGAACGCTAGGTTTCTTGAAGAGGATTATATGAAGAATACCGTACCGAGAAGCAAACTTGTGCTGAAGGAAATGTTGGGTGAAGTAGCTGGTACTTCACAAGATAGGACAAGTCCTACACCAACAATAGAAGAACCACATTCAGAACTTAAGCCTCCTACGATTCGTCGCAGTAGCAGGATTGTACGACAACCTGAGCGATTGATGTACATCGGAGAGGCCTTTGTTGCAGTCGCATACAAGGAGGAAGATGATCCAGTATCATTTTCCCAGGCGATGCAAAGTTCTGAAGCAAACCTATGGCAAGAAGCCATGAACGTTGAAATGCATTCGATGTATGTCAACGAAGTCTGGAAACTTGTAGATTTACCTGAAGGCATCAAGCCTGTTGGGTGTAAATGGATCTACAAGAAGAAAAGAGGACCGGATGGAAATGTCGAGACATTTAAAGCACGACTTGTGGCGAAGGGGTTCACACAAAAGGAAGGTATCGACTATGAAGATACCTTCTCGCCCGTGGCGATGCTAAAGTCCATTCGTACTCTTTTATCCATTGCTGCCGCCCTAGATTATGAAATCTGGCAGATGGATGTCAAGACTGCATTTTTGAATGGAAATCTTGACGAGCGCATTTACATGGCTCAACCAGATGGGTTCATGGAGAAAGGCCAACAGGGCAAGGTTTGTGAGTTGCTAAAGTCCATTTATGGACTAAAGCAAGCATCTAGATCGTGGAATATTAGATTCGACGAGACTGTGAAAAGTTACGGTTTTGATCAGTCACTAGATGAGCCATGTGTTTATAAGATGATAAACGATGGCAAAGTGGTCTTCTTAATCCTTTATGTAGATGACATACTACTCATTGGGAATGATGTGGGAAAGTTATCAGAGGTTAAGATCTGGCTGTCGGAGCAGTTTGAGATGAAGGATCTTGGAGAAGCGGCTTACATTCTGGGGATTCAGATCTTTAGAGATCGGAAGAACCGAAAGTTAGCGCTTTCTCAAGCATCTTATATTGATAAGATCATGGATCGCTTCAGTATGCAGAACTCCAAGAAAGGACAGCTACCTTTCAGACATGGAGTGCATCTATCCATTGAGCAGTCTCCCAAGACTCCTCAAGAGATAGAAGAAATGAGACATATTCCCTACGCCTCAGCCGTAGGAAGTCTCATGTATGCAATGCTCTGCACTAGGCCAGATATTTGTTACGCAGTGGGCGTGGTGAGTAGATTCCAATCGAATCCTGGACCCGAGCACTGGGTTGCGGTCAAGCATATTCTCAAGTATCTTCGGAGAACGAGAAATTATATGCTTGCATACTCAGGTGATGACCTGAATATGACGGGGTATACCGATTCCGATTTTCAAGCGGATAAGGATTCCAGGAAATCTACATCAGGGTCTGTGTTCACCCTGAATGGTGGATCTGTGGTCTGGAGGAGTATAAAGCAAACTTGTGTTGCTGACTCGACCATGGAAGCCGAGTATGTGGCAGCTTGCGAAGCTGCAAAGGAGGCTGTGTGGCTGAGGAAATTCCTGATGTACTTGGAAGTAGTTCCAAGTGCCAACGAGCCCATTACACTTTACTGTGATAACAGTGGAGCCGTTGCTAACTGTAAGGAACCAAGAAGTCACAAGCGCTCGAAACACATCGAGCGGAAATACCACCTGGTACGAGATATAGTTCATAGAGGGGACGCGACGGTTATGAAGATCTCAACGTTGGACAACCTTGCTGATCCCTTCACGAAGCCTTTAACCAGTAAGGTCTTCGAGGGACACCTAGAAGGATTAGGACTGAAAGATCATTCGCATCTCCTTTGAGTCAAGTGGGAGTTTGTTGGCATTTATGCCCACAAAGGAGATTTTTGATATTAAATACTTTTGTATTTGTTTTGCTTTTAAATTAAATAAAGATTGAATATCCATTCTAATTTAAGATTGTGTTTACGCATTTATGTCTACGCTCTGAAACTGTCATCAACGAAAGAAGTGCTAAGTGCAGACTTGACAAGATACCTTCTTATGACTAGTTTAAATAATAGTTCGCAATCTAAAGATCGATTGGGCAATCGATTCCTAGTAATGATTGTTAGAATGAATTAAACGATATCTTATCTTGTGATATGGAGAGTTGTGACTCTGTAATTCATTCTTGATATCTTAATGAAGATATTGAACAAGACCAGTGAAGTTTTGAAGTTCGAGATAAAACCGTTTAATCACTCGAAACATCAAACTCACATACGAGGGGTATTTTAGTAATTACCTAAATCCTGAAGTGAGTACATGTATTCTTGTAACACTTTATGACATTTGATTTGTCAATGGGCAATGGCTAAATGAAGTTTCATTGACCTGACGGTTGGTGTCATAATACTGTTTCGTTGAAACATGTGATTCACAGATATGGAATTTGTGTTGAAACAATGCTAAGGCATTAGTATCACACCATGCTCTGTTATGAGAGTGTGAGCGAATAAACCAGGCCTGGTATTCATCGAATAAAGAATTCTTTGAAATAAAACATGTGACATGTTGAGACATTTCATTTTATGTTTTTCTCGTTCACAAATAACAGAGGACTTGGTGAAATAATAACTCAGGGGTAAAACGGTAATTTTACATTCCTCTGAGTTAATGATACACACAAAGGGTAATATCATAAAATACACCGTGGACCGTGTGAAGAATAGTTTTGTCACATCAAACGGAAATATAAACGCATATGAACTTAGAGATGTTCAATATTGGTCCTTTAGTGGAATCGACTAATATTAAGAATTAAAAGCCGGAAAAAGTTTGTGAACTTTTGTGTCCGAGCCTTATTCTAAAGCTTCGTTCATGTGGGTCCATAAGGTCTCAATGATAGACTCTCGGACGAGATTTTGGTGAACAAGAAATGATTGATTTTCTCATTCAACGTAAATTGTGATTTACGCTAAGAAAATTATTTTCTGAGTAATTAAATAAATAACTGGTTATTTATTATTACATTTATTTCACGAATCATATTATGTTATTATATTGATAATAATATAATTTGATGATTCAAATAAATAAAAGATGAAAATAAATATTTTCTCGTTTCGTACTACATTGATTAGTATGAAAATAATTAATGACTTGTCATTAAATAAATGAGATGTTCTAAATTAATTAAATATTATTTTAGAAATAAATCAAATAAATTTGGGAGGTAATTAGGACAATATGGTCGGCCATAATAGGTGTTTTATTGGCTGGAAAAATTGTTTAAACTCATTAAAAGGAGTTTTGGGCTTAAGTTTGACTAATGGGTCTTAACTGGATTTTGACCTAACTTAAGCCCATTCTCTCTGATATAAAAGGAGGCTTTCTCTTTGGTAACCCTAGCCTAATTTCGACCAACACTCAGCCAAACCTCTCTCCCCTTGTGCTTGAGAGGTTTTGGCCGAAATTAAGAGAGAAAGAGAGAGAGGAAAACTGTTTCCCGGCAGCCCTTCCTTTTATTTGAGTTTCCCCTTCTTCCCTTGTTCCCACGAAAGAGCCCACCCTCTTTGTCTCCTAAAAATCCCTAGAGTATTATCATTGACTCAACTTGTGGTTGTTTGAGTGATTTTTCTCTCCCCAGGGCCGGCTAATTTTGGAGGATCGAAGGCACGACGGTTTTGAGGATTTCTTGGACGCGCGTGGCGTAGAGGATCGGCCGACCACCTTGACGTACACCGAGACTTGCTCTCGCAGATCCAAATCTTATGTAAGTGTCCCTCGAACGAATTGGATCTGAATAATATGATGTTTTAGAATAATTATATGTATTTGGATTATTCGTTTGCATGCTTAGATAAATTTATTGATGTGATTGTAAATTTATTGACATGTTAGGTTAGATTTAATGATATGGTTATCGAACATGTTTTAAAACGTTTATAATATGTTAAATTGAATTATGAAATTCCGCCACATATTGATGTGTTTCGTAATTAAATTAGGTTAATTGTTAACTAAATTCCAACACCATCTTTTTTTAATCTCCTAATCCTATCTAGGCCAATTTTTCCAAGACGTAAGTGCCATAGATATGTATCGTCTGTTTCACAGTATGAAACGTCTTACGCTTCCTAAGTGAATCAATATTCACTTCGGTGTCTAAAAAGACGGCCACGCCAGGGTTTTGGCCGACCAAACAGCCATCTTGCGTCCAATACGCAGGTCCTTAGGCGTGTTCGGAATCGACCGGGATAGCTCCCACGCGTTTCAAAAACGCGCGGCCATTCCCGGAGGCTGCCTTCCTTCTTCTTGTCTCCCGGATTACAAAATTATAAAATTTAAATTTACAACAAATTACAAATTTAAATAAAATAAAAAATAAAAACCGGGACGTAACCCGTAAACAAACCTAGGGCCAATTAGAGTAAGGATCCATTCACATAAACACACATACATTCACAAATGCAATTCATACAAAAAACGCCAACACTCAAAATCGATTTAATGACAATTATGGCTCTGATACCATTTGTTGGAATTCGATTAACAATTAACCTAATTTAAGTACGAAACACATCAATATGTGGCGGAATTTCATAATTCAATTTAACATATTAAAATTAATTTAAAACATGTTCGATAACCATATCATTAAATCTAACCTAACATGTCAATAAATTTATAATCTTGTCAATAAATCTATCTAAACATGCACACGAACAATCCAAACACATATAATCATTGTAAAATATCATATTGTCCAGATCCAATTCGTTCGAGGGATACTTACATAATTCGGATCTGCGAGAGCAAGTCTCGGTGTCTCTCGGAAAAACAGGCCGGCCGATCCTCTACGCCACGCCCGTCAAGCAAATCCTCAAAGTCGTCGATCCTTCGTTGCTCCAAAATATGGCCGGCCCTGTGGGAGGAAAAATCACTCAAACAACCACAAGTTGAGTCAATGATAATACTCGAGGGATTTTGTGAGACAAAGAGGGTGGGCTCTTTCGTAGGAACAAGGGAAGAAGGAATAAAAGGGGATTCTCTCTACGGTTCGCTCTCTCAATTCTTTAGGGATTTTGGCCAAGTATTTTTCTCCTTGGGAGAGAGGAAATAGTCGGCCAAGATGGGAGGGGAGAGAGAGAGAGAGTGGCCGAATGAGTTCGGTCAAAAGAGAGAGAGAAGAGCTCCTTTTATTTCAGGGAAAATGGGCTTAATTAGGTCAAAAACAATTAATGACCCATTAATCAAACTTAAGCCCGATAAATCATTTAAGCAATTTTCCAACCCCTTATTTGCATTAAGTGGCCGGCCATCTTATGTATTTATCTCCCAAATATTTTCGATTTATTTCTAAAATAATTTTTAATTAATTTAGAACATCTCATTTATTTAATGACAAGTCATTAATTATTTTCATACTAAACAATGTAGTACGAAACGAGAAAATATTTATTTTCATCTTTTATTTATTTGAATCATCAAATTATATTATTATCAATATAATAACACAATATGATTCGTTAAATAAATGTAATAATAAATAACGAATTATTTATTTAATTACTTAGAAAATAATATTCTTAGTGTAAATCACAATTTACGTTTAATGAGAAAATCGATCTTTTCTTGTTCACTAATATCTCATCCAAGATTCTATCATTGAGACCTTATGGACCCACATGAACGAAGCTTTAGAATAAAGATCGGACACAAAAGTTCACAAACTTTTTCCGAATTTTAATTCTTAATATTAGTCGATTCCACTAAAGGACCAATATTGAACATCTCTAAGTTCATATGCGTTTATATTTTCGTTTGATGTGATAAAACTATTATTCACATGGTCCACGGTGTATATTACGATATTACCCTTTGTGTGTATCATTAACTCAGAGGAATGTAAAATTACCGTTTTACCCCTGAGTTATTATTTCACCAAGTCCTCTGTTATCTGTGAACGAGAAAAACATAGAGTGAAATGTCTCAACATGTCACATGTTTTATTTCAAAGAATTCTTTATTCGATGAATACCAGGCCTGGTTTATTCGCTCACACTCTCATAACAGAGCATGGTGTGATACTAATGCCTTAGCATTGTTTCAACACAAATTCCATATCTATGAATCACATGTTTCAACGAAACAGTATTATGACACCAACCGTCGGGTCAATGAAACTTCATTTAGCCATTGTCCATTGACAAATCAAATGTCATAAAGTGTTACAAGAATACATGTACTCACTTCAGGATTTAGGTAATTACTAAAATACCCCTCGTATGTGAGTTTGAGGTTTCGAGTGATTAAACGGTTTTATCTCGAACTTCAAAACTTCACAGGTCTTGTTCAATATCTTCATTAAGATATCAAGAATGAATTACAGAGTCACAACTCTCCATATCACAAGATAAGATATCGTTTAATTCATTCTAACAATCATTACTAGGATTCGATTGCCCAATCGATCTTTAGATTGCGAACTATTATTTAAACTAGTCATAAGAAGGTATCTTGTCAAGTCTGTACTTAGCACTTCTTTCGTTGATGACAGTTTCAGAGCGTAGACATAAATGCGTAAACACAATCTTAAATAAGAATGGATATTCAATCTTTATTTAATTTCAAAGTAAAAGAAATACAAAAGTATTTAATATCAAAAATCTCCTTTGTGGGCACAAATGCCAACACCTCGGCAGTCTGCAACTCCTTCATTAGCTCAGTTACAGTGTAATTGAGCTTGTTCATGGAGTAGTTCAGACATAAGCTATCATAAGATTCCGTTAGAGTCTCCAAGATCATATCAATCTAGGTTTCTCCATCAATCTCAGAACCGAGGATCTCAATATCATTCAGGCGACCCATGATCAGTAGCATGTGTTCCCGAACAAAAGATCTTGGCTTCATCCTGCAGTTCATAAAACTGCGGATAGCTTGCTGCATCGCTTGACGCCCATGGCATCCGAACATCTCATGGAGATTGAATAGGATGTCATATGCAATGGAGATGTCTCGATGAGTTTGCTGCAACACATTGCTCATCAATGCCAATATGTAGCATCGAGCAATCTCGTCAGATCTCATCCATACATCGTAGGCGTCCTTGTCTACCTTACTCGAGTCAGCACTCGGAGCAAGAGGACATGGGGTCGTGAGAACATACTTGTGCTTCTCCACCGCCAGTACGATGTCGAGGTTATATTTCCAGTCAACGTAATTCTCACCCTCGAGTTTATTAGAACTTAAAATCGTTTGAAGTGGATTAAAAGACATTTTGCTGAAAACATAAATAAAATAAATAACTTTAGTATGTGCTACTTTTTCGAATTATATGCATGCATGAACAATCCTAATATGGTGAGGAAAGTGATAAATAATTCATGGTAATATGAACATCAGTGGTTAATTACTTTTCCTATGGAAAAACCGTAATTAGCCGTCTTTCACAGTCGTGACACATCACTATTTAGTTTGAACCATCCAATAAGTCACAAATTCTAGCTCTTACTAATTGCCATAAACGTTTGGTCACTTATTTTTAATGCAAGGCCTCTATCTGAGGATTACTTTAAAACATAAGTCTAAGTATGCAACCGACACGTGGGTCTTTACTCAAGTTACTTTGAAGACGGTTCACCTATGTGGAGACTCCGTTTCATCGTTCCTCTTTAAGACTTAGTTTTTAACAATATGATTACCTACATCCTTCCGAAGTACTCCCATTGAAGGGAGGGCCACTATGTGTGACTCTTAGTTCATCACATATCTAGTTAATGATACTCGTGTCGGGGACCATGGGTTGCTTCAACGATACAAAACCCTCCCACTTAGTATTTGCAAAGAATCAAATTCTTTCGAAACAGTTTACAATTTTTATAACTCATTATTATATTATAAACTATATGAACAATTCCTGTTATTATGATGTTGGCGTTCGATCCTATATGACATGTGAGGTGATATGCAATGAGAATAAATAATTGAAACCATAAAATATTTAACTCATTATATGGTCCATTTCTAAAATACAACCCAAAAGAAATTAAATGAAAAAATTAAACAACTTTAATCTTCTCGTCCAAGGGGACTTGTGACGCGTCATCGGATGTGTCGGATTAGCCCCTACATGTTCTCCAACGTGCGGCCAAGCCCGAGGTGCTGCCTCCTTGTCTTCTCGTCTTCGAATTACAATAACATAAATTTACAATTTAAATGTCCTCGCAAATTGAGGATCACAATTTAAATAAATAAATTTAAAACCCGGGACGATAACCGGAAACAAAATCACAGGGCCATATTAAATGAGGATCCATCCATAAACACAAAAACACAATTCAAGCATACATTATGCAAAAAATAATCATACAAAAATGCAAACACCAACTAGTGAAACAAATTTTAAAACTAGTCATTAAATCTAAATTTTAATGCCTTTATTTAGCTCTGATACCATTTGTTGGAGTTTATTTAACAAATTAAATAATTATATAACACATCCTATGTGGTGGAAATATATAATCGAATATATACATATTAAGACAATTTTAATATGTTTAACAACTTAAGGCATTAAAATTTATTTACATGTTTAATAAACAATTTATTAAAACACATACTCCACAATTAAAATGCTCACATCCTATATAAACAATTTATATACTATTAGCAATTCGATTCGTTGAGAAAAATGTACAATTTGAGATTGTAAACAACACTGATGTTGCTTGCTTTCTCCGAAATGCCACGCCAATTCCACGCGTGAAAAGGAGCTCGTCGGATTGCCCTAGGCAGGTCTTCGCCGGACTGGGAAGACAGGGACACCGGACAGGGGACTCGCTAGACAGGGAGATCTTGCCGAACTGGGGACTCGCCGGATAGGAACCTTCACCGGACTGAAGACCACGAGCCTGGGACCGCCGGACAGGAACACGCCAGACTGGAGAAGACTCGCCAAAATTGACACTCCTCGCCAAACTGGGGCTGGTCATCGGACAGAGAACTCATGGTTTGGACTGGAACAGGTCGTCAGACAAGACTCTCCTCACAGGACATGACACTTTTTGCCAGACAGAATGCTTACGTCGGATTGGATACCTTTGGTGGGATTGTCGCCAGACAGGTTGCACAAGGAACCTTCTCGCCGGACTATGAAAGGCAAGCAGGACAAGAGAGGACAGAAAGTGTGCAGCCGACTGAAAACTTGAAAAAAACTTTTTAAAATAATTTTTAAAACGATTTTCTGAATTGACAAACACACCAAACATCACAAGTAAAGAATCAACAATATCACACAAGGATTTATATAGACATTGAAAGGGTGGGCGTTCAAGAACACTCGGGATTATATCAAAAACTAAGAAAACAATTTTCTTCTTTTTCTCTTCTTTGGGAATTCGGCCGAGAGACTCAAGGGGAGAGAAAGAGAGAGCTTGGCCGAATGAATTTAGGGTTAGGGTTTAGTCTAGGGTTTCTGCTTAAGCTCACTTATAAACAGTTTAGTGTGGCCTTAAGTTGAGTCAAACTATTGGCCTGTTGACTTGTAATTCTCGGCCAAAACCCTCTCAACATACTCGGCCATATTCATTTAATTTATTCCCAAATAATTTTGATTTATTTCTAAATTCAATTAATTTTGAATTCTCATTTTATTTAATGACATTTAATTAAAAAAAATTCATATTTCCCAAGTGTATTATTTGGTGATTCATATGAAATAATTGATTTTCTGGAAAAAAATTTATTTTCTCCTTTCATAATTGAATTTCTCAAGTGTATTATTATCAATATAATAACACTCTATGATTCAAAAAATAATCAATTATTTTGTTTAGTCACTTAGAGAAATAACTTTCCTGATATAAATAACAATTTATATTCAATGAGTAAATCAGCAATCCTAGTTCATTTAATCTCTTCCAAGTGTCTATCATTGAGACCTTATGGATCCACATGAACGAAGCTTTAGAATAAACATCGGATTTAAAAGTTCACAAACTTTTTCCGTCTTTTATTTCTTAATATTGGTCGATTCCACTAAAGGACCAATACTGACACTCTCTCTGTTCATATGCATATATTTTCATTTGATGTGACAAAATAATTTTTCACACGATTCACGAAGTACTTTACGATATTATCCTTCATGTGTATCACTAACTAAGGAGAATGTAAAATTACCGTTTTACTCCTTGAGTTATTATTATTTCACTAACTCCTTTATTATTTGTGAATGAGAAAAACATTGAGTGAGATATCTATACATGTCACATGTTTTAATAAAAGAATGTTCTTATTCGATGAATACCTGGCCAGGTTAATTTATTCACACTCTCATAACAAAGCATGGTGTGATACTAATGCATTTTCATTTTATCAACATGAATTCCATATCTGTGAATCATATAAACCAATATCACATCCTTATGACACCAACCGTCAGGTCAGATGAAACTATAACTTAATCATTTCCCGTTGACAAATCAAATGTTATAAAGTGTAATATCAATTATATATTCACTTCAGGATTAAGGTAAGTACCAACGTACCCCTCGTACGTGATCTTGAAGCTTCGAGTGTTTAAGCGGTTTTATCTCGAGCTTCTAAGTATCACAGGTCTTGTTCAATATCTTCTATAAGATATCAAGGATGAATCATAGAGTTACAACACTCTATATCACAAGATTAGATATAATGATTCATTCTAACAATCAGTAATTAGATTTGATTCCTCTATCAATCTTAAGATGGCGAACAAATGTATAAATTAGTCACAAGGGGCTATCTCTTCAAGTCTGTACTTAGCACCCCTTTCGTTGATGACAGTTTCAGAGTATAACATTCATACATAAACACAAACTTAACAAAGAATGAATACTTATTAATATTATTGTTTCAGAAAAATATAAATACAAATGTATTTCATTGTCTAATATCTCCTTTGTGGGCCCCAATCCCAACACTTCTCCCTTCCACATTGAGAGATTTGGCCAAATACCATAGAGAGAGAGACAAAATTTTAGTTTCTCGGCATCTCGTTTTTGTTTCTTAAGTGTTCTTCTTCTTCCATTGATCACACAAAGAGCCTACCTTCTTGATCTCCCAAAAATCTTAGACAATTATTATTGACTCAACTTGTGATTGTTTGAGTGGTTCTTGGAGTACAGGGCCGGCCACAGTTGTCAAAGGACTAGCGAAGGACTTTCTACTCCCTTAGATTGAGAGAAAATCTTTTTAAGTAAGCCATGAAAAGTTTGTTCAAGCAAATCAACATTTAATTAGGTTTTATTAAGTACTATAAGACTATTGAATAACATAAATCTTCATAAAAATAAAAAAGGAATGTATGAAAGTTTCAACTTTTTCTTAATTTAATCAGAAAATTACAATAAGGACTCGTGAAAAATTTATTTTACTTCGATATGCAAATAAATAATCTTCTTGTGGAAATCTCTTTTAGCAATAAACATCTAAAATCACCAACAAAATGTTTGTTATATTTATTGCCCGGTGTTGAAGGAGCCTGTGTTTGTTCCCACAAGTAAGTAGCCCAGCGATGAATTTTTTTTCTCCCTTAGGCGCGCGTGAAGGTTGTACTCGGTCAAAGGAGGAATTTTGGCGCCCATGTGTTGCAGCCCATGTTCCATAAACTCGCGGCAAAAACTAAGGAGCGTGACGCAGATCTGGTTCCAGGTCCCCGAAGCAAGAAGGGACGCCCAGTTCCTTTTCCTAGGCGCATACGTGAAGTGTTCTCCGCCAAGGTGTGAACGTATATCCCGGGATTGAATCTCGCAGATTGAAGATGGAGAGGAGACTCAAGAAGTTGTTGACGATATTAGTTTGTTCTCTTCGAACATTTGGATTAGGATTCTATAATTACTTATAGGATTGTTCGTGTGTTTGGATTGTTTGTTGACATGCTTAGAAATTTATTGGCATGTTAGGTTGTTTTTAGTTTCATTGTTTTAAAATATTTTTAAAAATGAGTTACATATTAGGTCAAATTATAAATTTCCGCCATATATAGACATATTTCATGATTTAGTAGGTTAATTGTTAACCAATTTCCAACAAATGGAATCAGAGCGAGAATTGGCATTCATGAAATTGGCATACTAGTAAAAATATTTTTACATGAAATTTGAATGCGTGCGATTATGTGAGTTGTTAGGTATTTGCGTTTTTGTATTATTGCATTTATTAATGTATGTGTTTGTGTTTGTGGATAGATCCGGATTCTATATTGCCCTATGATTGTTTCTGGTTATCGTCCCAGTTTTATTTTTATTTTTATTTTTTCAATTATAAATTGTAAATTTTGTAATCGGGAGGACAAGAATAAAAGGAGCAGCACGCAGGGAATGGTCTCGCGTTTTTGAACGAGTGGGGCCTAACTCGGAACAGTCCAAGGGACTCAAAGGGGCTATTTGGGCCGGTCACACCTATTCATGGATGTTTGTTCTAGGACACACGTGGGCTAGCTTGTGTCGGGTCCCAAGTCCCAATTTCGGAAACAATTTCCAAATAATTTTAAAAACTTGAATAATTAAATTGCATTTATATTATTTTTGAAATAAGAAAAATACGTTACATTATTTGAGTGGGAGATATTGATCTCTTAGTTTTAAAATTGGATACGTCGACATCGCGACAAAAGACAAGAAGATAGAATTAATTTTATTTTTTATTTATTTTGTTTAATGGTTTGTATTTTAGAATTGGGCCATTAGATAAGTGAAATTTATAATTTATTTATTTATTTATGCTTATCTCAATTAATGTAACATGTCATATACGATAGAACACCAACTTGTATAAACTATGTCATGTTCATGGATAATTGTAGTTTAGTTTATAAACATAGTTATAAAATTAAACTCAATATATGCAAAAATATGATTTTTGTAAAAACTTAGTGGGAAAGATTTATCATTGAAGCAACACAAGGTCCCCGACATAAATTTAATTAACGTTGTGTGTGATAAACAAAGAGTCACCCTCGTGGCCCTCCCTTCAATGAGAGTACTTTGGAATCACTGAATTAATTAAATAGTTAATGAACTAAGCTTTAAAGAGAATTGATGAAGCGAGGTCTCCCCTAGCAGAACCGTTATCAAAGTATCTTGGATAAAGACCAATATGTCGGTTACACGCTTAAACTTATGTTTTAAAGTAATCCTTCCTAGTGGCTATGCGTTAAAAAAAGAGACCGATGTTTATGGTAATTAGTGAGAACTATAAGTTGTGACATCTTGGATTGTTCAATTTAAGTAGTGATGTGTCATGACTATGAAAGGCAATTATTTTCGGTTTCCCCTGGTGAAAGTAACGAATAATTTGTGTTCATAATATCATGAATTATTTATTGCTTTCACATTATATTAGGATTATTCATGCATTATAATTCAAATTGTAACACTAGCTAAATTTATTTATTTTTTATTTTCAGCAATAATTTCTTTTAATCCAGTTCAAACTATTTTGGGTTCAAACAAACTTGAGGTGGAAAATTACATTGATTGGAAACTTAACCCCAAAAATCTGTGTTCCTCTTAAATGGTGGATCTGTAGTTTGGAGGAGTATCAAGCTTGCAATGTTGACTCCACCATGGAAGCAGAATATGTGGTATTTGGAAGTCGTTCCATATGAAAACAAGCCCATGAAACTTTATTATGATAATAGTGGAGCTGTTGCTAACTCAAAGGAACCTAGAAGCCATAAGCACTCTAAGCATATTGAGAGGAAATACCATTTGATTAGAGAGATCGTGCAGCGCGGAGACGTGGAGGTGAAGAAGATCTCAAAGGTTGAGAATCGGGTAGATCCTTTCACCAAGGCTCTATCCAACAAGGTCTTCGACCAACATCGAGACGGATTAAGCATGAAGGACTATTCTCATCTTCTTTGAGTCAAGTGGGAGTTTATTGGCAAAGATGCCCACTAGAAGATTGTTTATTTACATATTGATGTAATATATAAATCTTTATAAAGTTCTTATTGTAATTTTCTAATAAAATTGATAAAAGTTGAAATGTTCATTTTTCCCCTTTAGTTTGATTGGAGATTAATGATATTCAATATTCTTATAGTCCTTAATCAAACCTAACAATGTATGAAGAGACAAATCTATATTTGCGTGATCAAACTCTTCATGGTTTGATTAAAACGACATATTCTCAATCTAAAGATCAACGGACTATGGATCCCAGTATGATTGATGGAAGAATCTATGATGTTTGGTTACGAGGCATAGAGAGTTAGGAAGTCTATAATTCTTCCAATGTATCTTTCGGAGATACTAAATTGACCAGGGCACCTTTAGAGACAATGGAAGAACAACCAATTTAACATCTTCTGTCTCAAGGTCACTATGTATGAATTGCATCATGCTTACCTAAATCCTGAACTGAGACATGTCATTTCATAACATTAGTACTCTCATTTGAGAAAGTCAAATTTTAGGTCCATTACGTGATCTAGACAAGGCCAATTGGTGAGATATGAAGATGTCATGAATCAACTTTGTGAAGTTCTCATAGATATGAAATTCATGTACAAGATTGCTGAGATGCAATATATATCCCCTCTTGTTTTATTACTTGAATTGTGAATATATGAAATGCGCAGTATCCAAAATTAAGTAGCGACTTTATTTGGATGAAACAATGTGATTTGTTAGCTCCTCGTCAATACATTGTTTCTAACTTATTCACAAGTACTAAAGGAGTTAAGGAAATAACAACTAGAAGGGTAAAATGGTAATACTATAAATTCCATCTAGATGATGATATTCATGAAGGGTAAACATAGATAACATTCAATGGATCCGCTCAATATAAATAAGTTGAATTTGAGTAGAAAATAAATTCATTTGAACCGACAGATTGTCTGTGTCAACTCTTTAGTGGAGTCAGTTGACATTAAGCTAATACTTGAAAAATGTTAGTGAAATTTTGAGTCCGAGTATAGAAGATCAAGCTATGTTCATTTGGATCCATAAGGTCACTATTTTAGGCCATTAGCATAGGATTGTTAAACTGAAAGCTAAGTCAAAATAAGTTCAAATGTTGAACTAGACTTTTTCTCGGAAAATATCTAAAGGGTATTTTTGTCCACATGGACATAAAATGATGTGAATGTCAAAATAAGATTGTTAATATTTTCATATGATGAAAATATAAATGATTTTCTAAAGATGAAAAGTCGTTTGAGGCATTACAAAATTAATTTCATTATTTGGTCAATAATAATTCTATAATTGGTATTTTAAGAATCGTTTTAAAAGAAATAAGGAAGCATCTAAATGCTCTTCCCTAGCTATAGAATTCGGCCAACATGCATAAAAGTGGAGAGTTTTATTTCGCTTTAGTTATAAAGATAATTACCCAAAAGGAAAAGAGGAAATAAATTTAATTGAGAATGAAATAAATAAGCTAACACTACTACAAAAGATACCTTTAGAAGCGAAAGGAGTGGCCGGCATATTAGAAGGGAAAGAAGAAGGGAAAATCAAATATCGTGTAATGAATACATTATTCTTTCATGAATGAATAATTGACTTTTATAGATTTTCCTTCTGCTATAAATAGAGCTTCACATAGAGATGTGAAGTTTAAGCTTTCTCCTTGCTTGTAGCCGTCCAAAACACCATCTCTCTCTCTAGAAATTCCTTTTTATTATGGCACCTAGATCCTTAATCTAGAGAATTAGCTTATGATCCAAGAAATTCTCTTGGTTCGTATTGTTTAATTTTGCCCACACACAAATCCTTCTAAACCTCTATAGACTCTTGTAATAGAAACCTTAGATTTCTCAAGTTCAAGACTAGACGTGAAGGAATCGAGCCTAGGAAGAAGATCCACCTTTCCCAAGACGCCTCAATTTTGAAGATACAATAAAGGTTAGTATTTAGGTAGTTAAAATAATTTTTTTAAAATATATCATGTAAATGCACTTTGTTTAGGTTATTAAAAATTGTTTTACTAGTAAAATAATTTTTTATATTCTGCCATTAATGTGTTAATGATAAATTTTTCTTAACCCTCAATCTATTTTAACAAATGGGCAATGGCTAAATTTAAGTTGCATCTGACCCGACGGTTGGTATCATAACGCTGTCATGTTGGGTTATGTGATTCATATATACGGAATTCGTGTTGAAATAATGCTAATGCATTGGTATCACACTATGCTTTATTATGAGAGTGTGAATGAATAAACTAGGCCTGGTATTTATCGAATAGAACATTCTTTGATTAAAACTTGTGACATGTAAATATATCTCACTCCATTTTCTTCTCATTCACAAATAATAAGGGAGTTAGTGAAATAATAACTCAGGGGCAAAACGATAATTTTACATTCCTCAAAGTTACTGATACACATCAAGGGTAATATCGTAAAATATTATTTGGATCGTGTGATGAATTTTTTTGTCACATCAAACGGAAAATAAACGCATATGAACTTAGAGAGTTTCAATATTAGTCCTTTAGTGCAAGCGATTAATATTAAGAGTTAAAAGACGGAAAAGGTTTGTGAACGTTTAAGTCTGATCTTTATTCTAAAGCTTCATTCACGTGGGTCCATTAAGTCTCAATGATAGACTCTCGGACGAGATTTATTGAATTAGAACGATTTGATTTTCTCATTGAAATCAAATTGTGATTTACGCTAAGAGAATGATTTTTTAAGTAATCGAATAAATAATTAGTTATTTATTATTACATTTATTTAATGAATCATATTATGTTATTATATGGATAATAACATATTTGGATAATTCAAATAAATAAAAGATGAAAATAAATATTTTCTCGTTTCGTACTACTTTAATAAGTATGAAAATAATTAATGATTTGTCATTAAATAAATTAGATATTCTGAAGTAATTAAATATTATTTTTTGGAAAATATTTTAGGATACTCGGCCAAAATTAATGAATTAGGTTAAGAGATTAATTTTTTAAATTAATTTAAAGGAACTGTAGGCTTAAGTTTGACAAATGGGTTTGACCTAAGAAAAGCCCGTTCTCTCTCTATTTCAAGGATTTTTCCGAACCCTAATCCCCTAACCCTAGTCTTATCACTCGGCCAAGTCCCTCCCTTGTGTATTTGTGTGTTGGTCGAGGGAGTTAGAGAGAGAGAGATCAAGAAACATTTTCTTGATCTCCCGAACATTCTTGAGTGATCTCGAGTGTTCTTCATTATTCAATTGAAGAGCCCACTCTTTAAATCTCTCCAAAAACTTGAGAGAATTATCATTAACTCTTCTCTTAATGTTTGAGTGACGTTTTACCTGCAAAGATTCACTAGAAACGTGAAGAAATTGAGAGAGACAAAATGAGGCTCCTTTTAGCCTTCTTGCCAGACAAACTCGTCGGACGAACTCGCCGGACATGTCACTTGATCGGTCCCATGCATGCCTAAGCCACCACATGAGTTTGATGCAGATCTAGGTCGAGCCACTTCACCAGCACCTAGCCCTAGTCCATATCTACCGTAGTGCACAGGTCCCGGAGGTGTAACGACTCGCAAGAACCCACAAGCTCGCAGGACAATTCCTGTCGGCCGGCTAGAGTCCAATCCGGCGGGTCACACACTTCAATCGGCTAGAAAAATTTCAGAAATTTGATGAGGGCTCCAACATTAGCTAGAAACGCACGAGGTCGTTTAGAACCTCACATGTAAGTTTCCGAAAACGAATTGCATCTGCTATTAATTTTTATAAATGTGTTTATAAGTTGTTAGATCATTTTATTCAATTTGTTAACATGTTTAGAATAAACAGTTTACTGACATGTTAGTGACTTATTTGAGATATTATTATATATTTCCGCCACATATAGATGTGTTATATAATTATATTGTTTAAATCGTTAAATAATTTCAAACAATAGCATCTATATGAGCAATTTGTTGCAACAATCTCACCGGAACATACCCACGGCTATGATATGCTAATATCCACGAGATGTTTGGGTGTCATAAGCATCAAGCAAGGTAGCAAGCTATACGTAATTTTAGGAATTGCCGAATGAAGCCGAGAACTGTAGTTTGGGAACACATGTTATTGATCATGGGTCACCTTAACGACATTGAAATTCTAGGATCCGAGATCGATGGACTCACGCAGATCAACATGATCTTAGAGACTCTAACGGACTCCTTCGATAGCTTCCGTTTGAACTACTCCATGAACAAAGTTGATACTTTAGTAACCGAGCTCATGAAGGAGTTGCGGGCTGTTGGGATTTGTGCCCACAAAGGAGATATTAGACATTTAAATATGTTTTGTATTTTGTTTTGCTAAAACTCTAACTAAAATAAAATATTTGTTCTTATTTACGTTTGTTTTTATGTATGTCAGCTACGGTCTGAAACTGTCATCAACAAAAGAGGTGCTAAGTAGAGACTGAACAAGATACCCTTTTATAACTAGTTTGAATAATAGTTCATAATCTAAAGACGGATTGCGCAATCGAATCTGAGTATTGAATGTTTGAATAAATCAACGATATCTTATCTTGTGATATATAGAGTTGTGGTTCTATAATTTATTTTTGATGTCATAATGAAGACATTAAACAAGACCAGTGATGCTTTGAAGCTCGAGATAAAACTGTTTAATCACTCGAAACTTCAAGATCACATACGAGTGGTATTTTGGTAATTACCTAATTCCTCAAGGGAATACATATAATTTTGTAATACTTTATGACATTTTATTTTTCAATGGGCAATAACAAAATGAAGTTTCTTTGACCCGACGATTGATGTCATAATACTGTTTCGTTGAATTATGTGATTCACATATAGGAAATTTGTATTAAAACAATACTAAGGCATTAGTATCACACCATACTTTATTATGATAGTGTAAGCGAAAAAACCGAGCCTGGTATTCAACGAATAAAACATGTGACATTTATAGACATCTCACTTTATTTTTTTCGCGTTCATAAATAACAAAGGAATTGGTGAAATAATAACTCAGGGGTAAAGCGGTAATTTACATTCCTCTGAGTTAATGATAGACAAAAAGGGTAGTATCGTAAGTATTCTATAGATTGTGTGAAGAATTGTTTTAACACATCAAACGGAAAAATAAACGCATGGGATTTCAATATTACTCCTTTAGTGAAATCAACTAATATTAAGAATTAAAAGTCGTAAAACGTTTGTGAACTCTTTTTTCCGGGTTTTATTCTAAATTTTTGTTCATATGGGTCCATAAGATCTCAGTGATAAACTCTCGGACAATATTTATTGAACTAGAACAATTGATTTTCTCATTTAATGTAAATTTTGATTTACTTTCTAAATAATTAAGTAAATAATTTGTTATTTATTATTACATTTATTAAATGAATCATATTATGTTATTATATATATAATGAGGTAATTTGATGATTGAAATAAATAAATAATGAAAATAAATATTTTCTCGTTTCGTACTAGTTAGCAGAGTATGAAAAGAATTAATGACATGTCATTACATCAATGAGATGTTTTAAATTAATTAAGTACTATTTTAGAAATAAATCAAATAAATTTTGGAGATAAAAGTAATTATTGTGGCCGGCCATAATTATAGAATTAAGGTTGGAAAAATGTTTATAAACTCATTAAAAGGATATTGGGCTTAAGTTTGACTAACGGGCCAAAATTGGATTTTGATCTAACTGAACCCCGTTCTCTCATATATAAAATGTAGATTTTGTGAGAAAAAACCCTAACCCTAGACATATCAGCCAAACTCCCCCCTTCCTGAGAGTTCTTGGCCGAGAAACACAAAGAGATGAAATCAAGAAAATTTGTTTTCTTGATCTTGATTCGTTGAGTAATCCGCTTCTCCTATTGTGCAATCAAAGAGTCCACTCTCTTGATCTCCTAAATATCTGAGTGTGATATCATTGAATTTTCTTGTGGTAGTTTGGGTGATTTTATTCTATAGGGCCGGCCATATTGAAGCAAGGAAGGCAAGGCAAATCAAGACACCCTAAGCGCAAAAAAGAGGCATTCCGCGACTATCTTGGCACAAAACGGAGAGGCGTCTAGGTGCGTGATTTTGTCTTAGTTCAAGGAAAAAGGTGGGCCTACAATTCCAGGGGCTGTGAAGGCGCAAAGAAGTCTTATCCGGCCGATGAGAGAGCAGGCGTACAGGTAGCCATTCTGGTGAAGGCTTAGGCGCGTCAGGGTTCTTTCCGACGAAGGCTTAGGTGCGGTAAGTTGCAACATGGCGAGCTATCTATGGCGCGTGTGTGCAGTTCATTGTGGTGAGTCTCACACATGTTGGCAGGTCCCTTCCCCGGTGACTCTTACGCGCAGGTCCAAGGATTTCACCACGAGCCATAGGCGCGTGTGAACCCTTCCAGCAAGGATTTCGCACTGCAATCCGACGAGGCATTTTGACGATAGTGAGCCACGCACGAGATTGTTTACAAACTCACATGTAATTGTTCTATAATAAATTGGATCTGCGACGTATAAATTATTTTATAGGTTACTAGCATGATTGATCAATTTGGTGCCTTAACATGTTCAGAATAAATTTAGTGACATGTTAGGTCGTTTAACGTGTTTTTTCCGTATTTAGATATGTCACATAATTTATTAAGTTGATCGTTAACTAATTTCCAACATAGACTGCCGAGGGACTTCTTCCGAAGAACAAGAAGAGGAAGGGTGAAGTAAATGTTGCTGAACAAAGGGTTTCCACCTTTGGTTCTAAGAATATGAAGAGAGGTCCTAAAAACGCCAACCAAATTTGATCCAAGAACCCTTACTGGAAGGCTGCGGATGCTAAGGACAAGGACGTCGCAAAGGTGGACAAGTCTAACCACAAGTGTCACCACTGCGGAGAAGTCGACCATAGGCGAAGGAACTTTCCTACTTATCTAAAGACTTTCAAAGGGAATGGCATGAGTCATCAATCAAGCATGTTTCACTACAAACAAAAAATCACCTTGGATATTAGATTGCGGGGCTTCTGACCATATTGTGTGTAATTTGAATGGTTTCAAGCAAATTAGACGCTTGAGCGACGGGGAGTTCACGTTCAACTGGGGCAATAAAACAAATTGTAGAGCTAGATCAGTCCGGACCATGAAGCTGAATTTTATGAATAAAACTTTATCATTGAACAATGTTTATTACGTATAGGATTTTAACAAAAATCTTATTTATTTTGGTCGTTTTGAATAACAATTTGTAAAGTTTGAAATCAATAATGGTATTGAAATTTATATTTATGATTCGCTTATTACTAAAGCTCATTGTGTTGATTCAATATAACTTTTGTATCCTAATGAGCCGACTATCTTAGAAACCGAAGTGAATGACGATTCACTAAGGAAGGTATGAGGTTTTGTAGTGATGAAACCGATGACACATATCTATGGCACTTACGTCTTGGACATATTGGCCTCGAAAGGATTAATAGATTTGCAAAGGACGGTCGTTTGAATTTTCTGAGTGTAGGATCCATGAAAACATGTGAATCATGTCTTTAGAACAAGATGACCAAAAGACATTTCTCCTCGAAAGGATTAAGAGCCACACAAGTATTGGAACTTGTGTATAGTGATGTATGTGGACAGATCAACATCCATGCAATAGGAGGGTATGAATAATTCGTAACCTTCACAGATGACTACCCACATTTTGGTTACGTTCAAAGAGTATCGGGCATTGGTTGAAAAGAATACTTACAAACAAACCAAAACCCTTCAATCTAATCAAGAGGGAGATTACTTGTCCAGAGAGTTCGAGGATCTTCTTAGAGAAGAAACCATTCATTCTCAACTTACATCACCTAGTATCCAATAGAAAAATTACGTTTCAGAGAAAAGGAATCGAACTCTATTATATATGGTGAGATCAATGATGATCTACTCATAACTTCCTGATTCGTTATGGTGATAAGCCTTAGAAATGGCAGCTTACATTCTGAACCAGATTCCATCTAAGACTGTTCCTGGTACAGCTTAGGAGAGATGGTGTGGTAGAATTTTAAACCACATCAGAATCTGGGGTTGTCCAACACATGCGTTGAGACAAAATACTAGCAAGCTGGCTAGTCGTTCATAATTATGCTTTTTTGTAGGATATCCCAGAGAGACAAAATGGTACATCTTCTACAGTCTCGCCGATAAGAAAGCGTTCGTTAACACGAACGCTAGGTTTCTTGAGGAGGACTATATGAGGAATGCAGTACCGAGAAGCAGACCTGTGCTTAAGGAAATATTGGGTGAAGTAACACTAGTTAGGATGATTCCTACCCCTACACTGGAAGAACCATAATTGGAATGTGAGCCAATTGTGATTCGTTGCAACAACAGGATTATAAGACAACCTGAGCGATATATGTTTATCGGAGAAGCTTACACAACCGTCACCTACCAGGAAGTGATGATCCGGTATCATTCTACCAAGCGCTACAAGGATCCAAACAAACCTTTGGCAAGAAGCCATGAACGTTAAAATGCATTCTGGAAACTTGTAGATGCACCCGAAGGTATTAAACCTGTTGGATGTGAATGGATTTACAAGAAGAAGAGAGTAGCAGATGGAAATGTATAGACATTTAAAGCAGGACTTGTGGCGAAGGGTTTCACCCAAAAGGTAGCTATTGATTATGAGGATACCTTCTCACCTGTCGCGATGCTGAAGTCCAGCCACACTCTTTTATCCATTGTTGTCGTCCTAGATTATGAAATCTGGCAGATGGATGTCAAGACTGCAGTTTTTAATGGAAATTTTGACGAGTGCATTTACATGGCTAAACTAGAAGGGTTCATGGAGAAAGGACAAGAGGGAATGATTTGTTAGTTGCTGAAGTCGTTAAATATCAAATTCGAGGAGACTGTAAAAGGCTACGGCTTTGATCATTTAGTAGATGAGATATGTTTTTAAAAGATGATAAAGTGATTTTCCTGGTCCTATATGTAGATGACATACTACTCATTGGAAATGATGTAGAAAAGTTATCACATGTTAAGATTTGGATGTCAAAACAATTTGAAATGAAGGATATTGGAGAAGTGGTTTATATTTTGGGGATTTAGATCTTTAGAGATCGAAAGAACCAAAAATTTGCGCTTTCTCGGGCATCTTATATTGATAAGATTATGGATTACTTCAGTATGCAATACTCCAACAAATGACAACGAATTTTCCGACATGTAGCGAATATTTATAATTACCAGTCTTCCAAGACTCCTAAAGAGATAGAAGACATGAGACAAGTTCCTTATGCTTCAGCCGTAGGAATTCTCATGTATATGATGCTTTGCAATAGACCAAATATTTGTTACGCAATCGGCATGGTGAGTAGATTCCAATTCAACACTTGACCCCATCGCTAGGTTGTTTTCAAGCATATTCTCAAATATTTTCGGAGAACAAGAAACTATATACTTGATACTCAGGTGCTGACCTTGCTATGATGGGATATACCGACGCCAAATTTTCAAGCGAATAACGATTTCGGGAAATCCACTTCAGGATCTGTGTTCAGAATCGTTCTTTCATTCCCCTTTTAGTTTGATTGAAGATTTATGATATAAAATAGTCTTATAGTCCTTAATCAAACCTAACAATGTATGAAGAGATAAATGTAGATTTGCGTGAACAAACTCTTCATGGTTTGGTTAAAAACGATATATTCACAATCTAAATATCAACGGACTATTAGTCCCAGTACGATTAATGAAAAAATCTATGATGTCAGGTTACAAGGCATAGAGAGTTACGAACAATATAGTTCTTCGAATGTATCTTTTGAAGGTAATGAATTGACCAGTGCACCTTTAGAGACAATGGAAGAACAAACCATTTAACCTCTTCTGTCACAAGGTCACTATGTATGAATTGCATCATGCTTATCTAAATCCTGAAATGAGACATGTCATTTAATAGCATTTATATTCTCATTTGAGAAAGTCAAATTCTAGATACATTAAGTGATCTAGAATAGACCAATTGGTGCGATATTAAGTTATGAAGATGTCATGAACCAAGTTTGTGAAGTTCTCATAGATATGGAATTAATGTACAAGATTGCTTAAATGCAATATATATCACCTCATGCTTTATTACTTGGATTGTGAATAAATGAATTGCTTAGTATTCAAAATTAAATAGCGACTTTATTTAGATAAAACAATATGACTTGTTAGCTCCTCGTCAACACACTGTTTCTAACTTATTCACAAGTAACAAATGAGTTGTGGAAATAACATTAGAAGGGTAAAATGGTAATTTTATAAATCTCATCTAGTTGATGATATTCATAAAGGATAATCATAGATAACATTCAATGCATCCACTCAATATAATTAAGTGGAGTTTGAGTAGAAAATAAATTCATTTGAACCGAGAGATTCTCAGTGTCACCTCTTTAGTGAAGTCAATTGACATTAAACTAATACTCAGAAAAGGTTTGTGAACTTTTGAGTCCGAGTATAGTAGCTCAATCTTTGTTCATTTGGATCCATAAGGTCACTATTACATGTCATTAGAGTAAGATTTGTTAAATTAGAAGCTAAGTCAAAATAAGTTCAAGTGTTGAACTATACATTTTCTCGGAAAATGTCTAAAGGGTATTTTTGTCCACATGGACATAAAATGATGTAAATATCAAAATAAGATTTTGAATATTTTCATATGATGGAAATATAAATTAGTTTCCAAAGTCGAGAAGTCGTTTGAGGCTTTATGAAATTAATTTCATTATTTGTGCAATATTAATTAATTCTACAACGGGTATTTTAAGAATTGTCTTAAAAGAAATAATGAATCATCTAGAAGCTTATTCCCTAGGTATAGAATTCGGCCAACATGCATATAGAGGAGAGAGTTAAATCCCTTTAATTATAAAATAATTACCCAAAAGGGATAGAGGAAATGAATTTCCTTAAGAAGCAAATAAATTAGCTAAGTGAGGAAACAAATTTCCTCCATCTTGAGCTTGACATGGCCGGCCACAGTAGAAGATAAAGGGGAAGAGAAAATCAAATATTGTTTCATGAATTCATTATTCTTTCATGAATGCATAATTGACCTTTATAGATTTTCCTCCTCCTATAAATAGAGCCTCACATATAGATGTAAAAGTTGCATTGTTGGTATTGCTCTCTCTATTCTAGCCGACCATTCCCTCTCTCTCTCTCTCTAGAAATTCCTTTTTTTTTTTTTGCACCTAGATCCACACTTTATCTAGAGAATTAGCTTATGATCCTAGAATTGTTCTTAGTTCATATTGTTTAATTGTGCCCACACACAAATCCTTCAAACACTCTATAGACTATTGTAATAGAAACCTTAGGTTTCTCGAGTTCTAATTAGACGTGAATGAATCGAGCCAAGGAAGAAGATCTACCTTTCTTAAGACCCTTCAATTTAAAAGTTCAAGAAAGGTTAGTATTCTAGTACTCTAAATAATGTTTTTAATTTATAACATGTTCATGCACTTTGCCTAGGTTAGTAAAATTGTTTACTTGTAAAGAAATTTTATATTCCTCGATTAATATGATTAATGATAATTTTTCTTAACCCTAGACCTATTCCAATAGATCTCTGGTCTAGAGGAGTATAAAGCAATCTTGCGTTGATGACTCGACCATGGTAGCCGAGTATGTTGTATCTTGCGAAGCTGCAAAGGAGGTTGTATGGCTTAGGAAATTCCTTATGTACTTGGAAGTAGTTCCAAGTGCCAATGAGTCCATTACAGTTTTTTGTGATAACAGGGGGGGCTGTTGCTAACTATAAGGAACCAGAAGCCAAAAATGCTCAAAACACATAGAACAAAAATATCACTTGGTATGAGATATCGTCAATAGAGGAGATGCATAACTAATGAAGATCTCAACGTTGGACAACTTTGCTGATCCCTTCAGGAATCCTTAACGAGTAAAGTTTTCGAATGACACCTAGAAGGCTTAGGACTGAAAAATCATTAACATCTCCTTTGCTTGAAGTGGGTGTTTGTTGGGATTTAAATACATTTTGTATTCCTTCCACTACTACAAATGCTGGATCTCACAACCGATTTTCCACAACTGTTATTTGTAAGGGGTGTGGATTCCGAGATCCCACAACCCTTATAACTAAGGGTTGTGGGAAGAGCTTAATTTCAGGGTATTCCACAATCCTTAGAATATCGGTTGTGGAATATACCTTATTCTACAACCATTATTATAAGGGTTGTTTAATTTTACTCATTTTAAAATGTCCCACAACCCTTAATGCATTCGTTGTGGGAGCAGCGCCAGGGCGACGCCTTATGGTGCCGCAGCGCCACGTCCCACAGTGGATCCAAAGATCCGGTGTGGAAACTATAAAAAAAGGTTGGCACCGCGGCCCCATATGCTCGTCGTCAGGGCACCACTTCAACAACCCTTCTCAAAAGGGTTGTTCAAACACGCGGCACCGCGGCCCTGTATGCACCTTGCCGCGGCACCACTTCCACAACTCCAGGGAAGGTGTTGTGAACGCGGCGCCGCGGCCCCGTTTGCACGTCGCCACGGCACAGTTTCCACAACCCTTCTCAAAAGGGTTGTGCAACCTCAGGAGAGGTATTCTGAACGTGGCGCCGCGGCCCCATATTGACGTCGCCGCGACACCGTGGACTCACAAAATCTACCTGGACTCTATAAGTCACGGGAGCCGCGACGAAGTTCTTTTAGGACCGCGGCCCCCTTTTTGGGAATGTCGTCGTCGCGGCCTCAGGTACACGTTGCACCGCGCCGCTTCCACAACCCTTCTCACAAGGATTGTGGAATGTCTAAAATTCGTGAAAATTTCAAATTTTCATTATCCCGCCTAAATTTTGCACAAAGTAATATTTCGACGTCTTCTTCTTCTTCATTCTTCATTTTCTCTCAAAACTCATTCTCTCTCAAAACCCATTCTCCCTCAAAACTCATTCTCTCTCAAAATCTTCTCTTCTCCGGCGACCCATAAATCTCCGGCCACTTCAACAAACTTTTCCCTCCGGCCTCTCTTTCGCTTCATCTCCGACCTCTCTCTCACTCTCACTCCGCCCTCTCTTTCCCTCCATATCCGACCTCTCTCTTTCTCTCCACCCTCTCTTCACTCCGCCCTCTCTCTTTCACTCCTCCCTCTCTCTCTCACTACGCCCTCTCTCTCACTCTCACTCTCTCTCCACCCTTTCCTTCCCACGCAAATGCCCACGCCCTCTTTATCTCCAACCTATCCTTCCCTCCATCCTCTATCTCCGCCTCACGTTTCACCAGAAAGTTCACCTCCGCCCCTCCACGGCTTCTCAACACATTGGTTAGTTTTTGTTTATTATTAATTTTTGTTTGAAATTGATAATTAGTTTAGGTTGATATTGAGATATACTTTTGTGTTTGGAATGGATAATATAGTTAGATAACTAGAATATGAGTTCTTGATAATTAGTTTAGGTTCATATTGAGATATCGAGGTTGTATTTTGATTGTGTTTATATATTCAATGTCGACTACTACTACTTCTAGCCACGGTTGTAAAAGGAAACCTAGACGACGTTAGCATTTAATTAATTCCAAGGTATGTATTAACCTACTCTTTACATTGTATTGATTGTTTAAATTAATTACAAGGTAATTAGTTCAAAGTTTAAATGTTACAAGGTATTTAGTTCCAAGTTTAAATTTCTCGTTCAACATGTCAACAAAGTGATGTTAGCACAAGGAAACGATTTTCAAGGTAAGGTTTGTCCAACAATCTCCGCTATCGTTATAAAGACAAATACCACAAGTCTTATTTTATTTGATAAAAATGTATTTTTTTCCCTTATTGAGCGTTTGTTAAACAAGGTCCTCATACTTTTTATTTTATATAGTGTTTTTCAAATTTCAAGCTCGAACGCAAAGGTGCTCTTGGTAACGAACAATCAACGTACATCTCATCAATGGTTACTCAAAGACAAAGTGGTAACACGGAATGCGATATAGTTATAGGAGGTTTTAGTAAATTAGAAAACAAAAAGACGTATATAAATGTAGAAATAGAGACAGAAAGAGAAGAATGGATTAGATATGTACAAACATTTATGGAATGTGACGATTAGTTACATTTTGTGATTTTGGATGTAAGTATTTCACATAATTTTGAATGTATATGACGATCTTGGATGACTTTTCGATGTATAATTTTTTTAGATTGATTGTGCGTGTTTAAAGACATTATGCAGCTATTATATGATTTATGCGGGTTTATTAAATAAATTTTGAGGGGAATCACTCTCTGGACAACGACGATGCGGCGACGTTATACCGGAGCCGTGGTGCCGACTCCCACAGCGGATGTTTGGATCTGTTGTGGGACATGGCGCCGCGGCGCCATCATAACGTGACCGCGACGCCGGATGTTCAACAAAATTTGAATTCTACAACCAAAAATTGAATGGTTGTTAAATATTCCACAACGAATATAAATCCGGTGTGGAAAGTATGAACATTCCACACCGGATGTCTAAAGGTTGTGGAAAATTCCACAACCCTGGATCCCTCAACCCTTAATAAGGGTTGTGGGAAAATTCCACACTCCTTATTAAGGGTTGTAGGATCCAATTTTTCTACTAGTGTTCGCTGAAAGTTGAATAAAGTTAATTATTCATTATTGTTTAAGATTGTGTTTATGCATATATGTCTACTCCCAGAAACTGTCATCAACGAAAGAAGTGCTAAGTACAGACTTGACATGATACCTTGTTATGACTAGTTTAAATGATAGTTCGCAATCTAAGATCGTTTGGGCAATCGTATCTGAGTAACGATTGCTTGAATAAATTAACAATATTTTATCTTGTGATATAGAGAGTTATGACTCTGTAATTTATCCTTGATGTCTTGATGAAGACATTGAATAGGACCTGTGACAATTTGAAGTTCGAGATAAAACAGTTTAATCACTCAAAACTTCAAAATCACATACGAGGCGTATTTTGGTAATTATCCAAATCTTGAACAGAATATATATTTTCTTGTAACACTTTATGACATTTGAATAATCAAAGGGCAATGTCTAAATGAGTTTTCATTGACCCGACGGTTGGTGTCAAAATATTGTTAAGTTGAATTATGTCATTTCACAGATATGGAATTTGTGTTACAAGAATGCTTAGTATCCCACTATGATTTGTTATTAGAGTATGAGCGAATAAACCTGACCTGGTATTCAACGAATAAAACATTTCTTGAATAAAACATTTGACATGTTATGACATCACACTTTATGTTTTTCTCGTTCCAAAATAACAACGTAGTTGGTGAAATAATAACTCATGGATAAAACTGTAATTGTACATTCCTCAGAGTTAATGATACACACAAAGATTAAGATCGTAAAATTAACCGTGAATCGTGTGAGGAATAGTTTTATTGTTGGAATTTATTTAACGATTAAGCAATTAATTATATAACATATCTAGTATATGGCAGAATTATATAATTAGATCTAACATGTCAAAAACAATTTTTAATATATTTAATTAACCTAGGCATTGAAAATTATGAACATGTAAATAAACAATTTTATTCTAAACATGTTAATCAACAATTGAACAGACTAGCAACCTATATAAACAATTTATATATTTACACATACAATTCGTTGAGAATGACTTATAAAAAGGATTGTAAACAATCCGGATGTTACTAGCTATCTCCGGAAGGCCTCATCCAGTCAAACGCGTGAAGGAGACTTGTCGGATTGGCTAAGGAGCAAACCGGCCGGACAGGGAGAGCAGACTTGCCGGACAGGGAAAGGAGACACGCCGGACAAGCTTGATGTGCCTAGGACTCACCACACAGGAGCTTCGCCATACTGGGACCTCGCCGGATTAGACCTGTGCTCCTGAAGCCTCAATGGATAGGAGCTGGACAGTGCCTCGGAGTTTGCCAGACACGAGACCTATGCGCCTGGGACCTTTCATCGGACAAGGGTGGCTGGAAGCATCGATGCTTCGAATTCATTTCAAATCAATTTCTTCACAAATTTGGCCGGCCCTAATGAAGATTAAATCACCCAAACACCACAATGATGAATCAATAATAGTACACTTAAAATTATAGGGAAATTAAGAGGGTGGACTCTTTTATGAATGCTCGGGAATAAGGGAATCTCTTAAGAACGAAGAAAACAATTTTTTTCTTCTTGTTCTCTCGGAGGACTTTAGGCCGAAACACACACAAGGGGAAGAGAGGAGATGGCCAAGAGTCTCTATTAGGGTTATGTTAGTTTTAGGGTTTCATTATGTCTTTAAATAGGAAGTCAAATGAGCTTAATCTGGATCAAACCCATTACTTAAGTTTAAACCATTTTATAAACCCTAGACCTATTAATTTTGGCCATACTATGTCAAAACACACGGCCAAAACTAATTTATTTATTCTCATATTCTTTTGATTTATTTCTAAATTCAATTAATTTAGAACTCTCATTTATTAATGATATTTCATTAAATAATTTTATACTTCACAAAAAAGTATGAAATGGGAAAATATTTAGTTTCTTCTTTTATTTAGTTTAATGATTAAAATGTATTATAATCTATATAATTATACAATATGCTTCTTTCAATAAATGTAACAATAAATAACTAATTATTTAGTAAGGTACTTATAAAATAACTTTCTCGATATAGATGACAATTTATATCCAATCACTAGTAGAAAAATTGGATCCCACAACCCTTAATAAGGGGTGTGGAATTTTCCCACAACTCTTAATAACGGTTGTGGGATCCTGAGTTGTGGAATTTCCCACAACCCTTAAACTTCCGGTGTGGAATGTTCATACTTCCCACACCGAATGTCTATGGGTTGTGGAAATTCAACAACCAATCAATTATCGGTTGTAAATTTCTTTTATTTTTGAAAATTCGACGCCGCGGCGACCCTTTATGGCGCCGCGGCCCCAAGTCCCACAACGGTTGTTTGGATCCGTTGTGGGACTTGGGGCCGCGTTGCAGTAAAGGGTCGCCGCGGTCCCGCCTCGCCGCGGCCCACCCAATCCGTGCCGCGGCACCGGAGTCCCACAACGGATCCCAACATCCGTTGTGGGACTTGGCGCCGCGGCGCCATAAAGGATCGCCGCGGCGCAGCTCCTACAACGGATGTTTGTATCTGTTGTGGGACTCGGGGCCGCGGCTCCAAACATATGTCGCCGCGGCGCCTTTGTCCAAAGAGTGCATCTCTTCATTATTAATGGATTAAACCCAAAATATCATATAATACATGCATAATACATGCACAATCAATCTAAAAACATACTATACATCCAAAATCATCATAATCATTCAAAATCATCTAAAAAATATACATTCAATATCACAAAATGTAACTAATCATCACATTCAATAAATGTTTGTACATAGTTAATCCACTCTTCTCTTACTCTCTCTATATCCAAAGGTGTATACGTGTTTTTGTTTTCTAATCTACTTATACCTCCTACAACTATTTCTCGCATATAACATAAAACAAAATATCCACATTCCGTGTTACCGCTTTGTCTTGGCGCGGCCATTGACCTTATGTATGTTGATTGTCCGTGGCCAATAGCGCCTTTGTTTTCAAGTTTGAAATTTGAAAACACCCTACAAAACAAACAGTATGAGTATCTTTTATAACAAATATTCAATATATAAGTAAAAAAAAATTACCTTTTTATCAACAAAACCATGTCTTGTGGAATTTGTTTATTCAACAGGTCAAAAAACATAGCACAATCTTTCCATAAGTCAAGGACAACAAGCATCCAATGAAAGTTTCGATTGTAGGGCATGAAAACTAGTTGCCCAACTGTGCATCCTCACACCGCGTTTCCAACCTCTTTGACTCGTGTCGACAAATGGTAATCTTCGTCATTTGTAGACATGTGAGAAGCTATCGCGGCGTTTACAAAGACAATTTTTTTTTTCAACTTTGACATCGATGCGCGTATACAACTACATTCCAAATTATTCAAATAGTTAAAACACTCAATATTAAATCATCAATATTAAAAAAAAATCATGAAAGAAACACTTACTCCATGTAAAGCGATATGCTTGATGCCCCAATTTTCGAAAATTGTAAAAATTCAGAAATATCATCAAATCCCAACATAATCGGTATAGCAGAGATTGTTGGACAAACGTTGACTTGAATAACGTTTCCTTGTGCTAACATCATTTTGTTGGCATATTGAGCGAGCAATTTAAACTTAGGATTTATTACCTTGTAACCATTTAAACTTTGAATTAATTATCTTATAACTAATTTGAACAATCAATACATAATAATGAGTAGGTTAAAATATATTACCTTGTAATTAATTCTCCTATTATCGTCGGGAGTAGGTTGACTCGTAGAATCGAGTTTGTGTGGGCCGCGACTCTCTTTTGCCGTAGTCTCAGTTTCTACTAATCGTCGCGGCCACGAGACAAAACCTCCCATTGCATCTTCTACGGTTAGAGCTTCTTCGGTGGGAATCGGTAATTTGGCTTTTTTAACCAAAACGCCAGAAACGCTCACACGTGCATTTTCTTCCTCTAAACTTGAGAAGTGAATTACGCCCTCGTTCAAATATACTCGCCCATTTGCAACATGGATTGTGTTTCCTTACACAATATCGTCAATGTAGAGAAAACATTCGACACTTTCATTCGAACACGGTGTCACCGGTGTAGTTGGATTCAATGAGCAACTAGCCCGAACACTAGTTAGTTTTTCCACAATAATCGGATCGACTTTTGGAAGTTTATGTATATCGTCTTGTCCTATGAAAATCACCGATTTAATACCGAAAATAAGCAAAATTTTGAATTAAATAAATAAGCATGAATAAAGATTACCTAAAGAGACGACCTCTTCGACGACTTCTTGAATCTTAGTCTTCTCTTCAATATTAACACCACTTGCATTAATATTATCTTCAACTCGATCAACACTCGTTTCTCCAACACTTATACCACCACGACCATTAACCGCTTTCAACATTTCATTTTTAAACACCATCAACTCGAGACGCATTTCGAGCCGCATCTTGTTAAGTTCTTCGTTTGGGGTCGGAGGAACAAAATACTTGAAACGCTTGGCAACATGTTTGGATTGACCGCAAACATATTTCTTTGCTCCCATGGCTTCTTGAAAGATACTTTTTCCCGTTTCCGGGATAAAAGTACCTTTGGTTGTTTGTTGAGATAATTTTTGCTACATATTATAAAAATTTGTAAATAAAAATATTAAAAATATAACTTACATTATTAAAAATCTTACAATTGATTCTCCCATTAGTCGATCTTTGTCATTCTTGAACTCTTTTCCGTCTATCCCGTATTTCTTACGCGAGTCAATCCATAATTCTTCTAACGTTGCCCATTGCCCGGTTTCGTCGTGCTATTAATTAACAAATAATCATATTAATCATATATTAAATGTTAAAAACCGAGTACAAAATAAATAAATGAAAAAACTCAACCTTTTGTTGATCTAGTTTTCGATATCCATCTCGGCCACATCGAGATTTGTATTCCACTTTAGCGGAATTAGTTTTCCCTTGCTCCGACGTTTGCTTAAAAGTTGCGCTTCGTCTATACTCAACAAACTTCACCCAATCTTCTTCGGTGATACTCGTGTAAAATTTTAAAAACACAACTTGGTCTTTTTAACGAGTTTGGTTCATTGATTCTGTCTTTGAGAAGATCGTGATATAACTCGTGATGAAATAGTTTTGCGGCTTCACCTACTCTCATGAGGCAATCGTGCTTATGTTCTATTGGAATCGAAAATCCTTCACATATTTCGTTCCAAATCCTCTCTTTTAATTGATCGTTCTCTTTTAATCTCCAATCACGAGTCGAAAGTGGAACATATTCTCTAGCTAATACGCCAAAGTAACTCAACAACACATCACCTTCCTTACCCTTTGGTTTCCCTTTGGAATCTAACTCTATCGTAATTTTTCTACCAAGACTTCTAATTTTATTAACACGACTCATAAGGGTGTTTCTTCTCTTTCCTTTCTCATCGGGATTTAATGCTAATAGTCGTGTAGGTTTCTTTTTAATATAAACGCTAGAAGTAGTAGTAGTTGCAGTCGACATTGAATTTATAAACACAATTCAAAATAAAATTTCAAACACACAATATATATCAATGTGTCTAAACTAATTATCCATTCCAAACACAAAATATCTATATTAATGTCAACCTAAACCATTCCAAACACAAAATATATCTCAATGTGAATCTAAACTAGTTATCAATTTCAAACCAAAAATAGTAATAAAAAAAACTAACCGTTGAGGGACGAGGTGAATTAACCGGGAGAGGGAGACGACAAAATGAAGATAGAGGGCGGAGTGAGAAAGTGAGGAGGGAGGGAGAGGGAGGGAGGAGTGAGAGAGTGAGGAGGGATGGAGGGCGGAGTGAGAGAGTGAGGAGGGAGGGAGATGGAGGGCGGAGTGAGAGAGTGAGGAGGGATGGAGAGGGAGGGCGGAGCGAGAGTGAGGGAGTGAGAGTGAGGGAAGGCGGAGTGAGGGAGTGAGGGAGTGAGGAGGGAGGGAGGAAGAGGGAGGGCGGAGTGAGGAGTGAGAAGGTAAGGGAGTGAGAGAGTAACGGAGTGAGGGAATGAAGGACGGAGTGAGAGAGTGAGTGGCCGGAGTTTTGAGTCGCCGGAGAATAGAAGATTGAGAGAGAATGAGTTTGGGTTTTGAGAGATATTGAGTTTTGAGAGAGGAATGAGAGTGAAAATGAAGAATGAAGAAGAAGAAGTCGAAAGTTAGTTTTGGGCGAAATTTGGGCGGGGTTATGAAAAAGTTGAAGTTTTCCGGAAATTTAAACATCCCACAACCCTTCCACTAAGGGTTGTGGGATTCGCGCCGCGGCGACGGCTAGCAGCGCCGTGGCGCCGTCAAACCCTGAAACCAGCGCGGCGGCACTGCTAGCCGTCGCCGCGGCGCCTATGACTTCCCGAGAGCTCCTACTCTCGGGTGCTCTCGGGAACTCCATGTCGCCGCGGCGACGTCTAGCAGTGCCGCGGCGCTGGTTTCTGGGTTTGACGGCGCCGCGGCACTTTAGTTTCTCGCCGCGGCGTGGTCCCTTTACCTTTCCCAAGAGGGTTCCACAACCCTTCCCAGAAGGGTTGTGGGAGCGGCGCCGTGGCGATGCATTACGGGGCTGCGGTGCGGATGACCTAAAGTGGTTTAAATGCGTTTTAAATCGTTTTTTGCACTTAAATCTCTCAAAACTTCAGTCGAAAAAACACTACAAACAACAGTTCGACCCATTCTGTGTCATTATCGTTCACAACTATATACATCTAATTCTTGTAAGTTCCTCTTTACTTGTTACAAAGTTGAATATTTTTGGATTTTTTATTTCAAATCTGATATTTCATGTTATAATTAGGGTTTTTTTTAAGATGGTGAGGCAATGGATGTGGAGAATAGGTTAAACGAGATATATCAAAATGGTGTAAATGAGTTTTGTGAATTCGTTAAAGATTATGTCGGTGATGTGGAATCAATTCGTTGTCCTTGTGTGAAATGTGGAAATCATAGACATTTTTCTCTTCATATTGTTCGAACTCATTTGTTGGTTTACGGAATAATGACTTCTTACCAAGTATGGTATTATCATGGTGAAGAATTCCGTCCTACAATTAACAATAGAAATGATGATCTTCAAGATGATGACTTTGATTATATGTGCGGGATGATGAATGATTTGGAGAATGATTTTGTGGAACGGCCGGAATTGTTTGAGTCAATGATGAATGATGTGGAGACACCATTGTATGAAGGGTGTACAAGTTATTCGAAGTTGTCATTTTTAGTTACTTTATTTCATTTGAAAGCGTCGGGTGGGTGGACAAACACTAGTTTTACTCTATTGTTGGAAACACTCAAAGAAGCATTCCCAAAAGACAATAAAGTTCCGCAAAGTATGTATGAGGCTAAGAAAACTTTGGGCACATTGGGTATGAAGTACGATAAATTTCATGCGTGCCCAAATGATTGTGTTTTATATAGAAATAAGTATGAAGATCTAGATGAATGTCCGAGGTGCAAAGAGTCAAGATGGAAAAAAGGTAAATTGCCACGTGACAGGGTCAAAGGAGTTCCAATCAAGGTACATACATAATAATTACTTGTTTTACAAATGATTATGTTTTTTATATTCTTTTATATGTTTTTTCAGGCAGTATGGTACATACCACCAATGCCACGGTTCCGACGAATGTTTAATACTGCCAAGCACGCAAAGAACATGGTTTGGCACTCAGAAAAAACGTATTGATGATGGTATGTTACGGCATCCTGCGGATGCTTCACAGTGGAAGTCATTTGATTTGGAGTATAAAGATTTCAGGGTTGAACCTCGGAATTTGCGTCTTGGTTTAGCATCTGATGGCATGAACCCTTTTCAGCATGATGAGTAGTAAATATAGTGTCTGGCCGGTTATTCTTGTGAACTACAATCTCCCTCCAAAGTTGTGTATGAAGAGAAAATTCTTGATGTTAACGCTTCTGATTTCAGGACCGAGTCAACCAGGAAATGATATTGATGTTTATTTGGCACCATTGATCGATGATTTGAAGATGTTATGGGAGACAGGAATTTAGGTCAACGATGGTTACCGCGGGCGATTCATTCTACTTAAAAGCAATGTTGATGTGGACTATAAACGACTTTCCAGCGTATGGAAATTTGTCAGGATACTCTGTGAAATGCTCAATTGGTTGTCCAGTTTGCATGAAAGAAACATCTTCCATTCGTTTGAAGCATGGTAAGAAAACTTGTTTTCTTGGTCATAGAAGATTTTTACCGAGAGATCACTCGTATAGAAGGTTGAAACAGGCATTTGATGGAAATACGGAAGAACGACCCCCTCCTAGAATATTGTCTGGTGAAGATATCTTCGAAATGGTTAAAAATGTCAATGAAGTGCTCGGAAAAAGGAAGCGGCGTGCTAGTACTAAAGAGTCGTTCCAAGAGAATCCTTGGAAAAAGAAATCGATTTTCTACGACCTTCCGTATTGGAAAACATTATATGTTCGGAATTGTCTGGATGTTATGCATATTGAGAAAAATTTATGTGAATATTTCATCGGTACGCTACTTGATGATCCAAATAAATCGAAAGACGGAATAAAATCTCGAATGGATCTCAAGGAAATGAAAGAAGCGTTTTGCATGTCGACGAGGAGAGTGGAAAAAAAACAAAAATACCACCGGCAAAGTACACTCTATCTCGGGAGGAGAAAAAAATTGTGTAAGTGGTTTGAATCTATCAAAGTCCCGGATGGTCATTCTTCAAACTATAAAAGGTTCGTATATTTAAAAGATCTCAAACTTATTGGAATGAAGACTCACGATTGTCATGTGTTACTACAACAAATGTTACCGCTTGCTTTGCGGGGCATTTTGTCAAAAGATGTGAGGTTCGCAGTTTCCAAAATATGTGTATTCTTCAATTCGATATGTTCAAAGGTCATTGATCCAACTCGGTTAGAGGCGATGCAATCGGAAGTTGTGAAAACTATGTGCTTGTTGGAAATGATATTCCCACCATCATTTTTTGATATCATGGTTCATCTAATTGTTCACTTGGTACGTGAAGTGAAATTATGTGGACCTGTGTTTTTACGGTGGATGTATCCAATCGAGCGTTATATGAAAGTGTTGAAGAGTTATGTGAAGAACTACAATCGACCAGAAGGGAGTATCGTTGAAAATTATATAGCTGAGGAGGCTGTTGAGTTTTGCTCTGAATATTTAACTAAAGCAGATGAAATTGGATTACCGAAGGACAAAGGGTTTGAGTCAAAATCACTATCTACAGGTACGTCAATTTGAGATATTTTCTATAGATCAAACCTGAGTAATTTAATTCTTGTTTAGTTAATGTAGTAGTATACATATCTATAGGTACATATTCTAGCGTCAACCGGAAAGAATGGGAACAAGCCTCGCTACATGTTCTGCACAACGTTTCTGACGTAACCCCGTTCGTGGATATTCATTTGAATGAGCTGATTCACATCCGGATTACCACCGATCGATAAAGAGATGGATGACTTCGACGATGATGATGTTTCTCATTTACTTCGAACTGACATAGCTCCAACTTTTGTTTGATTGAGTTGTATTTATAACTTTATATTGATTTGAATTTGAGTAAAACAAAGTTTTTAATAGGTTTTCACAAAGTTTTACTATTAATGTGGTAAATACTCGTACTGGGGGTACGGAGGAAACCGCCACGTTATCTGGTTGTTTATGTCCAACCGACTGATGACATCGTTGAACGCCTCATATGACATGGAGTTGTACTCCCCTTGCTGTTGTTGGTAGTTTTGGAAATTTTGATTCTCGGCGATGAGGTAGTGGTTGGTGTGAGCAATATACTCTAGCATCGGATCTCGCACCGGAGGTGCGGGTAGCTCAAGTACCGTTGCTCTACGCGGTCGTGCCGGTGGTGCCTCCTCCTCCTCTTCAGCTGCCTCGTCTTCATCCGCCGCCTCCTCCTCCTCTCGAATCTTGTACCGATCGATGATTGACTTCGTGAATGGCCCCATTGGACCTTTGATCGTGTCCTGCCTCCCAATTCTCACGCCCGCTCTCATGCAAAAGCCAGTGATGATCGACGGATACGGTAGATCGGTCTTCTTAGCCTTGTAATCAACACTCCTCATCCGACTCGAGATGAATCGACCAATGTTTATCTTGAGCCCCTTCACGATGCAGTACAAAATTTGTATGCGACCCTCGTCGAGGCTGGAAAAATGCGTGATCGGGAATATGCGAGCGCACACAAAGTAAACCCATACTTTGGCAATCCTACAAAAACAAAATTCAAAGCACAATCATATTTCAATTCATTTCAAATTATAAAAAAAAATCATTAAATAATTACGTACTTTGTGAGTTGATCACGATGCAAGACTTCTCTTCCCTTCTCCGTTGTCCAACCTTGGTTCGGGAGGCACAATAAACTCGCCATCTCTGCCTTATCCGCATGACGTACATATTGAATGTATTCCTCCATCTCGAAAGGAATGTTAGGAGTTTGAAGATAAGCGTTGATCGCCTCGGTACTCATGTTTACCTTCACTCCGCGAACCGTGACGATGTTATTAACTGCATCCGGTAGGTTCGCGTAAAATTCCTTCATGATGGTGATATTGCCATCGCACGATGGTGACCTTAGCTTTGCCCTTGACGGCACGAGTAAATTTCAGAGGCATTTTGACCTACAATTTCAATATAAATATAAACATAAACATAAACAGAAACACAATAAAACTTATTTCAACATAAACACAAACTATTAACCTACAATTTCAACATTAACAAAAACATAATTTCAACATAATCTACAATTTCAACATAAACGTAAACACAAACACAATTTTAACATTTACAATTTCAACATAAAAACATAAACACAATTTCAACAATATTTTCAACATAAACATAAACACAATTTCAACATTTTCAACAATTTCAACATAAACATAAACGCAATTTCAACATAAACATAATTTTGGATTCAATTCACAATAACAACAAATTCGGATTCAATTCACAAACATCTAAACCTAAACTCATACAAATCTACAAATCTAAACCAAAACAAATCTACAAATCTATACATAAACGAATCTACAAATCTAAACTTAAACAAATCTAACAATTATCTAAACCTAAACAAATTAAAAATCATCAAAACCTAAACATGGAAGAGGGACAAATTTACCTTGGAAATATGGAAGAGGGAGTAAGACCGGCGGCGACGTGAAGGCGCGGGAGAGAGGCGGCGAGGTGAAGGCGCGGGAGGGAGGGGCGACGTGTAGGCGCGGGAGGGAGGGGCGGCGTGAAGGCGCGGGAGAGAGGCGGCGACGTGAAGGCGCGGGAGGGAGGGGCGACGTCAAGGCGTGGGAGCGGCGACGTCAAGAAGAGGGAGTAGGGGCGTCAAGGGGAAGGAGGGGCGAAGAGGAATCGGGACAGACTCGGCCAAAATGACTTTTGGGAGAGAAATGGATTTTGGGTAAAGTAAAAAAACCCTAAAAATTCGAATTTATAGACTGATTTCGTCGCCGGCGTCGCCGACTAAATTTTTTTGCCCAGATCGTGTCTGGGCAACGGCGCCGCGGCCCCATCTGACGTCGCTGCGGCGCCGCCTCCCACACCGGTTGTAAAAATCCGGTGTGGGAGGCGGCGCTGCGGCGACGTCAGATGGGGCCGCGGCGCCGTTGCTCAGACATGATATTTTCCCACAACGGATCTTTGTATTCGTTGTGGGATTTCGCGCCGCGGCCCTATTTGTCGTCGCCGCGGCTCTTGTCCCACAACGGATCTGTTAAGGGTTGTGGGACCTAAAATAATGTTACGTAATTTGCTTTCTCTTCTCAAATTCACACGGATTTGACTTTGAAAGAGTTTATACAGGAATTCCAAACTCCTAGGTGTCAGTTTAGTAGATTTAAAAAAAAGTATTCATATGTGGCTTTATCAAACATCTAATCTATTGGTAAAATATTTAAAAAAATAAACAAACTTTTAACCTTCATTTTATATACAGTATTACACAGACTATTGGTAACCCAGTGAATTTAAATAATAAGATATAATGATTTCTAAAACCTACTGAACTTTTGTGACATAATTTTCATTATTTTGTGACATTTTACGTCCCAAATTTTTTAAATTTTGTGACAAAAAGTTGTCACAAAATTCAAAACAATCGTGAAAAAATTGTCACGAAACCGTAAAAATGTTGTTAGGAAACTACAGAATTTTGTGACAACGTAGTCACGAAATGTGTTTTTTTCTTAAATTTACAGGAAACTTCTACATACAAAACTTTATAACATACTTATAATTATAATTATAATTTCAAGTTGTCACAAAAATCAAAACATTCGGGATGAAGTTATCACGAAACCATAAAAATGGTTTCGTGAAACTTCTGAATTTTGTGATAACATAAATATAATTAAAATTATAATGTCACTAAAAGAGAACCTAAACTTGCATACATAGAGTAGTTATCTAATTAATACAAAAGAGAATATATAGTTAATGACTACTGTTTTGTGACATTGCAAATGTCACCCAAAAATTACCATATTCGATAAAGAACCACCAATAATCAGTCATCTAAACATAGTTTTTTCTCTAACATCTTGAAATATCCATGTATTAGTAGCTCCATACATATCTTTGTATGGTAAATAAACATGTTTTCCGGTTGTAATTCTAAAAGATAAATTCCACGAATTAGGAATTCTACACCCTTGATACAAAACATGTCGCAATGACTTCAACAACGAAAAGATATTCAATTAGTAATTTTGACTCGAATAAAAATAAGTAACATAAGACAATAATTCTTACAAGTTTGTTTATTGTGGAATTTTCCCTCTTATCAACATAAATGGGTCCAAGTTTCCACCTACGAGGCAATAGGCATCCAGAATTTTGGGTAGGAAATCAGCCAGTTTAGATAGCCGGGATTCGTTGTTGTCATATATTGAAACCAAAGAGTCATGCACCGTGAGTCTTCTTGGGCTAAAGTTAATGACGACAAAAATCTAGTGGTCTGGTACATAGATTTGTATGTATATGTTCTCAACTTCCGCCCATGAAACGAGACGCTCTCCACTTTCAGGATCTCCTAATATATGCTTAAGCACATCATCCTGCAACGACCAGTTGTAGTTCATTCAATCCACATATTTGGCCCATGCATTCCTAGAGGCCATCAATATCCCAAAGAAGTAATAGTCGGTAGTCGTAAATTTTTCAAACAACTGATTCATACTACCCTTCTTTCTGAAGAAGTAGTATGTAATGCTGATGTGGTGTAATAATATTTACAGAAAAACAATAGCAAAGGATAAACAAAACAAAAAATTCATTGGAATACAAAAAGTAGTTTTGACGAACCTCCTCACTCAGCCACTTTATTCTGTTCCAAAAATTCCAAACCCACGTCTTCTTCTATATGATGCCCACAGTATAGTCAAACATTGGATCCATGTTTTCCTCATCTTCATCGTATAAGGAACTGCATGGTCATGAAGAATATTCTGAAATAACGAAGTGAGAACTACTATTTGGTTATGAAAGAATAATAATCTACGTACTTATTTCGATGAGAATTTTGGACCCTATAATGGATCCATTTATGAACGAAAAGGGATACGCCATTGGTTTCTTTCGTCTCCTAGAAAACTCAGAATTAAGGTCGTGACTCTTTTCAAATTAACTTCGACAAAACTCTATAAACAACGTAATATCTAATATGATCTCAAACCAGGTATTAATAAATGGTTACACATTTCGTGACAACATGATCACGAAATATGTCTTCATGACAACTTTGTCACGAACTTGTGTTCTTGTGTCGTCACAAAAACATCAGTTGGTGACGATTATGTTACGAAAACATCATTTCATGACCATGTTGTCACCAGTTCAGCATTTTGTGACGATGTGGTCAAGAAAGAATCATTTCCTGAAGCTATTGACACGAAAGGTATAAAATATATTTGAGTCAACATTGTCACTCAATAACCATTTCGTGACACATAATGATGTCGTCTTGACCATTTCGTGTCTGTCATGTATTAGACATTAACATTAGTTTCATGATGAGGTAGGCATAAACCAAGCATCTAAAACATCCGCTCCATCATATACATCCATTAAAATCCAAGAAGAGCACTAGAATAATAGTTTTCTGACCTTATCATCTGAATCAGACGACTCAAAATATGACTCGTAAAAAACTTTCTGCCTTTTTTCGGTTCCCGTAGACTGATGAGAATTCCTCTTACAAAAACGTGTGGGTCTTGAGGTTTCAAAACTAGAGGCCCGTTTGTCATCATTTCTTGAACTTAGAGACAAGGTTTTCTTCATCGTTGGGTTTGTTCGATGGGAAAAGGTGCAGTTACTTGGTAAAATATCTTCGGAACCGGTGGTTTGGGCGGCAGCGAAGAGAGAAGAAGACAGAGTGAAAGCTTTAGAGGCAACGAAAGATAAGAGAATAAAATGAAGAATCAGAATTTTTGGAAATTTAAACCAAACCTTGTGTAAAAGAAAGAGAATAGGATGAAGTTGTTGGCAGAGATGCACACAAGAAGATTATTTATTTAAATATTGATGTAATATAAATCTTTCATGAGTCCTCATTGTAATTTTCTGATTAAATTAATAAAAGTTGAAACGTTCATTCATTTCTTTTTTGTTTATTTGAAGATTTATGATATTCAATAGTTTTATAGTCCTTAATCAAACCTAATAATATATGAAGAGACAAATGTAGATTTGCGTAAACAAACTTTTCAAGGTTTCGTTAAAATGAAATATTCATAATCTAAATATCAACGAACTATTGATCCTAGTATGATTGTTGGAAGAATCTATGATGTCTGGTTATGAGGCATAGAGATTTAGGAACTCTATAGTTTTTCCAGAGTATCTTCCAAAGATACTGAATTGACCAATGCACCTTTATAGACAATGTAAGAACAAACCATTGGACCTTTTCTGTCTAAAGGTCACTATGTATGAATTGCCTCATGCTTACCTAAATCCTGAAATTAGACATGTCATTTCGTAGCTTACATATTCTTATTTGAAAAAGTAAAAGTCTAGGATCACTGAGTGATATAGACTAGACTAATTGGTGAGATATTAAGTTATGAAGATGTCATGAACCAACTTTGTGAAGTTCTCATAGATATGGGATTCATGTACAAGATTGCTGAGATGCAATATATATCACCTCATGCTTTATTACTTGGATTGTGAATAAATGAACTGCGCAGTATCCAAAATTAAGTAGCGACTTTATTTGCATATAAAAATGTGACTTGTTACCTCCTCGTTAATACATTGTTACTAACTTATTCACAAATAACAAAGGAGTTGAGGAAACAACAACTAGAAGGGGTAATTTAATAAATCTCATCTAATTGATGATATTCATAAAGGATAAATAACATTCAATGGAGCCACTTAATATAATTAAGTTGAATTTGAGTAGAAAATAAATTCATTTGAATCGAGAGATTCTCAGTGTCAACTCTTTAGTGAACTTAATTGACATTAAGCTAATACTCGAAAAATGTTTATGAACTTTTGAGTCCGAGTATATTAGCTCAATCTTTGTTCATTTGGATCCATAAGGACGCTATTACAGGTCATTAGAGTAGGATTTGTTAAACTAGAAGCTAAGTCAAAATAAGTTCAAGTGTTGAACTGTACATTTTCTCGGAAAATGTCTAAAAGGTATTTTTGTCCACATGGACATAAAATGACGTAAATGTCAAAATAAAATTATGAATATTTTCATATGATGGAAATATAAATTAGTTTCCAAAGTCGAGAAGTCGTTTGAGACTTAATGAAATTAATTTCATTATTTGTGCAATATTAATTATACTATTGGTATTTTAAGAGTTGTCTTAAAAGAAATAATGAAGCATCTAGAACCTCATTCCCTAGGTGTAGTGTTCGGAAAAAACACATCCAAATAGGAGAGAATTGTTTGCCTTTAATTATAAAGATAATTACCCAAAAGAAAAAAAAAGGAAATGAATTTCTTTGAGAATTAAATAAATTTGCTAAGTGAGAAAGTAAATTTCCCTTACTAATGCTCGAAGATGGCCGGCAATGTACGAGGGAAAGGAGATAGGAAATAAAATATTATGTCCTGAATGCACAATAGGAAATGGTAATTCCTTTCTTGTATTTCCCTAACATAGAGATGAGAAAATTTTAGGTTTCTTCTTGTTCTCTCTTGGTTTCGGCCGATTCTCTCCCTCTCTCTCTCTATAAAATATCTCTTTTATTTTGGCATAGACTTAGGCTTAAATTAGCTATTTAGATCATAGATATGTTCTTGAGTTATTGCGTTTAATTGTGCCCACACACAAATCTTTCAAACACTCTATAGACTCTTGTAATGTAAACCTTATGTTTCTCGAGTTCAAGATTAGGCGTGAAGGTAACGAGCAAAACGAGACGATCTATCTTTCTCAATGCTCATCCAAGATCAAGTTACAAGTGAAAGGTTCGTATTCAAGTAATTAAATAATTTTTTTTAAATAACAACATGTTCATGCACTTTCCCTAGGTTAGTAAAATTGTTTTACTTGTAAAAAAAAATTATATTCCTCCATTAATTTGTTAATGATAATTTTTTCTTAATCCTAGACCTATTCCAACGAATGGTATCATAGCACAGGTCAAAGTATAAGCATGTACACGTTATTTAAAATCATTATACGAAAATTGTTTTCAAAAATTTACTTCAATAATGGTTCTGGTAAGACTATATCTTGGACAATTTTAATATTTTGGTGCGACCTCTAAAATTAAATTTTTGTTCATTTTCCACTTGTTAAATATGCTATATAAACACATTAAAATCAGTTCTTAAACATTTTCTGTTTAGCATACTCAAAATTAATTTTTTGACAAGTTTTGAAAATCTGTTTACATTGTTAAACTAGTTTATTGCAGTTCTAGCTTAAATTTGTTATTGAATGTTTTATATTATGTTATTTTTTTTTGTAAATCATAATATGTTAATATATCACACGATTGAAATATAAACAAACAAATAAAACAATTCAATAAACTTCTATTCTCCAACACCTTGATTCGACGTACTTTTAATTGTTTTCCAAAATTCTGGACAACTTGGTATGGCTCAGTAAAATAGGAATAACTTACTCGGAACTTGAGAGTTAGTGGATGTTAAACCAAATTAAAGGTACGGAAGTTAGCTATCCACTAAAATTGGTTTCAGCTTAATCAGATACCGGATGTGTCATATATGACCTTTTAAGTCTGCGTCCAGGATTTAAAATCCGGATTTGCGACTCCTAGCTTCTTCCCCTCTTTTTGATGCAATCGTGGCTTATCGATGTTCACGCACTCAACCAACATGGAGATTCCTTGAAGGAAGATGACATGATGACGAATAAATTTTTTTTAGGAGATTTTGAATCTCAAAAACTTTCAAGTGAAAAAGTGAGATCTATGAATCTCACACACTTTCCATAGGAAAAATAATAATAGAGAAAAGTTCCGAGTATGTTTGGCATTAACACTACTCTCCCCTCACAAATATCGATTTTTGGGCTCTTTTTCTAGTGTTCCACTCTATCTCTCTTTACTCATGCAAACGTGCTTCCAAAACGTACAATAAGAAGATGTTCCAATTCCAAAAATTAAGTGGGAGGGTTGTACTTATTGTTTGCAACCCACGACCCACAACACTAATGCTAAGTGAAATTGTTGCCAGACTAAGAGTCACCCTAGTGACCATATCTTTAATGAGAGTACTCGACGGCGCTTTTCCCTTAACATTGCTTGTAGAGATACGTTCAAAAGTGAAACGATAAGACAAGGCCTTGGCTCGGTGTATTGTTTTCAAAGTAGATCTTCTTGAACTAAGTGGTTGGTTACACACAGACTCAATCTGTAGTAACCCTCCCTCGAGGCCCTGCAAAAAGATTGGAGTGATCAAACTTCTTTATAAGGTGGCTTAGTCAGAACATCGATGTATTGACACCATCACTATGCATTAATGATGTGTCATTTACTTATGAAAGGCGACTCTTTGCGGCCTTCTCTCGAAGGAGTAAAGTGTCATTTTGTTCATAACACCTTTGGATTTTTCCTGTTCAATATTAAACTTAAAATCCTAAACAAAAGACTAATCATAAATTATTTCAACAATCAGCAATACGTCTCTAAACACTTTCTCAATAATCCTTTCCTCGAATAAAATGGAACCAAAAAACTACGTTGATTAGAAATGTAACCTAGACATTTTCCTTACTATAGACAAGCACAAATGGGTACTCACCACCATAGTTCCTCCTGAAACGAATGATGATTCGACTCAAGAGGAAAAGGATGCCCTAGTGGCCTGGATTCAATCCGATGAGATTGCGAGGTGCTATATTTTAGCATCGATGAACAATGTGTTGCAACAACAACATCGTGATATTGATTCGGCCTATAGCATGCTCTTCGATTTCCATGAAATGTTTTGAGGGCAAGAGCGTCAGGCTAGATAACAAGCGGTTCAACTGTTTGTGAACTGTCGGATGAAAGCTAGGACTCCTGTTAGGGAACACATGATGCTGATCATAACTTATCTCAATAACATGGAAATCTTTGGATCTGAGATTGATGGAGAAACCAAAATAGACATGATCTTGGAAACTCTCTCTGAATATTTTGATACATTCAAGCTAAACTACTCCATCAATAAGCTAGGGTACACTGTTACCGAGCTAATGAAGGAGCTTCATGCCGTTGAGGCACTCTTGAAGAAAAAGAGGGCTAATGGAGAGGCTTATGCTACTGAGCACGGAGCCTTCACCTTTGGATCTAAGAAGAGATCTCATAGAGAGAAGAACCCGAGCAAGGTTCAGAAGAAGAAGGTGCCCCGAGTTGTCAAGCTGGACAATTCTAAGGACAACTGCCACCATTGCAATGAGTCCGGACATTGGCGTAGGAACTGTCTTACCTACCTCAAGGCTAAAGGGAAAGGTATTGTATTTATTACCGAAGCTTGTTTACTTGCTGATAATGTATCACCGTGGATTTTTTAATCCGCTGCTACTAACCATATTTGTTTTTCCTTGAGTGGGTTCAGGAAAAGCAAAAGCTTAGAGGATAACAACTTCTATTTCAAGTGGGATGATGGGAGCTTGTGTCTACTAAGGCTGTGGGATCCGTGACATTGTCTTTTGAAGACAAAACTCTAAATTTGAATAATGTGTATATTCTTTTTCCTTTCGGAAAACTTAATATCTCTAGCTAAAATTGTTGAGCAGAATTATTATTTAAAATTTATTAATAATGGAATTCGAATTTCTTTTTCCAATTCATTTGTCACTGATGCATGCATGAAGCATGGTTTATAATATCTTTATCCTACATAACCTTTGTTGTTAGACACTGAAATAGATAATGATCTAGTTAGGGAACCAAACAGGATCAAACTTAATGACTCCTCGGCACTTAAGACTTGGCCATATTAGTGTAGATATGATTAAGAGACTCGTGACGGGCGGTCCACTCAAAGCCTTTGCAGTAGACTCACTGCTGACTTATGAATCATGCATAAAAGGAAAAATGACCAAGCGACCTTTCTCTGATAGAGGTCAAAGTGTTGGCAGAAATGCCCACAAGAAAATTATTTATTTACATATTGATGTAATATATAAATCTTTATAAAGTCCTTATTGTAATTTGCTAATTAAATTAATAAAAGTTGAAACGTTTATTCATTCCTTTTTAGTTTGATTGAAGATTTATGATACTCAATAATCTTATAGTCCTTAATCAAACCTAATAATGTATGAAGAGACAAATGTAGATTTGCGTGTACAAACTCTTCATGGTTTGACTAAAACGATATATTCGCAATCGAAAATCAACGTACTATTGATCCCAGTATTATTGTTGGAAGAATCTACGATGTTTGGTTACGAGGCATAGAGAGTTAGGAACTCTATAGTTCTTCCAGTGTATTTTTCGAAGATACTAAATTGACCAGTGCACCTTTTGAGAGAATAGAAAAACAAACCATTTTACATCTTCTATCTCAAGGTCACTATGTATGAATTGCATCATGTTTACCTAAATCCTGAAATTAGAAATGTCATTTCATAGGATTAATACTCTCATTTGAGAAAGTCAAATTCTATAATCATTATGTGATCTAGACTAGGCCAATTGGTGAGATATTAAGTTATGAATATGTCATGAATCAACTTTGTGAAGTTGTCATAGATATGGAATTCATGTACAAGATTGTTGAGCTGCAATATATATCACTTCATACTTTATTACTTGGATTGTGAATAAATGAACTCCACAGTATCCCAAATTAAGTAGCGACTTTATTTGGATGAAACAATGTGACTTGTTAGCTCCTTATCAATACGTTGTTTCTAACTTATTCACAAGTAACAAAGGAGTTGAGGAAATAACAACTAGAAGGGTAAATTAGCAATTTTGTAAATCCCAGCTAGTTGATGATATTCATGAAGGGTAAACATTGATAACGGTCAATGGATCCACTCAATATAATTAAGTTGAATTTGAGTAGAAAATAAATTTATTTGAACCGAGATATTCTCAGTGTCAACTCTTTCATGGAGATCAAGCTTTTTCATTCGGATCCATAAGGTCACTATTACAGGTCAGTAAAGTAGGATTGTTAAACTAGAAGCTAAATTAAAATAAGTTCAAATGTTGAACTAGACTTTTTCTCGGAAAAAGTCTAAAGGGTATTTTTGTCCATATGGAAATAAAATGATGTCAATATCAAAATAAGATTTTCAGTATTTTCATATGATGAAAATATAAATTATTTCCTAAAGCCGAAAAGTAGTTTCAGGCATTATGAAATTAATTTTGTTATTTGTGCAATTATAATTCTACAATGGGTATTTTAAGAACTATCTTAAAAGAAATAAGAAAGCATCTAGAAGCTTCCCCCGTAGGTATAATTTCTGCCAAAAGATGCATCAAGAGGAGAGTTTTATTTCCCTTTAATTATAAGGATAATTACCCAAAAGGAAAAGGGAAATGGATTTCCTTGAGAAGGAAATAAATAAGCTAAGTGAGGGAACAAATTTTCCCTTACTTGTTGTGTACATGGCCGGCTATATTAGAAGAGAAAGGGAAAGGGAAAATCAAATATTGTGTCATGAATACATTATTCTTTCATTAATGAATAATTGACCTTTATAGATTTTTCCTTCTCCTATAAATAGAGTCTCAGATAAAGATGTGAAAACAAGTTTTTTGCTTGCTCTTTCTCAATAGTGACCGACACGCTCTCTCTCTCTCTCTAGAAAATAATTCTTTTTATTTTACACCTAGATCATAAAAAAGAGAATTAGCTTATGATCCAAGAATTTTTCTTGTTTCACATTGTTTAATAGTGCCCACACACAAATCCTTCTAAACCTCTATAGACTCTTGTAATAGAAACCTTAGGTTTCTCAAGTTCAAGATTAGAAGTGAAGGAATCGAGCCAAGGAAGAAGATCCACTTTTCTCAAGACGCTTCAATATTGAAGATACAAGAAAGGTTAGTATTCAAGTACCTTAAATAATGTTTTTAGTTATAACATGTATATGCACTTTGTTTAGGTAAGTAAGAAAAAATTTACTAGTAAAAGAAATGTTTATATTCCGCCATTAATGTGTTAATGATAAATTTTTCTTAACCCTAGACCTATTCCAACAAATGATATCAGAGCTACAGTCAAAGTATAAGCATGTACATGTTATTTAAAATCATTATAAGAAAATTGTTTTCTAAATTTCTTGAATAATGGTTTTTCAAAGACTAGATCTTACAAAATTTTAATATTTTTGTACGACCTCTAAAATTAAATTTGTGTTGATTTTCCACTTGTTAAATATGCTATATATATACATTAAAATCAGTTTTAAATATTTTATGTTTAGCATACTCAAAATCAATTTCTTGACAAGTTTGAAAATTTGTGTACATAGTTTAAACTAGTTCATTGCACTTCTAGTTTAAATTTGTTGTTGAATATTCTATATTATGTAGCTTATTTTATATTGTGTTTAATTATTAACATGTTAATATAACACACAATTGAAATCAAAACATACAATTAAAATGTTTTAATAAACCACTTTCTCTTTACACCTAGATGCGACGTACCTTATAATTGATTTTCAAATTCTTGACAAATTGTTATGGCTCAGTAAAACGGGCATAACTCTTTGTTCGGACTTTGAAAATTAGTGGTCCTTGAACCAAATTAGAGGTACGGAAGTTAGCTATCTAATGCAATTGGTTTCAGCTCAATCGGATACCGGATGTGTATGGAAGTCCGCGAGTCCAGGATTTTGAATCCGGATTTTTCGACTCCAAGCTTCCTCCCCTCTTCTTAATGCTATCATGGTTTTCCAACGTTCACGCGCTCAACCACCGTATATACGCCTTGAAGGAAGATGTCATGAAGATGAAGATATTAGATTTAAGAGATTTTTAATCTCAAAATCTTTCAAGTGCAAAAGTGATGATTTATTAATCTCACACACTTTCCTTAGGAAAAATAAATTAATAGACAAAAAGATCCGAGTATGTTACTTGTGCCTTAGTGCATTAACACTTCTCTCTCCTCACAAATATCGATTTTAGGGTTCTTTTTTCTAGTGATCCACTCTATCTCTGTTTACTAGTGGAAATATGTTTCCTATATGTAAAAGAGTAGACGTGTCTTTTTCCAAAAATTAAGTGGGAGGGCTGCACTTATTGTTTGCAACGTAGGATCCCTTATATTCTAAAAACTAAGTGGGAGGGTTGGAAGTATTGTTTGCAACCCGCAATCCCCAACACTAATGTGAAGTGCATATTTCGCCGGACTAAGAGTCACCGTCGTGACCCTTTCTTAAATAAGAGTACGCATAGACGCATTGCTCCTAACATTGCTTTTATAGCTACGTTCAAAACTGAAACGATGAGACAAGGCCTCCCCTCGGCGGATTGTTTTCATAGTAAATCATGTTGAACTAAGTGGTTGGTTACACACTTAAACTCAAACTCTAGTAATCAACCCTCGAGACCCTGCGAAAAGTTTTGAGTGATCAAACGTTTTTATAAGGTGGCTAGTCAAATCCTGATGTGTTGACATCATGACTATGCATAAATGATGTGTCATTTACTTATGAAAGGCGACTCTTTGCCGCCTTCCCTCGAAGGAGTAAAGTGTCATTTTGTTCATAACACCTTTGGATTTATTATAGTCTAAATAAAATTAAACTTAAAATCCTAAACAAAAGACAAATAATAAATTGTTTCAACTTTCAGCAACATGTCTCTAAAACCCCTCTCTACTATCATTTCCTCGAACAAATTGGAAGGTGATAACTACGTAGATTGGACTCGTAACCTAGACATCATCCTTACCGTGGACAAGCACAAGTGGGTACTCACCACCCCATGTCCTCCTGAAACGAATGATGATTCGACTCAAGAGAACAAGGACGCCCTTGCGCCTTGGCTCAGATCCGATGAGATTGCGAGATGCTATATTTTAGCGTCGATGAACAATGTGTTGCAAAAACAACATCGTGATATTGGGTCAGCCTATGAAATGGTCTACAATCTCTAGGTAATGTTTGGAGGGCAAGGGCGTCAGGCTAGGCAACAAGCGGTACGATAGTTTATGAACTGTCGTATGAAAGCAGGCACTCCCATTAGAGAATATATGATCCTGATCATAAGTTATCTTGATGAGATGGAAATCCTTGGATATGAGATTGATGGAGCAATCAAGATAGATATGATCTTGGAAACTCTCCCTGAATATTTTGATACTTTCAAGCTGAACTACTCCATGAATAAGCTAGAGTACACTGTTACCGAGCTAATGAAAGAGTTTCACACCACTGAGGGACTCTTAAAGAAAAAGAGGACTACTGGAGAAACTCATGCTACTGAGCACATAGCCTCTACCTCTAGATCTAATAAGAGATCTCATAGAACTGATAAGAAGACCCCTAGTAAGGTTCAGAAGAAGAAGATGCTTCGGACTGCCAAGGTGGACAAGTCTAAGGACAACTATCACTATAGCAATAAGCCCGGACACTGGCGTAAGAACTGTCATACCTACCTCTAGGCTAAAGGGAAAGGTATTGTACTTGTTACCGAAGCTTGTTTGATAGCTGATAATGTATCATCGTGGATTATTGACTCCGCTGCTACTAACCATATTTGTTGTTCCTTGAATGGGTTCAGGAAAAGCAAAAGCTTAGAGGATGGCGACTTCTGCTTCAAGTGGGGTATTGGGAGCTTGGTGTCTACTAAGGCTGTGGTATCCATGACACTGTCTTTCGAATATAGATATTTAAATTTTAAATAATGTGTATTATGTTCCTTCCTTTGGGAAAAACTTAATATATGTACCTCAAATTATTGAGCAGAATTATTATTTAAAATTTATTGATAATGGAATTCGTATTACTTCTTCAAATTCATTTGTCACTGATGCATGTTTGAGGAATGGTTTCTACTATCTTTATCCTACAACTTTTACTATTAGACACTGAAATAGATAATTATCTAATTACGGAACCCAAGAGGATCAAACTTATTGAATTCTCTGATCTAATAACATCAATACATCTCTGGTATTTAAGACTTGGTCATATTACTCTAGACAGGATTTAGAGACTTGTGAGAAATGGTCCACTCAAAGCCTCTTCAATAGGCTCACTGCCAACTTGTGAATCCTGTATAGAAGGAAAAATGACCAAACGACCTTTCTCTGATTAAGGTCGAAGTGCCACTGAGCTACTAGAACTAATACATTCTAATGTATGTGGTCCGCTCAGAATTCGGGCACGGGGAGGATACGCATACTTCGTTACCTTTACCGATGATTACTCACGATATGGATTTGTCTATTTGCTCAAACACAAATCCGAAACGTTTAACGTATTTAAGGTTTTTCGGGCTTTAGTGGAAAAGCAGATTAACAAACAAATCAAAACCCTTCAATCTGATTGAGGTGTTGAGTACTTGTCTGAAGAGTTCGATGACTTTCTTAAAGAAGAATGTATCGCTTCTCAGATTACAGCACCTGGCACACCTCAACAAAACGGAGTGTCAAAGAGAAGGAATTAAACTTTGATGGATATGGTTAGATCAATGATGAGTTACTCATCACTCCCTAATTCCTTTTGAGGATATGCCCTCAAAACTGCCACATATATTCTGAACCAAGTTCCGTCTAAGACAGTCCTTGGTACTCCTTATGAACGATGGACTGGGCGTAAAACTAGTTTAAGCCACATCGGAATTTGGGGTTGCCCTGCACATGTGCTAAGGCAAAACACTAGCAAGTTGGCTAGTAATTCAAAATTATGCTTGTTCGTTGGATATCCAAAGGAAACCAAAGGTTTCACATTCTTTAGTCGCGAGGACGATAAAATGTTCGTCAGCACTAATGCTCGTTTCCTTGAGGAGGACTATAAGAAGAATATGAAACCTATAAGCAAAATTATGCTTGAATAAAATTTTGGTGAGGATACTTCTACCTAATCTGTAAGAATTGTTCTTACCCCAACTGAAACACAACCTTACAATTCAGAACCTCGTCAAGTAGTACTTCGACGTAGTGGGAGGATTTCTGAAAAGCCTGACGGGTAAATGTCTTATGGTGACACTCTCGTAGCCGTCGCTGACATGGATGACCTTGTTTACTACAGCCAAGCAATGGCTTGTTCCGAATAAAACCTTTGGCTTGATGCCATGAAAGTTGAGATGCATTCGATGTATGTCAACAAATTCTGGAAACTTGTAGACCTACCTAAAGGGGTTAAACCTGTAGGGTGTAAATCAATCTATAAGAAGAAAAGGGGTCCGGATGGGAACGTTGAGACGTTCAAAGTGCGACTAGTGGTAAAGGGTTATACCCAAAAGGAAGGTATCGATTATGAAAAAACCTTCTCACCAGCCGCAATCCATAAATTCATCTGCATACTTCTATCCATAGTTGCCGCTCTCGATTATTAGATCAGGGAGATGGATGTCAAGACTTCTTTTTTGAATGGCAATCTTGACGAGCGCATTTACATGGCTCAATAAGACGGTTTCGTAAAAGGCTTCGGTTTCGAAAAATCAATAGATGACCCTTGTGTCTATAAGTTGATACACAAGGGCAAGGTTGTGTTTCTAGTATTGTATGTGGATGATATACTACTCATTGGTAATGATGTAGGAAAACTATCTGAAGTTAAAATCTTGTTAGCTAAGCAGTTTGATATGAAGGATCTAGGGGAAGCTGCGTAGATTATGGGGATTCTGATCTTTGGAGATCGAAAGAACCGGACCCTATCGCTTTCCCAAGCATCTTATATAGATAAGGGATTGGATCACTTCGCTATGCAAAACTCCAAGAAGGGCCTAAACCCCTTTAGACATGGAGTCTAACTCTCTAAGGACCAGTCTCCCAAGACTGCACAAGAGATTGAGGACATGAGAAAGATTATCTATGCTCCAGTCGTAGGAAGTCTCATGTATGCTATGTTGTGCACTAGATAGGATATATGTTTCACCGTTGGCGTAGTTAGCCGTTTCCAATCAAATCCTAGACCCAGCACTGGGTTGCTGTTAAGCATGTTCTTAAGTATCTTCGGAGAACTAGGCACTTGATGCTTACATATTCAGGTACTGACCTGACTATGACGGGGTATACCGATTCTGACTTTCAGGCGGATAAGGATTCTAGGAAATCCACTTCAGGATCTGTGTTTATCCCGAATGGTGAATCTGTAGTTTGGAGGAGTATCAAGCAATCTTGCATTGCTGACTCCACCATGGAAGCAGAATATGTGGCTGCTTGTGAAGCATCTAAAGAGGCTGTATGGCTTAGAAAGTTCCTTGAGTATTTGGAAGTTGTTCCAAATGTCAACGAGCCCATGACACTTTATTGTGATAATAGTAGGGTTGTTGCTAACTCAAAGGAACCTAGAAGCCATAAGCGCTCGAAGCATATTGAGAGGAAATACCATTTGATTAGAGAGATCGTGCAGCGCGGAGACGTGGAGGTGAAGAAAATCTCAACGGTTGAAAGGATCTGCCAGGTTCTCAGCCGTTGAGATTTTTACCTTCACGTCTCCGCGCTGCACGTCTTCACAAGCAGCCACATATTCTGCTTCCATGGTGGAGTCAGCAATGCAAGATTGCTTAATACTCCTCTAAACTACAGATCCACCATTCCGGATGAACACAGATCCTGAAGTGGATTTCTTGGAATCCTTATCCGCCTGAAAGTCGGAATCGGTATACCCCATCATAGTTAGGTCAGTACCTGAATATGTAAGCATCAAGTTCCTAGTTCTCCAAAGATACATAAGAACATGCTTAACAGCAACCTAGTACTCGGGTCCAGGATTTGATTGGAAACGGCTAACTACGCCAACGGCGAAACATATATCCGGTCTAGTGCACAGCATAGCATACATGAGACTTCCTACGGCTGAAGCATAGAGAATTTTTCTCATGTCCTCAATCTCTTGTGCAGTCTTGGGAGACTGGTCCTTAGAGAGTGAGACTCCATGTCTAAAGGGGTTTAGGCCCTTCTTGGAGTTTTGCATAACGAAGCGATCCAACACCTTATCTAGATACGATGCTTGGGAGGGCGACAAGGTCCGGTTCTTTAGATCTCGAAATATATAAATCCCCATAATGTATGCAGCTTCTTCTAGATCCTTCATATCAAACTGCTTAGCTAACCAGATTTTAACCTTTGATAATTTACCTACATCATTCCCAATGAGTAGTATATCATCGACATATAATACCAGAAACACAACCTTGCCTTCGTGCATCAATTTGTAGACACAAGGTTCATCTATTGACTGTTCAAAACCGAAGCATTTTACAGTTTCATCGAATCTAATATTCCATGATCTAGATGCTTGCTTTAATCCATAAATGGAATTAAGCAATTCACAAACCTTGTTCTCTTGATTACTTTCCACAAAACCGTCTGGTTGAGCCATGAAAATGCGCTCTTCAAGATTGCCATTCAGAAAGGAAGTTTTGACATCCATCTGCCAGATCTCATAATCGAGAGCAGCAGTTATGGATAGAAGTATACGGATGGATTCAAGCATTGCGACTGGCGAGAAGGTTTCTTCATAATCGATACTTTCCTTTTAGGTATAACCCTTAGCCACTAGTCGCGCTTTGAACGTCTCAACGTTCCCATCCGGACCCATTTTCTTCTTATAGATCCACTTAAGGTTTAACCCCTTTAGGTAGGTCTACAAGTTTCCAAACTTTGTTGACATACATCGAATGCATCTCAACTTTCATGGCATCAAGCCATTGCTTTGCTATAGGATACAGGGTCATCCATGTCAGCGACGGCTACGAGAGTATCGGCATAAGATATGTACCTGTCAGGCTTTTCAGAAACCCTCCCACTATGTCGAAGTACTACTTAACGAGATTCTGAATTGTTAGGTTGCGTTTTAGTTGGGGTAAGAACAGTTCTTACAGATGAGGTAGAAGCATCCTCACCCAACTTTTCTTCAAGCATAATTATGCTTCTAGGTTTCATATTCTTCATATAGTCCTCCTTAAAGAAACGAGTATTAGTGCTGACAAACGTTTTGTCGTCCTCGGGACTATAGAATGTGAAACCTTTGGTTTCCTTTGGATATCCAACAAACACACATAATTTTGACCTACTAGCCAACTTTCTAGTCTTTTGCCTTAGCACATGTGGAGGGCAACCCCAAATTCTGATGCGGCTTAAATTAGCTTTACGCCAAGTCCATCGTTCATAAGGAGTACCAAGGACCGTCATAGACGGAACATGGTTCAGAATGTATGCGGCAGTTTCGAGGGTATATCCCCAAAAGGAATTAGGGAGTGATGAGTAACTCATCATTGATCTAACCATATCCATCAAAGTTAGATTCCTTCTCTCTGACACTCCGTTTTGTTGAGGTGTGCCAGGTGCTGTAAGCTGAGAAGCGATACATTCTTCTTTAAGAAAGTCATCGAACTCTTCAGACAAGTACTCACCACCTCGATAAGATCGAAGGGTTTTGATCTGTTAGCCAATCTTCTTTTCCCCTAAAGCCCGAAAAACCTTAAATACGTTAAAGGTTTCGGATTTGTGTTTGAGCAAATAGAAAAATCCATATCTTGAGTAATCATCGGTAAAGGTAACGAAGTATTCGTATCCTCCCTGTGCCTGAATTATGAGTGGACCACATACATCAGAATGTATTAGTTCCAGCAGCTCAGTGGCTCTTCGACCTTTATCAGAGAAAGGTCGTTTAGTCATTTTTCCTTCTATACAGGATTCACAAGTTTCCAGTGAGCGTATTGCAGAGGCTTTGAGTGGACCATCCCTCACTAGTCTCTTAATCCTATCTAGACTAATATGACCAAGTCTTAAGTGCCAGAGTTGTGTTGATTTTATTAGATAAGAGGAGTCATTAAATTTGATCCTTTTGGGTTCCCTAATTAGATCATTATCTATTTCAGTGTCTAATATCAAAGGTTGTGTAGGATTAAGATAGTATAAACCATTCTTTAAACATGCATCAGTGAAAAATGAATTGGAAGATGTAATACGAATTCCATTATAAATAAACTTTAAATAATAATTTTGCTCAACAATTTGAGCTACAGATAATAAGTTTTTCCCAAAGGAAGGAACACAATACACATTATTCAAATTTAAAGTTCTATCTTCAAAAGATAGTGTCACGGATCCCACAGCCTTAGCAGAAACCAAGCTCCCATTACCCCACTTGAAACATAAGTCGCCATCCTCTAAGCTTTTGCTTTTCCTGAACCCATTCAAGAAACAACAAAAATTGGTTAGTAGCAGTGGAGTCAATAATCCACAATAATACATTATCAGCTACTAACCAAGCTTCGGTAATTAGTACAATACCTTTCCCTTTAGCCTTGACATAGGCAGGACAGTTTCTATAATAAATTCCCTCAACGGTGTGAATCTCCTTCATCAGCTCGGTAACAGTGTACCCTGGCTTATTGATGAAGTAGTTCAGCTTTAAAGTATAAAAAGATTCAGGGAGAGTTTCGAAGATCATATCTATAATTGTTTCTCCATTAATCTCGGATCCAAGGATTTCTATGTCATTGAGATAACTTATGATTAGTATCATGTTTTCTCTTACAAGAGTCCTAGCTTTCATACGACAGTTTACAAACTGTCGAACTGCTTGTTATCTAGCATGGCGCCTTTGCCCTTCAAACATCTCATATAGATTAAAGAGCATTGTTTAGGCCAAATCAATATCACGATGATGTTGTTGCAACATATTGTTCATCGATGCTAAAACATAGCATCCACAATCTCATCCGATCGGATTCACGCTGCTAGGGCGCCCTTGTCCTCTTGAGTCAAATCATTATTCGTTTGAGGAGGACATGGGGTGGTGAGTACCTAATTGTGCTTGTCCTTCGAAAGGACAATGTCTAGGTTATGTTTCTTATTTACGTAGTTTTCCGTTCCAGTTATTTCGAGGAAAGGATGATTGAGAAAGTGTTTGGAGACATGTTGCTGATAGTTGAAACAATTTATGATTAGTCTTTTGTTTAGGATTTTAAGTTTAATTTTATTTAGGCAAGAATAAATCCAAAGGTGTTATGAACAAAATGACACTTTACTCCTTCGAGGGAAGGCCGCAAAGAGTAGCCTTGCATAAGTAAATGACACGTCATTAATGCATAGTCATGATGTCAATACATCAATGCTTAGACTAGCCACCTTATAAAGAAGTTTGATCACTCAAAACTTTTCACAGGTCATCTAGGGAGGATTACTAGAGTTTGAGTGTAAGTGTGTAACCAACAACTTAGATCAACAAGATCTACTTTGAAAACAATCCGCCGAGGGGAGGCCTTGTCTCATCGTTTCACTTTAGAACGTAGCTATAAAAGCAATGTTAGGAGCAATGCGTCTATGAGTACTCTCATTTAAGAGAGGGCCACGAGGGTGGCTCTTAGACCGGCGACATGTGCACTTCACATTAGTGTTGGGGATCACGGGTTGCAAACAATAAGTACAACCCTCCCACTTAGTTTTTAGGAAAAATAAGGAGACCTGGATTGCAAACAAGTGCAACCCTCCCACTTAATTTTTGGAAAATTGCACGTCTACTCTTGTACATATAGGAAACATGTTTCCATTAGCAAAGAGATATAGAGTGGATCACTAGAAAAAAGAACCCTAAAATCGATATTTCTGAGGGGAGAGAAGTGTCAATGCACTAAGGCACAAGGAACATACTCGGATCTTTTTGTCTGTTAATTTATTTTTCCTAAGGAAAGTGTGTGAGATTAATAAATCTTCCTTTTGCACTTGAAAGTTTTTGAGATTAAAAATCTCCTAAAACTAATATATTCATCTTCATGACATCTTTCTTCAAGGCATATTCATGGTGGTTGAGCACGAGAACGTCGGAGAGCCACGATAGCATTAAGGAGACGGGAGAAAGCTTGGAGTCGCAAAATCCGGATTAAAAAATCTGGACTCGCGGACTGCCGTACACCTCGGACTTAAAACGTCATAAATGACGCATCAGGTATCCGATTGAGCTGAAACTAATGGTATTGGATAGCTAACTTCCGTACCTTTAATTAGGTTTAAGAACCACTAATTTTCAAGGTCCGAGAAAAGAGTTATGCCCGTTTTACTGAGAAATAACAATTTGTCCAGAATTTTAAAAACTATTAAAAAGTACGTCGGATCTAGGTGTAAAGAGAAAGAGATTTATTGAAACATTTTAATTGTATGTTTTGATTTCGATTGTGTGTTATATTAACATATTAGTAATTAAACACAATATAAAATAAACAACAGAATATAAAACATTCAATAACTAATTTAAACTAGAAGTGCAATAAACTAGTTTAAACTATGTACACAAATTTTCAAACTTGTCAAAAATTTGTTTTGAGTATCCTAATCATAAAATAATTAAAAACTGTTTTTAATGTATTTATATAGCATATTTAACAAGTGGAAAGTCAACACAAAATTAATTTTAAAGGTCGTACCAAAAAATTAAAATTTTGTAAGATCTAGTCTTTGAAAAACAATTATTCAAGTAATTTTAGAAAACAATTTTCTTATAATGATATTTAAATAACATGTACATTCTTAACTTTGACCATAGCTCTGATACCATTTGTTGGAATAGGTCTGGGATTAAGAAAACTTTATCATTAACACATTAATGGCGGAATATAAAAATTTCTTTTACTAGTAAAACAATTTTTATTAACCTAGATAAAAAGCATATACATGTTATAAATTAAAAGCATTATTAAACCTACTTGAATACGAACCTTTCTTGTAGCTTGATCTTGAAGCGTCTTGAGAAAGGTGGATCTTCTTCCTTGGCTCGCTCATCACCTTCATACCTAAAACGTGAACTCGAGAAACCTCAGGTTTCTATTACAAGAGTCTATAGAGGTTTAGAAGGATTTGTGTGTGGGCACAATTAAACAATATGAACCAAGAACAATTCTTGGATCATAAGCTAATTATCTAGATCAAGTATGGATCTACGTGCAAAATAAAAAGAGTATTTTCTAGAGAGAGAGAGAGAGAGAGAGGGTCGGCCAAGAGCAAGAGAGAACTAGGCAAAAGCTTAAACTTCACATCTCTATGTGAGGCTCTATTTATAGGAGAAGGAAAAATCTATAAAGGTCAATTATTCATTCATGAAAGAATAATGTATTCATGACAGAATATTTAATTTTCTCTTCCGCTTTCTCTCTTAGGATGGCCGGCCATGTACTTGCTTTAGTGAGGAAATTTATTTCCTCACTTAGCACATTTGTTTCCTTCTCAAGGAAATTCATTTCCCTTTTTATTTTTGGTAATTATCCTCATAATTAAAGGGAAATAAAACTAGGGGGTGCTTCTAGATGCTTCCTTATTTCTTTTAAGACAATTTTAAAATACCAATTGTAGAATTATAATTGCACAAATAACGAAATTAATTTCATAATGCCTTAAATGACTTTTCGGCTTTAGGAAATAATTTATATTTTCATCATATGAAAATATTCAAAACCTTATTTTGACATTCACATCATATTATGTCCATGTGGATAAAAATACCCTTTAGACATTTTCCGAGAAAAAGTCTAGTTCAACACTTGAACTTATTTTGACTTAGCTTCTAGTTTAACAATCCTACTCTAATGACCTATAATAGTGACCTTATGGATCCAAATGAACAAAGCTTGACTTTTTATACTCCGACTCAAAAGTTCACAAACCTTTTCCGAGTATTAGCTTAATGTCAACTGACTCCACTAAAGAGTTGACACTGAGAATCTCTCGGTTCAAATGAATTTATTTTCTACTCAAATTCAACTTAATTATATTGAGCGGATCCATTGAATGTTATCTATGTTTACCCTTCATGAATATCATTAACTAGTTGGGATTTATAAAACTACCATTTTACCGTTCTAGTTGTTATTTCCTCAACTCCTTTAGTACTTGTGAATACGTTAGAAACAATGTATTGACGAGGAGCTAACAAGTCACATTGTTTCATCCAAATAAAGTCGCTACTTAATTTTGGATAATGTGCAGTTCATTTATTCACAATCCAAGTAATAAAGCATGAGGTGATATATATTGCATCTCAACAATCTTGTACATGAATTCCATATCTATTAGAACTTCACAAAGTTGGTTCATGAAATCTTCATAACTTAATATCTCACCAATAGGCCTTATCTAGATCACGTAATGGATCTAGAATTTGACTTTCTCAAATGAGATTATTAATGCTATGAAATGACATGTCTCATTTCAGGATTTAGGTAAGCATGATGCGATTCATACATAGTGACCTTGAGATAGAAGATGTTAAATGGTTTGTTCTTTTATTGTCTCTAAAGGTGCACTGGTCAATTCAGTATCTTCGAAATTACACTGGAAGAACTATAGAGTTCCTAACTCTATATGCCTCGTAACCAGACATCATAGATTTTTCCAACAATCATACTGGGATCAATAGTCCGTTGATCTTTAGATTGCGAATATATTGTTTTAGTCAAACCATGAAGAGTTTGTTCATGCAAATCTACATTTGTCTCTTCATACATGGTTAGGTTTGATTAAGGACTATAAGACTATTGAATATCATAAATTTTCAATCAAAATAAAAAGGAGTGAATGAACGTTTCAACTTTTATTAATTTAATCAGCAAATTAGAATAAGACCTTTACAAAGATTTATATATTACATCAATATGAAATAAACAATCTTCTTGTGGGCATCTCTACCTACAAAGTTCTCATAGATATGAAATTCATGTACAAGATTGCTGAGATGCAATATATCACCTCATGCTTTATTACATGGATTGTGAATAAATGAACTGCGTAGTATCCAAAATTAAGTAGCGACTTTATTTGGATGAAACAATGTTACTTGTTAGCTCCGTGTCAATACATTGTTTCTAACTTATTCACAAGTAGCAAAGGAGTGAGGAAATAACAACTAGAAGGGTAAAATGGTAATGTTTTAAATCTCAACTAGTTGATGATATTCATGAAGGGTAAACACTGATAACGTTTAATGAATCCACTCAATATAATTAAGTTGAATTTGAGTTGAAAATAAATTCATTTGAACCGAGAGATTCTCAGTGTCAACTCTTTAGTGGAGTCAGTTGACATTAAGATAATACTCGGAAAAGGTTTGTGAACTTTTGAGTCCGAGTATAGAAGCTAAAGCTTTTTTCATTTGGATCCATAAGGTCACTAGTACAGGTCATTAGAGTAGGATTGTTAAACTAGAAGCTAAGTCAAAATAAGTTAATATGTTGAACTAGACTATTTCTCGGAAAATGTCTAAAGGATATTTTTGTCAACGTGGACATAAAATGATGTGAATGTCAAAATAGGATTTTGAATATTTTCATATGATGAAAATATAAATTATTTTCTAGATCCGAAAATTTGTATCAGGCATTATGAAATTAATTTCGTTATTTGTGCAATTATAGTTCTACAATGAGTATTTTAAGAACTGTCTTAAAAGAAATAAGGAAGCATCTAGAAGCTCCCCCCGTAGGTAGAAATTTTGCCAAAACATGCATCAAGAGGAGAGTTTTATTTCCCTTTAATTATAAGGATAATTACCCAAAAGGAAAAGATAAATGAATTTCCTTGAGAAAGAAATAAATAACCTAAGTGAGGAAACAAATTTCCCCTTGCTTGTTGTGTACATGGCCGGCCATATTAGAAGAGAAAGGGATAAGGAAAATCAAATATTGTGTCATGAATACATTATTCTTTCATAAATAAATAATTGACCTTTATAGATTTTTCCTTCTCCTATAAATAGAGTCTCACATAGAGATGTGAAAACAAGTTTTTTGCTTGCTCTTTCTCAATAGTGGCCGACCATCTCTGTCTCTCTTTCTAGAAAATAGTCCTTTTTATTTTGCACCTAGATTCATACTTGATCTAGATAATTAACTTATGATCCAAGAATTGCTATTGGTTCATATTGTTTAATTGTGCCAATACATAAATCCTTCTAAACCTCTATATACTCTTGTAATAGAAACCTTAGGTTTCTCAAGTTTAAGACTAGAAGTGAAGGAATCGAGCCAAGGAAGAAGATCCACTTTTCTCAAGACGCATCAATTTTGAAAATACAAAAAAGGTTAGTATTCAAGTACCTTAAATAATGTTTTTAGTTATAACATGAATATCCACTTTGTTTAGGTTAGTAAAAAAAATTACTAGTAAAAGAAATATTTATATTCCGCCCATTAATGTGTTAATGATAGATTTTTCTTAACCCTAGACCTATTCTAATACGAAGAGCCACTGAGTTGCTGAAACTAATACATTTTTATGTATGTGGTCTACTCAGAATTCAGGCACCGGGAGGATACGAATACTTCGTTACATTTACCGATGATTATTCAAGATATGGATTAGTCTATTTGCTCAAACACAAATCCGAGACCTTTAAGGTATTTAAGGTTTTTTGAGCTTTAGTTGAAAATGAAACTGGCAAACAGATCAAAACGTTTTGATCCGACCGAGGTGGTGAGTACTTGTCTGAAGAGTTTGATGACTTTCTTAAAGAAGAAGGTATCGCTTCTCACCTTACAGCACCTGGCACACCTCAACAGATGGATTGTCAGAGAGAGAAGGAATCAAACTCTAATGGAGATGGTTTGATCAATGATGAGTTACTCATGACTCTCTAATTCCTTTTGGCGATATGCCCTTGAAACTTCCGCATACATTCTGAACCAAGTTCCGTCTAAAACGGTCCCTTGTACTCCTTATGAATGGTGGACTGGGAGTAAAGTTATTTTAAGCGAAATCAAAATTTGGGGTTGCCATGCACATGTGCTAAGGCAAAAGACTAGTAAGTTGGCTAGTAAGTCAGAATTATGTGTGTTTGTTGGATATCCAAAGGAAACCAAATGTTTCACATTCTATAGTCCCGAGGACGACAAATTGTTTGTCAGCACTAATGCTCGTTTCCTTGAGGAGGACTTTAAAAAGAATACGAAACTTAGCAGCAAAATTGTGCTTGAAGAAAAGTTGGATGAGGATGCTTCTAACTCATATGTAACAACTGTTCTTACCCCAACTGAAACCCAACCTAAAAATTCATAACATCGTCAAGTAGTACTTTGAGGCAGTGGGAGGGCTTTTGAAAAGCCCAACTGGTACATGTCTGCAATACTCTCATAGCCGTTTCTGACATGGATGACCCTGTTTCCTACAGCCAAACAATGGAAATTTGAGATGCATTCGATGTATGTCAACAAAGTCTGGAAACTTGTACTAACTGAAGGGGTTAAACGTGTAGGGTGTAAGCGGATATATAAGAAGAAAAGGGGTCCGGATGGGAACGTTGAGACGTTCAAAGCATGACTAGCGGATAAGGGTTACACCCAAAAGGAAGGTATCTATTATAAAGAAACCTTCTCTCCTGTCGCAATGCTTAAATCCATCCGCATACTTCTATCCGTACCTGCCATTCTCGATTATGAGATCTGGCAAATGGATGTCAATATTGCCTTTCTGAATAGCAATCTTGACGAGCACATTTTCATAGCTCAACCAGACGGTTTCGTGGAAGGTGGTCAAGAGATCAAGGTTTGTGAGTTGTTTAAATCCATTTATGGATTAAACCAAGCATCTAGGTCATGGAATATTAGATTCAATGAAATTGTAAAAAGCTTTGGTTTTGAACAGTCAATAGATAAACCTTGTGTATATATTATCATACAGGAGGGTAAGGCTGGGTTTGTGGTACTGTATGTGGATGATATATTACTCACTGGTAATGACGTTGTTAAATTATCTTAGGTTAAAATCTCTTGGTTTTGGCCGACCCTCTCCCTCTCTCTCTTGGTTCTGTGCCTTTAATTATAAAGATAATTACCCAAAAAGGAAAATAATAAATGAATTTTTTTGCGAAGTAAATATATTTGCTAAGTGAGGAAATTCCCTCACTAATGGTCAAGGATGGCCGGCCTTGTACAAGGGAAAGGAGAGAGAAAATCAAATATTGTGTCGTGAATGCACAATAGGTAAGGGTAATTACCCTTTTTCTATTTCTTTCTCCTATAAATAGAGCGTTACATAGAGATATGAAAAACTAAGTTTTCTTCTTGCTCTCTCTTGGTTTTGGCCGACCCTCTCCCTCTCTCTCTCTCTCTCTCTCTCTCTCTCTCTCTCTCTCTCTCTCTCTCTCTCTCTCTCTCTCAAATATCTCTTTTATTTTGGCACCTAAGTCCTTATAAGACTTAGGCTTGAATTAGCTCTTTACGTCATAGATTTGTTCTTGAGTTATTGCGTTTAATTGTGCCCACACACAAATCCTTTAAACACTCTATAGACTCTTGTAATAGAAACCTTATATTTCTCGAGTTCAAGACTAGATATGAAGGTAACGCGCAAGAAGAGACGATCTACATTTCTCAACGCTCATTCAAGATCAAACTACAAGAGAAAGGTTAGTATTTCAAGTAATTAAATAATGTTTTTAAATAACAACATGTTCATGCACTTTGCCTAGGTTAGTAAAATTGTTTTACTTCTAAAGAAATTTTTATATTCCACATTAATGTGTTAATGATAATGTTTTCTAACCCTAGACCTATTCTCGACGAGAGTGGTTGGCCATATGACGTGTCGGCAAAGAGAAGAACGTGAAGAGTCAGAAGTTGGAATGACAATCGACGCGAGGTTTAACAGGTCGGCGTAATTGAGGTGAAGGAGAGGGAGTTAATGCAGAGAGAGCCGGAGAAGGGAACTTAATTAGCAGTTTAAGAGAGATTATGTAAATTCCTTAATTAATTGTAGGAATATAACCGTTATTTCATACTCAAAAGGTGAGGGTAAACTCGGTACAAAAAAATTCTCTCTCTTCCCGAACTCCTAGTTAAGTCATTTTTTAAACATAGTTGGCAAAACACCCAAATTTACTCATATTGTTTTGAAAATTTCTATATTTTTTTTAAAGAGGATGCTTCTTTTTCAAGTGAGAGCACAAAACTCAAAATTTAACAAGTATGTTTATATTCTATTAATCTTATTTCTACTTCCGGTGAAATGACCTTTTGTTGTGTTTCGTCATTTTGGACGATGAATTTCGTCATTTTTGCCGACGAAAAACGACATGTGGTTGCCAGACATGTCGTTTCATTCATTTTTTAGATTTATTTTTATTTTTGTGGGAACATTCGATGAAATAAAAAAAAATTCAGATGCTAGGACAAAGAAGACATAATGTCACTTCTATAGATAGAAAATTCAGCTCTACATATCATTTATAAACGAGATTAAAAGCGATTTTGTCACTTTTAAAAATCCGCTTATAATATAAGTCGCTTCTTAAGTCACTTATATTTATTAGAAGCGACTAATCAATTGTTAAACAAATTCATGGAAAAAATGTATCCCGCGAGATGACATGAATATGGACCATTTATTTATATATCTAATTTTCCCAAGAAACTTTTCTTAGTATGGGATCAATTTCGTATGAAACATCAAAAACACACCATTATGTCATTTTTATCTCACATTAGATTTTTGATCCATTTTTGGACAAAAATATCCTTGACTCGATATTTCTTTTTAATTTTTCCTATGATATGAGATGGTTTGCAATGGATTCAATGGACAACGATGATTCACGATGAATTTTTTGGCAATACATTGTGATAATATTCTATAGTTTTAAAAAAAATCGATAAAAAAAATTTTAAAAAATATTCGGCGAACTTCGCCGAATTTCGATGACTTGTGATCAACTGCGATGACTTTCGATGAAAATAAAAAAAAATTCAATGAATAAAAATTAAATTTACATTTTTTTCAAAATTTCGACAAAATAAACCCAGTTTACTAATCCATTTTGAAAAGGGCAAACATTTCATAAAACTTGTGTAAATAATTATAGTGTTTACGTGTCATGTTAATTTACGTTGTTATACCATAATGACATTGTATTGTCAAATTTTGTCAATATTTTGAATTATCAACTTTCTTTTTTAATTTCTTAAATAATTCAAATTTAGGCAGTTTCCTAGTTAATTTCCATTTAAAATTATGGAATTTATTACTGCTTCACCAATTACCTTCATATTCTTTTTCAATTTTGAGTTTATTTCAACTTATCCGATCACCTTAATATATTTTTGCTTTTCTAGAATTCATTTTTACGTCACCTATCACCTTCATATTTATTTATATTCTTGAAATTATATAATTTCATTAATTATTGAATTCCTCTTCATAGTTGACTAGCTCAAAAAACACCATTAAAACTAGTTTTTGGACATCTTTTTTGGGAACCCATATATTCATACCATTCGAAATTAAATTATCAATTTACACGGATAATGGAATTGTTTTATAACGTAAAATGAGTTGAATTTTACAACGAAAATTTGAAAATGGTCAATGAAGCAATCTGTAGTGTAGTAAACATTTACAACCGGTCGATTAACAATATTTTACAAATGAAACAAATCAAAACATAGATTTATTGAAGAATATAACACGATGATAAAATCAATAACGATTCATACACAAACAAAATCAATAACCATTCATAAATAGTTAAACTAATAAATCACAAAAATCTCAGCAACATTTTCAAACATCAAATCCTCGTTAATTGCATATTAATGAAAACCACATCTTACCGTCATTAACACAAAACACGTAAATGAAAAAACCCTAAATCGAAAATTTTAACCCGAAGATTCGCATGCATTGATAGGAGATGAAATCCTATAGTTACATGAACTTTTAAAACCAGAAATACATCATCAAGAGTTTTAAAACCGATTTAAATATAACAAGTGGTTAAGAAAACATTTTTTTCAAAAAAAAAAAACGAGGGATAAAAAATAAATATATGTTAGTCACCAAGAGGTTTACATCAGTGGAACACTATGAAAGCCTTATGGTGAAACTAGATTTGAACAAAAATGTCGATTGTGTATGGTGAAACTAGACTTCGGATTTTTTACTTTTAAGAGAAAATCGTTTGATATCTTTGCATGCGGTGATTATGATTTTCTCTATCCTAGAATCCTAATGGTTTTATGTTTTGTTTTAATTGTTTGCAAGTTTCTAGGGATTAATTAACTTTGAAAATGAAATTGTTTTTTTAATTCATTAATTATATGTTTGGGCATGAACTTTTTTAGGGTAAAAATTGGAATTAAATGTTTGTAAACTAAATTGCTTGACATTTATACGAGTTACAAAATGTTGGTTATATCTGAAACGGCATACATATATAAGACTACTATATATAGTAACTTTTTTTTCGACGAACTTCGTTGCCAGATTCCGACCAATTCTGTTGAATTGCGATGAACTCACGTATGCACTTTTCTTTAAAGGTGTTTTTTGTAAAAAAGAAAAATGAGACAAAAATTTATTTTGAAATAGAGTCAAACATAACAAATATAATTTTGATATTTCAAATAAAATTGAGTATGAAATTTCTCTTTCCAAAACCGAAGGAAAGTTCTATGCTTATCTTGATAATACCTTATCATCCCATATTCTTTTCTACCGCAAATCTTTCTAACAGCATTCGGAAAAAAATAAAAAATAAATGATTTAAAACAAACAATTAATACACAAGTCAACTAAAACTTGAAAAATTTCTAGATAGTCAAAATTTTGTAAACTTTTGGCACATATTCGCACAATATTGTTCATATGTAATAGTGTAAATATTGTGTACATATTATTCATATGCAATAAAAAAAACTATTACGAATATGATTTTACCAAAAATTTAGAATTTTATTTTTACTAAAATGATAAACCAAAAATGTTAGCAAGGGTATATATTCAAAAATAATCAACCTCATTTGATGAAACTGAAAGAAACACACTGCACCATAAAAGACGTTGGAGATGTTCTTACAAAATATGGACCTAAAATTATAGTGAAGACTATTATCTACCGAGGCATTTAATAGTATTCTTTTTTTTTTGAAAAATCATTTTATAGTATTCTTGCTTGTCAAATTTTTTACCATAAAAGTTCTACCTGCAACACTGAAAATTCCTCAGGATTAAGAATACGTCGAATGGTTATAACAAGAAATGCACAAGAGTCATAGACAGGGATAGAGAATTTACTGGACCAAGAAAGAAATCAAGAATTAAGGGAAATAATCTTGAAATATCACAGGATTGGGAACAAGCTCAAACTTGTGATTGAAAATTGAGAACTTTTTCTCACTTGAAGGTAGAGAGCCTTGGAAGTTTGTCTCGGAGATAGTACAGTCTTGCTCTCCTCACCTTCCTATGGCTTACCACTTTAATCTCTTTGATGTTTGGTGAGTATCTGCATACACAGAAAAAAAAAATGAGTCATCCATAAAAATAAAATAAAAAAATAAAAACGAAAGAATATTGTTTAAGACTCGGATGAAAAACTCTGTGAAGTTCACAATTTACAACCTCATTCTCTTCTGTTATTTTTGGAGCCTAATAATTTGTTTGATCAGAAGTGCAAAGGAAAAAACATGTTAGGTTACTAGATGTGAGGGGAATTACTATATAGTGTTATTTGAAGCTTGTATTACTCTTTAATTATGTGGGATTTGTATGAGAAGTTTATCAAATCCTTTATGAAGAATTCTTGAAAGCCTTAGGTCTCTAGAATTACACAGAGATCCCATCAATACAAATCCAAATTGATAAATTAATATCAAGTATTGATACAGTCCTCTGGAAATATTTCTCTTCTTCATCGAGGACATGTCACGAGCTAGCAATTATTTGTCAATCAATATTACAAAATGCTTTCATGACTGTATGTCTTTATCATGTTCTTGTCCTAGATCAGTCTCCAGTTTCACGACTAATCTACAGTTTCAATAAGAAATTAGGTAGAAATATCGAACATCAATATAGGCAGGCATTACAATTTCTGGGTCTCTTAATTGTTAATTATATTTTTTTTACAGTAACTTTCAATTGAACATGCCACTTTCGCTGACTGAATACTCCATAAGAAGGCGGGTAGATTTAGTTTCAGTGAAAAGTTCTACAAAAAATATATCACAATACAACGGCTCCAAAAAGCAACACTCAAACTCTCAAGTGCATTGAAAACTTACAGAGGGAATACAATCTCGACTCCTACACCAGCAATAATTCTCCTGATACGGATTGTCGTGTGAATTCCGGAATTTTGTCTAGACATGACAATACCCTTGTAGATGGACAACCTACGCCTATTCTGGGGAACTTCCTGTAAATCGATCACATAAAAGAAAATCAATAATATTCATGCAAAAATTAAGCAAAAACTAAAATCTAAGGAGGATACGAAAGGCACGAATAACTTAGAATACGAATACGATTACCAGTTTGATTTGCACAATATCTCCGGTTCTGACGTCAGGAATTGGTCTTTCTTTCTCGGAAGCTTCAACTGCTCTCTTATGTAGAATCTAGATAAACAACAAGATTATCTTTTATCGTGACTAAGATCAGACAAGAGTGGGCATAATACATATTGATTGTGTAACTTTTTCCAGCAGAACCTGGTTTGCCAGGCAGAAACAGTAATAAAATGTACGTTTCAGGCATTGATTCTAAACAACAAAATAAGAGGAAGCCAAACAGTTTGGTAACATACAAGCCTAAAGTTCATTTGAACTCAAACAATAAAATAAGACGAAGCCAAGGTGAGACAAGAATCCCCCCAGCGCCACATGTAAAGATTATGCTTCCCTTCTCTGGTTTTACCAACGAAACTCGAGCCAAGCCCTTGGTCAAGCGATCAGAAGATATTCATAAGTCAAAGAGTCAATTATAAGTTGATTTCACTCATAACTAGAACAAGCTATAGTCTAATCTAATTAATTTTAAGATTCTATGTGAAATCAACACTCCCAGGCAGAAATTAATCTACATTCAGTCAACAGTTTCAACCATGTTCAACCCTACTTTCAGGAAATGGCTTCGAATTCCACTACATGTAAGCACCGAGTATACAGAAATCAACGAAGTCTCAAGAATTTTATCATAACCACCACTAAGTATTAGGTAAAGAGACATCCCTTGACTTTAATCTATTTCAGACTTAATTTCCAAATTTTATCATAGTTTTTACTACTCCAATTCAGTAAACACACAAACAAATTAAAAAAGAAAAAGAAAATTTCCAAGTTCCTCTTCGGATTGGGTTCTTAAGAATGAAATTAAAGCCAAAAAAAATAAGAGAACAGGAGTAAATTACCCCCATAACATCTCCAAGCTTGACCCTGGGCTTAAACGGAGTCTTCGGTTCCTCGAAAACCGCGGGTTCTTCCTCTTCTACCGCAACTTCAACATTCTCATCCGCTACTTCACTCGACTCGGCTCTCACAACGAAACTTTTCCTGGAGAACACTGGACCGAAGTTTGAGCCGAAAGAGCTCGAAATCGAAAATCGGCCAGAGTTCAGAGAGCAAGAGCGACGAGCGATGGCCATCGAAAATCCTAGCTTTTTGCCCGGGCATTGGCTAGGATTTCTCGGAATTGTAATAAGAGCCTGTAAAATGTCGTCAATCTCCATTCACTAGGCAAAATGAAAGGAGATGGAGAGAGAGATTTACCTGAGGAACAACTTTGGAAGCCATGGCTACGTTTAAGAGAGATAATGGGCTTTCTACGAGAGAAATGTGGGAGTGTTCGATGTGAGAAAGCTGGTCAGTGAAGAGAGGTCATGGTGGTGTGACTGAGAGGGAAGGGACTCACAAATGAAATGAAGACATTTGCGTTATCTGTTATGATTATCCTTCCACACGCGTTCTGCACGTGATTGTTTTTCTTATTTTTTATTTGTTAATTCTTATTTGGTAATACTTTAAAGCCAAAATTTAGCTTTTTATAAGAATCAAAATATCAAAAATGATTTTGGAGAGACACAACATCGTGAAAATAAATTTTTTAAAGGTAAAAATCATAACTTTTGAAATCTGAAATAAATTTATCAGATATTAAATAACTTTTGAAATAAACAACGCAATTCCTAAAATCATTTTTTTAAACCAAAGCCTTTTTCATATCGGACATTTAAAAATTGATCTATGTTAAATCGCTTTTAGACTAACATTTACGGACACGTGGTGCAAATGGTTTTGGTCATGTGTTGTTCAATCTGTGAACTATTTATTTTCTCTTGTTCATTGAAGAATATGAGAATGAGTTTTTCGAATTTTTTAACACTTGTATAGAGATGATGAATTCGGCACGAAAGCCTTTGGGTGTAGGAAGGAGTGAATGTATTATCTTCCAATTTAGAAAGAATGGAAGAAAATTATTCATTTATTGTGAAGGATATTTGGTAGATTTTTGTGTGTTTGATCTTTTGATGTTTTTTCCTCTTGCACTAAAAGATCTTTTTTCTCTAAGTAATTAGTTTTGGAGAGGATTTTTGAAAGATTTTCTCGCTGGTCCGAAAAAGTCTCGTTTTTGTGTTTGCGCTTGGGTATTTATAGCGAACTAGTGGGGTATGAGGGTAAGTTTGTTATTTGATGAGGATGATTGTCCTTGAGTGTATCGTTTGTTGAAATTTGGTTCACGATTAACCTATTATATTATGTAACATGTCTAAATATGGCGGAAATACATAACATGACATAATATGTTAAAACTCATATTCATTAACCATGGCATTTAAAATCAACTAACATGTCAATAAATTCTAAACATGTCAACACAACAAATTGAACACACTAGCAACCTATAACATTTATAACTGTAGATACAATTTGTTTACAAAACTTACATAGAGGTTGGAATCAACCTCGCGTGCGTCTCTTTTTGGCCGAGAAGAGCGCGTGCCTCGCCTTTGTCGCCTAGGTTGTCACCAGCCCTGTACTCCAAAAACTCATACAAACTACCACAAGTTGATTCAATGATATTACACTCGGGGTATTTCAGAGATAAAAAAAGTGGGCTCTTTATGTGAACAACGAGAGAAAGAGAAAACTCAAAGGATCAAGGAATTCGAGAAAACAATTTTTCCTTTCACTCTCTCTTTGTATCTCTCGGCCAAGACTATCACACAGAGAGGGGATGGCCGAGAATATCATATTAGGGTTAGGGTTTCATGATATAAGACATCCTTTTATATCTGAGAGAATGTGCTTCAGTCAGGTCAAAATCAGATAGTGGCCTAGTAGTCAAAATTAAGCCCAACAATCCTTTTAATGAGTTTAAAAATAATTTTCCAATTTAGAATTCATTAATTATGGCCAGCCAACTATTATTCTTATCCTCCAAATTTATTAGATTTATTTCTAAAATAATATTTATTTGAATCACAAAATAAATATTTATATTAGACATGTCATTAGTTTTGTTCATACTATGCAAACAAGAAACGAGAAAATATTTTTTTTCATTTTTATTTATTTGAATCACAAAATTTTATGATTATCAATTATTTATTTAATTACATAGAAAATAATTTTCTTAGTGTAAATCACAATTTACATTCAATGAGAAAATCAATTGTTCTAGTTCACTAAATCCCGTCCGAGAGTCTATCATTGATACCTTATGGACCCACATAAATGAAGCTTTTGAATAAAGTTCGGACACAAAAGTTCATAATCTTTTTCCGACTTTCAATTCTTAATATTAGTTGATTCCAATAGAGGACTAATATTGAAACTCTCTAAGTTCATATGCGTTTATATTTCCGTTTGATGTGATAAAATTATTCTACACACGATCCACAATGTATTTTACGATATTACCCTTTGTGTGTATCATTAACTTGGAGGAATGTAAAATTATTTTTTACCCCTGATTTATTATTTCACCAACTCTTTTGTTATTTGTGAATGAGAAAAACATAAAGTGAGATGTCTCAATATGTCACATATTTTATTCAAGGAATGTTTCATTCGTTGAATACCATGCCCGGTTTATTCGCTCACACTCTCATAATAAAGCATGGTGTGATACTAATGCATTAGCATTGTCTCAACACAAATTTCGTAATTGTGAATAACATAATTATATGAAACAGTATTATGACACCAACCGTTGGGTCAATGCCCATTAACAAATCAAATGTCATAAACTGTTACAAGAATATGTGCATTCACTTCAAGATTTAGGTAATTATCAAAATACCCCTCGTATGTGATCTTGAAACTTCGAGTGATTAAACGATTTTATCTCGAGCTTCAAAACATCACTGGTCTTGTTTAATGTCTTCATTAAGATATCAAGAATAAGTCATAGAGTCACAACTTTCTATATAACAAGATATGATATCGTTTATTTATTCAAACAATCAACACTCCGACTCGATTGCCCAATCGATCTTTAGATTGTAAAATATTATTTAAACTAGTCATAAGAGCGTATCTTGTCAAGTATGTACTTAGCACATATTTCATTTATGACAGTATTAGAGCGTAGCAAACATACATAAACACAATCTTAAATAAGAATGATATTTAGTTTTATTTAAAGTTTCAACAAAACAAAATACAAAATGTATTTAAATGTTTGATATCTATTTTGTGGGCACAAATGCCTACAAACTCCCACTTTATTCAAAGGAGATGTGAATTATCTTTCATTCCTAAGCCTGCTAGGTGTCCCTCAAAAGACTTTACTCGTTAAAGGCTTCGTGAAAGGATCAGCAAGGTTATCTAACGTTGAGATCTTCATAACTTCAGTGTCTCCTCTCTGAACGATATCTTGTACGAGGTGTTATTTCTATTCTATGTGTTTTGACGGCTTGTGAATTCTTGGTTCCTTACAGTTAGGAACAGCCCCCCTATTATCGCAATATAGTTTAATGGGCTCGTTGGCACTTGGAACTACTTCTCATGTCCTCTATTCTTGAGGAGTCTTGGGAAATTTCTCATTAGAGAGATGCACTCCATGTCTGAAAGGTAACTGTCCTTTCTTGGAGTCTTGCATACTGAAACGATCCATGATCCTAGAAATATAAGATGCATGAGATAGCGCTAACTTTCGGTTCTTCCGATGTCTAAATATTTGAATCCCCAGAATGTAAGCCGCTTCTCCAAGATCTTTCATATCAAACTGCTTTGACAGCCATATATTTACCTCTGATAACTTTCCTACATCATTCACAATGAGCAGTATGTCATCGACATATAGGATTAGGAAGACTACTTTGCCATCGTTTATCATCTTATAAATGTATGGCTCATCTACTGACTAATCAATGTCATAGCCTTTTACAGTCTCATCGAATATGATATTCAACGAACTAGATGCTTGCTTCTGTCCATAAATGGACTTCAGCAATTCATAAATCTTGATCTCTTGGCTCTTCTTCATGAACCCGTCTAGTTGAGCCATATAAATCCGCTCGTCAAGATTTCCATTCAAAAATGCTGGGAGCAGCAATGGATAAAATAGTATGGATTGACTTCAGTATCGTGACTGGAGACAAAGTATCCTCATAATCGATACCTTCCTTTTTGTGTGAACACCTTTTGTTGGAATAAGTCTAGGGTTAAGAAAAAAAATTCATTAATCATATTAATGGCGGAATATAAAAATTTCTTTTACTAGTAAAACAATTTTTACTAACGTAGATAAAATGCATATACATGTTATAAATTAAAAACATTATTTAATTACTTGAATACTAACCTTTCCCGTAGCTTGATCTTGAGAAATGTTGATCTTCTCTTCTAGCTCGATTCCTTCACTTCTAGTCTTGAACTTGAGAAACCTAAGGTTTCTATTACAAGAGTCTATAGAGGTTTAGAAGGATTTGTGTGTGGGCACAATTAAACAAAATAGCTCAAGAACAACTCTATGAGCTAGAGAGCTAATTAAGCCTAAGTCTAATGAGGACTTAGGTGCCAAAATAAAAGAAGTATTTTGAGAGAGAGAGAGAGGGGGTTCGGCCAAATAGAGATAGAGAGAGAGAGAGCAAGAATGAAGTTTTGAAAAAAAAAACCAGTGTTCACATCTCTATGTGAGGCTCTATTTATAGGGGAAGGAAAAATCTATAAAGGTCAATTATGCATTCATGAAAGAATAATGCATTCATGACACAATATTTGATTTGTTGGGATTGGTGCCCACAAAGGAGATATTAGACATTGAAATACATTTGTATTTACATTTTTCTGAAATAGTAATATTAATAAATATTCAGTTGTTTGGGTTTATGTATGAGTGCTACGGTCTGAAACTGTAATCAACGAAAAGGGTGTTAAATACAGATTTAATATGATAACCCCTTGTGACTAGTTTGAACCATTTGTTCGCAATCTTAAGACCGATAGAGCAATCGGGTCTAATTAACGATTGCTTGAATGAATCATGATATCTCATCATGTGATATAGAGAGTTGTGACTCTATGATTCATCCTTGATATCTTATAGAAGATATTGAACAAGACCTGTGATACTTAGAAGCTCGAGATAAAACCGTTTAACCACTCGAAGCTTCAAGATGACATATGAGGGTACTTTGGTACTTACCTAAATCCTGAAGTGAATATATAATTGATGTTACACTTTATGACATTTGATATGTCAATGGGCAATGACTAAGTTATAGTTTCATTTGACCCGACGGTTGGTGTCATAACGATGTGATATTGGGTTATATGATTCACAGATATGAAATTCATGTTGAAACAATGCAGCATCATTAGTGTCACACTATGCTTTGTTATGAGAGTGTGAATGAATAAACCTGGCCAGGTATTCATCGGATAAGAAAATTCTTTGATTAAAACATGTGACATGTATAGACATCTCACTCTATGTTTTTCTCATTCACAAATAATAAAAGGAGTTAGTGAAATAATAACTAAAGGGGTAATAATTTTATGTTCCCCTTAGTTAATGATACACATGAAGGGTAATATCGTAAAGTACTCCATGGACCGTGTGAATAATTATTTTGTCACATCAAACGGAAAATATACGCGTATGAACAGAGAGAATGTCAGTATTGGTCCTTTAGTGGAATCGACCAATATTATGAATTAAAAGACGGAAAAGGTTTGTGAACTTTTGAGTCCGATCTTTATTCTAAAGCTTCGTTCATATGGGTCCATAAGATCTCAATGATAGACACTTGGAATAGATTAAATGAACTAGAATTATTAATTAACTCATCAAATATAAATTGTGATTTATATCGGGAAAGTTATTTTTCTAAAAAACTTAATAAATAATTAGTTATTTATTGTTACGTTTATTTCTTGAGTCATAGAGTATCGTTATGTTGATAATAATACTCTTTTGTGATTCAAATAAATAAAAGAAGAAAATGAATAATTTCTCGTTTCGTACTTATAAGTATGAATTTTTTTTAATGAAATGTCATTAAATAAAATGAGATTCTAAATTAATTGAATTTAGAAATAAATCAAAAGAATTTGAGAATAAATTAGAAGTATATGGCCGAATATGAGAGGGAGAGTTGGCTAAAAATTAAAGTGATTGGGTAATGGGTTTGACCTAACTTAAGCCCAAAATTAAACTATTTATAAAAGGGCTTAAGAAAATCCTAATCATTAACCTTAACCCTAAAACATTCGGCCAAACCCTAACTCGTTTTTCTTGTTCCTTGTTTTGATTCTCGTGAGTTCATGGGAGCCCACCCTCTAGATCTCAACATACTCCTCGTGTGTATGATTTATTCTGAAAATTGTTTTTAGAATTGTTTTAAAAGGTTATTAAAGCTCCCAGCCGGCTGGATTCCTTTCCAGCCTCCAATCCCGCGAAGTCACCCTGTCAGACGAGCAATCCGGTGAAGATATCCAGTTCGGCGTCCCTTCCAGATTCATGCAAAGGCGTCCAGGTCCCAGTCTGGTCAAGAAGTGCCAATCAGGCGAAGGTCACCTGTCCGGCGAAGGTCACCAGTCCGGCGAAGGTCGTCTGTCTGGCGAAGGTCACCTGTCTTGGGGGTCACCTGTCAGGTGAAGCTCCCCTGTCCGGCGTATCCCTTGCATGGCGAGAAGTCCCTGTCCGGCGTCCCTGCTTCCTAACCGGCCAGCGCGCGCCTGGGGTAATCCGGCGAGCCTCCTTTCGAGCGTGGAACTGGCGTGGTCTTCCGACGATAGGGAGCAACATCGAGATAATTTATTATCCTTATTGTAAGTATTATCAACATTTTAAATTACTAATAATATATAAATTGTTTATATAGGTTGTTAGTATTTTATTTTTTGAGTGTATGTTTTGATAAATTGTTTATTAACCACGTAATTAAATTTTAATGCCTTAGTTTGTTTATATATATTAAACTTAGTTTTAATATATTAGATTAAATTATATTTTTCCGCCACATAGGATGTGTAATATAATTAAATTGTTTAAATTTTTAAATTAATTCCAGCATGATTTTCTCTTCCCTTTCTCTCTTAGTTTGGCCGGTCATATACCTTATTTATTTCCTTCTCAAGGAAATTCATTTCCTCTTTTCCTTTTGGGTAACTATCCTTATAATTAAAGGGAAATTAAACTCTCCTCTTGATGCATTATTTTGGCCGAACTCCTACCTAGGGGGGAGCATCTAGATGCTTCCTTATTTCTTTTAAGACAATTCTTAAAATACCCATTGTAGAATTATTATTGCACAAATAAAGAAATTAATTTCATAATACCTTAAACGACTTTTCGGCTCTAGAAAATAATATATATTTTCATCGTATGAAAATATTCAAAATCCTATTTTGACATTCACATCATTTTATGTCCATGTGGACAAAAATACCCTTTAGTCATTTTTCGTGAAAAAGTCTAGTTGAACATTTAAACTTATTTTGACTTAGCTTTCAGTTTAACAATCCTACTCTAATGACCTGTAATAGTGACCTTATGGATCCAAATGAAAAAAGCTTTAGCTTATATACTTGGACTTAAAAGTTCACAAACCTTTTCGGAGTATTAGCTTAATGTCAACTGACTCCACTAAAGAGTTGACACTGAGAATCTCTCGGTTCAAATGAATTTATTTTCTACTCAAAATCAACTTAATTATATTAAGCGGTTCCATTAAGTCTTATCTATGTTTATCCTTCATAAATATCATCAACTAGTTGAGATTTATAAATTTACCATTTTACCCTTCTAGTTGTTATTTCCTCAACTCCTTTGTTACTTGTGAGTAAGTTAGAAACAATGTATTGACGAGGAGCTAACAAGTCACATTGTTTCATCCAAATAAAGTCGCTACTTAATTTTGGATACTGCACAGTTCATTTATTCACAATTCAAGTAATAAAGCATGAGGTGATATATATTGCATCTCAGCAATCTTATACATGAATTTCATATGAGAACTTCACAAAGGTTGTTCATGACATCTTCATAACTTAATATCTCACCAACTGGCCTAGTCTAGATCGCATAATGGATCTAGAATTTGACTTTCTCAAATGAGAATATTAATGCTATGAAATGACATGTCTCATTTCAGGATTTAGGTAAGCATGATGCAATTCATACATAGTGACCTTTAGACTGAAAATGTTAAATTGTTTGGTCTTACATTGTCTATAAAGGTGCATTGGTCAATTCAGTATCTTTGGAAGATACACTGGAAAAACTATAGAGTTCCTAACTCTCTATGCGTCATAACTAGGCAGCATAGATACTCCCAACAATCATACTAGGATCAATAGTTCGTTGATATTTAGATTATGAATATTTCATTTTAACGAAACCATGAAGAGTTTGTTCACGCAAATCTACGTTTGTCTCTTCATACATTTTTAGATTTGATTAAGAACTATAAGACTATTGAATATCATAAATCTTCAATGAAACTAAAAAGGAATGAATGAATGTTTCAACTTTTATTAATTAAATCAGCAAATTACAATAAGGACTTTATAAAGATTTATATATTAGATCAATATGTAAATAAACAATCTTCTTGTGGGCATCTCTGCCAACCCCTTTGCCACAAGTCATGCCTTATATGTCTCAACATTTCCATCTGATCCTCTTTTCTTCTTACATCAACTTACACACAACAGGTTTAATTCCTTGGGGTGGATCTACAAGTTTCTAGACCTCGTTGACATACATCGAATGCATTTCAACGTACGAGGCTTCTCGCCATAGGTTTTCTTTGGAACCCTGCATCGCTTGGGATAATGATACTGGATCATCTTCCTCCTTTTATGCGATTGTAGTCTAAGCCTCTCTGATAAACATGTATTGTTCAGGTTGTCGTACAATCATTCTGCTGCAACGAATCACAGTGGGCTCACTTTCTGATTGTGGTTCTTCCACTCTTGGTGTAGGACTAGTCCTAACTTGTGAAGTACCCGCTACTTTACCCAACATTTTCTAAATCACAAGTTTCCTCTTCAAGAAACCTAGCATTCGTGCTAACATACGTTTTCTTGTCAGTAGGACTATTGAAGGTGTACCCTTTCGTCTATTCAAGATATCATGTTGGAATGCGTCCATGCTAAAGAACAATTTATCATTAACGAGTTAAGGGTGGAATATAAAAATTTCTTTATAAGTAAAATAATTTTACTTACCTAGGCAAAGTGCATGAACATCTAATTATTTAAAAACATTATCTAAATATAATTTTCTTGATACTAACATTTCTTGTAACTTGATCTTGGAGAAGCCTGAGGAAAGGTTGATTTTATCGTCTTCCTCATTTTCTTCACACTAGTCTTGAACTGGAGAAACCTAAGGTTTCTATTACAAGAGTCTATAGAGGGTTTGAAAGATTTGTTGGTGCGCACAATTGAACACAATAACTCAAGAACAAGTCTATGAGCTAAATAGCTAATTTAAGCCTAAGTCTAATGAGGACTTAGATGTCAAAATAAAAGATATATTTTAGAGAGAGAGGGAGAGGAAGTGGTCAGCCACAATGGTATTTTTTTCTCGAAAAATGTCTAAATGGTATTTTTGTCCACATGGACATAAAAAGATGTGAATGTCAAAATAAGATTTTGAATATTTTCATGTGATGGAAATTTAAATTAGTTTCTAAAGCCGAGAAGTCATTTGAGGCATTATGAGATTAATTTCATTACTTGTGCAATATTAATTCTACAATGGGTATTTTAAGAATTGTCTTAAAATAAATAAGGAAGCATCTAGAAGCTCCCCCTAGGTAGAATCTCGGCCAAGCATCATAGAGAGAAGGAAATGATTTTTAGAAATTATATTTCCTTTAATTATAAAGATAATTACTCAAAAGGAAACGAGGAAATAAATTTCTTTGAGGAGGAAACAAATGTGCTAAGTGAGGAAACAAATTTTTATCACAAATAACATAGAATGGCCGGCCATATATTAGAGGAAGAGGAGAAAAATCAAATATTGTATCCTGAATGCACAATAGGAAAGGGTAAATATCCTTTCTTGATTTCCTTCTCCTATAAATAGAGTCTCACATAGAGATGTGAAAAGAAGCTTTCGTCTTGCTCTTTCTTGCATTGTGGCCGTCCCTCTCTTCTCTCTCTCTCTAGAAAATACTTCTTTTATTTTGACACCTAAGTCGTCATTAGACTTAGGCTTAATTAGCTCTCTAGCTCATAAACTTTTTCTTGAGCTATTGTGTTTAATTGTGCTCACACACATGTCCTTTCAAACCTCTATAGACTCTTGTAATAGAAACCTTAGGTATTTCGAGTTCACGTTTAGGCTTGAAGGAATCGAGCTAGAAGAGAAGATCAACCTTTCTCAAGATCCATCCAAATCAAGGTGCAAGAAAGGTTAGTATTCAAGCTCTCTAAATAATGTTTTAATTATAACATGTATATGCACTTTGTTTAGGTTAGTAAAGATTGTTTTACTAGTAAAATAAAATTTTATTTTCCGTCATCAATGTGTTAATGATAAATGTTTCTTAACCCTAGACCTATTCCAACACAGACATCATAGATTCTCCCAACAATCATACTAGGATGAATAGTCCGTTAATTTTTAGATTGTGAATATTTCGTTTTAAGCAAACCATGAAGAGTTTGTTCACGCAAAACTACATTTGTCTCTCTTGGCAGAGATGCCCACAAGAAGATTATTTATTTGCATATCAATGTAATATAAATTTCTCTCATAAATCCTTATTGTAATTTTTGGATTAAATTAATAGAAGTTGAAACATTCATTCATTCATATTTCTTTGATTGAAGATTTATGATATTCAATAGTCTTATAAACCTTAATGAAACCTAACATCGTATGAATGAAAAATGTAAATTTGTGCGAACAAACTCTTCATGGTTTGATTAAAACATATTATTCACAGTCTAAAGATCAACGAACTATTGATCCTAATACGACTGTTGGAAGAATCTATGATGTCTGGTTACGAGGCATAGAGAGTTAGGAACTCTAGAGTTCTTCCAGTGTATTTTCCGAAGATGCTGAATTGACGAGTTCACCTTTACAGACAATGTAAGAACAAACCATTTAACATTTTCTATCTCTAGGTCACTATGTATGAATCACATCATGCTTACCTTAATCCTGAAATGAGACATGTCATTTCATAACTTCAATATATTCATTTTAAAAAGTGACACTCTAGATCTAAATTTGTGAACTAGATGCGCTCTATTGGTGATGTATGGGGTTATGAAGTTGACATGAGTATACTTTGTGAAGTTCTCATAGATATGGAATTCATGTACAAGATTGTTGAAATGCAATGTATAGCACCTCATGCTTTATTACTTGGATTGTGAATAAATGTACCAGCAGGTGTTCAAATAGAATAAATGATTCTTTTGGATGAAACGTTGTGACTTGTTAGCTCCTGGTCAATACATCGTTTCTAACTTATTCACAAGTATTAAAGGAGTTGAGGAAATAACAACTAGAATGGTAAAATGGTAATTTTATAAATCTCATCTAGTTGATGATATTCATGAAGGGTAATTATTCGATAATATTCAACGGATCCACTCATCACAAATAAGTAGACTTTTGAGTAGAAAATATATGCATTTGAACCGAGAGATTTCAGGGTACACTATTTAATGGAGTCAGTTGACATTAAACTAGACTTCGATAAGTTTGTGAAATTTGACTCCATGAGTACTAGTTAAAGCTTTGTTCATTCGGGTCCATGAGGGCACTATCACAAGTCATTAGAATAGAGTTTGTTAAACTAGAAGCTAAGTCAAAATAAGTTCAATTATTGAACTAGATGTATTCTTCAAAAATGGTCCAAAGGGTATTTTCATCCTTAATGATAATTGAAGAAAAATGTCAAAATAAGATTTTGAATTTTTTCACAAATTGATTTAAGTTTACACGGCAGAAAATAGGTTTTCAAGCTTAGTCTGGGCAATATTATTTTCCTTATTTGGTTTTGAACAAATTAGGAAGTAAATATGTGTGTGTAGACACCCATATGGCCGGTCATATTACATTAAGGGAGATAGAAAAATTTCACTTTTTATGTGGTGCATTATTGTATATTCGTAATTTCCCAAAAGAAAAGAGAAAATGAATTTCTTTGAGAAGAAAACAAATGTGCTAACTTAGAAAACAAATTTCCATTACTTATGACGTAGGGTGGCCGACCATGGAGACGAGAAAGGGCGGAGAAAATTAAAGTTTGTGTCATGAATACACAATAGGAAAGAATAATTACCCTTTCTTGTATTTCTTTCTCCTATAAATAGAGCCTTACATTGCGATGTGAAAATAAATTTTTTGGTCTTGCTCTCTCTCTTCTAGCCGACCAACCTTCTCCCTATCTCTCTCTAAAATACTCTTTTATTTTTCCATCTAGATTCTCCCTTTATCTAAAGAATTAGCTTATGATCCAAGAGAGTGAGACTCCATGTCTAGGCCCTTCTTAGAGTCTTGCATAGTGAAACTATCCATCATCTTATCTATATAAGATGCTTGGGAGAGATAATTTAAACTGCTTAACTAATAAGGTTTTAACCTCAGATAATTTACTCATGTCATTACCAATGAGTAGTATATCATCGACATATAATACCAGAAACACAACGTTGCCCTCGTGTGTTAACTTATAAACACAAGGTTCATCTATTGACTAATCAAAACTGAGGCTTTTTCTAGTTTCATAGAATCTAATATTCCATGACCTAGATGCTTTCTTTAATCCATAAATGGATTTAAGCAACTCGCAAACCTTGGTCTCTTGACCACGTTTCACGAAACCTTTTGGTTGAGCCATGAAAATGCGCTCGTCAAGATTTCCTTTGAGAAAAGGAGCCTTAACATCCATTTTCAAGATCTCATAATCGAGAGCGACAACTATGTATAGAATTATGCGGATGGATTTAAGCATTGCGACAGACGAGAAGGTTACTTCATAATCGATACCTTTCCTTTGAGTGCAACTCTTAGCCACTAGTCGCACATTGAACGTCTCAACGTTCCAATCCGGATCACTTTTCTTCTTATAGATCCACTTTCACCCTACGAGTTTAACCCCTTCATGTAGGTCTACAAGTTTTTAGACTTTGTTCACATACATCAAATGCATCTCAACTTTCATCCAGACTTTGTTACCTTTAGTGGGGTTGTTGCTAACTCAAAGGAACCTAGAAGCCATAAGTGCTCTAAGTATATTGAGAGGAAATACCATTTGATTAGAGAGATCGTGCAACATAGAGACGTGGAGGTGAAAAAGATCTCAAATGTGGACTATCTTGCAGATCCATGCACCAAAGCCCTATCCAACAAAGTCTTTGACCAATATCGAGACGAATTAGGCATGAAGGACTACTCTCAGCTTCTATGATTCAAGTGGGAGTTTGTTGACAGAGATACCCACAAGAAGATTATTTATTTACATATGGATGTAATATAAATCTATATTGTAATTTACTAATTAAATTAGTGAAACTTGAAACATTCATTCTTTCTTTTTTTGTTTGTTTGAAGATTTATTATATTCTATAGTCTTATAGTCCTTAATCAAACCTAAAAACGTATGAAGAGACAAATGTAGATTTGCATGAACAAACTCTTCATGGCTTGCTTAAAACAGAATATTCACAATCTAAAGATCACCGGACTATTGATCCTTGTATGATTGTTGGGAGGATCTATGATGTCTGGTTACGAGGCATAGAGAGTTAGAAGCTCTATAGTTCTTTCAGTTTATATTCCGAAGATACTGAATCGATCGGTGGAACTTTAGAGACAATGTACAAACAAATCATTTAACCTCTTCTATCTCAAGTTCACGATGTATGAATTGCATCGTGCTTACCTAAATCCTGAAATAAGACATGTCATTTCATAACTTACATATTTTCATTTGAGAAAGTCAAATTCTAGGTCCACTAAGTGATCTAGACTAGACAAATTAGTGAGATATTAAGTTATGAAAATGTCATGAACCAGTTTTGTGAAGTTCTCATAGATATGAAATTCAAGTACATGATTCCTGAAATGCAATGTATATCACCTCATGCTTTATTACTTGGATTGTGAATACATGAACCGTGCAGTATATGAAATCAAGTAACGACTTTATTTGAATGAAACAATGTGACTTGTTAGCTACTCGCCAATACATTGTTTCTAACTTATTCACAAGTAACAAAGGAGTTGACGAAATAACAACTAGAAGGGTAAAATGGTAATCGTATAAATCTCATCTAGTTGATGATATTCATGAAGGGTAATCATAGATAACATTCAATGCATCCAATTAACATAATTAAGTTGAGTTTGAGTAGAAAAGAAATCCATTTGAACCGAGAGATTCTCAGTGTCAACTCTTTAGTGGAGTCAGTTGACATGAACCTAATACTCTAAATTTTTTTGAACTTTTGAGTCTGAGTATAGTAGCTCAAGCTTTGTTTGTTTTGATCCATAAGGTCACTATTATAGGTCATTATAGTAGGTTTGTTAAACAAGAAGTTAAGTCAAACTAAGTTCAAGGGTTGAACTAGATATTTTCTCGGAAAATGTCTAAAGGGTATTTCCGTCCACATGGTCATAAAATGATGTGAATGTCAAAATAAGATTTTGAATATTTCATATGATGGAAATATTAATTAGTTTCTAAAGCCGAGAAGTCGTTTGAGGCATTATGAAATTAATTTCATTTTTTGTGCAATATTAATTCTACAATGGATATTTTAGAAATTGTCTTAAAAGTAATAAGTAAGCATATAGAAGCTCCCTCTAGGTAGAATTTCGGCCAAGCATCATAGAGGAGAGAGAGAAATATCTTTTATTATTTTGTGCATTATTACCTATTTTTAATTGCCCAAAAGAAAAGAGGAAATGAATTTTTTTGAGAAGGAAACAAATTTGCTAAGTGAGGAAATAATTACCCCTAACTAATACTCAAGGATGGACGGCTATGTGCAAGAGAAATGAGAGAGAAAATCAAATATTGTGTCATGAATACACAATCGGAAAGAGTAATATATTTTTCTTGTATTTCCTTCTCCTATAAATAGAGGCTCACATTGAGATGTGAAAAAAGGTTTTTGCTCTTGTTTTCTCTATAGTTGGCCGACCATATTACTCCTCTCTCTCTCTCTCTCTCTCTCTCTCTCTCTCTCTCTCTGTCTCTCTCTCTCTCTCTCCAAATATCTCTTTTATTTTGGAATCTAAGTCCTCATTAAACTTAAGCTTAAATTAACTCTTTAGCTCATAGATTTGTTCTTGAGTTATTGTGTTTAATTGTGCCCACACACAAATCCTTCAAACCCTCTATAGACTATTGCTATAGTAAAATTGTTTTACTAGTAAATAATTTTTTTATATTTTCTAACTCTAGACCTATTCCAACAAGAAGTCTCTCAGCAATCCGCAACTCCTTCATGAGCTCGGTTATAGAATATTCAAGCTTGTTGATGGAGTAGTTCAGATGGAAGTTATCGAAAGAATCCGTCAGAGTATCCAATATCATGTCGACCTTCGTGAGTCTATCAATCTCTGGTATGAGAATCTCCATATCGTTTAGGTGACCCTTGATCAATATCATGTGTTCCCGAGCTGGAGTTCCCGGCTTCATCCGAAAATTCATGAAATTGCGGATAGCTTGCTTCCTTGCCTTACGCCCATGACACCCAAATATCTCGAGGAGATTATAGAGAATTTCATTTGCCGTGGGTATGTTCCGGTGAGATTGCTGCAACACATTGCTCATGGATGCTAGAATATAGCATCTAGCAATCTCATCGGATCTCATCCACACATCATAAGTGTCATTGTCCTCTTTGCTCGAATCAGCACTAAGAGCATTAGGACACGAGGCTGTGAGAACGTACTTGTGCTTTTCCACCATCAGCACGATGTCGAGGTTACGTTTCCAATCAACGTAATTCTCCCCCTCGAGTTTATTCAAACTAAAAATCGTTTGAAGTGGATTAAAAGACATTTTGCTGAAAATAAATAAATTTAGCATGTGCTACAATTCAAATTATAATGCATGAACAATCCTAATATGGTGTAAAAGAGATAAATAATTCATGGTATTATGAACACAAATAATTAATTACTTTTCCTAGGGGAATCCGTAAATAATCGCTTTTCATCGTCGTGACACATCACTATTTAGTTTGAATCATCCAAGAAGTCACAACTTCTTGTTCTCATTAATTATCATAAACTTTGGTCACTTATTTTTAACGCATAACCTCTATTGGAGGATTACTTTAAAACATAAGTCTAAGTGTACAACCGACATATAAGCCTTTATCCAAGTCACTTTGATAATGATTCTCCTAGGGGAGACCCTGCTTCATCGTTCCTCTTTAAAGCTTGGTTCAATAACAATTTAATTAATGAAGTGATTCCAAAGTACTCCCATCGGAGGGAGGGCCACGACGAGTGACTCTTACTTAAGCACACACAACGTTAATTAAATTTATTTTGGGGACCTTGGGTTGCTTTAGCAACAATCAACCCGAAGTACTCACATTTTTGTTTGCATTCAGTTTACATTTTATAACTATTTTTATAAACTTTAACTATATGATGCATGATTCATTTTAATAAGGCGTTGGTGTTCTATCCTATATGACATGTGATGTGAAAAACAATGAGATAAAATAAATTGAACAAAAATAAATTTAACTCATGTAATGGCCCATTTCTAAAAATTACAACTTATACGAAAATCTTAAAGAAAATAAACTATTTATTATCTTTGCTTAGTCATAGATATTCTTGACGCGTCATTGGATGTCTCGGGTCAGCCCCCGCACGTTCTTCAACGCGCGGCCAAGCCCGAGGTGCTGCTCCTTTTTTATTGTCTTCTCGCTCCCGAATTACAAATTTTAAATTACAATTTAAAATTTTCCCTGCAAATTGAAGATCACAATTATAAATTTAAAAATAAAAACTTGGACGAAAATCGGAAACTATCTTAGGGCCATACAGAAAAGGATCCATCACAAAACACATACACATACATTCACAATGCAACAATCATAAAAAAAAATGTCAACACAATAAATTTAACACACTAGCAACCTATAAAATTTCTAATTGCAGATCCAATTCATTTAGAGAACTTACGTAGAGGTTGGAATCAACCTTGTGTGCTTCTCCTTTTCGCCGAGAAGAGTCAGCCTCATGCGCGCCTAAGCCTCGTCAGAGCAGCCCTTTTCATGTATGCCTTGCCTCGTCGGATTCTCAGCCTGAGTGCGCCTCGCCTCGCCAGAGAACAACTTCCCTTGCGTGCACCTAGCTTAGTTGGAGAAGGATCACGTGTGCACCTCGCTCGACAATCAGAAGTTTTGCGTGTGACTTACACAATCGCGCTTGCCTTACACCCTCGTGCGCGCTGGAGAAAAATTTTGCGCGCGCCTTGTTGGGATTGGTGCCCACAAAGGAGATTTAAGACATTATAAATAATTTGTATTTGATTTTGCTGAGACATTATATAATGTTAAATATTCATTCTTCATTTATGTTTGTGTTTACATATGTATATTACGCTCTGAAACGGTTATCAACGAAAGGGGTGCTAAGTATAGACTTGACAAGATAGCCCCTTGTGACTAATTTAAACATTTGTTCACAATCTTAAGATCGATGGAGCAATCGAATCTGAGTATTGATTGTTTGAATGGATCATGATATCTTATCTCGTGATATAGAGAGTTGTGACTCTATGTTTCATTCTTGATATCTTATAGAAGATATTGAACAAGACCTGTGATACTCTGAAGCTCGAGATAAAACCATTTAAACACTCGAAACTTCAAGATCACATACGAGGGGTATTTTGGTACTTACCTAAATCCTGAAGTGAATGCATAATCGACGTGACACCTCAAGACATTTGATTTTTCAATGGGCAATGGCTAAATTATAGTTACATCTGACCCGACGGTTGGTGTCATAATGCTGTCATGTTGGATTATGTGATTCACAAATACGGAATTCATGTTGAAACAATGCCAATGCATTAGTATCACACTGTGCTTAGTTATGAGAGTGTGAATGAATAAATCTGGCCAGGTATTCATCGAATAAAAACGTTCTTTGATTAAAACATGTGACATGTAAAGACATCTCACTTTATGTTTTTCTCATTCACAAATAACAAAGGAGTTAGTGAAATAATAACTTAGGGGTAAAACGGTAATTTTACATTCCTCTGAGTTACTGATACACATGAAGGGTAATATCGTAAAATACTCTGTGGATCGTGTGAAGAATTGTTTTGTCACATCAAATTGAAAATATACGCATATGAACTTAGAGAGTTTCAATATTAGTCCTTTAGTGGCATCGACTAATATTAAGAATTAAAAGACGGAAAAGGATTGTGAACTTTTGAGTCCAATCTTTATTCTAAAGCTTCATTCATGTGGGTCTATTAGGTCTCAATGATAGACCATCGGACGAGATTTATTGAACAAGGACAATTTGATTTTCTCATTTAAGTAAATTGTGCTTTACACTAAGAAAATATTTTTCTAAGTAATCAAATAAATCATTGGTTATTTATTATTACATTTATTTAATGAATCATATTATGTTAATAAATGGATATTAACATATTAAAATGATTCAAATAAATAAAAAATGAAAATAAATATTTTCTTATTTCATACTATCTTGAATAGTATGGAAATAATGATTTGTCATTAAATAAGTGAGATATTCCAAAATAATTAAATATTATTATGGAATTAAATCAAAATTAATATTTTCGAAATATGACTTATTATACTCGGCCATAATTAATGACTTAGGTCAGAGAATTAATATTTGAAATTAATTAAAAGGATAATGGGCTTAAGTTTGACTATTGGGTTTGACCTAAAAAAAGCCCGCTCCCTCTCTATTTAAATTTTTTTTTGAAAACCCTAACCCTAACTCTAATCACATAATTTTCGACCAACCTCTCTCTCCCTCTTCTCCTGAGTTCTTTGGTCGAAATTTTAGAGAGAGAGATCAAGAAATATTTTCTTGATCTTCCGAAAGTTCTTGAGTGATCCCGAGTGTCCCTTATTGTTCAATTGAAGAGTCCACTCTCTTAAACTCATCAAACCCCGAGGGAATTACCATTGACTCTTCTATTGGTGTTTGAGTGACTTTTACATGCAGGTATTCACTCGAGACGTGAAAAAATTGAGCGAAACGGAGCGAGACTCATTTCAGCCTGCTGGCCGGATTGGGTCGCTTGATTGGTCGCCGGACTTGAGGACTTCCCTTGACTCAAAACGTGCCTAGCTCACCACCGGAGTTTGACGATGAATCTGGCCAAGCCCTTTTACAAGCACCTAGCCCTAGGTGTCTTCCACGTTTTTGTAAATTTTTGCATCAGATTCCATCAGAGGAAGCCACAGCGTCGCAAGCTAATTTTTGGCCGGCCGGCCAAAATCCATTCCGGCGGGTCAGAACTTCCAATCCGGCGGGTCAAATTTCAGAATTTTGACGAGGCCTTCAAGAGTTAGCTAGCAACGCACGAGGTTGTTTACAACCTCACATGTAAGTGTACTAAACGAATTGGATCTATTTTAATGATTTATGAATGTGTTTATAAGTTGTGATGTTTAATGACTAGGTTGTCAGTTTATTAAAATGAGTTTTAATACAGATCATATTATACAATTCCGCCACATTTAGATGTGTTATGTAATATTATTGTTTAAATTGTTAAATAATTTCCAACACACCTCCTCTCGCTGGAGTGCATGACGATGTGAAGTGTGAATGCCTAGCGACGCCTCTTCTTCGTCGGATGAGCCTCGCGCGTACCTTGCTTCTTATCACCTAGGTTGTCACCGGCCCTGTACAAACTACCACAAGTTCATTCAATGATATTACACTCGGGGTATTTCAGAGATAAAAAAGGTGGGCTCTTAATGTGAATAACGGGAGAAAGAGAAAACTCAAAGAATCTAGGAATTCGAGAAAACGATTTTTCCTTTCACTCTTTCTTTGTATCTCTCGGCCAAGACTATCACACAGAGAGGGGATGCCCGAGAATATCAGATTAGGGTTAGGGTTTCATGAAATAAGCATCCTTTTATTTATGGGAGAATGTGCTTTAGTCAGGTCAAAATCAGATAGTGACCCACTAGTCAAACTTAAGCCCAACAATCCTGTTAATGAGTTTTAAAAATAATTTTCTAATCCACAATTCATTAATTACTGCCCGCCAACTATTATTTTTATCCTCCAAATTTATTTGATTTATTTCTAAAATAATATTTAATTAAATTAGAACATCTCATTGATTTAGTGACATGTCATAAATTCCGTTCATACTATGCAAGCAAGTACGAAACGAGATATATTTATTTACATAGTTTATTTATTTTAATCACAAAATTGTATTATTATCAATATAATAATACGATATGATTCATTAAAAAAATGTAATAAGAAATAACCAATTATTTTTTTTAATTACTTAGGAAATACTTTTCTTAGTATAACTTACCATTTATATTCAATGAGAAAATCAATTGTTCTAGTTCACTAAACTTCGTCTGAGAGTCTATCATTGAGACCTTATGGACCTACATGAATGAAGCTTTAGTATAAAGCTCGGATGTAAAAGTTCACAAACTTTTTTTGACTTTTAATTCTTAATATTAGTCGATTCCACTAAAGGACTAATATTAAAACTTTCTAGGTTCATATGCATTTATATTTCCGTTTGATGGGATAAAGCAATTCTTCACAAGATCCACGTTGTATTTTACCATATTACCCTTTGTTTGTATCATTAACTCAAAGGAATGTTTACTGTTTTATCCATGAGTTATTATTTCACCAACTCATTTGTTATTTGTGAGCTAGAAAAACATAAAGTGAGATGTCTGCACATGTCACATGTTTATTCGATGAATACTGGGCCTAGTTTATCTGCTCACACTCTCATAATAGAGCGTGGTGTGATACTAATGTCTTAGCATTGTTTCAACACAAATTCCATATCTGTGAATCACATATTTCAATGAAACAGTATTATGACACCAACCGTCGGGTCAATGAAACTTCATTTAGTCATTTCCCATTGACAAATCAAATGTCATAAAGTATTACAACAAAATATGTATTCACTTCAGGATTTAGGTAATTACCAAAATACCCCTCTTATGTGATTTTGAAGCTTTGAGTTATTAAACGGTTTTATCTCGAACTTCAAATTGTGACAGATCTTGTTCAATATCTTCATCAAGACATCAAGAATAAATTTCAGAATCACAACTCTTTATATTTCAAGATAATATATTGTTAATTTATTCAAGAAATCAATACTAAGATACAATTGTTGTATCGATCTTTATATGCGAACTATTATTTTAAACTAGTCATAAGAATGTATTTTGTCAAGTCTATAATAAGCACTTCTTTTGTTGATGACAGTTTCGAGCGTAGACATTCATGCATAAACACAATCTAAAATAAGAATAAATATTTAATTTCATTTTACTTTCTGCAAAAACAAATACAAATACAAAATGTATTTAAATGTCTAATATCTCATTTGTGGGCATAAATCCGAACATCGTTAGGGGGTGTTGTTATATAGGGATGTCAAGGAAGGAGGGCTCCCTGAAGGAAAGGAGATAGGGGTCTCTGTGGAGGTTCTTTACATGGGGGACGTCCGTCGCTATGAATTTCTTAGTCGAACTTCTTTGTTTGTTCACTTGATTTTGGGAGCCAAACTACCTGTTCAATTTGGGTTGGGCTTTTGTAGTTTTCTTTGAGTAGAAAATATTTCCTGCAACATTAGTCTCCCAATTTTTTGGAGAACATAGTTGTTCAAAAAACTTTGTGTAGATCTTTAGTTGACTTACTTATAACCTTTTATTCTTGTGGTTGTTCTCGTCTCTGAGTCGGGGTAGGTAATTTTGTCTTTGGGGGCCCTCGTGAGGGTGAACCATATGTTGACTTAGGGGATGGTCGTGGCAAAGAAGGGAGGAGAGATGGTGATTTCGAGGATGTAGAATGGAGTTGATCTTTCTGACGGTTGTCGTCCGCTTTTATCTAAGTTGAAGTTTTTCTTTTGTTTTTGTCGTTGTTACTTTCTTGTGTCGTCAGCCGGGCATGCATTTTTTTCTTTTTGGGGTGGTTCATTTGGTTGTGCACCTAATTAGTGGTCATTTGAAATTTCTTTTGTGGCGCATGGATGGCGGAATGATGACGTCCTACCCAGTTTTGGTCCGCGTTGGTCTTTCTATATTTTGCGTTTTATAAGATAATGTGTCATTGCGGAACTTCTAGGTATGGATTTTTTCCTCTAACATGATGCATTTTTCTATCTTGGTTCATGGTAACATTTTAAAGTTGTTTGGAAACCATTTCCCTACCTCAGTTTGCCTAAAATTGTTGCACATTGAGTATACATATATTGTTTTTGTCGAAGAGTCGTTCGTCCAAGTCTCCTCATCTTAGGTTGCACAGAGTCATTAGCTCAAAGTTATTTATCAAAAAACTATTTTTTCTTGGCTCCGTGAGCTTGGTCACGAAGTCGATGGCGCGAGTCCCCTAATCTCTGGTCGCGGGGGATTCGTTAGGGTAGGTTGGAAATTCCATATATTGCAAAACTTCACTTGCCTGATCCTACGAACTCTTTGAATTGATCAGAAAATCGGTTTTAGGAGTCTCATCATCCCGATCGCATGGAGCCATTTGCGATATGCATTGAGTTGGCCCTTGGGAACTTTGATTTCATGGATACTTTGGAATTTGTTTGGCTTTGAGAGCCCCTCGCCGTCACAAATTTTGGTAGGTTTTATTAGGTTGGTGTAATAGATGTGATGGGCCAAATTCTTTCTTGATTTCATTCACTTCTTGATATACTGCAGCTTCTGGGAAGTAAATTAAACATTGGCCAAGGGCCGCTTTGAGAAATTTAAATACGATAAAACTGCGGTGAAACATGATAATGAATTTACCTACACTGTCGTTAGCTAGATCTTGTGATGCGTAACATATTATTGGCTATCTAGGCCGTGACAAAGATGACATTGTTATACGGGTGCATCACTTGGCACGCCTCTTCTTCCGTGAAATGAACTGTTTCATATGGCATGGTCGGACCCGTGCCCTGAGCAAGGTTGATGTGGTGAGATGGTCATTCTCCTATCATAGTATGTGCTTAATATTTACTCTCGTGCTCTATATCTTCTGTCTATGGTCCCCCAAAGATGGTAGCGACGATGTTAAGCGGGGTGGTGATGGTACTTCTTTGTTCATCTCCGTCAGCACCACCACCTATCACTATTTCCTTTCAACGACCATGTCATCTTTCGTGATGAGGCGTCGACCTCATGGGCATGGGGTCTGGGTTGGCTACCATCACCATTACGAAATTCTTTAGCTAGCCATTGTGGATGTGGTCCTTGATCTGCCTCCGAAGTTGGAAACAATCGGCATTGAGTTGTCTGTGATCCTTGTGAAATGCACAATACTTGTTTTTTTTATTTCACATAGACGGATCTTTTGTGAGGGCTCGGGGCTCAGTGAACATGTCCATGTGCAAGGCCAAATGCGGTCTGGTGTGGTTTTGAGGGGTGTGAAGTTGGAGTCTCTTTGAATTTTTTCGACTAGCATGGGCCTTTGTGTAGGAAGGTTTGAGGTAATGGCACTGACACCTCATTTTTTTTATTCTTTGTTGCTCATCGTCGATTTCTTCCTCGTCCCTATGCCGACTTATTCTTTCGCAGATTCTTCTACCCTCATAGTATTCTTCGATCGAGATGTGCTGGGTGGCCTGAGATACTAGTTTTGTCATGCTGGTGGGCCGTTGTCTTACCAGCGACGTTAACAAGTCAGAAGTCCTTAATCCGTCGATTAAGGCGTAGATCATTTCACTATCTTCATACTCGTCTACCTTGTTTGACTATTCAATGAACCTATTGAGGTAGCATTGAAGTGTCTTGATGCTGCCTTGCTTGATCGTCAAGAGGTAAGACTTTTCCTTCCTCCGTATTTTGAAGGCGGAGAATCATATAAGAAACCTCTCTTGGAGATCTTCGAACGACTGGACCGTCCCTTGCGCAAGTATTTGAAACAATTCAAATGCGGTGCCGGAGCCAAAATGCCTGACATATTGTCGAGTGAGATTTCCCGGTCATCATCATATTTGTCAGGAATTGATAGTTGTGGTACAAGGGGTCTGAATTCTCGTCGTATAGTGGCATGGCAGTGGGCGAAAGGTTCCCCTCGACCTCATCAGCGAGCACATGCGCGGTGAACGACAAAATTACTCCCTCAATCATGCTTCTGACAAGGGGAATTCTGGATTCCACCGTGCGTAGCTCTCGGACCTCTTCCTTCACGATGTTGACAATAATATTCAGTTCCTTGTTCCTGATCGATATAATTCTGGGTGCGATTTGTAGTGCGCCCTCTTTCATTCAAAGCATGTGTGACATGCGAAACAAGGGGTGATGGTGTGGTTGTTGCAAAGGGAGAAATCTCCTACAGTTCTTGGATATTCAAGATTATTTATTATTGGGGAATCTTCATCAAGCGTTGATGTGGAGCCTTAGGTCCAAGTTTGTATCTAGACGCCCTGGTCACCTGACACATCGAGGCGATGAGAGTCTTCTCGCTCCTCGCTTTTGGAGACCTCTTCATCATGTTCCAGCTGTTCGAAAGCTGACTTTTGAGACTCAAGTCTCATCTCGGACGCAAATTTTCATGTTCTTTGCTTTGGTGGAATCCCAGGCATATGGATACCTATTTTTGTTCTCATGTGGTCATACGCTTTTCCTGGTGCTGATGTCTTTCGTCTACCATGTTCATAATGGACATGTCATTCTGCTCGGTATTGTCGTGGCATCCACGGATGGTAGGTCGTCTCTATCGGTTGACTTGTTCCCTTTATTTGGCATGGTGCCTCATCGCTCTTTCTTCCTTATCCTTGGCAACTTCATCGGCTAGCGAGAGAAGACTATTCTCGAGGTGCTTCGTCTGGTTCTCCCACTAGACATAAATCTGAACAACGACGTTTTGGTTGGTTGATGTGATGACAGAAATCGTGGGATGTCTTCCTTGGTTGAAATAAGATAATTTCAATGGTGGAGATGTTAGTGATTGATGCACCTTAGAAACGATATTAAATGTGGAATATCATTAATTGTGCTCAAATTAGCCAATTAATAATAATGATTATTAGCCAATTAATAATAATGATTATTAAACAAGATACAAATTTATTAATTTAATATAATAACAGAGGCAATTCAGCAACCAATAAATAGAAGACACGGTTAGTAAACTCACATGGGTTTTGGCTCAGCTACAGAACGCTCCAATCCAACGCTCGATCGGTCTTCAAGCTTTCACGACTCCTTCGTCTGATTTAGTATTTGAGGATGACACCGTACTCTTCTGAAACATAATCTCCGAGACGAATAAGAAATATGAGTGAGCATAATCGATATCTCACTTAGATCTCGAAATTAGATTGTTTTGGTATTTCGCTACTATTATTTTGGATTCGAATTATCAATTTTGGGGAATAGGGGGAGGAAAAATTTGGCCAAAACTAGAGAGGATGTTGCCGATTATGCTGTGAGGAATGAGATGAAATTTCTTCTCCCCTTGTGTCCCTATTTATAGCCTTGGTAGGGAGATAACCCCTGAGAGATTTTCTCTCCTTTCCGTTGAGATATTCTCTCCATCTAGAGATATTATCTCCTTTGGATTTAATCTGGGCCATTAGATCTTAACTGTGAATCTAAACTATCTCTCATATATCAAATTAATATCCATGATTGAGAATGTCTCTCCTAAGAGAGAAATCCAAGGAGAAAAGGGGGGAGGAAGTTCAGCCAACCCCTAAGGCTAATTCCTAGAGGATTTTTGGCCAACTTCTTAGGCCAAGCCCAGTTCGAAGTTCCCAAGCCCAAAAATCTAATTAATTATTTATTTACTTGATCCAACAATAAATAAACAATTATGCTATAAATATTTATTTAATTCTACGAATACTTGTTTTCCAGAATTAATGATGTCGATCACTATTACAGCAAGTGAGATAAATAATGAATAACATTATTATTTGAAAGTTATTATCCGCCTTTATCATATCCGAATCGGAGACTATGGACCTAGTAGTAGAAGCTTAACAAACTCGACAAAAAAGACTGAAGCCTTCTTTAATACTAGAAATATATTTACTCATCGTGACGAGTGTCCACTGATATTGTCAGTTCGTGATCAAGATCCTCAAGGTTCAACCCGTGTCAAGAGAATTCAATTTATTATGTTATAGTTTTCTTGATATATATCAGCCCTAAGCATCATTGCTTCCCTAGCGAAAAATTCTCTCGGACGTTAATTTACTTCGAGAGTGCGTGCAATCAATTTGTTCTGGAATCAACTCTTAGGTGAGTGAACATTAGCCTCCTTTTAGGGAGGCTGGATTTCATATCTTTAAATCACTTCCCAATCGAATCATGCTTTGAGAAGACTTTCGGGGGAAGACTCCCATGACATAAGCTGTGATTAGCATGAATAGCCTTTTAGAAAATGAGTTAAAGAGTTTAGAGACATAATTCAGTGTCCATGATCACTTCAGGATTTAGATCAAGTCTCACTATGACCATCTTAGTAGCCTCGGTTAGTGCGTCGTAACGGTCCTTAAATGACACATCTACCCTATGGCCTGATGAGGTCGTACACTTACCACAAGTGTAGAATGGTCCTACATAGTGATCAGCCTTCACTCATGTGTTCCACATATATGACTTTCGATATAGCTTCCCAGGCGTATATCGCTCATCGACCTTGTTTTAGCACACCGCCCGAACTCAGGTGCCCATCACGTGACTCAGTTTGATACGAGGCTATGAGATGATGAATGTTCTATAAATCTTAATACATAAGATATAACCATTTCAATTCGAATATATCATAAATGTCAAACTTTATTTGATTAATAATATTAACGAGAATTTACATAAGTATCTTCTCAAGCGGGCAAGAATTCCTAACAATCTCCCACTTTGACCTGGAGAAGATATTGCAGATTTATAAGGCTCATTCCCTCTACGTGTTTCACGAACACACGTTCAGAAAGTCCTTTCATCTTTGGATCAACGATGTTGTCCAACGTCGAGATCTTTATGAATGCCACGTCTCCTCTTCGAACTATCTCTCTAATCAGGTGGTAATTTTGCTCTATATGCTTTCCTATCTTATGGCTGCAAGGTTCCTTCGAGTTTCCAACCGCTCTAGTGTTGTCATAGTGGAGTTGCAAGGGCTCGTTCATGTTTGGAACTACCTCTAGTTCGGCTAAGAAATTCTTAAGCCAAACACCTCTTTGGTTGCCTCAAAAGCTGCTATATATTCAGCTTCCATATTGGAGTCTGCGATACTAGATTGCTTTATGCTTCTCTAGACAATCGCTCCTCCATTGGGAGTGAACACTTCAATATGTCATGGTCTGCCTGAAAACCAAAATCAGTGTATCCTTGTATCACCAAGGTTTTACTTGTGTATGCAAGCATCATATCCGTAGTTCTCTTACGATATTTGAGGATGTGCTTAACAACTATCCAATGTTCTTGACCGGGGTTTGACTTGCATCTACTAACCAATCCCACTGCATAGCATATATTGTGTCTCGTACCCAACATGGCATACATTAGACTCCCAACTGATGAATCATATGGAACTCGACTCATATACTCCACTTTTTTGAGGTGTCTTAGGACACTGCTCTTTTGATAGGGGTAACCCCGTGCGCATTGGTAAAAATACGCTATGAGCATTCCTCATCGAGATGCGAGCAAGTACCTTATAAATATAACTACGTTGAGACAGAGCTAGTAATTTTTTCTTCCTATCACGAATGATCTGGATTCGAAGAACAAAAGCAACATTCCCAAAAACTTTCATTCGGAATTTCTTTGCCAGCCCCTTCTTTATGTCAGAAATTACTTCGATATCATTCCCTATAAGGAGTATATAATCTACATAAAGAACTAAGATAACAACAACTTTCTTTGAGTACTTATATACACAAGGCTCTGAAAGGTTTTGTTCAAAACCATAGGTCTTGATTAGCTCATCAAACCTTTGATTTCAGGATCTAGACGCTTGCTTGAGTCCATAAATGGATTTCAATAATTTGCAAAACATGTGCTCTTGACCCTTTACTTTGAATCCGTTTGGTTGAGCCATATACATTTCTTCTTCCAGATAGCCATTCAAGAATGTTGTCTTTACGTCCATTTGCAAAAATCTCATAATCATAATGGGCGGCAATGGCCATAAGAACTCTGATGGATTTAAACATGGCTACATGAGAGAAGGTTTCGTCGTAGTCGATTCCTTTTCTCTGGGTGAAACCCTTAGCCATAATTTTAGCCTTATAGGTTTTGACATGTCCATCTACATGTAGATCCACTTACACCCAATCGGTCTAATTTGATCGTGTGCATCTACAAGAGTCCAGACTGAGTTTGAGTGCATAGTCTCTATCTCAAGATTCATGGCCTCAAGCCATTTCTCTTTTTCCCAGTCGACCATGGAATTATTAAATGATACGGGGTTGCGTCATTCCCGTCCACTGCAACATCATTTGCTTCAAAGCCAAGATATCGGTCAGGGTCTCTAGAGACCCTTCCACTACGACGAGGCAGTGCAGCGCTTGGACCAACGTTTGTGTTTTCTTCTTCATCTCCCACTCTCAAAGCAAAAATAGGTGGAGATTGATTCTCTTGGACGTTAGTCTTTGGGATTGGTCAAACATTTCCCTCGAGTAAGATTTTATTACGAGGTTTATGATTTTTCACATGATCATCTTCAAGAAAAGTAGCATGAGTAGAAACAAAAGTTTTTCTATCACTACGATCATAAAAGCTACCACCTTTTGTCCCTTAAGCATAACCAATGAAGAAACATAAGTTTGTAGGAGGCGATAGCTGCGAAATAATTCCATGTTCCATCATATAATCGGTGAACTCTCTATCTAAGAACTCGCCTCCCCGATCCGATCAGAAGGTCTTAGTAGTTTTACCTAATTGTTTTTCATGACAAGCACGAAATTCTTTAAACTTATCAAAAATTTCAGATTTTTTGTGCATTAGGTAAATGAAACCGTATCTGGAAAAATCGTTAGTGAATGTGATGAAATATTCGTAACTGCCTCTCGCAGCTTCCCTCATTGGTCCGCATACATCAGAGTGAACTAGTTGCAGAGGTTCGGTGGCTCTTAGTCCTTTTCTAGTAAAAGATCGCTTGGTCATTTTTCCTTCAATTTCAGGATTCACAAAGACGCAGAGTTCCCACTTGGAGTTGTTTCAACGGCCCAAGCCTTGAAAATCTCTAGCCTTTTTATATTAACATGATCAAGTCTTAAGTGCCATAAATATATTTTTTCATCACTAGATATTTTAATTCTTGTATTAGAAGTGGGTTTAGCTACCTTAAACATTTCTATATTAAATGAACATTTAATTTCAAGAGTTAAAACATATAAATCATTACATAAGTGAGCATCACATAAAATTCTTCCATCAAAAGTAACAGTAATAGGATTTTCATTCATAGACGAAGAAAATTTATGTTTAAGTAACTCATAAACTGAAATTAAGTTTCTACATAAACCAGGAATAAAATAAATTGAATCTTATATAAAATATTTATTTCCAAAACCGAGTCGAACTATTCCCAAAGCTATAGCCGTGACGGACTCTCAGTTCCCCACACTAAGTTGTAGTTCGTCTCCCCTCAATTCCTCCTAAGAGTCAAACACCTGTAAAGATGTACACACATGATTAGTAGTCCCCGAATCAATTATTCAGGACGAGAATGAATATCCAATATAAAATGCCTCTAATACACATATGTATGTGAATGGTACCGTACCTTCCCACAACTCTGGGGTCAAGCCTGTGTTGGGATTGGTGCACACAAAGAAGATATTAGACATTGAAATACTTTTGTATTTGATTTTGCTGAGACATTAATAAAATTAAATATTCATTCTTTATTATGTTTATGTTTATGTATGAATGCTACACTCTGAAACTGTCATCAACGAAATGGGTGCTAAGTACAAACTTGACAAGATACCCCTTGTGACTACTTTAAATGTTTGTTCACAATCTTAAGATCGAGTGAGCAATCGAATATAAGTTGTGATTGTTTGAATGAATCATAATACCTTATCTTCTGATATAGAAAGTTGTGTGTTTCATTCTTGATATCTGGTAGAAGAGATTGAGCAAGACTAGTGATACTTTGAAGCTTGAGATAAAACCTTTTAATCACTCGAAACTTCAAGATCACATACGAGGGGTAATTTGGTATTTACCTAAATCCTGAGGTGAATGCATAATTTATATGACACCTTATGAGATTCGATTTCTCAATGGACAATGGCTAAGTTATAGTTGCATCTGACCCGGCGATTGCTATTGTAACGTCGTCATATTGGGTTATGTGATTCATGTTGGGATTGGTGCCCACAAAGGAGATATTAGACATTATAAATACATTTGTATTTTGTTTGTTTGAAACATTAAATAAAATGAAATATTCATTCTTGATTAAGTTTCTGTTTATGTATGTTTGCTACGCTCTGAAACTGTCATCAACGAAATGGGTGCTAAGTACAGACTTGACAAGATACACCTTGTGACTAGTTTAAACGTTTGTTTACAATCTTAAGATCGATTGAGCAATCGAATCTAAGTTGTGATTGTTTTAATGAATCATGATACCTTATCTTATGATATAGAGAGTTGTGACTATGAGTTTCATTCTTGATATCTGATAGAAGATATTGAGCAGGACCACTGATACTTTGAAGCTCGAGATAAAACCGTTTAATCACTCGAAGCTACAAGATCACATACGAGGGGTACTTTGGTATTTACCTAAATCCTGAGGTGAATGCATAATTGTTGGAATAGGTCTAGGTTTAAAGAAAGATTTATCATTAATCATATTAATGGCGGAATATAAAAATTTCTTTTAGAAGTAAAACAATTTTTACTAATCTAGATAAAGAACATATACATGTTATAAATTAAAAGAATTATTAAACCTACTTGAATACGAACCTTTCTTGAGTCTTCAAACTCGAAGTGTCTCGGGAAAGGTAGATCTTCTCTTCTAGCTTGATTCCTTCAAACTTAAATAAGAACTTGAGAAACCTAAGATTTCTATTACAAGAGCCTATAGAGGTTTAGAAGGATTTGTGTGTGGGCACAATTAAACAATATGAACCAAGAACAATTCTTGGATCATAAGCTAATTCTCTAGATCAAGTATGGATCTAGGTTCAAAATAGAAAATAGTATTTTCTAGAGAGAGAGAGAGAGGGGGTCGGCCTAAAGAGGGAGAGAGCAAGAATAAAGCTTAACCTTCACATCTCTATGTGAGGCTCTATTTATAGGAGAAGGACAAATCTATAAAGGTCAATTATTCATTCATGAATGAATAATGTATTCATGACACAATATTTGATTTTCCCTTCCCCTGTCCCTCCTAGTTTGGCCGGCCATACACCTTGCATTAGTGAGTAAATTTTTTTCCTCACTTAGCACATTTGTTTCCTTCTTAAATAAATTCAGTTCCTTTTTTCTTTTGGGTAATTATACTTATAAGAAAAAGGAAATAAAACTCTCCTCTAGATTCACTATCTTGGCCGAACTCTACCTAGGGGAGGAGCATCTAGATGCTTCCTTATTTCTTTTAAGACAATTCTTAAAATACCCATTGTAGAATTATAATAGCACAAATAACGAAATTAATTTCATAATGCCTTAAACGACTTTTCGGCTTTAGAAAATAATTTATAATTTTAGCAAATGAAAATATTCAAAATCTTATTTTGACATTCACATAATTTTATGTCCTGGTGGACAAAAATACCCTTTAGACATTTTCCGAGAAAAAGTCTAGTTCAACACTTGAACTTATTTTGACTTAGCTTCTAGTTTAACAATCCTACTCTAATGACCTGTAATAGTGACTTTATGGATAAAAATGAACAAAGATTGAGCTTCTATACTCGGACTCAAAATTTCTCAAACCTTTTCCAAGTATTAGCTTAATGTCGACTGACTCCACTAAAGAGTCGACACTGAGAATCTCTCGGTTCAAATGAATTTATTTTCTACTCAAATTCAACTTAATTATATTGAGCAGATCCATTTAATGTTATCTATGTTTACCCTTCATGAATATCATAAACTAGTTGGGATTTATAAAATTACCATTTTACCCTTTTAGTTGTTATTTCCTCAACTCCTTTAGTACTTGTGAATAAGTTAGAAATAATGTATTGACGAGGAGCTAACAAGTCACATTGTTTCATCCAAATAAAGTCGCTACTTAAATTTGGACACTACGCAGTTCATTTATTCACAATCCTAGTAATAAAGCATGAGGTGATATATATTGGATCTCAGCAATCTTGTACATTAATTCCATATCTATGAGAACTTCACAAAGTTGGTTCTTGACATATTCATAACTTAATATCTCACCAATAGGCCTTGTCTAAATCACGCAATGGACCTAAAATTTGATGCTATGAAATGACATGTCTCATTTCAGGATTTAGGTAAGCTTGATGCGATTCGTACATAGTGACCTTGAGATAGAAGATGTTAAATGGTTTGTTCTTCAATTGTCTCTAAAGGTGCACTGGTCAATTCAGTATATTCGAAAGACACACTATAAGAACTATAGAGTTCCTAACTCTATATGCCTCGTAACCAGACATCCTAGATTCTTCCAACAATCATTCTGGGATCAATACTCCGTTGATCTTTAGATTGCAAATATATCATTTTAGTCAAACCATGAAGAGTTTGTTCACGCAAATCTACATTTGTCTCTTCATATATTGTTAGGTTTGATTAAGGACTATAAGACTATTGAATATCATAAATCTTCAATCAAACTAAAAAGGAATGAATGAAAGTTTCAACTTTTATTAATTTAATCAGCAAATTACAAAAATTTATATATGACATCAATATGTAAATAAACAATATTCTAATAAGGACTTTACAAAGATTTATATATTACATCAATATGTAAATAAATAATCTTCTTGTGGGCATCTCTGCCACAAACTCCCACTTGATTCAAAGAAGGTGAGAGTAGTCCTTCATGCCTAATCCATCTCGATGTTGGTCGAAGACCTTGTTGGATAGGGACTTGGTGAAAGGATCTGCCAGGTTCTCAACCATTGAGATTTTCTTCACCTCCACGTCTCCATGCTGCACGATCTCTCTAATCAAATGGTATTTCCTCTCAATATGCTTATAGTGCTTATGTCTTCTAGGTTCCTTTGAGTTAGCAACAGCCCCACTATTATCACAATAAAGTGTCATGGGCTCGTTGACATTTGGACCAACTTCCAAATACTTATGGAATTTTCTAAGCCATACAGCCTCTTTGGATGCTTCACAAGCAGCCACATATTCTGCTTCCATGGTGGAGTCAGCAATGTAAGATTGCTTGATACTCCTCCAAACTACAGACCCACCATTCAGGATGAACACAGATGCCGAAGTGGATTTCCTGGAATCCTTATCCGCCTGAAAGTCGGAATCGGTATATCCGGTCATTTTCAGGTCAGTACCTTAATATGTAAGCATCAAGTTCCTAATTCTCCGAAGATTTGATTGGAAACGGCTAACTACGCCAACAGCGAAACATATATCCGGTCTAGTGCACAACATAGCATACATGAGACTTCCTACGGCTGAGGCATAGGGAATCTTACTCATGTCCTCAATCTCTTGTGCAGTCTTGGGAGACTGGTCCTTAGAGAGTGAGACTCCATGTCTAAAGGGGTTTAGGCCCTTCTTGGAGTTTTGCATGGCGAAGCGATCCATCACCTTATCTATATAAGATGCTTGGGAGAGCGACAGGGTCCGGTTCTTTCGATCTTGAAAGATCTGAATCCCCAGAATTTACGCAGCTTCCCCTAGATCCTTCATATCAAACTGCTTAGCTAACCAGATTTTAACCTCAGATAATTTACCTACATCATTACCAATGAGTAGTATATCATCGACATACAATACCAGAAACACAACATTTCCCTCGTGTATCAATTTATATACAAAAGGTTCATCTATTGATTGTTCCAAACCAAAGCCTTTTACAGTTTCATCGAATCTAATATTCTATGATCTAGATGCTTGCTTTAATCCATAAATGGATTTAAGCAATTCACAAACCTTGTTCTATTGATCACTTTCAACGAAACCGTCTGGTTGAGCCATGAAAATGTGCTCATCAAGATTGCCATTCAGAAAGGCAGATTTGACATCCATCTGCCAGATCTCATAATCGAGAGCGGCAGCTATGGATAGAAGTATACGGATGGATTTAAGCATTGTGACTGGCGAGAAGGTTTCTTCATAACCGATACCTTCCTTTTGGGTATAACCCTTAGCCACTAGTCACGCTTTAAACGTCTCAACGTTCCCATCTGGACCCCTTTTCTTCTTATAGATCCAGTTACACCCTACAGGTTTAACCCCTTCAGGTAGGTCTACAAGTTTCCAGACTTTGTTGACATACATCGAATGCATCTCAACTTTCATGGCATCAAGCCAAAGGTTTGATTCAGAACCAGCCATACCTTGGCTGTAGGAAACAAGGTCATCCATGTCAGCGACGGCTACGAGAGTATCGCCTTAAGACATGTACATGTCATGCTTTTCAGAAACCCTCCCACTACGTCGAAGTACTACTTGACGAGGATCTGAATTGTTAGGTTGCGTTTCAGTTGGGGTAAGAACAGTTCTTAAAGATGAGGTAGAAGCATCCTCACCCAACTTTTCTTCAAGCACAATTTTGCTTCTAGGTTTCGTATTCTTCATATAGTCCTCCTCAAGGAAACGAGCATTAGTGCTGACAAACGTTTTGTCATCCTCAGGACTATAGAATGTGAAACCTTTGGTTTCCTTTGCATATCCAACGAACACGCATAATTCTGGCCTACTAGCCAACTTGCTAGTCTTTTGCCTTAGCATATGTGCAGTGCAACCCCAAATTATGATGTGGCTTATACTAGCTTTACGCCCAGTCCATTGTTAATAAGGAGTACCATGGACCGTCTTAGATGGAACTTGGTTCAGAATATATGCGTCATTTTCGAGGGCATATCCCCAAAAGGAATTAGGGAGTGATGAGTAACTCATCATTGATCTAATCATATCTATCAAAGTTCAACTCCGTTTTGTTGAGGTGTGCCAAGTGCTGTAAGCTGAGAAGCGATACCTTCTTCTTTAAGAAAGTCATCAAGATCTTCAGAAAAGTACTCTCCACCTCGATTAGATCGAAGGGTTTTGATCTGTTTGCCAGTTTGCTTTTCCACTAAAGCCCGAAAGACCTTAAATACATTAAAGGTTTTGGATTTGTGTTTGAGAAAATAGACAAATCCATATCTTGAGTAATCATCGGTAAAGGTAACGAAATATTCGTATCCTCCCCGTGCCTGAATTTTGAGCGGACCACATACATCAGAATGTATTAGTTCCAGCAACTCAGTGGCTCTTCGACCTTTATCTGAGAAAGGTCGTTTGGTCATTTTCCTTCTATACAGGATTCACAAGTCGGCAGTGAGCCTATTGCAGAGGTTTTGAGTGGCCCATCCCTCACAAGTCTCTTAATCCTATCTAGACTAATATGACCAAGTCTTAAGTGCCAGAGATGTGTTGAGTTTATTAGATCAGAGGAGTCATTAAGTTTGATCCTCTTGGGTTCCCTAATTAGATCATTATCTATTTCAGTGTCTAATAGCAAAGGTTGTGTAGGATAAAGATAGTATAAACCATTCTTTAAACATGCATCAGTGACAAATGAATTGGAAGAAGTAATACAAATTCCATTATCAATAAACTTTAAATAATAATTCTGCTCACTTACATATCGTAAACAGTCCAAAATACCCTTAATCCGTTTACATATTAAAAACATTTTTTGGGGTATTTTTGTCTCCAAACTTTTGTAAACGATTTTGCCTGTTTATTTTCAATCTTATTAACGAAACCTTGGGTAAATCCAATACATAGTTTATACGGGTATGTATCAAAATTACCCTTTATTTATTTGAATCATTAAAATGTATTATCATCATTATAATTATACAATATGATTCATTACATAAATGTAATAATAAATAGCTAATGATTTACTAATTTACTTAGATAATAACTTTCTCGATATAAATCACAATTTATATTCAATGAGTAAATCCATTATTCTTGTTCATTTGATGTCTTCTGAGTGTCTATCATTGAGACCTTATGGACCCACATGAACGAAACTTTAGAATAAAGATCGGACTCAAAAGTTCACTAACATTCTCCGTCTATTAATTCTTAATATTAGTTTATACTAGTAAATGACTAATACTGAGACTCTTTAAGTTCATATGCGTTTATTTTTCGTTTGATGTGACAAACCAATTCTTCACACGATCCACGGAGTACTCTACGATGTTACCCTTCATTGTATCAATAACTCAGAGGAATGTAAAATTACCGTTTTACCCCCAAGTTATTATTTCACTAACTCTTTTTGTTATTTGTGAATGAGAAAAATATAGAGTGAGATGTCTTTACATGTCACATCTTATAATCAAAGAATGTTCTTATTCGATGAATATTTGTCCGGGTTTATTCATTTACACTCTCAAAACAAAGCATAATGTGATACTAATGCATCAACATTGTTTCAACATTAATTTTATATATGTGAATTGTTGGAAATTAGTTAACGTTTAACAAATCAAATTATATAACATATCTATATATGGTGGAATTATATAATGTGGTCTAGTATATTAAAATATTCAATTAATCTAGGGATTAAAAATTACTAACATGTCAATAAATATTTTATTCTAAACATGTTGTCAACAAATTGATCACACTAGCAACCTATAATCAAATTTATAATTTGCGTTGCAGATCCAATTCGTTAGAGGACTTACATGTGAGGCTGTAAAAAATCTTGTGCATTGCTACTATCACCGGAATGCCATGCCAAGTCCTCACCGAAATCAGGCTCACGCGCACCTTTGTCTCGCCGGAATGAGCCTCTGCCTCATACACCTTGTCTCACCCGGGAAGGAACTGGATCTTGTGCGCCTTACCTTGCTGGGTTGACCTGCACCCATGCACGCCACACCTTGCTGGATGGGGAGAGCACTCCTGCGCCAATGCCAGCCAGAAACACATGCGCGCCTTACCAGCCTCTCGTTGGATTGGACGTGAGCTTGTCTTTGGCCAAGCGTGAGCCTCCATTGCGCGTTCGCAGTCCCAACTTACGCCTGGAATGTGCCTCCTTTGCGCCTCGGATGAACCTCGAAAGTGCCTCGGATACGCCTACGCATGTACTTCAGAATTGACCTGAAATTCGTCTTGGCTTCTTTGCTTCAAGTTGGCCGGCCCAATTGAATAAATTCTCACAAAAACACAACAAGAAGATTCAATGATAATACACTATGATGTTTTAGAGATCAAGAGGGTGGGCTCTTTTATTGAACAACAGGAGAAGGGGATAACTCAAAAGATCAACGAATAAAAAAAAACAATTTTTTCTTTGTTTTCTCTCTTTCACTCTCTTGACCATGAACTTATAAGGGGAGGGGAATGTTGGCCGACTATTATGATTAGGTTAGGTTAAAAAGTGATTCCAAATCCTTTTATACGTGAGAGAATGGGCATCAGTTAGGCCAAAATCCAGTTTTGGCCCGTTAGTCAAATTTAAGCCCAAAGATCCTTTTAATGAGTTTTAGAATAATTTCACTGCCTAATTCTCTTAATTATGCCCAACCAAACTTATTTATTTTCTCCAAAAAATATTTGATTTATTTCTAAAATAATATTTAATTCATTTAGAACATCTCATTTATTTAGTGACAAGTCATTAATTTTTTTCATACCATGCAAATAAGTACGAAATGATAAAATATTTATTTTCATCTTTTATTTATTTAAATCATCAAATTATATTATTATCAATATAATACGATTCATTAAATAAATATAATAATAAATAACCATTATTTATTTAATTACTTATAAAATAATTTTCTTAGTGTAAATCACAATTTACATTCAATGAGAAAATCAATCGTTCTAGTTGAATAAATCTCGTCCGAGAGTCTATTACTGAGACCTTATGGACCCATATGAATGAAGCTTTAGAATAAATAACGGACTCAAACGTTCAAAAACTTTTTTATGTCTTTTAGTTCTTGATATTAGTCGATTCCACTGAAGGACTAATATTGAAACTCTCTAAGTTCAAATGCGTTTATTTTCTGTTTGATGTGACAAAACAATTCTTCACATAATCCACTGAGTATTTTACGATATTACCCTTCATGTGTATCAGTAACTCAGAGGAATGTAAAATTACCGTTTTATCCCCGAGTTATTATATCACCAACTCCTTTGTTATTTGTGAATGAGAAAAACATAGAGTGAGATGTCTTTACATGTCACATGTTTTAATCAAAGAATATTCTATTCGATGAATACCAGGCCTGGTTAATTCATTCACACTCATAACAAAGCATAGTGTGATACTAATGCATCAACATTGTTTCAACATGAATTCTGTATCTGTGAATCACATAATCCAATATAACAACGTTATGACACCAACCGTCGGGAAATATGAAACTATAACTTATCCATTTCCCATTGACAAATCAAATGTCATAAAGTGTCACATCGATTATACATTCCCTTCAGGATTTATGTAAGTACATAAATACCCATCGTACGTGACATTGAAGCTTCGGGTGATTAAACGGTTTATCTCAGTTTCAAAGTATCACATGTCTTGTTCAATATCTTCAGTAAGATATCAAGAATGAAACACATGTTGGAATAGGTATAGGGTTAAGAAAAATTATCATTAATCATATTAATTACGGAATATAAAATTTTTTTACAAGTAAAATTTTGTACGAACCTAGGCAAAGTGGATGAAAATGTTATAAATTAAAAATATTATTTAAAGTACTTGAATACTAAACTTCACATCTCTATGTGATCCTCTATTTATAGGAGAAGGAAAATCAAGAAAGGAAAATTACCCTTTCCAATTATGCAATGATGACACAATATTTGATTTTCTCTTCCCTTTCTCATTGTACATGGCCAGAAAATCTATGACATTAGTAACGGAAATTTGTTTTCTCACTTAGCACATTTGTTTTTTCTCAAAGAAATTCATTTCATCTTTTCCTTTTGGGTAATTATCTTTATAATTAAAATCAAAATAATTTCTAGAAATAATTTCCTTCTCTCTATGATGCTTGGCCGTAATTCTACCTAGGGGGAATCTTTTAGATGCTTCCTTATTTCTTTTAAGACAATTTCTTAATGCCTCAAACGACTTTTCGGATTTGAAAAATAATTTATATTTTTATCATATGAAAATATTCAAAATCTTATTTTGACATTCACCATGTGGACAAATATACCCTTTAGACATTTTCCGAGAAAACGTCTAGTTCAACACTTGAACTTATTTTGACTTAACTTCTAGTTTTACAAAACTACCCTAATGACCTGTAATAATGACCTTATGGATCAAAATGAACAGAGTTTGAGCTACTATATTCGGAATCAAAAGTTCAAAAATTTCCGAGTATTAGGTTCATGTCAACTGACTCCACTAAAGAGTTGACACTGAAAATCTTTAGGTTCAAATGGATTTATTTTATACTCAAGTTCAACTTAATTATGTTGACTGGATGCATTGAATGTTATCAATGATTACCCTACATGAATATCATCATCTAGATGAGATTTATACAATTACCATTTTACCCATTTGTTGTTATTTACTTAACTCCTTTGTTACTTTTGAATAAGTCAGAAACAATGTATTGACGAGGAGCTAACAAGTCACATTATTTTATCGAAATAAAGTCGTTACTTGATTTGATATACAGCGCGGTTCATTTATTCACAATCCAAGTAATAAAGCATGAGGTGATAAATATCTCACGAATTGGTCTAGTCTAGATAGATCACTTAATGGATCTAGAATTTGACTTTCTCAAATGAGAATATTAATTCTATGAAATGACATGTCTCATTTCAGGATTCATACATGGTGACCTTGAGACAGAAGATGTTAAATGGTTTGTTTTCCCATTGTCTGTCAAGGTGCACTGGTCAATTCAGTGTCTTCAAAAGATACATAGAAAGAACTATAGAGTTCCTAACTCTCTATGCCTCGTAATCAGACATCATAGATTCTTCCAACAATCGTACTGGGATCAATAATCCGTTGATCTTTATATTGTCAATATATCGTTTTTAACCAAACCATGAAGAGTTTGTTCACGGAAATCTACATTTGTATCTTCATATATTGTTAAGTTTGATTAAATACTATAAAACTATTGAATATTATAAATCTTCAATAAAAAAAAAAGGAATGGCAGAATGTTTCAACTTTATTATTTTAATCAGCAAGTTACAATAAGGACTTTATGAAAGATTTATATATTACATCAATTTATAAATAAACAATTTTTTTGTGGGCATCTCTGCCAACAACACAAAGTCACAACTTTCTATATCACAAGATAAGATATCCTTCTTCATTTAAACATTCATTATTCGGAAACGATTGACCTATTGATCTTTAGATTGTGAACTAATATTTTAATCTAGTCACAAGGGGCTATCTTTTCAAGTTTTCACTTAGCACCCCTCTCGTCGAAATAAGATTTCTACAGCCGAAAAGTCGTTTAAGGCATTATGAAATTAATTTCGTTATTTGTGCAATTATAATTCTATAATGGGTATTTTAAGAATTTTCTTAAAAGAAATAAGGAAGCATCTAGATGAGAGTTTTATTTCCGTTTTCTTATAAGGATAATTTCCCAAAAGAAAAAGAGAAATGAAATTCCTTAAGAAGGAAACAAATGTGCTAAGTGAGGAAACAAATTTCCTCACTAATGCAAGGTATATGGCCGGCCAAACTAAGAGGGAAAGGGGAAGGAAAAATCAAATATTGTGTCATGAATACATTATTCATTCATGAATGAATAATTGACCTTTATAGATTTTTCCTTATCCTATAAATAGAGCCTCACATAGAGATGTGAAGGTTAAGCTTTTTCTTGCTCTCTCCCTATTGTGGCCGACCTTCTCTCTCTCTCTCTCTCTCTCTAGAAAATACTCTTCTTATTTTGCACCTAGATCCATATTTGATCTAGAGAATTAGCTTATGATCCAAGAATTGTTCTTGATTCATATTGTTTAATTGTGCCCACACACAAATCCTTCTAAACCTCTACAGACTCTTGTAATAGAAATCTTAGGTTTCTCGAGTTCAAGATTAGGTGTCAAGGTGACGAGCGAACCAAGGAAGATGATCTACCTTTCTCAAGACGCTTCAAGATCAAGCTACAAAGAAAGGTTGGTATTCTAGTAAATTAAATCATGCTTTTAATATATAACATGTATATTTTTTTTCTAGGTTAGTAAAATTGTTTTACTTGAAAAAGAAATTTTTAAATTCCGCCATTACTTTGATTAATGTTATATTTTTCTTTAACCCTAGACCTACTCCAAGAAATGGTATCAGAGCTATGGTCAAAGCATAAACATGTACATGTTATTTAAAATCATTATAAGAAAATTGTTTTCTAAATTTGCTTGAATAATGGTTTTTCAAAAGACTAGATCTTACCAAATTTTAATTTTTATGGTACGACCTCTAAAATTAATTTTTTTTTTATTTTCCACTTGTTATATATGCTATATAAATACATTGAAAACAGTTTTTAATTATTTTTTGTTTAGCATATTCAAAATCAATTTTTTGACAAGTTTGAAAATTTGTGTACATAGTTTGAACTAGTTTTTTTAGACTTCTAGTTTAAATTAGTTATTGAATGTTTTATATTATGTTGTTTATTTTATATTGTGTTTAATTATTAATATGGTAATATATCACACAATTGAAATCAAAACATACAATTAAAATGTTTCAATAAACTTCTTTCTCTTTACACCTAGATCCGACATACCTTTTAATTGTTTTTCAAATTCTGGAAACATTATTATGGCTCAGTAAACCGGCATAACTCTTTGCTCCTAACTTGAAAATTAATGGTTCTTGAACCATAAATGTATGGATGTTAGCTATCTAATGCACTTTGGTTCGGCTCAATCGGATACCAGATGTGTCATTTATGACCTTTTAAGCCCGAGGTGTACGGCAGTCCGCGGGTCCAGATTTTTTAATCCGGATTTTGCGACTCCTAGCTTTCTCCCGTCTTCTTAATGCTAACGTGGTTTTCCGACGTTCTCGCGCTCAACCACCATGAAGGCGCCTTGAAGAAAGATGTCATGAAGATGAAGATATTAGTTTTAGGAGATTTTTAATCTCAAAAACTTTCAAGTGCAAAAGTGACGATTTATTAATCGCACATACTTTCCTTAGGAAAAATAAATTTAATAGACAAAAAGATCCGAGTATGTTCATTGTGCCTTGTGCATTAACACTGCCCTCCCCTCACAAATATCGATTTTAGGGTTCTTTTTTTCTAGTGATCCACTCTATCTCTCTTTGCTAATGGAAACATGTTTCCTATATGTACAAGAGTAGACGTGACATTTTTCCAAAAATTAAGTGGGAGGATTGCATTTGTTTGCAATCTAGGATCCCCTTATTTTTTCCTAAAAACTAAGTGGGAGGGTTGTACTTATTGTTTGCAACTCGCGATCCCCAACACTAATGTGAAGTGCACATGTCGCCGGACTAAGAGTCACCCTCGTGGCCCTCTCTTAAATGAGAGTACTCATAGACGCATTGCTCCTAACATTGCTTTTAAAGCTACATTCAAAAGTGAAACAATGAGACAAGGCCTCCCCTCGGCAGATTGTTTTCAAAGTAGATCTTGTTGAACTAAGTTGTTGGTTACACACTTAGACTCAAACTCTAGTAATCCTCCCTCGAGGCCCTGCGAAAAGTTTTGAGTGATCAAACATTTTTATAAGGTGGCTAGTCAAACACTGATGTATTGACATCATGACTATGCATTAATGATGTGTCATTTACTTATAAAAGGCGACTATTTGCGGCCTTCCCTCGAAGGAGTAAAGTGTCATTTTGTTCATAACACCTTTGGATTATTTCCTTGTCTAAATAAAATTAAACTTAAAATCCTAAACAAAAGACTAATGTAAATTGTTTCAACTTTTAGCAAAATGTCTCTAAACCCCCTCTCTACTATCTTTTCCTCGAATAAACTGGAAGGTGATAAATACGTAGATTGGAAACGTAACCTAAACATTATCCTTACCGTGGACAAGCACAAGTGGGTACTCACAACCCCATGTCCTCCTGAGACGAATGATGTTTCGACCCAAGAGGACAAGGACGCCCTTGCGGCCTGGCTCAGATCCGATGAGATTGCGAGATGCTATATTTTAGCGTCGATGAACAATGTAATGCAACAACAACGTCGTGATATTGGGTCAGCCTATGAAATGCTCTACAATATCCAGGAGATGTTTGGAGGGCAATGGCGTCAGGCTAGGCAACAAGCTGTACGACAGTTTATAAACTGTCGTATGAAAGCAGGGACTCCCGTTAGAGAACATATAATGCTGATCATAAGTTATCTTAACGAGATGGAAATCCTTGGATCTGAGATTGATGGAGAAACCAAGATAGATATGATCTTGGAAACCCTCCCTGAATCTTTTGATACTTTCAAGCTGAACTACTCCATGAATAAGCTTGGGTACACTGTTACCGAGCTAATGAAGGAGTTTCAGACCGCTGAGGGACTCTTAAAGAAAAAGAGGAAAACTGGAGAAGCTCATGCTACTGAGCACAGAGTCTCCACCTCTGGATCTAAGAAGAGATCTCATAGAGCCGATAAGAAGAACCCTAGCAAGGTTCAGAAGAAGAAGATGCCCCGGACTGCAAAGGTGGACAAGTCGAAGGACAACTGCCACCATCGCAATGAACCCGGACATTGGCGTAGCAACTGTCCTACCTACCTCAAGGCTAAAGGGAAAGGTATTGTAGTTATTACCGAAGTTTGTTTAGCAGCTGATAATGTATCATCGTGGATTATTGACTCCGCTGCTACTAACCATATTTGTTGTTCCTTGAATGGGTTCAGGAAAAGCAAAAGCTTAGAGGATGGCGACTTCTGCTTCAAGTGGGGTGATGGGAGCTTGGTGTCTGCTAAGGTTGTGGGATCCATGACACTGTCTTTCGAAAACATGACTTTAAATTTGAATAATGTGTATTATGTTCCTTCCTTTGGGAAAAACTTAATATCTGTAGCTCAAATTGTTGAGCAGAATTATTATTTAAAGTTTATTGATAATGGAATTTGTATTACTTCTTCCAATTCATTTGTCACTGATGCATGTTTAAAGAATGGTTTATACTATCTTTATCCTACACAACCTTTGCTATTAGACACTGAAATAGATAATGATCTAATTAGGGAACCCAAGAGGATCAAACTTAATAACTCCTCTGATCTAATAAACTCAACACATCTCTGGCACTTAAGACTTGGTCATATTAGTCTAGATAGGATTAAGAGACTTGTGAGGGATGGGCCACTCAAAACCTCTGCAATAGGCTCACTGCCGACTTGTGAATCCTGTATAGAAGGAAAATGACCAAACGACCTTTCTCAGATAAAGGTCGAAGAGCCACTGAGTTGCTGGAACTAATACATTCTGATGTATGTGGTCCGCTCAAAATTCAGGCACGGGGAGGATACGAATATTTCGTTACCTTTACCGATGATTACTCAAGATATGGATTTGTCTATTTTCTCAAACACAAATCCAAAACCTTTAATGTATTTAAGGTCTTTCGGGCTTTAGTGAAAAAGCAAACTGGCAAACAGATCAAAACCCTTCGATCTAATCGAGGTGGAGAGTACTTTTCTGAAGATCACGATGACTTTCTTAAAGAAGAAGGTATCGCTTCTCAGCTTACAGCACCTGGCACACCTCAAAAAAACGGAATGTCAGAGAGAAAGAATCGAACTTTGATTGATATGATTAGACCAATGATGAGTTACTCATCACTCCCTAATTCCTTTTGGGGATATGCCCTCGAAACTGCCGCATATATTCTGAACCAAGTTCCGTCTAAGACGGTCCCTGGTACTCCTTATGAACGATGGACTGGGCGTAAAGCTAGTTTAAGCCATATCTGAATTTGGGGTTGCCCTACACATGTGCTAAGGCAAAAGACTACCAAGTTGGTTAGTAGGTCAGAATTATGCGTGTTCGTTGGATATCCAAAGGAAACCAAAGGTTGCACATTCTATATTCCTGAGGACGATAAAACGTTTTTCAGTTCTAATGCTCGTTTCCTTGAGGAGGACTATATGAAGAATACGAAACCTAGAAGCAAAATTGTGCTTGAAGAAAAGTTGGGTGAGGATGCTTCTACCTCATCTGTAAGAACTGTTCTTACCCCAACTGAAACGCAACCTAACAATTCAGAACCTCATCAAGTAGTACTTCGATGTAGTGGGAGGGTTTCTGAAAAGCATGACAGGTACATGTCTCATGGCGATACTCTCGTAGCCGTCGCTGACATGGATGACCTTGTTTCCTACAGCGAAGCTATGGCTGGTTTTGAATCAAACCTTTGGCTTGATGCCATGAAAGTTGAGATGCATTCGATGTATGTCAACAAAGTCTGGAAACTTGTAGACCTACCTGAAGGGGTTAAACTTGTAGGGTGTAAGTGGATCTATAAGAAGAAAAGGGGTCCAGATGGGAACGTCGAGACGTTTAAAGTGCGACTAGTGGCTAAGGGTTATACCCAAAAGGAAGGTATCGATTATGAAGAAATCTTCTCGCCATTCGCAATGCTTAAATCCATCCGTATACTTCTATCCATAGCTGCCGCTCTCGATTATGAGATTTGGCAGATGGATGTCAAAACTGCTTTTCTAAATGGCAATCTTGATGAGCACATTTTCATGGCTCAACCAGACGGTTTCGTGGAAAGTGATCAAGAGAACAAGGTTTGTGAATTTCTTAAATCCATTTATAGATTAAAGCAAGCATCTAGATCATGGAATATTAGAGTCGATGAAACTATAAAATGCTTCGGTTTTGAACAGTCAATAGATGAACTTTGTGTCTATAAATTGATACACGAGGGCAAGGTTGTGTTTCTCGTATTGTTTGTCGATGATATACTACTCATTGGTAATGATGTAGGTAAATTATCTAAGGTTAAAATCTGGTTAGCTAAGCAGTTTGATATGAAGGATCTAGGGAAAGCTGCGTACATTCTGGGGATTCAGATCTTTCGAGATCGAAAGAACCGGACCGTGTCGCTCTCCCAAGCATCTTATATAGATAAGGTGTTGGATCGCTTCACCATGCAAAACATCAAGAAGGGCCAAAACCCCTTTAGACATGGAGTCTCACTCTCTAAGGACCAGTCTCCCAAGACTGCACAATAGATTGAGGACATGAGAAAGATTCCCTATGCCTCAGTCGTAGGAAGTCTTATGTATGCTATGTTGTGCACTAGACTGGATATATGTTTCGCTGTTGGCGTAGTTAGCCATTTCTAATCAAATCTTGGACCCGAGCACTGGGTTGCTGTTAAGCATGTTCTTAAGTATCTTCGGAGAGCTTGGAACTTGATGCTTACATATTCAGGTACCGACCTGATTATGACCGGGTATACCGATTCCGACTTTCAAGCTGATAAGGATTCCAGGAAATCCACTTAAGGATCTGTGTTCATCCTGAATGGTTGGTCTGTAGTTTGGAGGAGTATCAAGCAATCTTGCATTGCTGACTCCACCATGGAAGCAGAATATGTTGATGTTTGTGAAGCATCCAAAGAGGCTGTATGGGTTTAGAAAATTCCTTATGTATTTGGAAGTTGTTCGAAATGTCAACAAGTCCATGACACTTTATTGTGATAATAGTGGGGCTGTTGCTAACTCAAAGGAACCTAGAAGCCATAAGCGCTCTAAGCATATTAAGAGGAAATATCATTTGATTAGAGAGATCGTGCAGCTCGGAGACGTGGAGGTGAAGATAATCTCAACGGTTGAGAACCTGACAGATCCTTTCACCAAGGCCCTATCCAACAAGGTCTTCGACCAACATCGAGACGGATTAGGCATGACAGACTACTCTCATCTTCTTTGAGTCAAGTGGTAGTTTGTTGGCAGAGATGCCCACAAGAATATTGTTTATTTACATATGGATGTAATATATAAATCTTTGTAAAGTCTTTATTAGAAGATTGTTTATTTACATATTGATGTAATATATAAATCCTTGTAATTTTCTGATTAAATTAATAAAAGTTGAAACGTTCATTCATTCCTTTTTAGTTTGATTGAAGATTTATGATATTCAATAGTCCTATAGTCCTTAATTAAACCTAACAATATATGAAGAGACAAATGTAGATTTGCGTGAACAAACTCTTCATGGTTTGACTAAAATGATATATTCGCAATCTAAAGATCGACAGACTATTGATCCCATTATGATTGTTGGAAGAATCTAGGATGTCTGGTTACGAGGCATAGTGAGTTAGGAACTCTATAGTTCTTCCAGTATGTCTTTCGAAGATACTAAATTGACCAGTGCACCTTTCGAGACAATACAAGAACAAACCATTTAACATGTTCTATCTCAAGGTCACTATGTATGAATCGCTTCATGCTTACCTAAATCCTGAAATGAGACATGTCATTTCATAGCATTAATACTCTCATTTGAGAAAGTCAAATTCTAGGTCCATTGCGTGATCTAGACAATACCTATTGGTGAGATATTAAGTTATGAAGATGTTATGAACCAACTTTGTGAAGTTTTCATAGATATGGAATTCATGTACAAGATTGCTGAGATGCAATATATATCACCTCCTGCTTTATTACTTGGATTGTGAATAAATGAATTGCGCAATGTCCAAATTTAAGTAGCAACTTTATTTGGATGAAACAATGTGACTTGTTAGTTCCTCGTCAATACATTGTTTCTAACTTATTCACAAGTACTAAAGGAGTTGAGGAAATAACAACTAGAAGGGTAAAATGGTAATTTTATAAATCCCAACTAGTTGATGATATTCATGAAGGGTAAACATAGATAACATTCAATAGATCTGCTCAATATAATTAAGTTGAATTTGAGTAGAAAATAAATTCATTTGAACCGAGAGATTCTCAGTTTCGAATCTTTAGTGGAGTCAGTCGACATTGAGCTAATACTCGGAAAAGGTTTGAGAACTTTTGAGTCCGAGTATAGAAGCTCAAGCTTTGTTCATTTGGATCAATAAGGTCACTATTACAGGTCATTAGAGTAGGATTGTTAAACTAGAAGCGAAGTCAAAATAAGTTCAAGTGTTGAACTAGACTTTTTCTCGGAAAATATGTCTAAAGGGTATTTTTGTCCACAATGACATAAATGATGTGAATGTCAAAATAAGATTTTGAATATTTTCATTTGATGAAAATATAAATTATTTTCTAAAGCCGAAAAGTCGTTTAAGGCATCATGGAATTAATTTCGTTATTTGTGCAATTATAATTCTACAATGGGTATTTTAAGAATTGTCTAAAAGAAATAAGGAAGTATCTAGATAGTGCATCAAGAGGAGAGTTTTATTTCATTTTTCTTATAAGGATAATTACCCAAAAGAAAAAGGGAAATGAATTTCCTTAAGAAGGAAACAAATGTGCTAAGTGAGGAAACAAATTTCCTCACTAATGCAAGGTGTATGGCCGGCCAAACTAAGAGGGAAAGGGGAAGGGAAAATCAAATATTGTGTCATGAATACATTATTCATTCATGAATAAATAATTGACCTTTATAGATTTTTCCTTCTCCTATAAATAGAGCCTCACATAGAGATGTGAAGGTTAAGCTTTATTCTTGCTCTCCCTCTCTTTTGGCCGACCCTCTCTCTCTCTCTCTCTCTCTAGAAAATACTCTTCTTATTTTGCACCTAGATCCATACTTGATCTAGAGAATTTACTTATGATCCAAGAATTGTTCTTGGTTCATATTATTTAATTGTGCCCACACACAAATCCTTCTAAACCTCTCTAGACTCTTGTAATAGAAATGTTAGGTTTCTCAAGTTCTTGTTTAGGTTTGAAGGAATCAAGCTAGAAGAGAAGATGTACCTTTCCCGAGACACTTCGAGTTTGAAGACACAAGAAAGGTTCGTATTCAAGTAGGTTTAATGATGCTTTTAATTTATAACATGTATATGCTCTTTATCTAGGTTAGTAAAAATTGTTTTACTTCTAAAAGAAATTTTTATATTCCGCCATTAATATGATTAATGATAAATCTTTCTTTAACCCTAGACCTATTCCAACAGCTCCCTCCTTTTGATTTAATTTGGGGCATTAGATCTCAACTGTGAATCTAAACTCTCTCTAATCCATAATATCAATATCTATTGTTGAGAATTTCTCTCCTAAGAGAGAAATCCAAGGAGAAAAAGGGGGAGGAAGTTCAGCCAACCCCTAAGGCGTATCCCTAAGGGATTTTCGGTTAACTTATTAGGCAAAGCGCAGTTCGAAATTCCGTAGCCCAAAAATCCAATTAATTATTTATTTACTTGATCCAACAATAAATAAACAATTATGCTCTAAACATTTATTTAATTCTGCGAATACCCGTTTTCCAGAATTAATGCTGTCAAAAACTATTATAGCAAGTGAGATTAAATAATGAATAACATTATTATTCAAAATTTCTTTATCCTCTTTTATTAGAGCCGAATCGGGGACTATGGACCTAGTAGTTGAAGTTTAATGAACTCGACGAAAAATAAGATATATTCCTATTTCTTTTCCATCGATTTGTCTACTCTTTATCAATACTCCACCGTGAAATCAAAGACTAAACCCTTCTTTAATACTAGAATTATATTTACTCATCGTGACGAGTGTCCACTGATATAGTCAGTTCATGATCAAGATCCTCCAGGTTCAACCCGTGTCAAGAGAAGTCAATTTATTCTGTTATACTTCTCTTTATACATATCAGCCCTAAGCATCGTTGCTTCCCTAGCAAAAGATTCTTTTGAACGTTAACTTACTTCGAAAGTGCGCGCAATCAGACAGTTCTGGAATCAACCCATTAGTGAGTGAACATTAACCTCCTTTCAGGGAGGCTGGATTCCATATATGTAAACCATTTCTTACTCAAATCATGCTCTGAGAAGACTTCCAGGGGAAGACTCCCAAGACATAAGCTGTGATTAGGATGAATAGCCTTTTATCGAATGAGTTAAAGAGTTTAGAGACATGATTCAGTGTCCATGATCACTTCAGAATTTAGATCAAGTCTAACTATGACCATCATAGTGGCCTTAGTTAGTGCGTCGTAACAGTCCTTAAACGACACATCTACCCCAAGGCATGTCCAGGTCCTACACTTACTACAAGTGTAGAATGCTCCCACATAGTGATCAGTCTTCACTCATGTGTTCCACATATGTGATTGTCTATATAGCTTCCCAAACGTATATCAGTCATCGACCTTGTTTTAGCACACCGCCCGAACTCAAGTGCTCAGCACGTGACTCAGTTTGATACGGAGGCTATGGGATGATGAATGTTCTATAAATTTTAATACATAAGAAATAACAATTTCAATTCGAATAAATCATAAATTTCAAACTTTATTTTATTAATAATATTAACGACAATTTACATAAATATCTTCTCAAGCGGGCACAAATTCGTAACAGGGGATTCGTATGTGGTTGTCCTCGGTACCCCTTCTTCTAACGCCAAATTGTTATGTCGTTTTCAGACTAACCTTTACGGGCAGGTGGTGGAAATGGATTCGGTCACGTGTCGTTGAATCCTTTGGATTATTTATGAGATTTTTCTCTTGTTGAGTGAAGAACACAAAAAGGAGTTCTTGAAAACTTGTATAGATATGATGAAATTTGGCCCGAAAGCGTTTAGGTTCAGGAAGGAGGGAATGTATTTTCTTCTAATCTAGAGATAAGGGAAGAAAATTATTCATCTATCATAAAAGGATATTTGGTAGATATTTGCACTAAAAGATGTTTTTCTTGAAGGAAATGGGTTTGGAGATGATTTTGTAAGGTTTTCTCTCTGATCCAAAACAATTGTTGTTCTTGTGTTTGAGATTGGGTATTTATAGCGAGCTGGTGTTGTATGAGGGTAAGTTCGTTATTTGATGAGGTCGATTGTCCTTAAGTGTGTTGTTCAGGGTTATTATTATATAGGATGTCGAGGAAGGGGGATCCCCGTGGGAAGGGGGGTTTCTTTGGGAGGGGTCCACATGGGGTCTTACATAGCTTTGAATTTCTTAATTGAACTTATCGGATTATTCACTTGATTTTCATGGCATGACTACCTGTTCGTAAATCACTCATGTTTTCGATTTTTGCGAGGGTTCCATCTGTCAGCTAAAGGTCCATTGCTTTCCTAAAGTGAATATTGGAATCTTCCTTCATCTTTGATGTAAAATAGAGCTTAGTCATATTAGGGGCAATCTTCTATTAAATTACCTTCTTGATGGTGGCTCGTTCCAACAACCCCCCTTTGGGGGGCCGGGCCTTTGCAATCTTCTATCTTCCTTATCAGTTCACCGAAAATAGTACTGTACTTTTCTTCTTTTTTTTTTATCCCCAAAAGCTCATCTGACTCTATCATAGAATTTCATGCTTGTCTTATTATCTCACTTCGTTTGATACCTATACATTAAACAACTGTCCCATTAATAGAGTTTCAGTGAGCTGTTTCTCTGCAAATCCGACTATAACTGCATTGTTGTTCCATTAAAGAAATGCCCTTTCATTATTAGTATGCTCATGACTCCCATTTATTTCAAGTTACCATTGCTCCATCGAACCCGAATCTGAACATAGTTTATGAACCCACTTGCTGACCATGTTCAGAGAGAGGGCAAGGCTCCCATGGATAGCCAAACTCAAGCATGCCAAAACAACAACAAGCTAGCGTTAATCAGACTTATCATCCTTATGGTGCAGTGCCACCCTGTTATGGAAACTTTGACAAGCAGTCTACGACACCTAAACAAACAACTGCTAGTGAGGATTCCTCCTCCTATTGATTGGGTTAAGCTCAATTCATGGCATTTAGGGCTTCTTCAGGTATTGCTGCCGTTGGGGGCAGGGCTCATCTGCTTCTTGTTCTTGGTTAGGTGAGGTGGTTTTGCTTTTAAATCCGCACTGGTTCGTCTCATAATATATTTTTTACGATAAAGACCAATTTTCGCTTTTAGGTGCAACGATAACAATAGAACTAGCATCGTTACTACCTTGATGAAACTATACCGTAGGAACCGGTCTATTTAATACAATGCAGTTCATGACCTGGTCTAGCATAATGGTTCCGCTTTGTTTGCTTTAATGGTATTTATTGAATATCTTGTTGTTAGGCATATCTATACAGTATTGAACATGATTTCTTTTATTATTTGACAAGATGGAGAAGGGGTTAGACTTTTGTTAATTTTCTCTGTTTGTTCACTTAATTCCCACGATCGGACTACATGTTCGAGTTGGGTTAGACTTTTATAATTTTCTTTAAACGAAAAATTTTCTCTACAACATTTCCCATGGGAGGAGGGGGGGAAGTCCTCGTGAGGGGAGTCTTCAAATCGAGTTCGTCCATAACTCTGAATTTTGTAGTTGAACTTTTTCGTTTATTTACTTGATTTTGAGAGATGACTATCTGTTCAAATCGTGTTTTATGTACTTTTCGGTGAGTAGGAAATATTTACTATAACAATCTCATCAATAACATTTTGGTCGTTTAATTTGATGTTTTTTATCATGTATCTAATAATTAGAGAAATTATCTTCGATTACAATCATTTATCTGTTACGATTGAATGTTATGACGATTCTTTTATGTAACAGCTATTTTCTTTATAGTATCCTCAAGATGTTTAATAAAGAAATAAGAGCTGCTGATAAGAACATGTGCTGTACTAATCTAATTAGTCATAAATATATTACTGGGTTAAAGTGCACCATGAATCTCTAACTTAAATAATTAATTAATATTAAAAAAATATCGAGCAGTACAAGATTGTATAAAAATAAAACATGAATAAAGATGTTTGACGACTTGAAATTTTTAAGTAGGGAAGATGATTTATTTACTAACTCAAAATTTTGAACAATATCTTACGTACAATCTTATTAAGGTTTAGTTCGAAAACTTTTGCGATTATGGCCATGCACGTATATCCTAGTTTAATGGACTTTATAAAAAAGTTCCTAAGTTTATAAATGAATCTATCAAGAGTATTCTTATAACGTGGTACTCCACCAATAAAGGATATAAAACTTATAAAAACTTAGCTCAATTGTTTATGCTTTGACAAAAGTCATAGGAACATAACCGATTAGGGTTATACCATGATTCACGTCAAATCACTTTGTGAAGTTGTACCTATTTATTCTAGTGTTCATCATATTAAAGATAGTATTCTCATTCCTTTCGTGATTTCCCCGCTAGTTTTATCATCAAATGATCTATCAAGTTTTAGAAATTTTTTATAACGGTGTGTTATTAATTGAAGTTTTCTTATTGATTGTTCAATAAAGACAAAACAAGTAGATAACAGAAAGGGTGGGAAAGAGTCCCACATTGATTAAATATTAAGGAGAATAGCTCCTTATAAATGAACTAATTAATAACTTATATTAATTGTGTGGTGAGCTACTGGAATGCCAAGTGGAGGTGAGGTAGGGATGAGGTGTCGGTGAGGTGGCGGGACTATGCCAATTTTCACTCTCATCAATACCCTCGCCGGTGTCGCCACCGGCTTCGGCTCCGGCGTAGAGTCGTAGAGTCTCTTAGTGGCGCTTTGTAGGCGCACTTTGGCACTTATAGTAGCTTCTGCAATGGCGACCAAGGCCTCAGTTTCAAGACTGAAAGTGATGAACCAAGACTTCATGAAGTTGGACCGTTTTGATTGCACCATCTTTACCCGCTGGCAAGACAAGATGCGTTTATTCCTCACTGCCATGAAGATTTTCTACGTGTTGGACCCAACACTGGATCCCATTCCGGAGGCGACGGACCAAGATTCTGATGAACTCAAGGCGGACCGGAAGAAGCGTCAAGAGGACGAGTTGCTGTGCCGTGGTCATATTTTCAACTCTCTTTTCGACAGACTCTACGATCTCTACACCGACAATCCTTCGGCCACAAAGATCTGGAAGGCGCTCAAGTCAAATTCAAAGCGGAAGAAGAAGGTACCAAAAATTTCCTTGTCTCGAGTTATTTTGAGTTTAAGATGTTTGATGACAAACCTATACTTGCTCAAGTTCATGAATTGCAAGTAATTGTCAACAAATTGAGGGCCGTGAAGATAGACGTTCTGGAGACCTTTCAAGTTGGTGCAATTATTGCGAAATTGCCCAATTCCTAGAAAGGTTATCGGAAAAAACTTGTTCACAACACCGAGTACTTCTCTCTGGAACAAATCCAGAAACATCTTCGAATCGAGGATGAGAGAGAAGACGACGGATGCCGGTACTTCTAAAGCCAACATGGTGAGCGCGAAGGTAAAAGGAAGTGAAATGACAAAGGAAATTCTACGGGTCCCAAAAAAGACGCGAAGAAATTTAAGCATTCCAAAAAATCCGCATTTGGAAATAAATTCGGATCCAAGGGGGCCATTACAGGATGCTATGTGTGTGGCAAACCTGGTCACTATGCTCGAGATTTTCGACTTCGCAAGATGGATGAAAAGGAAGTCGATACCATTATGACCGACGCAAACATAGTCGCTACGGTGAGCGAACTAATGGTGGTCAAAGGCAAGGTTCAAGGGTGGTGGTATGATACATGCGCTACCGTCCATGTTACCTACGATAGAGCTTCTTTCAACACCTATTCTGAAGTCAACGGAGGACAAGATGTTCATATGGGAAACGAGCACCGCTCCAAAGTCGTCGCATCAGCAATGTGGATCTCAATTTCACATCCGGGAAGAAGGTCACTTTGACCAACGTGCTTCATGTTCCGGAAATGAGTAAAAACCTTGTTAGTGGTGATCTCTTAGAAAACCAGGGATTAAATCTGTGTATAAATCGGGCAGGCTCGAAATGGTGCATTTGTTGACAAAGGCTATTCCAGTGAAGGAATGGTCAAACTATGTACTATTGATAAAATGGTGTGTCTAATTGTCTTGGGGCACACTGCGTCGCGGTATCAATAAAATATCTACTTCTGTGTATATGATTGATTCTATTTCTTTATGACATAATAGATTAGAACATATTGGTTTCAGCACTATGAAAAGATTAATTAAATGTGGTTTAATTTCGTGCAAATATGATAAGTTTGATAAATGTGAAATTTGTGTGAAATCGAAAATGATTAAGAAACCTTTTCATAGTGTAGAAAGAAATTCTAAGTTGCTAAATCTTATACATTCAGATATATGTGAATTTAATGGCATGTTAACTCGTGGTGGAAATATATATTTCATTACCTTTATAGACGATAGCTCTAGATTTACATATGTTTACTTGTTAAAACATAAAGATGAAGCTTTTTAAACTTTTAAGGTTTATAAGGTTGAAGTGGAAAATCAATTAGGAATTAAAATAAAAGTCCTTAGAAGTGATAGAGGTGGTGAATATTTTCCTAGCGATTTTAATGCTTTTTGTGAAGAAAATGGTATTGTACATGAATGTTCCGCACCTCGTACTTCAAGAAATGATAAATGCCATGTTAATGCATTCTGAATTATCTTTTAGTTTGTGGGGTGAAGCTTTACTTGCTGCATGTCATATTGTTAATCGTATTCCTTTAAAGAAAACTGAAGTTTCTCCATATGAGGTATGGAAAGGAAGAAAGCCAAATATTGGGTATTTCAAAGTGTGGGGGTGCTTAGCCTATTACAAAAACATGGATCTTAAAAGAACCAAGTTGGGTCCTCGAGGGATACGAAGTGCTTTTGTAGGCTATGCCACTAAGAGTAAAGCATATAGACTGCTAAATTTAGAATCTAATGTCATAGTAGAATCTCGTGCTGTGGAATTCTTTGAGAACCTTAATTCGAAAGAAAAGGCGTCTCATACTTCCACAAATGAAGAACTTCGAGAGGAAAGTTCTTCACAGGTTGTTACTGAGCAACCCGGACCTCGAATAAGCAAAAGACTCCGTAAGACTAAGGATTTAGGACCCGATGAAATAGATTCTCAACTTATTTCTTTTTATCTTGTAGAAGGAAATAGAGAAATTTGCTTGAAAGATTCCTATTGTTCTTTTAATTCAAGACGATCCTAAGACTTATAATGAAGCGGTTGCTTCACGAGACTCTACCTTTTGGAAGGATGCTATTCAAGATGAAATGGATTTTATTATGTCAAATCACACTTGGAAAATTGTCGATCTACCATAAGGATCAAGACCTATTGGGTGTAAATGGGTGTTCCGAAAGAAATATCATAGTGATGGTACTTTTAACACCTATATGACTAGGTTGGTAGCCAAAAGGTTTTCGACAAAGAGAAGGAATAGATTATTTTGACACATATGCACCAGTAGCAAGGACAACAACAATTAGTGTGTTTTTTGCTTTGGCTTCTTTACATAACCAAAATGTTCATCAAATGGATGTCAGAACGGCATTTTTAAATGGAGATATCGATGAGGAGATTTACATGGAGCAACCAGAAGGGTTTGTACTTTCGGGTAATGAACAAAAGGTTTGTAAGCTTGTCAAATCATTGTATGGATAAAAACAACCTCCCAAATAATGGCATCAAAAGTTTGACTTTGTCATACTTACTAATGGTTTTGTTCCTAATGTTTGTAACAAATGTTTGTACACAAAGGTGCGTGGTAACATTGTGATATTCCCATCTCTTCGGAGAGGCCGGAGGCAAGCTCGCCCGAGCGGGGGCCAGATTCCAGGCCTTAGACAAATTCATCGCCTACAATCGCATGGCCGCCGCTTGTCAGGCTCTTGTCACTGCGGTTACCACACTCCCCAACGAGGCGTCGGTCGAGGTTCTTTGCACTAAGGTGCCGGAGTGGGAGCGACGTTGCGACAAAGAGCAGTCTAGAGTGTGGAAGCTCGAGGACGAGGTTGTCACAGACTCCAACTCTTCCCCATTGTCTCCTTGCGATCCCCCGACTATCGAGGAGCGCCGTTTGTCGGGACTCGTCACGAGGAATCTCTCAGTCGCGTCAGGGTCGTTGGACGAGTATGGATCTAATCGCGGCTTCATTTCTTCCTGGGGTTCAAGGGCTTAGGCTTATGCCAGTCCTCGGGCGACTTGGTCGCCCCCACCCCCCGGCCCTGTGCGATCCATTTTCAACTCATTCGGATCGTCCCTCTCGTTGGACAGTGCTCTTCGGGGAAACCAAGCAGGGGAGGGAGAAGAACCTCGAGAGGGTGATGACTTGCGACCAAGATACTTGGGCTTCTTCCTCTGGATAATCCCTCTCCTCTAGAGTGATAAGGCCATTTGGGAAACCCAAAGAACAAGAATCTGCGACCTGGACATTTGGATTTCTTTACCGTAGTTTGCTGTATAAGTCGCTCGTAGTGTATTTCATACTTATTATTCGGCGAGACTTCAGGCGCTCGCAATGTACTTCATACTTGTAATTTGTCGAGACTTCAATAAAATTTTCTCTTTGCCTATGAGACTTGTTCCTGCTCTTGCTCGTTGTCTCCTTTGTTCCTTTGACTTGTGCGTGGTGTTTTACTTACTTGCTCGATTATGTTATGGATGTTGCGGCGGCTCTTCCTCGAACTTCGTCAAAGACTTTCTTCTGTTTATGTTGATGTTCGGGGTAGAGTGTTTTTCGGGCACCGTAGGCTAGCCCCCTCGTTTTACCAAGTGTATGCATTTGGTCAAATGAATAATGGACCGCTTCGAGGAGTTGTGCCCGCGGGCAGTTGCAACGAGCCCCCGCGAGTGTCTCGCACTTTCCTTTCGTCGCGCGTGTGTCCTCAAATCCGGTGGAAACCTCTCTCCTCATTAAATGCGGGAGTCAGGTACTCGAGTATCTGTCACATCCCTCGACTCCTTACCGCACCCAACTGCTCTTCGTTTCCTCCCCTTGAAGACTCCACGTGTCATATCTCCTGACGTTCGATGGGGACGCATCATTTCACCTTCCCCTTCGTCATTATTTATTTCGTAAATACTTTCCTCTCCCCCTTTTTTCTTAAAAGGGGTCGTTACTTTACCCTGCTATCTTACTCTCCCAAAATCTCTCTCGCTATCTCTCTCTATCATCTCGTTCTTCTCCCTTTCTTCTTACGCTATTTGCCCTCCTTTTCTTCCGGACTTTCCTTGCATCCTCTTCCTCGCCGATGGCTCCACCGAAAGCATGTGAGAAGGCCGCACCCGCTCCCGGCCACGTTTTCAAAACCAAATCCCCCTCTTCTGTCATGACAGAGAGGCGCCTGCAAAAGTTACATGACAGATTTTTCTTGGATCGACGGTGTGTTCTGCGCCTCCTCTTTGAAGGTGAGCTCGCCGACAGCCCTCGGGACGACTATGTTGCGGTCTACGAGGCGTTCTCCTGGAGGGCGGGCCTTCACTTTCCGGTCCCCCCCTCGTTATAGCCTTTCTGAGCACGTTCAGGGTTCCCATTACTCAGGTGAGCCCAAATTCGATCCGCCTTCTTCTCTGTGCCATTGTCTTCGCGCTCGAGATGGAAGTGGCCATCACCTTGGAGGATCTGATGCGGCTCTTCAAATTTTCCAAAAACTCCAAGAACGTGGGTCGCCTTTCCATCTCTCACCGACAGAGGGACCGCGTCATCCAGAACACCCCTTCTAACAAGTCTTGATTGGAGGACAGGTACTTTTTTGTCAAGGTCGACGAGCACAGCTTCGGTCGCTACCACGAATTCCTGCCGCGAGAGCTGGTCGTCGGTGGGTAGCATCCCAGGTACACGGCCAGTTCCAGTGACGAGGCATGTCGTTGTTTTGAGGTGACTCATGCGGTTCTTTTGTCTAGTACTCGCCACGATTGGTCGAAAGACTTTGTCGATGCGGGGCTTGGTTCTCGGATCCCGGGTATTTTCGTGGGTCAGTCCATCTGAGAGGAGTATTTGCGAACAGCTCCCAGTCTTTGGGTTCGACTGTCCGCCGGAGTTGGGAGGTTCGCCGATGACGTCTCAGGGCAGGGAAAGAACCTGGTGAGTCCGTCGGGCAACATCGAACACGTCTCTTCCCAACAGGAAAACGCCCCTTTTTCACGAGCCCCCCGCGAGAGATCTCGTAGCGAGGGAACGCCTGCGTCGCGGACGGTCCCCTCGCGGCCCTCCGGGGATTCAGTCCGCGATCTTCCGGCGCGAGAGGTCGTGGCTGTCCCTCAGGTCGAGGACCATTCGCTCGCTGCTTCTTCCGAGGGGGGGGGGGGGTTCCCCTGGACCAGGTGGCCTCGTCGTCGCAGACGCCCCCTCCCTCGATGAGGATTCGTGTGGACTCTCCGGTCCCTTCTCCGCCCGCATATACCGTGCCGACTCGGGAGGGGCCTCGCAGCCCTCCAGCTCCCTCGACTGCTACCAAGGTCGATTTGTCCGCAGGGGGTTCCTCCGGAGGAGCGGGCTCCTCCCGGCGTTCGAGGAAGAGGCCGTTCCTTCCTCTAAACTATGAGGATGCACTACCGACGACTTCCCTTCCTGTGTCAATCGAGTAGGAAGGAAGAGAGGAAAGTGCGGGGGCCGGGGAGCTGGCGATTGCGGATGTGGTTGTTGACACGGTTACCTCCGCCCTTCCCTCGTATCCCCCTCCGTCCGCCGAACGGGAGCAAAGGGGGGGGGGGGGGTACGGGGCCTGCCGGGGTAGAGGAGCCGACAGACGCGGGGGTGGTCGGCGTGGAGACTGCGCCCCCTCGAGCCAAGGAGCTGACAGACGTGGTAGTTGCAGACTCTCATCCCCGCGTGTCTTTCGAGCAGATGCAAGAGGTCGATGTGATCGGAGCGGGTGCCCCGACGAATATCCCTCCCCAAACCGGTTCGGGGGTGGCTACCCCGATTGGGCCTCCCCTTCTCGAATCCGGGGCGTCGCGACCCTCGCCTCAAATCTCGAGAAGTCCTCCCCGCGTGCCCATCGAGGGCGCATCTGCCGCGGATTGGTTACAATATTCCTCGTATTCTTGCCGAGATCTATCGTTGCATGCACTCGGCGAGTTTGAGGTCGATGAGCCTCTCGACGACTCCGAAGGCTATCCTGAAGCGATGGCTTGCATGTTCCAGGGGATCGCCCGGACGAACGATCTGATTATCGCCAGGCGTCGTGCTGCCGCTATGGCTGCGCGAGAGTCGGCGGAGATGGGATCGAGATTACGGCAGGCTCAGGAGCAGCTCGAGGCCTTCATTCTTCGTGAACGTCAGACTCGCGAGAAGTTTGAGGAACTCGAATCCAAACTGGCTGGCGAGGTTTCCCGGCACAAAGCTTGCGAGGCTGAACTCGCGGGGTTCAAGGTCGGGGTGGAGCTAGAAATCGAGGAGCACCGCGCTCATTTGGCTGCCAAGGAGAAACTCTTGGCTGCGGAAACAAGAGGTCATCAAGAGGCCATAGAGCCGTGTCAAGGAAAGACGCGCTCCTCGCTCAGGTGCGAGAGGCCGTGGGTGCTCCTGACGCCGGGGACGAATCTTTACCCGTCGAGGTTAACTCGACGTTGGGGAGGCTTACTGGGGAGCTCCAGGCGGTTCGGAGCAGGTTGGAGGAGGAGCGCTGCGCTCGGACGCGTCTCTTTGGGCTTGCGCGTGGTAAACTCGAGCGAGCGTCGACTAGGTTCCGAGCTCTTGACGACTCCATCTATTTGAATCGCCGAGCGTGTGCGTACCAGGCCAATGTCGACATGATGAGGGCCCTCCGGCTCGGGGCGTCGGTCGAGGTGCTTCGTGCTAAGCTTCCGGAATGGCAATGACGTCAAGGTGAGATGCAGGCGAAGGCGGAAGAGGTCGAAGACAGGGCCGCAGCGGATCCTAACTCCCCGCCACTTTCCCGTTGCGATCCCCTCGCGACCGGGGGCTGAGTGTTACTTCGTATTTCCATCTGTATTTTGCCTCTTGTATTTTGTTTGACTGTATCGGATTGAAACTTTTTAATGAACGTGCAATTTTTGACCAGTTTCGATTTCCCGTGCTTTCATCTGTTTTATCCTCTTATTCGTTCTATGGTTGTCCGAAGTGCTAACTCCTGTGTCGCGACCTTAGAGATGGAAGAATGCCCATCTCCCACTCCACCCTCCTTTTCTTCTATCGAAAATAGAGTCTTTTAGCTTGCTCGGTAGGAGTCTTTTAGTCTGCTCGTTGGGAGTCTTTTAGTTTGCTCGCTGGGAGTCTTTTAGTTTGCTCGTTGGGGGTCTTTTAGTTTGCTCACTAGGAGTCTTTTAGTTTGCTCGCTGGGAGGCTGTTAGTTTGCTCACTGGGAGGCTTTATTTTTGCTCGCTGGGAGGCTTTATTTTTGCTCGTTATGAGGCTTTATTTTTTGCTCGCTATGAGGCTTTATTTGCTCGCTGGGAGGCTTTATTTATGCTCGCTGAGAGGCTTTATTTTTGCTCGCTGGGAGGCTTTATTTTTTCTCGCTAGGAGGCTTTATTTTTCCTCGCTGGGAAGTTTTATTTTTGCTCGTTTGAAGGCTTTATTTTTTGCTCACTGGGAGGCTTTATTTTTTGCTCGCTAGGAGGCTTTATTTTTGCTCGCTGTGAGGCTTTATTTTTTGCTCGCTGGGAGGCTTTATATTTTGCTTGCTGGGAGGCTTTATTTGCTCACTGGGAGGCTTTATTTTTGGTCGCTGGGAGGCTTTATTTTTAACATGGGCCCTCTTGCCTCTTTTTTTTGGGCACTCTCGCCTCTTTTGCTTTTGGCACTCTCGCCTCTTTTGTTTTTGGGCACTCTCGCCTCATTTTTTTTTGTCACTCTCGCCTCTCTTTTGTTTTTGGGCACTCTCGCCGCTTTTGTTTTGGGCACTCTCGCCTCTTTTGATTTTATTTTTAGGCACTCTCGCCTCTTTTTTATTTTTGGGCACTCTCGCCTCTTTTTTATTTTTGGGCCCTCTCGCCTCTTTTTGTTTTTGTTTTTAGGCACCCTCGCCACTTTTTATTTGCTCGCTGGGAGGCTTATAATTTGAAACATGGGCCATCTCGCCGCTATATTTGGGGCCCTCACGCCGCTTAAAAATTGTTTACCCGCGGGACAGCGTCGCGTTTGTTAGAATTTTGACTTAATGAACAGGCCTCATCAAACCCTTCGAGTCCCCCAATCGGGTGCGGCTCGCGAGGGAAGAGTACCTTACATGATTGCACAAAAGGGGGCAAGGCTGCCCAAAGCACTCCCGAACAAAGGATTGGGAGTTCTTGGTAAATAAGCCAAAAGGGAAAAAATTGCGAAGTCACTTACCGGGATTATGGCTGGGCCGAAGGAGCCTCTTCAATAAAACTTCTTTAGGTGCTTCACGTTCCAACTTTTGATCACCTTTGCGCCTTCGGTGTTCTCGAGCTCGTAAACTCCCGGTTTGATGACGCCTGTGACTACATACGGGCCCTCCCAGCTTTGCCCGAGCTTTCCGGCGTTTATTTCGGCGGTGTTCTGAAAAACTCGTCGGAGGACCATCTTGCCAATTCTGAAACTCCTCGGACGCACTCGCTTGTTGTAATGGTGAGCGATCATGTTCTGATAATTGACGATGTGGATGCTCGCTTGCTCGCTCGTTCGTCCACGTGGTCGAGCTGGTGGAGTAGGCTCTGGTCGTTGGCGTCCTCGTCACTCGGTGCCATTGCTCGTCGAAGACTTGGTATTCCTACCTCTGCCGGTACTACTGCCTCCATGCCATATGATAGGGAGAACGGGGTCTGACCAGTGGCGGAGTGAGGAGCCCAGAGTACGTCGGGGAGTTCATCGGCCCGGAGTCCTTTCTTCTCATCGAGCCTTCGCTTGATGTTGTCGATGATCGTTCGGTTGGCTGCTTCGACATTTCCATTTCCCTGGGGATACCTTGGTGTCGAGGTGTTCAGATTTGCCCTCCATCGCGCGCAAAAATCTCTAAACCTCTTCGAGATGAACTGCGAGCCGTTGCCAGCGATCATCTCCCTCGGTAGGCCGTAGCGCGTGAAGATATTCCTCCAGATGAAACTTTTGACATCTGAGTCTTTGATGTTAGCGTAGGCTTCGGCTTCTACCCACTTGGTGAAGAAGTCTGTGACGACCAACAAGAACCTCTTATGCCTCGCTCCCCTGGGCATCGGGCCGACGATATCCATGGACCACTTCATGAAAGGGTACGGGACAGTCACCGAGGACAGCTCTTCGGCTGGACAGTTGATCGATGGGGTGTGCCGCTGACACTTCTCGCACTTCCTGGCGTGGTCGGCGTAGTTGGCAACCATCGTGTTCAAGTAGAAGCCTTGCCTCTTAGTCTTCCTTAGCAGCGATCTTCCGCCGGAGTGGTTCCCACACTCCCCGCTGTGGATTTCCTCTATTACATATTTGGCCTCCTTCTCGCCGAGGCACCTTAAGTAAGGTCCTGAGAAGTTCCTCAGGTAGAGCTTTCGCTAGATGACGGCGTATCGAGCACTCTTGGTTTTGATCATCCTCGCCTCCTGACGATCGTTAGGCACGATCCCCTCCAGAATGTACTTCATGATAGGCGCTCGCCAATCTTCATCATCATCGTCCTCTACTACTCCACGTTCATTGTCTTCGGGCCTTTCGTTCTCGAGCTCGTGGATGCTGACCTCCCCCGACACCGGCTCTTGACTCTCGCCCTCGCCTCGAGGCCTCTTCCTCGTCGGATCTTCTTCCCTTTTTATGCTCGGCCTCTCTACCGTTTCCACTGTGATGGACCGGAGTTCGCCTACCTCTGACATCGAGCCTAAACCTGCCAAGGGCATCAGCGTGGGTATTATCCCCTCGCGTCACCTGCGTCAAGCTGAAGTAACTGAACTTCTTGGAGAGTGAATCCATGACCCCCCGTAGGCCTCCATTCTCTCGTCGCTTCTTTCATATTCTCTGTTGACTTGTTTAATAACCAATTGGGAATCCGAAAAGACGTTGATGTTCTTTATACCAACCGCGAGGGCGAAATTCAAGCCTATGAGGAGGGCCTCGTACTCGGACTCGTTTTTGGTGGATCGATAGGCGAGGCGGCATGCTTTCTCGATGACTTCCCCCATGGGCGAGGTAAGTCTAACCCCGGCACCCGCCCCCTGCGAGGTGGCGGAGCCGTCGACGTGCAACTTCCACGTACCATCTTCATCGCTTAAGTCGATCGATTCTCTCGGGAGTTCGATCAGGAAATCCGCGAGGACTTGGGATTTGAGGCTCGTTCGGAGTCTGTATTCGATGTCGTACGCTCCGAGCTTGATCGACCATTTTGTAATTCGTCCCGACTGGTTTGGGCTGTGGATGATAGAGCGGATCGTCCTATCGGTCATAACGACGATGGAGTGGCCCTGGAAGTGGAACCTCAATCTCTCCGAAGTGTCGTATACCGCTAGCGCCAACTTCTCCACCAGCGGGTACCTCGTCTCTGCATCGAGGAGCTAGCTTACTGCCTGATGTAGGCCACCGGCTTCTAGTCCCCGTCCTCCTCTCGCACCAATACCTAGCTTACTGCCTGATCTGATACCGCAACATACAAGTACAGTGGTTCCCCGGGTAGCGGCTTTGTCATCACAGGGGGTGACGAGAGGTATGCCTTCAGCGCCTGAAAGGCTTCTTCGCACCTGTCAGTCCAATCGAACCTCTTGTTCTTCTTCAGCAAATCGTAGAAGACGAGCGTTCTATCGGCCTTTCGCGAGATGAACCGACCTAGGGCGGCGATTCTTCCTGTCAGCTTTTGTACCTCTCGCCGGTTCCGAGGAGACGGCATACTTCTGATCGCCTCGATCTGCTCGGGGTCAGCCTCGATTCCCCGTCGGGTAACTATGTGGCCAAGAACTTTCCCGACGAAATGCCGAAGGTGCACTTGGCAGGGGTCTGCCTCATCTGGTGCCAGTTTAAGATCTCGAAGCACTCTGCCAAATGCTTGATGTGTTCTTCCGTCTTCATCGTTTTGACGACCATGTCGTCGATGTAGACCTCCATGCTCTTCCCAATATGCTCGTGGAACATCTTGGTCACCAGCCTTTAGTAGGTCGTGCCGACATTCTTCAGGCCAAACGGCATGACCTTGTAGCAGTAAGTTCCCGCTGATGAAGGCGGTTTTCTCCTCGTCCTCTGGGTGCATCCTTATTTTATGGTATCCCGAATAGGCGTCCATGAAACTGAGGAGTTCGTACCATTGGGTGGCCTCGACGAGGCGGTCGATGTGCAGCATGGGGAAGCTGTCCTTTGGGCAGGCCTTGTTGAGGTCGGTGACGTCCACGCAGACTCGCCACTTCCCGTTCTTCTTTTTGACAACGACGGTATTTGCTAACCACTCGGGGTACTTCACCTCCCTAATGGTGCCCATCGAGAGCTACTTGTCGACCTCGTCGTTGATCACCCTGTTCCTATCTGGCGCCATTTTCCTCCTTTTCTGAATGACGGGTCGATGGTTCGGGTCGGTGTTGAGGTGATGGGAAATCACCGACGGGTCCACGCCCGGCATATCTTCGTGAGTCCAGGCGAAACTCCCTCGATTCTCCTTCAGGAAAGCTATCGGTCTGGCTCTGACCTCCGGATCGAGCTCCGCTCCTGTGATGGTCGTTCGAGTTAGGTTAGACTCGTCGATGCAGACCTGTTCGATCGCCTCGACCTGTGGTCCTCCCTTCCCCTTCTTGATCGCCAACTCCTCGAGGCTCGCGGTTTACAACACCTCGGGGATCCAGTCCACGCGCTTCATCCCTTCTCGGCGTCGCGGATCGCTCCTCGCCCCTCCCTTTGTCCTGGTCGGGACGCTTGGTGCTAGCTGCTACAAATCGGCAGCTTCCTCCTCGCTCACCTCCGCTGGAGTCTTCTCTCCATGCACCTGCCGATGGTGCATCATGTAACAGACACTGTACGCGTCTCTGTCTCCCCGGATTTCTTCGACTGTTCCCGCTTCTCCCGGGAACTTGATGCACTGGTGATAAGTGGAAGGCATGGCCCTCATAGAGTGGATCCAGGGCCTCCCTAGGATCACGTTGAAGTGCGAGGGTACGTCCAGGACCATGAACTCCACCATCCTCTGGACTCCCCTTGCTCGGACTAGGAGGTGGACCGTCCCCAGCGAGATGGCCACGTCTCCGTTGAATCCGGAGACCTTCCGCCGCCGTCCTCCGATCTCTAGTTCCTCGATCTTCATCTCCTCGAGGCATTCGTAGAAAATGACGTCGACTGCGCTTCCGTTGTCGACTAGGACCACATCAGCGTTTCCGATATCGAGCACGAGAACCAGGGTATCTTCGTACATCTCCGAGCATTCCCCATTCTCGACGAACTCGATCTTTGCTTGGGGGCCGGTCGCTGCCACACCCCCGCGGTTATGCTCCTTCCCCCGATGTTGAAAGGCTTTTATGTTGTTGACAGAGTCGCCGCATAGGCGCGATCCGCCCAAGATCACCTCGATCCTGGCCCTCGTTGCCGGCCTATCCTCTGCAGCTCGCTCCACCACCTGCCTCTCGGCAGCGGGGTTTCTCCTTATGCAGTCCTGGCCGCCTCTGGCGGCTCGCGCCTGCTCTTCGTGTGGCCTCCGCCATGTCTGATTATCGTTTCTCCATGGTTCGCGGTGGCTAGGAACCAAATCTCTCAGCTCCCCCCGTGCATATCTCTTCTGAAGTTCACAATTCAACATGGCGCACTCCTCGGTTGCGTGCCCGCTCATGTTGTGGAACTCGCAGAATTTGCTCGAGTCCTTCGGCCAGGGTTTCCTCTCGAAACCTCCTCGTCCTCCCGGGGGCCCTCCTCGCCCCTCGGTGCAGCTTCCTCGTCCTCCGGAGAATCCTCCTCGGCTCGCCGGAAAAGCCTCCCTGCTGAAAATTCCTCGCCTCGTCCGAGAAACCTCCTTGCTGTCAAATCCCCTCGGCGGAGTCTTTCCTTTCTTCGATCTGGTAGACCCCTCTTTTCGGGATCTCACGGCCCCGTCGCTACCCAGGGATTCCCCAGTCGTCTCCTCTTGTTTTCGCCACTCGGGCCTCAGCTCCGTCTCGGTGGTCTCTCCTCTCAGGGAGCTTGCCCTTCCCGACTCCTTCGTGAATCCTCTTCAATGCAGTTTCCTCCTCCTCCATCTCCATGAAAATCGAGGCCCATTGAAGGGCGTCCTCGATGGTCGAGGTCGCATCTTTGCTAGCTCCGGGCAAAAGGGGGAGGTGTAGTATAAGCCATTCTTCAGCGCTTGGATCGCGATCATCCCGTCGAGGTTCGGGATTTTGATCATGACCACTTTGAACCTCTCGATGTAGTGGCGGAGCGTCTCCCCTTTCTCCTGGGCGAGGTTCCACAGCATGGTAATCGTCGCGTCACTCTGTACGTACATTGAGTAATGACGTAGAAAGGCGGCGACGAGATCGTCGGAGTCACTGATGGATTCCGAGGGCAACTTAGCGAACCAGTCGCTCGCCGGGCCTTGCAGGCTCTCGACGAATAAGCGGCAGAGGATGGCCTCTACCCTCTCCGTCTCCCCTGTTATGCGCTCCGTCACGATTCGGAACGATTTCACGTGAGTGTTCGAGTCCGAAGTCCCCTTATACTCACCCGTCTCGCCGCCCAAAAGTGGAACGTCGAACGATACTACAATTCGAAAATCAAGCTACGAAGCTTTGCAAACGGGAGCCTAGTACTGAGAAGGGTGTTCCCGAACACCAAGGTACAAGGAGCCGGTGTCCTGGGTCCAACATGGGAGGGGCCATACTGTTGGAATAGGTCTAGGGTTAAAGAAAAATTTAACATTAATCAAATTAATGGCGGAATTTAAAAATTTCTTTTTCAAGTAAAACAATTTTACTAACCTAGAAAAAGCATATACATGTTATATATTAAAAGCATTATTTAATTTACAAGAATACCAACCTTTTTTTGTAGCTTGATCTTGAAGCGTCTCGAGAAAGGTATAACATCTTCCTTGGTTCGCTCGTCACCTTCACACCTAATCTTGAACTCGAGAAACCTAAGATTTCTATTACAAGAGTCTATAGAGGTTTAGAAGAATTTGTGTGTGGGCACAATTAAACAATATGAACCAAGAACAATTCTTGGATCATAAGCTAATTCTCTAGATCAAATATGGATCTAGGTGCAAAATAAGAAGAGTATTTTCTAGAGAGAGAGAGAGAGAGAGAGAGGGTCGGCCACAATAGGGAGAGAGCAAGAAAAAGCTTAACCTTCTTATCTTTATGTGAGGCTCTATTTATAGGATAAGGAAAAATCTATAAAGGTCAATTATTCATTCATGAATGAATAATGTATTCATGATACAATATTTGATTTTCTTTACTCCTTTCCCTCTTAGTTTGGCCGGCCATACACCTTGCATTAGTGAGGAAATTTGTTTCCTCACTTAGCACATTTGTTTCCTTCTTAAGGAAATTCATTTCCCTTTTTCTTTTGGGTAATTATCCTTATAAGAAAAAGGAAATAAAACTCTCCTCTTGATGCACCATCTTGGCCGAACTCTACCTAAGGGGGGAGCATCTAGATGCTTCCTTATTTCTTTTAAGACAATTCTTAAAGTACCCATTGTAGAATTATAATTGCACAAATAACGAAATTAATTTCATAATGCCTCAAACGACTTTTCGGCTTTAGAAAATAATTTATATTTTCATCAAATGAAATTATTCAAAATCTTATTTTGACATTCACATCATTTTATGTCCTTGTGGACAAAAATACCCTTTAGACATTTTCCGAGAAAAAGTCTAGTTCAACACTTGAACTTATTTTGACTTAACTTCTAGTTTAACAATCCTACTCTAATGACCTGTAATAGTGACCTTATGGATCCAAATGAACAAAGCTTGAGCTTCTATACTCGGACTCAAAAATTCTCAAACCTATTCCAAGTATTAGCTTAATGTCGACTGACTCCACTAAAGAGTCGACACTGTGAATCTCTCGGTTCAAATGAATTTATTTTCTACTCAAATTCAACTTAATTATATTGAGCGGATCAATTGAATGTTATCTATGTTTACCCTTCATGAATATCAACAACTAAGCGGGATTTAAAAAATTACCATTTTACCCTTCTAGTTGTTATTTCCTCAACTCCTTTGTTACTTCTGAAAAAGTCAGAAACAATGTATTGAAGAGGAGCTAACAAGTCATATTGTTTCATCCAAATAAAGTCGCTACTTAAATTTGGACATTGCGCAATTCATTTATTCACAATCCAAGTAATAAAGCACGAGGTGATATATATTGCATCTCAGCAATCTTGTACATGAATTTCATATCTATGAGAACTTCACAAAGTTGGTTCATGACATCTTCATAACTTAATATCTCACCAATAAGCCTTGTCTAGATCACACACTAAACCTAGAATTTGACTTTCTCAAATGAGAGTATTAATGCTATGAAATGACATGTCTCATTTCAGGATTTAGGTAAGCATGATGCGATTCATACGTAGTGACTTTGAGATAGAAGATGTTAAATGGTTTGTTCTTCTATTATCTCTAAAGGTGCACTGGTCAATTCAGTATTTTCGAAAGATATATTGGAAGAACCACAGAGTTCCCAACTCTCCATGCCTCGTAACCAGACATCCTAGATTTTTCGAACAATCATAGTGAGATCAATAGTCCGTTGATCTTTAGATTGCGAATAGCGTTTTAGTCAAACCATGAACAGTTTGTTCACACAAATCTACATTTTTCTCTTCATATATTGTTAGGTTTGATTAAGGACTATAAGACTATTGAATATCATAAATCTTCAATCAAACTAAAAAAGAATGAATGAACGTTTCAACTTTTATTAATTTAATCAGCAAATTACAAAGATTTATATATTACATCAATATGTAAATAAACAATCTTCTAATAAGGACTTTACAAAGATTTATATATTACATAAATATGTAAATAAACAATCTTCTTGTGGGCATCTCTGCCAACACATACCGGGTTCGAAAAGCCATTCACAACGGCACTTACGAACTCGAAAATTTGGAGCGTGCAATTTCATCATGCTCCTTGCTGCGACGTGGCGAACCTCGTACAGAGCCACCTCCCAATCCTCCTCGGCTCGGGCTTTGGAGCGTGAAAATTCATCACGCTCCTTGGTGACAGCCCGCATCTCCGACAGGAAAGACTCGTTCTCCTGAAGTGCGTCCTCGCGCTCGGTCTCACACGCGGATAGCTTGCCACGAATCGCTTCCAACTCCGCGTCTCGAGCTGCCACCGTCCTCTCGAGCGATCTTGTCTCGACGGCGAAGGCAACGGCCGATCGTTCCGCTTGTTCCCTCGAGGTCCTCTCCTCCGCCAGCTTCGCCTTGACAGCCTCGAGCTCTGCAGAGACTTTCGCCGTAGCATCAGCGTGTTGTTGCTCCCTCTGGCCGTTCGATTCCGCCGACACACGCTCGCACCGAACGACCTCCAGCATCAGCGACTCCATCCGTTCATGACGGGCCAAGGCCTAAAGGGAACATCGTATAAGCATGTAACTTATATAAGAAGAGAAAGTGGGAAGTCTACCTTTCGAGCGTCTCGAGTCCCTTGGCGGAAGAGTTCCATGTCACTAACCACGACAAGCTCCTTGAAGCACCTCGGCGACGACCGCCATCCGCGTCGGCCTCGCCCACCGGCGTTCGCACGGCCTCTCCTCCTACACTCGCCATCCACGCGTCCAACGCTTCCTCGTTGAAGAACAAAGGGGAAAAAGGCTCGGGATTTCGGGGACGATTTGGGGAAATCAAAGGATGATCAATGTCATCGGGGTTGGACGAGAGTGAACTAATAAAGTCCTCCATGGACCCACCATCGTCAGAAGAGGGCAAAGGATCCATGACGCGTGCAAACAAAATAATAATAAAATGGGGAAAGGGAGAGTGCCAACTCAGCAGCTTATATTACCATTCCTCCTCCCCCTTCGAAAGGGGCCCCTCGCCGGTAGACCCTCGGCCCGGCCCGCCGGAGCTCGCTCGATGCTTCGGTGCGGACGTCGACACCGGCCCTCCTCTTCTGAGTTCATTCCCGATCGAACGCTCGACATTGAACTCGGGGGGCTAATGTTGTCGTCGGTTTTTACCGACAACAATGAATATAAATATATCGTCTTCGGACGACCCCCTAGGACCAAGCCCAGCCACCGGAGGGCGCCGCGGGCTCTCCCGACGCACCGGCCGGTCCTGACGCGCCCTGATTAGCCCTTGGCCGACCCTGAGACGTCCCTGGCCGACCCTGGCCCAACCCTGGCCGGTTCTGGCCCTCCCTGGCCGGTCCTGACACTTCCTGGCCGGCCCTGACACGCCCTCGGCTGGCCCTGACTCGTCTTGGGCGCCCATGGTCGATTGCCTCGGCTAGAAATAGCCCAAGACGCCTCCCACAAAGGTAACGAACAAAAAAGATAGAAAAGAGAACAATATACTTTTCTTACTGAGAACTTCTCCCCGAGAATTCTCCCCAGATCCGAGGCTCGGACTTAGAAACGACGCTGACTTCATAGTCTCCGTTTTCATTTCGCCTCGTCGATCTTCCCTCGTCATCCTACAAACTCCACCCACATTATACTAATGTTGAGCGTCGGAGAGGTAAACAGAGGACCCCCCTCTGTTTTCCCTTCTTAGTTCACGTCTGTTTACTCTTTTCAGATAACAAAAGGACTCGAAGACCACACGACAACTAAGAGACGATCCGGGACACCGGATTTGACACGCTTAGGCCGAAGTGAGGGTGACCCGCTCTGAGCGAGGATCTGACCGCTTAGGCCTCTGAACGTTGTCCAAATTTCAGCGACAACAATCTACTGTGTTTTATTGATTTACTCTAATGCGCTGATGCATACATAAATCTAATGCACTACTGAAAACTACTACCTCATTAGAGTTTATGTTCATCTTCAACATATGTAAATAATACTACTACTCTACCGTTCTACTGCAAATTACACAGTACGAGTAGATTTGTTCGTTATCTTCAACATTCAAATATAAACTTGAGGAAATCATACTTTGGATTCATGAGATGAGTATGATACATATCCTTGTTTAAAATTAACAAATCTAAAAATCTAACCCAACATTAAAAGTGTTAAACATTCAAAATATACAAATTTAAGGAATCATTTACGTTTAAGAGACGTTTAATTAAAAAAAAATCTTAATATCATTCGTCAGATTGAGTTGAGATGCTCAAATCGTCGCCTATATGTCGTCGTTGCCGCTGTCGCCGCTTGTCGCTGCCGCCGTTGTCGTCGTTGCTGCCATCGAAAAATTTTACGATCGAGAGAAATTTCCCAATTTTATTTTAATAAAAGAAAAATGAAAATAATAAAGTATTTTTGAGAATTTGAAAATGCAAAGGTACACAACTAAATTTGCCACTTTTTAAGGATAGACACTAAATACTTTTAAGATTTAAGGGTAGAAAACTAAATTACCCCTCTTGTAAGTAATAAGTATAGAACTTAGACTCTAAGTCCTAAGTGGTTCCAAGCTATTTTCTTTTCTAGCTTCCAGTTCTATCTCTTCGTAGGTTCCCGAATTCTAACTATTATTGTAGTACTAGAATTCGAGCCCCCATTTTTCTAACATATAAAAGGAAACTTGGTTTCAAAGAAATCAACATCATTAGATTTTATTACTGCTTGATATTTCAAATTATAAAACCTTAGGCTTTGCTATTTGGTGTGTACACCATGAAAACACATCCATAAGCTCTACTAACAAGTTTTCTCCTTTCAGGATTTGGAGCCGTAACATAAACTCTACTACGTAATGAATCTGAATTATCACTAATAAATGGGATAAATTTACATTTTTCTTTTATAGTCATTACACCATCAGATTGACTAATATCCGAATAAATTAAATCTAACGGTTTTGATTCTCTAATTATCATATCTACAAAATTTTGGTGATTTTTTCTTGACTTTGAAATTCACATTTTTCAAAATAAGTTAACATATTTTTGGAACCATTTCTAAGTTACATAAGTTACTAATGATTATTTTTTGTTAGCATGAAAAGGATGACAATGACACACATTAAAATTATACAACATGGAAGCAGAAGATAAAACTTTATTAACATCGATGCTCAAGTTAAACCTTCTTAAGGTGTGTACCATTTCCCCACAAATACAAAGTTCTCTGTAATTGTGTAAAGGTCTTACTTGATTATCTGAGTGAACTTCGCCTTGTTGAGAAGATAACGGAAAAATAGATTATTCCTTAATTCAATATTATCTTTTTAGAGGTAAACTTCAGCTCAATGTCGCTCGTATCACCAACGATTGTGGATTAGGAATCTCTCATAAATACATTATTATTCTTTGACTCTTTGTTTGATTTGAAGAACTCACGATCAATACAGACGTGGCGCGTATCACCAATGTTCATCTACCACCCCTTAGATCCTTCGGTAGCATTGACCTCAAAGATCATGACAATAAGTTGCTCCTCAAGCAAGTTCGACTACGGAACTGGCTGTCACTTATTCCTATAATTTCTAGCCACACAGTTGGACTTGTTATATTTATAGCAAATACTTGAGGCGGATTTTTGGGGGGATCCTTCAAATGATTGTGGCCACGATTCTGATTCTGATTCTTCATTGGTCTTTATTTCAGCTTTAGAACTTGGAGGACTTTAATTGATTAGAGACGGCGCTGATTTCTCGTGTCTAGTCTTGCTTTTGTAATCCATATTAATCCAAAAGTTAGTTATCAAACTTTCCAAAGAAAACTAGGTGATTATATTCCTATGAGTGTTCTTAAAATTCTTTCATGGAGAGGGCAACTTGTCAATGATAAGCGTAACTTGCAATTGTTCGTCTACTGACATACCTTGAAAAATTATTTCATGAGCAATTTTTTTGGAGTTCGCAGGACTGAGCCTGCACAACATTAGCGTCGAACATCTGAAACTTGAGGTAGTGGTTGACGGGCGTACATCTTGATTGCGGCCTCCTCCGTGTCGTACTTCTTTTGCACCCACTTGCAAATCTTCTTTGCAGTCATGTTGGTAATGTAACCGGTAGAGATCGTCGACAAGACCATTGGGAATATAATTCTTACAAATAAAATCATCATCCAAGGTAACAACTAGCTTTTTTCTCGTTCGTGGACCCCATTGGTGACTCGGGCTTCTCGATGGTGCAAGTGTAAGCCACCTTATTGATCGTAAAGAAGAACATCATCTTCTTTTCTTTTGCTAATAGTGAAAATGAGCACCCTCAAATTAGAACGGGCAGCTCATGCCAAGAACGACTTCATAAGACATGACTATGAATGTATCGTCTTAAATATGTTATAACAGAAAAATATTAGTAAAACAATGGATCGGGTGAGACCACAAAATAATCTTTAAGACGTTTTAAAGCCCTGCTTTGTTGCATCAATTAAGAATTTCCATGTAGTTCCAAGATAAAACAACCTAGAATACATGAAATCGCGCATTTGGATACGAACAAAATTGCTCAAACTACTCTAAAAAACACTCCTCGTAAACACTTGTATTTTTCCGACTATTATTTTGTGAAACATTTATTATTTTTACACCCTTAAAATATGTACGTTAAAATAATAAATAAAAAAGTATCCTCATGTTTAAATGTGTATTGATAAGAGCGAGCATCCGCATATAGTTAGTTAAACAAAGAATATCATTCTTTTATACCGTTGAACCAATCTCAGCTATTTTTTATTTAAATCAAATTGGACCAAAGATAGGGTTTGGCAACGAAAAATTGTTGGAATTACTACATTTGAACACCTGACTGAAAGCGATAAATTAGTGATTATCATAACGAAATTATATTTGTAGACTTAAAATACAGAGACATGTCAGACGGACTCCAACTCATTCCGACAATTTTCGATGAGATTCGACGAAAAAAATATTTAAAAAACGTTATTACAATGACATTTATTGTAATTTACTGTGTTAGCTTATTTTTGGGCAAAGATTCAAATCATATATATCACGTTAAATGTATTAACTTTCTCAATATATTATGCATGCTCATTTTGGGAAGTTCTACATGTTGACTTATATAGTGATAACAAGATTAATTTCGGATCGTATGTTATTTGGGAAATTTCCTGTTTTGACAGATTTCGTCATAATGTCGTGCATAATGGTGTAAGAGTCGTCTGCTACAGTTGAACATTTCGGAAAGTTTTCAAGGAAATATTTTTGACAGATTTCGTCATAACGCTCATAATGTCGCGTATAATGTCGCAACATCGTCTGCGACAATTTTCTATTTTGGGAAGTTTTTATTAAAGAGTAAGGAAACTCTAGGAAGACTTCCACTTTGAAGGAGTACTATATAGTAAAAATATGGTTGTAATTCTCTAAACACTCATTGATATACTATAAGATTAGAGAAGTATCGGTTTTGTACTTGCGTGATTGAAGTCCCCACTATTTGTTCATTGAAGTGGCCAAACACTGGTGATTGTTTTAAGAGTGGAATTGAGAGGGGTCTCAAAGTCAGGGGGAGTCCTTGATTTAGTTTTCACGTATAGTATTAGCCAATATGGCATTGATGTTGAGATTCATGTAAGGCCATTTTTGTACTATTGACTATTATTAGTGGATACTTTTCTACTGGGTTGAGAGCCCCCCAGATGTAGGAGACGTCGCTCCGAACTGGGTTACTAGTTCTCGTGTTCATTTTATTATTGTTTTAATTGGCATCTCATATTTGCTTGTACAAGTGTCACGCAGACTGTTACAACAGGTTCTGTGACACTTGTCCAAGCGGCTAAAATAAATTCAATTGGTATCAGAACGGGCACCCTGAACTTTAGGGTGATTTTTTGTGGGTTTAACAATTTTGTTTGAGATGTACAGTGTTGATGTGAATATGCACGACCAATTGTAACGAAGTGTCATCACTTCGATTACGAGATAAAAGATGAACGGGCTCAAATTCCTTATACGAATCCACCTCGAGCGAGTAAGGATGTTTAAGAATAATAATAATACGAAGTAAATAAAGAGCTTTGATTTATTGCAAGGTGTATACAAGTATAATCTCGAATGATTACAAAGTGAATTCCGTGTCCCTCCCTATTCTATACATGTTGTACTTATAGGCTGATTACAACGTCTTTCTCCTTGTTTCTAGCAACTTCTATCTAGACCTACTCTTCTCCGTGCTTCCTGCTCGTTTCACCACGTGTATTGCTGACCACATACTGCTTGTCAGTTCAGTCCGTAAAAATAGCGCGGAGAGTGGATTTCAGAGAGAAATCAGCTTGTTTGAATAAAGTATGGATCTTGGTTGTAAGGAAGGGATTTCACAGGTTAAAACCGTAGTGGGCCTTAGGCCTAAGGCCCACTTGGTACTTCGAGTGATCAGCATGTCGTTTTTATGGCATCTTGTCATTTTTCAACATACTGTCGTTTTTTTGACATGATATCGTTTTCCGACGTATTGTTATTTTTACCTCTTTTGAGGTTGTTTACGCACTGAAATGCATAAACGGTGCCGTTTTCTGAAGGGGACAAGTCCCGCATCAACAGTGAGCCCCCCAGTGCACTAATTGAGTGTCACTTCGTGGACTCAGCACGTTGATGGCCAAGGATATTTTTTCGACTTCTTTTGTTTCTTTAGAATAATATCTCTATCATTCTAATTGAGATCAGGTACGTTTGGGCGGGAAAACGAAATTTGCTTTTCTCAACTTTGAATATGTGCGCGGTCGAAATGGGAGGTTTGTTTGCATGTCTTATCCGCGTGTCACTCTGCCATTGGGTTTGCGTATGACCAAGGAGGGAAGCAGTTTACTCTGCCCAAAAAACCGGCTGATGTGACGTGCGTGATGATAACTGCATCCCTGGATTGCCGAGATTTTTTCCGACGTGATAGGGCTATTAAAATCTCACTAATTCATGTCAAATCAGCCATCATTGTTTTGTTGGAGATCGTGTGTTTTAGAGAGAGAAATCGTGGGTGAAGAAGGTTTGCTTTTTTAAACCCCCTCCCCTTTTTTTTCTTCACTTATCACAACGTACTCTTGTTCCCATCTTCTCTCTATTGCTCCATTATTTTTCGAATCTCTTCGATCATGACATCGAACGCTTCGGATCGCAGTTGCTGGACGCGTCTCCGTCTTCCGTGCTCACACCTGACTATCTGCGCGAGCTCCGAGGGTTATACGATATCCCCAATTTCATTGAGCTTTTGGCGCCCGAGGAAGGAGAGCATCCGTTCTTGTTGAAGGAGGGGTGGACGTCGGCCTACGAGGCTTTCTTGGAGGCCGGACTGGAGCTACCGGTATCCGAAGTGGTCTTGGAGTATCTGAACCACCTCCAGCTTGCCCTGGGTCAACTCGTTGCGAACGCATATCGCAACCTATTTGCCTTGGGTGTGGTTTCCAGGGAGAACGGATTGGTCCTTATTTCTGACAACATGTCCCGCTTGTATCATGCCAAAGGATCCGGGAAGGCCTCCGGGAGGCATTACCTCAATGGCCGGAGTGGGAAGATCCTTCGCAACACCCTCGATGTGCGAGGTGGTTGGACGGAGAGGTTCTTTTGGTTCAGAGACAGGAGATCCGGGGTGACGAGGTCACCAGGGTGGAAATCGGCTGGTGGTGGGCTATGGAGTTCCATTTTTGTGTATTGTAGGGCTTGATCTTTGAGGGAGGTGTTAGGGGGTTTTTCTGAATCTTTGTTCACCTTGTATTTCAGGTAGGAACAGTTATCCGGAATTGGACTCCCGATTTCGCGCACTCAAGAAGAAGCTGCTACCGAAGAACGGTCTTGATTGGGAGGATTTTCTGGTTGAGCGGATCCGTCACTCCGGCTACTGGAGGTTTCGAGGCGTACGCGGTCCCCCGGCCTCGCTGGTTCCCCCGAGAGCAGCTGGTTAGTTTCTTTCTCGTCCTTTGAGATGCGTTTAGTTCGACTGACGAGGAGATTCGCCCTCTTATTTGTTTAAGGGCTTTTGTTTCTTTGTCGCGCAGTTCCGGAGGAGTCTATGAAGTCCTCGAATGAAACTAGCGACGAACAAAAGACTATAGATCAAACCTCAATTCCTACCGTCGAGGCGATCTCCATCCCCAGCGATGAGACTTCGGAGGGTGCTTCGCTCGACACACTGGTGGCCAAGGCTCAAGAGGCTCAATCCTCCCGCTTCATCAAAACTGAAGGTGAGGCTGCGCATGCTACCCAGCCACGCGTCGAGGCGGACGTTAGCAAGGGGGTGGAGATGCGCGAGGTGACGCCGGTCATCGCTCCCCGTTCGGAGAAGCGTGGCCGCTCGTCAGATCACCACGACGCTCTCGCTGCTCCGCTGAAGAGGGGTAAGCAGACTTCCGAATGGCCAAAACCTCGCACCAGGTCGAATCCACAGGGGCACCCCGCGGTTCGCAGGCGGCCCGAGGAGAAGAGGAAGGCCACGGTGGCGTCTGACGCAAGTGTGAGCCGGTCGGTCTCCGATGAGGAAGGGGTGCAGCACATCTTGGTGAGATTCTCCGCCGAGAAATCGCTGGCTGAATCGGCGCGGGCCTCGGCAAGGTATGTGGCCAGCTCCGTCCACCTCGGACGCCCCCTCGACGTGATGGAGCTATCTCGTGGGAAGGACTACGAGCGGATGGTGCATTCCTCTGTCCGGGTAAGTTTTCTAGATCCTTCCTGTAGGATGCCGACGGGGTGAAATACATGCTGATTTTACCTCGTCGTAGTTCCTGACGCACTTGAACGAGATGGTTCTGGCGTACGAGAAAGACCTCGCGGGTTTCCGTTACCAGCTAGCCGGGGCTGCTGCGTCGGGATCCGGAGACCATGTGAAAGAGTTGGAGGCCAGTTTGGCCGAGAAAGGGAAGGAGTTGCTCGGACTAGGGACCCGGCTGAAGAAAGTCGAGGATGATTTGTACGGTGCCAACTTGACGTTGGAGCACCTCCGCTAGTCCAAGTCCACTCTTCGAAGCCAACTGCACGGGGAGCGCCAACGTTCTGGGGTCCTGTACGAGGAGGCTTCGGGCCTGCGAGCTGAGGTTTCCCAAGTGGAGATTCTGCGGGAGATTCTCTCGAAGGTCCGAGCCAACCTGGTGACCACCTCTTCCGAGCTTCAAGAGGCTAGGAATGAGGTGATTACTGCCTCTCATCTCGCCGTGAAGAAGGCGTCAGAGAGGCTCCAGAAGAAGATTGACCGGCGGGATGAGACAATCGCTAAGCTGAGGGCCCAGCTCAAGAAGCAGGCGACCTCCGACGTGTCTTGAGGTGAGTGTTCAAACTATTTCGGATGCTTTTTCAAGCTCGTTGTGGTCGGCGGTGTTGCCGTAGGGCTCAGTGTGATGGGTTTTCTTTCCCAGGTGGTTATGCGCTTGGTGCCTCCCCCTCCTCCTATGTCCCTTCCGCAGTTGCCGCCGCCCCCGCCGGTGGTCTTACCCCGCTTGCTGCCCTCGAGGCTGCTCGAGCTGAGGATGAGGCCCTCGAGGATGTCGAGGCCCCGGAGATGGAAGTAGAGGGGGACGTGGGCAAGGGAGATGGCGACGACGGAGAGGGTCGAGAAGAGGGAGAAGAAGTTCGTGATAGCGAAGGGGGTGAGGAAGGTGCTTGATATCTCTTCCTTTAGCTTGTTTTGGGGCATTGGTGCCCCGTTCTTTAAATTTCGAACAATACCTTTTCTGGCTGGGAGTCCGGCCTAGGCTATGTTTAACGTTGTTTTGTTTAGGGGCGTTGGTGCCCCAGCTTTTTTGTATTTCCGACATTGCCTATTTTGGTCGGGGGTCCGACCTAGGCTAAGATGTTCCAGTTTGTTTCTATACTTTCACCTCGTTTAACCGGGGTGTGCTAAATAACATAATTTGGTTTATCCAATTTGCACTTTGTCGTTCTCCATTTTAGCTCGAAATGATTTCAGTCTCGATGTTGGCTAACTTGTGAGCATATCAGGATTAGCCGTTTTATCTTATTTGCAAAGGATCGTCCTCCGGCGTGGTTCCCGCATGTTCCTTTGTGTATCTCGTAGAGTGCATTTAGTGCTTCAATTATTCCAAGGCATTTTAGGTACGGTCCCCTGAAGCTCCGTTTATAGAGGGAATCTTCAATCATGCAGAATCTCGAGCTTTTTGCCTTGACTTTTCTTGCTTCTTGGCGATCTCGAGGTGATTCCCCGTCCCTGATATACTTTATCAGTGGGGTCCTCCAATCGTCGTCCTGCAATTCGATATTGTTTGTGCCGAGGTCGATGCTTGGCGAATCTATCGTTTCTACCGGGATGATCCTTCTTACTTCAGGATTCGAGGTGCTTGCTAAACCGGCCAGGGCGTCTGCCTGGGTGTTTTCACTACGTGGGATTTGCACGATTTTGACCTCGGTGAAAGAGCTTATAAGTGTTTTGACCACTTTTAGGTAAGCGTTCATCCTTGGGTCTTTGGCCTCGTATTCCCCCGTTATTTGGCTTGTCACCAGTTTAGAGTCTGAGTGTGCTTTTACTCGTGAGGCTCCGACAGCTCGGGCTAATTTTAGTCCTGCTATCATTGCTTCGTATTCCGCTTCGTTGTTTGAAGCTTTGAATTTCAGTCTGAATGACTGTTCTATCACCTCGCCGCTTGGCGATACGAGGTGGATTCCGGCTCCTGACCCTTCTTGGTTGGATGACACGTCTACTTTCAAGATCCAGGCTTTATCCGAGGTGTCTCCTTCTGGTTGGTCGGTGGGCAGTTCTACCAGGAAGTCATCTAGGACTTGTGACTTGGCACATGTCCGGATTTTATATTCCACGTCGAACTCGCTTAGCTTGATGGCCCACTTCGTTAACCTTCCGGATTGGTTCGGACTGTGGAGTATTGTCTGAAGAGGCTGCGAAGTCATCACCATGATCGTGTGAGCTTGGAAATAGGGTATGAGTTTCCATGTAGACGTTATTAGTTCCAACGCGAGTTTTTCCAGCGCGGGATAGCGTGTTTCTGCGTCTTCATGGGACTTGCTAGTATAGAAGATAGGATTCTGATCGCCTCGGTCCTCCCTTACCAGCACGCTGCTCACCGCTGAACTGGTTATCGCGAGGTAGATGAGCAAGGGCTCTCCTGAGATAGGGTTTACCAATATGGGGGGCGTGGATAGGTATTTGTTTAGTTCTTGAAAAGCCTGCTCGCACTTCGGGGTCCATTCGAACTTCTTGTTCCCTTTCAACATTTTATAGAATGGGAGACATTTGTCTGTGGACCTCGATACGAAGCGATTCAAGGCGGCTATTCTTACGGTGAGTCTTTGGACCTCCCTGATGTTACGATGTGAGGGCATGTTTATGAGGGCTCCGATTTGCTCGGGGTTTGCCTCGATTCCTCGTTGAGTCACCAAGTAGCCTAAGAACTTGCCGGAAGAGACCCCGAACGAACATTTGGACGGGTTAAGTTTCATTTGATATTTTCTAAGTACTTCGAAACATTGTCCGAGGTGGGAGATGTTATCTCCCGAGTGTTTTGAATTTACTAGCATGTCGTCTATGTAGATTTCCATGGTCTTCCCGAGATATTTCGAGAACATTTTGTTTACCAGCCTTTGGTAGGTGGCTCCGGCGTTTTTCAGTCCGAAAGGCATCACCTTGTAGCAATAGATACCTCGTTCAGTTATGAACGCCGTTTTTTCTTGGTCTTCGGGGTGCATTAATATTTGATTGTACCCCGAAAATGCGTCCATAAAGGATAGGAGCTCGTGCCGGCATGTTGCTTCGACTAGTCTATCAATGTGGGGAAGTGCAAAATTGTCCTTTGGGCAGGCTTTGATTAAGTCCGTGAAATCGATACAGACTCTCCACTTTCCCCTTTTATTCTTTACCACCACCGTGTTGGCGAGCCAGTCTGGATATTTTACCTCGCGGATTGATCCCCCTTGGAGGAGTCGCTGCACTTCGTCGTTGACGGTTTGCGACCTTTCTGGGGCCAACTTTCTTCGTTTCTGTTTTACAGGACGGAAACTGGGGTCGACGTTCAGTTGGTGGGATATGACTTCGAGGTCTACTCCCGGCATGTCCTCATGTGTCCATGCGAAGTATTCTTTATTCTTTTTCAAGAATTTGACAAGCTGTCTGCGGAGCTCACCCTTTAGTTCGGAGCATATTCCAACGGTGTGATCAGAGGTTTCTCCATCGATGGGCACTTGCTTGACCATCTCAAATGTTCGTGAATCGTGTTCCGAGGTGATTCGGGCATCGTTCACCTCGAGTTTCTTTGATTGCTACGCGCTTTCCTCCGTGCTTAGTTTTGCGAGCAGAAGCTTGACATGTAGCATCTTCTTGACATGGCTTGATCGCCTTTGATCTCTTTGATACCCTCTTCGGTGAGGAACTGTATACTTTGGTGGTACGTTGATGGTACCGGCCTCATCGCGTGTATCCAAGGCTTCCCTAATATGACATTATACGGGGATGGACAGTCGATGACTAAGAATCTTGTGGGCAGGTTTACTCCTCCTGCCAGCACGGGAAGTTTTATTTCCCCGATGGTGTTGATTGAGTGGCCACTGTATCCCGTCAATGGAACCGATTCCCTATCGATATTTTCGGCTTTGACCTTCATCTGGATCAGGGTTGATAAGAAAATAATGTCTTCCGCACTGCCATTTTCGACGAGGATCCTTTTTGTGATCCAATTGTTGACACTAAGTGACATTACGAGTGCATCGTCGTGTGGCCCGGCGAGCTGTCTTGCATCACTATCTTTGAATGTGATCAAGGCTTCGGGGCTAGGACGGGCGGTCGAGTTGAGCTCGTATGGACTTTCCTTTGGTGGGCTTTGATCGAATTGACTGTTGGTTTACAATATTGCGATCCTCCCATAATGCCGTTGTTGATTTGTGGTTTTTGTGGCTGCTCGGAGCCTTCCACTTCATTGAATTGCTTCCCTTTTTTCTCATTCGGAGAGCTCGGACCTTCACCGCGGGGGAATTGGTCGTTCTTCTTCTAGAGCTTCCATTTCTTAGAATTATCGGGGTCGCCTTTTGATGCCTCATCCGTTTGGAGTTTGGGATTGAGGGCTTCGATGTCGAGGTCTTTAAATTCACCTCGTTCAAACTGCTCGGCCAATGCTGCTTGGAACTTTCGGCAAGCAACGGTCGCGTGACCATAGAGCTTGTGGAATTTACAGTACGCCTTAGGATCCTTTGGCCATGGATCACTTTGCTGCGAATTTTCGTACGAGGCATTCACCTTGTATGCTTCGGAGTTCATTACGAATCACCGGGGGTTACCACCTCGTTTATGGTTACCCGCGTTGTGGCCACCTCGAGGGTTGTTGTTCTTTTGTTGACTTTGCTCTCGGAAAGGCTTTAGTTGGAAGGTTGGCCTTGATGCCGTGGGTGTTGGTTCAAACTTTGCTGCTAGGGCAGCTCGTTCTTCTTCCACTCTAATCCAATTGTTGCCCCGGTGTATTACGTCTTCGATCGAGGTGTATCGGTTGATACAGATATCTTGCCTGAACTTTGATTTATACCAAAGTCCCAAGGTGAGGGCGGCGATTTCTGTTTCCCCACTCACCTCGTTTAGTCGGGACAAGACATCTTTGAACCTGGAGATGAACTTGCGTAGTCGCTCGACCTTGGTCTGTTGCAGTGCGTACAGTTGACCCACCGTTGTTTCTGTCTCCATGAACATTGAAAAGTGTTTCAGGAAAGCTGCAGTCAGCTGATCAAACGAGCTGAAGGAGTATGGTTCCATTTTTGAGAACCAGTCTAGTGCGTTCCCTGTGATGTTCGGCGAAGATTTGACATTTTCCAGAATCTCGTTGGGCGGGCCCGAGGTTAGCTTTGGCCATTGCGATGTGAAACGCGCGGAGATGTGCTCTAGGGTCGCTCTTCCCGTCATAACGGGGGATGTTCACCCGCCCGATGTCTCTGATTATCACGTTGGTGATCTGAGGCATGAAGGGAGGGCACATCGACTCCCTGACGAGGCGGTCGATCTCGGGAGCTGCCGAGGTGGCCTTGTGGACCTTCGAGTTAAACGCTTTCACTTATGTTTGGACATTTCTCACGCTGTCTTTCAATTCCCTTAGGAATTCCGCGAAAGGTTTGTTGGGGTCATAACGTATCATTTTTTCCGTCGATACTGGACGGGGAGATACTAGATCGATTCCCCTATTTTCACGTGCTGGATCTTCTGATGTGTCCATAATCTGGACGTACCCCGGCCTGGGAGGTGGCGGTGGTGGCATCTCGTCGGTAACGTTGAGCATCGCGTTTTGCCTGGCCGGGGTGAAGAAATCGATGTCCATTTGAGTAGACCCATCTCCTCCTGTCGTGGATCTCGATCCGGCGTATCGATCGTTTCCGGGGTTAGTTTCTTGAGAAATTTGCCCCGAGCCGAGTATCCTAGCACCCGTTGCGAGGGCTGTGGTGTTTCTTACCTCGTTAGATCCGGGGGTGTCCAAGAATTGATCAAAATCCAGGGTCCTACCGGGGATCGTGCTGTGACGAGGTGCATAAGAGATTTGAGAACGGACTGAACCCATTACCTCGGTTAGAGTTCCTTCGATCAGAGATTGGTTAGAACTTAGGTCTTCCAATTTCTTGTGGAATTCTCTGTTCGTTTCATCTCCCTTTTCGAGTGCGGCCAGAATAGTCTCCATCATTTTCTTGACAGCGGGGTCTTGCGGCGATGGTGCCGGAATGACTTCGGGTTGAGCAGATGGGATGGGGACGGAGGTCTTCTTGGATCCAGATCCTGCCATTTTTGGCTTGATGAATGGATTTGTTCTTGCAAGGACGATTTGAGATGTTTCCCACAGACGGCGCCAAACTGTTGATGTGAATATTCACAACCAACTGTCACGAAGTGTCGTCACTTCGATTACGAGATAAAAGATGAACGGGCTCAAATTCCTTATACGAATCCACCTCGAGCGAGTAAGGATGTTTAAGAATAATAATAATACGAAGTAAATAAAGAGCTTTGATTGATTGCAAGGTGTATACAAGTATAATCTCGAATGATTACAAAGTGAATTTCGTGTCCCTCCCTATTCTATACATGTTGTATTTATAGGCTGATTACAACGTCTTTCTCCTTGTTTCTAGCAACGTCTATCTTGACTGACTCTTCTCCGTGCTTCTTGCTCGTTTCACCACGTGTATTGCTGACCACGTACTGCATGTCAATTTAGTCCGTAAAAATAGCGGAGAGTGGATTCCGGAGAGAAATTAGCTTGTTTGAATAAAGTCTGGATCTTGGTTGTAAGGAAGGGATTTCACGGGTTAAAACCGTGGTGGGCCTTAGGCCTAAGGCCCATTTGGTACTTCGAGTGATCAGCATGTCGTTTTAATGGCATCTCGTCGTTTTTCAACATACTGTCGTTTTTTTAACATGTTGTCGTTTTTCGACGTATTGTTATTTTTACGTCTTTTGAGATCGTTTAAGCACGAAAATGCATAAACGGTGCCGTTTTCTCGACGGTACAGTACCATGGAATGAGGTTTAGTCAATCGGTCGCCATTGCTCGACGGATCTAACTATGGCTATTGGAAGGCTCGAATGTGTGCATTTTTTAAATTGTTGGACACGGGGACATGGAAGGCTGTTGTCAATGGGTGGTGTCCACCTATGATTGTTGATGCTACAGATTCTATCACCGGAATTAAAGCCGAGAAAGATTGAAATGCCGCAGAAGATGAATTTGCAATAGAAAACTCTCGTGCTCTTCATGCTATTTATAATGGTGTTGACAAAAATATTTTCATGCTTATTAACACATGCACGAGCGCTAAAGAAGCCTCGGAAATATTGGAAGTTGCTCATGAAGGAACACTCAAAGTCCGCAGTTCAAAGCTTCAAATGCTTACTACTCGATTCGAATCGTTGTTTATGAATGAAGATAAGACTATTGCTGAATTTAATGTTAGATTTCGCGATATTGCTAATGAATCTTTTTTTCTTGGTGTTCCAATGGCAGATGAGAAGTTGGTGCGAAAAATTTTCAGATCACTTTCATCCAGGTTTCAAATGAAAGTCACAGCCATTGAAGAGGTTCATGATTTGTCAACTATAAAATTGAATGAACTTGTTGGTTCTCTCATGACCTATGAATTATCTCTTCTTATGTTTGAAAAGGAGCATAATATCTCTTTTTGCGAACATATATGACTCAGTTGCTTTGACAAGCGACAAGAGCAGGTTGTTGGAGACTATTATTGAATTAAAACGTCAAGTCGCTTTATTTGAATGGTGACTTGAGAAGATGACGAAGTCTGTGAGGATGATGAATTTAAGAACTAAGGATCTTGACAAGATTCTTATCCTTGGCAAATCTGCCAAAGATATGAAAGGTATTGGTTTTAATCATGGTGCATCCATTTATAAGATTGTCTTTGTTCTACAGAAGAATGGACTCTCCTCCCAACAGTCGCACAACATGTCTCAGATATCTGACCACGACAACTCGCGATTCCCTATAAAAACAATTTTTGGGAGCTCTCTTGTCAACAGACCTCACTGTATTTGGCATCATTGTGGACGCTCAGGGCACATACGTCCATTTTGCTATCATCTCTATGGAAGGAATTATCATCAACATCAATCCTTCCATAGAACTCAAAGGAATCAATTCGTTAATCCGCGCAAAGTCTGGAGAGTGAAAACGGATAACAGAGTCAACAACGACTTGAAGAAGTGTGCGTTTATTACTACGTTTGTGAATGTTGAGAAGCAAGATCATGGATGTAATTACCTCAGCAAGCGTCGATGGTCCGGCCGAAGGTGCTTCTGATGGTAATTCGTTTCCTCCTCATGTAGTTAGTCTATCCTTGTCGTTGGTATGTTCTTGAGGCAATCAATGGGAGATGTATTTTGATTGGATTTTGGATTGGATTTGTCTTGTTGTGTTTGCCCAAAAAATAGCCAAAAGGGGATATTTTTATTACAATGACATTCATTGTAATTTATTGTATTGGCTTATTTTTAGGCAAAAATTCAAATCATATATATAATGATAAAATGTATTAACTTTCTCAATATATTATGCATGCTCATTTTGGGAAGTTCTACATGTTGACTTATTTGGTGATAAATGGATTAATTTCGGATCTTATGTTATTTGGGAAGTTTCCTATTTTGACAGATTTCGTCATAATGTCGCGCATAATGATATAAGAGTCGTCTGCTACAGTTGGCTATTTTGGGAAGTTTACAATGAAAACTTTTTAACAGATTTCGTCATAAAACTCATATTGTCGCGTATACTATCGCAACATCGTCTGGTTTTCAATTTTGGGAAGATTTTATTAAAGGATAAGGAAACCCTAGGAAGACTTCCACTTTGAAGGAGTGATATATAAGCCGAGTAGCTCTCCATTAGCAGTAAAAAAATGGCATTGTTCCCATTTTTATGGTTGTAATTCTCTAAATACCCATTGATATACTACAAGATTAGAGAAGTATCGGTTTTGTACTTGCGTGATTGAAGTACTCACGATTTGTTCATTGAAGTGGCCAAACATCGGTGAGTGTTTGAAGAGTGCAATTGAGAGGGGTCTCAAAGTCAGGGGAGTGCTTGATTTAGTTTTCACTTATAGTATTAGTCAAAGTGACATTGATGTCGAGATTCATGTAAGGCCATTGTTACTATTGACTATTATTAGTGTACTTTTTCACTGAATTGAGAGCCCTCCAAATGTAAGAGACGTCGCTCCGAATTGGGTTACCACTTCTCGTGTTCATTTTATTATTTATATTGGTATGTCATATTTGCTTATCCAAGTGTCACACAGACTGTTACAACAGGTTCTGTAATATTTGTCCGAGCGGCAAACAGAATTTCCAAAAAGAAATCATGAACTTCGATGAATGTCGACAATCGTCGATAAGCTCAGACCTATGGTCCTATTTTTTTCCTTTTCATTTTAAGATTATTTTTGTGCGAAAATATTCTAAGTGTCCGATTTCGAATATTTTTAACAGATATAATTTCAATATATAATATTTCTATCTCCAAATGAAATCCCCTTAAAATGGCTGTGTTTGGGTAAGCTTATTAAGACCAACTTTAAATTTTTTTAAATGCTAAAATCAATTTAAGTATTTGGTAAAATCACTTTTATTAAAAATTTAAAAGTGATTTTAAAAGTTTTAACTAAAAATCTAAAAGTTACGATTTGTAGCTTTTGTCATCAATAGGTTTTCCTTTTATTTTATTTTATATCTCTCCTATTTATTTTTTCTATAAAATAAATTTTGATTTTAATTATTTCTTATACTTTTATAAAATAATTCGTTTGATGTCACCAAAAATTATAAAATATTTTTTACAATCTATAGACACCCACTTAGTATTTTTTGTACATACTAAAAAATATCTTATAATTATTATCTATTAAATTTATATATATAATAATTATTTACAAATATTAATATATGTTTTACCAAATACAGCAGCTATTTTTACCAAACACTTCTGTGTTTTTTTTAAACGCATTTTTCTAAAAATTAATTTAAAATCGCTTTTTACAAAAATAAAAGTATATCAAACTTACAAATATATGTACGGACGAGTTTAAGCGTCTAAATCGCGCAATCTTTTTTTGGCGGGCTTGTCGCGATTTCAAAGGGGATTCTTTGAGCGAGCGGTGGTTTGAAATGCCTTGTCCTCTCATATTACCAAAGGTATTTTGATGATGCTGACTCACCATATCATGCAATCCAGCAAAACCGTCCACGTGTCCCACATCGTCTGAAATGCATGAGAAACCCGTCCCCACTTTTGAAAACTCTAACAGCTTTGCCACGTGTCTCTCGTCGTTCGCCATCCCTGACACGGTGAAACCCCGTCTTCCTCGCTTCTCCTCCCAAAAAATTCAACCTCTCCCAATTCAAACCGCCATGAATTCCCTCTCACACGCAACTCTCTAGCTAAAGAAAAGCAACGAAGATGTCTCGCGATCACGAGCACGACCCAGGAGGAACAACACCGAGATCAGCACCGCCGGGTATAACCCTGATACGAAGTCTCAGAGGTCAAAACTGGTCATTCAAAACCTACCGATACCTAATCCTCGTCGTCACATTCATCGCCTATGCTTTGTACCACGCCTCTCGGAAACCGAGCAGCATCGTCCGGAGCGTCCTCCACCACGGGCCTTCGCCGGCGCGTGGCGGACAAGGCTGGCCTCCCTTCGCCGGTCACGACGGCGCGTCAAAGCTCGGCGAGACCGACGTGGCATTCCTCTCCTGCTACGCCCTCGGAATGTACGTCGCCGGACACCTCGGCGACCGGCTCGATCTGAGGGTCTTCCTTGCGGCGGGGATGATCGGAAGCGGAATCTTCGTCTCTCTCTTCGGGATGGGATACTTCTGGAACGTACACGTGTTCGGATTCTATCTTTCGATGCAGATGGCGGCGGGGCTTTTCCAGGCCACGGGGTGGCCGTCGGTCGTGGCTGTGATCGGGAATTGGTTCGGGAAGAGGAAGAGAGGTTTGATAATGGGGATTTGGAACGCTCATACTTCCATCGGAAACATCGTCGGATCTCTCCTCGCCGCCGGAGTTTTGGAGTTCGGTTGGGGCTGGTCGTTTATTTTCCCCGGCGGGCTGATGTTCGCCGGAGGAATTTTGGTTTTTCTGTTTCTGGCGGCGTATCCGGAGGACCTGGGGTTTTCCGGTGAACAGGACGGGGATAAAGAGAAAGGCAGGGAAACGACAGGGAATGAGGAGAAACGACAGGGTTCGGTGGGTCGCAGAAGCGTGGGGCTGTTGGAAGCGTGTTTGATTCCAGGAGTTATTCCATTTGCGATGTGTTTGTTCTTCTGCAAGCTCGTCGCCTATACTTTCCTCTTCTGGCTTCCATATTACCTCACTCAAACAGGTATGTGCTGTTCTTCATTCTGAAATTCAAGCTGGGAAATATGACACTATTACCAGGTTCGATTTTATGCTTGTGAATGGGATTCAAGAGTTACTACAAACTTCAAAATAAGTATAGAAGTAAATTTAATGCGAGTTATCTTGTAGGAAAGTAAAAATAAACTAGGTGTATGAGTGGGGATGCACTGAAACTGAAGAAGGTCCGTACAGAATTGATGAAAAATAAGAGATTTGAGTGAATGGGAAAAGGAAAAGATAAAAGAGGAATTTCTATTGTTGGAGGCACGATATAGAAACAGACATATTTATGAAACTAATGTGAATGTGGATCAGAATCAAGAAAGTACAAATACCTTTTGTGACTGTTCTTTTCAAGTATAAGAAATGGAGCTATTTTAATGTCGAATTGATGTTTACTTGATGGAATTCATTAACTGAAATTCATCGATCAAGAAAATCCCAAACCATAATAATTAATAGCAAGGCGTCAAGGATTCCACATAAAAAAAAGCAGGTCTCTTAGTCAAGTTCTGTTCAGTGAAGCTCTGTAGCTAAAATGATAAAACTTGGAACTATCTGAAGTACTTTCCCAACTGAGATCGAAGAAGAACATTCGCGAATCTGAATGGTTTCTTTTGCGTGTGTAACAGAAATCGGCGGGGAATACATGTCGGTGAAATCAGCGGGAAACCTGTCGACGCTGTTCGACGTGGGAGGCATCGTGGGAGGAATCCTGGCCGGATATGTGTCGGACAAGCTGCGGGCACGGGCCACGACGGCGGCCACATTCATGTTTGCGGCGATCCCGTCCCTGCTGGCGTACCGGGCGTACGGCGGGGCCTCGCGGTGGGCCAACGCGGCGCTGATGATGGTGGCGGGGCTGTTTGTGAACGGGCCATACGCCCTCATCACGACGGCGGTGTCGGCCGACCTCGGGACCCACTCCTCCCTGCGGGGGGACTCGCGCGCCCTCGCCACCGTCACCGCCATCATCGACGGCACTGGCTCCGTGGGGGCCACCCTCGGCCCCCTCCTCACCGGCTTCCTCTCCACCCGAGGCTGGGATTCCGTCTTCGCCATGCTCGTCCTCGGGGCCCTCGTCGCTGCCCTTCTCCTCTCTCCTCTCGTTTTCGCTGAGATCTCCGAGACCCGCTCCAAACCTGGGGGTACGCGATCTCCTCTCGTTATATTATTGTTTAGAAATTTGGGAGGTCTCAATTTTGGCCCTCAAGAGCTCTTAGTTTAAGAATATCTAACACTGTGCTAGTGTCCCTAGTTCGGGTAAACATTTGTACCCTTCTAACAGTCATATGACATATGATGTAGTACTGTGCCATTTGATACTGTACAATGCGATGAAATGAAGAGGGTCAGAAGAGCATTTTTGTACGGAATAAGGACAAAAATTAGTAGTCTAGTCTTGAATTTACAATGTCCAAATAGTGAAATTTCTCTTTAAATTTAGGCGATTAGGATGTTAGAGCATACTTTCTATCGTTGCAATTTTGGATAAATTGCAACGATATTGTTTTATCATTCAGATTGCAATTTATCCAACAGGATGTTAGAGCATACTTTCAGCGTTGTTTCAAGCATCGTGATATTGCCAATCTTCTGACCCAAATCTTGGTTTATGATGTTGCAGATTCTAATCAGCCGCTTTTGACTGACCAAGCATGATCTATACGGAGTTTGGGGTCATCAACAAATTTTGTCGTGTCATTGTAGAAACCAGGGAAAATATTCGTAGCATCTAAGCTGATAGTTCCAAAGATTTGAAATGAAACATGTAGCGGGTAAAAAAAGAAGCATGAAAAAGTCTGATGTCATTTTACCGTGAAACAGCATTTGTGCATAGATTGCTGGCGATGGGGGCTTGATATTGGCGCTGTAGATCAGTTTGTTACATGAGATTAGGATAGTCTTTTACTTCTCCGCCCCGCAAACCTGTTGGGCCAAAAATGGTTGGGCCGTAACGCTTTATGAACATTAAAAAGTTTTTTAAGAAATTTTATTGTACAGCACCTGCATAGAACTAATTGCCTTTTGGATTGAAGCAAGTAACCGTCTAAATTAACAATCCACTAGATCACGTGGCTAAAGTCAATTTAAAGTTTAATTTATTTTAATTTGTTAGTCCTGGCTTTACGGGAGGACGGAAGGTCCATGTACCGCACAAGCGGATAATTTCTTCCGTCAATGCAGAGTCCGACCCTCGACGAAAGGAGATATTATGAAGAAAATGGTATTTTTCGTGGACTCAATTGCAAGAGCGGAGCTTTACCAACTGAGCTATATCTCCGAGTGGAGCATGCATGCATTTAAAAAAATAGGAAAAATGGATTAAATGATATATTTGAAAGAGTTAAATGTAAGAAATTCTAAACTATTCTATATTGTAGGGTGGATGTTGAAAGATATGAAAGATCTGCCTCCAAGCCGTACATATGGCTTTCATCGAATAGCTTCCATGCATTTCAAAATCGAGAACTTTCTACAGGGGCAGGTGCTATTTGAGAACAATTAGTCTAAAATTATATATCCGAATACAATATTATCCATCTAAAGAAACACACGAATAAAACAAGTTTTCATTGGATATTTCTCTTTCAAGTTGCTCGGAAACAATTAGGAGATTCTCTAGAAGAAATACGGGATTCTGCTTCTAACTTTTATTTGATTTATTGTACTTTCACACCCAAGTAGAATCGACTTTTCATGCGACTAAGAGCGCGCCCATGATACATTAAAGAATGAACAATACAATAGAAAACCACCCATACTCTACAGAACCGTACATGAGATTTTCATCTCATACGGCTCCTCGTATTATTATGAAATATAATTGTAAATCGATATTAATAATTAAAAATTCATTAGAAATTTATAAATTGAAACATTACAGTTGTAACATTCACTAATGTTTCTTGGATAATCATGTGTAACATAATCTTGTCCGGTATAACGTTTAAATAATTGACAAATGTAAGAAAACCACTAAATTTCAATCTAGGATCTAATATAGTTGCAAAATCATATAAACACAGAATTTTACCAATCCCCAATATTTTTCAAATTTAGCTCTCATAGAACCATCACAAGGTTGAAAAAAATTCAAAATTGTCAGAATCACCTAAATGTTGCGCAATTGTTGAAACAATATGAATTCATAAATATGAAATTGGAGTATAAACAATGGACAAATCAGAAGTTTCACCGCAAAATAGTTTAAAGATCGCACATAACATGAACATTTAACTATGTCTTCTTCCGTTATGTCATGGCTTCCTACTCGGTTAACATATTCTACAATAACATTTTCATAATTATTCGCTAAAAAAATAGTTTAACATTAAGTATGTTGAATTCCATATAATTCTAAAATCGGTTTGGAAAGTTTTTTTTTTGTCGTTTGATAAAAATCTTCTTTTTAGTTCATCTACCCTAAACGTGGAACTATTTAACCATGAAATTGATTTTCTCATTTTATCAATACATTCTTGAAAGTGTCTCAATCCGGATTTTACCATGAGGTTTATTATGTGTGTGGCACATCTTTGATGTAAAAGAGATTCTTTATTAGAAATTTTAACTCTTAAAACTCGAATCATAACATCGTTGTTCGTTGCATTATCTAGAGTTATAGAAATTATTCTTTTCTAGGTTCCATTCTTCGATAACGCTTAATAATATTTCTAAATGAGCATCCCGGTGTGATTACCTTCGATTCTTTTAAACGCAATAATTCTTTAGTTAAGGTTCCAGGACGAGTCTATGTTATGGACACCGACACTCATATAATGCACTTTCGCATTTCCCGACCATATATCCGAGGTTAGTGCTACGTTAAAATCACCAGTTTGAAACAAAACTTTTAGTAAATCTTTTTTTTCATTATAAAATCTCATTACTTCATTTCTTGAACCTTTTCTAGAAACTAATTGAATTGTAGGAACTAATTAATGAAAAAAACCTACCAAAACGTTTAAACTTATAAAATTTTTATACAACTTGTAGAGAGAATTTGTAAGATTATTAAAAAATACAGAAAGTTCGTAGAGCGAATTTGTAGAAATTGTTGTATGATTTTTGAATGAAGTGTGATAAATTGAAATGAAAGTGGTGGTATTTATAGAAGAGTTTTCGGATGGGTTTTGTGAAGCCCAAATAAAAGCCCAAGTCCACGACTTATTTTCCCTACCCTAATCCTCCCTCTTTATTCTCACCGCCTCTTCACTCATACTTATCCATATCCCTTTTATTTTCTTTCTTCTTTTTTCTTCTTCCCTTCTCTCACGTACGGCCTTTCTCTCTCCCTCTCAAAGAAACTGATTCTCTCTCTCTCTCTCTCATCTCTTTCTTACCCGATTCTCTCCCTCATCTCTCTTTCTCTCTCTCCGCCGCTCACTGCTCCGACCACCACAGCCGCCATCTCCTCGCGTGAAGCTTGCTCTCTTCATTGCGAAGCTCTCCGTCCAGCTCCGCCTCGTCCCCGTTCATCCTCGTCTCTGTGTTGCGGCGGTCAAGGACTTCGACGCCGAAAATCGTTCGTCGTCGCGTGTTCGATCGTCGGGAAGAAAGTAGAATGGCACGTTGGTTTGGATTTCATGAATCCAAGGTGAGCCCGATGTCGAATTGATTTTGGCTAGGGTTTGAATTTCGAATTTGGGGATTTAGGGTTCGTCGATTTAAATTTGGGGATTTTGTAAATTCTAGCCTAGTTTATCGAAATTGACGTTGTTGTATTTCCAAAATCATGTTTTAGGTTTGAATTGTAACATTTCGGTTCGAGTTAGAGGCTGGATATGAAATTAGGGTTTGTTTGGATTTGATTTGGGGATTTCTAATATCTGAGAATTTTTGGGGGGATTAATTATATTACATGGTTTTGTGTAGTCTGAGTTGTATTTTGAGATTGTGTTTCTGTAATTTTGGATTAGATTAAATTTTTGGATTCAAAGTTTAGGGTTCGAGCTCGGTATTCAGGGCTTTTTGGGTTATTTGGTTATGTTGTCGGGCTGAATTTAGATTGTAAGGTGGATTGTAACTAGATTGTGTCGTGAAAATGGTTCGGGTGGATTTTAGATTGTTTTAACCTGAGAATTTTGAAGTTGGAAGTTTTTGGAATCTGAGAATTTTATAATCAAGTAGATAAATTGTAAACTTAATTCTAATCTAAATTGAAAATGGAAGGCATGAATCATGGATTCTAGGTTATACCTGAGAGCGTTATTATATAACCTGGAAATTTATTTTTTTAAAACGAAACTGAGAATTTTGGAAAATGGATTTGAGGGCGTGGCTTGATTTGGTTTTAATTATGGGTTAACGTGAGCAAATAATTTTAGATTGGGACTTTGAACGTTAAATTGAGGATTTGAGATCTCATGAAAGAGAATGTAATTTTGTGAACTTCAAATAGCTGTGATTTTGTTGGGAAGTAGATAATGAGAATTTGATTGATTCAGGTTTCGTACCTCGGGGTTTGGGATTTGGAATTCGAATTTAGGAACTTATGATGAATTTAATTATGTGATTTAATCCGTTATCGTATTTTTATAATTTGTTTCCAGATTTACGTGAGTATACGACTGTTGATCGGGTCAGAAACTCCGAAGTGAGGATCGAAACAAAAATCAGAATCTCGGTTTACTCGTAGGTATTATTCGCTTACAGCGTTTAATAGAATCTTGAACGTTTATTGAAAGTTCTCTTTACGTAGTTACCTCATAATTAAATAAATAATTGATCATTATCAATTGTTTATTTAAAAATGTCTAGGATGTAAATTAAGTATTTAACTAATGAAAATTTCTTGGTTATCTGTTTTGGAAGATTAATTCATTTGAGGCTCGTATTTTATTGTTTAATCTTATTGCGTATCGTTTATGATATGAAAGTAGGCGAGTCTTAAATATGTTTGATCTTTGATAACCGAAGAGTTGTAAACTGACTTTTAAAAATCGGAACCGATTTAGATTGGTTATGTCAGTAGAGTTCTATATCCTTTAATATTTGTGAACATCGTGGCTGACGGACTTTCAACTCCGAGTTTTAGCTCGTTCTACGCCTAGAAGAGTATCAAGTGTCTAAAAGCGTATTGGACGCACCTCTTTGTGGAAGTCATCCGTTTTTCAGCTGAACTATTCCGGGTAAGTGCGGAGACATAAGTCAACTACTTACCTAGGAAATAACCCTGATTATGTGCATATTGTGTTAGTAAACAAGACTAAGTAAAGCCTCAGAATATGAAAAGTAATAAAGATAAGGCTTCGGCTACATTTTATTAAAAACGTAGTTCGGGTCATCCTTGATAGACTCAAACATAGTTTATTAGAACCCGGCCTGTGTTATGTGATATAGCTACCTCAATAGTTTGACCCGCTAGAGCGGGGGAAACAGGAGAGCATAAGTCGACTCTCGAATTCAAGTCGAGAGTGAAAGTTTTTGGAGTCACGTCTCAACTTTCATCTTAAAACACTAAACGAGCAAATGAAAGCGAAACACTAAATTATTGGGATTTAACCGGAGATGCTCTTTTGTAAATAGATTAGGTGTGCGCTCTACGTGTGTCTGAGCACCCAAACCTTGAACATAAGGAATCGATGGTACCCACGAGTTACTGACTCGTGATGTTGACTGATGAAGGTCATGAAGGCACTGATCTTCGTGCATAAGCACCGAGTGCTGGCGCCCTGATGAAGTTGGTACCATTAGTGGATCCCAGAGAGAATAAAACACAAAGTCGCCGAGGGACCGCTGCTCGAGGCTTGAGGCTGACTTCTTGTCATTCCGAGGGTTATAGCAGGAAGGGGTGTATAGCCTTGTGGAGCGGCAAGTGAATAGGTAGATATGGCCATGCATGCATTTGCATTGAATCTAGAATTAGATATGCATCCCTATTTGCTTATTTGCACGTCACACGACATTAGATGTTTTAATTTCTTAGGTTAGACTCCCACTTACTGAGTCAATCGACTCATAGTTTTATGACCCTTGGTAATGTAGATAAGGGGAAAGCAGCGAAACAGTGACGTCAAGGCAGTAGCGTGAAGACAGTGGCGTAGATGAAGACCGAGACCAAGACATGTATCTCTTGACCTATGGGCTATTGGGGTCTCACAACCGGAGAGAAGAAGTTTAGTATAATACTATTATGTCAAACAATTTTGTAACCTACACTCCTGAAACTAGACGTTCTACTTAAGGACGAGGAGTTGCTTTGTATGTACATATCTAAAGGAGTTTGTGAAACTTCTTATATGTATATTAAAAGTGAAAAATTTCTCCGGGTTTTTGCTAACTACTAATAATGTATTTTTATTCCGCACTTTATTTATAATATGTCTACGTTTATTATATGTTTAATAAGTTTTATTTTCCTTCTTCGGTTCTTTATTTAATATATTATCTTTATATATAATGATATACGTACACGTGTCGATGATTTTACGGGAGTAGTGGCCTGCGGGTGAGCTGATGATGCTCGCGGGTCGTGACAGATTTATGATGTAATAACGGACAAATTTTTACACCTATTGGATTGAAAAACGATAACATTTTCAACGCCCAAAATTGTGACACGTCATCTCTCTCCCCTTCCTCTCCAACGGAAACCTGCTGCCCGTGGGCCCTCTTCCTTCTGCGTGAGTCGGCAAAATCTGCCTAGCACCTGCCGCTTGTTCCCTTTCTGTGGAAAAGTTTCTGCCGCATGTCAGCGGGAGGACCCTTTCTTCCGTGGTCCGTGAAGTCAGGATGATAGTCAGTTAGAAGTTTAAATGTGACATTGAGCACGAACTTTCAAATTGGAGGTCAAAAAAAACTTAGAAGCTCATATTTAGCAATAAAAATAAGTTTAAACTTTTTAAATTAAAATAAACATAGTCAATATATTAAAATTTACAAAAAATTCCGTTTTACAAACTCCAAGTACTTATGATACACAAAGCTCAACATGCGAACCTAAGAGAATCATAAAAGAGTTTTTGTTGATTGTTTAAGATTATTTTATTTACTGAATAATTTAATAACATTTTTAATTATTTATTTACATATCTAACTCTATAAGTTAAATCAATCTTAATGTTCATAAGGTCTAGTTATTAACGAAAATGTAATAGCAAACTTAGATATAAATAGTTCTTTTATTTGCAATAAAAAATATAATTAAACAGAATTAAAATCTATTGTCGTTCTCCAAATCTGAGAGGCTGATAATTTATCAACCACAATCACACTCACGAATTTAGTTTAACATGTCGAATCACGAGATCACGATACTAGAGCGGCTTGTGATGGAGAGCCAGTCGAATAACGCGTTCTTTGAAATAAAGCAGTTGTTAGAAACTCAAACATCGAACCTTGACATCCTATTTGACCTACTCCAGACACGAAAAAAATCGCTGTGGGCCGGACGCTAGAAGAGTTGGATTAGAAAAAGCCCATTGAAGGTGAAAAGTGTTGGAATCGATCTAGGATTTAACAATTAATTATCATATCATATATGACGGAATATAAAAAATGGTTTTCAAAACTTGTACAACTATTTTATTACCTAAACAAGTGCATAAACATGTTGTTAATTAATACATATAATAAATATGAAAAACGGTTAGTACATTTTTTTGTTACTTGATCTTGGAGACCCTTCTCGGATAAAGATCCTATGTCTCGCTTTGCTGCTTCTCGTCTTTGGATTCTCAAGCAACCACAAATTAGAGTCTTCGAGTGTTTGAAGAGTTTAGTGAGTGGGCACTATGAAACAATATGAACCAAGAACAAGTCTTGGATCATAAGATAATACTCTAGATCAAGTGAGATCTAGGTGCCAAAATAAAAGAGTATTTTAGAGAGAGATGGAGAGAGAGAGGGAGAGAGAGAGAGAGAGAGAGAGAGAGAGAGAGAGAGAGAGAGAGAGAGAGAGAGACCTAAAGCTTATTTTCACATCTCAATGTGAGGCTCTATTTTGGAGAAGGAAAGACAAAAAAAGGTAATTACCCTTTCCTATTGTATATTCATGACACAATATTTGATTACCTCATCTCTTTCTCTTCTACATGGCCAGCCATACATGTCATTAAGTGAAGGAAATTTGTTTCTTCACTTAGCACATTTGTTTCATTCTCAAAGAAATTCATTTCCTCTTTTCTTTTGGGGAATTATCAATATATAACAATGCAGAAAATAACAAGAAACAATTTCATTCTCTCAATTGATGTTGGCCGAATTCTTTATGCATGAGAGGAGCATCTAGATGCTTACTTATTTCTTTATAAGAGAATTCTTAGAATACCCATTGTTGAATTAGTTTTATAATGCCTCAAACAACTTCTCTGCTTTAGAAAATAATTTATATTTCCCTCTTATGAAAATATTCAAAATCTTATTTTGACGTTCACATCATTTTATGTCCATGTGGATAAAATTACACTTTAGAATATTTTCGGAAAATATGTCTAGTTCAACGATTGAACTCATTTTGACTTAATTTCTAGTTTACCAAACTCTACTCTAATGACTTGTGATAGTGATCACATGTAATAGTGATTACATGGACTCAAATGAAAAAAGCTTTAACTTGGACTCTTGAACTCAAAGTTCACAAACTTTTCTAAGTCTATTTTAATTTCAACTGACTTCACTAAAGAGTTAAGACTGAAAATCTCTAGGTTTAAACGAATATATTTTCTACTAAAAAATCTACTTATTTGTGATGAGTGGATCCATTGAATATTATCGAATGATTACCCTTCATGAATATTACCAACTAGATGAAATTTATAAAATTCTCATTTTACCCTTCTAGTTGTTTCTTCCTCAACTCTTTTAATACTTGTGAATAAGTTAGAAATGATGTATTGAGTGTTGGAATAGGTCTAGGGTTAAAGAAAAATTTAACATTAATCAAATTAATGGCGGAATTTAAAAATTTCTTTTTCAAGTAAAACAATTTTACTAACCTAGAAAAGGCATATACATGTTATATATTAAAAGCATTATTTAATTTCCTAGAATACCAACCTTTCATTGTAGCTTGATCTTGAAGCGTCTCGAGAAAGGTAGATCCTCTTCCTTGGCTCGCTCGTCACCTTCGCACCTAATCTTGAACTCGAGAAACCTAAGATTTCTATTACAAGAGTCTATAGAGGTTTTGGAATGATTTGTGTGTGGCCACAATTAAACAATATGAACCAAAAACAATTCTTGGATCATAAGCTAATTCTCTAGATTGAATGTGAATCTAGGTGCAAAATAAGAAGAGTATTTTCTAGAGAGAGAGAGAGAGAGAGGGTCGGCCACAATAGGGAGAGAGGAAGAAAAAGGCTTAACCTTCACATCTCTATGTGAGGCTCTATTTATAGGAGAAGGAAAAATCTATAAAGGTCAATTATTCATTCATGAATGAATAATGTATTCATGACACAATATTTGATTTTCCCTTCCCCTTTCCCTCTTTGTTTGGCCGGCCATATTGTTGCATTAGTGAGGAAATTTGCTTCCTCACTTAGCACATTTGTTTCCTTCTTAAGGAAATTCATTTCCCTTTTTCTTTTGGGTAATTATCCTTATAAGAAAAAGGAAATAAAACTCTCCTCTTGATGCACTATCTTGGCCGAAATCTACCGAGGGGAGGAGCATCTAGATGCTTCCTTATTTCTTTTAGACAATTCTTAAAATACCCATTGTAGAATTATAATTGCACAAATAACGAAATTAATTCCATGATGCCTTAAACGACTTTTCGGCTTTAGAAAATAATTTATATTTTCATCAAATGAAAATATTCAAAATCTTATTTTGAAATTCACATCATTTTATGTCCTTGTGAACAAAAATACCCTTTAGACATTTTCCGAGTTCAACACTTGAACTTATTTTGACTTAGCTTCTAGTTTAACAATCCTACTCTAATGACCTGTAATAGTGACCTTATGGATCCAAATGAACAAAGCTTGAGCTTCTATACTCGGACTCAAAAGTTCTCAAACCTTTTCCGAGCATTAGCTTAATGTCGACTGACTCCACTAAAGAGTCGACACTGAGAATCTCTCGGTTCAAATGAATTTATTTTCTACTCAAGTTCAACTTAATTATATTGAGCGAATCCATTGAATGTTATCTATGTTTACCCTTCATGAATATCATCAACTAGTTGGGATTTATAAAATTACCATTTTACCCTTCTAGTTGTTATTTCCTCAACTCCTTTAGTACTTGTGAATAAGTTAGAAACAATGTATTGACGAGGAGCTAACAAGTCACATTGTTTCATCCAAATAAAGTCGCTACTTAAATTTGGACACTGCGCAGTTCATTTATTCACAATCCAAGTAATAAAGCATGAGGTGATATACATTGCATCTTAGGAATCTTGTACATGAATTCCATATCTATGAGAACTTCACAAAGTTTGTTCATGACATCTTCATAACTTAATATCTCACCAATAGGCCTTGTCTAGATCACACATTGGACCTAGAATTTGAATTTCTCAAATGAGAGTATTAATGCTATGAAATGACATGTCTCATTTCAGAATTTAGGTAAGCATGATGCAATTCATACGTAGTGACCATGAGATGGAAGATGTTAAATGATTTGTTCTTCTATTGTCTCTAAAGGTGCACTGGTCAATTCAGTATCTTCGAAAGATACACTGGAAGAACTACAGAGTTCCTAACTCTCTATGCCTCGTAACTAGACATCCTAGATTCGTCCAACAATCATACTGGGATCAATAGTCCGTTGATCTTTAGATTGCGAATATACCGTTTTAGCCAAACCATGAAGAGTTTGTTCACGCAAATATACATTTGTCTCTTCATACATTGTTAGGTTTGATTAAGGTCTATAAGACTATTGAATATCATAAATCTTCAATCAAACTAAAAAGGAATGAATGAACGTTTCAACTTTTATTAATTTAATCAGCAAATTACAAAGATTTATATATTACATCAATATGTAAATAAACAATCTTTCAATAAGGACTTTACAAAGATTTATATATTACATCAATATGTAAATAAACAATCTTCTTGTGGGCATCTCTGCCAACATTGAGGAGGAGCCAACAATTTACAACGTGTCATCAAAGTAATCTTTTATTCTATTTGGACACCGGTTAGTACATTTATTCACAATCAAAGTAATCAAGCATGAGGTGATATACATTGCCTTTCAGCAATCTTGTACATGAATTCCATATCCATGAGAACTTCACAAAGTATACCCATGTCAACTTTAAAACTCAATACATCACCAATAGAGCGGATCTAGTTCACAAACTTGGATCTAGAGTAGAATTTTCTCAAATAAATATAATGAAGTTACGAAATGACATGTCTCATTTCAGGATTAAGGTAAGCACGATGCAATTTATACATAGTGACCTTGAGACAGAAGAGATTAAATGGTTTATTCTTACATTATCTCTAAACGCGCACTAGTAAATTCAGTATTTTAGGAAGATACACAAGAAGAGCTATAGAGTTCTCAACTCTCTATGCCTCATAATTAGGCATTGTAGATTCTTTCAACAATCATACTATGATCAATAGTCCGTTGATCTTTAGATTGTGAATATTTTGTTTTAATTAAACCATGAAAAGTTTGTTCACGTAAATCTACATTTGACTATTAATGCGTTGTTAAGTTTGATTAAGGACTATAAGACTATTGAATATCATAAATCTTCAATCAAACAAAAAAATAATTAATGAATGTTTCAACTTTTATTAATTTAATCACAAATTACAATAAAGACTTATGAGAGATTCATATTACATGATTATGCAAATAAATAATCTTATTGTGGGCATCTACTGCGTTAAGGGAAAATGTCGATATGAAACAGTTCAATAACCATGAAGGTCACTCGCGGGCCCTATAAAGTTGGCTATGGACGAGCCGAATTCCCTTATAAAGGTATGTTCGTTGCATAAACTACTGAAAAGGCGAATATGATTTTATTTATTACTTCATTTAATTACTTTTTTAGTTATTTATTGCATAATTAAATCCATTAAATTAATTGAGTCTTTATTTCCAAAGATCTATTTAATGTTATATAATACATAGACATAAATAAGTCTTTTCTTGTAAACAAAGATTACCATTCAGCACATTTTAAAATTTAAGATCAGTTTCTAAATTTTAAAATTTTAAAGGCTGATCATCTATCAGATACAACTACACATGTAAATTCGGCTTACACAAATCGAGTCACGAGATCACAATCCAGAGTCGGTGATAGCCCGGCCAAAATAAGGGGCTAGTGACAAAGGGGGAAGACCCCTTAACATTATATTTTGTTGTTAGTAACGGTAAAGAAGTGAGTTTGGATGTTTAATGGCTCAAAATACCATTTTTTTTTTTTTTTTTTGTTGATTTATTCAAAATTCACTCAAATTAATTTTTTTTCTTAAAAATATCAGTACAAAAGATTAAATACCCATATAAAAAAAAATCTTACATTTTATTTTATATTCATTTTAACCGGTTATTACATATTTTTATTTAAAGAAAAATAAACTAAAAACGTTAAAATTATTTTTGTTCACAAGATTTTCTCTCCAAGCGCTCTTTCTCACAAACCCAAAAATACTCTCTAAAATCGAAGAAACCATTTCCAACCAACGAAAACCGAAAAGCTCTCACAAACCCATTTCTAACCGACAAAACCCTAAAATCACCGTCGCTTCCTTGACGTCTCTCGCCGCCGACCGTAGGTCCCTTGGTGGAACTTCTCGCGTTCGCTCCTGCTTACTCTCCGATATTGGAACTTCTTACCGAAGCTTCTTGTTAAGGTAGGATTTCGTCAAATCCTACTTTAACACCTCTCGTGTCGTTTAAGCGTTCAGACGACAAAGACGAGTAGCAAATGGGTCCCATGCTTGACCTTTGGTCAACTGATGAGAGGCGACTCGTCTCTTCCCCATCCTATCGCGAGCAAGAACGAGAAGACCTACGAGAGGAGGGTTCGCCGTGAGGAGGCCCATCGCGTGGAAGGCTTATCGCGAGGAGGCTCCGCCCCGAGGAGATTACGTCTCGAGAAGAAGCTCGTCGCCAGGAGTCAGCGTGGCAGCGGTAGCATTCGACTAAGGATTGGCAGCAGAGAGTCAGTTGAGTAAGGGGCGACAATCACATAATTAGTTGGTAAGTCTCGGAGAGGATTTCAGAAATGGTCAGAAGAGGGATGAGCCGAAAGAGGAAACCCTAGCAGAAGGAGAGAACCCTATAGATCATCCAGGCAATAAGAATGAGACTATAAATTTGAATGTAAGGACCTCAAAAAGGGGGTTCAGAAAATTATCAGCCGTCACGATATATTAAGTTCATACTCTTGCTCTGTATTCCTCCAAGCTTCCAAGCTAATAAATGAAAGAGACCGAGCCCTTACAAATATAAACTCAAGGATATTAACACTCAGACCTGATTATTATTCATCGTTATTATTATTTCTTAATCCTTGTGACTGTTTAGAGACCGGTGTAAATCGACCTCTCCTCGTGAAGAGGCCTCGTAGCGAGGAGACGTCTACATCTCGGACGAGCCCCTCGCGGCCTGCCGAGGGCTCGGGCAGCAATTCTCCAGCGCGGGAGGTCACTGTTGTCGCCCTGGTAGAGGATCCCCCGCCTGCTCCCTCGAAAGGAGGAGATGTCACCGGGACCACGTCATCGAAGTCTACGGTAAAAGCCGGCCTCTTCCTCGGACGCCGAGAGGAACCCACTCCTCCGGAGGAGACCTCTGCGGATATTTCGGCCCCGCTCGCGGTGGTGGGGGTCGGATGGCTGCGGGCCTCCTCTTGGTTCGGCATGGTGCTGGCAGGAGAAGGAGAAGCTAGAGAGTCCACGTGAACCTCCTCCAAGGGAAGGGTCATCTGCGACGACGCAACCCCCTGGTCCAGGGAAGCGTTCCCCTTCGAGGAAGCAGCGAGCGGGGTCTCCTCGACCAGGGCGACGGCAGTGACCTCCCGCGTTGGAGAATTTCCGCTCAAGCCCTCGGCAGGCCGCGAGGGGCTCATCCGAGATGTAGACGTCTCCTCGCTACGAGGCCTCTTCGTGAGGGGCTCGTCCGAGGGAGCGCCCTCCTTTTGGGAAGGGACGTCCTCGACGTCACCCGACGGACTCCGGGGCTTCTTTCCCCTCTCCTGGTTGAGGGACATCCCCCGAAGAGTCGCCGGTGATACCTCCAACGTCGGAGGATAGTGGAACCCGAATGCCGGAAGCTGCTCTTGGAGACTCATATCGGAGGAGCCAACCCATGAAAAGACCCCGGAATCCGAAATCCGAGACCCGATACCAGCATCGGCAAAGTCTCTTGACCAGTCACGGCGGGTGCTAGAGAGAAGAATCGCATGAGTAGCATCGAAACGACGGGCGGCCTCATCGCCAGCGCTGGCCCTATACTTGGGAAGGTCTTGGCCGAAGATCCACTCCTGCGTCAGAGATTCGTGGTAACGACCAAAGTTGTGGTGGTCGACCGTGAAGAAGAAATACCTGTCCTCCCACCCTGACTCGTTTGAAGGGGTGTTCAAAACAACGTGGGATTTGACGCGGTGAGAAATGGAGAGGCGGCCCATGTTCTTGGCGTTCTTGGAGAACTTAAAGAGCCGCATCAGGTCCTCCAAGGTAATATCCACCTTCATCTCGAGCGCGATGACGATGGTACAGAGATGGAGGCGGATCGAGTTCGGACTCACCTGAGATATGGGGACCGGAAAGTGGAGGCCCGCTCTCCGGGAGAATGCCTCGTAGACTGCAACACAGCCTTCCCGATGGCTATCAGCGAGCTCGCCGTCGAAAGGGAGGCGTAGGGTACATCATTGATCCCCGATGAACCTGTCTCTTAGCAGTTGCAGGCGCCCCTCCGTCATAGTGGACGGAGGGGATTTAGTTTTGAATATGCGGCCGGCGACAGACGGAGCCATTGGCTATGAAAAGGAGAAGACGAGAAAATCCGAAGGTAAATTAGAGGTAGAGGAGAGAGAATGGTTTAGCAGAGAAAAGAAACAAAAATTCGACTATGAAAAAGTGGGAAGGTTTTGTCTATGGCGGAGCCTCGACCTTATAAAGGAAAAGAGGAAGGGAAGGTGAAACGGTGCATCCCTATAAAACGGTTTGGAAAGAGACACGTGGATTCATCAAAGGGCGGAGTCGAAGAGTCATTGGAAGTGGCAGGGATTCGAGGAAAGTAACAGATACTCGAGTACCCGACACCCGCATTTAATGAGGAGAGAGATTCACGAAGATCGAGGACACGCGCGCGAGGAAGAGAACGTCAATGACACTAGCGTAAACTCATTGCTAGGGCCCGCAGAAACAGCTCCTCGAGACAACCCATTTTTCATTTTACCAAATAGGCACACTTGGTAAAACAAGGGCGCTAGCCCATACCACCCGAACGGCCCTTTATCTCCAAAATGACGACGTAAGTAAAGGAAAGTCTATTACGAGGGAGATTCGCTAGCAAAGATCTGAATAGGCAAATGAAATTTCGTAGTTCGCTAAAAGTCGCAGTATCCTTAGCAAAATCAAGCGAGTAAGTAGAAGGCATGTTCATGTATCAATCTCATAGTTGCGGGGCCAACCGCAGTCAAGCGCGAGCCGAGAAAATAAAAGAAAGCAGTAAGCAATAAGCAAGAAAGCTTTATTAAAAAGGAAAACTTTATTGAAGTCTCGACAGATAACAAACGCAAAGTACATTATAAACGAGTTACACAGCAAATTACAATGAAGCAAAGAAGCAAAATATCCTGGTCACAGATTCTTGTTCTCTGGGTTGCCCAAATCGCTTTGTCACTCAAGGAAGAAACGCCCCAAGTTCTGGCTATCCCTTGAGAGCCTGTAGAGGCGCATCAGGTCGTATAAGGCGAGAAGAATCCTTTGCTCGATGGCGACGGCCATGGTGCAGAGTATGAGTCCGATGACACTGAGCTGCATCTGGGCGATGGGCACCTTGAAGGCGTGGAGGAAGGCGAGAAGAAGGTACGAAATCGGGAAGCAAAGTCCCCCCTCCCAAAAGAACGCCTCGTAAATGGCGACCCATCCCCCGTCTAAGGGACCGTCCGCGAGTTCGTCGGGGCGGGGAAGACAAACTTGGCAGACATCACCATCGCAGTACTCCTCCCTGATGGTGCTGAGGCGTGCCTGGGTCATGATAGAGTGTGGCGAGTCGGTCTCGAAGACACGTCTGGTAGTCGGTCTGGGTCGTTCGGATGCCATTAAGATTCTGGCCCAGGGAAGGAAAGAATCGAAAAGGAGGTCGGAAATGCAATTAAGATTTGAGGATACAGAGAGATGACGAGAGGGCACGGGATTTAAAGAAGTTCCCTCCACTGAACTTTTGAATTTATAGAGGAGAATAGAAGAAGCTAATGTCCAGAATCTGAAACGACGCAGAGAAATCGACGGTCGGAATGCGAAAGGACCCTGAAGAAAAGACACTCGTAAGGGACAGCTGTCTGTCGGGAGCCGTGAAGGGAAAAATTCAGGGGGGTGCATTCGAGTGCTCTCAGTTCGCATTTAATGAAGAGAGAGGCTCACAAAAATAAAGGACACGCGCCCGAGGAAAAGGGTAAGAGCGAGATTAGAAGCGAGCGACGACCGAAGAGGCCCAACACTTCGAAAGGTCCGTGGAAGTAGTCTGTGTCTTATTTTACCGAGTGCTCACACTTGATAAAATGGGGGACTAACGGTTAAGGTAGGATTTCGTCAAATCCTACTTTAACACCTCTCGTGTCGTTTAAGCGTTTAGACGACAAAGACGGGGAGCAAAGGCGTCCCATGCTTGACCTTTGGTCAAATGAGGAGAGGTGACTCGTCTTTTCCCCATCCTATCGCGAGCGGGAACGAGAAGACCTACGCGAGGAGGGTTCGCCGCGAGGAGGCCCATCGCATGGAAGGCTTATCGCGAGGAGGCTCCGCCCCGAGGAGATTGTGTCCCGAGAAGAATCTCGTCCCCAGGAGTTAGCGTGGCAGCGGTAGCGTTCGACTAAGGATTGGCATCAGAGAGTCAGCTGAGAAAGGGGCGACAATCACGGGATTAGTTGGGAAATCTCGGAGAGAGGATCTCGGAAATATTCAGAAGAGGTATGGGCCGAAAGAAGAAACCCTAACAGAAGGAGAGAACCCTAGAGATCATCCATGCAATAAGAATGAGACTATAAATATGAATGTAAGGACCTCAAAAAGGGGGTTCAGAAAATTATCAGCTGTCACGATATATTAAGTTCATACTCTTGCTCTATATTCCTCCAAGCTAATAAACGAAAGAGACCGAGCCCTTACAAATATAAACTCAAGGATATTAATACTCAGACCTGATTATTATTCATCGTTATTATTATTTCTTAATCCTTGTGACTGTTCAGAGACCGGTGTAAATTGACCTCTACACTTCTCCCTTGCTAAAGTCCGGTCGGTTTTGTCTCCGTCTCTCACGAATGAAGGTCCATCTCCTCTTTTTTTTTCTCTATGTTTTTTTCTCTCCGTCGAGTCTCTGTTTTTAAGTTTCGGTTTCTCTCTGTTTTTCTTTTCTCCGTCGAGTGATTTGCATGTTTGGGTCTCGGATTTGTTTGAGTCTATGTTTGAATGTGTAGGTTTTTTAGGTTGTGAATATATTGGATTTTTTGGTATTGAATTTTTGGGTATTGAAATTTTCCGGCAGCGAATATCTCTAATCTTTGGCAGCGAATATCTTCAAATTTTAAGGTTTTTATGGTGATTTCAAAACTAATTATGGTAAGTTTTTGTTCTGGTTTTGCGTACGCGTATTTAAGTTTGTATTTTTGTAATCTGTGTAGGCTTATAATGCAGCCTTTTGTGGTTAAAAATATCGTGTTTTTGTGTAATCTATTCGGATTTTTAGGTTGATCATAGTGGCAAATGAGAAGACTCATATGTATTATGTTGTTTTTATGTCAACTCATATATGTTTAACTTGATTTTACTTTCACTATTTTATGATTTTTGAGACTTGGTCGTGTTCATCTTTAATATAGTGTTGCTCGGTTTTGTAATAGGTCATCAAAATGGAAAGTAAAAGAGAAGTCTTCGGTTCAAATTGTCCATCATACCGGCCACTTAAGCAAAGACGCAGAGTCTTCAAAACAAAAAGGAAAGGCGGTGAGAGACTGCCAACCGAACATACTGAACGAGCTCGTGTCGACGAGTCTCCGGACTTTGATTACGTTAAGACAAACCTGAAACTTTTCAGGAAAGCACCAGCGGTTGTAAATTATTTAACAATTTAAACAATAATATTACATAACACATCTATATGTGGCGGAATTATATGATATGATCTGTATTAAAACTCATTTTAATAAACTAACAACCGAGGCATTAAAAATCATAAACATGTCAAGAAACTATTTATTCTAAGCATATCAACAAATTGAACCATAACATCTAACAACTTATAAACACATTCATAAATCATTAAAAAGATCCAATTCGTTTAGAACACTTACATGTACGGTTGTAAACAACCTCGTACGTTGCTAGCTAACAGCGCAGCGCCTCGTCAATTTTTTGAAATCTGAACCGCCGGATTGGAAGGCAGGACCCGTCGGATTGGAATCTGTCTCGCCGGACAGAAACGTGTCTGCGTTGCTGCGGCTTCGTCCGGTGGAATTTGGCTGTCAAATTTTTCCGGAATGTGGGAGAGGCCGAGAGGAATGACCCTATAAAATTTCGTGAACGGAAACATCCTGAGTCGCTGGTGGTGGCTTAGGCACGCTCGCAGTTCGGTGACCAATCCCACGATTCAATTCGGCCAGCAGGCTGAAATGAGCCTCGCTCCGTTTCGCTCTATTTCTTTGCGTCTCGAGTGGATACATGCGTTTACAAAGTCACTCAAACACCAATATAAGAGTCAATGGTAATTCCCTGAGGATTTGGTGAGATTAAGAGGGTGGGCTCTTCAATTGAACAACAAGGGACACTCGTGATCAGTCAAGAATTTTCGGGAGATCAAGAAAATATTTCTTGATCTCTCTCTCTCTCTCTCTAAAATTTCGATCAAAGAACTCAGGAGAAGGGGAAGAGAGAGGTTGATCGAATTTTTGTGATTATGGTTCGGGTTACGGTTTTCAGAAAATCCTTTAAATAGAGAGATAGTGGGTTTTTGTTAGGTCAAACACAATAGTCAAACTTAAGCCCATTATTCTTTTAATTAATTTAGAAAATTAATTCTCTGACGTAATTCATTAATTATGGCCGAGTATAATCTTATATATTTCGAAAATATTTATTTTGATTTATTTCCATTATAATATTTAATTATTTTGGAATATCTCATTTATTTAATGACAAATCATTATTTTCATACTTTCATACTATTCAAGATAGTAAGAAATGAGAAAATATTTATTTTCATTTTTTTATTTATTTGAATAATTTAAATATGTTAATATCCATATATTAACATAATATGACTCATTAAATAAATGTAATAATAAATAACCAATTATTTATTTGATTACTTAGAAAATATTTTCTTAGTGTAAATCCCAATTTACTTAAATGAGAAAATCAAGTTGTCCTTGTATAATAAATCTCGTCTGAGGGTCTATCATTGAGACTTAATGGACCCACATGAACGAAGTTTTAGAATAAAGATCGGACTCAAAAGTTCACAAACGTTTTCCGTCTTTTAATTCTTAATATTAGTCGATTCCACTAAAGGACTAATATTGAAACTCTTTAAGTTCATATGCGTATATTTTCCATTTGATGTGACAAAACAATTCTTCACACGATCCACATAGTATTTTACGATATTACCCTTCATGTGTATCAGTAACTCATAGGAATGTAAAATTATTGTTTTACCCCTAAGTTATTATTTCACTAACTCCTTTGTTATTTGTGAATGAGAAAAACATAATGTGAGCTGTCTTTACATGTCACATATTTTAATCAAATAATGTTCTTATTCGATAAATACCTGGCCAGGTTTATTCATTCACACTCTTATAATAAAGCATAGCGTGATACTGATGCATTGACATTGTTTAAACATGAATTCCGTATTTGTATTTCAACATCATAGCGTTATGACACCAACCGCCAGATCAGATGCAACTATAATTTTAGCCATTGCCCATTGACAAATCAAATGCCATAAGGTGTCACATCGATTACGCATTCACTTCAGGATTTAGGTAAGTACCAAAATACCCCTTGTATGTGATCTTGAAGTTTCAAGTTTTTAAACGGGTTTATCTCGAGTTTCATAGTATCACAGGTCTTGTTCAATATCTTCTATAAGATATCAAGAATGAAACACATAGTAAATGTATCACAACTCTCTATATCACAAGATAAGATATCATGATCCATTCAAACAATCATTACTCAGATTCGATTCCTCCATCGATCTAAAGATTGCGAACAAATGTTTAAACTAGTCATAAGGGGCTATCTTGTCAAGTCTATACTTAGCACCCCTTTCGTTGATGACAGTTTCAGAGCGTAACATACATACATAAACACAAACTTAAATGAAGAATGAATATTTAACTTTATATAATGTCTCAGCAAAATCAAATACAAAGTATTTATAATGTCTTAAATCTCCTTTGTGGACACCAATCCCAACACCAGCCACGTTTCCGAAGGTAAAATTTGATTGTTATTTTGTAATAACTTTTATTGACAATGTTCTGAACGGGTTTGTAGACAAACATGTTTATTATAGAGAGTATTGTAGACATTCATCTTTATTATAGACGATATTGCAGACTCTTTTGTAAATTCATGTTTTATTATCGCTCCGAGCGGAGATTTGACCGCTTAGGTCTCTAAATGTTTTCAATATTCGAGCGACAACATTATTTTCCAACATATTTAAAATATATAAATGAGAGGGAATAAAATGCAATATTTTTTTTAATAGAGAGATAATGTATCTCCATATATTCTCTAATATATTAAGAATTTAAATATGATATGAAATCAACAAAATATCTTATTTCCTTTTTAATAATTTTCCTCTTATTTAATTAATTAGTGGCTTTATTTTCATAAAAATATCAACTAATTGAAGAGAAAATATAGCAAAATAGGCAAGTCAATGTTACTGGGTATCTAAATCCTGAGTTTTGCATATGGCCAAATTTAAAAGTCAGTTAATTATAAACTTGATCAAACAATAAATAATAATTTCACAATTAATATAATTTGACAAATAGAATTTATTTTGTATGAGTACGAGTCATATTACAGCTATGATATTGTAATGAATATTTATTTATGATTTGAGAACTCTTATTCATTTTTATAATTTCCTAATTACCAAATCTCCCCCAGTTCTATTAAACAGATGAAACAATCATTTTTCTTTTCGATCGATTTATAATCTTAGAAATTCTCCATAAAATATACAAAAAATTTAATATTCTAATTACTCAAATTATATTTTACTTAGTACGTGATTAAAATCTTTCAAGTTCAACTCGTAGCGACAAATGTCAATTACTGCTTTAACGTTATGCCTCTAGCGATATATATGAGCCTTAAGTACTCTTGCTTTCCGGACGAAAGGTTCTTTCCTACGTAGTTACTACAACTTTTCACAATCAATGAAATTCAGGAATCGGCCTTTAGGTAAGTGACTAGTGCTGTTCTTTTGGAAATGGTGTATTTCATGTGTGTGAATTTTAATTCGCTCATATCATATCCCAAGTTCTCAAGACATAAATACTCCAACTCACAATGCCATTATAGAGTTTTCAAAGCTTCTACAAAATACTGTTTACCGTTGTTGAGAACTTTTAGTGCAAAGGCTTAAACAATAATATAAGACCGCTGTAGAATCGTACAACAATGGGTCCATTGTAGAATGATTGTAAATATTGTAGCAGCCGTCAACACCAAGAACACTCTGGGCAATTGTTATGCAATCAATGTGTTAATGATTTGTTAATGCCAGTTGTTTCAGAGGGTTTGGTGCTCTGTGAATATAATTACCACTGTTTTAGTGAGTAATAGTCAAGAGTAAATGTTATGTGATAAATTGTGTTTTACTATATAGTTATTTGAATGTAAGTTTTGTTTGAGTTTTCCTGATTTTTAAGGAATATATATAAGTTGCGTATGATCAGATAATCAAAGCGCGGGACGGAAACGTACATTATTACAATCTTCGGTACCGAATAGGTCCTGGTTTTACCCTGTGTTACATGCATAGTCTTTCAAAACTTGTATATCAACAAGTTTATCTATCTGTATGGTCACTACCAACAGAGTCTCATATAATTGTCTAATTTCTTATAACATGAACTTAGGCTTTCTAATAGAATAAAATAGTGGCTACTAAGCTTGCATACTAATAAAAGTAGTTGCTGAAATTCTGTTAGGCGCTCTGCAAATGCGAGATAACAGTAATTAAATGCATAAAATGGTAACTCAGTTCCGTGTAACGTCACTTACATTTGGGGACTCTTAGCTTAATGGTAAAAAATTCACTTAACTAATGAATAATCAATAATACAACAATGGACTTATATGAATCTCAACATTAATGCCACTTTGATTAATATTATATGTTAAAACAAAATCAAAGAGCTCTCCATGACTTTGAGACATCTCTCAGTTACACTCTTCAAACACTTACCTGATGTTTGGTCGCATCAATGAACAATCGTGAAGACTTCAATCATGCATTCACAATTTTTGTAATTTATGAATGTATAAGTGTTTAGAGAATTACAATTATGTACAAGTCAATAATTTTTCAGATCGTCAATCGAGCATAGCTAAGAGCCCTAGAGATTTGATGAAAATGGTGTTCTTCCTTTTTGCTAAGGGAAAATCACATAACTTTTATAGCGGTCCTAGCAAGTGAAATTCTTCCTATGATTTCATCACCCTTTAATGCATGATGATCTACCAGGCAAGATGTCTGGATGGAGTCTTACATAATTAATGATGAAATCTTATAAAACAAGGAAATTTTCCAAAAAACACTGAAAATGTATGTGGACGTATGTTTCAACATTATGACAAAATTTGTGTAAATAAGAAACTTTTCAAATATCACAAATTCTGAAAGTTAAGACATTTATCACGAAATCTGTCAAATAGGAAATTTTTCAAAACATTCATGAAAGGTATATTTAGAGAGTTAAGATTCATATCATGATATATTCGATTAGGATCTTATAGCAAAGAATAAGCCAACACAATTAATACCACTGTAACAACAATCTGTCTCTTTGGCTATTTTTTGGCATATACATCAAAGTAGATTAAAATACCTCTTCTTATAATTGCCTCAAAAACATAACAAAGGCAAGGATAAGCCAAACACAGGAGGAGAAAACGCTTTACCATAAAAAAATACCTCTGGTCGGAACATTGACGCTTGCTAAGGTAGTTAAGCCCATGGCTTTGCTTTCTAACTGCCATAAACTTTTTAGTAAATGCAAACCTCTTCAACATACAAACTATCTTATGTTGGGATAGGTTTAGGGTTAAGAAAAATTTATCATTAACACATTAATGAGTGAATATAAAAATTTATTTCACTAGTAAAACAATTTTTACTAACCTAAACAAAGTGTATACGCATGGTATGAATTAAAACATTATTTAGAGAGCTTGAATACTAACTTTTCTTGTACATTGATTTAGATTGATCTTGAGAAAGGTTGATCTTCTCTTCTAGCTCGATCCTTTCAAGCCTAAACATGAACTCGAGAAACTTAAAATTTCTATTACAAGAGTCTATAGAGGTTTAGAAGGATTTGTGTGTGGGCACAGTTAAAAACAATAGCTCAAGAACAAGTCTATGAGTTAGATAGCTAATTCAGCCTAAGTCTAAGTCTAATGAAGAATTAGGGTGCCAAAATAAAAGAAATATTTTCTAGAGAGAGAGAGAGAGGAGAGAGACGGTCAAGAGCAAGAAAAAAAGCTTAAACTTCACATCTCTATGAGGCTCTATTTTTAGGAGCAGGAAAATCTATAACGGTCAATTATTCATTCATGAAAGAATAATGTATTCATGACACAATATTTGATTTTCTCTTCTCCTCTCTCTTCTAATATGGCCGGCCATAATACTCAAGCAAGGAGGAAATTTGTTACCTCACTTACCTTATTTATTTCCTTCTTAAGGAAATTTATTTCCTCTTAGGTAATTATCTTTATAATTAAAGAGAAATAAAACTCTCATCTTTGATGCATGTTGGCTGAATTCTATAGCCAGGGAATGGGCATCTAGATGCTTCCTTATTTCTTTTAAGACAATTCTTAAAATACCCATTGTAGAATTATTATCGCACAAATTATGAAATAAATTTCTTAATGCCTCAAACGACTTTTCGGCTTTAGAAAATAATTAATATTTTCCTCATATGAAAATATTCAAAATATTATGTTGACATTCACATCATTTTAAGTCGATGCGGACAAAAATACCCTTTAGACATTTTCTGAGAAAAAGTCTAGTTCAACATTTGAACTTATTTTGACTTAGCTTTCAGTTTAACAATCTTACTCTAGTGATCTGTAATAGTGACCTTATGGATCCAAATGAACAAAGCTTGAGCTTCTATACTCAAACTCAAGTTCACAAACCTTTTCCGAGTATTAGCTTAATGTCATCTGATTCCACTAAAGAGTTGACACTGAGAATCTCTCAGCTCAAATGAGTTTATTTTCTACTCAAATTCAACTTAATTACATTGAGCAGATCCATTTAATGTTATCATTGTTTACCCTTCATGAATATCATCAACTAGATGGGATTTATAAAATTACCATTTTACCCTTCTAGTTGTTATTTCTTCAACTCCTTTGTTACTTGTGAATAAGTTAGAAAAAATTGAAGGGGAGCTAACAAGTCACATTGTTTAATCTAAATAAAGTCGCTATTTAATTTTGAATACTGCGCAGTTCATTTATTCATAATCCAAGTAATAAAGCATGAGGTGATATATATTGCATCTTAGCAATCTTGTACATGAATTCCATATCTATGAGAACTTCACAAAGTTGATTCATGACATGTTCATAACTTAATATCTCACCAATTGGACTAGTCTAGATCACGTAATGGATCTAGAATTTGACTTTCTCAAATGAGAGTATTGATGCTATAAAATGACATGTCTCATTTCAGGATTTAGGTAAGCATGATGCAATTCATACATAGTGACCTTGAGACAAAAGAGGTTAAATGGTTTGTTTTTCATTGTCTCTAAAGGTGCACAAGTCAATTTAGTTTCTTTGAAAGATACACTGCAAGAACTATAGAGTTCATAACTCTTTATGCCTCGTAACCAGACATCATAGATTCTTCCAACAATCATACTGGGATCAATAGTTCGTTGATTTTTAGATTGTAAATATATGTTTTAGTCAAACCATGAAGAGTTTGTTCACGCAAATCTACATTTGTCTCTTCATACATTGTTAGGTTTGATTAAGGACTATAAGACTATTGAATATTATAAATCTTCAATCAAACTAAAAGGGAATGAATGAACGTTTCAACTGTTATTAATTTAATCAGCAAATTACAATAATGACTTTTTAAAGATTTATATATTACATCAATATGTAAATAAATAATCTTCTTGTGAGCATCTCTGTCAACATCTTGTGCATGAGTTAATAGCCAGAAACAACATCAATAACGTAATTTCAGTAAGTTAACCAAATGAGCCTGATAAGCAAAGTAAACTCGATAAATATTATGAATAATTTCTCCACGAGGTAGGTACCATCCATAGTAACAGGTTACACAAGTCGAACACTGGTGGGGGCCTAATAATTGTTATAATTTGAGCTTACACACCACAAGAGACGACCACATGCTTTCACTCCCATTGTCACATAAAATGTTACAACATCTTGCTTGACATCATCGCAACAAACATCTGTTTCAACGAATTAAGAGATGAGACATGATTCACCATTAGTGTACCCCATGTAGCAATTGTCTTGAGACCTGGATACTGCTTCTTGTATAAAATAACGTACTCATTACGAGTAAAATAAACTCCAACTCTAGATCGCAGAGTTGACTGATACTTATGATATTCAAAGTAAGACATTCAACATGAAAAACTTCCTTTAAATAAGATAAAGTTGGATAATTCAACTTATATTTATCAATAATCTTTGCTGTAACACTATCTCCAAATCTGACATAAAAATCAGAGTAAATTTTGATATTTGAGAGATAAGTTTTGCCACTTGTCATGTGACGTGAGCAACCACTATCAAAATACCAGTTTTCGTGAGTGGAGGAAATAAGAGACGTACATGCGATGTTCGCTATGTTATCTGTTTTTACTCTCTAGACTCTGCACAGTTTTAAGAATTGATTCCTCTGAGTTGTATGGAAGAATTGATGTTGATGAATATGACTACCATATAGATGATATCATAACGGACGTATTGTGTCTTGGGCGGCCATAGTGATTGTTGATCCAGTAAGGTCTGCTGATAGGAGATCTCCCATAATTATGTTTTACGGGGAGAATATAGTTCATCATCCTCACATATTATGTCACATTTTGAAGTTCACTATTCAGACGAGCGATTTGAGTTTTTAATATAATAATGGTCTCCAACAATTTGTTCTTGTCACTTGTCAAAGAGAGAACCATATCACTTAGCTTATCTACAACCTGAGATTCTTCTACCAGTTTGTTATTCATTACACTATAGACTTAACTATGAACATCATCAGAAAAAATCATCGTCATCAAAGTATTATCTTTTTCGTAGAAGAACTAGCAACATCAACATAATCATCACAACGAAGATTAATAGATACTAGAAATGCAAAATCATAACTTGGCCTATCATGACATGACTTTTATATTGTTTCCTTTGCAAGTTTGGGAACTTTTTTAAATGTGGCCAAAACCTTCAAATTCATGGCATTAAAGAAGAGCAACATAGTCATAGATGTCTTCATTAGATTCAGACAATACCTTCTCTCTTTGTTCGCAAGGAGAGACTTTGTGAGAGATCCAATCAAATATAGGAAGAGACAATTCATAAGTCACGAGAGATCCATCAGTTCATCTAATTTCATGTAGAGAAATCTTGTACCTCTTCATGGTTGTGACTTTCATATGAAACTTGGATGGAATGGATCTGAGAATTTTGTGTACCAACTTCTCATATGACATAGAAACACCAAGAAAAAACACTCATTATCAATATCGCAATTTCTAGCATTAAATTCAGCAACAATATCATCTTCGTTCATATACAACAATTCAAATGGAGTAGTAAACATTTGAAGTTTGAGTTATGAAATTTGAGTGTCCCTTTATGAGCAACTTCTAGTATTTCTCAAGCTTCTTTAGCACTCGTACATTGTTTAAAATCTTGAAAATATTTTTATCAAACCGAATATATATAGCATTGGGAGCATGAGGGTTTCCCATTGCAGCTTCATCTTCTGCGACACTCCAATCTTTCTCGGCCTTAAGACTGATGATAGATCCTATGGCATGGATAATCACAGGCGGAGACCAACCATTAACAACAGAATTTCATGTATTGTTATCCACCCATTTTAAGAATGCACACATTCGAGCCTTCCAGTAGTCATAGTTATATTCGTCGAGCAATGGAGGTCGATTGTCTAAGCCTCAATTCCTAGTATTGTAAGTCTCAAGAAGAATTGTTAACCAACATAAAACCACCTTAATGTTTAGGGTCCACGCTTTGATACCAATTGAAATTCTATTAGACGCTCTACAAGATGTTATGGACAATATTTTGACAATGTGTGTAACACGTTTCTAAAAAAATATGAGATAGTAGTAACTAAATGCAAGAAAAGTAAATGACACAGAGATGGTAACCCAGTTCGGTGCAGCGTCACCTGCATCTGGGGGGATCTCAGTCTAGTGGAAAATAATTCACTAATTAATAGTCAATAGTACAACAATACCACATCAACGCCACTTTGGTGATACACTAGGTCCATCGCTTCTAATTTTTTTTATAATATTTTGAACCGACGAATTTAGAAGCGCCTTGTCGCTTCTATAGTCGCTTCTAAGGGTCCAAAAAAAGGGAAAAACGTGGGAAATCATAACAAGTAACCTTTAGAAGCTACACTAGAACGATTAGTCGCTTCTAATAGTTAACCGTCATATTTTTAGAACCGACATTAGATGTGACTAGTCGCTTCTAGAAGGTCCTGAAAATTTATTGACATGGCATTAGAAGCGACAATGTCGCTTCTAATGGTAATGCGCCAAATTTTAGAAGCAATACTAGAAGCGACATTGTCTCTACTAAATCTTAATTTTTTTTAATTTATCATCCGGTTTATTATTATTAATTAATTAAAATATATTATTAATTAATTAAAATTATTTTCAAATATAATGAAATTTAATCATAATTTAATATACTATTTGAATTCAAATAAAACATAAACTAAATAGATATAAAGTGGATCATTAAAATCGTCATAATCTGCTATGCATTCAACTCAAAAAATAGATACACAAATGCTCTTCATTAGCCACATCTTATGCAGTTGGATCATTAAAATCGTCATGATCATTCTTGATATTGTCGAATGCGTCGTGGATTTCACCAACATGGTATTGGTCGTTTGAATCATCTTAAATTTCTGGTGCATGGGCGAGTTCTTCTTGTGACTCGTTGTGATGATACCAGCAAGTGTAATATGTAGTAAATCCTTTGAACATGAGATGCGCTCGAACAACTCTTGTTTGTTGACTTAACACATTATTGCAACTACGACAAGGACATTTAACTTTGTGCTCGCTTTTCATTTGAAATCGTGCAATTCAAAAAACTCGTTAACGCCCATTTTGAATTTAAGACTGATTCGATTATTCTCAGTTATCCAATCTCTACTTGGATTTGATATGAAGCTGAATGTTGAAAATTAGGAAAGTTGTGAGATTGATAACTATTGGAAAATATACTTAATAGTTTGATGATCAAATATCGAATAGAGATTAAATTATTGACAAGAAAACCTGAAATTTATAAACAACGTACGTGTGTGTGTCTCTATATATATATATATATAACATCCAGAACTATCCTATTGATCAATAATTTTCAAAACTAAGTAAAAAAAACTAAATAACGTATCAAATTAACAACATAATAAATTACTAAATTAACTAATCATACCTAAAAACAAATTAAATTACATATAAAAATTATGAAATTAACTAAGTTGTCAACTTCTTAAAATATGGTTATTGTATATAGTAGCCTTATATACGTTTGTTATTTTGGATATGTCCAACGTTTCGTAAAATTTGTGTAAATAGTCCAAGTGCTAACGTGTCATGTCAATTTACGTTGTTATTTTACAGCGTAAATTGAGTTTTACAACGTAAATAGATGTGAAACGTAAGCACTAGGGCCATTTACACGAGTTTTGCGAAACGTTGGACATATCCAAAATGTGTTACTAAACTACGGCTATTTCGCCAAAACTTTGATTAAAATAAGTGGTTTAAATTAAATACACAAAAATATTATCTAAGTTACTAACAACATTAAAAATAAGCTCTTAACAATTACAAATATAATTTAACAAACTAATTAAGTTATTTCTTACAAATAATTTGCATATTCATACTTTAAGAACTTATATAATTATTAACAAATTACCTAAATATTTAAGTCACCTAAATAAAAAAAAACAATAAAAATATAACCTTTGCTACGAGACGCCACTGCGAAACGATGCGAGACGGGCAGCGAGACAAACAACAAGACGGGCTGCGAGACATTAAAAAAATTTTAAACCATAAAAATTGAAAATGAAAAACTACTTAACACATAAACTAACATATAATTACAAATAAACAAAAAAAATTCAATCTTACCTGTTGCAACCGACAGAGACAACGACCCAACGGAGACAGTGGCGAGGTAGCGGGACGTCTACTAATTTAATAAAAAATAAAATAAAAAACACAAACAAATAATAAAAAAACAAGAAAAAAAACAAAACGAAAATGAAACAAACTGAGAGAGAGAAAACCTGGTCGACGACAGACCGACGAAAGAGAGGCGTAGGTGGGTTGGTACTCGTCAGGGCTGCAACGACATCGGTGGTCGGGGCTGCAACCGTAAAACTAAATAAAAATATAAAGAAATTTAAAAAAAAATAAAAGAAAAAAACCTGTTTGGAGGTGCAGTGTCGGTGGTCGTCGGGGCCGTCGATATTGTCGGTGGTCGGAAACATGGGCAAGAGACATTAAAAAAATGTCAGGAGTGAAGCTTACCGGAGGAGTGAGATGCATGGAGTAAAGCTCGGCCGGAGGGAGAGACGCAGGGAGGAGGCGGAGGGCAGATGACGACATGAGTGTCACGCGAGAGGAGGCGGAGGCGCATGGACGGTAGATGCGGAGGCGCAGGGAAGGTCTAGGTGGAGGGGAGATGAGGTCGAAGGGGAATTTTGGACGATTTTTGAAAGAAGAAAAGAAATGGGGAGGAAGAAGAAGGGGCTCGCAAATTTTAATGACCTATAATCATTAGAAGCGACATTAGAAGCGACTAGTCGCTTCTAATGTCCTTCAAATCAAAACGATGATGTTTTGTTAAGTGGAGACATTAGAAGTGACAATGTCGTTTCTAATGTCCCCATAAGTGGAAGTTGGGCGGGAGACTTTTGCAGCCCAAAATTTTGGGTAGTAGAAGCGAATTTAGAAGTGACAAGTTCGTTCTACTTCCCCAATTTTCATACTTCGTAAAAATTTTGCGGAAAATAGTTTGAGCAAACTAATTTGGGCACTAGAAGCGACTTTAGAAGCGAATAGTCGCTTATAATACCACAATTTCTATACTTTAGTGAAATTTTGAAGAAGAAAATTTCGAGCAAAAAATTTGGACATTAGAAGCGACTAGCCGCTTCTAATGCATTAATATATTAATTCCATTTTGGCAGAAAAAAAGCGAGAAAAAGATTTTGGTCTTTAGAAGCGACTAGTCCCTTCTAATATGTCGCCTCAGACATTTAGAAGTGAATAGTTGCTTCTAGAAGTAAAATATTTTTTTTTTGGGAAATTTTTTGGTGTTTACTTTAGAAGCGACTAGTCGCTTTTAAATGTAAAATGTCGCTTCTAAAAGTCCCCGTCGCTTCTAAAAGTCTTTTTTGTAGTAGTGATAATATATGTGAAAAATAAATCAAGAACTAACTGAATTTGTGAGACCCTTCTCAATTCTACTTTTCAAACAGTCACCCAATATTTGGTCACATCAATGAAGATTCATGAGAACTTCAATCACGCATTCACAATAGACACACTTCTCTAATCTTGTAGGTTATGAATAAGTGTTTTATAGAATTTCAACTATCTACAAATCAATAGTTTTTCAGTCTGTCAATCGATAACAGCTAAGAACCTAGAAATTTGATGAAAATGACGTTTTTCCTTTTTACTAAGGGGAGAGTCACACGAATTTTATAGCAGTACTACAAAGTGTAGGTCTTCCTAGAGTTTTCTTACTCTTTAATGTATGATAATCTGCAAGGCTGGATGTCTGGACACAATGTTACATCATTTAAGACGTAATCTGTTAAAACTAAAAACTTTCTAAAACAAACTGAAAGTGTATATGGACAGATGTTACAATATTATGATAAAATCTGTTAGAACATGAAACTTCTCAAATACGAAATCTGTAAGTTAAAAATACGAAATCTTGTTAGAATACAAAATTTCTCAAAATTAAAATTTTTCCAAAAACTCACATAACAAATATCTTAGAGAAGTTAAAACACAAATTATAATATCTTTCATTTGAATTTTGGAGTAAAAAGAAACCAACATAATTAATATAATTGGAACAACAATTACGACACTAAGAACATTAACTAAAAAGCATAATGCAGAAGACGAGGTTTTCTATATATTTTTTTTTATTTACTTCCGTTTATTTTTGTTGCTAAATATTCTTCTGAAAAATTCCATCTACACCAACAATTACAGGGGTTGTTTTCAACCAAAGCTGTCTCAAGCTATACAGCACTAGGATGTAAGAGAATACAAAAAGCAATAACTTTAAAATTTTCAACCCATGTGAGCATGGTATCTTCCACCAGTGGTTCCAATAAAAGGAAGAAAATAAAAGATATAAAAGTAAGGCAACAGCTCAGGGGAGATCACGTGACCCCCTCTGTTATTTTATTTAACATTTATAGTTCAGTTTACTCTTTTTTTTAAGAATGTATTCTAAATACTTATACATCGTCACTTGAGATTTTTTTTTCCAAATTAGGCCCCTCTATTTTCTTCCAAATTTACCATTTTTTATGAGCTTATTGAATCGTCAGTGCTTTGATCACCGTTATAACCCTTGATCACCGTCCACTTAGATTTACACGTATTTCTTTCAAATTTTGCTTTTAATTATTTTTAACATGGCGACGAGCATTACATATTTCGAGGGGACACTGTTTATGCATGTCATTTTTCTTGTGGCTGGCAATTGGACCCAGTTTCAATCTTCACATGCACATTTGTGAGAATTTGTGTTGTGTCTTTTCGGAAGTTTCCATAGTCATCATAATTGAGTGTATTTCGAAATGTTTAGTTATTTGGTATTCTCAGAATTTTAAAAAAATCATGAATTAATTTGTTGCAAGATAAGTCCACAATACGGGGTTGTAAAAAATCAATTGGAATTGCATTAGCTAACTTATATCATCTGTATGCTAATATTTTTAGAGTACTGACCAGACGTCTATGGTCTGGTCAATTTTTATTATGATGCCCAATGGAACTAATTACCCTATAACAATGCTATATCAATATCATGAAATTTATAATTTTATTTAGAAATAATATTGCCGAAAATTGCATGATATATTAAAAATCTAAAGGCGCGTTACTACTGATCAAAATTACATGGTTTGGTATGGAAACATTATATTGAAGGAGATTAAAGTTTTCATCTGTGAAAAATATATACAGCTCATGAAACTTTAACCTAAAGTTTTTCCATTGATGTATGTGAAATTATCAATAGATCAAAGTAGCTAATTCGTTACTCTATTTTTTTAATTTGTTGGAATTTTATTTTATTCATTGACTCAACAGCACGACTAACAATCAAGAAAAAGTATATGGCCTTCATAAATCATTTATTTTTGTTGTGGATTAAATTTTGAAATTAATAAAATATTGGTTAAATTTGCAAAATCAATGTTTATTAACTACTACTATTTTCATAAGCTAAATCATTGCCCTATAATATATTCATGACTGTTCAATCACAAACAATCATCCAAGCATTATTTACTCAAAGTAAATATGACTAGAGATATTCAGAGAAACTTATGATCAATGTAATATTTATTCGTACCTACTTACATATAGAGAAGAGTCGCATGTGTTTGTCTAGATTGTTCCGTATTGGATTCGTCACGGAAATCTAGTGGGACAGGTCTTCCCATATCAAGATCCAACTTAAGTTAGTTTACTTTCCCTCGAGTTCATGTTTTTTTTTATCCCAAATCCAATACAAGTGACCACGTCATAACTTTTGTACGAAAACGAGGAAAGAAAAACATTAAAATAATTTACCTCACCAATTATGTACTAATCACTCATTATGCACACTGATGCGGAATAAGCAACCACGATCGAAGATGGAGGGAGAACGACATAAGTTGTTAGAAATAGACAAAATCTCGTTAACTTGTGCTAATTCAGTTGATGTTATTAGTTTTAAAATAGATTAGTTAGCAATTTTTAAGTGCGAAAGTGTAAGAATTCATCGAAGCACCTTCTACAAAAATTTATTATGGACACACACATATATGTTTTTAATGTGAATGAGCTGAGAGTAAATATAACTAAATATTATGTTGCAAATTTTTTCAGAGAAATAAATTGCGAACAAAACGATGAGGATCAGCGTCTCCTTTGGGCGTTCATTATGATGTCTTCTCCTCATTTTTCTGTTTAACTATATCATGTAATCGATTGTTCCAGTTTGTCATATCCATGCTGAAAAGTTTATAGTCTCGTATTATCATACAAGTGTAAGAGCGAGTTTTCATATTTAGTATACTATTAATCTCCGGGAGAAGATTGGATTAAAGTTGCATGAGAGTTTCAAAACTAAAGAGAGATTAGGTGGATTGTTCAAGCTCAAAAAGATTCGCAGGCCCAAGGAAACATATGTGACACATAAACTTCGACAAAATATTGGTTAAAAGTTGAGAGAAGCTAAAAAGAGTACATGTGTCGCATAATTTTCAATAGAAAATTGGATAAATGATGAGAGAGATTTGAACCGAAGGAAAGTTTAAAAGTGTGAAAGCTGAGAGCAAATTTCAAGCCTAAAGGGAACTTAAATGCCACACAATCTTGGACTTGTTAAGGCAAGGGTTCTTGTAAAATGAAGTTTTATCAATAATAATGCATGTTGAGATATATAGGAATTATTTTTTACCCGGACATATCAATATTAATGAGTAGGTTCGTTAATATTAAACAAAGTTATCGATATTGCATATTCATTGGTTATGCTTTTATTATTATTTGATTGATAAATTATTGATACCCAGCTACTAATTTTAATAAAAAATAACACCAACTATGTAAACACCCAGCAACTAATTTCAAATTGAACAGGCAATTGAGTATTTATGCATAAGTTGGACTAAAAAGAAGGACTCGAATGACGTATAATTAACTCCTACGTTATAGTACTACACAAACCAATAAGCTATAAATCAGGTTATGTCTAGAGAAGTGCAGTTTAATATTCTTTTGATATTTTGTCGTTAACAAATTAACATCATCATGCTACATAAAAAAAAAATCATTTTACCATTAGTTTTATTTTCAATTGTTAATTTAAATGTAAACAATAGAAATCTATTGTTAACAATTTGTAATGAAAATAAACAAAAGATTAAAATCGACTGTTCAACCCTTTTCAGAGCGAAAAGTTAGATTTTTACATATGATGAGAAAAACTTTAGGAAAGTTGCAGGGACAATTTCTCTATGTAATATGCTTCATTAAATGTTGAGAACAAAATAATTGGAGCTATTTGGAGAACAATAACCTATGAACGGATTTAACTAAGAATTTAGTGAATGCATGAATAATTGGATCGAGAAATTGGATTTTAAGTAATTATGTACAAAACAATCTCAATATATTTTGTACCCTAGTATAATAACTCCTGAAAAGAGATGTGTTTCACCGTCTAGTTAACATTGAAAATTTAGTTGAATCATATTCTTAAAAACACAAGATCTTACTCGTTGGAGAAAATGACGACATAGTCTATCGAAAAGTTAGCTTCCGTCCTACATTTTCGTGTTCAATCCTAAGTGAAATTTCATTTTGTTAGCTTAATTGTACAAAAAATATAAAAAAAAATACCCCTATAATAATTCTATCCGAAATTAAACTTTTGACCCAATTGCGGATCAAAATACCCTCAAGAATTTTTTTTTATTTTTTATTGGATTTCATATGAATTCATATGGAAAAAAAATTAACTTTTTTTATCATCGAAAAATCTTGGTTTTAATGTTTTTTACTTCTAAATAAAAACCCTAAATAATCAAATAATCTTGAACAACAATTCTAAAATAAGTTTAAACAATTGAAAATCATTCAAACAATACCAAAAATTAAAATGAAAAGAAAAATTTGATTGTAATTTTCGGTGAGTTTATTTGAGTCAAGAGCCTTTTGGTCCAAAAATAAGTCAAATGTCAAATTTGAAATAGAAAGGATATAATGAGTCTACCTTTAATATTTCTTACAAAACCAAGCCTATAAAATGAAAATTCTTATCCTAAATGTTGTTACATTTGGATTGACTTATTTTGAATAGGCAGTATCGCGTAAGATGTGTTATTAATATGATGAATCATCATGCAATAACATCGCGATATTAATAGTGAGCGATTTTAGTATTGTTTCCTTTCTTAACCTGCATTCGAAGATTTATACAAAAAAATTGTGCACGATCGCTATAACTAGAAATATTTCTCGTTAAAGCTTTTCAAAAGAGATCACATAACTCCTAAACGTGCACGATCGTATAACTGGAAATATGAGATCTTTGAGATCAGCGGTGTAAGAATCAATTCATACAACGTGATTGAATCAATTCGGTTTGTATTAGGAGACACTGTGAAGAATGTTTTTCATGTGGAATCGAGCAAAAACACTAAATCAAGGGGAATGAGTGAATTAATATATTCACATTATAGTTAAGTAATTTGGGGTTGGTATCGAGGCTACTTACATTAGGCCATTTACATTAGGCCATTTTCTCATTAGTAACTATACTACTCAGTGAATTATTTTCCACCGGGTTGTATACCCCTAGTTAAAGGCGACGTTACATAAAACAGGGTTACCATTTCCTATGTAGTTTACTTTGTTGAATTGAATTACACTATCATATATTTTCACGGCTAAGTATTACCACACTGTTGCAATATTGTGTGTAACGTCTTTCAGAGCGCCTAACATAAATTCAATTGGTAACATAGCAGGCATACTGAATACTAAAGTGGTTTCTTACAGTTAATCAATCATGTTGAGATAGACAAATCCATGGCAGGTGGGTTGCTTAGTGAATCGTCATCCTTTACTCGATGGTTTTAGTTATGGCTATTAGAAAACATAATTATATGTGCTTTTATGAATTATGTTGGCAGAGATGCCCACAAGAAGATTATTTACTTACATATTGATGTAATATATAAATCTTTATAAGTCCTTATTGTAATTGCTGATTAAATTAATTGAAGTTGAAATGTTCATTCATTCTTTTTTCGTTTATTTGAAGATTTATGATATTAAATAGTCTTATGGTCCTTAATCAAACCTAACAATGAATGAAGAGAAAAATGTAGATTTGCGTGAACAAACTCATCATGGTTTGGTAAAATGAAATATTCGCAATCTAAAGATCAACGGACTATTGATCCTAGTATGGTTGTTGGAAGAATCTATGATGTCTGGTTACGAGAGACAGAGAGTTAGGAACTCTATAGTTTTTCCAGTGTATCTTCCGAATATACTGAATTGACCAGTGAACCTTTAGAGACAATGTAAGAAAAAACCATTCAACCTCTTCTGTCTCAAAGTCACTATGTATAAACTGCATCGTGCTTACCTAAATCCTGAAATGAGACATGTCATTTTATAGCTTTAATATTCTCATTTGAGAAAGTCAAATTCTACATCCATTAAGTGATCTACACTAGACTAATCGCTGAGATATAAAGTTATGAAGATGTCATGAACCAGCTTTATAAAGTTTTCATAGATATGGTATTCATGTACAAGATTGTTAAAATGTAATGTATATCAACTCATAATTTATTACTTGGATTGTGAATAAATGAACCGCGCGGTATCCAAAATTACATAGCAACGTGATTTGGATAAAACAATGTGATTTGTTAGCTCCCCGTCAATACATTGCTTCTAACTTATTCAAAGTAACAAAGGGGTTGAGGAAATAACAACTTGAAGGGTAAAAAGGTAATTTTATAAATCTCATCTAGTTGATGATATTCATGAAAGGTAATCATTCGATAAAATAACTAAATCCACTTTTATTATTTAAAAAATAATATAAACAAATTTAATTATTCAAGATTTTAATTTCTTTCGGAAACAATTTCCGAATTTCAGACGTCGAGCCTAACCCTAGCTAGCTCGCGTGCGTCCAAAGACACACGGCCATGTTAGGGTGTTTGGCCGATCCAACTAGCCCTCATGTTTCCGAGATAAATTTCCTTGGGCGTGTCCGGAATGATCCGGGATAGCTCACACGGTTCCAAAACGCGCGATCATTTCCGATGGAGGCCTCATTTCTTCTTGTTCACCCGGATTACAAATTTACAAAATTTTAATTTACAAAATATTACAAAAAATAAAATAAAAAACGGGACATAATTTACAAAATTTACAAAATATTACAATTCGTTTCAAGGAGAATTACAGAGGGTTCGGATCTGCAAGTTTTTTCCTCGGGGTGTGCGTCCAAGTCCACGGCCGGAACTCCTTCCCAGGCGCTTCTAGGATGTCAAAAAATCCGCCCTCGCTCTGTTGCTCCAAAATGTGGCCGGCCCTGTTGAACAATTATCACTGAAACAACCACAAATTGAATCAATGATAATTCTCTATGAGTTTTTAGGAGATAAAGAGGGTGGACTCTTTTATAGGAACAAGGGGAGAAAGAATTAACAAAGGCTTAAGTAAGAAATCAAATTGCACTCTCTCTTTTCTTTTTGGGATTTTTGGCTATGTATGTTCTCTTTATGGAGGAGAAAATAATCGGCTAAACATGGTCTGGGGAGAGGAAAACAAGGGTGTGAAAATTAGGCCAAGAGAGAGAGAAAAAAACCTTCCTTTTATTTCAGGGAGAATGAACTTAAGTTAAGTAAAAAAATAATTAATGGCCCATTAATCAAAATTAAGCCGAATAATTCATTTAAATAATTTTCCACTTCACTTCTACCCTAGAAGTGGCTGGCCATATTGCATATATTATCTCCCGAATTTATTTGATTTATTTCTAAAATAATAAATAATTAATTTAGAACGTCTCATTTATTTAATGACATTTCAATAAATCTTTTCATACTATTCAAACAAGTACGAAACGAAAATATAATTATTTTCATCTTTTATTTATTTGAATCAAAAAATTATATTATTATCAATATATAAAAATAATACGATTCATAAAATAAATGTAATAATAAATAACCAATTAATTATTTAATTACTTAGAAAATAATTTTCTTAGCGTAAATCAAAACTTACGTTGAATGAGAAAATCAATCAATTCTTGCTCACCAAAATCTCATCCGAGCGTCTATCATTGAGACCTTATGGACCCACATGAACAAGGCTTTAAAATAAAGTTCGGACACAAAAGTTCACAAAAAAATTTCGACTTTTAATTCTTAATATTAGTCTATTCCATTAAAGGACCAATATTGAACATCTCTAAGTTCATATGCGTTTATATTTCCGTTTGATGTGACAAAATTATTCTTCACACGGTTCACGGTGTATTTTACGATATTACAGTGTATCATCAACCTAGAGGAATGTAAAATTACCGTTTTACCCTTGAGTTATTATTTCACCAAGTCCTTTGTTATTTGTGAATGAGAAAAACATAAATTGAGATTTCGCAACTTGTCACATTCATTATTTCAAAAAATTCTTCATCCGATGAATACCAGACCTAGTTTATTCGCTCACACTCTCATAATAGACCATGATGTGATAATAATGCCTTAGCATTGTTTCAACACAAATTCCATATCTATGGATCACATATTTTAACGAAATTGTATTATGACACCAATCGTCGGGTTAATGAAACTTCATTTAGTTATTGCCCATTGACTAATCAAATTTTATAAAGTATTACAAGAAGATATGTATTCACTTCCGGATTTAGGTAATTACTAAAATACCTCTCCTATGTGAGTTTGAGGTTTCGAGTGATTAAACAGTTTTATCTTAAACTTCATTGGTCTTGTTAAATATCTTTATTAAGATATGAAGAATAAATTACAGGCACAACTTTCCAACAAGATAAGTTATCGTTTAATTTATTCTAACAATCATTACTAAGATCGATTGCCCAATCGATCTTTAGATTAGGAACTGTTATTTAAACTAGTCACAAGAAGGTACCTTGTCAAGTCTGTTCTTAGCACTTCATTCGTTGCTGAAAGTTTCAGAGCATAGACATTCATGCATAAACACAATCTTAAATAAGAATAGATATTCATATTTTATTTAAATTCAAAACAAAACAAATACAAAATTATTTAATATAAAAAAATCTCCTTTGTGGGCGTAAATGCCAACAAAGTACTCGTTACTTCATCCAGCATTTACTTAAGCACAAGTCTACATATTGGTACCGCATTTTTCCTATAGTCCTCCTCAAGAAACCTAGCGTTCGTGGTAACGAACGTTGTCTTATCGGCAGGACTATAGAAGATGTACCCTTTTGTCTGTTTCGATTATCCTAAGAAAAGGTATGATTATGAACGACAAGCCAACTTGCTAGTCATTGTCTCAGCGCTGGTAAACCCCAAATTTTGATGTGATTTAAAATAGATTTTCTACCACACCATCTCTCATAAGGTGTAGCAGAAACTTTCTTCGATGGAACCTGGTTCTGAATATAAGCTGCCATTTCTAAGGTGTATCCCCAAAACAAATTAGGAAGTGGGGTGCACTGTGTTGTAAGCTGAGAAAGAATGCCTTCTTTTCTCAGAAGGTCCTCGAACTATCCGGACAAGTACTCTCCTCCTCGATCTGATCGAAGATTTTTGATCTATTTCTCTGTATGCTTTCCAACAAATACCCGATACTCTTTGAACATTTCCAAAACATGATTTGTTTTGCATAAGACAAACATAACCAAAACATTATAAGTCATCAGTGAAGGTTACGACGTATTTATAGCCTCCTCTTACCTGGATGTGGATCGGCCTACATACATCACTATGTAAAAGTTCAAAGGAGTCACACGTGGGCATAGATCCCACGCTTAGAGATTTCAAAGGACCACCATTTACCAATCTTTTAATCCTTTCAAGGCCAATATGTCCAAGATGTAAAATCCGTAAGATATGTGTCATCAGTTACATCACTGTGAAACTTCTTACGCTTTCCCAGTAAATTTGTTTGGATTTGTACCCACAAAAGAGATATTAGCCATTTAAATACATTTTGTATTTTGTTTTTTTAATGAAATTTGAATAAAATTAAATATTCATTCTTATTTAAGATTGAGTTTATGTATGTCTGCTATACTCTGAATCCGTCATCAACGAAAGAGGTGCTAAGTACAGACATGACAAGATACCCTTTTATGACCAGTTTAAATAATAGTTCAAAATCTAAAGATCGATTGGGCAATCGATTATGAGTATTGATTGTTTGAATAAATCAACGATACTTTATCTTGTAATATAGAGAGTTGTGACTCTGTTAATTTATTTTTGGTGTCTTAATGAAGACATTGAAACAGACTAGTGACACTTTGAAGCTCGAGATAAAACAGTTTAATTACTCGAACCTTCAAAATCACATACGAAGAGTATTTTGGTAATTACGCAAATCATGACGTGAATACATATTTTCTTGTAACACTTGATGAAATTTGTTTTGTCAGTGGGTAATGACTGAATGAAGTTTCATTGACCTGACGGTTGGTGTCATAATATTGTTTCATTGAATTATGTGATTCACAGATACGGAATTTGTGTTTAAACAATATGTAGGCATTAGTATCACACCATGCTTTGTTATGAGAGTGTGAGCAAATAACCTGGGTATGGTATTCAATGAATAAAACATTCCTTAAATAAAACATGCAACATGTAGAGGCATCTCACTTTATGTTTTTCTCGTTCACAAATAACAAAGGAGTTGGTGCAATAATAACTCGGGGGTAAAATGGTAATTATAGATTCATTTGAGTTAATGATGCACATAAAGGGTAATATCGTAAAATATACCATGAGCTATTTGTAGAATAGTTTTATCACATCAAACGAAAGTATAAACGCATATGAATTTAGAGAGTTTCAATATTAGTCATTTAGTTGAATCAGCTAATATTAAAAATTAAAAGTCGGAAAATTTTTGTGCACTTTTGTGTCGTGACTTTACTCTAAAACTTCTTTCACGTGGGTGTAGAAGGTCTTAGTGATAGAATCTTGGGCGATATTTAGTGAACTAGAACAATTTATTTTCTCATTCAATGTAAATTGTGATTTACACTACGAATATTATTTTCTAAGTAATTTAAGAAATAATTGGTTATTTATTATTACATTTATTTAATGAATTATATTGTATAACCATATTGATAATAATACAATTTGATGATTCAAATAAATAAAATATGAAAATATATATTTTCTCGTTTCGTACTTGTTTGCATAGTATGAACAGAATTAATTACGGGTCATTAAATTAATGAGATGTTCTAATTTAATTAAATATTATTTTAGAAATAAATCAAATAATTTTGGGGAATGAAATTATTAATATGGCCGGCCCTAATTAATTAATTAAAGGTTGGAAATTAATTTTGACACTCATTAAAAAGAGTATTGGACTTAAGTTTGACTAACGGGCCAAAATTTGATTTTGACCTAATCTCGTTCTCTCTGGGTATCAAGAAGCAAATTTTTTACTAACCCTAGTAAAAGTCATTCTCGGCCAACCTCTCCCTTCTCGCTTGAGTTATTGGCTGACCATAGACAAGGAGAAAAAGAGAAATTGTTCTCCCTAAAATCTTCTTCAATTCCTTTGAGTTTCACCCCTTCTCTCGTTGTTCACCTAAAAGAGCCCACTCTTTTTATCTCCCAAATACCCGAGTGTAATATCATTGAATGTGCATGTGGTGGTTTATGTGAGTTTTATTTCACAGGGCCGGTTAGGAGAATCTCGAGCTAACCTTAGGCGCACGCGAGACGCAAACTGGCGAGGGACTTATGCGTGCGAGTCCGGCCAGATTTGAGGCGTATCCGAGGCCAACCTTTGGTGCATCCAAGTCTGTCCTTAGGCACTTCTCACTGGCAAGGGGGTATGCACATGAGAGGTACCTACCACCGGCGTGAATCATGGCGCACGGGTGTGCTCCGGCGAGATTGAGGCATGCGGAAGACTCCATTTCGGCAAGGCAAGGTGCGCACGGGTCTACACTCCAGCAAGGTGAGGCGCACGCAGGTCTTCACTCCGGCGACATCGAGACACGCGTGGGGCTGCACTCCTGCGAATGCAAGGCACACACATAGTTTCATTCTGGCGAGGCATGCGTGAGCTTTCATTCCGGTGAAGACTAGGAGGCATTCCGAAAAAAGCTAGCCATGCACGAGGTTGTTTACAACCTCAATGTAAGTTTTCTACACGAATTAAATCTGCAAATATAAATGTTATAGGATGCTAGTGTGTTCAGTTTGTTTCTTGAAATGTTTAGAATAATATATTGACATGTTAGTTATTTTTAATGCCATGGTTATTCGAATATGCAAAAAATGAGTTTTAACATATTAGGCTTATTACGTGTTTCAGCCATATATAGATATATCACGTAGTATAATGAGTTTATCGTAAACTAATTTCCAATAGAATTGTCATTCACTTCAGTGTCTAAGATAGTCGGCGCATTAGGATACAAATACTATATTGAATCAACGCGATGAGGTTTAGTAATAAAGGCACCATGAAGATAAATTTCAATTGTTGGAATATTTCTACGATTTAACAATTAATTATCATATCATATATGGCAGAATATAAAAAATTTCTTTTAGCACTTGTAAACCTATTGTACTACCTAAACAAAGTGCATGAATATGTTGTTAATTAAAACATATAATAAATATGAAAAGATTTAGAACATTTTTCTTGTTGCTTGATCTTAGAGTCTCATCTTGGATGAAGAATCTTCTCCTTGTCTCGATGCCTCTCGTCTGTGGATTCTCAAGCAGCCACTAAAGTTTCTACCACTAGAGTCTTCGAACGTTTGAAGAACTTCGTGAGTGGGCACTATTAAACAATAATAATCAAGAACATGTATTGGATCATAAGATTATTCTCTAGATCAAGTGAGAGTCTAGCTGCCAAAATAAAATAGTATTTTAGAGAGAGAGAGAGAGAGAGAAGAATCTGGTCAGCTAGAAGAGAGAGAGAGCAAGACCAAAAAGCTTATTGTCACATCTCAATGTGAGACTCTATTTATAGGAGAAGGAAACCTATTGTATATTCTTGACACGATATTTGATTTGCTTCTCCCTTTCTCTTCTACATGGTCGACCAACTTATGTCATAAGTGAGTAAATTTGTTTCCCCACTTAGCACATTTGTTTCTTTCTCAAAGAAATTCATTTCCTCTTTTCTTTTGGGTAATTACCAATATAAAATAATGCACCAAATAAAAAGAGATTTTTCTCTATCTCCCTTGATGTAACGTGGCCGGTTATATTGATGTCTACACTAACATATTTATATCCTAATTTGTTCACAAGAAAATAAGAAAAAACCTTCATATTATTGCTCATACAATAACATATCACAAAATTAAATTCACTAAGCCTGAATTTTCAGCCGTATAAATTTAAATTAATTTGTCAAAAAATTCAAAATCTTATTTTAACATTTTTACATCAATTATCCTTAAGGACGAAAATACCCTTTAGACCATTTTCGGAAAATACGTATAGTGCAACATTGAACTTATTTTGACTTAGCTTCTAATTTAACATACACTACTCTAATGACTTGTGATAGTGACCTCATGGACCCAAATGAACAAAGCTTTAACTAGGAATGAATATATTTTCTACTAAAAAATCTACTTATTTGTGATGTCCGGATTGTTGGGATTGGTGCCCACAAAGGAGATTTAAGACATTATAAATACTTTCTATTTGATTTTGCTGAGACATTAAATAAAGTTAAATATTCATTCTTCATTTAAGTTTGTGTTTATATATATATGTTACTCTCTGAAACTTTCATCAACGAAAGGGGTGCTAAGTATAGACTTGAAAAGATAGCCCCTTGTGACTAGTTTAAACATTTGTTCGCAATCTTAAGATCCATGGAGCAATTGAATATGAGTATTGATTGTTTGAATGGATCATGATATCTTATCTTGTGATATAGAGAATTGTGACTCTGTGTTTCATTCTTCATTTCTTATAGAAGATATTGAACAAGACCTGTGATACTCTGAAGCTCGAGATAAAACCGTTTAAACACTCGAAACTTCAAGATCACATACGAGAGGTATTTTGGTACTTACCTAAATCCTGAAGTGAATGCATAATCGATGTGACACCTTATGCCATTTGATTTGTCAATGGGCAATGGCTAAATTATAGTTGCATCTGACCTGGCGGTTGGTGTCATAATGTTGTCATGTTAGGTTATGTGATTCACAGATACGAAATTCATGTTGAAACAATGCCAATGCATTAGTATCACACTATGCTTTGTTATGAGAGTGTGAATGAATAAGCCTGGCCAGGTATTCATCGAATGAGAACATTCTTTGATTTAAACATGTGACATGTAAAGACATCTCACTTTATGTTTTTCTCATTCACAAATAACAAAGGAGTTAGTAAAATAATATCTCAGGGGTAAAATGGTAATTTTACATTCCTCTGACTTACTGATACACATGAAGGGTAATATCGTAACTCTGTGGATCGTGTGAAGAATTGTTTTGTCACATCAAACAGAAAATATACGCATATGAACTTAGAGAGTTTCAATATTAGTTCTTTACTGGAATCGACTAATATTAAGAATTAAAAGACGGAAAAGGTTTGTGAACTTTTGAGTCTGATCTTTATTCTAAAGCTGCGTTCATGTGGGTCCATTAGGTCTCAATGATAGACGCTCAGACGAGATTTATTGAACAAGGACAATTTGATATTCTGATTTAAGTAAATTGTGATTTACACTAAGTAAATATTTTTCTAAGTAATCAAATAAATAATTGGTTATTTATTTAATGAATCATATTATGTTAATATATGGATATTAACATATTTAAATTATTCAAATAAATAAAAGATGAAAATAAATATTTTCTCATTTCGTACTATCTTGAATAGTATGGAAATAATGATTTGTCATTAAATAAATGAGATATTCCAAAATAATTATATATTATTATGGAAATAAATCAAAATTAATATTTTCGAAATATATAGGATAATACTCGGCGATAACTAATGAATTAGATCAGAGAATTAATTTGAAATTACTTAAAAGAATAATGGGCTTAAGTTTGACTATTGAGTTTGACCTAAGAAAAGTCCGCTCTCTCTCTATTGAAAAGATTTTTTGGAAAACCCTAACCCTGACTCTAATCACATAATTTTCGACCAATCTCTCTCTCCCCCTTGTTGTTCAATTGAAGAGCCCACCCTCTTAATCTCATCAAATCCTGAGAGAATTACCACTGACTCTTCTATTGGTGTTTGAGTGACTTTATACACGCAGGTATTCACTCGAGACGCGAAGAAATCGAGCGAAACGGAGCGAGGCTCATTTCAGCCTGCTGGCCGGGTTGGGTCGATGGATTGGTCGCCGGACTGTAGGACTTCGCCGGACTCAAAGCGTGCCTAGCTCACCACGGAAGTTTGACGACGGATCTGGCCAAGCCCTTTTACAGGAATCTAGCCCTAGGTGTCTTCCACGTTCCTGCAAAGTTTTGCGGTCAGATTCCACTGGAGGAAGCCACAGCGGCGGGCCGGCCAGAATCCATTCCGGCGGGTCAGGATTTCCAATCCGGCGGGTCAGATTTCAGAATTTTGACGAGGTCTTCAGGAGTTAGCTAGCAACGCACGAGGTTGTTTACAACCTCACATGTAAGTGTTCTAAACGAATTGGATCTGTTTTAATGATTTATAAAATGTGTTTATAAGTTGTTAGATGGTTTGGTTCAATTTGTTGATATGTTTAGAATAAATGATTTATTGACATGTTTGTGATTTTTAATGCCTAGGTTGTTAGTTTATTAAAATGAGTTTTAATATAGATCATATTATATAATTCCGCCACATATAGATGCGTTATGCAATATTATTGTTTAAATTGTTAAATAATTTCCAACACGGATCCACTGAATATTATTGAATGATTACCCTTCATGAATATCATCAACGAGATGGGATTTGAAAAATTACCATTTTACCCTTCTAGTTGTTATTTCCTCAACTCGTTTAATACTTGTGAATAAGTTAGAAACGATGTATTGACGAGAAGCGAACAAGTTATAACGTTTCATCCAAAATAATATTTTATTCTATTTGGACACCGGCCGGTACATTTATCCACAATCCAAGTAATAAAGTATGAGTGTGATATACATTGCATTTAAGCAATCTTGTACATGAATTCCATATCTATGAGAACTTCACAAAGTATACTCATGTCAACTTCATAACCCACTACATCACCAATAGAGCGCATCTAGTTCACAAACTTCGATCTAGAGTGTAACTTTCTCAAATGAATATATTGAAGTTATGAAATGACATGTCTTATTTTAGGATTAAGGTAAGCATGATGTAATTCATACAGAGTGACCTTGAGACAGAATGGGTTAAATGGTTTGTTCTTAAATTGTCTCTAAAGGCGCACTGGTCAATTCGGTATCTATGGAAGATACACCGGAAGAACTATAGAGTTCCTAACTCTCTATGCCTCATAACCAGACATCATACATTCTTCCAACAATCAGACTATGATCAATATTATGTTGATCTTTAGATTGTAAATATTTCGTTTTAAGAAAACCATGAAGTGTTTGTTCACTCAAATCTACATTTGTCTATTATTGAATATCATAAACCTTCAATCGAACAAAAAAGAAATTAATGAACGTTTCACATTTTATTAATTTAATCAACAACTTACAATAATAACTTATGAGAGATTTATATCACATAGATATGTTAAATAAATAATTTTCTAGTGGATATCTCTGCCAGCACTAATGTGTCTTTGTCTTTTGGAGTTGTTACTATGTTGTTACAATGTTCATTACCATCATTGCGTATTCATTTACCTCCTTCTGTTTTTGTTATATCCTTGCCCTTTGGTATATTTCGAGGCAATATGGGAGAGAAAATGTTGAAGATATAATCTGTTGAGGCTTGCCAAAAAAATAGTCAAATGGAGAGTTTTTGTTACTTTGGGATTGACTTATTTTTATTAGACAAGTATCGCATAAGATGTGCTATTAATTTGATGACTCGTTATGCAATAACATCGTCATATTAATAGTGAGCTATTTTAGTACAGTTTCTTTCCTTAACACATTCTGCATTCGAATACTCTCTACAAATGAATTTTAGCATAAGAAAACGCTAAGAAGATTTTAAGGTATCTTCCTCCTTGACGCTTTTCAAAAGAGATCACAAAGTTTCTAGATGTGCACGATCGACAGATTAGTAATTTGAGATCTTTGAGATCAACTGTGTAAGAATTAATTCTGACATTGTGATTGAATCAATTGGGTTTGTTTTACGCGTGATAGAGCTGATCACAATTGAAGATGCATGCTATTGAAGAGACACTGTGAGGAATATTTTTCGTGTGAAATCGTGCGGATGCACTAATTCAGGCGGAGGAACTGAATTCTTATTCAAATTATAGATAAGTAATATTGACATTGATATTGATGCTATTCATATAAGGCCATAATTGTTTTATTAAATATACTACTTCATGAATTCTATACCACCGAGTTGTATACCCTCAGATGTAAGTGATGTTACACCGAACTGTATTATCATCTCCTGTGTAATTTACTTTCTTGAATTACTCTCATATTCTTTTGGCAAAGTGTTACACATATCATCGGAAGCATTAGAGCATCTACAATGCAAGCTCTAATTGTTGCTTTAAATATTATAATAAAAAAAGTTATTAATTAATTTAAGAACAATAAAAGCTAATGATAATTAAATTTGGTCCCACTAAAATAAAAGTATTGGTTGATATAATATTATAATAATTTTTTCTATGTAAAAAAAATTCTGGGTGCCAAATTTACGCTAATGTCATAATTATTACATGACAAGTAGATAATTAGTAAAAGTAAAAATGATTTAACATTTAGACAAAAGAATAACTTTAATTGCTATACTGAAGATGCTCTAACGCGTAATGCGTAATGTTTTGTAGAACGCCTAAAAATATAGACATGCATCCATCAGAGAAATTTGAATAGATGAATGTGAGGAAAAGCATAGACCAAGAAGTCCTAGTTCCCTTTCTCATTAGAGCTCATTTTGTTATTGTGACTCAGCAAGTTTATGATCTTAATGGCATGTTGGTTAATCTATATTGTTTTCTTGAGTTGTAAAGACCAATTATATTTTCATATAAATGAAGCAAGTATTAATTCATATAAATGAAGCAAGTATTAACTAGTCACATTTCATATAAACGACCAATCGTTTCTTTGTGGTCGTTATATTTGTAATTGATTTGTCTTGTGTATACCAAAAGATTTTAATTATTTCTTCTTCGTTTCATGCATTTTTATCTCTACACATTTTCAAGCTAGTAAATTTTTATCTATTTTTTTCAACATTGAGATCTCAATTTCAAAATGATATCAGAAAGAAACCGTGCGAATTAAGAAGCTCGAGCTTCTTCATATTTCTTGATTATACCGTCGTTGAGTTTTTGTATCATTGTCAAAAGACAAAATTTTAGTGAATGAAATGTGTCTATCTGAAATTACCATAAACTCAACGCAGATACTGACTCATGTCTCTTCTTTCTACCTGCACAATTTCTTAATAATGTTTCTTGTTTCAATTATATTAACAAGTGAAAAATATGATCGCACTTCAATTTTGAAGTATACTAGTATCCAAATCTTCTACGCTAGTGGAATCGCAGCAACAATTAAATCAAATAAAAGATTCTCAACTCTATGAGCAAATAAACGTCATCCAATATTCTCCTCGGAGGAAAGATGAGTGATACATATTTTATTTATTTAGCCAAAATTTTGAATGCTTAATATTTATTATATGTATTTATCCAAATTTTCGTTAATTATGATTTAATAAATATTTAATATTTGTTTTATGTTTTTTAATAATTTTAATTAAAATAAAAATAACATTATTAAAAATGTCGTTTCTAATTTAAAAAATAAAACAAATTTGTGTACTAGAAGTGACATGTTTATTCTACTTTCTCTTTCGAGTTTTTCCCATGAGATGGGAGGAAGACACTAAAAGTGAGGTGTCACTTCTCATGTTTTACCGCAATCTCGCAGGGACTATTTTTTGCGCCAGATTGCACAGCACATAAACAATTTTTTTTACTTTTAATTGTCTTTTCTAATATTTAGAAGAGATTATGATAAGACTTACCTTTAGAAGTAGACTTCAGAAATGACTTTGTCTATTCTAATGTCGCTTTTAAAAGCCCTTAAAAACGAATTTAGTGTTTTTAAAAACGACAATAAATGTTGTTTCTAAAAACTTTTTTTTTTCCTAACATTTGGAGACATACATAATTAATAGGGATACTGTTAGAATGATCACAAAATTGTTTTATAAAAGATCTACTAAGTATCTAGCCTTATTTATGTTTTTAATTTTAATTTAACAAGTTTTTTAGCAAATTTTCTATAACAGATCTTTTTGAATTTCTATAAAAATATTAATGTAATTATTAGCCATGTACAGTATTTGAATTTTGAATATAGCACACGTTGCAAGTTGTTGGCAAATGATCGACCTATAAATTATTTATAATTTTTTTATACTAATTTAGTCCAAAAATATTTACAAAATTATAAAAATTAAATCGGTACGAAAATTTTGAAATAAATATGTCACGTAAGCATAGTCGTTATTTACAACAAAATAATAAAACGTTGGCTAAATTTAAAGCTATTATTTTTACATTGATTAATTATCCTGTTTTTTTAAAATATTTATTAAAATTACTCTAATTTCTATGGCTTAGTTTTTTTTAAGTATTTGTTAAAAAAAGCCATTATAAAAAAGTTGACAGAATTTCCATGAATAATAAAGCCATTATCGCATATGACCAGTGGTAAAGTTCTTTTGTTATCCCAAATGAGACGTGTCAAACGACGAAGCCGAGTTCACAAAATTCCATACGCTCAAACGCGTACCTAAAAGGATAATACAATCCTCTATATATCTCAACCTCACTTCCCTCATCGCTAAAACCCCCCAACCCAACCCAACAGCTCTCTCTCTCTCACTCTCTCTCTAAAAATGGCACTCTCTCGTGCCATGCTCTTTCTAGCTTTCTCGCTCACCTTCGCGGCGTTCTCCGCCGCCCAAGCTCCTGCTCCTGCCCCCGCCTCTGGTGGCAGCGGAACCATGCCCATGATGTCACCACCACCACCCATGACCATGATGTCACCACCACCACCCATGACCATGATGTCACCACCACCACCCATGACCATGGCTCCACCGCCAATGACCATGAAGTCACCGCCGCCAATGGCCATGATGACCCCACCCCCAATGGCCATGATGACACCCCCTCCCATGGCCATGATGACCCCGCCGCCAATAGCCATGATGACCCCGCCGCCCATGGCCATGATGACCCCCCCTCCCATGGCCATGATGACCCCACCGCCGATGAGCATGGCGTCGCCGCCGATGGACATGGCCTCTTCACCGATTAACATGGCCTCGCCGCCGATGGACATGGCCTCGCCGCCGATGGACATGGCCTCGCCGCCGATGACAATGCCGGGGAGCCCAGTAGATTCTGCTCCCGGCAACGGCGCAGGAGTGCTTGGAAGTGGAATGGCTTTGATTGCCACAATCTTTGGACTGTATGCCATGCTTATGTGATGATATAGTAAACGATATTCGTGTCACATTGCTGAAAATTTCTGTGTATTGCTGTTGTGACGAGGGTATATGTTTGAGTATTCTTTTTTAATTTATTTATTTGTATTTTGCTATGTATTTTGTTAAGAAAAACTATGGTTTTTCGAATTTACTCTAAATTTATGATATTATTTTCCTACTATAAAATTTATTTTACATTTTTTGTATAAATATTCTTGGGGGTCTCCATTCTAATAAGTATTCTTCATCCTTTTTTCATAACACAATAAGTGAGGCATTCCGTTTGTTCAAGTAATAGTTGACCTTCTCTATTTGAATTTTTGTGAACCTCTTAACAATGTATTCTTCTCTAATAAGTTAACAGTGACGTTTCTTGGACATTTATGTGTTCTCCAATTTAACCCGTGGCCCATTACCTATACTATACAGCTAGATTGACTATTATATACATTTTTTTTTTTTGAGAAACTAATACATGACTCTGATATTCGCGTTGTTACTGCTGATTAATTAATTAAATTGACACATTGACTATATAACATACAATATTATATTATTTTGTTGTAAATATTAACGATTTTGAATCTTCTCAATCAATGATTCCTTTAATTTCGATACGTAAACATCTAGCTAGGCCTACAGACGGCAGAAAAATAAGAACAAAGGGAGAAAAGACGATGTAAAGAAGGCCATATAAAGTTAGTTGAGGAAATGACTATGAGAGGGTAGATGCGGAGAGTAATGAATTGGTATAATAGAAAGTGGGGGAGTTGCTGTTAAGGTCGGATTTCTTCAAATCCCGTTCAACACTACTCATGTCGCTTTTAGCTTTTAAACGACGACGAATAAAGGCATGGATCTCCAGCTGAATCTTGGTCAACTAACAAGTAAGACTCGATCCCTTAAAGTCCGATTGCGAGCGTGAGCAAAGAGATCTTAGCGAGGAAACTTATTGCAAGGAGGTCTCGTCACTAGGAAGGGCTGCCATGAAGGGGGTTATGGCGCGAGGAAGGCTTCCCGCGAGGTAGTCTCGTCACTAGGAGATCTGCCCCGAGGAAGTCTCATCCCGAAGAGATCTTGGTCCGAAGAGGGGTCATCGTTAGGAGTCCACGTGGCGGCAACACCCTTAAAATAAGAATTGACGTCAGAGTCAGACGGAAGGGCGAAAATCACGAGATTAATTAGGAAATCTCGGAGGACATCCCGGACGTCGTCAAGGAAGGGATGAGACAAATGAGGAAACCCTAACGGAAGGAAAAAAGGCCCAGCAAAAGATTAGGATTTTAGGTTAGAGGACTATAAATAACAATAAAAGCCTCATTGAAGAGGTTCGAAAATTATCAGCCGTCACATATACGCTGAGTTGATATTTCTTCTGTAAACTCCAAAAGCTTCCAAGCTAATAAACGAAAGAGACCGAGCCTCAAGATACTTAAACTCGAGGATATTAACGAATTCAACCAATTATTATTCAGTATTATCGTTGTTTATTAATCATTGTGGCTGTTTAGAGATTCAGTGAAAATGTATTTAGAGATTCAGTATTATCGTCAATCCCTCGAAGGAAAGCTAAAAGAAAGAATATAATTTTTTTTCTCATATTGTAAAGAGAAAAAAAATGTATTTTCTTATCTGTATATCGGGTAGAAAATATGTGGTGGCGGTGAAGGGTGGTATATACGCTGAAATTTTCCAATTTTTCTTAGGAAAGTATAAATCTCTTGTAATTGGGACTTTAAATTTTATAATATTATTGTTATAATCATTGCAACATGTAGTAGTAGGTACACAAAATACTTTGGTTAAATAACTAGACTGAATTTTATGCATAGAGTAATATGCGGTAACCTTCGCGGGGTAAATTGTCAAGGAAAATGAGAAAAAAAAGTAAGAGAATTCCTAAAAAAATGAGAGCTACGTATACCATCTCAAGATGTCTCATTAAAAGGGATAAAAAAATGCATAATAAATTTAGTCGTCAATTAGGTACTCGAGTTTTTTTTTAAGAAGATGATGAGAAGCAAATGGTTTTGCTTCAATTAAAATTATTAGTCTTTGAGGCGAGGAGCAAAATAGAACAAGATTTAACGGCTTGCGATGGTCATAATGACCAACGTTAATTCTCATTTGTTTAATTCCTCAAAAAAAAAAAAATCATTTGCTTAACAAATATATTATTTGACGGTTGTAATAACTTATATTATAAGTTTATTATTTCATTTTTATCTTACTCGCAGTATACATACATATATTGTAGGTCCTTGTGAAATAAAAAGAAAAGAACGATTTGTGGGAGAGAATGTCTAACGAAGACACTGAATTTTCATGGTGGAAAGCCGTGGCATATACCACATCAATGGTTTTGGAAAAGTGGGGGACTTGATATGTGACAAATACATCTACATCACTATAAGATAGTGATGTGCACATGGTGTCCTAACCCTACCAACACTTATGACAAAAACAATGTGTAAAAAATGTTATGTAATTTCTATTATGCTCGTAAAATCTGATTATGTTCACGGTTTATATATCTTCATGCAAACCTCTGTGTTCCTTTCATATTTCTGTCGAGTTTAACTTTTATTTATTTTCTTGGGACGGATTGAAGACTCAATCTGATGTTGATGTGCCCTACCTTTGTCACTGTTACTTAGGTTTCGTACTATGCTTATTCAAGTTTGATTCGGCTATATTAGACGTTTGGTTAGCTTCATGTACTTTGCTTTCCTCTGTATGATAGATGCTCAACAAAATAATTTCATTTTATGCATGTCAAAGTATAGAAATTATTCAGTTTGATCTCATTGTTTAGAAAATATCGATAAATGAACTTTTAGACCAAAATCGGACAAAAATATTTTTATACGTAAGACATTTAATTTTTTTAAAAATTTAAAAGATTTAATCGGTGGTTTTTGCATGATTTTCTCGTTAAAACGTATTAAATATGCGTTAATGTATAATATAGTCTTATTTAGATTTAGTAATTTGGTTTTGTCCAACGCTTTGTAAAATTTTTGAAAATGTCCACTCCTTTAATTAACGAAAATTTCCTTCCAATTTTGCCCAAAAAACAAAAATCCCACCCAAATTTTAATGAATTTTAAATACTTAATTTCGGAAGTTAATATACAGCGTAAATTATGGAATAATAACTACACCACATTAACTTATATATATAATTTCAAATTTGAAGAGAGAGAAACTTCAAACGCATGCAAAAAACCGTCGTATAAAAAATATCTTTCTGAAACAAAAATTCAAGCTATTTTCTTCGACCGATCATCACGAAGAAGTTTTTGTGGAGTTCAACGACGTAAATCGGTCGGTGATTAACATGTCTTTTTATGTTCTTTTTTGTATCTAATTTGTTTTTGTTTTTGTTTTTGAAATCTTTTCTGTAAATCGATTTTTTAAGAATCGATTTCTTCCTCTCTTGTTTATGAATGATCTTGAATTACATGAACATGAAGAAGAAGAAGAAGAAGAAGAAGAAGAAGAAGAAGAAGAAGAAGAAGAAGAAGAAGAAGAAGAAGAAGAAGAATGATGTGAAGGTTTCATGGCAGAAAATGATGTCAAATTTTCATGGTGGAGGAGGATGTGAAGCTTTCATGAACACGACATTCATTCTTCTTTTTCTTCTTCTTCTTCTTCTTCTTCTTCTTCTTCTTCTTCTTCATGTTTTGATTTTGATTTCAAATTTATACATGAAATTTTGATTAATGTCTTATAGTAAAATTAACAAAAATCGTGTTTTGTTTATTAATATGCAACTAACGATGAAAAATTTCAATTTACGTTGGAAAAATTAAATAACGTTGTAAAACGCAACTCCATTTACGTTGGAACAAATCCATTTTAGTGTAAATTGAATAACAAACATAATACTAGAGTTTGTAAAATGAAAACTGTTACACATAGTAATTCAGAGAGAGTAAATGAAAATAGTAATTGATTGATAGTAAATTCAGGCAATAAAAAGATAAAATTAAAGAAATAAAACCGGTTAAGAATAAAAAATTCCCAAAATAACTGTAAAAAGATAACTACTCTGGAAATAAAGGAAACTTTCTAATTGATTAACCTAAAAATAGTAGGTCAATTAACTACCAACAATTTTAGAATATAAAAAGAGTTAATCAACCGTTGGAATATTTTGAACCATAATGGAAACTATTTAAAATTTGAAACGAAATTTTTAAAGACAAATTAAAATTATAAAAAACCGGCTGAAAAAATAAGGGTAAAAAAGTAATTAAATAACGTTAATAAATATGCCACTTAATAGTTTTGGACATTTACAAAATTTTTACCAAACGTTGGACAAAATCAAAAACATTAACATTTGTAAGCTAGGGCCAATTCGCCAATTTTTTTTATTAAATATCGTATGAATAGTGATTATTAGTAACATATATGTCATATCATGTTAATTTTGGTTAACTTTAAAGCAATTTTGAGTTTTGAGCTTTAAAAAAATATTGATCACTTTGAATTTCATCGTACGTACGATGAAAACTTTGAATTTCATCGTACGTACGATTAACACTTTGAATTTTATCGTACGTACGATAAAAAATTCGAATTTCATCGTACTTACGATACGATACTATAAAAATAAACTAGGCTGAGACTTTAGATGTCGCTCTTTTATAGAGTGATGTATAAAGTATCGTGTATGTATTGCATAGTCTACCATCGTACACTTTCGACGTCGCTTTTCATTGTACACTATTGTATTGCAACGTACGATGTCGTACAAAACCATTTTTATAGGTTTTTTTTCATATCATATATTATTAAACACTATCGTACGTATAATGAAATTGAAATTGTTCATCGATTTTTAACGTCCAAACTCAAAATTGGCTTAAATTTTCTCAAAATTAACTCGGTTTAACATATATGTTGCTAATAATCACTATACGAACATGATTAATAAGTTTTAACAAAAAATAATTCCAAAACAACCACTTAATGATCAAACTTTCAAGTAAATATTTTAGATACTTAAAAGTTATTTTTGTAGTAGTGATTCATTATCCTCTTGAAATTCGGAGTCCATATACCTCGTCATAGTAAAGTCATTACCTGAATATCTGAGCATCAAGTTTCTAGTTCTCTGAAGATACTTAAGAACATGCTTAACAACAACTCAATGCTCGGGTCCAGAAATTAGCTTACTACTCCTAGTGCGAAATAAATATCTGATCTAGTACAAATCATATCATACACGAGAATTTCAAAGGATGAGGCATAAAGAATCTCTTGTTCAGTGTTTTGAGACTAGTCCTTAGAGACTGAGATTCTATGCCTAAAGGGCATTTGGCCTTTCTTTGAGTCCCGATTCGAGAATCGATCCATCACCTTATCAATATAAGATACTTGAGTCAACGATAAAATCCGGTTCTTTTGATCTCAAACGGTTTGAATCCCCAGAATGTATGCATCTTTTCCTAGATCTGTTACTTCAAATTTCTTTGCTAACCAAATCCTAACCTCATATAACTTACCCACATTATTACCTATGAGTGTTATATCATCAACATGTAATACCAAAAACACAATCTTGCCCTCTTCTACCAACTTAAACACACAAGGCTCATCTATTGACTGCTCAAAACCGAAGCTCTTTACTGTTTCATCGAATCTAATTTTACATGATCTAGATGCTTGATTTAATCCATAAATTGACTTACGCAGCTTACAAAGCTTGGTCTCTTGACAATTTTCCATGAAACCGTATGGTTGAAACATATGAATACGCTCTCCAAGATTTCCATTAAGAAAGGTTGTCTTACATCCATATGCCATATCTAATATTCAAGAGATGCATCAATGTAAAGAAGTGTGCGGATAGATTTAAGCATCACAACTAACAAGAAGGTATCCACATAGTTAATACATTCATTTTGGGTATAACCCTTAGCCAATAGTCATATTTTGAACGTCTTAATGTTTCCATGAAAACCCCTATTATTCTTGTAAATCCACTTCACCCTATAGGTCTTACCTATTCGGAAAGGTCTACAAGTTTCTAAAGTTTGTTAACATAGGTCGAATGCATTTCAACTTTCATGGCGTCAAGCCAAATGTTTTATTCAGAACCAGCCACACTACTACAAATGTTGGATCCCACAACGGGTCTCCCACAACGCTTATAATAAGCATTATGGAAAACAGGGTTCCCACAAAGCTTATTCTTAAGCGTTGTGGAAATCAGAGATCCCTCAACGTTTTTCCTTAACCATTGTGGGAAGACCAATTTTCCACAACGTTTATCCACAAACGTTGTAGGATCTTTGATTTGGACAACGCTTAAACTAATCATTGTGGAAAATTGGCGGATAATAACTCTCTCACAACGCTTATTGGATCCGTTGTGGGAATATTGCCGCAGCAAAGTACAAATCTAGCTGCAGCGAGAAGATCCCACAACGCTTAAGATAAGTGTTGTGGAATTGAGACCAATATTTTTCTAGAAATTTTTTTGCCGCGGCGAAGTTGAATCCTGGCTGCAGCCAGAGGGTCTCGACGCAGCACAATCTCTTCATCGATGCGGCGAGATTGCTCCAGGAACCACCTTTTATGGAAAAACATCTCGCTGCAGCGAAGTTGAATCATGGCAGCGGGGAGAATTTCCTACAACGTTTAAAACATTCGTTGTTGGATCTCGCCACTGCGAGATTTGTACATCGCCGCCGCGAGGTCCCACAACGGATGTTTTTAAACGTTGTGGGAGTGTTTAAAATGAAATATTTTTTGAATTTTTGAGTTCACGCCAAAAACAATTTTGACCTAAAATGATATTTTGATCTTTCTCTTTCATATTTTTCATTCATTCTTCTTCCCTTTCTCTCATGCTCTCTCTCTCCGGCCTCCTCTCTTGCACTCTCTCTCTCCCTCTCCGGCCTCTACCTCCTCTCCTCGCCCTCTCGGCCTCTCTCCGACCATCCCCCTCTCTCTCTCTCTCTCTCGCCCATCATCTCTCTCGCCCTCTCAACCACCATCCCTCTCTCTCGCCCTCTATCCCACCATCCCTCTCTCTCGCCCTCTCGCCCACCATCCCTCTCTCTCGCCCGCTCGCCCTCCTCTCTCTCGCCCGCTCGCCCGCCCTCCGTTCGCCCTTCTCTCTGTCGCCCTCTCGGGGTCCCTCGCCCGCCTTCTCGCCTCCACTCCCTCCGGTCTCCCTTAGGTATTTTTTTTTAAAAATAGGTATGAATGTGGATTTTGTATAAATTACTATGTTAATGTTAATGTTGATTATGTATAAATTATAATCCTAATGTAAGTGTGAATTATAATGAATTAATTAGAATGTTAGTGTGGGTTTGAATTATAACATTTTTTTTGTTGAAATTGAATTAGAATGTTTTGGGTTATAATGTATTTTTATTGGAATTTGTGTTTTACTAGGTTCGATGTCGTCTACTACCACGAAGAAATACTCGTATAAGGCAAAAATTAAAAAAAAAATATCGCCGCTGCGGTGTACAATCTCCGCTGCGGCGAGATGTCCCACAACGCTTAAACTATCCGTTGTGGGAAATCTCGCCGCAGCGGAGATTGTACATGGCTGCAGCGAGAATTTTTTGGAAATTATAAGTTTCCCACAACGGATATTACGCGTTGTGGGACGTCAAAGATCCCACAATGGTTAGCTAAGCATTGTGGGAGGTTCTACAATGCTGGATTCCACAACGCTTAATAACCATTGTGGAAGATTTCTACAATTGTTAATAAGCGTTGTGGGATCCAGTTTTTATAGTAGTGCCATTTCTTGGATGGAGGAAATGTTGGAATTTATTTAACAAATTAAACAAAATAATTATATAACATATCAAATATGGCGGAATTATATAATAGACCTATACATATTAAAACAATTTTAATAAGCATTAAAATCAATTTATAAGTTTAATAAACAATTTATTAAATCATAAGTCACTCAACAATTTAACACACTAACAACCTATATGAACAATTCATACATTTATTTTAGCATTCCAATTCGTTGAGACAACACTTACAATTAGGATAATAAATTATCCCGATGTTGCTCTCTAGCGTCGGAAGGCCACACCGAATCCATGTCGAAAAACGAGCTCGCCGGATTGCCCAAAAAAAAACTTCTTCGCCGAACTGGAATAACAGGGTCACCGGAATGGAGGTTCGCCGGACAGGGAGACCTCAGGAACCTCGCCTGAATGAGCTCGTCGGAATGGGCTCGCCAGATTGGCCTCGCCGGACTAGGTCTCAGAACCTGGGACTGCCGGACTGGAATGAACCTCGCCGAATAGGGACAGGTCGCCGGACTGGAGCAGTTTCGCCGGACTGGAGTAGGTCGCTGGACTGGAGCAACTTCGCCGGACTGGGACAGCTTCGCCGGACTGGGAAGTTTGCCGGACTAGAGCAGGTCGCCGGACTGGAGAAGCTTCGCCGGATTGAACACCTTCGCCCGACAGGGAGATCCTCGCCGGTTGGAATGCCTTCGCTGGACTGGAAGTCCTGGGCGAATAAAAGCAATCCGGCAGAGTGTAAAAAATCCAAAAATTAAGAACGATTTTAAAACATTTTTTCAGAATACAAAAGGTACACGAAACACCACAAGTTAGAATCAACGATAATACACAAGGAATTTATCGAGATTGAAAGGGTGGGCTTTCAAGAACACTCGGGATTAACAATGGAAACTTGAAAAACAATTTTTCTTATTTTCCTTTTCTTGGGAATTCGGCCGAGACTCTCAAAGGGGGAGAGAGAAGAGCTTTGCCAAAAATTCTAGGGTTAGGGTTAGGAGTGATTAGGGTTTAGTAGCCCTTTTATAAACAACTTCATAACGGGGTTAAGCTGGGTCAAACCCATGACCCTATCACTCTAATTTTCGGCCAAAACACCTTCCTCATACTCGGCCATTATTCAATTTATTTATTCCCAATTAATTTGATGTATTTCAAAATTCAATTTATTTAGAACTGTCATTTTTACTTAATGACATTTCATTAAAATAGTTTCATACTTTCCAAATAAGTACGAAACGAGAAATTATATATTTCTTTCTTTATTCATTTGAATATTACAAGCGTATTATTTTCATTATAATAATGCTCTATAATTCAATAAATAAACGTAACGGTAAATAACTAATTATTTATTAAGTTACTTAAGATAGATAATTTTCTCAATATAAATCGTAATTTATATTCAATGAGTTAATCAACAATCCGTGTTCTTTTGATCTCTTCCAAGTGTCTATCATTGATACCTTATGGACCCACACGAACAAAGCTTTAGAATAAAGATCGGACACAAAAGTTCACAAAAATTTTCCGTCTTTTAATTCTTAATATTGGTCGATTCCACTAAAGGACCAATATTGACACTCTCTTTGTTCGTATGCGCATATTTTATGTTTGATGTCACAAAACAATTTTTCGCACGACCCACAGATTACTTTACGATGTTACCCTTCATGTGTATCACTAACTAAGGGGAATGTAAAATTACCGTTTTACCCCTTGAATTATTATTTCACTAACTCATTTGTTATTTGTGAATGAGAAAAACATAGAGTGAGATGTCTGTACATGTCACATGTTTTAATCAAACAATCCTCTTATTCGATGAATACCTAGCCAGGTTAATTCATTCACATTCTTATACCAAAGCATAGTGTGATACTAATGCGTTTGCATTTTATTAACATGAATTCCGTATCTGTGAATCATATAACCCAACATCACAACATTATGACAAAAACCGTCGGGTCAGATGAAACTAAGATTTAGTCATTTCCCATTGAAAAATCAAATGTCATAAAGTGTAGTGTCAATTATACATTCACTTCAGGATTAAAGTAAGTATCCAAATACCCCTTGTATGTGATCTTGAAGCTTCGAGTGTTTAAACAGTTTTATCTCGAGCTTCTAAGTATCACTGGTCTTGTTCAATATCTTCTATAAGATATCAAGGATGAATCATTGAGTCACAACTCTCTATATCACATGATAAGATATCATGATTCATTCAAACAATTGTTGATTAGACAAGATTGCTCTTTCGGTCTTAAGATTGTGAACAAATGGTTTAAACTAGTCATAAAGGGTTATCATGTCAAATCTGTATTTAACACCCTCTTCGTTGATGACAGTTTCAGAGCGTAGCTAACATACGTAAACACAAACTTCATTAAGAAGGACTATTTTTTGATATTAATGGTTCAGCAAAAATATGAATACAAATGTATTTCATTGTCTAATTTCTCCTTTGTGGGCACCAATCCCAACAAACTCCCACTTGACTCAAAGGAGATGTGAATGATCCTTCAGTCCCAATCCTTCTAGGTGTCCCTCGAAGACTTTACTCGTTAAAACTTTGTGAAGGGATCAGCAAGGTTGTCTAACGTTCAGATCTTCATGACTTCAACGTCCCCTCTGTGAACATTGTCTCGGACTAGGTGATATTCCGCTCTATGTGTTTAGAGCGCTTGTGACTTCTTGGCTCCTCACAATTAGTGACTGCCCCACTGTTATCACAATAAAGTGTAATGGCCTCGCTTGCACTTGGAACGACTTCCGAGTACATAAGGAATTTCCTTAGCCACACAGCCTCCTTTGCAGCTTCACAAGCGGCCACATACTCGGCTTCCATGGTCGAGTCAGCAACGCAAGATTTCTTGATGCTTCTCCAGACCACAGATCGTGTATCATGTCCTCAACCTCTTGAGGATTCTTGGGAGACTGCTCACTTGAAGATGCACTCCATGTCTGAAGGGGAGCTGCCCTTTCTTGGAGTCTTGCATACTGAAGCGATCCATGATCTTATCAATATAAGATGCTTGAGAGAGTGCTAATTTTTGGTTCTTACGATCTCTGAAGATCTGAATACCCAAAATATAAGCAGCCTCTCCTAGATCCTTCATCTCGAATTGCTTTGATAGCCAGATTTTTACCTCTGATAACTTTCCTATATCATTCCCAATGAGTAGTATGTCATCTACATATAGGACCAGAAAAACCACTTTACCATCGTTTATCATCTTATAATCGCACGGTTCATCTACAGACTGATCAAAGCCATAGCCTTTCAATGTCTCGTCGAATCTAATATTCGACGATCTAGATGCTTGCTTTAGTCCATAAATGGACTTACGAAACTCACAAACCTTGCCCTGTTTGCTTTTCTCCATGAATCCGTCTGGTTGAGCCATGTATATGCGCTCATCAAGATTTCCATTCAGAAATGCAGTCTTGACATCCATCTGCCAGATTTCATAATCTAGGGCGGCAACGGTGGATAAAAGAGTACAGATGGACTTCAGCATCGCAACTGGCGAGAAGGTATCCTCATAGTCGATACCTTCTTTCCGTGTAAACCCTTGCAAAAATCCGGAACATAATAAACATTATTCAATAATAAAGTTTCATTTCCAAACTTGAGCTTCATGGTCCCGACAGATCTTGCTCCGACCTTCGTTCCATCACTCCAGTTGAATCCAAACTCCCCGTCACTCACGCTCCTGGTTTTCCTGAAACCATTAAAATTACACACAACTTGGTCAGACGCCCCGCAATCTAGGATCCAGGGCGATGTCTTGTTTGTTGTATAACATGTTTGAGTAACTAAGATCGTACCTTTCCCCTTGACACTATTAAGGTAGGTAGGACAGTTCCTCCGCCAGTGGCCAGCCTCTCCGCTGTTGACACTTGTGCTCAGACTTGTCCACCTTTGCGATGCCTTTTCCCTTAGCATCCACAGCCTTCTTGTAAGGCTTATTGGAACCCGTTCGGTTGGCATTTTTGTGCCTTTTCATCATCCTCTTAGAACCAGAGGTCGAGGCTTTGTGTTCAGCAACATTGAGCTCTCCGACTTCTTTTTGTTCTTAGGGAGAAGTCCCTCGGCAGTCTGCAACTCCTTCATGAGCTCAGTTACAGTGTAATTGAGCTTGTTCATGGAGTAGTTCAGATGGAAGCTATCAAAAGATTCCGTTATAGTCTCCAAAATCATGTCAATCTTGGTTTCTCCATCAATCTGAACCAAGGATCTCCATATCGTACAGGTGACCCATGATCAATAGCATGTGTTCCCGAACCTAAGATCCTTCTTTCATCCTGCAGTTCATGAAACTGCGGATAGCTTGCTGCCTTGCCTGACGCCCATGGCACCCAAAAATCTCATGGAGATTGAACATGATGTCATATGCAGTGAAGATATCTCGATGAGATTGTTGCAACACATTGCTCATCTATGCCAGAATATAGCATCAAGAAATATCATCAGACCTCATCCATGCATCGTAGGCGTCCTTGTCTTCCTTGCTCGAGTAAGCACTTGGAGCAGGAGGGCATGGGGTCGGGAGAACGTACTTGTGCTTTTCCACCGTCAATACGATGTCGAGGTTACGTTTCCATTCAATGTAATTCTCACCCTCGAGTTTATTCGAACTTAATATTGTTTGAAGTGGATTAAAAGACATTTTTGCTGAAAACATAAATAAAGTAAATAAATTTAGTATGTGCTACAATATGCGAATTACATGATGCATGCAACAGTCCTAATATGGTGAGGAAAGCATGTAAGTAATTCATGATATTATGAACTAAATGGTTTACTACTTTTACTATGGGTAAGCCGTCGTTAACCTCCTTTCATAGTAGTGACACATCACAATTTAGTTTGAACCATCCAAGAAGTCACAACTTCTAGTTCTTACTAATTACCATAAATTTTGGTCACTTATTTTTAAAGCAGAGCCTCTATGTGAGGATTATGTTAAAACATAAGCCTAAGTGTATAACCGACACGTGGGTCTTTAATCAAGTCACTTTGAAGACGGTTCACCTATGTGGAGACCCCGCTTCATCGCTTCTCTTTAAGACTTAGTTCTTAACGAATTAACTAACCGAGTGCTTCCAAAGTACTCACATTGAAGTGAGGGCCACTATGGGTGACTCTTAGTTCATCACACACTCGTTTACTTAAATCTGTGTCGGGGACCTTGGGTTGCTTCAACGATAAGCAACCCTCCCACTTAGTTTTTCAATGAAATAATTCATTTGTTTATAATTTTATAACTCGTTATTCTATTATAAACTATATGACAATTCATATGAATTTGATGTTAGCGTTCTATCCTATATGACGTATGACGTGCAATGCAAAGAGATTAATTAAATAAAGCATAAATAATTGAACTCATTGAATGACCTATTTCTAAATACAACCCATAAAGAAATAACCTAGACTATCAAATCCTATTTGATATTCTAAGTATCCGATCGAGGCACTAGATGACGCGTCGTTTGAACTGATCGGATTAGCACCCACACGTTTCCGTCGTGCGTCCAACTCCAATTTCCTCCCACTCAAATAGCACACACACATTCAACAACGTGCGGCCAATTGAGTCTCTCGGTTTAGCTCTCCCACGTTCAATAACGTGCGGCCAATGCCGAGTCTCCTTCGTCCCTCGTCTTTACGTTGCCGGATTACAACAATAATAAATATTTTACAATTTAAATGTCCTCGAAAATTGAGGCTCACAATTTAAAAGAAAATAAAATAACCCGGACGTAACCGGAATAAATTCCTAAGGCCATTACAATGAGGATCCATCCATAAACACATTCACAATTTTATTCACATCACAATGCAATAAAACAATCATATCACAAAAACGCCAACACCAACTAGTTAAAACAAATTTTAAAACTAGTTACAACCTAGATTTTAATACCAATTATAACTCTGATACCATTTGTTGGAATTTATTTAACAAATTAAAAAAAGAAGGTTAATCATAGATAACATTTAATGGATCCACTTAATTTAATTAAGTTGAATTCGAGTAGAAAATAAATTCATTTGAACAGAGAAATTATCAGTGTCAACTCTTTAGTGGAGTTAGTTGACATTAAGCTAATACTCGGAAATTTTTTGTGAACTTTTGAGTCCGAGTATAGTAGCTCAAAATTTGTTCACTTGGATCCATAAGGTCACTATTATGTCACTAGAGTAGGATTAATAAATTAGAAGCTAAGTCAAATTAAGTTCAAGTGTTGAACTAGACGTTTTATCGGAAAATGACTAAAGGGTATTTTGTCCAAATGGACAAAAAATGATGTGAATGTCAAAATAAAACATTGAATATTTTCATATGATGGAATATATATTAGTTTCTAAAACCGAGAACTCGTATTTCCTACTCCTATAAATAGAGCCTCACATAGAGATGTGAAAATAAGTTTTTTGACTTATTATCTCTCTCTATGGCCGACCATTCTCTCTCTCTCTCTCTCTCTCTCTAAAATATATTTTTTATTTTGGCACCTAAGTCCGCATTAGACTTAGACCTAAATTAACTCTTTAGCTAATAGACTTGTTCTTGAGTTATTGTGTTTAATTGTGCCCACACACAAGTCCTTCAAACAATCTATAGACTCTTTTAATAGAAACCTTAGGTTACTCGAGTTCACGACTAGGTGTGTAGGAGACGAAGCTAGGAGAGAGACGAGGCGATCAACCTTTCTAAGGCTTCTCAAAGGTCATGCTCCAAGAAAGGTTAGTCCCAAATAAAATATAATTATATAATTTTTTTAAAATGATTTAATGTTCATGCACTTTCCCTAGATTAGTACAGTTGTTTTACTTGTAAATAAATTTTTATATTCCACCATGAACTTCTTAATGATAATCTTTCTTAAACCTAGACGTATTCCACCACTCTTTGTACATCATATATAATATTTCGACGTCTTACCGATATCTGTTGTTGGTTTTTCGATGACAAAAGATATATATATCTCGTCCCCGAATACCCTCTCGAAGCCGGGCCCGACCACCGTAAGGCGCCTCAAGCGCTCCTGGCGCACCGCCCGGCCCTGGCACACCTTGGTCGGCCCTGCCCCACCTTTGGCCGGCCCTGACCCGACCTGGCCGGCCCTGGCACGCCCTTGGATGGCCCTGACCCGCCTTGGCCGGCCCTTACCCGCCTCGGCCGGCCCTGACACGCCTTGGGCACCCCCAACAAGCCATTTCGGCTATAAATAGCGAAAGGCTCCTCCCATGAAAGGTAAGAAACTTTCCGACAAGAGAATTCCCTTTCAAGAATTCTCCTTAGATCCAAGACTCGGGCCTCGAAACGACACTGATTCTCTAGTCTCTGTTTTTGCCTCGTCTTGTCGATCCCCCCTCGTCGTCCTACAAAACTCCACCCACATTACACTAATGTTAAGAGTCGGAGAGGTAAACAGAGGACCCACCTCTGTTTTCCCTTCTTAGTTCACGTCTATTTACTCTTTTCAGATAACAGAAGGACTCGAAGTTCACACAACAGCTAAGAGACGATTCAGGACTCCGGGTCCGACATGGTTAGGCCGAAGCGAGGGTCTCCCACTCGGAGCGAGGATCTGATCGCTTAAGTCTCTGAACGTTGTCCAAATTTCAGTGACAACATTCTGGCGCTAGAAGGAGGGGCCTTCTAACCTTGAAGCTCGTCCGATCCACATTTCTCTATCTCATCTCATTTATTTTCTGGCAAGTTGGAAGGCTGCCCGATCGAGCAATCCCGTCGTTTCGGCAACTCCCCCATCGAGGGACCAGTCAATAACTTGGGGTAAGGAGTTCGGGAAACGCCATCCCCGCCCCTTGTAACAATGAGGAGGGCTTGCGGGATGAAACCAACCGTCGCCTGGCGAAGTTGCTGGCTCGGCCGGGGGGTGGACAAAGGTCTGCTCATGAACCTCCTTGGATACGAGGAGGAGGGTTGTTTGACCCGGGATGAGAATTATGTCAGAGACGGCACAGTCCCGGAAACGGACACGAGCCATAGATTCACCCGCTCACCTGCGGCAGATGCGAGCAACGCTCCATTAGGTCCGGCGGCGGAGCAACGTCAAGAGATCTCGCGACGTAAGGGTTCAAGTAACCCTCGGGCGCGATTGGTAGAAGGTAAATCCCAGAGCGGGCAGTCTCAACGCGAGTGTGGGGCATCCTCTCGGCGAGGGAATGTCGGCGTAGATAGTCGTAGAAATCGTCGTGAAGATCGCCCGCCGCCGGTTAGACCTTCGCATTCCGCCGAAGGAGATCTAAGGACCCGCCTTAACTCGCGGCGGGATCAACGCAAGGAGGACTTAAGGAGGAAGTTGGATGCCCGTCGGACGACTGCCAGGGCTACCACCCTCTGAAACCTTCCTCCGAACTCGTTGGACCAAGGGTCGAATGAGCGACAAGTTCCCACGCCAGTGGGGCCAGTCGTAGGAGCTGCTAACGGGCTCGAGATGATCACAATGATTCAAGGACTCTAGAATCAGATCATCGAATTGCGTGAGGCAGGCTCAGGAGGTTCCAGGCCGTACAACAGTCTGGAAGGGTCTTATTCGCCTTTCACGGCAGTAATTCTTGCGCAACCCACCGGGGGGGATTCAAGCTCCCCACCATGCCTCCGTACGACGGACGTTCCGACCCAAACTTTCACATCCTACACTACGAGACCTGGATGACAATGCAAGGGCTGTCTGACGCGACGCTCTGTCAGGCGTTCAGTCTGACATTGGACGATTAGGCAGAAACCGGACGAGAGCTTGCGTCAATACCTGGCTCGGTTTACCGAAAAATCTCATAAGGTCGAGGACTTCGACGATCTGGACGCCATAGTCGCCATCACGGAAGGCGCCGAACCAAGCGATTTTTTAAAATCAATTGTAGGGAGGGCCTTGAGGGACATGGCTGAACTCATGGCATGCGCTAGGACGCACATGGGGGTTGAGGATTACCTCAACAGTAGGAAAGGCGAGGGTCGCGTCAACCGCCCTCGTCCGAGCAACCATCCCAAAGCTCGGGGAAAGCTCGAGCAACAATCACACTGCCGGCGATGACCCCCCGCCAAGGTTGAGGAAGCCATTTGCTGATCAGTTTCGGGGAGAAGCTCTCACAGGGGCCCGGCCAAGGAAAAGGCTGCGGTAGTCGCAACCATCAGCCACGAGCCCGAAACTTCTGAGATGAACATCGTGAGAACAATCACCGGGGGACTTGACTGTGGCGAGTCGAGCAACCAAAGGAAGAAGTATTTGAGGGCAGCGACCAATGAGAGGGTCAGAAATGGCATTAACCTCACTTACGTTGCTCCCCCACCTACTCCCTTTGAGGATATTCGTTTCACCGAAGAGGACGCAAAACGGATCCTCCTCCCGCATAACGACGCAATCGTCGTCTCTGCGACCGTAGCCAACAACAAGGTTCGACGAATCTTGATTGATAATGGGAGCGCGGTGGACATTGTGTTTAAATCGGCGCTCGAGCAAATGAAGCTCGATAGAGTAAAACTCACTTTGATACGAACCCCCCTATACGGCTTTTCCGGGGAGAAGGTGTGGACGGAAGGATCAATAGATCTTCCTGTAACCTTCGGAACCCTAGGTAGCGCCGAGGTCACTCGGATCGTGACGTTTTCGATCGTCGACGAGCCGACGGCTTATAACATGATAATCGGCTGGCCGACCCTTGTAGGCCTCAAGGCCATTACATCAATATACCACCTCATGATGAAGTTCCCCACTGAGAGGGGGATCACATGCATGATGGGGGACCAAGCCATGGCGCGATCATATCACGTGCATGCCGCCGTTGATAAGGTCACCAAGCCGGAGGGAAGAAAGGAGGTCCGCACGACTTATCAACTTAACGACGAACTCCCATGCAGACCCGAGGAAGGAGGAGCCTTCGGTGAGTTTGACCAGCGCGACGAAATCGAACGCCGGCGCATGGAGACTCCCGACGACCTCGTCACGATCATCCTAGATCCCGCCAAGCCCGACCAACTGGTCAAAATTGACGCCCAACTCTCTGCCGAAAGGCAGGAATCAGTGGCTTCCTTCCTCAGAGAATATAAAGACGTCTTTGTATGGACACACGCGGACATGCCAGGCATTTACCCAAAGATCATGGTGCATCGCCTAAACGATGACCATAACATACCCGAAAGGGTACAGCCCAGAAGAGCATTTAGTGGGGAAAGATATCTCGCCATAGGGGAGGAGGTTGAAAAACTCCTGGCCGACGACTTCAAAAGAGAGGTGGAATACCCCAAGTGGGTGTCGAATGTGGTGATGGTAAAGAAGCCCAATGGGAAGTGGCGCATTTGTATAAATTACAAGGACCTTAACAAAGCCTGCCCTAAGGATAACTTCCCCCTTCCCCGGATAGAGCAGCTCGTGGACGCGACAACGGGTCACGAGCTTCTCAGCTTCATGGATGCCTATTCAGGCTATAACCAAATCCGGATGCACGAAGACGACCAATTAAAAACGACCTTTTTGACGAACAAAGGCCGCTACTGCTACAAGGTGATGTCTTTCAGCCTGAAAAACGCCGGCGCCACCTACTACCGGCTGGTCAATCGAATGTTCGCCGACCAAATCGGCAAGACTATGGAGGTCTATGTGGATGGTGTGCTGGTAAAGAGCCGACTGGCCCTCGACCACATCCATGACCTCCGAACCATATTCACGATCCTTCGCAAGTTTCGGATGAAATTAAATCCCAACAAATGTGCATTCGGAGTCGAATCAGGGAAGTTCCTCGGTTACATGGTGAGCAAGAGGGGGATCGAAGCCAACCCCGAGGAGATCATAGCCATCCTCGAGATGAGATCCCCCCAGAAGCCAAAAGAGGTGCAGAGCCTAGCTGGTCGGATCGTGGCCTTGGCTAGATTCGTTTGCAATGCTACCGATAGGTGCCACCCTTTCTTCCAATCTCTAAAGAAGAAGGACAGATTCGAATGGACACCAGAGTGTGAAAGGGCATTTTACAAGATGAAATCATACCTCGCAACTCCCCCGTTCTTGTAAAACCCGTTGACCACGAGGCCCTCATATTGTACCTCGCAGTGTCGGACAGAGCCACAAGCGCAGTCCTCATACGGGAAGAAGGCCAATGCCAACGGCCAATCTATTATGTCAGCAAATCTCTCCTGGACGCTGAGCGTCAATACCCAGAGATCGAGACGCTTTCATTGGCCTTGGTCATGAGCGGGAAACAGTTGCGTCCGTACTTCAAAGCACACCAAATGGTGGTGCGCACCGGGCACCCGATCGAGAAGACCCTACAGCGGGGCTCCTCGACAAGGATGGCAATCTGGTCACAAGAACTCAGTGAGTATGGAATAAAATTCCAACCACAAACAGCCATAAAGGGTCAAGCTCTGGCTGACTTCGTGGCAGAATTTGCACCGAAGGAAATCGAGGCCGAGTTGGGCAAAGTCCCACCGGATCCTTCGAAGAAACGAGACATCGGACCGACAGGTCCGATATGGTCTCTACACGTCGACGGCGCATCCAACGCCCGGGGGGCTGGTGCCTGAATGGTTTTAACTAACCCCGATGGGGAAAAACAGAAATACGCCCTCCGCTTCAAATTCAACGCCTCTAACAACGAGGCCGAGTACGAAGCCCTAATAGTCGGTTTGGAGCTAGCTCACCGACTCAAGGTCGAAAACCTGCGCATCTTTTGCAACTCGCAATTGATTATGAACCAGGTGAAGGGCGAATACGTGGCCGAAGAGCCGAACATGGTTGCATATTTGGCTAAGACCCTCAAGAATCTAGAAGCAATAGCTCGATTTGAAGTCGTACAAATCCCCCGAGAGGAGAATGTCGAGGCCGACGCTTTAGCGCGCCTTGCCTCAGGGATCGATGAGGAAGAAGATGGAGGTGTTCCGATCGAAGTCTTGACCTGCCCCTATGTTTCCAGAAGCGACGTAAGGACGGTCAGCGACTCTCCAACCCCGTTTTGGAAGACTCCTTTAACGGAGTACATGGCGAATGGCAAGCTGCCCGAGGATCGCAACGGCGCCCGAAGGCTAATGGGTTTGGCGTCAAGGTACATCATGCGCGGAGACACGTTGTATAAACGTGGTTTTTCAATGCCGCTCCTACGCTGCCTCAACAAGAGTGAGGCGAAGCGGGCGATGAGCGAGGTGCATGAAGGGCTGTGTGGGAACCCCGCCGCGGGACAGTCAATGGCCTCGAAACTCTTACGGCTAGGCTACGTTGGCCAACCTTGAGGAAGGACGCACACAATTGGGCTCGGCAATGCGACAAGTGTCAAAGATTCGCCACTGCGCCTACACAGCCGCCGGCCCCCCTCTGCCTCGTCATCGTTCCCCGACCATTCGCCAAATGGGGAATTGACCTAATCGGGGAGCTTCCTACGGCTCCGAGGCAATTCCGATTTGCTATAGTTGCAATCGACTACTTCACAAAGTGGGTCGAAACGGAACCACTAGCAATAATCACTGAGGCAAACACGACGAACTTCATTTGGAAGAGTATCATATGCCGCCACGAGATTCCGGAATCCATCGTGACTGACAACGGCCGGCAATTCGACAATGCCCGCCTCCACGAGAGATCTGCGAGCAGCTTGGGATAAGCAAAACATATTCTTCCCCTAGGCACCCCTAAGCCAATGGCCATGTGGAAGCGGTCAACCGCACCATAAAGGAAAACCTGAAGCAAAGGTTGGAATCCCGAAAGGGTTCCTGGGCAGATGAACTGACATTTGTGTTATGGGCTTATCGTACCACGGCTCGAAATGCAACGGGAAAAACCCCTTTCGCCCTCACCTTCGGGTTGAGGCCGTGGTCCCCATAAAGACCACGCTCCCCACACTTCGTATCGAGACCTTCCACGGGGAGGAAAACGAGGAAATGATGCGGGGCAGAGCTCGACCTAATCAACGAGAAAAGGTCCGACGCACTCACCCGCCTCGCCGCCCAGAAAAGGAAGGTCGAGTGGTACTACAACTCGAAAGTCAAGTTACGAAGCTTCGCAAACGGAAGCCTAGTATTGAGATGGGTGTTCCCCAACACCAAGGTTCAAGGAGCCGGCGTCCCGGGCCCGACATGGGAGGGACCATACGGAGTTCGAAAGGCCGTTCACAACGGCACTTACGAACTAGAAAATTTAGATGGTCTTGTATTCACCCACCCATGGAACGCCGAGCACTTGAGGCAATATTACGAATAACGGCAGCGACCTTGCGCCCAGTTACATTTCATGTAAACACAATGACTATCGTAATTCAATTTAGTCCAAATGTACTCCTTTGAAATCGAATAATAAAAAAAAGCTTATTTGTGTCATCATGTATTGTCCCATAACAAAAGTTTCTAAAAATTTGTGACACGTCAAAATTTCATGAAGCTTGGGGGGCTAGGTGGTTTTGGTTACAACACCAACTGGCCCGACGCCAAAAAAAAAACAATGCCGCGAGGCATCAACCCCGTGGTCGGAGAAATCTGCTAAAACGGTAAGAACGCCACAACTTTGCATCCGGTCGTCCATGGAACCAAGGAAAGTCGGCAAACTCCGGACCCGGTCCTAAGACGATACCCGAATACCTTTGAGACGAATGCACGCAAAATCAAGAAAGGGTAATCGTAAACCAATAGGTCATCGATCCCAATCGTAAACCGACAGGTCACCGATCGCGCCAAACCTTAAGATTCCCCACCCTCCGTAGAATAGAATCGTAAGCCGATAGGCCATCGATGAAGGCTTTCACGGACAAAGTGCTCAAAACACGGTGCCTATAGCAAAGAAAGCGAGCCCGGGTGTCGCCATATAAGTGGGGCATAAGGAGGCAAGACAGCCACCACCCCTAAAAATCCGAGCACCCCAAGGGTACTTCGGACGGGTGAGCTAGCAAGATCTCCCACCGTCGACCACACAAGGCGCGTGACATCCCGCCAAATTCTCCGATCGCATGGATCATGGGTCAAATGGACCATTGACGGCGAAAGAAGACCTTGCTTGCTGTCGGTCCCCAAATGGGGGAACACGTCACAGGCCACAGCCGTTGATAACACAGAGATCGAGTAAAAGCAAAAATAACATGGATACGTGAAGAAGATGCTTTCAATTAAAAAAGGATACCACAAAACGCAAGCGAAGAAAATATCCGGGAAAAGTTTACAAAGTGAATCAAAACACGAAGGCGCTAAACAAAGGGCGCAGCAAAAACTAAAAAGCTTTGCGAGAAGCAATCTACTCGAATCCGAGGTCGATGCGGTCCTTGTCGGTGGAAGAGGTCTCCGCCGCATGCGAAGGAGATGTGCCAACGGAGGAATGGGTGGTGTCGGCCGGACGAAGGTCCGCAAGTTTGTCGGCATCCGCGTCATCCTCTAAGGGCGGGAACATCGCGTCGAAAAATGCAAATGTAACCTCGCGTGACCCATTCTCCGCAATCGTAACGTCTCGTACCCGCACCGCTGCGGCATGGCGAGCCTCATACAGAGCCACCTCCCAATATTCCTCAGTACAAGCCTTAGACCGTGCGATCTCGTCGCGTTCTCTGGTGATCGTCCGCATCTCCGACAAAAAAGACTCGTTCTCTTGGAGTACACCCTCGCGCTTGACCTCGCACTCGGATAGCTAGCCTCGAACCGCCTCCAGCTCTGCATCTCGAGCCGCAGCCGCCTTCTCGAGCGCCCTGGTCTCGGCGGCAAAGGCAACGGCCGATCACTCTGCCTGCTCCCTCGAGGCCTTTTCCCCCGCAAGCTCCGCTTTGGCGGCCTCGAGCTCTGCTGCGATCTTCGTTATAGCTTCCGCATGTTGTCGCTCCGTCTGGTCATTCGACTCCGTCGACGCGCTCTCACGCCGGATGACCTCTAGCATTCGTGACTCCATCCGCTCGTGGCGGGCCAAGGCCTAAATGGGTACGTCGTATAAGGATGCGGCGTATAAAAAAGGGGGAAAGAGGATTCTACCTTCCGAGCGTCGCGAGTCCCTTAGCGGAAGAGTTCCATGTCGTTGACCACGACGAGTTCCTTGAAGCACCTCGGCGACGATTCCACAAGACCCCGCGAGCTTTGGTCCCTCAAGCGCACGGTCTCTTACATAAAAAATGATCCCCCGCCCGGTGAAGGTGGGTTGACCAGGCGGCGCGAACTCGAAGACGCATCGCTTGTGGAAGAAATCATGGGGCGCTTGCGCGATGTGCCACCCTCCTCTCTCGGCGGGACCGGAGCATCGGCGACCGCGCCTGGTCGGCCGACCGTGGGCCCTACCCACACCGTAGAGCGGGCCCTGGCGTTCGGCGGTGGCGTGTCATCGCTCCCCCGAAGGCGTCTCCGAGATACACCTGAAACAAAAACAATACACGACGTAAGGGAATCCGTTAAATCAACGATAAAACAAGGGATACCTCTTACCGCGAGGGCGATCGACTACGTGGGATCCGCTGTCGGATCTTGAATCAGAACCTTGCCGGTCCCTTGCTCGAGGATGGGGCGACGGAGAGACCATCGAGACAAACCAACCGGTCGTGGCCATCATGTTAGGAGACGCAAAGATGGACGCTTGACGTCAAAGTCGCCGGGAGCCTGTGGACCGCATGCTCGAGTTCCGTGAGCTGGGAGTCGGCCGTCGGTACGGGTACCTTCGCCAGCCCAAAGGTGAGGGGGGCGGATACGAAGGCAGCCTCGGATACCCGAAACCAGTGGTACCGATACTTCAGACGCGTTTTGGTGACCACCACAAAATTCCTGGCGTGGCTCACCCAATATGAACCAACCAGATCCGGTCCCCCTCTCGCGGCGATGCACGCCCGGCCGACTGCGTCCGCGACGCCTCCTGCTCAACGGCCCGCGTCCACGCGCGACGCGGTCGTCCCAACCAGGGTCAGCCCCGCCTCCGAGGCGGCTCGAGTCGGGCCTCCCGCGCGCACGGCACCGTCGCCCTCGTCAGTCCCGTCCGCGTCCGTCGCTCCTGACCCGGTCGCCCGCGCGCGAGGTCTGCCGCCGCTCCCTCGCCCGCCGGTGTCCCCTCGGTCTCTCCTCCCTCGATCGCCGGCCCCGCGCACGCCTTCGGGTTGGCTGGTCCTGAAATTTCGTCACTCGCCATCCACGCGTTCACCGCCTCTTCGTTCAAAAATTGGGGAGAAAAGGGTACAGGATTTGGGGCACGAGTTGAGGGAATCAAAGGTGTTGGAATTTAATTAACAATTAACCTAATTTAATTACGAAACACATCAATATGTGGCGGAATTTCATAATTCAATTTAACATATTAAAACCAATTTAAAAGATGTTCGATAACCATATCATTAAATCTAACCTAACATGTCAATAAATTTATAATCTTGTCAATAAATCTATCTAAACATGCACGCGAACAATCCAAACACATATAATCATTCTAAAATATCATATTGTCCAGATCCAATTCGTTCGAGGGATACTTACATAATTCGGAGCTGCGAGAGCAAGTCTCGGTGTCTCTCGGAAAAATTGGCCGGCCGATCCTCTACGCCACGCCCGTCAAGCAAATCCTCAAAGTCGTCGATCCTTCGTTGCTCCAAAATATGGCCGGCCCTGTGGGAGGAAAAATCACTCAAACAACCACAAGTTGAGTCAATGATAATACTCGAGGGATTTTGTGAGACAAAGAGGGTGAGCTCTTTGGTAGGAACAAGGGAAGAAGGAATAAAATGGGATTCTCTCTACGGTTCGCTCTCTCAATTCTTTAGGGATTTTGGCCAAGTATTTTTCTCCTTGGGAGAGAGAAAATAGTCGGCCAAGATGGGAGGGGAGAGAGAGAGAGAGTGGCCGAATGAGCTAGGTCAAAAAAGAGAGTGAAGAGCTCCTTTTATTTCAGGGAGAATGAGCTTAATTAGGTCAAAAACAATTAATGACCCATTAATCAAATTTAAGCCCGATAAATCATTTAAGAAATTTTCCAACCCATTAATTCACATTAAGTGGCCGGCCAACTTATGCTATTTATCTCCCAAATATTTTTCGATTTATTTCTAAAATAATATTTAATTAATTTAGAACATCTCATTTATTTAATGACAAGTCATTAATTATTTTCATACTAAACAATGTAGTACGAAACGAGAAAATATTTATTTTCATCTTTTATTTATTGGAATCATCAAATTATATTATTATCAATATAATAATTTAATATGATTCGTTAAATAAATGTAATAATAAATAACCAATTATTTATTTAATTACTTAGAAAATAATTTTCTTAGTGTAAATCACAGTTTACGTCTAATGAGAAAATCGATCTTTTCTTGTTCACTAATATCTCATCCAAGAGTCTATTATTGAGACCTTATGGACCCACATGAACGAAGCTTTAGAATAAAGATCGGACGCAAAAGTTCACAAACTTTTTCCGACTTTCAATTCTTAATATTAGTTGATTCCACTAAAGGACCAATATTGAACATCTCTAAGTTCATATGCGTTTATATTTCCGTTTGATGTGATAAAACTATTCTTCACATGGTCCACGGTGTATTTTACGATATTACCCTTTGTGTGTATAATTAACTCAGAGGAATGTAAAATTACCGTTTTACCCCTGAGTTATTATTTCACCAAGTCCTTTGTTATTTGTGAACGAGAAAAACATAGAGTGAAATGTCTCAACATGTCACATGTTTTATTTCAAAGAATTCTTTATTCGATGAATACCAGGCCTGGTTTATTCGCTCACACTCTCATAACAGAGCATGGTGTGATACTAATGCCTTAGCATTGTTTCAACACAAATTCCATATCTGTGAATCACATGTTTCAACGAAACAGTATTATGACACCAACCGTCGGGTCAATGAAACTTCATTTAGCCATTGCCCATTGACAAATCAAATGTCATAAAATGTTACAAGAATACATGTACTCACTTCAGGATTTAGGTAATTACTAAAATACCCCTCGTATGTGAGTTTGAGGTTTCGAGTGATTAAACGGTTTTATCTCGAACTTCAAAACTTCACAGGTCTTGTTCAATATCTTCATTAAGATATCAAGAATGAATTACAGAGTCACAACTCTCCATATCACAAGATAAGATATCGTTTAATACATTCTAACAATCATTACTAGGATTCGATTACCCAATCGATCTTTAGATTGCGAACTATTATTTAAACTAGTCATAAGAAGGTATCTTGTCAAGTCTGTACTTAGCACTTCTTTCGTTGATGACAGTTTCAGAGCGTAGACATATATGCGTAAACACAATCTTAAATAAGAATGGATATTCAATCTTTATTTAATTTCAAAGTAAAACAAATACAAAAGTATTTAATATCAAAAATCTCCTTTGTGGGCACAAATGCCAACAAAAGGATGATCATCGTCATCAGGGTTGGACAAAAATGAACTAATAAAGTCCTCCATATACCCACCATCAGTAGAAAAAGGCAGGGGATCCATGACACACACGAATAAAATAATGAAAAAAAAGAAAGGGCGTCAGCGTGACGACTTATATTACCATGCCTCCTTCCCCTACGGAAAGGGCCCCTCGCCGGCTGACCTTCGGCCCGGCCTGTCGGAACTCACCCAGCGCCCGGGTTGAGTCGTCGACGTCGGCTCTCCTCCTTTGAGTTCATTCCCCATCGAACGCTCGGAATTGAATTGGGGGCTAATGTTGTCGTCGGTTTTTCGACGACAAGGGATATATATATCTCGTCCCCGAATATCCTCTCGAAGCCGAGCTCGACCACCGGAAGGCGCCGCAAGCTCTCCCAACGTGCCAGCCGGCCCTGACACGACCTGGCCGGCCCTGGCACGCCTTGGCCAGCCCTGCCCTACCTTTGGCCGGCCCTGACCCGACCTGGCCGGCCCTGGCACGCCCTTGCCGGCCCTGACCTGCCTCGGCCAGCCTTGGCACGCCTTGGGCACCCCCAACAAGCCACTTTGGCTATAAATAGCCAAAGGCACCTCCCATGAAAGGTAAGAAACTTTCCGACAAGAGAATTCCCTCTCCAGAATTATCCTCAGATCCAAGACTCGAGCCTCGAAACGATGCTGATTCTCTGGTCTCCGTTTCCGCCTCGTCATGTCTATCCCCCCTCGTCATCCTACAAAACTCCACCTACATTACACTAATGTTGAGCGTCGGAGAGGTAAACAGAGGACCCCCTCTCCTTTCCCTTCTTAGTTCACGTCTGTTTACTCTCTTCAGATAATAGAAGGACTTGAAGACCACACAACAGCTGAGAGACGATCCGAGACACCGGGTCCGACACGCTTAGGCCGAAGCGAGGGTCACCCACTTTGAGCGAGGATCTGACCACTTAGGTCTCTGAACGTTATCCAAATTTCAGGGACAACAATATCCATTTTAATAATTAGAAATTGTACACACTATATATTATTTGTTTTGTGATTTTTGAGGATGAAAATCGACATCAACATCACTTGGTTTAAAATGTAAGCTGCTGTTTTAAAGGCATTTTACCTAAAGGAAACACAAAATGATGAGTAACTCATCATTGATCTAACCATCTCTATAAGAGTTTGGTTCTTTTTCTCTGATACACAGTTTTGCTGAGGTATGCCAGCTATTCTAAATCGAGAAGCGATACCTTCTTCTTTTAGAACGTCAAAGAACTATTGAGAAACTTGTTTTATTTTATTCTAAATATCCGATGACCTTAAATACATTAAAGGTGCGAATTTTTGTTTGATTATATACTCAAAACTAAATCTAGAGTAATCATCGGTGAAGGTCACAAAATATTATTATCTTCTCTATGCTTGTGTACTTAACGGAACACATACATCACTATGTACTAGTTCCAACAACTCAGTAGCTTGTCGACATTCAGCTGAGATTGGTCGTTTAGTCATTTTTCCTTTGATACAATATTCACAAGTAAGAAATGAGCCTATTGCATAAGACCATCAGTACAAGTTTCTTAATCCTATCTAGACTAATATCATCAAGTCTTCAGTTCCAGAAATATGTTGATTTTATTAGTGTTTGAATACGTCTAGGATTAAGAAACAATTATCATAAAAAAATTAATGACAGAATATAAAAATTTCTTTACTAGTAATTTTTTTTTTACTAAAATAGAAAAAGTGCATGAGCATTTAATTATTTAAAAAATAATTTAACTACTTTTTACTAACCTTTCTTGTAGGTTAATCTTTGAGGTGCCTTGTGAAAGGTAGATCATATCGTCTCGTCTTGCTCGTGAACTCGAGAAACCTAAGGTTTCTATTACATGAGTCTATAGAGGGTTTCAAAGATTTGTGTATGGGCACAATTCAAGACAATAACTCAAGAAAAAAAATCTATGATCTAAAGAGTTAATTTAACCCCAAGTCTAATGAGGACTTAGGTGCCAAAATAAGAGGGATATTTTTAGAGAAAAACACGAGCCAAAAACTTATTTTCACATCTCTATGACACAAGAAAGGGTAGTTACCCTTTCCTATTGTGTATTCATGACACAATATTTGATTTCCTCTCATCTTTCTCTATCAACATGGCCAACCATATGCAAGCATTAGTGAGGGAAATTTGTTTCCTCACTTATCACATTTGTTTCCTTCTCCAAGAAATTAATTTCCTCTTTTTTTTGGGTAATTACAAATATACAATAATGCACAAAATAATAAGAGATATTATTTCCTTCCCTCTATTTGATGTTGGCCGAAATTCTACCTAGGGCTTAGCTTCTAGATGCTTATTTATTTCTTTTAACAGAATTCTTTAAATACCCATTTTAGAATTAATATTGCACAAATAATGAAATAAATTTCATAATGCCTTAAACGATTTTTCGGCCCAAGAAAATATTTTATGTTTCCATCATATGAAAATTTCATAATCTTATTTTGACATTCACATCATTTTATGTCCATGTGGACAAAAAAACCCTTTAGACATTTTCTGAGAAAACGTCTAGTTCAACACTTGAGCTTATTATGACTTAGCTTCTAGTTTAAAAATCCTACTCCATTGACCAATAATAGTGACCTTATGGATCCAAATGAACAAAGCTTCAGCTACTCTAGTTGGACACAAAAGTTCACAAACCTTTTCCGAGTATTAGCTTAATGTCAACTGACTCAACTAAAGAGTTGACAGTGAGAATATCTCGGTTCAAATGAATTTATTTTCTACTCAACTTCAACTTAAATTATATTGAGTGGATCCATTGAATGCTATCTATGATTACCCTTCATGAATATCATCAAGTAGATGAGATTTATAAAATTACAATTTTATCCTTCTAGTTGTTATTTCCTCAACTCCTTTGTTACTTGTGAATAGGTTAGAAACAATGTATTGACGAGGAGCTAAGTCACATTGTTTCTGTTGGGATTAGTGCCTAAAAAGAATATATTAGACAGTAAAATACTTTTTTATTTGATTTTGCTGAAACATTAACATTAATAAATATTCATTTTTTATAATGTTTGTGGGTATGTATGAATGTTACGCTCTGAAAATGTTATCAATGAAAGGGGTTCTAAGTACATACTTAACAAGATAGCCCATTGTGACTAGTTTAAACATTTGTTTGCAATCTTAAGATCGATAGAGCAATTGAATCTAAGTATTGATTGTTAGAATGAATCATGACATCTAATCTTGTAATATAGAGAGTTTTGACTCTATGATTCATCCTTGATATCTTATAGAAGATATTGAACAAGACATGTGATACTTAGAAGCTCGAGATAAAACCATTTAAACACTTGAAGCTTCAAGATCACATACGAGGGTGTTGTCGTCGGTTTTTCGACGACAAGGGATATATATATCTCGTCCCCGAATATCCTCTCGAAGCCGGGCCCGACCACCGGAAGGCGCTGCAAGCTCTCCCGGCGCGCCGGCCGGCCCTGGCACGCCTTGGCCTGCCCTGGCACGCCTTGGCCTGCCCTGACATGACCTGGCCGGCCCTGCCTCGCCTTTGGCCGGCCTTGGCATGCCTTGGCCGCCCCTGACACAACCTGGCCGGCCCTGCCCCACCTTGGCCGGCCCTGACCCGCCTCGGCCGGCCCTGACCCGCCTTGGGCACTCCCAATAAGCCACTTCGGCTATAAATAGCCAAAGGCACCTCCTATGAAAGGTAAGAAACTTTCCGACAAGAGAATTCCCTCTCAAGAATTCTCCTAAGATCCAAGACTGGAGCCTCGAAACAACGCGGATTCTCAAGTCTCTGTTTCCGCCTTGTCATGTCGATCCCCCCTCATCATCCTACAAAACTCCATCGACATTACACTAATGTTGAGCGTCAGAGAGGTAAACAGAGGATCCCCCTCTGTTTTTCCTTCTAGTTCATGTTTGTTTACTCTTTTCAGATAACAGAAGGACTCGAAGACCAAACAACAGATGAGAGACGGTCCGGCACACCGGGTCTGACACGCTTAGGCTGAAGCGAGGGTCACCCGCTCTGAGCGAGGATCTGACCGCTTAGGTCTCTGAACGTTGTCCAAATTTCAGCGACAACATTTTGGCGCTAGAAGAAGGGGCTTTCCAACCTCGAAGCTCGTCCGATCCATATTTCTCTATCTCATATCCTTTCTTTTCCGCTCATTAGAAAATGAGTGACGTTCCGGCAGCTTCTGCGGCTGCCCGATCAAGCAATCCCGTCGTTCGAGCTTTTAGCTTACGATATGAGTTTCGACAACTCCCCCATCGAGGGACCAGGCAACAACTTAAGGTAAGGAGTTCGGGAAACGCCATCCCCGCCTCTCGTAACAACGAGGAGAGCTTGAGGGTTGAAACCAACCGCCGCCTGGCAGAGTTGCTGGCTCGACCGGGGGTGGACAAAGGTCTTCTCATGAACCTCCTTGGATACGAGGAGGAGGGTTGTTCGACCCGGAATGAGAATTATGTCGGAGACGGCACAGTCCCGGAAACGGACACGAGCCAGACATTCACCCGCTCACCTGCGTAGATGCGAGCGACGCTCCATTAGGCCCGCCGGCGGAGCAACGTCAAGAGAGCTCGCAATGTAAGGGTTCAAGTAACCCTCGGGTGCGATTGGTAGAAGGTAACTCCCAGAGCGGGCAGTCTCGACGCGCGCATCGGGAATCCTCTCGGCGAGGGAATGTCGGCGTAGATAGTCGTAGAACTTGTCATGAAGATCGCCTGCCGCCGGTTAGACCTTCGCATTCCGCTGAAGGAGATCTAAGGACCCGCCTTAACTCGCGGCGGGATCAACGCGAGGAGGACTTAAGGAGGAAGTTGGATGCCCGACGGACGACTTCCAAGGCTACCGTCCTCAGAAACCCTCCTCCTAACGCCTTGGACCAAGGGTCCAATGAGCAACAAGTTCCCACGCTAGTGGGGCCAGTAGTGGGACCTGCGAACGGGCTCGAGATGATCACAATAATTCAAGGACTCCAGAATCAGATCATCGAGTTGCGTGAGTCAAGCTCAGGAGGTTCCAGGCCATAAAACGGTCTGGAAGGGTCTTATTTGCCTTTCACGGTAGTAACTCTTGCGCAACCCCCGAGGGGGGATTCAAGCTCCCCACCATGCCTCCGTACGACGGACGTTCTGACCCAAACTTCCATGCCCAACACTAGGAGACCTGGATGACAATGCAAGGGCTGTACAACGTGACGCTCGGTCATGCGTTCAGTCTGACATTGGCTGGGTAAAGGTTCGAATGGTTTCAAAACCTGAAGCTTGGGAGCATCAGCTCATTCCGCGCTCTTCGGGAGGCTTTCCTCGCTCGGTTCGCCACATTGGTGGCATAAAAGAAGTCCAAAACTCACCTTTGGACGATCAGGCAGAAACCGGGCGAGAGTTTGCATCAATACCTGGCTCGGTTTACCAAAGAGTCCCATAAGCTCGAGGACTTCGACGATCGGGACGCCATAGTCGCCATCACGGAAGGCGCCGAACCAAGCGATTTTTTAAAATTGATTGTGGGGAGGGCATATAGGGACATGGCTGAACTCATGCCATGCGCTAGAACGCATATGGGGATTGAGGATTACCTCAACAGTAGGAAAGGCGAGGGTCGCGTCAACCACCCTCGCCCGAGCGACCATCCCAACGCTCGGGGAAAGCGGCGGACAAAAATACCGTTTAGATATTTTCCGAGAAAACTTCTAGCTCAACACTTGAACTTATTGAGACTTAGCTTCTAGTTTAACAATCCTACTCGAATGACTTGTAATAGTATCCTTATGGATCCAAATGTAGAAAACTTGAGCTTCTGTACTCGGACTCAAAAGTTCACAAACCTTTCCCGATTATTAGCTTAATGTCAACTGACTCCACTAAAGAGTTGACACTGAGAATCTCTCGGTTCAAATGAATATATTTTCTACTTAAATTAAACTTAATTATACTAAGTGGATCCTTTGAATGTTATCTATCTTTAACCTTCATGAATATCATTAACTAGATGAGATTTATAAAAATACCATTTTACCCTTCTAGTTATTATTTTCTCAACTCCTTTGTCACTTGTGAATAAGTTAGAAAATATGTATTGACGATGTGCCAAATAAAGTCGCTACTTAATTTTGGATACTGCGCAGTTCATTTATTCACAATCCAAGTAATAAAGCAGAAGGTGATATATACTGCATTTCAGCAATTTTTTACATGAATTCAATATCTATGAGAACTTCACAAAGTTGGTTCATGATAGCTTCATTACTTAATATATCACCAATTGGTCTAGTCTACATCCCTTAATGGATCTTGAATTTGACTTTCTCAAAGAAGAATATTAATGCTATGAAATGACATGTCTCATTTCAGGATTTAGGTAAGCATGATGCGATTCATACATAGTGACCTTGTGACAGAAGATGTTAAATGGTTTGTTCTTCCATTGTCTCTAAAGGTGAACTGGTCAAATTGGTATCTTCGAAAGATACATTGGAAGAACTATAGTGGTCCTAACTCTCTATGCCTCCTAATCGGAAATCATAGATTCTTCAAACAATCGTACTGGGATCAATAGTCCGTTAATCTTTAGATTGTGAATATGTCGTTTTTAACAAAACCATGAAGAATTTGTTCACACAAATCTACATTTGTCTTTTCATACTTTGTTAGGTTTGATTAAGGACTATAAGACTACTAAATATTATAAATCTTCAATCAAACTAAAAGGAATGAAATAATTTTTTAGCTTTTATTAATTTAATCAGCAAATTGCAATAAAGACTTTATGAAAGATTTATATATTAAATTAATATGTAAATAAAAAAATTTATTGTCGGCATCTCTGCCAACAAACTCCCACTTGACTCAAAGAAGATGAGAGTAGTCCTTCATGCGTAATCCGTCTCGATGTATAGGGCCTTGGTGAAAGGATCTGTAAGGTTTTCCACCGTTGAGATCTTCTTCACCTCCACGTCTTTGCGCTGCACGATCTCTCTAATCAAATGGTTTTTCCTCTCAATATGCTTAGAGTGCTTATGGCTTCTAGGTTCCTTTGAGTTAGCAACAACCCCGCTATTATCACAATAAAGTGTCATGGGCTCGTTGACATTCGGAACAACTTCCAAATACTTAAGGACTTTTCTAAGCCATACAACCTCTTTGTATGCTTCACAAGCAGCCACATATGCTGCTTCCATGGTGGAGTCAACAATGCATGATTGCTTTATACTCCTACAAAAACCAGATCCACCATTCAGGATGAACACAGAAAATGGATGTCCCGAATCCTTATCCGCCTGAAAGTCGGAATCGGTATACCCACTCATATTCAGGTTAGTACCTAAATATGTAAGCATCAAGTTCCTAGCTTTCCAAAGATACTTAAAGAAAATGCTTAACAACAATCATGTGCTCGGGTCCAGGATTTGATTGGAAACGGCTATTAAGCCAACTGCGAATCATATATCTGGTGTAGTGCACAACATAACATACATGGGACTTACCATGGCTGAAGCATAGGGAATCTTTCTCATGTCCTCAATCTCTTGTGCAGTCTTGGGAGACTGGTCTTTAGAGAGTGAGACTCTATGTCTGAAGGGGTTTTGGCCCTTCTTGGAGCTCTACATGGTGAAGCGATCCATCACCTTATCTATATAAGATGCTTGAGAGAGCGATAGGGTCCATTTTTGACGATCTCGAAAGATCTGAATTCCCAGCATATATGCAGCTTCCCCTAGATCCTTCATATGAAACTGCTTAGCTAACCAAATTTTAACCTCAGATAATTTACCTACATCATTACCAATGAGTAGTATATTATCGACATATAATACCGGAAACACAACCTTGCCCTCATGTATCAACTTATAGACACAAGGTTCATCTATTGACTAGCGAGGGTGACTCTTAGTCTGGCGACATATGCACTTAACATTAGTGTTGGGGATCGTGGGTTGCAAATAATAAGTACAACCCTCCCAATTAGTTTTTTAAATAAGGGGATCGTGGGTTGCAAACATTAAGTGCAGCCCTCCCACTAAATTTTTGGGAAAAGGCACGTTTACTCTTGTACGTTTAGGAAACATGTTTTCATGCCTTAAATCGATATTTGTAAGGGGAGAGCAGTGTTAATGCACTAAGGCACAAGAAACATCTTCGGATCTTTTTGTCTATTTAATTTATTTTTCCTAAGGCAAGTGTGTGAGAGTAATAAATCGTCACTTTTGCACTTAAAAGTTTTTGAGATTAAAAATCTCCTACAACTAATATCTTCATCTTCATGTAATCTTCCTTCAAGGAATCTTCATGGTAGTTGAGTAGGAGAATGTCGGAAAGCCACGAAAGCATCAAAAAGAGGGGAAGAAGCTAGGAGTCGCAAAATCCGGATTCAAAATCCTAGAATCGCGGATTGCCGTGTACCTCGGACTTAAAAGGTCATAAATGACACATTCTGTATTTGATTGAACTGAAACCAATTGCATTGGATAGCATCGAGCAAAGAGTTATGCCCGTATTACTGAGCCATAACAATTTTACTTGAACTTGAAAAACAATTAAAAGTACGTCGGATCTAGGTGTAATTGAAAATAACTTTATTGAAACATTTTAATTGTTTGTTTTGATTTCAATTGTGTATTATTAAAAATGATTTTGAGTATGCTAAACATAAAATAATAAAAAATTGTTTTTAACGTATTTATATAGCATATATAACAAGTCAAAAATCAACAATAAATTAATTTTAGAGGTCGTATCAAACAATTAAATTTTGTAAGATATAGTATTTGAAAAATCATTATTCAAGCAAATTTTGAAAACAATTTTCTTATAATGATTTTAAATAACACATACATACATATACTTTGACCATAGCTTCAATACCATTTGTTGGAATAGGTCTGGAGTTAAATAAAATTATCATTAAACATATTAATGACAGAATATAAAATTTCTTTACAAATAAACAATTTTACTAAAATAGGCAAAATGCATGAACATGTTATAACTTAAAAACATTATTTAAAATACTTGAATACTAACCTTTCTTGTATCTTCAAACTTGAAGCATCTTAAGAAATGTTGATCTACTTCCTTGGCTCGATTCTTTCACGTCTAATGTAAAACTCGAGAAACCTAAGATTTCTATTACAATAGTCTATAGAGTGTTTGAAAGATTTGTGTCTGGGCACAATTAAACAATATGACCGAAGAACAAATATTGGATCATAAGCTAATTCTCTAGATCAAGTATGGATCTAGGTGCCAAAATAAAAAGGAATTTCTAGAAAGAGATAGAGAGGTTGGACGGCCACAATGAGAGAAACAAGAGCAAAAATAACGTCTCTTCACATTTCTATGTGAGCCTCTATTTATAGGAGAATGAAAATCAAGAATGGCTAATTACCCTTTTCTATTATGCATTCATCACGCAATATTTGATTTTTTCTCCCCATTCTATGGAATTAGTTATGAAAATTTGTTTCCTCACTTAGCACATTTGTTTCATTCTCAAAGAAATTCATTTCCTCTTTTCCTTTTGGGTAATTATCTTTATAATTAAAGGCAAACGAATTATAGAAATAATTTCCTTCTCTATATGATGCTTGGCCGAAATTCTACATAGGGGGGAGCTTCTATATGCTTCCTTATTTCTTTTAAGACAATTCTTTAAATACCCATTTTAGAATTATTATTACACAAATAATGAAATTAATTTATTAATGCCTCAAACGACTTTTCGGCCTTAGAAGATAATTTATATTTTTTTCATGATATGAAAATATTCAAACTTTTATTTTGACATTCACATCATTTTATGACCATGTGGACAAAAATACCCTTCAGACATTTTCTGAGAAAACGTCTAGTTCAACACTTGAACTTATTTTGACTTAGTTTCTAGTTTAACAATCATACTCTACTGACCTGTAATAGTGACCTTATGGATCCACATGAAAAAAGCTTGACCTTCTATACTCGTACTCAAAAGGTCACAAACCTTTTCCGAGTATTAGTTTAATATAAACTGACTCCACTAAATAGTTGAGACTTGGAATCTCTCGGTTCAAATGAACTTATTTTCTACTCAAATTCAACTTAATTATATTGAGTGGATGCATTGAATGCTATCAATTATTACCCTTCATGAATATCATCAACTAGATGGGATTTATAAAATTACAATTTTATCCTTCTAGTTGTTATTTCCTCAACTTTGTTGTTACTTGTGAATAAGTTAGAAACAATGTATTGATGAGGAAATAACAAGTCACATTGTTTCATATCCAAATAAAGTCGCTACTTAATTTTGGATACTGCGTATTTTATTTATTCAATATCTAAGTATAAAGCATGAGGTGATATATATTGCATTTCAACAATCTTGTACATGAATTCCATATCTAAGAAAACTTCACAAATTTGGTTCATGACATCTTCATAACTTAATATCTCACCAATTGGTCTAGTCTAGATCATTTAATGGATCTAGAATTTGACTTTCTCAGATGAGAATATTAATGCTATGAAATGACATGTCTCATTTCAAGATTTAAGTAAGCATGATGCAATTCATACATAGTGACCTTGAGATAGAAGAGGTTAAATGGTTTGTTCTTCCATTGTCTTTAAAGGTGCACTGGTCAATTCAGTATCTTCGAAAGATACACTGGAAGAACTACAGAGTTCCTAACTCTCTATGCCTTGTAAATAGACATTATAGATTCTTTCAACATTCGTACTGTGATCAATAGTCTGTTGATCTTTCGATTGTGAATATATCATTTTTAACCAAACCATGAAGAGTTTGTTCGCACAAATCTATATTTGTCTCTCCATACATTATTACGTTTGATTAAGGACTATAAGGCTATTGAATATCATAAATCTTCAATCAAACTAAAAGGAATGAACGAACGTTTCAACTTTTTTTAATTTAATCAGCAAATTACAATAAGGACTTTATGAAAGATTTATATTACATCAATATCTAAATAAACAGTCTTCTTGTGGGCATCTCTACCAACAATTAGTTTTTCTAACAATCATACCAAGATCAATATTCCTTTGACCATGGAATTGTGAATTTAGTGTTTTAAGCAAATCATGAGAGTTTTTCATGCAAATATATACATGTGTTTTCATTTGTTGTTAGTTTTTTTTGGAATAGAGACTAATGTTTATTATAAAGATTCAAACAAACAAAATAAAATAAATGAAATTTTCAACTCTTTCTTCATTTATTCAGCAGTTACAAGCGAGAGTCTTGAGGATTACATCAAATGTACATAAATAACAAATAATATTCTTCTTGTGGGTATCTCTCTCAACATTAATTTAGTTTACCACTCGGCAAGATATCTCGCACAACACAGAGTCAATGCGTATGAAAATTTCCAAGTAGGGGTGAGATGACATATTAAATAATTAACACAAGAATGGTAACCTAGTTTCGTCCAATGTAATCACAAAATCCAAACTTCGGTAACCATGTAATATGGAAATAAGTGGTTATGGATTTTAACAGCAATGATGAAATCAATACACTAATACATATGTTGGATTCCAGAATAGGCCTATTACCATACTTAGCATAAGAGTTGTGGGAAATATGGCTCTCACAAGCTCGTTCTTAAGTGTTGTGGAAAATAAGGGTCTCACAACGCTTGTTCTTCAGCATTGTGGAAACTAAGTATCCCACATCGCTTGACTTAAGTATTGTGGGAAGACTGGTTTCCCACGATGATTATAATTAAGCATTATGGGATAACTAATTTCCCACAATGCTTATCGACAAACGTTCTGGAAGAACTACCTTGAACAGTACCTATGTCGTTCTGTAAAATAGGCGGAGAACTACTCTTCCACAATGTTTGTTAGATCTCTTGTGGGATTCTTGCCGCGGCGAAGTACAAATCTAGTCGCAGCAAGAATATATACCACAACATATAATCAAGACGTTTTGGAATACATATTTTGAAAGGAATATGTTGTGGAAAAAATATGACACCACCGCGGTGACATTTCCCACAACGCTTAAATTAAGTGTTATGGGCATTTCTCGCCGCAGTGCTAACACGTTGTCGCTGCGGTGGAAGTAGTTTTGTTTGCTTGTACTTGTCTTGCCGCGACAGAGTTGAAATCCCGCCGCGGTGTGATTTTGTGACAGCCTCCTATGGTTCGTTATAAAACCTTAATCCCCATGTTCTTCATTTTGGAATCGGTGTAGGGTTGAGATAAATTTATCATTAACAAGTTAATGGCGGAATATAAAAAAAAATTTGCAGGTAAACTAATTTTACTAATCTAGGAAAAAATGCATGAACATCTAATTATTATTTAGTTGGTACTAACCTTTCTTGTAGGTTGATCTTTGAGAAGCCTTAGGATAGATTGAACGTCTCATCTCAATCCAAGCTTCGTCTCCAGATAATGCTTGTCTCCTTCGCACCTAATCGTGAACTAGAATACCTAAGGTTTCTATTACAAGAGTCTATAAAGGGTTTGAAGGATTTGTGTGTGGGAAAAATTAAATAAAATAACCCAAGAACAAGTCTATGAGATAAAGAGCTAATTTAGGCCTAAGTCTAATGAGGACTTAGGTGCCAAAATAAAAGAGATATTATAGAGATAGAGGGAGAGAGAATGCTCGGTATAGAGAGAGATAACAAGTCAAAAAACTTATTTTCACATATCAATATGAGGCTCTATTTATAGGAGAAAGAAATACAAGAAAGGGTAACTACAATGTTAATTAGTGAGGGAAATTTATTTCCTCACTTAACACATTTGTTTCCTTCTCAAGGAAATTCATTTCTTCTTTTCCTTTTTGGAAATTATTTTCATAATTCAAGGCAAATGAATTTCTAGATATAATTTCTCTCCTCTCTATTAATGTTGGCCGAATTCTACTTATTGGAGGAGCTTCTATATCTTCCTTATGTCTTTAAGACGATTCTTAAAATATCGATCGTAGAATGAATATTGCACAAATAATGAAATTAATTTCATGACGCCTCAAACGACTTCTCGACTGTAGAAAATAATTTATATTTTCATCATATGAAAATATTCAAAATCTTATTTTGACATTCACGTCATTTTAGTTCAACACGCGAACTTATTTTGACTTAGCTTATAGTTTAACAATCCTACTCTAATGACGTGTAATAGTGACCTTTTGGATCAAAATGAACAAAGCTCGAGCTACTATACTTGGACTCAAAAGTTTACAAACGTTTTTCGTGTATTAGCTTAATATTAACTGACTCCACTAAAGAGATGACACTAAGAATCTCTCGGTTCAAATGAATTTATTTTCAACTCAAATTCAACTTAATTATGTTTAGTGGATCCATTGAATGTTATCTACGAATAGCGTTCATCAATATCATCAAACAGATCAGATTTATAAAATTACCATTTTACCCTTCTAGTGTTTATTTCCTCAACTACTTTGTTACTTGTTAATAAGTTAGAAACAAAGTGAGGAGGAGCTAACAAGTCACATTGTTTAATCCAAATAAAGTCACTACTTCATTTTGGATAACGCGTGGTTCATTTATTCAAATCCATGTAAGAAAGCATCTATGATAACGTCACAAAGCTAGTTCATGAATTGTTCATAACTCAATATCTCACCAATTAATCTAGTATAGATCATAAAGAGGACCTAGAATTGAATTTTTCAAACGAGAATATGTAAGTTATGAAATGAAATTTCGCATTTCAAGATTTAGCTAAGCACGGTTTAATTCATACATAGTCACGTTGAGACAGAAGGGGGTAAATTGTTTGTTCTTACATTTCACTAACGGTGCACTGGTCAATTCAGTATCTTCGGAAGATGCACTTCAAGAAGTATAGAGTTCCTAACTCTCTATGCCTCGTATCCAGACATCATATATTCTTCCAACAATGACACTAGGATCAATAGTCTGTTGATCCTTAGATTGTGAATATTTCGTTTTAAGTAAACCATGAAAAGTGTGTTTGCACAAATCTACATTTTCCTCTTCACACGTTGTTAGGTTTGATTAAAGACTATAAGACTATTGAATATCATAAATCTTCAAACAAATGAAAAAAGAATGAATGCACATTTCAAATTTAATTAATTTAATCAACAAATTACAATAACGACTCATGAGATATTTATATTACACTGATATGTAAATATATAATCTTCTTGTGGGCTCTCTGCCAACAATTCATTCATCTCCAGTTCTTCCTCTCGCCAATCTCTCTTTGCAATTTCTTGGGCTCACCGTTAAATGGTCGACGCGTGAGAGCCTCATCCTCGCTGATGCAAATTCTCGCCTTATCGTTGCTGTTGCAAGCTCTTGCGTTGTCTACGCCACCGCAAGTCTTGTCTCCTCTTCGTTACTCTCACCACCTTATGTTCCTCGTAAACAATTAGGTAATTATTATATATATATATATACATTGCTTAAAACTCAAGTTTAGGGTGCTTGATTTGATGTAGAACTCCGATTTAGGGTTTGAAAGTTGAAAATTTTAGTTTGATACTTTAAAACTCAGATTTCTAGAATATGTGAATGCAACATCGTTTAGGCTTAATGGCTGCAGCGGGGTTGTAGAAGTGTTACTTAAAATATTGAAGTTTTTGGTGCAGAACTACATAATGATTTGTTCACAGCTGTGGCATGATTTTGAATCAGGTTGGGGGGACTTGTATTCCAAGCCGCGGTGACTAGTTTTTGTCCTAGTTCTTCAAATGTTGAACTCTAAATTGGCATGCTATATTGAATGTTGTTTGGGATTTTATATAATTTTAAATTGTATCTTGTTTATATGATTGTGATGTGTAAATTAGTTGATTTATTTATATAGGTGAAAATGGTTAGAACGAAAAACCCATCGGGTGCTGCCCCTTCCAAGGAGCCTTGGTCTTCTAAACATAAAGGGAAAATCAAGCGTCCTCGCCAAGATGCACCTGAGGTGGAATACAAAAACCACATTTTTGTAAGCATGGATGCCGAGCTTTGCTACGACATTCTCATGGAGTGTAGTGTAATCTCTAAACGTGGATTTTAAGTTAGCAAAAAATCTGAGATCTGTGCGCTCATCTAAAACGTGAAACCTTGAATGGGACAAGTTTTGTTGTAAACCCAAACCTTACGCAAACTTGAACTTGGTGCAAAAATTCTACGCTTACCTAAAGGATGTCCAAGACAACATTGTGATGGTCACGTGTAGACATGTCGAATTCAGCATCGAAGTCATCAGCGATTTGCTTGACACAGCCGACATGGAATTTGAGGGAGAAGAGTATCGTTGATGGTTTTGAAATTGAAACTACGGAAAAATAGTGGAAAAATTGTGCATTACTGGAGAGACTTGGATCACCCATAAATGGAAGCATGTACGCCAGTGTTCACAATTCACCAGGTTAGCCAAATCTTGGATTTACTATATTTGTGCCTTGCTTTATCCAATCCAGCCTATCATAACCTTGCGGGAGGACCATTTCCAACTTTTGTACTACATCATCAAAGGCTACACAATTATGTAAATTTATCTATACTTGGATGACGAACGTTGACTATGCTAATGAACGACACTGAATACCATATCCGTTGATCATCATTGCTCTTTGTATCAAAGCGACTGTAGGACGTTCAAAAACTGACACAATCAAGTGTTGTATGGATCCTATCAATTATTCGACCATCAATCGCTACAACAATCAAGAGGAAGAACAAGAATAAGACGAGGGGGAGAAAAAGGAGGAAGATGCATCGTCACCAAACGAGCCTGTTTTGCAACTACAAGCAACGCAGGTAATTGATTCTTGTTCCATCGACTACCTTGCTCAGGGCATGAACTACATCATCGGTGTTTCTCAAACAGTTCCCGATCATCAAGAAGCATACCGATCATCGATTCGCAAACATTTTTTTCAAAGCGTCTTCAAATACGAGAGGTCGTCAAATACTAAGTTTTCTTCCAAGGATTATCTTTGAAAGACTCTTTAGTACTAGCATTCCGCTTTCTTTTCCCAAGCACTTCATTGAATTTCTTAACCATTTCATAGACATCTTTACTGAAAAAAATCCAAGAAGGAAGTCGTTCTTCTAATTTTCCATCAAATGCCCATTTCAACCGCCTGTACAGGTAATTTGCTGGTAAAAATCATCTATGACCACGAAAAACTATTTTTCTCATGCTTAAACCAAATGGAAGATGTCTCTTTTATGCATATCGGGCAACTAATCGAGCATTAGATGAGTGTCCTAACGAGTTTCCATAAGCCAAAACATTGTTAATAGTCCACATTAACATTTCTCTTAAGTTTAACGAATCTCCACGGTAAGAGTCTTTGACTTCAATTCCTTTCTCCCATAACATCTTCAAGTTATCATCAAATGGGGATAAATACACATCAATATCGTTACCTGATTGGCTAGGGCCTGATAGGAATAGCGTTAACATCAATAACTTTCTCTTCATACATAACTTTGGAGGGAGATTGTAGTTCACAAGTATATTCGGTCACACACTATATTTACTACTCATCATGTTGAACGGCTTCATGCCATCAGGCGCTGAACCAAGACACAAATGATGGGGATCAAAAATGAAATCCTTATACACTAAATCAAAGTATTTCCATTGTGAAGCGTCACCAGGATGCCTCAACATACCATTGTCGATACGCTTTTCGGCTTGCCAATCCATGTTTTTCCCGTGTGCGGCACTGGTAAACAATCGTTAGAACCACATCATTGGAGAAATGTAATATAATGATTGAAATAACTTTAAGTAATCAATACAAAAGTTATAAATATGTAATATACATTTGTTTTATTTAAAATTAAATTATAATAAGTTGCGTACCTTAACCAGGACTCTGTTAACACCACCACATGGAATTTTATCATTCTTCCACCTTGACTTGCCGCATGTCAGACATTCATCAAGATCTTTATACTCGTTCTTATATAGAAAAGAATTTGGACGCATTAAATTTCTCATATTTGATGCCTAATGTGCCCAATGTTTTTTTTGCCTCATATATACTCAAAGGCACTCTACTGTCGTTCGTAAATTCATCATTAACATCAATAACATAAAGCTTGTATTTTTCCAACCACCCGACGCCTTCAAATAGAATAAAGTTACTAATAAATGATCACTTCAAAAAATTTATACACCCTTCATACACAATGTCTCCGCATCATTCATCATCGACTTCAAAAATTCCAACCGCTCGCCAAAATTTTCCTCCAAATCATTCATCATTCCATGCATATCACCAACACCATCTTCGTCAACATCCCTTTTGTATGTTACCTTAGAACGAAATACCTCACCATGGTAGAACCATATTTGATACGAGGTTATTATTCCATGTTCAAACAAATGGATCCGAACAACCTTAATTGTAAAATGTCTATGATTTCCACATTGCACACAAGACAACGAATCAACTCATCTTTAATATTCTCTAGCGAAATCAAAAAATTCATCCACGTGTTTTTTAAATATCTCGCCCAATATATTCTCCCACATCCGAGTTCTCACTTTGATTACAATCCTTGAATATGTAAAAGATACAGCCCTAATTAGCATAAAATAAAATAAAAACCCAAAATCGAGAACGATATTAAGAAACACTTACAATTTTTTAACGTATACACTAGACTTGTTTGAGAGAACGACACGTACACGGACGAATTGGGTTTTTAAATGATTCTCGATTTAGAACAAGTGAAAAAAGAGAAAAATAAAGACCATTAAATACTCCATAATATCTTTTCGCGGGTCGACCAGCACATCCCCATGGCGAGATGTCAGACAACGATTAGCATAAGCGTTGTGGGATCTTTCCCCACAACCCACAAAGTACTTGGCCACAGTAAACGTAACAAGCCACAACTCAATTTCTTTCCCGCTGCGGTAGATAGTTCCAGAGCTTACCCCTATTTTTTCATGTTCACACATTGTGGCGGCGATGTAATCTAGCTTCAGCGAGATGATTGTATATATATCCCGCCGCAACTCGTTTCGTTCGTGGCAGCAGCAAAATAGTTGTAGAGTACCCAAATTTTCTCACCCTCGAGTTTATTCATACTTAATATAGTTTGAAGTGGATTAAAAGACATTTTTCTGAAAACATAAATAAATAAATTTAGTATGTCCTACAATATGCGAATTACATGATGCATGCAACAGTCCTAATATGGTGAGGAAGGCATGTAAGTAATTCATGATATTATTAACTCAACGGTTAACTACTTTTACTATGGGTAAACCGTAGTTAACCTCCTTTCATAGTAGTGACACATCACAATTTAGTTTGAACCATGCAAGAAGTCGCAACTTCTAGTTCTTACTAATTACCATGAATTTTGGTCACTTATTTTTATCGCAAAGCCTCTATGTGAGGATTATGTTAAAACATAAGCCTAAGTGCATAACCAACACGTGGGTCTTTAATCAAGTCACTTTGAAGACGGTTCACCTATGTGGAGACCCCGCTTTATTGTTTCTCTTTAAGACTTAGTTCTTAACGAATTAATTAACCGAGTGCTTCCGAAGTACTCACATTAAAGTGAGGGCTACTATGGGTGACTCTTAGTTCATCACACACTTGTTTACTTAAAACCGTGTCGGGGACCTTGGGTTGCTTCAACGATAAGCAACCCTCCCACTTAGTTTTTCAACAAAATGAATTCATTTGTTTAGAATTTTATACCTCGTTATTCTATTATAAACTATATGACAAATCATATGATTTTTATGTTGGCGTTCTATCCTATATGACATGTTACGTGCAATGCGAAGAGATTCAATTAAATAAAGCATAAATAATTTAACTCATCGAATGGCCTATTTCTAAATACAACCCATAAAGAAATAACCTAGACTATCAAATCCTATTTGATATTCTAAATATCCTATAGAGGCACTAGAAGACGCGTCGTTGGACCGATCGGATTAGCACCCACACGTTTCCTCGTCCGGCCAACTCCGATTTCCTCCCACTCAAATAGCACACACACGTTCAATAACGTGTGGCCAATTGAGTCTCTAGGTTTAGCTCTCACACGTTCAATAACGTTCGGCCAATGCCGAGTCTCCTTTGTCCCTCGTCTTTACGTAGCCGGATTACAACAATAATAAAATATTTTATAATATAAATGTACTCGAAAATTGAGGCTAACATTAAAATAAAATAAAATTAATCCGGACGTAATCAGAAAAACAATTTCTAAGGCCATTTCAATAAGGATCCATCCATAAACACAATCATAATTTTATTCACATCACAATGCAATAAAACAATCATAACACAAAAACACCAACACCAACTAGTTGAAACAAATTTTAAAACTAGTTACAGCCTAGATTTTAATGCCAATTATAACTCTGATACCATTTGTTGGAATTTACTTAACAATTTAAACAAAATAAGTATATAACATATCAAATATGGCGGAATTATATAATAGATCTATGCATATTAAAACAATTTTAATATGAATAACAACCTATGGCATTAAAATCAATTTATAAGTTCAATAAACAATTTATTAATAAGACACTCAAGAATTAAACACATTAACAACCTATATGAACAATTCATATATTTAATTAAGCATTTTAATTCATTGAGAAAATACTTACAATTAGGATAATAAATTATCCCGGCGTTACTCGCTAGCGTCGGAAGGCCTCACCATGTCCACATCGGGAAAACAGGCTCGTCAGAATGCCCAAAAAAATCTTCACCAAACTGCGAAGAACAGGGTCGCCGGAATGGGGTCTCGTCGTATTGGGAGGCTTCAGGTAACCCGCTGGATTGAGCTCGCCGAATTGGGCTCGCCAGATGGGGCTCGCTGGACTGGGATCGCCGGAATTGGCTTGCCAGATTGGGCTCGCCGGACTGGAATCGCCGGAATGGGCTCGCCAGACTGGGTCTCTGAACCCTGGACCGCCGGACTGGAAAAATCCTCGCCGGAGTGGAAGAAGGTCGCCGGATTGGGAAGCACGCCAGACTGGAGAAGCTTTGCCGGATTGAACACCTTCGCCTGACAGGGAGATCCTCGCCGGTCGGAATGCCTTCGCTGGACTGGAAGTCCTGGGTGAATAGAAGTAATCCGGCAGAGTGTAAAAAATCCAAAAAAAAAAAATTAAGAACGATTTTAAAACAATTTTTCAGAATACAAAAGGTACACCAAACACCACAAGTTAGAATCAACGATAATACACAAGGAATTTATCGAGATTGAAAGGGTGGGCTTTCAAGAACACTCGGGATTAACAGTGGAAACTTGAAAAACAATTTTTCTTCTTTTCCTTTTCTTGGGAATTCGGCCGAGACTCTCAAAGGGGGAGAGAGAAAAGCTTTGCCAAAAATTCTAGGGTTAGGGTTAGGAGTGATTAGGGTTCAGTAGCCCTTTTATAAACAACTTCATAACAGGGTTAAGCTGGGTCAAACCCATGACCCTATCACTCTAATTTTCGGCCAAAACACTCTCCTCATACTCGGCCATAATTCAATTTATTTATTCCCAATTAATTTGATTTATTTCTAAATTCAATTTATTTAGAACTCTCATTTTAATTTAATGACATTTCATTAAAATAATTTCATACTTTCTAAATAAGTACGAAACGAGAAATTATGTATATTTCTTTCTTTATCTATTTGAATATCACAAGAGTATTATTATCATTATAATAATCCTCTAGAATTCAATAAATAAACGTAACATTAAATAACTAATTATTTAATAAGTTACTTAAGAAAAATAATTTCCTCAATATAAATCATAATTTATATTCAATGAGTAAATCAATAATCCATGTTCTTTGATCTCTTCCAAGTGTCTATCATTGAGACCTTATGGACCCACACGAACGAAGATTTAGAATAAAGATCAAACTTTTTCCGTCTTTTAATTCTTAATATTGATCGATTCCACTAAAGGACCAATATTGACACTCTCTCTGTTCGTATGCGCATATTTTATGTTTGATGTGACAAAACAATTTTTCACACGATCCACGGATTACTTTACGATATTATCCTTCATGTGTATCCCTAACTAAGGGGAATGTAAAAATTACCGTTTTACTCATTAAGTTATTATTTCACTAACTCCTTTGTTATTTGTGAATGAGAAAAACATAGAGTGATACTAATGCATTCACATTTTATTTACATGAATTCCATATCTGTGAATCATATAACCAAACATCACAATATTATGACACCAATCGTCGGGTCAGATGAAACTACGATTTAGTCATTGCCCATTGATAAATCAAATGTCATAAAGTGTAATGTCAATTATACATTCACTTCAGGATTAAGGTAAGAATCTAAATACCCCTTGTATGTGATCTTGAAGCATCAAGTGTTCAAACAGTTTTATCATAAATCTTCAATCCAACTAAAAAGGAATGAACGAACGTTTCAACTTTTATTAATTTAATCAACAAATTACAATAAGGACTTTATAAAGATTTATATATTACATCAATATGCAAATAAACAATCTTCTTGTGGGCATCTCTGCCAACAAACTCCCACTTGACTCAAAGAAGATGAGAGTAGTCCTTCATGCCTAATCTATCTCGATGTTGGTCGAAGACCTTGTTGGAAAGGGCCTTGGTGAAAGGATCTGCATAGTTCTCCATCGTTGAGATCTTCTTCACCTCCACATCTAGGTTCCTTTGAGTAGGAACAGCCCCACTATTATCACAATAAAGTGTCATGGGCTCGTTGACATTTTGAACAACTTCCAAATACTTGAGGAATTTTCTAAGCCATCCAGCCTCTTTGGATGCTTCACAAGCAGCTACATATTCTGCTTCCATGGTAAATCAGCAATGCAAGATTTCTGGATACTCCTCCAAACTACAGATCCACCATTCAGGATAAACACATATCCTGAAGTGGATTTCCTGGAATCCTTATCCACCTGAAAGTCGGAATTGGTATACCCCGTCATAGTTAGGTCAGTAACTGAATATGTAAGCATCAAGTTCCTAGTTCTCCGAAGATATTTAAGAACATGCTTAACAACAACCCAGTGCTCGGGTCCAGGATTTGATTAGAAACGGCTAACTATGCCAACGGTGAAACATATATCCGATCTAGTGCACAGCATAGCATACATGAGACTTCCTACGGCTGAAGCATAGGGAATCTTTCTCATGTCCTCAATCTCTTTTGCAGTCTTGGGAGACTAGTCCTTAGAGAGTGAGACTCCATGTCTAAAGGGGTTTAGGCCCTTCTTGGAGTTTTTCATAGCGAAGCGATCCAACACCTTATCTATATAAAATGCTTGGGAGAGCGACAAGGTCCGGTTCTTTCGATCTCAAAAGATCTGAATCCCCGGAATGTATGCAGCTTCCCCTAGATCCTTCATATCAAACTGCTTAGCTAACCAGATTTTAACCTCAAATAATTTGCCTACATAATTACCAATGAGTAGTATATCATCGATATACAATACCAGAAACACAACCTTGCACTCGTGTATCAATTTATAGACACAAGGTTCATCTATTGACTGTTCAAAACCGAAGCCTTTAACAGTTTAATAGAATCTAATATTTCACGATCTAGATGCTTGCTTTAATCCATAAATGGATTTAAGCAATTCACAAACCTTGTTCTCTTGATCACTTTCCACGAAACCGCCTGGTTGAGCCATGAAAATGCGCTCGTCAAGATTTCCATTTAGAAAGGAAATTTTGACATCCATCTGCCAGATCTCATAATCGAGAGCGGCAGCTATGAATAGAAGTATACAAATGGATTTAAGCACTGCGACTGGCGAGAAGGTTTCCTCATAATCGATACCTTCCTTTTGAGTATAACCCTTAGCCACTAGTAGCGCTTTGAACGTCTCAACGTTCCCATCCGGACCATTTTCTTCTTATAGATCTACTTACACCCTACAGGTTTAACCCCTTCAGGTAGGTCTACAAGTTTCCAGACTTTGTTGACATACATCGAATGCATCTCAACTTTCATGGCATCAAGCCAAAGGTTTGATTCACAACTTGCCATTGCTTGGCTGTAGGAAACAGGGTCATCCATGTCAGCGGGTGTGGCCGTAAGACATGTACCTGTCAGGCCTTTTAGAAACCCTCCCACTACGTCGAAGTACTACTTGACGAGGTTCTGAATTGTTAGGTTGCGTTTCAGTTGGGGTAAGAACAGTTCTTACAGATGAGGTAGAAGCATCCTCACCCAACTTTTCTTCAAGCACAATTTTGCTTCTAGGTTTCGTATTTTTCATGTAGTCCTCCTGAAGGAAACGAACATTAGTGCTGACAAACGTTTTTTCGTCCTCGAGACTATAGAATGTGAAACCTTTGGTTTCCTTTGGATATCCAACGAACACGCATAACTCTGACCTACTAGCCAACTTGCTAGTCTTTTGCCTTAGCACATGTGCTGGGCAACCCCAAATTCTGATGTGGCTTAAACTAGTTTTACGACCAGTCCATCGTTCATATGGAGTACGAGGGACCGTCTTAGACGGAACTTGGTTTAGAATATATGCGGCAGTTTCGAGGGCATATCCCCAAAAGGAATTAGGGAGTGATGAGTAACTCATCATTGATCTAACTATATCCATCGAAGTTCGAATCCTTCTCTCTAACACTCCATTTTGTTGAGGTGTGCCAGGTGTTGTAAGCTGAGAAGCGATACCTTTTTTTTAAGAAAGTCATCGAACTCTTCAGACAAGTACTCACCACCTCGATCAGATAGAAGGGTTTTGGTATGTTTGGCAGTTTGCTTTTCCACTAAAGCCCGAAAAACCTTAAATATGTTCAGGTTTCGGATTTGTGTTTGAGCAAATAGACAAATCCATATCTTGAGTAATCACCGGCAAAGGTAACGAAGTATTCGTATCCTTCCCGTGCCTGAATTATGAGCGGACCACATACATCAGAATGTTTTAGTTCTAGCAGCTCAGTGGCTCTTCGACCTTTATCAGAGAAATGTGGTTTGGTCATTTTTCGTTCTATACAGGATTCACAAGTCGGCAGTGAGCCTATTGCAGAGGCTTTGAGTGGACCATCCATCACAAGTCTCTTAATCCTATCTAGACTAATATGACCATGTCTTAAGTGCCAGAGATGTGTTGATTTTATTAGATCAAAGGAGTCATTAAGTTTGATCCTCTGGGGTTCCCTAAATAGATCATTATCTATTTTAGTGTCTAATAGCAAAGGTTGTGTAGGATAAACATAGTATAAACCATTCTTTAAACATGCATTAGTGACAAATGAATTCGAAGAAGTAATACAAATTCCATTATCAATAAACTTTAAATAATAATTCTGCTAAACAATTTGAGCTGCATATATTAAGTTTTTCTCAAAGGAAGGAACATAATACACATTATTCAAATTTAAAGTTCTATCTTCGAAAGACAGTGTCACGGATCCCACAGCCTTAGCCGACATCAACCTCCCATCACCCCACTTGAAGCATAAATCGCCATCCTCTAAGCTTTTGCTTTTCCTGAACCCATTCAAGGAACAACAAATTTGGTTAGTAGCAGTGGAGTCAAGAATCCACAATGATACATTATCAGCTACAAAACAAGCTTCTTTAATCAGTACAATACCTTTCCCTTTAGCCTTGAGGTAGGCAGGAAAATATATATGCTAGAGTCTCTCATCGATGTGAATCTCCTTCATCAGCTCGGTAACAGCTTACCCTAGCTTATTGATGGAGTAGTTCATCTTGAAAGTATCGAAAGATTCAATTAGTGTTTCTAAGATCATATCTATTTTGATTTCTCCATTAATCTCAGATCCAAAGATTTCCATGTCACTGAGATAACTTATGATCAATATAATGTGTTCTCTAATAGGAGTCTTAGCTTTCATACGATAGTTTACAAACTATCGAACCGCTTGTTATCTAATGTGACGCCTTTGCCCTTCAAACCTCTCATAGAGATTGAAGAGAATGGTTTAGGCCGAACGAATATCACGATGATGTTGTTGCAACATATTGTTCATTGATGCTAAAAAATAGCATCTCACAATCTCATCTTATTGGATTCAGGCCGCTAGGGCGTCCTTGTCTTCTTGAGCTGAATCATCATTCATTTCAAAATGACATGGGGTGGTGAATACCTAGTTGTGCTTGTCCTTCGTAAGGACGATGTCTAGGTTACGTTTCTAATCTACGTAGTTTTTCCATTCCAGTTAATTTGAGGAAAGGATGATTGAGATAGTATTTAGAGACATGTTGATGATTCTTGAAACAATTTATGATTAGTCTTTTGTTTAGTATTTTAAATTTAATTTTATTTAGACAAGAATAAATCCAAAGGTGTTATGAACAAAATGACAATTTTACTCCTTTGAGGGAAGGCCACAAAGAGTCGCATTTCATAAGTAAATGACACATCATTAATGCATAGTCATGATGTCAATACATCAATGCTTTGACTAGCCACCTTATAAAGAAGTTTGATCACTCAAAACTTGTCGTAGGGCCTCGAGGGAGGATTACTAGAGTTTGAGTCTAAGCGTGTAACCAACAACTTAGTTCAACAAGATCTACTTTGAAAACAATCCGCCGAGGGGAGACTTGTCTCATCGTTTCACTTTTGAACGTAGCTATAAAAGCAATGTTAGGAGCAATGCGTCTATGAGTACTCTCATTTAAGAGAGGGCCACCAGGGTGACTCTTAGTCCGGCGACATGTGCACTTCACATTAGTGTTGGGGATCGCAGATTGCAAACAATAAGTACAACCCTCCCACTTAGTTTTTAGGAAAAATAAGGAGATTCTGGATTGCAAACAAGTGCAATCCTCCCACTTAATTTTTGGAAAAATGACACGTCTACTCTTGAACATATAGGAAACATGTTTCGATTAGCAAAGAGAGATAGAGTGGATCACTAGAAAAAAGAACCCTAAAATTGATATTTGTAAGGGGAGAGCAGTGTTAATGCACTAAGGCACAAGGAACATACTCGGATCTTTTTTTTTATTAATTTATTTTCCTAAGGAAAGTGTATGAGATTAATAATTCTTCACTTTTGCACTTGAATGTTTTTGAGATTAAAAATCTCCTAAAACTAATATCTTCATCTTCATGACATTTTCCTTCAAGGTGTCTTCAAGGTGGTTGAGCGCGAGAACGTCAGAAAACCTCGATAGCATTGAGAAGAGGGGAGAAGGCTTGGAGTCGCAAAATCCGGATTAAAAAATCTGGACTCGCGGGCTGCCGTACACCTCGGACTTAAAAGGTCATAAATGATCCATCTTGTATCCGATTAAACTAAAACTAATTGCATTGGATAGCTAACTTCCGTTCCTTTAATTTGATTTAAGAACTACTATTTTTTAAGGTCTGAGCAAAGAGTTATGCCCGTTTTACCGAGCTACAACAATTTGTTCATAATTTGAAAAACAATTAAAAGGTACGTCCGATCTAGGTGTAAAGAGAAAGAAGTTTATTGAAACATTTTTATTGTATGTTTTGATTTCAATTGTGTGTCATATTAACATGTTAATAATTAAGCACAATATAAAATAAAGAACATAATATAAAACATTCAATAACAAATTTAAACTAGAAGTGCAATAAAGTAGTTTAAACTGTGTACAAAAAATTTCAAACTTGTCAAAAAATTGATTTGGAGTATGCTACCTATAAAATAATTAAAAACTGTTTTTAATGTATTTATATAGCATATTTAACAACCGAGCTATAACAATTTGTTCATAATTTGAAAAACAATTAAAAGGTACGTCCGATCTAGGTGTAAAGAGAAAGAAGTTTATTGAAACATTTTAATTGTATGTTTTGATTTCAATTGTGTGTCATATTAACATGTTAATAATTAAGCACAATATAAAATAAAGAACATAATATAAAACATTCAATAACAAATTTAAACTAGAAGTGCAATAAAGTAGTTTAAACTGTGTACAAAAAATTTCAAACTTGGCAAAAAATTGATTTGGAGTATGCTACCTATAAAATAATTTAAAACTGTTTTTAATGTATTTATATAGCATATTTAACAAGTGGATCTAGTCAACACAAATTTAATTTTAGAGGTCGTACCAAAAAATTAAAATTTTGTAAGATCTAGTCATTGAAAAACCATTATTCAAGCAAATTTAGAAAAGAAATTTCTTATAATGATTTTAAATAACATGTACATGCTTAACTTTGACCATAACTCTGATACCATTTGTTGGAATATGTCTGGGATTTAAGAAAAATTTATCATTAACACATTAATGGCGGAATATTAAAATTTCTTTTACTAGTAAAACAAATTTTACTAACCTAAACAAAGTGCATATACATGTTATGACTAAAAACATTATTTAATCTACTTGAATACTAACATTTCTTGTGTCTTCAAACTTGATGCATCTTGGGAAAGGTTGATATTCTCTTCTAACTTGATTCTTTCAAACCTAAATGAGAACTTGAGAAACCTAAGGTTTCTATTACAAGAGTCTATAGAGGTTTAGAAGGATTTGTGTGTGGGCACAATTAAACAATATGAACCAAGAACAATTTTTGGATCATAAGCTAACTCTCTAGATCAAGTATGGATCTAGGTGCAAAATAAAAAGGATTATTTTCTAGAGAGAGAGAGGGTCGGCCAAGAGCAAGAGAGAACAAGGCAAAAGCTTAACCTTTCACATCTCTATGTGAGGCTCTATTTATAGGAGAAGGAAAAGTCTATAAAGGTCAATTATTCATTCATGAAAGAATAATATATTCATGACACAATATTTGATTTTCCCTTCCCCTTTCTCTCCTTAGTTGGCCGGCCATACACTTAGAGTAAGGAGGAAATTTATTTCCTCACTTAGCTTATTTATTTCCTTCTTAAGGAAATTCATTTCTCTTTTTCCTTTTGGGTAATTATTTTTATAATTAAAGGAAAATAAAAATCTTCTCTTTTATGCATGTTGGCCGAATTCTAGCTAGGGAAGGGGCATCTAGATGCTTCCTTATTTCTTTTAAGATGATTCTTAAAATACCCAAAAATGTAGAATTGTAATTGCACAAATAACGAAATTAATTTCATAATGCATTAAACGAATTTTCGGCTTTAGGAAATAATTTATATTTTCATCATATGAAAAAATTCAAAATCTTATTTTGACATTCACATCATTTTATGTTGATGTGGAAAAAAAATACCCTTTAGACATTTTCAGAGAAAAAGTGTAGTTCAACATTTGAACTTATTTTGACTTAACTTCTAGTTTAACAATCCTACTCTAATGACCTGTAATAGTGACCTTATGGATCCAAATGAAAAAAGCTTGAGCTTCTATACTCAGACTCAAAAGTTCATAAACATTTTCCGGGTATTAGTTTAATGTCAACTGACTCCACTAAAGAGTTGACACTGAGAATCTCTCGGTTCAAATGAATTTATTTTCTACTCAAATTCAACTTAATTATATTGAGTGGATCCATTGAATGTATCTATGTTTACCCTTCATGAATATCATCAACTAGTTGGGATTTATAAAATTACCATTTTCCCTTCTAGTTGTTACATTCTCAACACCTTTAGTACTTGTGAATAAGTTTGAAACAATGTATTGACAAGGAGTTAACAAGTCACATTGTTTCATCCAAATAAACTCGCTACTTAATTTTGGATATTGCGCAGTTCATTTATTCACAATCCAAGTAATAAAGCATGAGGTGATATATGAGAACTTCACAAAGTTGGGTCATGACCTCTTCATAACTTAATATCTCCCTAATAGGCCTTGTCTAGATCACGCAATGGATCTAGGATATGACTTTCTCAAATGAGATTATTAATGCTATGAAATGACATGTCTCATTTCAGGATTTAGGTAAGCATGATGCGATTCATACATAGTGACCTTGAGATAGAAGATGATAAATGATTTGTTCTTCCATTGTCTCTAAAGGTTCACTGGTCAATTCAGTATCTTCGAAAGATATACTGGAAGAACTATAGAGTTCCTAACTCTCTATACCTCGTAACCAGACATCATAGATTCTTCCAAAAATCATACTAGGATCAATAGTCCGTTGATCTTTAGATTACGAATATATCGTTTTAGTCAAACCATGAAGAGTTTGTTCACGCAAATCTACATTTGTCTCTTCATACATTGTTAGGTTTGATTAAGGACTATAAGACTATTGAATATCATAAATCTTCAATCAAACTAAAAAGGAATGACTTTTCTTGATTTAATCAGCAAATTATAATAAGGACTTTACAAAGATTTATATATTACATCAATATGTAAATAACAATCTTCTTGTGGGCATCTCCGCCAACAAACTCCCACTTGACTCAAAGAAGATGAGAGTAGTCCTTCATGCCTAATCCGTCTCGATGTTGGTTGAAGACCTTGTTGGATAGGGCCTTGGTGTAAGGATCTGCCAGGTTCTCAACCGTTGAGATTTTCTTCACCTCCACGTCTCCGCGCTGCACGATCTCTCGAATCAAATGGTATTTCCTCTCAATATGCTTAGAGCGCTTATGGCTTCTAGGTTCCTTTGAGTTAGCAATAGCCCCACTATTATCACAATAAAGTGTCATGGGCTCGTTGACATTTGGAACAACTTCCAAATGCTTAAGGAATTTTCTAAGCCATACAGCCTCTTTGGATGCTTCACAAGCAGCCACATATTTTGCTTCCATGGTGGAGTCAGCCATGCAAGATTTCTTGATACTCCTCCAATACTTGAAGGTTATGAAGTGTTTGTAGCCTCCTATTGCCTTGATGTTGATCGGCCCACATACATAATTATGTACGAGTTCCAATACTTGTGTGCCTCTTAGACCTTTCGATGAGAAAGTTTTCTTGGTAATTTTGTCTTCAAAACAGGATTCACTCATGGGGATGGATCCCACGCTTAGAGATTTCAAAGGAACGTCCTTTGTCAATCTCTTAAACCTTTCTAGACCAATATGTCCAAGACGTAAGTTCGATAGATATGTGTCATTGGTTTCATCACTATGAAACTTCTTACGGTTCCCTAGTGAATTGTCATTTACTTCAGTGTCCAAGATAGTCGGCTCATTTGGATACAAATAATATATTGAATCAACACGATGAACTTTAGTGATAAACGAATCATCAAGATAAATTTCAATACCATTATTGATTTTAAACTTGAAAAAATGACCAAAAGAAATAAGATTCTTGCAAAAACTCCGGAGCATAATAAACATTATTCAATAATCAAGTTGTATTTCCAAAATTAAGCTTTATGGTCTTGATCGTTTGAACGTGAACTCCTCACCACTCAAGCGTCGATTTTTCCTGAAACTATTCAAATTACACACAATATAACCTGAAGACCCGCATTCTAATATCCAGGGTGATTCTTTATTTGTCGTGTAACATGCTTGAGTGACAAAATTCATACCTTTTCCTTTGAAAATCTTGAGATAGGTAGGACAGTTCCTTCACCAATGGCGGACTTCTCTGCAATGGTGACACTTTTGTTTAGATTTTTCCACCTTTGCGACGTCCTTGCGCTTACTATCTACACCCTTCTTGTAAGGCGTCTTGCATCTATTTCTGTTGGACTTTTTAGGACCTCTCTTCACCCTCTTAGAACCATAGGCGGAAGCCGTATGTTAAGCAACATTGACTTCACTGTTCCTCTTCTTGTTCTTTGAAACTCCTTCACGAGCTTAAGTACTGAATAATCGAGCTTGTTGATGGAGTAGTTCAGAATGAAGCTATCAAAGGAGTGAGTCAGAGTCTCCAAGATCATGTCAATCTTGTTGACTCCATTGATCAACAATCCGAGGATTTCCATGTCGTTCAGGTGTCCAATTATTAATAGCATGTGATCCTAAACTGGATTTCTCGGCCTCATCCGGAAATTCATGAAATTGTGGATAGCTTGCTGCCTTGCCTGACGCCCACGAAATCCAAACATCTCGTCGAGATTGTAGAGAATCTCATGTGCCGTGGTTATGTCCCAATGAGATTGATGCAACACATTTCTCATAGATTCTAAAATGTAGCATCTAGCAATCTCATCGAATCTCATCCACACATAATAAGCTTCTTTGTTCTCTTTGCTCGAGTTACTACTCGGAGCAACTGGACACGGGGCTCTGAGCACGGACCTGTGCTTTACAATCGTCAGTACAATGTCGAGTTTACGTTTCCGATCAACGTAATTCTCACCCTCGAGTTTTTTTCGATTTTAAAATAGTTCTAAGTGGGTTAAACAACACTTTGCTGAAATTAAATGAAGTATATAAATTTAGCATATGCCTCAATTCGAATTATGATGCATGAACACAAATGAACACAAATGGTGTAAAAGCAATAAATAATTCATGGTCTTATGAACACAAATGATTAATTAATTTTCCTAGGGAAAACCGTAAATAATCGCCTTTCATAGTCGTCACACATAAGTATTTAGTTTGAACCATCCAAGAAGTCACAACTTCTAGTTCTTACTAATTATCATAAACTTTGGTCACTTATTTTTAACGCATAGCCTCTATGAGAGGATTACTTTAAAACACAAGTCTAAGTGTGCAACCGACTCATGGGCCTTTATCCAAGTCACTTTGATAACGGTTTTCCTAGGGGAGATCCCACTTCGTAATTTCTCTTTAAGGCTTAGTTCAATAACAATTGAATTAATGAAGTGATTTCGAAGAACTCCCATTGAAGGGAGGATCACAATGGGTGACTCTTAGTTAATCAAAGACAACGGTAATTTAATTTATGTCGGGGACTAAAGGAATGGTTGCCGGGAAACAATTTTCATATATCTATCTCGCTCTCTCTAGCGTTTTCCGACTCTCTCACTAGGGGAAGGGCAGAGTCTTGTTCAAAATTGGCATAGGATTTTGAGAGAAAAATACCTCATTTTAAATCAGGGAGAACGGGTTTAAGTTAGGTTAAAATCCAATAATGGCCCGTTAGTCAAAATTAAGCCCATTAAACATTTTAAATGAGACTAAATAATATTCCAGCCTATATAAAACTATATATGGCCGACCATATCAATATTTTAATACTCCAAATGTATTTGATTTATTTCGAAATTAATATTTAATTAAATTATAATATCTCATTGATTTAATGACATGTCATTGATTTTGTTCATACTATGCAAACAATTACGAAACGATAAAATATTTATTTTAATCTTTTATTTATTTGAATTTCAAAATTGTAATATTATCAATATAGTTATACAATATGATTTATTAAATAAATGTAATTATAAATAACCAATTATTTATCTAATTACGATAAAAAAATAATTTTCATGGTGTAAATCACAATTTACATTCAATGTGAAAATCAATTCTTACTTCACTAAAATCTCGTCCGAGAGTCTACATTGAGACCTTATGGACCCACATGAATGAAACTTTAGAAAAAAAAATTTGGACACAAAAGTTCACAAATTTTTCCCGACATTTAATTATTAATATTAGTCGATTACACTAAAGGACTAATATTGAAACTCTCTCAGTTTATATGCATTTATATTTATGTTTGATGTGATAAAACTATTCTACACATGGTCCACGGTGTATTTTACGATATTACCCTTTGTGTGTATTATTAACTCTAAAGAATGTAAATTACTGTTTTACTCCTGAGTTATTATTTCACCAACTTCTTTGTTATTTGTGAACGAGAATAACATAAAATGAGACATGTCAAATGTTTTATTACAAGAATGTCCTTGAATACCAGGTTCGGTTTATTCGTTCACACTCTCATAACAAAGCATGGTGTGATACTAAAGCCTTTGCATTCTTGTAACACAAATTTCATATATGTGTATCACATAATTCAACTAAAGCTTTAGCATTCTAGTCATGAGATGGTATATTCTCGAGTCTGTATTTAGCATTTCTTTTGTTGATGACAGTTTTAGGGTGTAGACATTTATGCATAACATAATCTTAAATTAGAATGAATATTTAATTTTATTTAAACTTTTAGGAAAAAAAATATAATTGTATCAAATGTCTTTTATTTCCTTTGTGGCCACATCTCCCAACAATCCTTAGATCTGAGATTGATGGAATTACCAAAATAGATATGATATTGGAAACTCTTCCTGAATCTTTTGATACTTTCAAGCTGAACTACTATATGAATAAGCTAGGGTACATTGTTACGGAGCTCATGAAGGAGCTTGACATCGCTGAGGGACTCTTGAAGAAAAAGAGGAACCATGGAGTGGCTCATGCTACTGCGCACAAAGCCTCTACCTCTATATATAAGAAGAGCCCTCATAGAGCCGAGAAGAAGAACCCTATCAAGGTTTTAGAAGAAGAAGGTGCCCTGGGCTATCAAGGTGGACAAGTCTAAGGACAACTGCCACCATTGCAATGAGTCCGGACACTGGCGTAGGAATTATCATGCGTACCTCACGGCTAAAGGGAAAGATATTGTACTTATTGCCAAAACTTGTTTAGTAGCTGATAATGTATCTTCATGGATTCTTGACTCACAGCTACTAACCATATTTGTTGTTCCTTGAATGGTTTTAGGAAAAGGAAAAGCTTAGAGGATGACGTCTTTTGCTTCAAGTGCGGTGATGGGAGCTTGGTATCTGCTAAGGTTGTGGTATCTGTGTCATTGTCTTTTGAAGATGAAATTTTAAATTTGAATAATGTTTAATTTGTTCCTTTCTTTGGAAAAAAACATGATATGTGTAGCTCAAATTTTGAGCAAAATCATTATTTAAAGTTTATTGATTATGGAATTCACATTTCTTTTTCCAATTCGTTTGTCACTGATGCTTGTATGAACAATGGTTTGTACTATATTTATCCTACACAACCTTTGCTTTTAGAAACTAAAATAGATAATGATCTAGTTAGGGAACCAAAGAGGATCAAACTTAATGACTCCTCTGATATAATAAAATCAACACATCTTTGACCCTTAAGACTTGACCATATAAGTGTAGATAAGATTAAGAGACTTGTAAGGGATGGTCTACTCTAAGCCTCTGCAATAGGCTCACTGCCGACTTGTGAAACCTGTATAGAAGGAAAAATAATCAAGCGACATTTCTCTAATAAAGGTCGAAGAGCCGTAACTTACTGAAACTAGTACATTCTGAGGTATGTGGTCCGATCAGAAATCAGGCATGGGGAGGATACAAATACTTTGTTACCTTTACCTTTGATTACTCAGGCATGGATTTTTCTATTTGTTCGATTACAAATCCGAGACCTTTAACGTATTTATGGTTTTCTTGACCTTAGTGGAAAGAAAACTGGCAAACAAATCAAAACCCTTCGATCAGTTCGAGGTAGTGAGTACTTTTCTGAAGTTTTTGATGACTTTCTTATCTATTTTAGCTTACTTCACCTGGCACACCTCAACAAAACAGAGTGTCGGAAAGAAGGAATTGAACTCTAGAGGAGATGGTTAGATCAATGATGAGTTACTCATCACTCCCTAATTCCCTTGGGGATATGCTCTCAAAACTGCAACATACATTCTGAACCATATTTCGTCTAAAAGGGTTCATGGTACTCCTTATGAACGATGGAATGGGCGTAAAGTAAGTTTAACCCACATCACAATTTTGGGTTGCCCTACGCATGTGCTAAGGAAAAAGACTAGCTAGTTGGTTAGTAGGTCAGAATTATGTGCGTTTGTTAGATATCCAAAGGAAACCAAAGGTTTCATATTCTATAGTCCTGAGGATGACAAAACGTTTGTTAGAACTAATGCTCGTTTCCTTGAGGAGGACTTTATGAAGAAGACGAAATTTAGAAGAAAAATTGTGCTTCAAGAAAATTTGGGTGAGCATGCTTCTACCTCATCTTTAAGAATTGTTCTTATCCCAGCTGAAATGCAACCTAACAATTCACAATATCGTCAAGTAAAACTTCAACGTAATGGGAGGGCTTCTCAAAATCCCGACATGTACATGTCCTACGGCGATACTCTCGTAGGCGTCTCTAACATGGATGACACTGTTTCTTATGCCAAGCAATGGCTGGTTATGAATCAAACATTTTGCTTGACGTGATGAAATTTGAGATGCATTTGATGTATTTCAACAAAGTCAAGAAACTTAAAGACCTACCTGAAGGGGGCAAGGTTGTATTTCAGGTATTGTATGTCGATGATATATTACTCATTGGTAATTATGTGGTTAAATTATCTGAGGTTGAGATATGGTTAGCAAAGCAAATCGGTATGAAGGAACTAGGGGAACCTGCGTACATTTTGGGGATTCAAATTTTTCAAGATTAAAAGATTCTGACCCTGTCGCTCTCCCAAGCATCTTATATAGATAAGGGGATGGATCGCTTTGCTATGCAAAACTCTAAGAAGGGTTAGACCCCCTTCAGACACATAGTCTCTCTCTCTCTAAGGATAAGTCTCCTAAGACTTCGCAAGAGATCGAGGACATAAGAAAGATTCCCTATCATTCAGTCGTAGGAAGTCTCATGTATGCTATGTTGTGCAATAGAACGGATATATGTTTCGATGTTGGCGTAGTTAGCAGTTCCAATTCAATCCTAGACCCGAACATTGGATTCCAGTTAAGCATGTTCTTAAGTATCTTCGTAGAACTAGGAACTTCATGCTTACATATTCAAGTACTGACCTGACTATGACGGGGTATACCGATACCGAATTTCAGGTGGATAAGGATTCCAGGAAGTCCACTTCAGGATCTGTGTTCATCCTGAATTGTGGATCTGTTGTTTGGAGGAGTATCGAGGAATCTTACATTGCTGACTCCACCATGTAAGCAAAAGATGTGGCTGCTTGTGAAGAATCCAAAGAGGTTTTATGGCTTAGAAAAGTCCTTAAGTAGTTGGAAGTCGTTCCAAATGACAACGAGCCCATTACACTTTATTGTGATTATAGTTCAAAGGAACCTAGAAGCCATAAGCGCTTTAAGAATATTGAGAGGAAATACCATTTGATTAGAGAGATTATGCAGCACAGAGAAGTGGAGGTGAACACGATCTCAACGGTGGACAACCTTGAAGATCCATTCACCAAGGCCCTATCCAACTAGGTCTTCGACCAACTTCGAGATGGATTTGCCAAGTGGGAGTTTGTTGGCAAAGATGCCCACAAAAAAATTATTTATTTGCATATCGATGTAATATAAATCTTGTTGCGAGTCCTTCTAAATTAATAAAATTGGAAACTTTCATTTATATATTTTTGTTTGTTTGAAGCTTTATGATATTCAATAGTCTTACAAGGCATCGTGCTTATGTAAATCCTAAAATGAGACATGTCATTTCATAGCTTACATATTCTCATTTGAGAAAGTCAAATTCTAAGTCAACTCTATGATCCAGACTAGACTAATTGGTGAAATATTGAGTTATGAAGATGTCATGAACTAGCTTTGTGAAGTTTACATAGATATAAAATTCATGTACAAGATTACTACATAGCAATGTATATTACCGTATGCTTTATTACTTGGATTTTGAATAAATGAACCGCGTAGTATCTAAAATTAAGTAACGACTTTATTTGGATGAAACAATGTGACTAGTAAGTTCCTCGTCAATACATTGTTTGTAAATTATACACAAGTAACACATGATTTGAACTTAATAACAACTAGAACGGTAAAATTGTAAATTTTATAAATCTCATCTACTTGGTGATATTCATGAAGGGTAATCATAGATAACATTCAATGGATCCACTCATCATAATTAAGTTTAATTTGAGTAGAAAATAAATTCATTTGAACCGAGAGATTCTCAGTGTCAACTCTTTAGTGAAGTCAATTGACATTAAGCTACTCAGAATAAGTTTGTACATTTTTTAGTTTAAGTATAGTAGCTCAGGCTTTGTTCATTTGGATCTATAAGATCATTGTTACAAGTCATTAGAGTATGACTGTTAAACTAGAAGCTAAATCAATATAGGTTCATGTTGGAATGGTGCCCACAAAGGAGATATTAGACATTGAAATACATTTGTATTTAATTTTACTGATACATTAATATAAATAAATATTTATTCTTTATTATGTTTGTGTTTATGTATGAATGCTAGGCTCTGAAACTTTCATCAACGAAAGGGGTGCTAAGTACAGACTTGACAAGATAACCCTTTGTGACTAGTTTAAACATTTGTTCGCAATCTTAAGATGGATAGAGCAATTGAATCTAAGTAATGATTGTTTAAATGAATAATGATATATTATCTTGTGATATAAAGAGTTATGACTCTGTGTTTTATTCTTGATATCTTATAGAAGATATTGAACAAGATCGGTGATACTTAGAAGCTCGAGATAAAACGATTTAACGACTCGAAACTTCAAGATCACATACGAGGGGTACTTTGGTACTTAACTAAATCGTAAAGTGAATATATATAATTGATATTACACTTTATGACATTTGTTTTTCAATGGACAATGACTAAGTTTTAGTTTCATCTGACCCGACGATTGGTGTCATAAGGTCAGCATATTGGGTTATATGATTCACAGATATGGAATTCATGTTGAAACAATTCAAATGCATTAGTATCACATTATACTTTGTTATGAGAGTGTAAATGAATAAACCTGATCAGGTATTCATCGAATAAGAACATGCTTTGATTAAAACATGTGACATGTAAAGACATCTCACTCTATGTTTTTCTCATTCACAAATAACAAAGGAGTTGGTTAAATAATAACTCAAAGGGTAAAACGGTAATTTTACATTCCTTTTAGTTAATGATACACATGAAGGGTAATATCATAGAGTACTCTGTGGATCGTGAGAAGAATTGTTTTGTCACATCAAACAGAAAATATACGCATATGAACAGATAGAGTCTCAGTACTAGTCTTTTAGTGGAATCGACTAATATTAAGAATTAAAAGACGGAAAAGGGTTGTGAACTTTTGACTCCGATCTTTATTCTAAAACTTTGTTCATATGGGTCCATAAGGTCTCAATGATAGACACTTGGAAGAGATTAAATGAACAAGAATAATTGATTTACTCATTAAATATAAATTGTGATTTATATCGAGAAAGTTATTTTTTAAGTAACTTAATAAATAATTAGTTATTTATTGTTACATTTATTTGTTGAATCATAATAGTACACTTGAGTAATTCAAATAAATAAAAGAAGAAAATAAATAATTTCTCATTTGGTACTTATTTGAAAAGTATGAAATTATTTAATGAGATGTCATTAATAAATGAGAGTTCTAAATTAATTAAATTTAGAAATAAATCAAAAGAATTTGGGAATAAAATAAATCATTGTGGCCGAGTAAAAGAGGGAGAGTTGGCCGAGAATTTCAAGTGATATGGTCATGGGTTTGACTCAACTTAAACCCGTTTAACTTGTTTATAAAAAGGCTTAAAAAACCCTAACCACTTAATCTCGTAACCCTAATATTTTCGGCCAAGAAGTATCTCCCTCTCCCCTTGTGACACACAGCTGAAATCCCTAGAGGAACAAAAGGAGAAAAAATTGTTTTCATCCCCTCTTGAGTGATTCCTTATTCCCGAGAATTCATAGACGAGCCCACCCTCTCAATCTCATTGAACTCCTCGTGTTTTATCGTTGACTCTTTATTATGGTGTTTGGCGTTTTTAATTCTAAAAATTATGATTTTTAGAATTAAATTTGAAGTCCAAACTGGCGAGAATCATCCTATCCGGCGAGATCCTCCCTGTCTCGCGATACCTACAAGCGAATAGGTCCTACCCTGTGACTTCCCAGTCAGGCGAGAATCCTATCCGGCGAAGGTCCCAATCCGGCAAAAGCATCCAGGTCCCAGTCCGGCGAAGGTCCCAGTCCGGCGAAGACCTCCCTGTCTGGCGAAGGTTCCCAGTCCGGCAGATCTCCCAGTCCGATGAAGGTTCCCAGTCCGGTGAAGGTCTCCCTGTCCGGTGAAGGTTCCCTGTCCGGCGATTTTTTACCCTCTCCGGCCAGCGGGTGTCTAGGGCAATCCGACAAGGCTTCTTCAATAGTTTGACACTGTGTGGCCTTCCGGAGATAGCTAACAACGTCGGGATTGTTTACAATCTCAATTGTAAGTAATTCTCAACGATTTGGATGCATTTTAAATATATAAATTGTTTATATAGGTTGATAGTGCGTTCAATTGTTTCTTAACATGTTTTAATAAATTTGTTTATTAACATGTCAATAAATTTTAATGCCTAGGTTGTATAAATATATTAAAAATAATTTTTAAAATATTATATCTAATTATATATTTCCGCTACATAGGATGTGTTATATAATTAAATAGTTTAAATTGTTAAATAAATTCCAACGTTTAGAAGCGACATTGTCGCTTCTAAAAGTAATACCCGCCAAATAAAGAAGCGACTTTAGAAGCGACATTGTCGCTGCTAAATGTCAAAATGAAATTTTTTTATATTTAATTAATTTAAATATTAAAATTTAAATTTATTATTAATTAATTAAAATTTGTTTGAAATATAATTAAAATTAATTATAATTAGGATTTGACATGACGCTGAATGTTAAAATTAGGAAAGTTGTGAGATTTGAGAATTATTGGAAAATATACATAGTATATAGGAGTTAATTGTTGAATTTATCGGAAAGTTGTTGAATTTAGGTATTCCTAATTAATGATTTGTTTGATCGATTGATATTACTTAAAAATTTACAGAAATTTTGGCAGAGTTTCCCTAAAATATTGACAAACCAAAAACCTAAAATTTGTACAAAACAAATATATACCAACCAGAACTATCCTATTGTACATATTCAAATTAATTCATTTCAACATATTTAAATTATTAACATATTTCAGTTAATTCATTTCATCATATTTAAATTATTAACATATACAAATTTACTTAAATTCAACATATTCAAATTAACATATTCAACTAAACTTTTATTCAACATTCAAATCAACATCTTTAAATTAACATATTCGACTAACTTAAATTTAACATATTGAACTAAACTTAAATTCAACATATTTAGATTAACATATTCAACTAAATCTAAATTTAACATATTCAATTAATATATTAAACAACATAATTAACATAAAAATAACCTTGTGAGAGGAAACGAGCAAGGGCGAACTAGATAGAGGTCACTACGAGGGTGCGATCAACTTGACCAAAACGCAAAAATCTAAATAAATATTAAAACCATATTATAACAAAACTAACAATTAACACTATATAAAACATATTAATAAACTAAAAACAAATTAACAAAACTTACCCGAAGATATGAGCGACGAAGGTAGCAAATGGAGGAGTTGAAGATTCGGCCGGAGGAGACTCGGAGGCTGCGAATAATGCTAGAAAAGTGTTAAAATTATAAACAACGAATTATACTAGACTCGGAGACAAAAGAGAACCTCCCTGATAGACACCGGCGGAGGGAGAGATTCGGCTGAAGGCGGCGGAGGGCGGGCAGACGAGGCTCGGCCGGAGGAGGCGGAGGACAAGCCTGAGGAGGGAAGGCCGGAGGAGGGAGCTGTCGGCTGGAGGAGGGGAGGGAGGAGGAGGCCGGAGGAGGAGAGGGAGGCCGGAGGAGGAGAGTGAGGCCGGAAAAGGGGAGGTCGGAGGACAAGCCTGAGGAGGGAAGGCCGGAGGAGGGAGCTGTCGGCTGGAGGAGGGGAGGGAGGAGGAGGCCGGAGGAGGAGAGGGAGGCCGGAGGAGGAGAGTGAGGCCGGAAAAGGGGAGGTCGGAGGAGGGAGCTGTCGGCCGGAGGAGGGAGGGGAGGAGGAGGGCGGAGAAGAGGGGGGAGGAGCAGGCCGGAGGAGGGAGGGGAGGGGAGGAGAGACTGGAGGCCGGAGAAGAGGGGGGGAGGGCGGAGAAGAGGGAGGGGAAAAGGAGGGGAAAAGGAGGAGGGCGGAGGAAGGGAGGGGCGGCGACGGAGAAGGAGGGGCGGCGACGGAGGAGAGGGAGGGCGGAGGAGAGGGAGGGAGGGCTGAAAATCGGAGGGGGGGGGGGGCGGAATTTTTGAAGGAGGGGGAAGAAATGGGGAGGGAGAGGAGAGGGTCGGGACATTTTAAGCCCTAGGAACATTAGAAGCGACTTGTCGCTTCTAATGTCCTTCAACACCAAAACGACGATGTTTTGGTAAGTGAGGGCACTAGAAGCGACTTGTCGCTTCTAATGTCCCGTAGGTGAAATTTTGACGGAAAGGTTTTGGAGCCAAGGATTTTGGGTATTAGAAGCGACTAGTCGCTTTTAATGCCCAATTTCCAACACTTAGCAAAATTTTGGCAGAGAAATTTTGGATCCAAATAATTTGGGCATAAGAAGCGACAAGTCGCTTCTAATTCTCCGACATACTGAAATATTTGGCGCGGAGGGTGCAAGCCAATATTTTTTTCCTCAACTCGCTTCTAAACGTCAAAAATTACATGTTTCGGGAAAAATAAGGGTGTTTAGCCATACTGAAATAAGGCTTCTAAATGTCATTTTTGTAGTAGTGTTTGTGGGCACCAATCCCAACACAAGAAGCAGTAAATAATTCTTAATCTATATATTTCCCAACAATGATTAAATTAGTGGACACTCCTCACATTGAGTAAATACAATTCTAGTATAAATGAGAGATCAATCTTGTACTACATTGTGGAGTATTGATCAAGGTTAAATGAATTGCTCGAATTAGAGAAAGAACGGTTTCATCTTGTTGTTTGGATTTTTTTAGCTCATGTTACTACGTCCATAGTTCTCTATTTGGCTTGATAAACCTAGTAAGAACCCTCTGGTTGTTGACAACATTTATTTGAAATACGCATAGAAAAATAATATTCTAAGTAGAATTGTTTATTTATTTATTGGTCATGCAAATAATAAATTACTTATTTATTTATTTATTTATTTATTGTTGAATTAAGTAATTAAAAAATAAAATTGGATTTAAAATAATAGGATTATAAGTCCAAAATCTGAAATCCAATTTAAATGAACTAAATTATGGATCAATGAGGCACCTTTGGATATGCTCAATTTTCCCTTGTGGCATGACGTATGGCCACCCCCTTATGGAAGGAATCACGTAAAAATTATAAATATTGCTTCTAAATGAAAAATTATTTGCTAAAATACGCCCTCTATATTGCGAGATATTATGAAAGAAATATTATCTTATAATCTCTCAACATATAAAGTATTTTATCCTAGATATTGATCTTTGAGAATTAGATAAAATTTAGATTCATGACATGAAATTCAATATCTAAGGTTAAATCTACAATTAAAAACAAATCATTAATTCCAAATATCTCTAATATATTTCCTATTTATTACTAAAAGTAAATGGCAAACGAAGCAATATTTAACCCAATTTAAATTTTAAAATCTCGGTGTCCCTCTCCCCATTGACATTTGCTCTCATAATGATTAATTAGCTAATCAATATAAGTACGGATAATTATCTTATTATATCGTAATTGTTTATTTATGCATTTAATGACTGTATGAGGTGTCCAAAAATGCCAATAGTTTGTTGACCTGAAACCTCCCAGGATTATACTTTTGGGAGAGCTAAAAGTTGTCAAACATAACACTCATGGCATTGTATTCATTTTCCTATATATCCCTCATCAAAGTTGCTCGCTCATTATTTTTTACATATCCGAGACATTTCTCCCTGGCAGCTTACTAAAAAATTTCGTGATCATGTAATAACTCTTAAAAAGAAGAGCAATAGAGTCATAACGAACTTCATTGGAGTATAAAATACGTTATCACTTTGTATGCGAAGAGAACTTTTGTGCATGTTCTCAAATATAGGCAAAGTCAATTCATAAGTCATGAGAGACACAATAGGTTCGTCAACTTTCATAGTACACAAATCTAGCACCTCTTCGATAACAATGACTTTCATTTGAAATCTGGAAGGTAGAGATCTCAAGATCTGTAGAAAAGTTAATCATTGGTCATAGGAACACAAAGCGTGTAAGATTCATTTGTAGTGTCAAATATGTGAACATTAAACTCGGCTATAGTTTATGCTTCAACCTTGTTCAATGCTTCAAATTGTGTTGTGGAAATTGAAGCTTAAAATTTCTTAAGACATGTTGCTTCTAATGTATTCCAATTAATTCACAAGAAAAATTTGGAATAGAGGGTAGCCGCTTCTAGTGGTACCGCAGTGGTTTTTATTTTGAGTAGGACGAAATATTTTTAATTTCTTATATTGTAATTTGTGTATTTTAATCAAAGCTATTAAAAAACATAATATAAATATTAAAAATTTACTAAACCATAATTTAAAGCTATGAAACATAACCATATATTATGGCTCATTAGTTTAAGCATTCAAAACACAAAATATAAAGTTTAAGCATTCAAGACACAATATATAATTTTAAGCATTCGAAAGTTTGGCTAACAAAATAAGTAACAAATTTTTTCATCTTCTTCTGTTCTCTGCATCCTGCACGTTCTCCACAATTTCTCAATGGTTCTTGTCCGGGCTCATCAACCTCAAGGTCAGTATTTGGTGCTCGATTTGCGGAAGATGAATGATCGTCTTGTCATCGACGTGCTTGGTCAGGAGTGCGATGTAACGGCGAGCTCAAGGCTCCATTACATGATATAATCTGGCTCATTTAATCCATCAACTATATCTCTCATGGCTCCTCAAAGTTCTAAAACTCTTTGTCCCGCACGGAATTCAAGTATCCTGCAAAAGATCCTTCCTAGAAGTCGTGGTCCTGGCTTATAGCAAAAAACGCGCAATCAATGGTCCAATTCTTATAGCTAAATCACGTTGCATGTCAAGGATCTGAGCCATAACACTCTCCACGATAACCTCTTGGCTCGGATTTTTACCAAGTGGATAAACATTTTGTCAGTAACCATTTAATTTTGCTTTGATGCGAGCCTACATATAGACTATTTACAAAATTAATTATTATAATTGAAGATAATAGCTGAAAATCTAAAAAATAATATTTATATTTACGTGTTATCTGAAAATTTATTATTGAGACCTCATGCACCCAAATGAACGAAGATTTAGAATAAATATAGAATAAATTCAGAAACCTTTCCCTACTTTTAATTCTTAATATTGAACATCTCAAAGTTCACATGCATTTATATTTTCGTTTGATGTGATGAAACTATTCTTCACACGATCCATGGTGTATTTTACGATATTACTCTTTGTGTGTATCATTAACTCATAGGAATGTAAAATTACCGTTTTACCCCTAAGTTATTACTTCACCAGCTCATTTGTTATTTGTGAACGAGAAAAATATAAAATGAAATGTCACAACATGTCACATGTTTCATTCAATGAATGTTTTATGCGTTAAATATCATACCCGGTTTATTCGCTCAGACTCTAATTACAAAGTATGGTGTGATATTAATGTCGTAGCATTCTTGCAACACAAATTTCATATCTGTGAATCACATAATTCAACGAAACAGTATTATGACACCAATCGTCGGGTCGATGAAAATTCATTTTGACATTGTCCATTGATTAATCAAATAGCATAACGTGTTACGAGAAAGTATGTATTCACTTCAAAATTTAGGTAACTACTAAAATACTCCTCATATGTGATTTTGAAGTTTCGAGTGATTGAGCGATTTTATCTCGAACTTCAAAGTGTCACATGTCTTATCAATGTCTTTATCAAGATATCAAGAATAAATTACAAAGTTACAAATCTCTATATCACAAGATAAGATATCGTTAATTTATTCAAACAATCATTACTCGGATACGATTGCCCAATCGATCTTCAGATTGAGAAGTATTATTTTAAACTTAGTCATAAGAAGGTATCTTGTCAAGTCTGTACTTACCACTTTTTTCGTTGATGACAGTTTCAGAACGTAGACATGTATGCATAAACACAATCTTATATAAGAATAAATATTTAACTTTATTTAATTTTCAACAAAAGGAATACAAAGTGTATTAAATGTTTATATCTCTTTTGTGGGCACAAATCTCAACATTTTCTCCAAAACAGACTTTTTCTTCTAAACCTAAAACAAGGCAAGTTATTTCTTCTACATCTCACTCTTGGGTGGCTTCTTCTGCAGCGTGTCCCACATCAACACTTTGACTAGGGGAATGATTTTCTTCTTCAAGAGCTTTTCCTAGCGATTGGGGATTGTAATGGATGGCCCTTCTTGTATGAGTTCAAGTGAAATCCCAATCTATTGATTTTGTAGCACATGTGTCAAACAAATACTTCCGGATCATCGATACGTCTTGCCTAGCACTACCACAAAAAGCCATTAGAAGCCATAAAGATATAAAAATCGGTTTGAAATACTTCTATAAATTGTTGGCATATGTGTCAATCTGACCACCTTTCTTGAGCTTCTATTCGTGCTATCTCCTCACAGATAGGAATCACTGAGGACTCTAAATTGTTGGCATATGTGTAAATCTTTATGGGGTTATCATTCTCTTCCAATTTCTTTAATTAGCAAAATAAAATACATGTAAAGTCGCATTGATTTTTCCAAGTACAAACTAACTGATAGGAAAATATAGTGTAATCAAAGCGCTAAAATTTCTATCAGTGGCTTTATCTTTTTCTTTGTTTTCTTCGACACTCAAAACAATTAGAACCTGGCGATAAGTTTCTACTTGAATGACTAGACAGCAACTTGGAATCTGGTACTTTCAGTTCTGCACTGAGTATTTGGCGAAGCTTTTCGTTCTCTTCCTTCAGCTCATCGATGGCTCTTTGGTGCTTCAGTACCTGATTGTTCAATCACTATCAGTAAAATTATATTCTTGGAATATTTAGCATAATTTGTGATACTGTAACATAGTTCCCACAGCTTCCCAACAATAAACGCTCCCTTAAAAAACTAGACATATTTCAGTAAATTCTATCATTCAATCACACTATTTTAAGCACTTGACTTTGTGTAACTTTCGACCATGTCTAATGGGACATTCAGCCGTAAACACTTGCAAAAATGGAAAAAGCCCAAAGATCAAGACCCTTTCCCATTCTCTCCGAACAGTTGTATTTTTCTTTTTTCTTTTTTCTTTTCAATTTAAAGAATGTTCGAAAGATAATTCCAGAAAAGGTGACGAAAACCAGTCGTGTACTTGAATTGTATTGTATTGTACTGTATTGTTTGTTCTCAGAGGAACTTTTATGCACAAACAGGTTTAGTAACCAAAGTGTCCAACTTAGGCAGGGTACATTTTCAAATCCGAAGAGCTGAAAATATTTACGTGGTTGTCTCACTGACTTGTGTTGAGGTATGTGAGGGTTAGGAAATACTAAAGGCGAAAAAAACTTGTTAAAAATAAGTTGAGTTCATACGTTTCTTATATTTGAAATTACCATCGTGCATCCTGAAAAAGGCAATGGTAAGATGTGTTGTGAAATTACCATGTGAAGGATGTCATTCTCTGACCTCAACCGTGCATCCTGAAAAAGGCAATGGTGAAAAGCGCAATTAGAAATCCAAATCCGACAATATGAGTACACAACACATCGTTTCCAGTTCTACCATACTGGTCCGGAAACTTACCACTTCATTTCCTTCATTCAGGACTGGATTCTGTAGAAAACTAGTAAGAACATTCTCTGTCCGAGTCCCTGAACGTAAATCTCCTAATACACCTTTGCTTTCATATCCACTGATGCCTTTAGATGTTTGATCCGGTAACTTCGTAACTATACTCGTCAAACTCTCCATTGGATTCCGAACCATGGGATTTCCCATCACAGACATACCTCCTTGCAAGGGACTAGGAAGAACACCTTGACCAAATGATGATTCCTTACTCATTCCAAATTTCTCCATCACCTTTGTCACGGCTTGCTAGAATATCGTTTGGCAATCTTAAGTCTCATATAAAATTCAGAACAAAGTAACATTAGCTTACAAAAAGTATTCGATACTTACTGCAACACACAATTGGAGTTGAAACAATGCGCTAGGCTTTAGAGCCACCCCTGAGACAGTGCGAGCAAAATATATATATATATAAACAAAGTAAATTTTGGTCATGATACGGTTGTGGAAATGTGTTTATTACCAACTCCGAAGCCATGTCCGATGCCAACTCCACATCCAACGCCAGCTTCGATGTTCTTAGCTCCGATCTTCCTAAACTGTTCCAATGGATTAGGGATTCGAGAAATCAATATAAACTAATTCAAGTGTTCAAAATTGGGTGTGAAGTTATACTCACAGAGGAATTAACGTGTTTAGTCACACCAGAAAATGCATACGTTGCTCCTCTAGCGGCGCTCATTACCTCGTTCAGCACTGGAATTGAACCTGGTTCAAAATTTTAAACCGAGCCAATGAATATCTATGCTGTAAATATAGCTAAAATCGATGACATTGCAATTCTTCTTTACTTTACTCTAAGCCTTATTCTATGCTCCTCTAAGCCTTATTGACTCAGGTTTAGCAACGCAATGACAGATATGCACAACATCATTGTTAGAAGACAGAGTAAATAATTACGAAGAGGACATTGCTTATTCGCACTACAGCTCAAACGGGTATTTTCATTTCCAGAGTTCATATCTGGTTAGTGAGCAAAAGAAAATGCGGTTTGAAGTGAGAGTACCGAGATTAATGGGGCGACCAACGCCGATACCAACCCCACAGCCTATGCCAAAACCTGTGAATACTTGACCCACTTTGAAAACAAAAGGATTCTCGAATCGGATCCTACTACTTGTGGCCCTCTGATTGGTCGCTAATATTCCTCCATTGTCGCTACGACTATTGGTTTTGTCCATCGATTCTCTCTATAAAGCTTAAACCTTGTTAGCGCGCTCTCTCTCTCTCTCTCTCTCAAGCTGATGAAGCTCTAATCCTTCGGTTCTCTTTTTTACTTTACTCTAAGCCTTTTTATTTGAATATATAGTGCAAATTGCTCGCCTTTTTATTTTCAATATGAAGTAATTATTTCATTTATGCACCGAGAATTTAAAATAGAAAAATAATGATTAGTTTCTTTATTTTAAGTGAGATCTTATAATTGAGATTAGTTTCTTATTTTAAGTGAGACCCTATAATCAAGGTAAGTGAATTTAATTATTGATTGTCCACGTTCAAATAAATCTTTAAAGTTACCGAATATAGGGCCATCTCGAAATAATATTTTCATTTGTTTCAAATCTTTTATATCCTTTTTACTATTAGAAGCTTTTAAATTCATAGCATCAATTTACGTTAATGAAAGCTATTGACGTCCATAAAATGTGTTCTGGGTTGTTTCCAGTCAAAACATCACTGCATTGTTCAAGAAATCGTCTATGACTAATAATTTTCCTGTTTGCTATGGTTTTTAGCTCCAGGATTCATGTCCATGATGTTTTGTGTGTCAAATCAATCATAATTTAACATACCAGTAAGATAATTGTTAGATCATTTACAATGTATAATTTCTGGATGCAGTTAAACTATTTGAAAGTCAATGTTATCGGAATGCTGAAGATGAATATTTAGCAAATGAAGATATTCAAGAACCTGAAATAGTATTAATTGATGAATCGGATTCGAAAAGTTGTCCCATGAATTTCGAGTTGGAGTTGGATAATATCTTTCCTAGCAAAGAAGTCTTAAAAAACAACTATTAGTACTTTAGCGGTTATAAATAATTTTGAATTTAAGACCATTAAGTCAAAAACTACTAGATATAGAGTTGCATGTGTCAAATTTACAGTGTTCCTGTAAGTTGTACGCGGCGGTGTGTTCTATGTCTGGAATGTGGGTGATAAGAACATTTTCTAAGGCTTATTCGTGCTATAGAAAATCAGTCATTCTTAAGAATAAACATGCATCGACAAAGCTCATTAGTAATTGCGTTAAAGATTATTTTAGAGGGTTATTAGCCAATGAGATCAAGCCGGCGGGGGTTGCTGAAATTATGCGTACTTGGTTCAAGGTTGAAATTTCTTATTGAAGAGTCTAGAAGGGTCGCAAGAGTGCGTTAAGGACCTGTTGGCAAAGATGCCCACAAGAAAATTATTAAGTTGCATATCGATGTAATATATATATCTCATGAGTCCTTATTGTAATTTGCTGATTAAATTAATAAAAGTTAAAACTTTCATTCATTCTTTTTGTTTGCTTGAAGATTTATGATATTCAATAGTTTTATTGTCCTTAATCAAACCTAACACCGTATAAAGAGTCAATTGTAGATTTGCATGAACAAACTCTTCATGGTTTGCTTAAAACAAAATATTCACAATCTAAAGATCAATGAACTATTGATCCTAGTATGATTGTTGGAAGAATCTATGATCTCTGGTTACAAGGCATAGAGAGTTGAGAACTCTATAGTTCTTCCTATGTCTCTTCCAAAGATACTGAATTGACCAGTTCACCTTTAGACACAATATAAAAACAAACCATTTAACCTCTTATGTCTCAATGTCACTATGTATGAATTACATCGTGCTTACCTTAATCCTGAAATGAGACATGTCATTTCATTACTTCAATATATTCACTTGAGAAAGTTAAACTCTAGATCCAAGCTTTCTGAACTAGTGTATATGTTCTTTTACCGAACGGTTGTTGAAGAAGACGATACTTTTAAGTACTTTTTCCTTATATTTGGAGCTTATGTTTTCGGCTTCCCATTTTGTAGGCTAATTATTTCAGTGGATGGTACACTTTTAAAGAGGAAGCCAAAGCGGACGTTGCTTCTCGCTACGGCTCCAGATGGGGACAATCATTTGTTCCTGTTGGCATTTAGTATCGTGGATTCAGAAAATGGTAGTCCTGGAAGTAGTTTATGGGGCAGCTCAAATGGTTTATGGTGTTCGAAAAGATATGGCTATTGTTTCAGATAGACACAAATCAATTCAAAAGGCGGTTAACATGGTTTTTCCTGACGTAAAATGATCGTCATGCATGCAACACTTGTGGGTAAAATGAGTGTCATGCATGCAACACTTGCGACTATGAACAATTTGTAATGTTTGAATTTAGTTTTGCGTGAGACTACTGGTTGGCTTGTTGCTTGTCTTATTTTGAGTTATCTCCACCTCTTACAAAATTGGATTATCAAAAAGAGAAAACTCATCCCAAAGATGATGTTAGGGCCTACTGATACCGGTTTTAAAATCCTTAAAGACGCTCAAGAAGCAGCTCGGTCCATGAATGTGAGTTTTTTTGTTAAAATTTAATTGTTAGTTGTAGTTCATTTCTTAATGTTGAACAGTAAATCATCATCTTAATTATTATATTGTTTACAGGTTAACGCAAATAACGACAACCAGTTTGAAGTTGTCGATGTGGCAGTTCGTAGAGTTGTCGATGTTGTCATTAAGACATGCACGTGTAGGTTTTGGGAGCTTGAAGATTTTCCTCACTCCCATGCTTGCGTTGCGTATGTTGTTACTATAAGCAAGAGGGGTTTTCAACGACCTATGCACAAGATATTTTTTCAATTTCTGATGAAGATGAATGGCACTAATGCTATTGTGATAAAACTTTCAATTGAAAACGTCAAGCTGATAGGCGAAACGAAAAGAGGTATCGTTCAAAGGCAAACGTATTCACCCCCATGCACAACAATGTGAGAAATATGGCCAAATTGGACACAATAAACATAGTTGTGCTAGTTAATTTATGTAATTGTCTTTTGCGTATTAATTTGATTTTAGATTGCAATTGAATTTTTTGTTCGTGTAATTTTTTTGGAATTATTTGGCAATTGAAATTTGAAAATATTTAAATCTCTTTTTTATGTTTATTTGTTAGGTACAAGTTAAATCATTAACATTTTTCATTTTCGTAAATCATATTTAGTTTACCATGTAGGTTTTCTACATGTAATCAAATGATGATATTAATTATGACATAATTTCCTGGTTGTTTAATATAACTTAATATTAGTAAAATTACACGAGTCACGTTCTAAAAATATAAAGTTTGACAAATTACATACTTTTATCAACAAACTATGTTTTGAGTTGTGTGTGTTAATCAGTGATTGTTAAATAATTATGGTCATAATTCAACAAAAAAATAATCACTTCACGCATTGTTAATTGATGTTACATACGGCTTTATCAACAGTTGACATACCCGGGTTTCATTTTGCATCAAAACGAGGTAATATTGTTGTCTAAAATTACATATCCCAAAAATACTTGTCCCAATACGACATTCTCAAAATATCATGTTCACATGTTCATAATTTAAGTACTACAACTTGACTTATAAATGTTATGAAAACATACCCCAACCATCATAAAACTGTAGGCAGAGATGCCCAGAAGAATATTATTTATTTGCATATCGATGTTATATAAATCTCTCATGAGTTTTTATTGTAATTTGCTGATTAAACGTTCATCCATTCCTTTTTCGTTTGTTTGAAGATTTATGATATTCAATTGTCTCATAGTCCTTAATAAAAATTAACAACGTATGAAGAGACAAATGTAGATTTGCTCGAACAAACTCTTCATGATTTGCTTAAAACAAAATATTCACAATCTAAATATCAACGGACTATTGATCCTAGTATGGTTAATGGAAGAATCTATGAAGTCTGGTTATGAGGTATATAGGGTTAGAGACAATGCACTGTTAGAGACAATGTAAGAATAAATCATTTAACCTCTTTTGTTTTAAAGTTACTAATGTATGAATTGCATCGTGCTTACCTAAATCCTGAAATGAAACATGTCATTTCATAGTTTACATATTCTCATTTGAGAAAGTCAAATTCTAAGTCCACTTTGTGATCTAGACTAGAAGAACTGGTGAGATATTCATTTATGAAGATGTCATCAACTAGCTTTGTGAAGTTCTCATAAATATTGAATTCATGTACAAGATTGTTGAAATGCAATGTATATCACCTCATGTTTTGTTACTTGGATTATCCAAAATTAAGTAACTAATTTATTTGGATGAAACAATGTGATTTGTTAGCTCCTCATCAATATATTGTTTCTAACTTATTCACAAGTAACAAAGGAGTTGAGGAAATAACAACTAAAAGGGTAAAATGGTAATTTTATAAATCCGATCTAGTTGATGATATTCATGAAGCATATATAACATTCAATGGATCCACTCAACAAAAATAAGTTGAATTAATATAATATAAATTAATCTGAACCGAGAGATTTTCAGTGACAACTTTTTATTGGACTTATTTGACATTAAACTAATAGTAGGAAAATGTTTGTGAACTTTTAAGTCCAAGTATAGTAGCTCAAGCTTTGTTCATTTGGATCCATAAGGTCACTATTACAAGTCATTAGAGTATGATTGTTAAACTAGAAGTTAAACCAAAATAGAGGAAATTATATCTAGAATTTTTTTTGCCTTAAATTATGAAGATAATTGCCAAAAAAGAAAAGAGGAAATTAATTTCTTTGTGAAGGAAACAAATGTGCTAAGTGAGGAAACAAATTTCCATCACTAATGCAACAGTATGGCCGGCCATGTACTACAGAAAGAGGAAAGAAAATCAAATATTGTGGCATGAATACACAATAGGAAATGGTAATTACCCTTTCTTGTATTTCCTTCTCCTATAAATAGATGGTCACATTGAGATGGAAAATTAGCTTTTTGCTCTTCTGCTCTCCCTCTTGGCCTACCACTCTTCTCTCCTTGTCTCTCTAAAATATCTTTTTTTATTTTGCCACCTAAGTCCGCATTAGACTTAGGCCTAAATTAGCTCTTTAACTCATAGACTTGTTCTTAAGTTATAGTGTTTAATTATGCCCATACAAATCCTTCAAACTCTCTATAGACTCTTGTTTACCTGCATTATGATTAGTACATTGTTAGTTAACTCATCATTTTCTTTAAATTACCAAATATCATTTTCATTTTCAATACCTCCGTCAACTCAGTAGTGATTTTTGTTTTCCCTTTCTCGATATCTGGTACTGACACAATGAGTATGTCTCCGCCTACCTGTAAATTACATACCAATTTACAATCAGATTTTAAGTTGCCATGATATTGACATTGGCACTCGAAAGGAATACCTAGTGTTCATCTTGTAGGTTTAACATCCTTACCAATCCGGATACTAATATAGGCCCTCTACGTAGCTCTTTAAAATCTCTTTAAAATTTTTGATTTTCTGCACATTAGAGTCATTTAATGAATGAAGAGATACACTACCGTATTTGTTACGACCATTGTTGATTACGTCATTAATTCCAAAAACTCAATTTTCTTGAAGCTTTTCTAATATTTCATGTTTATAATATATTTTATAAAATGTAATTTAGCACATGTATTATTAATTTATTAAAAGTTTTATAAACAATATCGATGTCATCTTTGCTGCTTTATCATCACGTATCAATGGCGAGATGTCAATTGAAGGTTTTTCCAGGGAATGCTTGCTTGGGTTGTGTCTCTACTTTTCAATTGAGTTTTTTGATTTTGAAACTTTAAACTGCAATATAATTTACATATTAAACCAGATCATAAATTAAATATTAATTAACAACATAAATAATTTATTTACCGTTCCGGTGAGTGTTTGTTGATCATTCTCAATTGTTTTACCCTTTCTTTTAAGAATATGCACCTGTTAAATATTATTAAATTAACCAACAGTGAATTAACCTAATAGATTGTAGTACCATAGATTAACAAACACATATTTCAAACATCTATTATTCCATATACAAACAAATATATTTCAAACATCTATTATTCCATATTACCTCTGTCGGCACCGTTTGATCGTTGTTATTATTTTTGGAAGATTCATCTTCTTTTCTTTTCTTCTCATTTTATTTCTATAAAACAGTATAACATTAATATACGTTGTAAAAACATGTTACGAGTTCATAAAATACAATTACAGAATCTATAAAATTTCAAATTAATTAGTATGATTTTACCTTGCATGGTTCCATGAAATTATCGTTGGTTTTGATGTTTGAAGTTTCTGCATTCTTTTTCAATTTATCGTCCCGGACTTGTAAAACAATGTAATCACACATTAAACATTTTTTTGTCCAATAATGTAAACCTGTAAAACTGATTCACTTCCCTTTTTCGCCAATGTGATAACCGCACATTTAATACATCTCCTTGCAACGCCGGTTGTAATTATCCACAACATATTTCAATTTTTCAATCTCTTCTACTATTCTATCTAGTTGATCACATAATTAATAAATTTTGTTTTGTGTAACGAATCCTTCATGGTTCTCAGATGATGAAGTTTTATCCTTGCCCTTCTACTTTGGTGTCTTATGTTGGAATTTATATAAGGTTAAGAGAAATTATCAATAACAAGTTAATGGCGAAATATAAAAATTTCTTTACTAGTAAAACAATTTAAGTAACCTATATAAAGTGCATGAACATCTTATTAGTTAAAAATATTATTTAATTACTTGTTACTAACCTTTCATGTAGCTTGATCTTTGAGGAGCCTTAGGAAAGGTATATCGTCTCGTCTTGCTCGTTTCCTTCACAACTAGTCCTGAAATCGAGAAATCTAAGGTTTCTATTACATGAGTTTATAGAGGGTTTGAAGGATTTGTGTGTGGGCACAGTTAACCACAATAACTCAAGAACTAGTTTATGAGCTAAAGAACTAATTTAATCCTAAGTCTAATGAGAACTTAGTGGAAAAAATAAAGAGATATTTTAGAGATAGAGAGAGGATAGGTCGGCCAACTATAGAGAAAACAAGAGCAAAAAAAACTTATTTTCACATATCAATATGAACCTCGATTTATAAGAGAAGGAAATACAAGATAGGGTAATTACCCTTTCCTATTGTGCATTTATGAGACAATATTTAATTTCGTCTCCTATATCCCTAGTGTATGGACGACCAACGTATGTGCATTATTAAGGGAAATTTGTTTCCTCACCACTACTACAAAAACTGGATCCAACAACGCTTATTAACAGTTGTAGAAATCTTCCACAATGGTTATTAAGCGTTGTGGGATCCATCATTGTAGAAGCTCCCACAACGCTTAGCTAACCGTTGTGGGAGGATTGATCTCCCACAACGCTTAGCTAACCATTGTGGGAGCTCTGACATCCCACAACGCTTAGCTAACTGCTGTGGAAGCTTTGACGTCCCACAACGCGTAATATCCGTTGTGGGAAACTTATAATTTACAAAAACTTCTCGCCGCAACCATGTACAATCTCCGTTGCGGCGAGATTTCCCACAACGGATATTTTAAGCGTTGTGGGACAAAAAAAATAAGATTTTCAAAAATTTCGCCACAGCGAGGGATGAATCTCGCTGCGGCGACAATGTCAACAAATTTACCAAAATTTGCAAAATCCGATTTCACAAAAACTAGTGACTGCACAATTGCGAAGATACCTGATAAACCAAATTGTAACATCCAAAATATAATATTTACATCCAAAAATTAAAATCTATCCACTAATAATCTAATCATCACATTCTATAAACATTTGAATATAAGTTACCCATTCCTCTCCCACTCTCTCTAAATCTTCCGGCGTATATGATTTCCTACTTAGTAATTTTGCTATACCTCCTACAAATATATCACGCATATACGATAACACAAATACCCCCATTATGTGTTTCTGTATTGCCTCGGAGCTACGCATTGCTTGATGTAAGTTGATTGCCCGTTACAATTGGGGTCTTGTTGCTCAAGCTTAAAATCCGCACACACCCTACATGAAAAACATAAGAAAAACGTTAAGAGATGAATGTACATTAATTTCTTGATGTAAAAAAAAAAAAATTATTACCTTTTTTATCAATCGAGTTAGATCTTGCGGTACTTTCTTGTTCAACGGATCAAAAAATGAGGATTTATCTCTCCAAAAGTCAATAACAACGAGCATCCAATGAGCATTTATATTATACGGCATCAACACTAATTGATCAATCCTACATTTCCGTATCATGTTTCCAGCATCTTTGACTCGTTTAGAAAAAAAAAATCATCTTCGTTGTTTGTTGGCATGTGAGAACTTACACTCGAATCGAGAAATAGATAATCGTGATTTTTCTTTACCTTTTCTAACCTTGAACGTAGATAACTATAACAAACAAAATATTAATTTCATCAAGACACAAAAAATTAGATATTTATTGAAAAAAAACGTGTAAAATAAAGACTTACTCCATGTATATCAATATGCATCCCGCGCCAATTTCGTCGTACCGCAAAAAATCGGAAATATCATCAAAGCATATCAAAATCGGGATAGCGGCGAGACTTGAAAGAACCATGATTACATCCCCTCAAGGTAACCATGATTGCAACAATAAGCTTGTACTGAATGTTTTTACCGTCATCGGTGCTTGGTTGATTCTCATAGTCATTTTTTTATTGTTGTTTGACAACCGGACCGCGACTCCACTTTGTCGCATCAAATTCCACCAACCTCTTTGGCCACTCAACGAACCCACCTATGGAATCTTCAACGGTGATGGCTTCTTTGGTAGGAATTGGAAATTTCGCTTTTTTAACCAACACTCCTAAAACACTTAATCGCATATTTTCTTCCTCCGTTGGTGTAAAATGAATTACGGCTCCAATCTTGTACGCCCGTCCGTCCGCAACATGAATGACACTGGTATTTGAAACATCGTCAATAAAGGGACGACATTCGACGTTTTCTTCCGAACTAGGAGTTACCGGCGTGGTCGGATTCAATGAGTTACTAGCACAAACACTATTTTTCTTATTAACCATTTGGAGATTTCCTTCGTCTTGAAGAATATGCATACACACATCATCGTGTTCTACAAAGATAAATAAACATTCATAACTCTATACATAAATATCTAATTAATATATACTAATAAGAATACAAAAAACTTACCTAAAAAATTCGCAGTTGGTATAATTGGGACTTCATCGTTGACCATCTCTTTGTCGAGATTGGGTATCTTATCACTTGGTATCTTGTCGACATTCATATTTTCTTTCACATGCTCATGACTACGCTCATTCACATTATCACAACTAGACATATACTCATTCAAATTCATGCCTTCAATTCCTCCATATTTTATTGTTGTTGCATCTTCTTCTCATTTTCGCTCGAACTTGGAGGGACATAATACTTGAATCGCTCGAACTTGACCGCATTGGCGAGATGTTCCCAAGGCTTCTTGTAATATATTTTTTCCATTTTCCGGTCTCCAAGACCCTTCCGTTGCTTGTTGCGATAAAAATTGCTATACACATATTATTGTTAGTTAACAATATAATTATAATAATAGTATAAAATATATATAAGACTTACAATTTTTTCCGCCATTGCTTTGGCGTCATTGTCCTTGAATGTTGTTTCATTTTTCTTTTGCGAGTCAATCCACAATTCCTCTTTTGTAGCCCATACTCCCATTTCATTATACTACAATAATACAATCGATTAACAAAGAATTAAGTAATATGAAGTAAATATAAATTAAATAAATCTAACCTTTTGTTGATCGAGTTTTCAATATCCATTTCGGCCGATTTGCGATTTGTATTTGATTTTTGAGATATTTGATTTTCCACTATCCGATGATTGTTTGAATACTTTGGTTTTTCTGTACTCCACAAACTTAATCCAATCTTCTTCGGTAATACTTGTGAAGAATTTCAATATACAAGTTAGTCTCTTTAAAACGCTAGGTTTGTTGATTTTTTCTTTGACTAGATCATGATACAAATCATGACGAAATAACCTTGCCGCTTCTCCAACTCTTATAAGACAATCGTGTTTCCGTTCAATCTGAATGTCAGATCCTTCTTGTATTTCGTTCCAAATACGCTCTTTTATTTGATTGTTCTCTTTTAATCTCCAATCGCGCATCGAAATAGGAACGTGCTCTCTAGCTAACACACTAAAATAACTCAACAATTCGTCCCCATCTTTACCTATTGGTTTACTTTTTTCATCAAATGATAACGGTATCATTCTACCTATAGATTTGACCTTATTAACTCGACTCACAAGAGTACTTCTTCGTTTTCCGGATTTCTCAAAATCTACCGATATGAGTCTTCTAACTTTCTTAAGGCTATTATCGCTAGTACTAGTGGTAGTAGACGACATCGAACCTAGTAAAACACAAATTAAAACGCAATTAGCATTAACATTAACATTCTAATTTAATTTCAACACAAAACGTTATAATTAGAACTCACACTAACATTCTAATTAACACGGACAAATCCAATTAACACTAACATTAACATTCTAATTAAAAAACATAATTAAAACAAAAGAAAACATACCTAAGGGAGGCCGAATAGAGCGTGGAGGCGAGATAGAGCAGCGTGAGGGAGATGGAGAGAGAGGAGGAGGACGAGAGAGGGAGGAGAGGGCGAGGCGGGAGGAGAGAGCGAAGAGCAAGGAGAGGGCGAGAGAGATGAGAGGAGTAGAGGGATGAGAGGGAGGAGTGGGCGGAGAGGGAGGAGAGGGCGGAGTGGGCGGAGAGGGCAGAGTGGGCGGAGAGGGCGGAGAGGGAGGAGAGGAGGAGAGGGAGGAGAGGGCGAGGAGGGAGGAGAGGGCGGAGTGGGCAGAGAGGGCGGAGATGAGGAGAGGAGGAGAGAGCGAGGAGGGAAGAGAGGGCAAGGGCGGAGAGAGGGCGAGGGCGAGAGGGAGGAGAGGAGGAGAAGAGGAGAGGGCGGGATAGAAGGAGAAGAGGAGAGGGCAGGAGAGAGGGAGAATGAGGAGAAAGATAAAAAAAAAATATGTTTTAGGTCGAAATTTTTTGGGCGGGAACTGAAAATTTCGAAAAAAAATTTCATTTTAAACGCTCCCACAACGCTTAAATACATCCGTTGTGGGATCTCGCTGCGGCGAAGTACAATTTTCGCTGCGGCGATTTCCCACAACGGATGTATTTAAGCATTTTTTGAGCAACCCCACTGCGGCGAGACTTATACAACGCTGCAGCGAAACTTTTTCAAGGATTTCTTAAGCTTTCTCACCGCAGCGAAGTACAAATCGGGCTGCGGCGAGGACCTCTTGCTGCAGCCATAATTGAACATGGCTGCAGCGAGAATTTCATCCAAAAAAGTTGCTCTCGGGTGCATTGTCGCTGCAGCGGTGTTGAAATGTGGTTGCGGCGAGATGATCTCGCTGCAGCAAGTTTTCTACACCTCTGCGGCGAAATTTTTTTAATTTTTTTTTACTTCCTGGAGCTTTTTCGCCGCAGCGGTGTAGAAAGTGGGCAACATCGAAGACATCTCACTGCAGCGAGTTTTTAACTTTGTTGTGGCAAAATATAATTCCACAACGTTTATACGAAACTTTGTAAAAGATCTCTCCACAGCGGTTTGATTATCGAGATGCGGCGAGGATTTCAGGACTATATAAACTCCTTTATTTTTCTATTTTTTACAATTGTTCTATTTCGAAAATCATTACAAAACCCTATTCGCCCGGATCTGTGTCATTCCCTCAACTAGATCTCGTGTATACGTTCAAAATTTGTAAGTATTTCTTATTATTGATCTCAATTTTTTGTTGGTTTATATTATATGCTAATTAGGGCTGTATATTTGAAGATCTCAAGATTATACAAAGATGAGGAATTAGATGCGGGAGAATAGATTATGTGAGATATATGAAAAAAGTGTAGATGAATTTTGTGATTTTGCTAGAGAAAATATGAAGGATTAGTCAATTCATTGTCCTTGTGTGCAATGTGAAAATCATAGACATTTTCCAATTAAGGTTGTTCGAAAACCATTTGTTTGCATATGGAATAATGACGTTGTATCAAATATGGTTTTACCATGGTGAGGTTTTTCGATCCACAGCGACACAAAAAAACGATGTTGACGAAGATGATGTTGATGATATGTGTGGAATGATGAATGATTTGGAGGATGATTTTGTTGAGCGGCCGGAATTATTTGAGTCTATGACGAATAATGCAGAAACACCGTTGTACGAAGGGTGTACAAAATTTTCGAAATTATCATTTTTAGTAACTTTGTTACATTTGAAGGCGTCGAGTGGTTGGAAAAACACAAGCTTTACATTATTGATGCAAATTCTTAAAAATGCATTTCCGAAGGACAATAAAGTGCCTTTGAGTATGTATGAGACGAAAAAAACTTTGGGCACATTAGGCATGAAGTACGAGAAATTTCATGTGTGTCCGAAAGATTGTGTTTTTTATAGGAATGAGAATGAAGATCTTGATCAATGTCCGACATGCGGCGAGTCAAGGTGGAAGACAGGTAAAATTCCTCGTGACGGGGTTAAAGGAGTCCCGATTAAGGTACGCAACTTTTTAGAATTTAATGATTAAATTTCATCTTTATAATTTTTTATTGATTAAATTTATTGCAGTCATTCTGTTACATTCCTCTAATGTCGCGGTTTAGACGATTGTTTGCTAAAGTCATACACGCGAAAAACATTGTTTGGCACTCCGAAAAGCGTATCGATAATGGTATGTTGAGACATCCTGTTGACGCTTCACAATGGAAATCCTTTGATTTAGAGTATAAGGATTTCAGTCTTGATCCTCAAAATTTGCGTCCTGGTTTAGCGTCTGATGGCATGAATCCATTCAGCATGATGAGTAGTAAATACAGTGTGTGGCCGGTTATCCTTGTGAACTACAATCTCCCTCCAAAGTTGTGCATGAAGAGAAAGTTTTTGATGTTAACGCTATTGATATCAAGACCGAGCCAACCAGGTAATGACATTGATGTGTATTTAGTACCATTGGTTGATGACTTGAAGATGTTATGGGAGAAAGGATTTGACATCAAAGACGCTTACCGTGGAGATTCGTTCAAATTAAGAGCAATGTTGATGTGGACTATTAACGATTTACCGGCTTATGTAAACTTATTAGGATACTCAGTGAAATGCTCGATTGGTTGTCCGATTTGCATAAAAGGGACGTCTTCCATTCGGTTGAAGCATGGAAAAAAGACATATTTTCTTGGTCATCGACGATTTTTACAAAAAAATTACCCGTATAGACGATTGAACCGGGCATTTGATGGAAAAACAGAAGAACGACTTCCTCCTAAGATTTTGTCTAGAGAAGATGTCTACGAAATGATTAAGAATGTCAATGAAGTGCTCGAAAAAAAAAAGCGGAATGCTTGCACTAAAGAGACATTCAAAGATAATCCTTGGTAGAAAAAATCAGTTTTCTACAACCTCTCGTATTGGAAGATGCACTATGTTTGACTTTTTTTGGATGTTATGCACATTGAAAATAATGTTTGCGAATCGATCATCGGTACGCTTCTTGATGATCCAAATAAATCGAAAGATGGAATAAAAGCTCGAATGGATCTCAAGGAGATGAATATTATGAGCATTTTGCATCCTCAAGAGGGAGGAAAAAAACAAAATTACCACCGGCAAAATACACTCTAGATCGGAATGAGAAGAAGAAGTTGTGCAAATGGTTCGCATCTATCAAGTTACCCCGCGGTCATTCTTTAAACTATAAGATATTTGTATCTTTAAAATATTCGAGACTTATTGGGATGAAAACTCACGATTGTCATGTGTTACTACAACAAATGTTGCCTTTCGCTTTGCATGGTACATTGTCAAACGATGTGGGATTTGCAATAACCAAGGTATGTGTATTCTTCAACTCGATATGCTCAAAGGTTATCGATCCCGTTCGTTAGATTACATGCAATCAGAGTTAGTGAAAACTTTGTGTATGCTAGAAAAGTTCTTCCCACCTTCGTTTTTTGACATCATGGTTCACTTAACCGTTCATTTGGTACGTGAAGTGAAATTATGTGGGACCGTGTTTTTCAGGTGGATGTATCCAATCGAGCGTTACATGAAATTATTGAAGAGTTATGTTAAGAACTAAAATGGACCGGAAGGGAGCATAGTGAAAATTACATAGCGGAAGAGTCTGTTGAGTTTTGTTCTGAATATTTAGCTAAAGCAAACGAAATTGGCGTGCCCAAAAATTTGAGTTTTGAATCAAAATCCTTATCTATAGGTATCTTTTATTGGTTACACTTTATGTTTAGTTTAATCCATAAAATAAGTTTATCTAACCAAGATTTTATGTACACTTTGCATTTCAACAATCTTGTACATGAATTCCATATCTATGAGAACTTCACAAAGTAAAACTTGTGTCAACTTCACAACCCAATACATCACCAATAGCGTGCATTTAGTTCATAAACTTGGATATAAAGTGTAACTTTCTCAAATGACATGTCTCATTTCAGGATGAAGGTAAGCAGGATGCAATTCATACATCATGACCTTGAGACAGAAGAGGTTAAATTGTTTGTTCTTACATTGTCTCTAAAGGTGCACTTGTCAATTCCGTATCTTTGGAAGATACACTAGAAGAACTATAGAGTTCCTAACTCTCTTTGCCTAGTAACCAGACATCATAGATTCTTCCAACAATCATAATAGGATCAATAGTCCGTTGATCTTTAGATTGTGAACATTTCGTTTTAACCAAACCATGAAGAGTTTGTTCACGCAAATCTACATTTTTTTCTTCTTACGTTGTTAGGTTTGATTAAGGACTATAAGACTATTGAATATCAGAAATCTTCCAACAAACAAGAAAGGAATAAATGAACGTTTTAAATTTTATTAAATTCAATCAGCATATTACAGTAAGGACTCATGAGTGATTTATATTACATTGATATGTAAATAAATAATATTCTTGTGGGCATCCACGCCAAAAAACTCTCACTTGACTCAAAGATGATAAGGATAGTCCTTCATGCCTAACTCGTCTCGATGTTGGTCGAAGACCTTATTGGATAAGGCCTTGGTGAATGGATTTGCAAGGTTATCGACTGTTAAGATCTTCTTCACCTCCACTTCTCCGCGCTGCACGATCTCTCTAACCAAATGATATTTCATCTCAGTATGCTTAGAGCGCTTAAGGCTTATAGGTTCCTTTGAGTTAGCAATAACCCCACTATTACACAATAAAGTGTTATGGCTCGTTGTCATTTGGAACGACTTCCAAATACTTGAGGAATTTTCTAAGCCATACAGTATCTTTGGATGCTTCACAATCAGCCACATATTCTGCTTCCTTCGTGGAGTCAGCAGTGCAAGATTTCTTGATACTCCTCCAAACAATAGATCGACCATTCAGGATAAACACAGATCCTGAAGTGGATTTCCTGGAATCCCTATTCACCTCAAAGTCGGAATCGGTATATCCCGTCATAGTCAGGTCAATACCTGAATATCTAAGCATCAAGTTCCTAGTTCTAGGAAGATATTTAAGAACATGCTTAACATCAACCCAGAGCTCGAGTCCAGGATATGATTGGAAACGGCTAACTACTCCAACGACGACACATGTATCTGGTCTCGTGCACATCATAGCATACATGAGACTTCCCACGGCCATAGTATAGGAAATCTTTCTCATGCCCTCAATCTATTATGCAGTCTTGGGAGACTGGTCCTTAGAGAGTGAGACTCCATGTCTAAAGGGGGTTTTGCCCTTCTTAGAGTCTTGCATGGCGAAGTTATCCATCACTTTATCGATATAAGATGCTTTGGAGAGCGACAGGGTCCGGTTCTTTCGATCTCGAAAGATCTGAATCCCCAAAATGTACGTAGCTTCCCCTAGATCCTTCATATCAAACACTTAGCTATCTAGATTTTAACCTCAAATACTTTACCCGTGCCATTACCAATGAGTAAGATACCATCGACATACAACACCAGGAACACAACCTTGCTTTCGAGTATTAACTTATAAACAGAAGGTTTATCTATTGACTATACAAAACCAAAGGTTTTTACAGTGTTATCGAATCTAATATTCCATTACCTAGATGCTTTCTTTAATCCATAAATTGATCTAAGCAACTCACAAACCTTGGTCTTTTGACCACCTTCCACAAAACCGTCTGGTTGAGCCATGAAAATGCGCTCGTCAAGATTGCCATTCAGAAAGGCAGTCTTGACTTCCAATTGCCAGATCTAATAATCAAGAGCGGCAACTATGAATAGAAGTATGCGGATGGATTTAAGCATTGCGACATGCAAGAAGGTTTCTTCATAATTGATACCTTCATTTTGGGTATAACACTAAGCCACTACACCCTATAGGTTTAGCCCCTTCAGGTAGGTCTACAAGTTTTCAAACTTCGTTGACATACATCGAATGCATCTCAACTTTCATGGCATTAAGCCAAAGGTTTGACTCAGAACCAGCCAATGCTTGGCTGTAGGTAACATGCTCATCCATGTCAGCGACGGCTACGGGAGCATCGCCATAAGGCATGTACATGTCGGTTTTTTTAGAAGCCCTCCAACTACGTTGAAGTACTACTTGACGAAATTCTAAATTATTAGGTTGCGTTTCAGTTGGAGTAAGAAAAATTCCTAAAGATGAGGTAGAAGCTTCCTCACCCAACTTTTCTTCAAGAATTTTTTTTCTAGGTTTCGTATTCTTCATATTGTCCTCCTCAAGGAAACAAACATTAGTGCTGACAAACGTTTTGTCGTCCTCGGAACTATAGAATGTGAAACCTTTGGTTTACTTTGGATATCTAACGAACACACATAATTTTTACCTACTAGCCAACTTGCTAGTATTTTGCCTTAGCATATGTGCAGGGCAACTCCAAATTTTGATGTGGCTTAAACTAGCTTTACGCCCAGTCCATCGTTCATAAGGAGTACTAGGGACCGTCTTAGACAGAACTTTGTTTAGAATATATGCGGCAGTTTCAAGGGCATATCCCTTAAAGGAATTATAGGGAGTGATGAGTAACTCATCATTGATCTAACCATCCCCATTAAAGTTCGATTCCTTCTCTCCAACACTCCATTCTATTGAGGTGTGCCAGGTACTGTAAGCTGAGAAGCGATACTTTCTTCTTTAATAAAGTCATCAAACTCTTCAGACAAGTACTCACCACCTCGATCAGATCAAAGGGTAGTGATCTGTTTACCAATTTGCTTTTCCACTAAATCCCGAAAAACCTTAAATACGTTAAAGGTCTCAGATTTGTGTTCGTGAAAATAGACAAATCCATATGTTGAGTAATAATCGGTAAAGGTAACAAACTATTCATATCCTCCACGTGCCTAAATTCTGAGCGGACCACATACATCTGAATGTATTAGTTCCAGCAACTCAGTGGCTCTTCGACCTTTATCAGAGAAATGTCGCTTGGTCATTTTTCCTTCAATACAGGATTCACAAGTCGGCAGTGAGCCTATTGCAGAGGCTTTTAGTGGACCATCCCTCACAAGTCTCTTAAGCCTATCTAGACTAGTATGGCCAAGTCTTAAATGCCAAAGATGTGTTGATCTTATTTGAGCATAGGAGTCATTAGTTTTGATCCTCTTTAGTTCTCTAACTCATTATCTATTTTAGTGTCTAACATCAAAGGTTGTGTAGGATAAAGATAGTTTAAACCTTTCTTCATAGTGACAAATGAATTGGAAAAAGAAATTCGAATTCCATTATCAATAAACTTTGAATAATAATTTTGCTCAACAATTTGAGGTACATATATTAAGTTTTTCCCAAAGTAAGGAACAAAATATACATTATTCAAATTTAAAGTTTATTCTTCAAAACACAATGTCACGGATCCCACAGTTTTAACAGACACCAAGCTCCCATCACCTCACTTTAAGCAGAAGTCACGATCCTTTAAACTTTTGTTTTTCCTAAACCCATTTAAGGATAAAAAAAAATATGGTTAGTAGCAGAGTCAAGAATCAGCGATGATACATTATCAGCTACTAAACAAGTTTCAGTAATAAGTACACACTACTAGAAAAACTGGATCCCATAATCCTGAATAAAGGGTGTGAAATTCTCCCACAATCCTTATTAAGGGTTGTGGAATTTCCCATGTGGAAATTCATACTTCCAACACCGGATGTCTATTGGTTGTGAAATATTCAACAACCAATCAATTTTCGGTGTAAAATCAACAAAACTTTTTAACATTCGGCACCGCGACCACGTTATATAGGCGTCGTGGCCCCACGTCCCACAATGGATCCAAACATTCGTTGTGGGATTCGGCGCCGCGGTGCCGGTTTAGTTCCATAAGGTCGCGACCTCGCTACTGGGGCCGCGGCCCTGTTTCCCACAAATGTTCCACGGCGCCGCAGGGACGTTATTGTAGGGCCGCGTCACCGAATCCCGAAATGGATGTTTGGATCCATTGTAGGACATGGCGCCACGGCTCCAAGCAGAGGTTGCCGCAACGCCATTGTCCAGAGAGTGCTTCCGCTCTAAATTAATGGATTAAACCCCAAAAATCATATAATACCTGCAAAATGACTTTAAACATGCACAGTCAATCTTAGAACACAATACATCAAAAATTCTTCAAAGATCATCACATACATTATAAATCATCCAAAATATATACATTCAAAATCACAAAATGTAACTAATCATCACATTCCATAAATTTTTGTACATAGTTAATCCAATCTTCTCTTACTCTCTCTATTTCTACGTTTGTATACGTCTTTTTTTTTCTAATGTATTTATACGTCTTATATCTATATCGCGCATATAAAATAAAACAAAGTACCCGCATTCCATCTTACTGATTTGTCTTGGAGTTGCCATTGACCGGAATTGATTTTCTGTCATCAAGAGCGTCTTTGTGTTCGAGTTTTAAATTTGAAAACACCCTATAAAATTAAAAACATAAGGATCCTTTTTAACAAACGCTTAATATATAAGTAAAAAAATTACATTTTTGTTAAAGAAAATAAGTCTTGTGGAACTTGTCTATTCAACGGGTTGAAAAACATCGCACAATCTTTCCACATGTCAAGGACAACAAGCATCCGATGAAAGTTTCAATTGTACGGCATGAAAACCAGTTGCCCAACATTGCATCCTCGCACCGCATTTCCAATGTCTTTGACTCGTGTCGACAAATGGTAATCTCCGTCATTTGTAGATGTGTGAGAAGCTAACTCTGCGTTTACAAAGACAAATTTCGTCTTCAACTTTGAAGTTGATGCGCGTATATGGCTATATTATTCAAAAAGTTAAAACACTCAATATTTAATCATTAATAAATAAAAAGGTATTCATGAATGAAACACGTACTCCATGTAAATCGATATGCTTGACTCCTCAATTTCGGATAATTGTAAAAATTCAGAAATATCATCAAATCTCAACATAGTCGGGATAGCGAAGATTGTTGGACAAGCGTTGGACTGGATAACGTGTCCTTGTGCTAACATCTTTTTGTTGGCATATTTAGCCAGCAATTTAAACTTGGAATTTATTACTTGTAACCATTTAAACTTTGAATCAATTACCTTATAATTAAGTTGACCAATCACTAAAAAGTAAAGAGTAGGTTAAAATATATTACCTTCTAATTAATTCTCCTGTTATCGTTAGGAGTAGGTTGACTCGTAGAATCAAGTTTCAAGCATTTGATGTATAGGCTGCGACTCACTTTTGTCGTCTCTATTTCTATCAATCTTCCCGGCCACGAGACAAAACCCCTCATTGCATCTTCTACGGTTAGAGAAGTGTATTACGCCCTCGTTCAAATAGACTCGCCCATTTGCAACATGAATTGCGTTTCCTTTCACGATATACTCAATGTACAGAAAACACTCGACGCTTTCATTCGAGCACTGTGTCACCGGTGTGGTTGGATTCAATGAGCAACTAGCCCGAATACTAATTGGTCTTTCCAAAATAACCGGATAATCTTTCAGAAAATTATGTACGTCGTCATGTCCTATCAAAATCACCAATTTAATATCGAAAACAAATCAACTTTTTTAAATAAATAATAAAGCATGAATAAATATCACCTAAAGAGACTACCTCTTCGACGACTTTTTGAATTTTAGGCATCTCTTCATCACCAACGCCACTCTCATTGAGATTATCTTCAACTCGATCGACACTAGCTTCTCCAACACTTATAATACCACGAACATTAACCACCTTCAACATTTGAATTTTAAACTCCATAAACTTAAGATGCATCTTCAGACACATCTTGTTAAGTTTTTCCTTTGGGGTCGGAGGAACAAAGTTCTTGAAACGCTTGACAACATGTTTGGATTGACCGCAAACATATTTCTTTGTTCCCATAGCTTCTTGCAACATATTTTTTCCCGTTTCCGGGATGAAAGTACCTTCGGTTGCTTATTGAGATAATCTATGCTATATACATAAATGCATTTAAATATATATGGACTGCTAAAGTGGACTGCTTTAAATGCATTTTTTCTCGTGTATTGCACTTAGATCTCTCAAAGTTTTGGTCGAAAAAATATATCTAAATCTTGTATGTTTTTCTTTAACTTGTTACAAATTTGAATATTTTGGATTGTTTATTAGAAATCTGAATATTTCATGTTATAATTAGGGTTTTTCTAAGATGGTGAGAGAATGGATGTGGGAGAATATGTTAAACGAGATGTATCAAAATGGTGTAAATGAGTGTTGTGAATTCGTTAAAGATAGTATCGGTGATGTGGAATCAATTCGTAGTCCTTGTGTTAAATGTGGATATCATAGATATTTTTCTCTTCATATTGTTCGAACTCATTTGTTGGTGTACGGAATAATAATTTCTTACCAAGTATGGTATTATCATGGTGAGGAATTTTGTCCAACGATAAAAAATAGAAATGATGATCTTGAACATGGGTGGACAAACACTAGTTTTACTCTATTGTTGGAAACACTAAAAAAAAGAATTTCCAGAAGACAATAAAGTTCCGCAAAGTATGTATGAGGCGAAGAAGACTTTGGGAATATTGGGTATGAAGGACAAGAAATTTCATGTGTACCCAAATGATTGTGTTTTATATAGACATGAGTATGAAGATCTAGATGAATGTCCAAGGTGCAAAGAGTCAAGGTGGAAAAAAGATAAATTACCGCGTGAGGGGGTCAAAGGAGTTCAAGTCAAGGTATGTACGTAATAATTACTTGTTTTACAAATGATTATATTTGTATATTATTTTATATGTTTTTTAAGTCATTATGATACATACCACGGTTCTGAAGAATGTTTAATACTGCCAAGCACGCAAAGAACATGGTTTGGCACTCCGAAAAACGTATCGATGATGGTATGTTAAGGCATCTTGTTGATTCCTCACAATGGAAGTTATTTGATTTGGAGTACAAAGATTTCAGTGTTGAACCTCGGAATTTGTGTCTTGGTTTAGCATCTGATGGCATGAACCCTTTCAGCATGATGAGTAGTAAATATAGTGTTTGGCCGGTTATTCTAGTGAACTGTAATCTCCCTCCAAAGGTGTGTATGAAGAGAAATTTCTTGATATTAACGCTTTTGATTTCAGGACCGAATTAACCAAGAAATGATATCGATGTGTATTTGCCACCATTGATCGATGACTCGAAGATGTTATGGGAGACAGAGACTAAGGAGAAAGACGGTTACCGCGGCGATTCATTCTACTTAAGAGCAATATTGATGTGGACTACTAATGACTTTCCAGCGTATGGAAATTTGTCAGGATACTCTGTCAAATTCTCAATTAGTTGTCCGATTTGAATGAAAGAAACATTTTTAATTGGTTTGAAGCATGGTAAGAAAACTATTTTTTCTTGGTCATATAAGATTTTTACCGAGACATCACTCGTATAGAAGGTTTAAACATGCATTTGAAGACCAACCCCCTCCTAAAATATTGTTTGGTGAAGATGTCTTCGAAATGGTTAAAACTTCTTGGAATGAAGACTCACGATTGTCTTGCGTTGCTACAACAAATGTTACCGCTTGTTTTGCCGGGCATTTTTGTCAAAAGATGTGAGGTTTTAAATGTCCAAAAATATGTGTATTCTTCAATACGATATGTTCAAAGGTCATTGATCCAACTTGTTTAGAAATGATGCAGTCGGAAGTTGTAAAAACTATGTGCTTGTTGGAAATGATCTTCCCACCATCATTTTTTGACATCATGGTTCATGTAATTGTTCACTTCGTACGAGAAGTGAAATTATGTGGACCTGTGTTTTTACACTGGATGTATCCAATCGAGTGTTACATGAAATTACTGAAGAGTTATGTGAAGAACTACAATCGGCAAGAAGGGAGTATCGTGGAAAATTATATAGCTGGGGAGGCTGTTGAGTTTTTCTCCGAGGATTTAGCTAAGGCAGATGAAATTGGATTACCAAAGAAAAACATATTTGAGTCAAAAGCACTATATACAGGTACGGCAATTTGACACTTTTCTATGGATCAAATTTGAGTTATTTAATTCTTTTTTAGTTAATCTAGTAGTATCCATATCTATAGGTATATATTCTAGCGTTAACCGGAAAGTATGAGAACAAGCCTCGCTACATGTCCTGCACAACGTTTTTGACGTAACACCGTTTGTTGATATTCATTTAAATGAACTGAGAATTAAAGATCCAAAGAAAGCTAGAAATGAAAAATGGTTGCATGAAGAGCACAACCGTTTTTTTGAGATATGGCTTGGAAAAAGACTATTTGAAGAGGCGGGTCATTCAACTACATTGAGTAAACTATTATCAGGGTCTTCCAGCATTGTTACAAGTTACACTGCTTGGTCTGTTAATGGTTTTACATTTTACATGAGAGAGAGAGATAGAGAGAGAGAGAGAGAGAGAGAGAGAGAGAGAGAGAGAGAGAGACGACAAGCATCCGGTTCAAAATAGCGGTGTAACGTTATTGGCTGAAGCATTACATGTTTCTTCGGCCAAAGATAAGAATCCCTAAAAAGGTTTCATGAACTATTATGGATACATTGAAGACATATGGGAGCTTGATTATTACGGTTGTGGGTGACATTGTTCAAGTGTAGATGGGTTGACAATAATCACGTTAAAGTTGATAATGAAGGAGTTCCTGTTGTTGAGTTTAGGGATATCGGTTACGAGAATGATTCAACCCTTCCTACAACCCTCAATCATAAGGGTTGTGGAATAGCCTGGAATCAAGCACTTTCCCACAATCCTTAGTAATAAGGGTTGTGCAATCTCCGAGTTCACAACCATTACTAATAAGGGTTGTGGAAAGTCGATTGTTGGATCCAACATTTTTAGTAGTGACAAAACCTTTCCCTTTAGCCTTGAGGTAGGCAGGACAGTTCCTATGCCAGAATCCTTCAGCGGTGAGAATCCCCTTCATTATCTCGGTAACAGTGTACCCTAGCTTATTGATGGAGTAGTTCAACTTGAAAGGATCAAAAGATTCAGGGAGAGTTTCCAAAACCATATCTATTTTGGTTTCTCCATCAATCTCAGATCCAAGGATTTCCATGTCATTGAGATAAATTATGATCAACATCATGTGTTCTCTAACATGAGTCCTAGCTTTCATACGACAGTTTACAAACTACCAAACAACTTATTATCTAGCCTGACGCCCTTGCCCTCCAAATATCTCGTGGAGATTGAAGAGCATGGTATAGGCCGAATCAATATCACGATGTTGTTGTTGCAACATATTGTTTATCGATCCTAAAATATAGCACCTCACAATATCATCGGATCAGATCCAGGCCACTAGGACGTCCTTGTCCTCTTGAGTCGAATCATCATTCGTTTCAGGAGGACATGGGGTGGTGAGTACCCATTTGTGCTTGTCCATAATAAGGACCATTTCTATGTTACGTTTCTAATTTATGTAGTTTTTCTATTCTAGTTTATTCGAGGAAAGGATTATTGAGAAGGTGTTTAGAGACGTATTGCTGATTGTTGAAACAATTTATGATTAGTCTTTTGTTTAGGATTTTAAGTTTAATATTGAACATGAAAATTGTTAGAAGAGATGCCCATAAGAAGATTGTTTGTTTACATATTGATGTAATATATAATTCCTTCATAAAGTCCTTATTGTAATTTGCTGATTAAATTAATAAAAGTTGAAACATTCATTCATTCACTTTTAGTTTGATTGAAGATTTATGATATTCAATAGTCTTATAGTCCTTAATCAAACCTAACAATGTATGAAGAGACAAATGTAGATTTGCATGAACAAATTCTCCATGGTATAATTAAAACGATGTATTCACAATCTAAAATCTCAACGGACTATTGATCCCAGTATGATTGTTAGATGAATCTATAATGTTTGGTTACGAGGCACATATAGTCAGGAACTCTATAGTTCTTCCAGTGTTTCTTTCGAAGATATACGAATTGACAAGTGCATCTTTAGAGACAATTGAAGAACAAACCCTTTAACCTCTTCTGCCTCAAAGTTACTATGCATGAATTGCGTCATGCTTACCTAAATTTTGAAATGAGACATGTCATTTCATAGCTTTAATATTCTCATTTGAGAAAGTCAAATTCTATATCCATTAAGTGATCTACACTAGACCAATTGGTGAGATATTAAGTTATGAAGATGTCATGAACCAGCTTTATGAAGTTCTCATAGATATGAAATTCATGTACAAGATTGCTGAAATGCAATGTATAGCACCTCATGCTTTATTAACTCAAACCTCTTCCTCAATTTTGTTTCTTTTTTTTATTAATTGCCCTGAACAATGAGTCTATAAATGTTTGTCAAAATTTTAATGTAGTTAATTTTTTAATATTAATACGACGACGCTCGGGACGAAAACATTTTGGGGCATTTTTGTTAAACTCGAGCTTAACATTCTATGTTTGTGGGCTTACTATACTTAATAACTCTTTTATTATTTTACTAGTTCTAGAAAAATATTAACTAATTTACAATTCACTTAGTTTCTATTGGATATTTGGCTATAACATTAACATATTTATTAATATGACCATATTGAAACTAAAATACATGTAACCAATGTTACATGGAAATTAAACTCATGTATTTGAAAAATTAAACTTTTTTATCAAAACCAAAAACCTTAATCATGGCTCTTTTAATAACGGGCATGTAAAAATTCAAATATTCTTCTTAAAAAAACTCGTTTGATCATATTTTGAACCACACAAATCAACATATTCTTCGTCTCTCGTGTATTTTTGCAGCAATAAAAATTCATGCATGAATTAAACAATTGTTTTGTTACTAAGAATTCGAAAAACGTAAACATTAAATGTGCAAACAAACTCATATTTAAATTGACATGTTTATAATATAAAAAATCAAGCAGTCATTTGACTAAATCGGACTTTATTGGAAGATTTAGTGACGGACATGTCCCTTAATGATAGATTTGACGCACAGGTCCCACAATGGATATAGATCCGCTGTGGGATCACGGCGCCGCGGTCCTGATAGGCGTCGCCACGGCGCCACTCACTTACAAAGACTACATCGTCTCTGTAAGTCAGCAGCGTTGCGGCGATACCAAATGAGGCCGCGGTCCTACCTGCGGCGCTGCGGCTCGGTACGACGTTGCTGCGGGGCCACCCACTTACAAAGACTACATCTTATGTGTAAGTCACCAGCGCTGTGGTGATGCCAAATGGGACCGCGGCGCGGCTGACTTACAGAGATGATGTAGTCTCTGTAAGTGATCCGCGCTGTTGGGGCACCTTGGGAGGGCCGCGGCGACGGGGTATGAGGCCATAGAATTTTTGTTTGGGGCGCGGCGCTGGTGTCACAATGTTTTAAAACACATAATTTATACTTTTAAGTCTTAATAACTTATGCTAATTATACTTTTCCATATTATATCTTAAATAGAACTCAAACAAACATATCAAGGATATGAAGGTGATACGATAAAATTAAAATTTTAGATTTTAAATAGAACCAAACAAACATATGAATATGGTATCGATAAAATAAAAATATTAAATTTTAAATTTTAAGTCTCGTAACTCAGACAAACAAACAAATATAAGTCAAACTAATAAAAACAAAATATTGATAAAACTAATTAACAGTTTTTAAAAGAATTAAAAAAGCATTTAGTAATTGTTCTCGTTGTTGTCGCCGTCGCGTCTTTGTGATGCTCCCAGAGGACGTGAAAATTTAGACGGCCATTTTGGGGCTGCATAAGATAGGAAACCGCCACTTTATCTAGTTATTTATGTTCAACCGACTGATGACATCGTTGAACACCTCGTACGACATGGCCGAGTACTCCCCTTGTCTATGGAGGTAGTTTTGAGTATTTTGATATCCAACGACGAGGTAGTGGTTGGTGTGAGCAACATACTCTAGCATCGGATCTCGCAGTGGAGGTGCGGGTAGCTCATGTACCGTCGCTCTAAGCGGTCGTGTCGTTGTCTCCTCCGCCGCCGCCTCCTCCTCCTCGTCCGCCGCCGCCTCTTCTCGAACCTTGTAGCGATCGATGATTGACTTTGTGATTGGCCCCACTTGACCTTTGATCGTGTCCCGCCTCCCAATTCTCACCCCCGCTCTCATGCAAAGAGCAGTGATGATCAACGGATACGGTAGATCGGTCTTCTTAGCCTTGTAGTCAATACTCCTTATCCGGCCCAAGATGAATCGACCAATGTTTATCCTGAGCCCCTTCACGATGCAGTACATAATTTGAATGCGACCCTCGTCGAGGCTGGAATAATGCGTGATCGGGAATATGCGAGCGCACACAAAATAAACCCATACTTTGGTAATCATATTAAAACAAAATTCAAAACACAATAATATATTAATTTAAAACATAATCTAATGATATTTCTATTCATCTCAAATTATAAAAACCAATCGTTAAATAATTACGTACTTTGTGAGTTGATCATGATGCAAGACGTGTCTTCCCTTCTCCGTCGTCCAACCTTGGTTCGGGAGGCACAATAAACTCGCCATCTCCGCCTTATCCGCATGACATAGGTGTTGAGTGTAATTCTTGGTATGTAAAGAAATGTTGGGGTTTGAAGACAAGCGTTGATCGCCTCGTCACTCATGTTTACCATCTCTTCGTGAACCGTGACGATGTTATTAACTTCATCCGGTAGGTTCGCATAAAATTCCTTCAAGATGGTGATGTTGCCATCGCACCCGGGAAGTTTGCAAAATTCTCCCCAACCATACGCGTCGATGAAGTTTTGGATTTGTTGGCCGGATCCGAATCCATCTCGAGGGACACTAAATCCCCTCTCATGGACTACAGAGCGTTTAATTAGCAACTCGTAGCGATCCTTCCCTTGTTGAGACGGGAATATGCATGATTGCTATTAATCTTCTTCATTTTCCGACGATGAAAAAGACTCAACAACTTTGCGGGAACGCTTTGAAGTTGTGACCGCGGCGTTGCCCTTGGTACCACGAGTATCTTTCGAAGGCATTCTGTCCTACATAAACATAAACACAAATACAAACACAATTTCAACAACATAAACACAATTTCACAGTTTCAACAAATATTTCAGTTTCAATTCACAAACTATTAACCTACAATTTCAATATTTCCAATGACATTTATAATTTCAACATAAACACAATTTGGATTCAATTCACAATAACAACAAATTCGGATTCAATTCACAAACCTAAACAAATTATGAAAATCATAAATTTTCTAAACACAAAGCAATATTAACATAATAATCTCGAGTAATTCCTAAAAAATTACTCTAAAACCGTGAAAATAAAAAAAATCCTAATCACAAACCCTAAAACCATGGAAATCAACAATTTATTCAAATCAACCAATATAAAATCATCAAAACCTACAAATCTACACGAACATACGACCCAAAATCGAGTAAAGGGGTCGGATTTACCTTAGAATAGAGAAGAACAATGGCGACGTGAAGGCGGGGTAGAAGGGCGGCAATGTGAACACCCAAGAGAAGGCCCCGCCAAATAAAGGCGAGGGATAAGGGCGGCAAGAGCTCGGCGACAACTAAAAAAGAGGTATGGAGACAAAATCGGCTAAAAATGTGTTTGGAAGAGAAATCGAGTTTGAGAGAGAAATCGAGTTTGGGTAAAGTAAAAAATAAACTAAAATTTTCTATTTTTAGTTTAATTTTTGCGGCGCCGCTACGGCCGCATACCATTGCCGCGACGTCACCTCATTTATCCGTCCCCAGATTAAAGTTTTGATACGGCGCCGCGACCTTGTAAGGCATCGCCGCGGGCGTTTCCTGTAAATTGTATTTTAAAAGACGGCGCCGCGGCCCTATCCTGCGCAGTTGTGGCGCCGTCTAATTTGAAACCCCCAAATGTTCCCACAACCCTAATAGATCCGTTGTGGGAACGGCGCCGGGGCGACGCCTTATGGGGAGCGACTTTGTCACTTCTAATGTCGCTTTTAAAGGCTTTTTTGTACTAGTGTCTCCAACCTCCACCTTTCCCTCCTCTCTCCGCCCTCCTCCTTTCTCCTCCCCTTTTTTGGCAGAGTTGCCCACAAGAAGATTGTTTATTTACATATTGATGTAATATATAAATATTTATAAAGTCCTTATTGTAATTTGCTGATTAAATTAATAAAAGTTGAAACGTTCATTCATTCCCCTTTAGATTGATTGAAGATTTATGATATTCAATAGTCTTATAGTCCTTAATCAAACCTAACAATATATGAAGAGACAAATGTCGATTTTCGTGAACAAACTCTTCATGGTTTGGTTCAAACGATATATTCACAATTAAAAGATCAACGGACTATTGATCATGGTATGATTGTTTGAAGAATCTATGATGACTGGTTACGAGGCATCGAGATTTAGGAACTATTTAGTTCTTCCAGTTCTTTCGAAGATACTGAATTGAACAGTGCGCCTTTAGAGACAATGGAAGAATAAACCATTTAACCTCTTCTGTCTGAAGGTCATGTATGAATTGAATCATGCTTACCTAAATCCTCAAATGAGACATGTCATTTCATAGCATTAATACTCTCATTTGAGAAAGTCAAATTGTAGATCCATTAAGTGATCTAGACTAAACCAATTGGTGAGATATTAAGTTATGAAGATGTCATGAACCAACTTTGTGAAGTTCTCATAGATATGGAATTCATGTACAAAATTGCTAAGATGCAATATATATCACCTCATGCTTTATTACTTGGATTGTGAATAAATGAAATGCGCAGTATCCAAAACTAAGTAGCTACTTTATTTGGATGAAACAATGTGACTTGTTAGCTCCTCGTCAATACATTGTTTCTAACTTATTCATAAGTAACAAAAGAGTTGGGGAAATAACAATTAGAAGGGTAAATGGTAATTTTATAAATCTCATCTAGTTGATGATATTCATGAAGGGTAACCATAGATAACATTCAATGGATCCGCTCAATATAATTAAACTGAATTAGAGTAGAAAATAAATTCATTTGAACCAAGAGATTCTCAGTGTCAACTCTTTAGTGGAGTCAGTTGACATTAAGCTAATACTCTGAAAAGGTTTAAGAACTTTTGAGTTAGAGTATCGATACTCAAGCTTTGTTCATTTGGATCCATAAGGTCAGTATTACAGGTCATTATAGTAGGATTGTTATACTAGAAGCTAAGTCAAAAAAAGTTCAAGTGTTGAAGAAGACGTTTTCTCGGAAAATGTCTAAAGGGTCTTTTTGTCCACATGGACATAAAATGATGTGAATGTCAAAATAAGATTTTGAATATTTTCATATGATGAATATATAGATTATTTTCTAAAGCCAAAAATTCGTTTGAGGCATTAAGAAATTAATTTCATTATTTGGGTAATAATAATTCTACAATGAGTATTTTAGGAATTGTCTTAAAAGAAATAAGGAGGCATCTAGATGCTCCTTCCCTAGCTATAGAATTCGGCCAACATGCATCAAAGAGGAGAGTTTTATTTTCCTTTAATTATAAGGATAATTACCCAAAAAGAAAAGAGGAAACAAATTTCCTTGAGAAGGAAATAAATAAGCTAAGTGATGAAACAAATTTCCTCTCTAGAAAATACTCCTTTTTATTTTGGCACCTAGATCCACACTTGATCTAGAGAATTAGCTTATGATCCAAGAGATGAATGCATAATAGGAAAGGGTAATTAGCCTTTCTTGATTTTCGTTCTCCAATAAATAGAGGCTCACATAGAAATGTGAAGAGAAGTTATTTTTGCTCTTGTTTCTCTCATTGCGGCCGTCCAACCTCTCTATCTCTTTCTAGAAATTCCTTTTTATTTTGGCACCTAGATCCATACTTGATCTAGAGAATTAGCTTATGATCCAAGAATTGTTCTTGGTTCATATTGTTATGCCCACACACAAATCCTTCAAACACTCTTTAGACTCTTGTAATATAAACCTTAGATTTTTCAAGTTCAAGACTAGACGTGAAGGAATCGAGCCAAAGAAAAAGATCCACCTTCTCAAGACACTTCAGTTTAAAGGTTCAAGAAAGGTTAGTATTCAAAGTAGTTTAAATAATGTTTTTAATTTGTAACATGTTCATGTACTTTGTCTAGGTTAGTAAAATTGTTTACTTGTAAAGAAATTTTATATTCCGCCATTAATATGATTAATGATAATTTTTCTTAACCCTAGACCTATTCCGGCCCTCTCTCCGTCGTTGAAATCGGTAAGTTTTAAAGGTTTAGTATTTAATTTGATTTTAATTTCTATATGGTATAGTTTATTATTTATGGTTTTGACATTTTTTTTATATGTCTCGCGCCCGTCTCTACATTCGTTTTGCAGCCTGTCTCGCCGTTGTCTTATGACTCGTTTCGCATCATTTCGCATCGTTTCGCAACAAATGTTATATTTTAATTGTTTTTATATTTAGTTTACTTATATATTTAAGTAATATCTTAAGAAATTAATAACTAAGTTAATTTGGTACATTGTATAAATAATTGTTAATAGTTAGTTAAATTAGTTGATAACTTAGCTAATTTGTATAAGTAATTGATAATTATGAATTTGGAAATGTTAAAACAATAATTTAATCTCGATTTAGTAATATTAATTTAAATGTGGTAATAATTTACTTAATTTGTTAATTTAAGTATAGAATTGAATTAGTAATTTGTTATAGTAACTAAGTTTTTGAACTTGAATATGTTATTTGAAATTTATTGATCGTTTAACATAGTTCTGGCTGGTATATATATATATATATATATTGTTTTTGTGAATTGCAGAATTTTGATTTGTTCATATTTTAGGGGAAACTCTGCCCAAATTTCTGTAAATTTTTAAATAATATTTAAGTGAACTAAATAATCTTAATCTCTAATAGTTATCTAAATCTCAAAACTTTCTTAGTTCAAATCTTTATCGGTCTTCTAATTGTTTACAACATCACAATTTTCGTAATGTTCATTGTCCTGATTTTCAACATTCAGCGTCATGTCAAATCCAAGAAGAAATTTGATTATTGAGAATAATCGGTGTGGTCTTGAATTCGAAATGGGCATTAACGAGTTTATTCGAGTTGCACGATTCCAAATGAACAACAAGCACAAAGTTAAATGTCCTTGTCGAACTTGGAATAATGCGTTAAGATAACTCAAAGGAGTTGTTCGAGTGCATCTCATGCATAAAGGATTTACTCCGTATTACACTCGGTGGTATCATCACAGCGAGTCACGTGAAGAAATCGTTCATTCACCAGAAATTGTCGATGATTGAAACGATCCAGGCAATGTTGGTGGAATCCATGATGCAATCGACGATATTATGAATGATCATGATTTTTATAATGATCCAACTGGTGAAGATGTGGGTGACCAAGAGCATAACGCATATCTGTTTGCCGAGTTGAATTCCTAATTGTATATAGGTTGTAAGGAGTTTTCTTCATTATATTTCTTTGTTCAGTTAATGCACATTAAAGTGACGAACCATTAGACGAACAAGTCATTTACGGAACTTCTGCAACTCTTAATAAAGTCTCATCCTGTGGGGAATAGAATTCCTGAAAATCATTACGAGGCAAAGTCAAAGCTGAAGCAGTTTGGCATGGGCTACGAGATGATTGACGTGTGCTCGAACGATTTTGTCCTGTTTTGGAAGGATCTGAAAGGTGCAGACGTTTGTCCGGTGTGCAATGAAAGTAGATGGGTTGTTGGGATAAAAGTATCGTGTAAATTTTTACGGAACTTTCCTGTGAAAGATCGTCTCAAGCGGTTGTACGCTTCCCGACACACAGCTGTTGAAATGTAGTGGCACGCGAAATAACGTGTTGTTGATGAAGGTGTTCTACGCCATCCTGCTGACGGGAAAGCGTGAAAGAAGTTAGATGAAGCATATGCAGAATTTGCCATCGAGCCGAGGAATGTACGACTTGGACTTGCTCCAGATGGTTGCAATCCTTTCGGAGAAATGAGCCTATCGTATAGCATGTAGCAAGTGGTGTTGAGAACATACAATTTGCCAATGTGGTTGTGCATTAAATCCGAGTACTTGATGTTGGCTTTCTTGCTTCCTGGTCCATAATCCGTGTTCGTGCAACCGCTCATTGAAGAGTTGAATGAATTGTGGGAATTGGGTGTTCGAGTGCGAGATGGTTCTAACCATAATCATGTCTTCCTTTTGCGAGCAGGACTTCTTTAGACAATAAACCTTTTTCCAGTTCGAGGCAGTTTATCTGGGTGGGGTGGTCTAGGGTACCTTGCGTGCCCGACGTGCACCAAAGACACTCCATTGTTGTCTGTTAGAAATAGAGTCGTGTATTACGATCATCGAAGATATTTGTCTGATTGTCACCGAATGAGAACATGCAGTGGTCACTACATAACGTGTGTCGAGAAACGAAAGCTTCCGAAGAAGTTGACTAAAAGCCAGATTCTCAAGCAGTTGAACAGTCTTCCTAAATTGATTCCAAGCAAGCAGTCTATGAGATCGAAACGAAAGCAAGGCGAGCTGAATTGGACCAAGAAAATTTTCTTTTATGAATTACCTTATTAGTCTGATTTGACGTTGAGGAACAACCTTGATGTGATGCACATGGAAAAAATGTGTGCGAAAACTTACTCGAAACGTTGCTCAGCATTGACGAGAAAGATAGGGCGAGACAAGACTTAAAGGACTTGAAGATTAAATCTAGTTTACACTTGGAGAAGTATGGAAACAGGTGGTTCAAAACACAAGCTTCATATGTTCTCACACCCACGCAATGAAAAATGTTTGCCGAGTTTCTCAAGTCAATTAAGTTTCCCGACGGTCTCGCAGGAAACTTAAATAAGAATGTCACTCCTAATGGAAAAGTGACATGGTTGAAGGCACATGACTTGCACGTGATAATGCAAAGGCTCTTGGCAGTAGGTATTGGTCCTTATGTTCCAAAAAAAATCCAAGAGACGATTGCAGAACTTGAAAACTTTTTTAAGCTCATTTGTTCAAGAACGTTACGAGTGGAGGATCTCGAGAAAGCCCAAAACTCAATCATTGAGATATTGTGTAAGATGGAAATCATTTTCCCGCCTGCTTTCTTTACGATCATGGTTCATGTTATCATTCATCTACCCGAGGAAGCTCTCAAAGGTGGTCTATTGCATATTAGATGGATGTATCAATTTGAAAGATACCTCATAACACTTAAGCATTTCGTTCGAAACAAAGCGAGACCCAAAGGATCTATAGCTAAGGCTTACATTTTGGAAGAAGCTTTGGCATTCATTGCAAGGTACTTTGAAGATGCCTCGACCGATGTCGTTCAGCCTCATGAGTTCTCTATTTTTCAATCTTAGAAGTTTGAGCCTTATGGGAAGATGAGTCCGACCTGCTTAGACGACAAGTCGAGAGAGGTGGCAGAGTGGTACATCTTGACAAATTGTACAGATTTCGATCCCTAAATGACGTGAGTCTTTTTAATCGTATCCATATAAAGTTATAAATTTGTTTTCTTATTCCTCTAACTTCTTGAATGTATAAATAGTAACCATTGGAATCTGATGGAATCTAAATGTCACCATGATGTTGATGAAGCGCATCGAAAAGAAATTAGTGTCTAGTTCGCTAAGAAAGTTTTTTTTATCAAAAAGTTGGTGGAGTCGATGTGTCTGACGAGTTGTATGCACTGTCGGTCAGACTTTTTATTGAATGTTCACATTTATCCGAGTTGTGTGGTGAACGGCGTCAAGTTTATCACTTCCTGTCGCGATGAGATGTGTACTACTCAATGTAGTGGTGTTTGCGTACCTGTGGACGGCTACACGTTCTACGGAAGGATGGACTATCGACATTATTGTCGAGTCGTGATATTTTGGTGTCGTTGGAATGGTGACAAGCACGATGCATGTAGACACTTTTGTAAAGATAATGTATTCAAAATGACGAGTGCTTATGTGGCAAAATAATGGTTTCCAGACGAACCATTTATACTTGCTACTCAAGCCAAACAAGTTTTTTACTTGCCCGATCCTCGAAATCCTGAAAAAGGGGAATGGAATATCGTCGAAGATTGTAATCACCGATTCGTATGGGATTTGCCTGACATTGACGTTTCATCATCGGCTGAAGTTTCATTGTCTGTACAACATACTGATTTCGATCGTTTGTCTCATCTTCACGATAATTGTGAACCAATTCTAGTGGATGATGCTACCGAAGATGAGCCTATCACCGATTTCATAGGCGATGATGATCATGATGATGAAGTTGATCATTTCCTTTGAGATTCGGTTGACGATGATTTGGAAATAGATCAAATTGACTTCTTAAGTGATGATTAGCAAGATTGAGTAAATCATTTTAACTACCTATAATATAAACTAAATTTAATGTATTTCACAAACTACAATTCTAATTTATCTTTAATTCTTTGCAGTATGTCGACTAGCGGGGATGAGCCTCCGACGCCTTTGTCCGGACGAGGTGCGACTACGGGTCAAAGTTTGCAAAAAGCTAGAAGAGGCAAGATAGTGAAGATTGTCTTCGACCCTGCCCGCCTCCAATTTTATCCACCTCTCAGTATAGGTGAATAAGAGAGAGTCAAAAAAGGTGAGCGCATTGGCACGTTTGCTAATAGTTTTGGAGTTTTGGTGCGAGAGCACATCCCTCCGACGATGCCTTGCTGAAATAGCATCTCGGGGCAACAAGTATCGGATGTTTTGTCCAGTATATATGCAAAGTACGACTTTGTGTACGAGGACGAGTTAGGAGACCTTGTTCTAGAAACGTGATACTTGAGCCTTATCGAGAAGATTATTATCCTCCACGTGAAGAAGCGTCTGCGTGATGGAAAGGCAAAGTATAGACAGCTTTACCGGATCACGTGCAGCGGAGATCGGGAGGAGGCGCTCGAGGAAACGCCTAAGGGTATGACGCGACAAGAGTTGTCCAAGATGATTGATAGGATGGACACCGAGGCGTTTAAGGTATAATCAATTGTTTTATTGTTAAAAATAAAATGTTTACTCTAACCAAAGTTGTTTTCTAGAACGTGTCCAAACAGAATAAGGAGAATCAAAAGAAGAAGACCACGAAGAGTCGACAAGGCACGATCTCAATTTTCGAGTATCGTCATAGTCACGTAAGTATATTTTCATTCAATTTCAAACTACATAAGTTATATATTATATTTATAATGTGTTAAATGAATAGGGTAGGAGAAGGCAGACCGATGCTCGGGCCGCTCGGTGCGTGGGAGAGGATGCACACGAATCCTAGTCGTCAGTGGACCACGCTTGCTGCTGGAGAGTATTATGTTAGTATATATGTTATTGTAAATTTTCCTTATAATTGTTGTAAGATGGAAATCAAAGAAAATGTAAGTAATTTAATTTGTATTGTGTATGTAGGCTCGGATAGTAGCTCGGGTGGGTGATCTACAAGACCAAGCTGGGGCGTCGGGTCATGAGGTGAACTAGGGTGGTTTGGAGGAGGTTTCTATGAGCGAAATCCTCAAGACGCAACGTGATTAGGCTACGGGAATTGGGTCACTCATTCCGCGCTTGGACTTGCTTCAAGCCAAAGCCACGACACCTCTTCGTCTTCTGTAGGGAACGCGAGTTCGAAGTCGTCCTCTGGCATAGAAGAGAAGTTGGCAGCTCTCCAAGGAACTATGTTTGGCATGGCCTCTGGATTGAGCCAGATCCTGAACATCAATGTGCCCCTCGTCTTTCAAGCGAGTCTAGACCAACACATGTCCTGGGAACTTCAGGTTCGAAGCAGACACCGGATCAGCCTTCGACTCCCATCGACACCGAACCAGACGAGCCTCCACACGGATCCTCCGAAAGACGTAGAGGACGAGGACGATCTGGAGGAGGACGATGATTGTAGTTTTATTTTTTGTTTTAGACTTACCGGTTATGTTATTATCGACTTTAGACTTTTGATTATGGTATTATCAACTTTAGACTTTTGATTATCGATATCTACTTTTGACTTTTGATTATATTATTATCGACTTTTGATTATATAATTTAGTTTATGTTTTATTTTATTTCAATTAGTAAATTTCAATATTATTAAATTTAATTATATTTATAATAATTTTAATTAAATATTAATAAAATTTAATTAATTAATAATAATAAAACAGATAAAAAAAATAAAATATAAAGCTTTAGAAGCGACAATGTCGCTTCTAATGCTTCTAAATCCATGTCCATAAAATTTTACGCGTCGTTTAGAAGCGAATTGTCGCTTCTAGAGTTGCTTCTAATGATATGCAAGGCAACTCTTTAGAAGCAACTAATCGCTTCTAATGTCGCTTCTAAATGTAACACGCCATTTTATCCCACGCTTTTTTTCGTGGTTATCTGGATTCTTAGAAGCAAATCTAGAAGCGACTTGTCGCCTCTAAATTCGTGGCGTCCAAACATTAGAAGCGACAGTTCTTTAGAAGCAATACATTAGAAGCAACATCGCTTCTAAAAGTGATTAAGAAGCGATTTTTTGGCCTATAGAAGTGACTTTTGTCGCTTCTACTTGCCTTTTTTGTCCTAGTGTCTTGCCTTATGTCTCTCGATGTTTCCTTGTGAGTCTTTCTTTGTTTTAAAGACCCATTTTCATCCAATGGCTTTTAAACCACCAGGAAACTCGACGAGATCCCAAACTTGATTAGTTTCCATAGAGTTCATTTCATCAATCATGGCATTCTGCGATAAGTTAGATTCTATAGAACTTAGAACTTCTTAAAACGTTTCAGGATCATTTTCGGCTCCAATATTGCAGTCTGTTTCTTGTGAATAGACTTCATAGTTACTAGGGATTGCTTATCTTCTAACTCTATTAGATCTGCTTAATGTTGCTTCAACATTTTCTTGAGCCTCTTGTTCTTTAATCAGTAATCAGATTAGTTTTTCAACATTTTCTTGAGCATCTTGTTCTTTAATCAGTAATCAGATTAGTTTTTCAACATGATCTTGATCAGAAACTTGATCTAAAGGATCAACATTATTAGCTTGTGGAATTTCTATGGTTTGTTATGTTACACACGATTGACCTTGGGGAGTGTGTATGATAATCGGTTTATCACTTGAATTAGATGGTTGAGCTTCATTCTGATCCAAGTCAATGATCGAGGCATGTAATTGATCACTCCCACTAACCAAGTCATTCTCAATAAATTTTTGCATTTCTTGATTCCACAATCCTAGTACTATAAGATGGACGATAGAATCTATAACCTTCAGACTTCTCAACATATCCAATGAAATACCCACTAATAGTCCTCGGGTCAAGTTTATTTTCATGTGGATTATAAATTATCACTTAGGATGGGAATCCCTAAACACGTGTATGTCGCAAATTGGATTGTTAACCTTTGAATAACTCAAAATGCGTTTTCAAAATAGCCTTGGTTGGAGTTTGGTTTAATATATACGCATCCGTCTTTAGTCCTTTAGTCCATAAAAATTGAGGAAGTTTTGTTTTACACCTCATACTTCTCACCATGTCCATTAAAGTTTGATTTTTTCTTTCAGATACACGATTTTGGTCCGGAGTCCCAGACATAGTGTATTGGGCAACAATTCCATATTCTTGAAGAAACTTCGCAAATGGCCCAAGTACTTGTCCATGCTCAGTGTATCTACCATAATACTATCCACCTCTATCAGATCTCACTATTTTCATTTTTTACCACATTGTTTCTTTACTTCAGCCTTGAAAACTTTAAAGGCATCTAAAGCTTCTTCAATTGATCTAAGTAAATAGAGATACATAAATCGTGAGAAATTATCTATGAAGGTGATAACGTATTTTGGACTAGTTGCATATATTGGAATAAGTCTAGAGTTAAGAAAAAATTATCATTAACAAGTTAATGGCAAAATCTAAAAATTTCTTTACTAGTAAAACATTTTAACGAACCTAGGCAAAGTGCATGAACATCATATTATTTAAAAACATTATTTAATTATTTGTTTCTAACCTTTCTTGTAGCTTGATCTTTGAGAAGCCTTAGGAAAGGTAGATCGTCTCGTCTTTCTCGTTACTTTCACACCTAATCATGAACTTGAGAAACCTAAAGTATCTATTACAAGAGTCTATAGAGGATTTGAAGGATTTGTGTGTGGGCACAATTAAACACAATAACTCGAGAACAAGTCTATGCGCTAAATAACTAAAGCCTAAGTCTAATAAGGACTTAGGTGCCAAAATAAAAATATATATTTGAGAGAGAGAGAGGAGAGAATTGTCGGCCAAAAAATAAAAGAACAAGAGGAAGAAAACTTATTTTTAAATGTCAATGTGAGCCTGTATTTATGGGAGAAGGAAATACAAGAAAGGTTAACTACCCTTTCCTATTGTGTATTCATGACATAATATTTGATTTTTTATCATCTTTTCCTTGTACATGGCCGGCTATCCCCTATGCAATAGTGAGGGAAATTTATTTCCTCGTTTCCTTTTGGGTAATTATCTTTATAATTAAAGGCAAAAACTTCCTCTCCTCTTTGGATGATGCTCGCCAAACTCTACACTACGGAAGGAGCCTCTAGATATTTCCTTATTTCGTTTAAGATAATTCTTAAAATATTCATTGTAGAATTAATATTGCACAAATAATGAAATTAATTTCATAATGCCCCAAACGACTTTTTAGCTTTAGAAAATAATTTATATTTCAATCATATGAAAATATTCAAAATCTCATTTTGAGATTCACATCCGTTACTGTCCAAGTGGACAAAAATACCCTTTAGAAATTTTCCAAGAAAACGTCTTGTTCAATATTTGAACTTATTTTGACTTAGCTTCTTGTTTAACAATCATACTCTAAAGACCTGTAATAGAGACCTTTTGGATCAAAATGAACAAAGCTTGAGCTACTATACTTGGACTCAAAAGTTCACAAACATTTTCCGAGTATTAGCTTAATGTGAATTGACTCTACTAAAGAGTTGACACTGAGAATCTCTCGGTTCAAATGAATTTAATTTGTCCTCAAATTCAACTTAATTATATTGAGTGGGTCCATTGAATTTTATCTATGATTACCCTTCATGAATATAATCAACTAGACGGGATTTGTAGAATTACCATTTTATCCTTCTATTTGTTCTTTTCAACTAATTTGTGACTTGTGAATAAGTTAGAAATAATGTATTGACAAGGAGCTAACAAATCACATTGTTTCATCCAAATAAAGTCGTTACATAATTTTGGATACCGTGCGCGGTGCACACTCCAGTAATAAAGCATGAGGTTATATACATTGCATTTCAGCAATTTTGTACACGAATTTCATATCTATGAGAATTTCACAAAGTATACTCATGTCACTTTCATAACCCAATACATCACCAATGGAGCGCATCTAGTTCAAAACCTTGGATATAGAGTAGCACTTTCTCAAATGAATATATGAAGTTATAAAATGGTATGTCTCATTTCAGGATTAGGGTAAGCACCATGAAATTCATACATAGTAACCTCGAGACAGAAGAGGTTAAATGGTTTGCTCTTACATTGTCTCTAACGGTGCACTAGTCAATTCAGTATCTTCGGAAGATACATTGTAAGAACTATAGAGTTCGTAACTCTCTATTTCTCGTACCCAGATATCATAGATTCTTCCAACAATCATACTAGGATCAATAGTCTGTTGATCTTTAGATTGTTAACCTTTCGTTTTAACCAAACCATGAACAATTTGTTTACGCAAATCTACATTTGTCTCGTCTTATGTTGTTAGGTTTGATTAAGGACTATAAGATTATTGGATATCATAAATCTTCAAACAAACGAAAAATGAATGAATGGATGTTTCAACTTTTGTTAATTTAATCAGAAAATTAAAATAAAGACTCATAAGTGTTTTATATTACATCGATATGTAAATAAATAATCTTCTTGTGGGCATCTCTACACACAAACTCCACACTTGACTCAAAGAAGATGAGAGTTGTCCTTCATGCCTAATATGTCCCGATGTTGGTAGAAGACCTTGTTGGATAGGCCCTTGGTGAATGGATCTGCAAGGTTATCAACCGTTGAGATCTTCTTCTGTTGGGATTGGTGCCCACAATGCAGATATTAGACATTATAAATACTTTTGTATTTCGTTTTGTTGAAACATTAAATAAAATTAAATATTTAATTTTGATTAAGGTTGTGTTTATTTATGTTTGCTACGCTCTGAAACTGTCATCAACGAAAGGGGTTCTATCTGCAGACTTGACAAGGTACCCTCTTATGACTAGTTTAAATATTAGTTCGCAATCTAAAGATCCATAGGGCAATCGAATATGAGTAATTATTGTTTGCATGAATCTTAGTATCTAATATTGTGACATAGAGAGTTGTGACTTTGTGGTTCATTCTTGATGTCTTATAAAAGACATTGAACAAGACCTGTGATACTCTGAGGCTCGAGATAAGATCGTTTAGTCACTCGAAACTTCAAGATCACAAACGAGGGCCATTTTTGTACTTACCTAAATCCTGAAGTGAATGCATAATTGATGTGACACTTTATGACATTTGATTTGTCAATGTCCAATGGCTAATTGAAGTTGCATCCGACCCGGCGGTTGGTGTCATTACGCTGTTACATTGAATTATATGATTCACATATACGAAATTCGTATTGAAACAATGCTGAAGCATTAGTATCACACTATGCATTGCTATGAGAGTGTGAATGAATAAATCGGACCTGGTATTCATCGAATAAGAACATTCTTAGAATAAACATGTGATATGGAGAGATTTTATGTTTTTCTCTTTCACGAATGACAAAGGAGTTAGTGAAATAATAACTCAGGGGTAAAACGGTAACTTTACATTCCTCTGAGTTACTGATACACACAAAGGGCAATATCGTAAAATACTCTGTGGATCATGTGAAGAATTATTTTGTCACATCAAACAAAAAATAAACGCATATGAACTTAAAGAGTTTCAATATTGTTCCTTTAGTGGAATCGGCTAATACTAAGAATTACAAGACGAAAAAAGGTTTGAGATGGACTCTTGATAATATTTATTGAACTAGAACGATTGATTTTCTCAGTAAATGTAAATTGTGATTTATACTAAGAGAACTATTTTCTAAGTAAGTATATAAATAATGGGTTATTTATTATTACAGTTATTTAACAAATCATACTATGTTATTATATTGATAATAATCTAATTTGATGATTCAAATAAATAAAGATGGAGATAAATATTTTCTCATTTCGTACTTCCTTGATGCGATGTTCTAAATTAATTAAATATTATCTTAGAAATAAATCAAATATATTTTTGGGAAATAAAATGATTATACATCGCCATAATAGGTGAATTAGGGCTGAGTAATTATTTTAAACACAATTAAAAAGAACATTGGGCTTAAGTTTGACTAACGGACCAAAATATAATTTTGACCTAATTTAAGCCCACTCTCTCTATTATTAAAGGGTTTTTTGAAAACCTTAACCCTAACCTTAATCATAATTTCGACCACCCTCTCTTCCCCCTTGAGTTTGGTTGAGAGAAAGGATCAAAAAACCATTTTTTGGTTCTTGTTTCGTTCTTGAGTGTTTCCTATTTTTGTTGTTTGATTTTAAAGAACCCACCCTCTTATTCTCGCTCAAATATATGAGAATAATATCATTGACTATACTTGTGGTGTTTGAGTGAATTTAATTCGTAGGAAATCAGCCAAGAATCGAAGAGAATGGAGTTAGGCTAATTTTAGGCGAATCTGCCTCACAGACAGGGCCGCTGGCCTGATAGCATTCCGACCGACCAGTGGGTCCCAGGTGAACCATTCTCTCTCACGTGAGTATTGTCCAGTTTATGTGCAATCCAGCGGTTTTGCCTCAATCTCTTGTGCAGTCTGGGGAGGCTGGTCCTTAGAGAGTGAGACTCCATGTCCAAAGGGGTTTTGGCCCTTCTTAGAATCTTGCATAGCAAAGAGATCTATCACCTTATCTATATAAGATTCTTGGGAGACCGACAGGGTTGGGTTCTTTCATTCTCGAAAGATCTGAATCACCAAAATGTATGCAGCTTCCCCTAAATCTTTATATCAAACTGCTTAGCTAACCATATTTTAACCTCAGATAATTTACCCACGTCATTACTAATGAGAAATATATCACCGACATATAAAACATGAAACACAACCTTGCCCTTTTGTATTAACTTATAAACACAAGGTTCATCTATTGACTGTTCAAAGCCGAAGATTTTTATAGTTTTATCGAATCTTATATTTCATGACCTAGATGCTTGCTTTAATCTATAAATGGATTTAAGAAACACACAAAATGTGGTCTCTTGAACACCTTCCACGAAACTGTCTAGCTAAGCCATGAAAAAGCGCTCGTCAAGATTGCCATTCAGAAAGGCAGTCTTGACATCCATTTGTCAGATCTCATAATCGAGAGCGGCAGCTATGGGTAGAAGTATACGGATGGATTTAAGCACTGCGACAGGCGAGAAAGTTTCTTCATAATCGATACCTTCTTCTTGCGTGTAACCCTTAGCGACTAGTCGTGCTTTGAACGTCTCAACATTCCCATTTGGACCCATTTTCTTCTTATAGACCCATTTACACGCTATGGGTTTGACCCCTTCAGATAGGTGTACAAGTTTCCAGACATTGTTGACATACATCGAATGCATCTCAACTTTCATGGAGTCAAGGCAAATGATAGATTCAGAACCAACCATTGCATGGCTGTAGGAAACATGGTCATCCATGTCAGAGAATGCTACGAGAGTTTTTCCATAAGACATGTACATGTCCGGCTTTTCAGAAGCCTTCTCACTACGTCAAAGTACTACTTGACGAGGTTCTAAATTGATAGGTTTTGTTTCAGTTGGGGTAAGAACAGTTCTTATAGATCATGTAGAAGTATCCTCACCCAACTTTTCTTCAAGCACAATTTTGCTTCTAGGTTTCGTATTCTTCATAAAGTCCTCCTCGAGGAAACGAGCATTAGCGCTGACAAACGTTTTGTCGTCCTCCAGACTATAAAATATAAAACCTTTGGATTAGTTTGGATATCCAACAAACACACATAATTATGACCTTCTAGTTAACTTGCTAGTCTTTTGCCTCAGCACAAGTGCAGGGAAACACCAAATTTTGATGTGGCCTAAACTAGTTTTACGCCCAGTCCATCGTTCATAAGGAGTACGAAGGACCGTCTTAGACAAAACTTGGTTCAAAATATATGCGGCAATTTTGAGGGAATATTTCCAAAAGGAATTAGGGAGTGATGAGTAACTCATCATTGATCTAACCATCTCCATCATAGTTCGATTCCTTTTCTCTGATACTCCGTAATGTTGAGTTGTGCCAGGTGTTGTAAGAAGAGAAGCGATGCCTTCTTCTTTAAGGAAGTCATCGAACTCTTCAAACAAGTACTTACCACCTCGGTCAGATCGGATATGTGTTTGAGAAAATAGACAAATCCATATCTTGAGTATCATCAGTGAAGGTAACGAAGTAATCATCAGTGAGTAATCATCATAATATTTGTTTCAACAACTCAGTGGCTCTTCGACGTTTATCAGAGAAAGGTCACGTTGTCATTTTTCCTTCTATATAGGATTCACAAGTTGGCAGTGAGCCTATTGCAGAGGCTTTGAGTGGACCGTCTCTCACAAGTCTCTTAATCCTATCTAAACTAATATGGCCAAGTCTTCAGTGCCAAAGATGTGTTGATTTTATTAGATCAGAAGAGTCATTAGGTTTGATCCTCTTTGGTTCCCTAAGTAGATCATTATCTATTTCAGTGTCTAACAGCAAAGGTTGTATAGGATAAAGATAATATAAACCATTCTTTATACAAGCATCAATAACAAAAGAATTGGAAAAAGAAATTCGAATTTCATTATCAATGAACTTTAAATAATAATTCTGCTCAACAATTTGAGCTACATATATTAAATTTTTCCCAAAAGAAGTAACAAAATAAACATTATTCAAATTTAAAGTTTCCTCTTCAAAAGACAATGTTACGGATACCACAGCCTTAGAAGACACCAAACTCTCATCACCCCACTTGAAGCAGAAGTCGCCATCCTCTAAGCTTTTGCTTTTCTTGAACCCATTCAAGGAACAACAAATATGAAAAGTAGCAGCTGAGTCAATAATCCAGGATGATACATTATCTTCTACTAAACAAGGTTCGGTAATAAGTACAATACATTTCCCTTTAGTCTTAAGGTAGGCAAGACAGTTCCTACGCCAGTGTGTGGGCTCATTGCAATGGTGATAGTTGTCCTTAGATTTATTCACCTTGATAGCCCGGGGCACCTTTTTCTTCTAAACCTTGCTAGGATTCTTCTTCTTGGCTCTATAGGGTCTCTTCTTAGATCCGGAGGTGGAGACTTTGTGCTCAGTAGCATGAGCCTCTCCATTAGCCCTCTTTTTCCTTAAGATTCCCGCAGCGGTGTGAAGCTCCTTCATTAGCTCGGTAACAATGGACCTTAGCTTATTCATGGAGTAGTTCAGCTTGAAAGTATCAAAAGATTCAGGGAGAGTTTCCAAGATCATATATATTTTGGTATCTCCATGAATCTAAGGTCCAAGGAATTCCATTTCATTGAGATAACTTATGATCATCATCATATGTTCTCTAACGGGAGTCCCTGCTTTCATATGACAGTTCATAAACTGACGAATCGCTTGTTGGCTAGCCTGACACCCTTGCCCTCCAAACATCTCTTGGAGATTGAAGAGCATGTGGTAGACTGAATCAATATCACAATGTTGTTGTTTCAACACATTGTTCATTGATGCTAAAATATAGCATGTAGCAATCTCATTGGATCTGAGCCAGGCCACAAGGGCGTCCTTATCCTCTTGAGTAGAATCATCATAAGTTTCAGGAGGACATGGGGTGGTGAGTACCCATTTTTGCTTGTATACAGTAAGGGCGATGTCTAGGTTACGTTTCCAATCTACGTAGTTATCACCTTCCAGTTTGTTTGAGGAAAGGATAACAGAAAGAGGGTTTAGAGATATGTTGTTGAAGTTGAAACAATTTTTTATTAGTCTTTTGTTTTAGATTTTTAATTTAATATTGAACAGAAAAAATTCAAAGTTGTAATGAACAAAACGATACTTTACTCCTTCGAGTCAAGGCAACAAAGAGTCGCGTTACATAAGTAAATGACACATCATTGATGCATAGTCATGATGTCAATACATTAACGTTTTAACTAGCCACCTTATAAAGAAGTTTGATCACTCAAATATTTTTGCAGGGCCTTGAGGGAGGATTACTAGAGATACTAGAGATTGAGTCTAAGTGTGTAACGAACCACTTAGTTCAAGAAGATCTACTTTGAAAAAAATCCACGGGAAGCCTTGTCTCATCGTTTCACGTTTGAATGTAGCTCTACAAGCAATGTTAAGGGCAAAGCGCCATTGAGTACTCTCATTAAAGAGAGGGTCACGATGGTGACTCTTAGGCTTGCGACAATTTCACTTAGCGTTAGTGTTGGAGATCGTGGGTTCCAAACAACAAGCACAACCCTCCCACTTAGTTTTTGGAATTGGCGCATCTTCTCTTGTACGTTTGGAAACATGTTTTCTTGAGTAAAGAGAGATAGAGTGGAACACTAGAGTAGTATTAATGCACTGAGGCACAAGGAATGTACTCATATTTTTTTATCTATTTATTTTATTTTTCCTAAGAAAAGTGTGAGATATTAAGTCTCAGTTTTGCAATTGAAAGTTTTTGAGATTCAAAATCTCATAAAACTAATTTCTTGGTCTTCTCGTCATCTTCCTTCAAGGAATCTTCCTGGTGGTTGAATGCATGAACGTCGATAAGCCACGATTGCATCAAGAACAGGGGAACAAGCTAGGAGTCCCAAATCCGGATTTAAAAATTCTAGACTCGCATACTGTCGTACAACTCCGACATAAAATTTCATAAATGATACATCTGGTATTCGATTGAGCTGAAACAATTTTCGTTGGATACCTAACTTCTATACCTTTAATTTGGTTTAAGAACCGCTAAATTTCAAGTTCCGAGAAAAATGTTATGCCCATTTTACTGAGCCATACACAAATTTTCAAATCTGTCAAAAAATTGATTTCGGGCATGCTAAACATAAAATCTTTAAAGACTATATTTATTGTGTTTATATAGCATCGTTAATTAGTAACAAATCAACACCAATTTAATTTTAGAAGTCTCACCAACAAATTAATGTTGGAATTGGTGCCCACAAAGGAGATATAAGATATCGACATACATTTGTATTTAATTTTACTGAGACATTAATATAAATAGATATTCATTCTTTATTGTGTTTGTGTTTAGGTATGAATGCTACGCTCTGAAACTGTCATCATTGAAAGGGGAGCTATATATAGACTTGACAAGATAGGCCCTTGTGACTAGTTTAAACATTTGTTCGCAATCTTAAGATCGATAGAGAAATCGAATCTAAGTAATGATTGTTTGAATGAATCATGATATCTTATCTTGTGATATAGAGAGTTGTGACTCTGTGTTTCATTCTTGATATCTTATGGAAGATATTGAACAAGAACAATGATACTTAGAAGCTCGAGATAAAACCGTTTAACCACTCGAAACTTCAAGATCACATACAACGGGTACTTTGGGTCTGATTTTTATTCTAAAGCTTCGTTCATATGGGTCCATAAGGTCTCAATGATAGGCACTTGGAGGAGATTAAATGAACAAGAATGACTAATTTACTCATTTAATATAAATTGTGATTTATATCGAGAAAGTTATTTTCTAAGTAACTTAATAAATAATTAGTTATTTATTGTTACATTTATATATTGAATCATAAAGTATTATTATATTGATAATAATGCACTTGAGTAATTCAAATAAATTAAAGAAAAAAATAAATAATTTCTCATTTTGTACTTATTTAATAAGTATGAAATTATTTAATGAAATGGCATTAATAAATGAGAGTTCTAAATTAATTGAATTTAGAAATAAATCAAAAGAATTTGGGAATAAAATAAATCAATATGGACGAGTATAGGGGAGAGATTTGGCCAAATTCTATAAGTGATTGAGTCATGGGTTTGACCCAGCTTAAGTCCATTTAACCTGTTTATTAAAGGCTTAAGAAAACCCTAATGACTAATCCCTAACCCTAATTTCGGCCCCAAGGCACTCTCTCTCCCCCTGTGTGATACTTGGGCGAAATCCCCAAAAAGAAAAGAAGAGAAAAATTGTTTTCATCTTTTCATTGAGTGATTTCTTATTCCCGAGAGTTTATAGAAGAGCCCACCCTCTCAATCTCATTGAATTTCTCGTGTATCATCATTGATTCTTCATTGTGGTGTTTGGTGTTTTTAATTCTATGAGATTTTGAATTTTAGAATTAAATTTGAAGTCTCGAAGGTTTTTGCAAATCATGTCCGGCGAGAATCCCAGTCAGGCGGAGACTCCAGTCCGGCGGGAATCCCAATCAGATGGAGATTCCAGTCCAGCGGGAATCCCAGTCAGACGAAGGTTACAAGCCGACAAGAGTCCCAGTCCGGCGAGAATCCCAGTCCGGCAAAGTCACAGTCCGACGAGAAACCCAATTCGGCGGAAGCGTCCAGGTCCCAGTCCGGCAAAGGTTCCCTGTCCGGCGAAGGTATCCTGTCTAGCAACATCTCCAGGCGTGCTCCCAGTCCGGCGAACAGGTCCACAGGCCCCAAGTGTCCTATCTCCTGTCAGACGTGACCTCCCATTCCGACGAAGGTGCTGTCCAGTTAGCCTGTCTTCCTAGTCCGGCAAGAGTACGTCCAAAGAATTCCGGCGAGCCTCTTTCCATGTTTGGACTTGGTATTGCCTTCCAGAGATAGCGAGCAACATCGGGATTGTTTATAATCTCAATTGTAAGTAATTCTAAACGATTTAGATGACTATAATTATATAAATTTGTTTATATAGCTTGATCGTGTGTTCAAATATTGTTCAACATGTTTTAATAAATTTGTTTATTAACATGTCTATAAATTTTAATGCCTAGGTTGTTTGCAAGAGTATATAGAGGATTTGGTGTAGCTTGATCTTTGAGAAGCCTTAGAAAAGGTAGATCGTCTTGTCTTGCTTGTTACCTTTACACCTAATCGTGAACTCGAGAAACCTAAGGTTTCTATTTCAAGAGTCTATAGAGGATTTGAAGGATTAGTGTGTGGGCACAATTAAAAAATAATTTAAGAACAAGTCTATGAGCGAAAGTGCTAATTTAAGCCTCCGTCTAATGAGGACTTAGTTGCAAAAATAAAAGAGATATTTTACAGAAAGAGGGGATAGAATGGTCGGCCACACTGAGAGAACAAGAGGAAGAAAACTTATTTTCACATCTCAATGTGAGCCTCTATTTATAGGAGAATGAAATACAAGAAATGGTAATTACCTTTTCTCTATTGTGTATTGATGAGAAAATATTTGATTTCATCTCCTCTTTTCAATGTACATGGCCGGCCATCCCCTGTGAATTAGTGAGGGAAATTTATTTCCTCACTTAGCACATTTATTTCTTTCTTAAGGAAATTCATTTCCTCTTTCTTTTTGGTAATTATTGTTATAATTAAAAGAAAAGAATTCCTCTCCTCTTTGGATGATGTTGGACAAACTCTACATTAGGGAATGAGCTTCTAGATACTTTCTTATTTCTGTTAAGAAAATTCTTAAAATACCCATTGTAGAGTCAATATTGCACAAATAACGAAATTAATTTCATAATGCCTCAAACAACTTTTCGGCTTAAGAAAATAATTTATATTTCCATCATATGAAAATATTCAAAATCTCATTTTTACATTCACATCATTTAATTTCTGTGTGGATAAAAATACCTTTTAGACATTTTCTGAGAAAACGTCTAGTTATTTGAATTCATTCTGACTTAGCTTATAGTTTAATAATCCTACTCTAATGACCTGTAATAGCTACTATACTTGGACTCAAAATTTCATAAACGTATTTCGATTATTAGTTTAATATCAATTGAGTCTACTAAAAAGTTAACACTGAGAATCTCTCGATTCAAATAAATTTAAATCCTACCCAAATTCAACATAATTATATTGAGTGGATTCATTGAATATTATCTATGATTTCCCTTCATGAATATCATTAACTATATGGGATTTGTAAAATTATCATTTTACCCTTCTAGTTTTTAATTCCTCAACTGCTTTGTTACTTGTGAATAAGTTAGAAATAATGTATTGACGAGAAGCTAACAAGTCACATTGTTTCATCCAAATAAAGTCCTTACTTAATTTTGGATACCGCCCACGGTTCATTTATTCACAATCCAAGTAATAAAGCATTAGGTGATATACATTGCATTTCAGCAATCTTGTACATGAATTCCATATCTAGTAGAACTTCACAAAGTATACTCATGCCAACTTCAAACTCAATACATCACAAATAGAGCGCATCTATTTCATAACCTTGGATCTGAGTGTAGCTTTCTCAAATGAAATTATTAAAGTTATGTAATGACATGTCTCATTTTAAGATTAAGGTAAGCACGATGCAGTTTATACATAGTGACCTCGAGACATAAGAGGTTAAATGCTTTGTTTTTACGTTGTCTCTAAAGGTGCATTGGTCAATTTAGTATATTCGAAAGATACATTGGAAGAACTATAGATTTCCGAACTCGCTACTACAAATGTTAAATCCCACAACGAGTCTAACACAACGCTTATAATAAGCACTGTGGGAAACAGGATTCCCTCAGCGGTTATTCTTAAGCGTTGTAAGAATCAGAGATCCCACAACGTTCGTCCTTAACCATTATGGGAAGACTAATTTCCAACAACTTTTATCCACAAACGTTGTGGGATCTTTGATTTCCACAATGCTTAAGCTAATCATTGTGGAAAATTGGCGTATAACTACTCTCCCACAACGCTTATTGGATCCGTTCTTGGATTCTCGCTGCAGCGTCGTACAAATCTAGTGTTAGCAAAGATGGCCACAAGAAGATTGTATATTTACAAATTGATGTAAGATATAAATCTTTCATAAAGTACTTATTGTAATTTGTTGATCAAATTAATAAAAATTGAAACGTTCTGTCATTCCTTTTAGTTTGATTGAAGATTTATGATATTCAATAGTCTTATAGTCCTTAATCCAACCTAACAATGTATGAAGAGACAAATATAGATTTGCGTGAACAAACTCTTCATGGTTTGGTTAAAAAAGATATATTCACAATCTAAAGATCAACAGACTATTGATCCCAGTACGATTGTTGGAAGAATCTATGATGTTTGGTTACGAGGCATAGAGAGTTAGGAACTCTATAGTTCTTACAGTGTATCTTTTGAAGATACTGAATTGATCAGTGCACCTTTAGAGACAATGGAAGACCAAACCATTTAACCTCTTTTGACTCAAGGTCACTATGTATGAATTGTATCATGCTTACCTAAATCCTGAAATGAGACATGTCATTTCATAGCATTAATACTCTTATTTGAGAAAGTCAAATTCTAGGTCCATTACGTGATCTAGACAAGGCCAATTGGTGAGATATTAAGTTATGAAGATGTCATGAACCAACTTTGTGAAGTTCCCATAGATAAGGAATTCATGTACAAGATTGTAGGGTAAACATTCATGAAGGGTAAACATAGATAACATTAGATGGATCCACTCAATATAATTAAGTTGAATTTGAGTAGAAAATAAATTCATTTGAACAAAGATATTCTCAGTGTCAACTCTTTAGTGGAGTCAATTGATATTGAGCTAATACTCGGAAAATGTTTTTGAACTTTTGAGTCCGAGTATAGAAGCTCAAGCTTTGTTCATTTGGATCCATAAGGTCACTATTACAAGTCGTTAGAGTAGGATTGTTAAACTAGAAGCTAAGTCAAAATAAGTTCGACTGTTGATTTAGACATTTTCTCGGAAAATCTCTAAAGGGTATTTTTGTCCACATGGAAATAAAATGATGTTAATGTAAAAATAAGATTATGAAAATATAAATTATTTTGTAAAGCCGAAAAGTCATTTAAGGCATTATGAAATTAATTTTGTTATTTGTGCAATTATAATTCTACAATGGGTATTTTAAGAATTTTCTTAAAAGAAATAAGGAAGCATCTAGATGCTTCTTCCCTAGTTATAGGATTTGGCCAACATGCATCAAAAAGAAGAGTTTTATATCCCTCTAATTATACGGAAAAGAGGAAAAGAGGAAATAAATTTCATGTAGAAGGAAATAAATAAGCTACGGGAGGAAACAAATTTCCTCCCTATAATGCTTGATATGGCCGGCCATATTATAAGAGAAAGGAAAAGGGAAAATCAAATATTGTGTCATGAATTCATTACTTTTTCATGAATAGAGTCTCACATAGAGATGTGAGGAGTGTGCTTCATTATATTTTTCTCTTGGTTTTGGCCGACCACTTCTTTCTCTCTCTCTATAAATTCCTTTTTATTTTGGCACCTAAATCCAGACTTGATCTAGAGAATTAGCTTATGATCAAAGAATTGTTCTTGGTTCATATTGTTTAATTATTCCCACACACAAATCCTTCAAACACTCTTTAGACTCCTATAATAGAAACCTTAGGTTTCTCAAGTTCAAGACTAGACGTGAAATAATCGAGCCAAGGATGAAGATCCACCTTTCTCAAGACGCTTCATTTTAAAGATTCAAGAAATGTTAGTATTCAAGTAGTTTAAATAATGTTTTTAATTTATAACATGTTCATGCATTTTGCCTAGGTTAGTAAAATTGTTTACTTGTAAAGAAATTTATATTCCGTCATTAATATGATTGATAACTTTTCTTAACCCTAAATCTATTCCAACATCTAGTTGCAGCAAGAATCTCCCACAACGCTCAAAATAAGCATTGTGGGATTGGGCAAAAAATAATCTCGCCGTAGCGAGAAATTTGCACCGTTGTGGCGGTATACCCCACAATGCTTCATATAAGCGTTGTGGGAGGGTTCTTGCCGCAGCGGGGTTAAATTCTCGCTGCGGGAGAATTATTTTAAAGTCTGTACTCATCTCATTGTGGCGGTGTAAATGTCTTGCCCCAGCGAGATATCGCGAATCAGTCCTAGGGCTTCGTTTAAATTCCTCTTTTTCTTATTTTCCTTCATTTCCGCTCATTTCCGTCATTCCTTCACCGCTGCGGGGAGTTTTCAACAAAGGCTCGGGATTTTTCTGTTTTGAAATCTCGCCTCAGCGATAAACGTTCCCCGCTGTGGCCAAGCTTTCTTGCCGCAACCTAGATCCTTCACTGCTCCGGCTATCGCTGCGGCTAATTCTTCCCTTCGCCGCAGCGAGAATCTCCAAAATTCACATGAAACGTTTGAGTTAATTGGAATTATTAACTCGATAACATTACATATTACTACAAATTATAATAATACATTATTCAAACAAATATAGCGTTAATAACCCTACGAAGTCTCGAATCTTTTAAAGATACGAATCTCTTATAGTATGAAGCATGACCATCGGGTATCTTGATAGATGTGAACTATTAGCACAACTTCTTCTTCTCATTCCGATCTAGAGTATATTTTGCAGGTGGTAATTTTGTTTTGCTCCCTCCTTCTTGAGGATGAAAAATGCTCATAATATTCATCTCCTTGATATCCATTCAAGTTTTTATTCAATCATTCGATTTATTTGTATCATCAAGAAGCATTCCAATGACCGATTAGCAAACATTTTTTTCAATAACATCCAGACAATGTGGTGTTGGGATTGGTGCCCACAAAATAGATATTAGACATTATAAATACTTTTGTATTTCGTTTTGCTGAAATATTTAATAAAATATAATATTCATTCTTGATTAAGTTTGTGTTTATGTATGTTTGACAAGATAGCCCCTTGTGACTAATATAAATAATAGTTCATAATCTAAATATCGACACGACAATCGAATCTTAGTAATGATTCCTTCATCTCGCCCTATCTCCCTCCTCTCGCCCGCTCTTCCTCCACACTCTCTCCGGCCTCCCTTAGGTATGATTTTTATGTTTTTAATTAGAATGTTAATGTTAATTAGAATTTTAGTGTGAGTTTGAATTATAACATTTTTGTGTTGACATTGAATTACAATGTTAATGTTAATTACAATGTTAGTGTGAGTTTGAATTATAACGATTTGTATTGAAATTGAATTAGAATGTTTTTGTTTTTAATATTTTTTTGTTGGAATTGCATTTTAAATTGTCTTTTACTAGGTTTAATTTCATCTACTACCACTAGTACTAGTGATAATAGCCTTAAGAAGATTAGAAGACTCTTATCTGTAGATTTTGAGGAATCCAGTAAACGAAGAAATACTCTTATGAGTCGAGTTTGTAAGGTCAAAACTCTAGGTAGAAAGATACCTTTATCATTTGAGTAAAAAGGTCAACCAATAGGTTAAGAGGGGGACGAATTGTTGGGTTATTTTGCTGTGTTAGTTAGAGAGCACGTTCCTATTTCGATACGCGATTGGAGATTAAAAGAGAATAATCAAATAAAAGAGCATATTTGGAACGAAATACAAGGTGGAATTGAAATTCTGATCGAACGGAAGCACGATTGTCTTATGAGAGTTATAGAACCAATAAGGTTATTTCGCCACGAGTTTTATCATGATCTAGTAAAAGACACAATCAACGAACCGAGCATTTTAAAGACATCGATTTGTGTATTAAAATTCTTGACAAGTATTATCGAAGAAGAATGGATTTAGTTTGTGGAGCATTGAAGAACCAAAGTATTCAAACAATCATTGGATAGTAGAAAAGAAAATACCTCGAAACTCAAATACGAATCGCGAACCAGCCAAAATGGATATCGAAAACTCGATTAACAAAAGGTTAGATTTATTTTAGTTGATAAATTACCGCCTTTTTAAACATTGGTTCATATTACTCAATTCTTTGTTATTCGATTGTATTTTTGTAGTATAATGAAATGGGAGTATGGGCAACCAAGGAGAAATTGTGGATTGACTCGCGAAAGAAAAACGAAACAACCTATGGCGGAAAAATCTGTAACTCTTATATATATGTTATACTATTCCTATTATATTGTTAACTAACAATAATATGTGTATAACAATTGTTATTGCAACAAGCAACGGAAGGGTCTTGGAGACTAGAAAATGGAAAAAATATATTACAAGAAGCCTTGGGAACATCTCGCCAATGCAGTCAATCGAAGTACTCTACATGATTCAAGTATAATGTTCCTTCAAGTTCGGGCAAAAATGAGAAGAAGATGCAACAACAATTAAATATGCTTACGTCATTAGTCGTGACGAAATTAGGAGGAAATGAAGACATAAATTTGGATTAGTTTATGTCTAGTGGTGATTTGTGCATGGATATTTTTCACGACGAAGGAAATCTCCAAGGGCTTCCTAAGAAAAACAGTGTTCGTGCTAGTAACTCACTGAATCCCAAGTTTGGAAGAAAACGTCGAATATTGTCTCTTTATTTATAATGTTACGAATGTCGGCATGATTCATGTTGCGGACGGACGAGAGTACAAAATAGGAGCCGTAATTCACTTTACACCAACAGAGGAAGAAAATATACGAGTAAGTATTTTAGGAGTTTTGGTTAAAAGGCAGAATTCCCAATTATCGAAGAAGTCATCACCGTTGAAGATGACATGGGTGGATTCATTGAGTGGCTAAAGAGGTTGGTGGAACTTGACGTGACAACATGGAGCCCCTGTCCGGTTGTCAAACAACAATTAAAAACGACACCGCCGAATCAACCGAGTCCCGACACCGTAAAAATATCAATACAAGCTTATCAATGTAAAATTTTGATTGCTCCCTCAACATGCCAAAAATATTTGTCAATCCGAGTGTAAGTTCTCACATTCCAACAAACAAAGATGATTCTTTGTCTAAACGAGTCAAGGACGTTGGAAACATTGTACAAATGGACTGAGAATAGATCAATTAGTTTTGATGCCGTATAACCTAAATGCGCATTGGATGCTAGTTGTTATCGACCTTTGGAGAGATAATGCCTTGTTTTTCGATCCGTTGAGCAAGAAAGTACCGCCCGATCTAGCTCGATTGATAAAGAGGTAATGATTTCTTTTCCACATCAACAAATTAACATACATTAATCTCTAATGTTTTTCATATGTTTTTTTATGTGGGGTGTGTGCGGATTTTAAGCTCGAGCACCAAGACGCATATTGTAACGGGCAATCAATTTACATCGAGCAATACGTAGCACCGAGGCAATACGGAAACACGGTATGCGAGTATTTTGTGTTATCGCATATACGTGATACATTTGTAGAAGGTATAGGAAAATTACTAAGTAGGAAATCATATACGCCGGAAGATTTAGATAGAGTGAGAGAGGAATGGGTGACTTATATTCAAACATTTATATAATGTGATGATTATATTATTTTTGGATGTAAATATTATATTTTAGATGTTACGGTTTTGACATATCAGTTATAAAAATTTTGCAGTTTTTTGTAAATTTGGATTTTGCAGGTTTTTGGAAATATTAATATTTGTTGATGTTTTCGCCGCGGCGATTTTTTTGAACATTTTAAATTTTGTCCTACAACGCATAAAATATCTGTTGTGGAAATCTCGCCACGGTCAGCTTTTTGGTACACCCTCCGCCACGGCTGTGTACAATCTCCGGCGCGGCGTGATTTCCCACAACGCTTGGAATATCTGTTGTGGGAAATCTCAAAGCGGCGGTGATTGTACACAGCCGCGGCGGGGTTTTTGGTTTGCTCACGCTGCGGCCTTGTACAATCTCCGCCGCGGAGAGATTTCCCACAACGGATATTCCAAGCGTTATGGGAAATGCCGCCGCGGTGGAGATTGTACACAGCCGCGCGTGTATTTCGACTTCATGATGACATTTCCACAGCGAATAATAAGCGTTGTGGGATGTCAACGCTCCTATAACAAAAACTAAACATTGTGGGAAATAAATTCTCCCACGACGATTAGCTAAGCGTTGTGGGAGCTTCTACAACCCAGGATCCCACAATACAGTTTTTGTAGTAGTGACTCTCTATGCCTCGTAATCAGACATCATAGATTCTCCAAACAATCATACTAGGATCAATAGTCTGTTGATCTTTAGATTGTGAATATTTCGTTTTAAGCAAACCATGAAAAGTTTGTTCACGTAAATCTACATTTGTCTCTTCATACATTGTTAGGTTTGATTAAGGACTATAAGACTATTGGATATCATAAATCTTCAAACAAACAAAAAAGAAATGAATGAACGTTTCAACTTTTATTAATTTAATCAGAAAATTATAATAAGGACTCATGAAAGATTTATATTACATTTATATGTAAATAACTAATCTTCTTGTTGGCATATCAGCCAACAACATCCATGTCAGAACAACAAATTTTTGTATGTATGATTTATAACAATTTAATGCTCCTCTTTGCACCCTTTTTAGACTTGTTGGTGTGTTTTCCCTTAATGCATTCCACACAAGTCTCAAAGATTATAAAATCAATAGCACCAAGTACTCTCTCATTCACTAACCTTTGAATTCCTGGAAAGGAAATATGTCACAGTATCCGGTGCCACAATAGAGAAGAATTTTTATTCATCATACAACATTTCAACCCAACAATAACATTCATGGAATTATAAACATTGTTATTTTGCAATGTAATAAAATAAAGACCATCAGACAATGTACGATAACCAACAATTTCGGATTTATTCAACAATGTAAACCATTATCCAAAAATTTAAAGTCTCAAAATGCACAAGTTTTGAAACTGAAATTTTATTCCTTGAAAAACTAGGAACATAAAAGGTCTTTAGCAAATGCAAAATAAAATCAGTAGATAAAACCAACTTGCAAGAACCAACAGCCTCGACATGTGAGCTCATCTTTCCACTTGAATATATGCAATCCTCACTTCCCAATGGCTTCCATAGGTTGCATACCCTGCAACATATTTGAAACATGGATTGTAGGATTAGAGTCAATCCAACATGTATGATGACCAACATCAGTAAGATTAGATTGATAACATACAAAAAAAGTTGAGTGCCTTTCTTGTCAGGCCAATCTTTGAACTTAGAGCATTCTTTCTTCATATGTCCCTTCTTCTTGCAAAAGAAACACTTTAACTATTTCTTAATGTCCGATTTGACAGAGATCTTACCTTTATCTTTGGCACGATCTTTCTTTTTCCTTTCGGAGAAGGTCAAGTTCATTAATGGACCATTTATCGTTATGTGTGTTATAAGAAATCTTAAAGGGGCCGTATTGTTGGGACAGTGTGCACATAACGAAGTGAACCAGAAAATTTCAGACATTTCAACTTCCAATCTCTTTAATTGAGCTGCAATATCCCTCATGTGCATGATATAATCATGCATACCTCATATTCCAGTGAGCTTCATGGATGAGAATTTCATGATTAGAGTACTTGCCAAAGCGTTATCTGAAGTGACAAATTGATCATTTATAGCTTTCATTAAGAGACGAACATTGTCATATTGCTCAATTGAACCCCTAATCCCAGCAGATACTTTGGTCTTTATGAACATAACACATATGTTGTCGGTGTATTATCTACGTCGGCATCGATGGATAAAATTAATGCCCGTAAGAGCGCCACAGACCCGCCCGATGTCCTCTGAGCCTCCCTAGGCCTCCCGGGGTCCCCCTGGCCGTCCACAAGGCCCCCCGGACGTCCACCGGACCACACAAGGCCACTGGACGTCCAGTGGACCTTCCTGGACGTCCTCCCATGGCGCAAGAGCCTTCTAGACGTTCTCCCATCACGAGGCAGCCCCAGACGTCCTCTCCGCTCCTTGCGGCCCAGACGTCCTCATAGCCTGACGGTCAGCCCCCTGGGCGTCTCCCTAGACGGGCCCGGACGTCCACTCAAGGTGGCCCAGACGTCAACTCAAGGTGGCCTGGACGTCCACCCAAGGTGGCCCAGACGTCCACCCACTTGGCGTGCCTAGGAGCGTATTGGCTAGCCCCTAAAGGCTATAAATATCCTCCTCCATTCACCAAGAAGGGGGCTCGATTTTGGACATTTTTAGACAACCCAAAACAGTAAAACTATGTCTTTCTCTCTCACTCATTCTCTTTCTCTCTCGGTCATACCTTCCACGGGAAGCTGAGTCCGGAACAACTTCCGATCAAAATTGTTCCCTAAGATCCGAGATCCGAACATCGAAACGATGACGTTGACCCCTTAGTCTCCGTTTGCGCCCGATCTTGTCGATCTTTGCTCGTCATCCTACAAATTCCACCCACATTATACTAATGTTGAGCGTCGGAGAGGTAAACAGAGGACCCCCCTCTGTTATATCTTCTTTTTTCACGTCTGCTTACTCTTTCCAGATAACAGAAGGACTCGAAGATCCCAAGACGGCTAACTGACGATCCGGGAAACCGGATCCGACACGCTAAGGCCGAAGATATGGTCATTCGCCCCGAGCGGGGATCTGACCGTTGAGGTCTCTGAACGTTGTCCAAATTTCAGTGACAACAGCATAGGCGATTAGGTCGCTCCCACTTTTTATAAAGACCAACCTGATCAGGGGTACTTTTCTCGATGATTGAGGGAGTTTCGAGGTTCCTTATGGCATAGTCGAAATCCATCCATTCCAATTGAAGGAGAACTCTCTCTTTTCAGACCTTAAAATCATCCCCTTTGAGTTCAGGAACGTCGCATTTAGCATCAGAGTAACTTATAGTTTGACTAGCGACGAAGTACATAAAATAAATATACTTATTAAAATATATTTTGAAGAAGATAACCATATCATGTTTTACCAATGTAAAAACATGTATTACTCAATGAATCTAGAGACATAAAAGTTCCATGTGGGCTAAAATTCTAATTCAATTAGATTCACATGTTCACGATAAAACTATCAAAAAATGTTCTTTTTCCTATTTCCTGTGGGTTAATTAAGAAATATAATTTGATATTTTATTTTAATTAATTAGAAGTATTATAAAATTCATTTGGGTAAATTTTATAATATACACAATTATTATTTTAATGTGATTTTAAATCTAAACATAAAATTAAATTAATTAAAGATACTGTGATGCGACTTCTCTCTAATTAATTAAAATCATATAAATCACAAAATAATATAATTAAGTATATAATAGTGTGCTAGTCATTAATCACTAAAAGTTATATGCATATTATACGACAATAATAAAACATACAACACCTAAATAAATGATCTATTAACACAATAAAAATTTCACGCTAAACATTTATATAATATCTAAGTAATGCAAACAAATAAAGATGACGAAGAAAACTGTATTATTTAATTTTCCATAGATCATAAAATAATAACAATTAAAAATCAAAAGTTACAACAGGATGTGCAAATCTATACACCGCACCTTGTAATGATTTTTATTTTCTTTTTAATTTTATGTTTAGTGGGCCCAGGCCCTAGTTGAAATGAAAGGAACATAATATCAAAACAAACTACTGGAAGTTTACTTAAAAGACAAAGCGCCGAGTTCTTTAAGAAAGGAGTAAATGACATGTCGTTTTGTATAGTTTTCAACTTCTAGATGGATTATTTCGACCTGGTTGAGACTCATTTCAAGATCTGACTCATCCTCCCTCATTTTAACACCAATTTAAAAGCCAAAAGAATCACGAAACAATTTTCTAAAAGATTTTCATAAAAGTAATTATATTTTAACGTCAAAAACACACATGAATATGAAATTTTTCAAAAACAAAGTGGAGGTTATGTGAAGGTCTGATACCAAATGTAAGAATTTATTACACGTTCTTAATGTGTTCTAACAATATGAACACGCACATTCTTAATGTGTTCTAACAATATGAACACGTAAAGGTTCGGTTTACCTCCGGTCATTGTTGTAGTTTCCCGGCGAGTTTCGGACTCTGATTCGGGCAAGTTTTGGACTCCGTCTCTGGCGAGATGTCTTGAAAATCTTCTAAACTCTCTCTATGTTTGAGAATGAATGTGCGAGGGAGTTTAGGAACCCCAAAACCGTTTTATAGGCTCCAAACTATCAATAGAGAATATTGCCCTCATAAATGTGAGATAACGATTTGATTTCCGGTATTAGTATGAACGTGATTAATGGGTTGATTACGCAATATATGGATTGTAATGAAAAAAGATTATATCATATTATTTCTTTAAGTATACAATGAAACATTGTATGAAATAATCTTACAACGTTCGTATCTATAAGTCCCTTTGGTTAAGAAGATACGTATGATCATAAGATTTCCATTTTGCTATGAGATAGAATCCAAACAAATGTGTACCGGCATGATCATACATTTGTCTCTCATCTCTTTATTTTTCATAAACTTTTGCTTGACTTCTAAATACAACATAAAAGAGAGAATAACTTTTCCCTCAAATTTTCGCTTATTCCTTCGGAGATTCCAGGTTCTAAACATAGTCTTAGTTATGAGGAGGTTTAACAATAATGATTCTCAGTCCATTTGTACCTAGTTCATCATAGCAACATGGGATTCCCAAAACCAGCTCGGTAGAAACAGAACCAATCCAATGCGAAAGACAAACTGGCCGATTTCCGGTGAGAAATTCTATCTCATCCCCTCCAAATATCTCCCAACTCGAACGACTAATATCTCTTTGCATTGTGATCGGCTTCGGTGCAAGTCTCAAAACTTTACCAATCTGTAAAATGTTTTGGGGATCGCTTGGGAATATGAAAAAGACTAATTCTGTAGCCGAACTATTCCTGAGCTCGACCTCTGCCTCGTTAACGCAAAGCATTGCAAGTTTGCTAAACTCGTTTCCTTTCTCAGTAGAAATAACGTTGAAGAGAATCGTTTGGCCGCAATCTTTTCTGGCATCATTACTAAAAACGTCACCAAGTGTTGGCGTTGAATATTTCTTGAGATTTGGGAGGTAAAACAAGGGCTTTATAAATACACCATTTTTTTGGAGCAAACTATTGTGGATTTCAGACCATTTCTTGAAAAAACTTTCTTTCATCAGTAGGTCCGCAAGTAGAATGCTACAACTTATTCCCAAGGAATATCCTCCACATTTGAACTTAGTCACCTGTGATATATATATATATATATATATATATATATATATATATATATATACGTATGAAATGTCTAACGATTATGAGAATTATACGGAATATACCCATATATCAAGTTTTTCTTTAAGATATGTTTCTAATCTGCAAAATCTTATTGTAGCAGAAGTTTAAAAAAGTTACATGTCAAAAACTTTAACACGTTCAAAGATTATATTATTGGAAAAAATAATATAAAATTGTCGTTGCAAATCGTAAAACTCCAAAAGATACAAATATGATAGCGTATATATAATATATATCCTTATTACAGTTTTTGTTTTTTATATAGTCAATTGTAATTAATTTTTTTGTTATATATTCATATTCACTGTATATTTTATCGCACATGATTGTATTATTGTATAAAACGGTACGTATAAATTCATATTTTACCAAAGCGTTAATTGCTTAAAAATTATTCTAATATAAATGGCTTGATTTGCTAATTATTTGAATAAGATGTCACTTTAAACTCTCTCATGAAAACAGTGTATTATATAAAGGACGACAAGGAAACGGTAGGCTATTTAAATAGAGAGTTCAATTAAAGGAAAGCTAGGTATTCATGCTCATAATTATCTAATAACTAAAAAATAGACCTGTACACTATACATATTTAGACATTGAACTACATTTTAAATATTAATTATAATTTTAGAGCGTTATTTGAATTATTTATTCTAAATGAGAAATTGATGTTATAAACAATCAAGTCCTGGGCTGCCGGGCATATGAAAACTTGTGGTACTCGAACATATAGACTTGAATATTGATCTTGAACCATACAAATAATAATAATAATTATTATAACAATAATAATAGAAATCAAAGTCAAAATTCATATCAGTGTCAAAGTCAAAATCAAATAATTTATATCTCTTGTGATGTTATTATCTCTCTTCTTAATTCACTAGTTCTTGACGTATTTGATATTTGTTTTGAGCAAGAATGGCCTTTTGTAAAACAGTATTGCTATGTGCATAGGATAATGAGTCAATATTGTAAAAACAACCTAAAGAAACAATGAAACACTAAAAAATGGAAGAAAAAAATTAATGTTTAATAATTCTTTTTACTAAAAGTAAGTCTATCATCCTTACTAAAAGTAAACTGGTGGCGATACTTAAAGGACACAGAACTGTTATATATACACACACTGCGTCAAAATAACACAATTATATATATATGGTTCATACATATTTGTTTAAAATTATAATAAATTTATTTTCGAGGATTGGTAATAATTTAATAGTGGATAAATAAATAACTTAAATTAGTTTTAAATTTGTGAGAGAGAGAGCATTGCTTTCTCAAAATTAACTAAAACTTATTTTTCTCAAAATTTCATTACTAAACACCAAAATACTCCTAAAATAATTTTTTTAACATTTATTTCATATTCATATTAAGTGGTTAATATTTTTTCAACAAAAATTAAACTAAAAAGACTAAAAAATGTTTCACTTCTTATTTTGTTTAGCCGATAATGTAGTGTAGAATATTTGTATTAGTTTTATTTTTCTAAAAAATATTTCGTATTTTCATTTGAAATTTACTTGCTTTTAAAAAAAAAATGTTCTAGTAAATTTTGAAATATATACTTTATATATTTATCTTTCAAAAAGAAATACAACGTCGAATCAAGAGAGATTTTCTTGTCGTATTTCTTTTACATGGTGCGACATGCAAATACAAAGACATTAAAAGATCGGTAAGAACTATTTATAATATTTCAAGTTATATATATATTATATATAGGTGACATTGGAATAATACAAAAAAGTTGTAACATAAGACGTAATTAGTTTTTAACCATTTGTGACGACATGGCATGAGTACTAAAAAAGTATATACAGAAAAGTATACCTGAAAATAAAATAGCGGGTAAAATTTAGGGTCAATCTGTGCAACATCTCTCCAATAAACCAGCTCAGCCTCGGCCTCGTCACGCTTGCTAAAACCGCCCAGAAAATCAGACAAGGCCACTTCGATTCTCGCCTCAACAAGCCTCGCTCCCGAGTCGTTCGAGACCACAGAAAATCCGTCCACGTCACTCTGGAGCCTCCCGGCGAGGAGTGGCTGCCACGTCAACGCTCCCGAGAGAGACTCCTTCATCCACCCCGCCTGGTAGGATCCAGAATCAACGTCGCCGTTACTATTGAAGTAGTACAGGACTACGTGAAGACAGCCTGCGAAGGAGTCTCCGGGGCCAGAGACTCGTCGGATGATCCTCGGAGTGGTGATTTCCGATGGCATGACGGACTGGACGGCTTCGATTTCGGCTTTTGGAATTATTATGCTGGCGGTGGTGGTTTTGTCATTAATGCTTTCCATGTTCAGCTTTTCTCTTGGTATGGGTTGATTTCGTGAGTCTTGTGTAGCGTGAATAATTTATACGCAGGTTTGGCTTTACATGATGGCCTTGATGCTTGATCAAATATGACGTAGGATTAACCCTAGTGGAGGGCACGCATTTATTGTCCCGTCGTACTAGACTTTGAAACAACGGAAACGAATTAATATCTAGGCATTTCTAATTTTGAACTTTGGTTGAGAGAATTATAGAGAGAGAGGATAAAGGCAACTGTAGTTCTCTATATGCAATTATGAGAAAATCAATAGCAGAATAGACTAAAGCAAATAAAAGCATGTAATAACTAACTAGTGCTTAAGGTAATTAATAACACTAATACCCTCCCTCAAGATCATGCTACTTGGCACTAGTAGGATGAGCTTGGAGAGAAGTAACAGTCTGCTTGGATCGCATCTTGACAAGCAGAGGAGATGAGGTAGCTTTCGTGAAGACATCTGCAAGTTGGTCCGAGGACGGAACATGATTGACTTCAACATCACGACTAGCAATCCTTTCTCGAAAAAAGTAGAGGTCAAGCTCTATGTGCTTGGTTCTAACATGAAGAACCGGGTTGGCTGACATATGAATCGTACTAACGTTGTCACACCAGATCTTAGGAACAGCGGGCTGAGAGAGATGAAGGTTAGACAACAAGGGTTTGACCCACAGAATCTCAGTTAAAGATCTGGAGACTGTGTGTTACTTTTTAGACTGCCATGACACAATATTTGGACCTAGAAACAGGCAGTAACCAGAGGTGGAACGACGATTGTCACCATCGCCTGCCCAGTCGGCATTGCTACAACCAATGAGGCGAAGATCAGACTCGGGGCAAGAGGTAAGATTCCAACCATAATCAGCCGTGCCAACCAGGTAGCGTAAAATTCTTTTGACCGTCTTCCAATGGACTTCAAGAGGATTCTGCATAAATTGACACACGCGGTTGACAGAGTATGCAAGATCATGATGCGTAATAGTAGCATACTTAAGGGCTCCAACCACCTGCCGATGGGGGGGGGGGGGGGGGGTGATCAACAACTGGATCACTGCCATATGACGACAATGAGACACCAGAGGAAATAGGAGTGGAGATCGAACGCAAAAACTGCATCTTCGTCTTGCAAAGCAGATCTTGAACATACTTAGACTAAGATAAGTCGAACTCGATACTGGTCTTCTTCACTTGAATCCCAAGAAAGTAGTCAACAGAGCCCATGTCCTTGAGCAAAAACTTGACATTGAGCGTTGTGATCAGAGTGTGAACTTCCAGAGTGGAGCTGCCAACAACTAGTATGTCGTCAACATACACGAGAACATAAATTGTTGAAGAGGCAGTGAATCTAGTGAAGAGGGAGTGATCGCACTTCGTTGACTGAAACCCAAAAGCAACCAATGCATGCCGAAGCTTGTCATACCAGGTCCTAGGTGCCTGTTTAAGGCCATAAAGGGATTTGTGAAGTCTGCACACTAGAGAGGGACCAGAGGGTGAGACAAAGCCTTCCGGTTGCATATAAACCTCCTCCTTGAAATTTCCATTAAAAAAGGCATTATTAATGTCCAACTGATGCACCTGCCAGTTCTTACTGAGAGCAATAGTGAGAACAATGCGAATGGTCGTATGCTTTGCCAAAGGGCTGAACGTCTTAGGGAAATCAAAGCTAGCAACATGAGAGAACCCTTTAGCTACCAATCCAGCTTTGTTCTTCAGAAATGACCCATCATACTGCTCTTTAACCTTGAAGACCCACTTATAACCGATTGCCTTTCTGTCAGGAGGCAGGGAAACAAGACTCCAAGTGCCATTTTTAATCAAGGCATCATATTCACTCTGCATAGATGAGTTCCAAGAGCTGTCAGCAAGCGCATCTGGGACAAAGTTTGGCTCCACCGAAGCTAAAAACACTCTCGGCTTATGAATGCCACTCTTAGAGCGAGTTTGCATCTGATGGACATTTATAGGACCAGATGGAGTAGCACCACTATGAACCTGAACCTGCACAGGAGAGATCGGCAAAGAGATATGCATAGTAGAGTCATTAGTTTTAACACCACCTAAAGACACATCAGGATTCAGAGAAGGAATATGAGGTGAGAGAGGTAGCGAGACAAAAAGGTTGGGTGAAAGACTAGGAAGTGAGATAGGAGATGAGGCAGGGGGAGTAGGCTGACTTTGAGACACTGGTGCAGAGGACATAGGCTGAGTGGAGGAGGAACCAGAATAAAAAATTTTAGATAAGGCAACAAGAGGCAGTGATGGCTCAGAGACAGGAGCATGAGAAACAGATGGTTTAGGTTTGGAGAATGGGAATTGAAGCTGATCAAAAATTACATCTCCAGCAATAAACAGTCTGCCCTTGTCATTAAGACAGTTGAAGCCTTTATGATTGAGACTATAGCCAAGAAAGGTGCAGGGAGAAGATCGAAAATTGAATTTGTGTTGGTTATAAGGTCTCAAATAAGGAAAGCATAGGCAACCAAATGTTTTGAGGGTACTGTAATCTGGTTTCTTTTTATACAGGACATGAATGGGAGTATCAAAGTTAAGAACAACCGTGGGGAGTCTGTTTATGAGGTACACAGCAGTTCGAAACGCCTCATCCCAGAATTTTAGAGGCAAGGAAGATTTGGCTAAGAGAGTTAAACCACAATCAACAATGTGTCTATGTTTTCTTTCAGATTTATCATTTTGCTCATGAATATGGGGACACGAGATTTGATGATGAATACCCTGAGTGTTTAGAAATTTAGTGTAAGCTCTATATTCCCCACCCTAGTCTGTTTGAATGATTTTATTTTATGGCCAAGTTGAAGTTCAGCATGAGCTTTGACGACGGTAAAAGCATTTAAGGCCTAAGATTTGGCTTTGAGAAGAAAAATTCATGTGAATCGAGAGTAGCTGTCTATGAAATGGATATAGTATTTATAACAACTGCTAGATTACATGGGAGTTGGTCCCCAAATATCAGAATAAACCATTTCTAAAGGAGCAGTGTGTTTGGTGTGAGACAGTGGAAATGGACTTTTATGAAGTTTACCAAGACAACATGAAGAGCAAATGAAATCCGAGTCTTTATTGAAATTGTCAAGGTTACAGGACTTTAACACCTTCTTTACAACACTCTCAGAAGGATGACCAAACCTATTGTGCCAAAGTTGAAAGTTCTTAGCACTAGACTAAGTTGAAGTTTTGGTGGACGAAAGAAAACAAGAGATAGGATGCGAGGCAGTTTCAGTGACAGTTTGTTGTTGAATGGCTGATCTCGGGGTAGGCATTTGTGTGGAGTGAAGACATAGAGACCAGCTTTATCAATCCCATTCATCAACGTAGCTTTGGAGCTGAGATCCTTAACAACACAATAAGAAGGATGAAACTCAAAGAAAACGTCATTGTCGTGGGCAAACTGAGACACTGACAACAAATTTTTGGTGATTCTAGGGACATGGAGTAGCTTTTTAAGGATTAGAGTTTTAGATGTGTCAAAAGGTGAATTAAAACATGAATCACCAATATGAGATATGCATAGACCCTTACCATCTCCCATGTGTACTTGCTCCTGCCCAAGGAAGTCCGATTTGTTGACAAACTGCCCCTGATCAGCTGGGAGGTGTTTGGTTGCACCTGAGTCAGGATACCGCTCCGATCCGGTGTTGCCATTAGTCCAATCTGGTTCTTGAGTAGCAATCATGGCAAACATATGTTCATCGGAGTGATTGTCTTCAAGGCCAGTCGGATCTGAGATCGATGCAAGAATGCCTTGAACTCTGTTTGTCTGAATATGTAGTTGTTGAGGACCAGAGAAGCTGCGATCAAACTGATAGTAACACTGTGTTACTATGTGTCCAAATTCTCCCACACAGCTGACATTGAGACTTTCCAGATTGACTTCTGAAATTTGAGCGACCGCGACCTCTGGTTGAGAGAGAGCTGTTGAAATTCGCGGCGTGAGGGAGATTCCTTCGAAAATTGTTGATTAAATCATCCTTTGTTGTTGCTGAAATTGTTGTTGAACTGAGGATTCCTACGCCTGTTATTATTGAATAGACTAGAGTAAGCTAGATTAGCTGACGGATTCTCAATCGAGAGTTGATCAAAACCTAGATCTGAGTTCCGACTTCGCCTTTGAATGTATGATTCCTGAGAGAGAAGCAGTGATTCAATCTCGTCCACAAAGTATGGTAATCCATCACGAAGGTTTCGTACTCTAACGGTAATCCATCGAACACAGCATTAATGTTCTCTTTTGTAGTAGTCTTGTGGCCAAGCATATTTAACAGATCTATACCGTTTCGAATCTTCAGTAGAAACTCATGTTGGAATAGGTCTAGGGTTAAAGAAAAATTTAACATTAATCAAATTAATGGCGGAATTTAAAAATTTCTTTTTCAAGTAAAACAATTTTTACTAACCTAGAAAAAGCATATATATGTTATATATTAAAAGCATTATTTAATTTACTAGAATACCAACATTTCTTTGTAGCTTGATCTTGAAGCGTCTTGAGAAAGTTAGATCCTCTTCCTTAGCTCGCTCGTCACCTTAACACCTAATCTTGAACTCGAGAAACCTAAGATTTCTATTACAAGAGTCTATAGAGGTTTTGGAAGGATTTGTGTGTGGGCACAATTAAACAATATGAACCAAGAAAAATTCTTGGATCATAAGCTAATTCTCTAGATCAAGTAATGATCTAGGTGCAAAATAAGAAGAGTATTTTCTAGAGAGAGAGAGAGAGAGAGTCGGCCAAATGAGGGAGAGAGCAAGAAAAAGTTTAACCTTCACATCTCTATGTGAGGCTCTATTTATAGGAGAAGGAAAAATCTATAAAGGTCAATTATTCATTCATGAATGAATAATGTATTCATGACACAATATTTGATTTTCCCTTCCCCTTTCCCTCTTAGTTTGGCCGGCCATACACCTTGCATTACTGAGGAAATTTGTTTCCTCACTTAGCACATTTGTTTCCTTCTTAAGGAAATTCATTTCCCATTTTCTTTTGGGTAATTATCCTTATAAGAAAAAGGAAATAAAACTCTCCTCTTGATGCACTATCTTGGCCGAACTCTACCTAGGGGAGGAGCATCTAGATGCTTCCGTATTTCTTTTAAGACAATTCTTAAAATACCCATTGTAGAATTATAATTGCACAAATAACAAAATTAATGTCATAATGCCTTAAACGACTTTTCGGCTTTAGAAAATAATTTATATTTTCATCAAATGAAAATATTCAAAATCTTATTTTGACATTCACATCATTTTATGTCCTTGTGGACAAAAATACCCTTTAGACATTTTCAGAGAAAAAGTCTAGTTCAACACTTGAACTTATTTTAACTTAGCTTCTAGTTTAAAAATCCTACTCTAATGACCTGTAATAGTTACCTTATGGATCCAAATGAACAAAGCTTGAGCTTCTATACTTGGACTCAAAAGTTCTCAAACATTTTCCGAGTATTAGCTTAATGTCGACTTACTCCACTAAAGAGTCGACACTGAGAATCTCTCGGTTCAAATGAATTTATTTTCTACTCAAGTTCAACTTAATTATATTGAGCGGATTCATTGAATGTTATCTATGTTTACCCTTCATGAATATCATCAACTAGTTGGGATTTATACAATTACCATTTTACCCTTGTAGTTGTTATTTCCTCAACTGCTTTGTTACTTGTGAATAAGTCAGAAACAATGTTTTGACGAGGAGCTAACAAGTCACGTTGTTTCATCCAAATAAAGTCGCTACTTAAATTTGGACATTGCACAATTCATTTATTCACAATCCAAGTAATAAAGCATTAGGTGATATATATTGCATCTCAGCAATCTTGTACATGAATTCCATATCTATGAGAACTTCACAAAGTTAGTTCATGACATCTTCATAACTTAATATCTCACCAATAGGCCTTGTCTAGATCACACATTGGACCTAGAATTTGACTTTCTCAAATGATAATATTAATGCTATGAAATGACATGTCTCATTTCAGGATTTAGGTAAGCATGATGCGATTCATACGTAGTGACCTTGAGATAGAAGATGTTAAATGGTTTGTTCTTCTATTGTCTCTAAAGGTGCACTGGTCAATTCAGTATTTTCAAAAGATACACTGGAAGAACTATAACCAGACATCATAGATTCTTCCAACAATCATACTGGGATCAATAGTCCGTTGATCTTTAGATTGCGAATATATCGTTTTAGTCAAACCATGAAGAGTTTGTTCACGCAAATATACATTTGTCTCTTCATACATTGTTAGGTTTGATTAAGGACTATAAGACTATTGAATATCATAAATCTTCAATCACATTAAAAAGGAATGAATGAACGTTTCAACTTTTATTAATTTAATTAGCAAATTACAAAGATTTATATATTACATCAATATGTAAATAAACAATCTTTTAATAAGGACTTTACAAAAATTTATATATTACATCAATATGCAAATAAACAATTTTCTTGTGGGCATCTCTGCCAACAACTCACTCATAGACATCGATGCCTTCTTAGTGTTTTCCAGTTTAGTTTTGTACTGAGATCGTTTTGCACAAACTTGAGTTGCAAAATACGATTGCAGATGTGACCACACCTGAACAGACGTATCAGTGTTGATGAACCTTGACAGTAGACCTTCAGTCATAGATGAGAGTAACCACAAGAGGATCAGTTGATCTTGCTGCTCCCAATCAATAAACCCTGGATTTTGAATTCCAGACTCTCTATCTTGATCGGAGAGGAACTCACGTGGATGAGGAAAGGTCTCTGAAAGGAAACGCTGAAGACGATGGCCTTTGATTGTTGTTAATACTTGCTTCTGCCAAACAAGAAAATTGTTCTGATCGAGTTTAGCAGGAATTGGATTAGAGAAAGAGACTGGAGTAAACTTTGGCACAGTTTCAGCTCTAGGTGTGTTTGCATGGCGATCTCCAGAACAAGCTTTTGACTGCACTTCGAGATTTGAGCTCAAGCAATCTGCCATGGCGGAAGAAGAGAGGATCAATTTCTGAAACGGGATTTAATGCTCTGATACCATGAAAGAATTATAAAGAGAGGATAAAGGAAACTGTAATTCTCTATATGCAATTATGAGAAAAGCAATGAAACAGTATTTATACAAGCCATAGCATAATAGACTAAAACGAATAAAAGTATGTAATAGCTAACTAGTGCTTAAGGTAATTAATAACACTAATAATGGTAAGCTTATTAATAAGACCAATTTTTAGCTTTTTTAAAACTAAAATCAATTTAAGTGTTTAGAAAAATCACTTATTATCAGATTTAAAGACAGTAACTATTTTAGAAAAAAATTACTAAACATTTATCTGATTTTAAAGACAGTAACTTTTTAAAAAAGTTAATTGAAATTCACTTTTTTCAAAAACAAAGTCACGGCAAATGAACCTATGTTTGAGTGGTTATAAAAAAAATCGAGTAACCAATTAAATAAATAAGTAAAATGTGGATAAGAGCAAGTTAATAATATATCTTATTATATCTACGTAACCAATTAAATTTAAAATATGGCTCAAACGGACATGTTATATTATGGAGACGTAGTCATGAATCATGCTTATTACTATATATTTAATTGTTCTATACTCTTAGTTAAAGACAGACATAGACAGATTGCATTTATTGCGTAGACAGTGAGAAAATTAATCATAGAAAACCACAACTGAAGCCATACTAAAACTTGGAACAAATGCCGCTACCTCATTTAAACAAAATAGAAATCTTGATATGTAAATGAGAAGAAGAAGAAGAAAAAAAAAATCAATCAAAGAAGATTTGGAGTGTATTATGTCAAAAATATGAATTCCGTCCCGAACTCTCTTCAGCCTCAGCCTTTTCTCAACATATATTTTCTACATGTCTTGAGCGGAGCAATATTCACTCCCATAAAAGGGCCATAAGCTTGGTTTCTTTGTCTACCTCGACCTCTCTAAGATTCTACACAGAATATTGTTCTCGTTGGTTTTCCGACGACACGAAATATATATATGTCGTTCCCGAGGGCTCTCTTGGAGGCCAAGATCCAACCCCCGGAGGCGCCACGAGCTCCCCCGGCGCGAGATGACTGTCCGGCCACCCCTAGCCGGCTCTAGCCTGCCTTGGTCGGACCTGCCCAACTCGGTCGGCCCTGACACGCCCCTGGCCAGCTTTGACATGCCCCTAGCCGGCTTTGACATGCCCTTGGCCAGATCTGACCCGCCTCGGCCGGCCCTAGCCCGCCTTGGCCGGACTTGACACGCCCCTGGCTGGCTCTGACCCGCCTTGGCTGGCTCTGACCCGCCTCGGCCGGCCCTAGTCCGCCTTTGCCGGCCCTGACACGCCCCTGACATCTACAGCGACCGCTTCGGCTATAAATAGCTGAAGCCACCTCCCATGGAAGGTAAGCAGAAATTTCTGGCATAAGAACTCTCTCTCGGGAATTCTCTCTTTTGATCCAAGGCTCGAGTCCCGGAACGACGTTGGTCCAGATAACAGAAAGACTTGAAGACCCCGAGACAGCTAAAGGACGACCCGGGACACCGGATTCGATTCGGTAAGGCCAAAGCGAGGGTCACTCGCCCCGAGTGAGGACCTGACTGCTGAGGTCTCTGAATGTTGTCCAAATTTTAGCAACAACATATATTACTCACTGAAGATAAATAAATTATTATACTAATGCCACCCATATAACATTACCGATTGTTTAAAACATAATTGCAAAATCATGTTATTGTAAATGGTAACTTTAGCCAAATGTGTTTCATTAGATGAGTTGGAGTCAAACTTCGTCTTTTGGATTTTCTCTAGCGGACCCAAGTCTAACAAACTCGGTTGTCCCAAATTTTATGTGACTTGCCGGCACAATGTTAAAATGTTAATCGTTATAGGATTTTAGAATAATTTAATGGTTCTTGAAATGGCGGAATATACAAATTTTATGTAAAATATTTAAACTCGGTACAAACCTTCAAATTTTCATCGCTCGTTTTCCATCGCAGCAAGTCTCCTACACGTTTCACTGAATCCAAGCAACAATAATAGTTTCTACCACTAGAGTCTATAGAGTATTTCTTGACTTTAGTGTGTGGACACTATCAAACACTTTAAATCAAGAACAAGTCTTCGAGCCTAAGGATTAATATAAATTATAGGTCTAATGAAGACTTAGGTGCCAAATAGAGAGAAGAAGGGAGAGAGGGGGTGAAGAATAGTCATCTATATTCTAGAGAGAAAGAGAATTCGACAAGGTTAAAAAGAATGTTGACTACATATAGTGTGTCTTTGCATCTCAATGTGAAGGTGTATTTATATAAAAATGAGTTGATCTGAATCAAATTAATAAAGATTATCTCATATACATTTATTTTCTTTTTTCTTTATTAGGTGTATATATTTTCATATAATTTGACAATGTAAATTATGTCTTTCTGCATGGTATATTGTGAATGGCTATATAAATATAAAATCTCAGTTTAGATGTATCTCTTTATTGTCCAACACAATATAAGAATAACTCTTATTAAATTATCACATATAATTTCACAAAATGAAATTCAACGTCTCAAGTCTTAAATCCACCTTGCAGCCGTGTGAATCATTTCATGACCATCATATAAAAATGTCCAAAATTTTATTTTGATATTCGCATAATCTTTAGTTCCAATGAACAAAAATATCCTTTAGACAATTTTAGAAAAAATATTTTGTTAAGTACTTGACATGTTTTGACTTAGCTTGAAGTTTAACAAATCATACTCTATTGACTTGTGATAGTGACATCATGGACCCAAATGAACAAAACTTGAGCTAGCATACTTGGACATAAAACTTCACTAATCTTTTCCAAAGTTCTAGGTGTTGGCAGAGATGCCCACAAGAAGATTATTTATTTACATATCGATGTAATATAAATCTCTCATCAATTCTTATTTGCTGATTAAATTATTAAAAGTTGAAACTACCATTCATTCCTTTTTCGTTTGTTTGAAACTTTATGATATTCAATAGTCTTATAATCCTTAATCAAACCTAACAATGTATGAAGAGTCAAATGTAGATTTGGGAGAAGAAACTCTTCATGGTTTGCTTAAAACGAAATATTTACAATCTAAAGATCTTCGGACTATTTATCCTAATATGATTATTGAAAGAATCTATGATGTCTGGTTTTGAGATATAGAGAGCTGAGAACTCTATAGTTCTTCTTGTGTATCTTTCGAAGATACTGAATTGACCAGTGCACCTTTAGAGACAATGTAAGAATAAACCATTTAACCTCTTCCGTCTCAAGGTCACTATGTATGAATTACATTGTGATTACCTAAATCCTTAAATGGGACATGCCATTTCATAGCTTACATATTCTCATTTGAGAAAGTTAACTGTTAGGTTCACTATGTGATCTAGACTAGACCAATTGGTGAAATATTGAGTTATGAAGATGTCATGAACTAGCTCTGTGAAGTTCTCATAGATATGAAATTCATGTACAAGATTGCTGAAATGCAATATGTGTCACCTCATACTTTATTACGTTGATTGTGAATAAATGAGTCACGCGGTATCCAAATTTAAGTAACGACTTTATTTGGAGGAAACAACATGACTTGTAAGCTCCTCGTCAATACGTTGTTTCTAATTTATTCACAAGTAACAAAGGAGCTGAGAAAATAACAACGAGAAGGGTAAAATGGTAATTTTATAAATCTCATCTAGTTGATGATATTCATGAAGGGTAATCATAGATAACATTCAATGGATCCATTCAACATAATTAATTTGAACCGAGAGAATCTTACTCAGAAAAAGATTGTGAACATTTGAGTCCAAGTATAGTAGCTCATTTGTTCATTTGGATCCAGAAGGTCACTATAACAAGTCATTAGAGTAGGATTGTCAAAATAGAAGTTAAGTCAAAATGTCTAAAGGGTATTTTTGTCCACATGGACAAAAAATGATGCGAATGTCAAAATAAGATTTTGAATATTTTCATATGATGGAAATATAATTATTTTCTAAAGTTCAAAAGTCGTTTGAAGTATTATGAAGTTAATGTCATTATTTGTGCTATATTAATTCTCCAATGAGTATTTTAAGAATAGTTTTAAAAGAAATAAGGAAGCATCTAGAAGATCCTCCCATATGTAGAATTCGGCTAACATCATGAGGGGAGAAAAATTATACGTAAAAATTCTTTTGCCTTGAATTATGAAGACAATTTCCAAAAAGGAAAAGAGGAAATGAATTTATTTGAGAAGGAAACAAATGTGCTAAGTGACGAAAAACATCTCCCTCACTAATGCACATGTATGGCCGCCTACATCCTAGAGATAGAGAAGAGGAAATAAATATTGTGTCATGGATTAACAATAGGAAATGGTAGTTACCATTTCTTATATTTCTTTCTACTATAAATATAGCCTCACACTGAGATGTGAAAAAGCTTTTCTGCACTTGCTCTCTCTCCATGTCTCTCTAAAATAGGTCTTTTACTTTTTCATTTAGGTCCTCATTAGACTTAGACCTAAATTAGCTCTTTAGCTCACAAACTTATTCTTTGAGTTATTGTCTTTAATTGTGCCCACACACAAATCATTCAAACCCTCTATAAACTCTTGTAGTATTAATCTTAGGGCATTCGAGTTCATGACTAGGCGTGAAGGAGACGAGCTTTCCGTGGATATGAAGCTTCGAGCTAGACGAGACGATCAACCTTTCCTAAGGCTTCTCAAAGATCAAGCTACAAGAAATGTTAGTCCGAAGTAAATCATAATTAGATAATGCTTTGAATAATTTGATGTTCATGCACTTTGCCAAGGTTAGTATAAATAGTTTTACTTGTAATTTTTTTATATTCCGCCATTAACTTGTTAATGATAATTTTTTAACCCTAGACCTATTCTAAGACTAGTTTTATGTCAACCGATTTCACTAAAGAGCTGCAATGAGTGATCTTGTCGCCAGATTCTCCACGATCGGCGACGATAGTGTAGATTAGAACCCGGGGTGTTGTGCGAGCTTATTTAATACCACCGAGTGCGTTTCGAGTGCCCCCGGGGGAACCCCAGGGCTCCCGAGCGTCCAGACATTGGTTAGGCCCCCATGGACATCCTGCCGGTGACTCAAGGCTCCTAGCCAGCGGACCGGGCCCCCCTGGACGTCCTGCTGGCGACTTGAGACCCCTAGCCGGCCGGTGGGACCTCCAAGACGTCCCCTTGGGAAGGGAAGGTCTCTGGCCGGCTGGCCAGACCTCCCTAGAAGTCATGATGGCTGCTTGAGGCCCCTCGCTGGCCGGTGGGACTTCCTGGATGTCCCCCTGGGAAGGGGAGGTCCCTGGCCGGCCGGCCAGGCTACCCTGGACGTCCTACCGGCGACTTGAGGCCTATGGCTGGCCGGTGGGACTTCTTGGATGTCCCCCTGGGAAGGGAGGGTCCCAGGCCGGCCGGTGGGACTTCTTGGACGTCCCCCTGGGAAGGGGAGGTCCTTGGCCGGCTGGCCAGGCCCCCCTAGACGTCCTATCGGTGACTTGAGGCCCCTGGCCGGCCGGGAGGGCTTCCTGGACGTCCCCCTGGGAAGGGAACGTCCTTGGCCGGCCGGCCGGGCCCCCTTAGACGTCCTGCTGGCGGCTTGAGGCCCCTGGCCGGCTGGTGGGACTTCCTTGACGTCCCCCTGGGAAGGGGAGGTCCTTGGCCGGCCGGCCAGCCAGGCTTCCTGGACGTCTTGCTGGCGGTTTGAGGCCCCTAGCCAGCCGGTGGTACTTCGTGGACGTCCCCCTGGGAGGACAAGGTCACTGGCCGGCTGGTGGGGTTTCCTGGACGTCCACCTGCCGATACACATACGTCCTCTTGAGCCCTGCTCTCCTTGGGGGGACTAGGCCGGCCCCCTAAGCTCTCCTTAAGGCTATAAATAACCTTTTCATCATTCACAAAAGGGGACATGATTTAGATACCCGAAACTCTGCTAAAGAATTAGTGAGTATTCTCTTTCTCCCTCTCTCTCACTTTCTCTACTTCACTCTCGCGTGAGGTATCTCGCCGAAACGACGTTGACCGAATCGTCTCTGTTTTGCCCCGATCTTGTCGATCCCTCCTCGTTATCCTATAACTCCACCCACATTATGCTAATGTTGAGCGTCGGAGAGGTAAACAGAGGACCCACTCTGTTTTCCGTAGTTAGTTCATGTCTGTTTACTCTTTTCAGACAACAGAAGGACTCGACGACCACGAAACAGCTAGGAGACGGTCCGGGACACCGGATCCGACACGCTAAGAACGAAACGAGGATCTCTCGCCCCGAGTGAGCGTTGTCCAAATTTCAGCGACAACATTTTGGTACTAGAAGGAGGGGACTTTCTTTCAATCTCGAATTTTTTTCCTATCCACATCTCTCTCTCTTCCACTCACTGAAAATGAGTGACGTTTCGGCAACCTCCGTGGTTTCCCGATCGAGCAATCCGGCCATTCGAGCAACTAGCTCAAGGTAAGAATTTTGACAACTCCCCCACCGAGCAACCGGACAACGGCCCGTGGTGGGAGGTTCTAACCCCTTCACCCTTCGTGACAACGAGAGTGCCCTGAGGGGAGAGACTAACCGCTGCCTGGCGGAACTGCTGGCCCTACCCGGGGTGTCTAAGAGCCTACTCGTGAACCTCCTCGAATTCGAGGATGAGGGTAGCCTGACCCCCGACGAGGATTACACCGGGGATGATGTAATTCCGGAAACAGACATGAGCCAGAAATTCACTCGCTCTCTCGCGGTGCGCACGAGTTATGCTCCGTATGATCTATCGGGGGGCCAAGCCCGAGCACATTCACGAAAAGAGGGTTCGAGTAACCCCCGAGAGGGTGGCAATAGCTTCCAGGGCAGACGGTCTAGACGTATGTGTCGCGCGTCCTCACGACGAGGGGGAGATGGCGCAGATAGATATGGGGACCATTGCAAGGGTCACCAGCTGTTAGGTAGAACTCCGCATGTCGCTGAGGAGGATCTCAAGACTCGCCTCAACTTGCGGCAGAGCCCTCTGGAGAGGGATTTGAGGCAAAGATTTGAAGCTCGACAAGCAACCGCCGGAGGGAACAGCCTCGGCAATCCTCCACCAAATGCTATGGATCAAGGATCCAACAAGCGACAAGTCCCCTCCCCGGTGGGACCGATTGCAGGAACCACCAATGGGCTCGAGGTAATCACGATGATTCAGGGTCTCCAAAATCAGATCATCGAGCTCCGAGAGGCGGGGTCGAGAGGCCCTAGGCCTTACAACGGTTTGGATAGGTCGTACTCACTTTTTACGGCAGTTGTGCTCGCACAACCGCCGGGGAGGGGGTTTAAGATCCCTACCATCCCGCCTTACGATGGCCGCTTCGACCCCAATTTTCACATCCAACATTACGAGACTTGGATGATGCTGCAAGGGCAGTCAGATGCGACGCTCTGTCAGGTGTTTAGCCCAACGTTGACTGGATCGAGCTTTGAGTGGTTTCGAAGCCTAAAACCTGGGAGTGTCGGCTCATTGTTAGCTCTCCGAGAGGCTTTCCTCGCACGTTTCGCCACACTGGTGGCACAAAAGAAGTCCAAGTCACACCTTTGGACGATCAGGCAGAGACCCGGCGAAAGCCTCCAGAAATACCTAGCCCGATTTACCGATGAATGGGACAAGGTCGAGGACTTCGACGACAGCAACGCTATAGTCGCCATCACCGAGGGCGCCGAACCCAGCGACTTCCTAAACTCAATTGTGGAGAAATTCCCAAAGGATATGGCCGAACTTATGACATGGGCCATGATGCACGTGGGAGTTGAGTACTACCTCAACTGCCAAAAGAACAGCGGGCGCGACAGCCGCCCTCGTGTCGATGATTGCCCTGACACCCGGGGCAAACAAGGGAGGAACAACCTTTGTTGACTAATTCCGGGGAGAGACTCTTACTCCGCTCAACGCGGCTTCGGTTGCATCTTGGCTCTCCACCAGGACAAGCTTGGGTCCCTGGCACCGTTGAGGAAGGGTTCCGCAACGCGAGATAAGACCAAATTCTACGAATACCATCGGGATCACAGACACGTGACCTCTGATTGTTTCCAGCTGAGGCGGCAAATCGAGGACCTGATTCAGGATGGAAAACTCAAGGAGTTCGTCATGCGAGCTGCCGGGGTGACAACCCCGGTAGAACACCCGCATAATCAAAACAAAGGGCCGGCTAAGGGCAAAGTCGTCGCCATTACCACCATTAGCGACAAGCTTGAGAATTGTGAGATGAATATCGTGAGAACGATCACTAGAAGACTCGAGTGCGGAGAATCAATCAACCAGAGGAAGAAATTTTTGAGGGTGGTGATGAATGAGAGGGTTAGAAATGGTATCGACCTCACTCACGTCAACCCCCCCTCTCCCCACCTACACCGTTTGAAGAAATCCGCTTCAGAGAAAGTGAAGCTAAGCGGATCCTCCACCCACATAACGACGCTCTCGTCGTGTCTGCGACGGTTGCCAACAACAACGTTCGACAAATCTTGATTGATAATGGCAGCGCGGTAGACATCATATTTAAATCGGCGCTAGAGTGATTGAAACTCGATAGAGTAAAGCTCGCCCTGATACGCACCCCTCTTTACGACTTCTCCGGGGAGAAAGTATGGACGGAAGGGTCAATAGACTTATCCGTCACTTTCGGAACTCGGGGAAGTATAGAGGTTGTTCAAATCGTGACGTTCTTGATCCTCAACGAGCCCATAGCCTACAACATGATAATTGGACGACCAACCCGCATCGGGCTCAAGGCCATTACCTCGATCTGTCACCTCATGATGAAATTCCCCACGGAGAAGGGGCTCGCGTGCATGATTGGTGATCAGGCGATGTAGCGATCATGCCTCGTGCGGGCTGTCAACGAAAAGGTCACCGAACGCGAGGGGGGGAGAGGGGTTCGCACAACGTATCAACTCAGTGAGGAGTTCCCGTGCAAACCCGAGGAAGGAGGAACCTTCGGGGAGTTGGACCAGCGCGAAAAAATTGAGCGTCGGCGCGTAAAGACTCCTGACAACCTTGTCACGATAGTGCTGGATCTCGCTAAACCTGATCAAATGGTCAAGATTGGCGCCCAACTGTCTGCCGAAGGATAAGAGTCGATGGCTTCTTTCCTTAGGGAGCACAAAGACGTCTTAGCGTGGACACACGACATGCCGGGCATAGACCCGAAGGTCATGGTACATCGCCTAAACGATGACCGTAATATACCCGAGCGGGTACAGCCCAGAAGGGCATTTAGCGGAGAAAGATATCTCGCCATAGGGGAGGCAATTGACAAACTCCTCGCCGCCAACTTTATTGGAGAGGCGGAACACCCCAAGTGAGTTTCAATTGTGGTGATGTTGAAAAAGACCAATAGCAAGTGGCGCATTTGCATAGATTATAAAGATCTTAACAAAGCCTGCCCAAAGGATAGTTCCCCCCTTCCCCGGATAGAACAACCGGTGGAAGCGACAACGGGCCATGAGTTGCTCAGCTTCACGGATGCCTACTCAGGCTATAACCAGATCTGGATGCATAAGGATGACCAAATAAAGACGACCTTCGTGACAAACAAAGTTCTTTACTGCTACAAGGTAATGTCGTTCGGTTTAAAAAATGCCGGCGCCACTTAGCAGCGATTGGTCAACCACAAGTTCGCCGACCAGATCGGCATGTCCATGGAGGTCTATGTGGACGACATGTTAGTAAAGAGCCGACTGGCCCTCGACCATGTCCACGACCTCAGAACTGTGTTCAAGTTCCTCCGCCAATATAGAATGAAGCTGAACCCCACTAAATGTGCGTTCGGAGTGGAATCGGGAAAGTTCCTTGGCTACATGGTCAGCAAGAGAGGAATCTAAGCCAATCCCGAGAAGATAACGGCCATTCTCGGGATGAAATCACCCCAAAAGCCCAAAGAGGTGCAAAGTTTGGCGGGTAGAATCATGGCTTTGGCTAGATTTGTTTTTAAGGCAATCGATAGGTGCCAACCCTTCTTCCAAGCATTGAAGAAGAAGGACGAGTTTGAATGGATACCAGAGTGTGAGGAGGCGTTTCGCGAGATGAAGTTGTACTTCAAGATGCCCCCATTCTTGTCAAAACCCGTCAATCACGAGCCCCTCACGCTCTACCTTACCGTGTCCGACAGGGCTACGAGTGCGGTCCTCATCCGTGAAAGATGGCCAATGCCTATGGCCGGTTTATTACATCAGCAAGGCTCTCCTGGACGCCGAGACCCGGTATCCAGAGATAGAGAAGATCCCATTGGCATTGGTAATGAGCACAAGAAAGCTACGCCCATATTTTCAGGCACACCAAATAGTTGTGCGCACTAGCCACCCGATCAAAAAGGTGTTTCAGGGAGGCTCCTCGACGAGGATGGCCATATGGTCGCAAGAACTCAATGAGTATGGGGTTCAGTACCAGCCACGGGTTTCCATCAAAGGTCAAGCGCTGGCAGACTTCATAGCAGAATTCGCACCCAACATCAAAGTTAGACCCATAGAACCCACGCCGGAATTACCAAGGAAACGGGGCTCCGAGCCGATTGGCCAGATGTGGACCTTACACGTCGACGGCTCGACAATCAGTTGGGATAATGCAAAACCCGATCCTAAGGCATGAATCGGATTCCCTCGAGATAAATGCACGCGGCGCCGTAAGCGGGAATCATAAACCGATAGGGCATCGATCGAGCCAAATCTCGAGATTCCCCTACCGTAGGGCACAATCGTAAGCCGATAGGTCATCGATGGTGACTCACGGACGAAAGTGCTCAAAACACGGTTATGGTAAAATGCCTAGACCAAAGAAAGCGAGCCCGACTGTTAACAAGTAAGTGCGGCGTAAATTGACGAGACAACGGCCACCCCAGGGGTCCGGGTTCCCCCCGAGGTGACGCGGATAACCGACCAAGCCAGTCTCCCGCCATCGGCAACACAGAACGCGTGACATACTGCCAGATCCCCTTATCGCACGAGTCGTGGGTCCAACGGACCTTCGACGGCTACATAGAATCTTGGTTGATGTCAACTTCCCGATCAAGGATGTGCGTCGTAAGCCTATAGCCATCAACGGCGCAGAAATCAAATGGGTAGGGCATTCTCACGGGTACAATAAAACTCACGGGAATGATAACAAAGAAGCTTTCGATAGAAGGTAAATATCATGAAATACGCAAGTAAAAGCGTCCGTGAAAGTCAAAAGAAAAATGCGAGACCGCTAAACAATGGCGCAACAAATAAAGTGGATAACGCTAAAACAAAAGAAAATGTCCTAACGCATCACTCGGAACCAAATTCAAGGCGTTCCTCATCTGCGGAGGCGAGCGGCATCGGGTGCGAAGGCGACGTACCAACCGAAGATTGTGTGGTCTCGATGGGATGGGTGTCCATTGGGTCGTCGAAGTCGGTCTCGTCCTCAAACAGCGGAAACATCCTATCAAAGAAGGAAAATATCACCTCTCGAGATCGGTTCTATAAAATCGTCGCATCTCGCACCCGCACGGCGGCGGCGTACCGAGCCTTGTAAAGGGCGACATCCCATTCTTCCTCCACTCGGGTCTTGGCACGCACAACGTCGTCACGTTCATCAATGAGGGCCTGCATCTCTCGCAGGAGGGACTCGTTCTCTCGGGCCGCCTTCGCATGGGCCGCCTCGCTCTCGCCCAACTCGACCCCGCATGAGCCAAGATTTCCTCGAGCTTCTTGCTGTCATCCAAGAAGCCACGGGCGGACTTCTCGACCTGTTCCCGCGCGGCACGTTCCTCCTTTAGTTTCGCCTCGGCAGCCTCCCGGCGGCGGTCGCCTCGGGCAAGGCTTCAGCGTGGAGATGGTCCTTATTGGCACTGGCCTCTTTCTGCACCCCCTATCGACGTGTCATCTCTCAATCATCAACTCGGTCCACTCGTGGCGCGTTAGTTCTCGAGAGGGGGACAGTCGCATAAACATGAGGCGAACGTAAAATAAAAAAGATAAGAAACGAAGCAAACCTTGCGGGCGTCGAGAGTCCCTTGTCGAAAGAAGTCCATGTCACTGACCATGACGAGCTCCCTGAACCACTTTGGTGATGACTCCGCAAGGCCTCGAGAGCTCCGGTCCCTTAAGGCAGTCGCCTCCGCGAACAATAAAGACGCCACGTCGACGGCCACCGAAGGATCGGCCATTCGTCGGGAACTTGAAAATGCTTCACTGACATACGAGGCGGCAGGGCGCTTGCGCGACCAGCCATCTCCTCCCCTCGCTGGTGTCGAAGGGGCAATACGGGTTGGTGCTTGCCTCTCCGCTACCCTGGCCCTCGCGACCCCGTGCAGATTCGGAAGGTTCTCGGAATCAGTCGTGTCTTTGTGGGGCCATCTCCGCGAGGACCGACCTGAGACAAATGAAAATGGGTCAAAAAGAAAAAGGCATATAGGACGAGAAGCGAGAATACCTTATACCACAAGAACGATAGGGAGAAGGAACGTCGCCGTCAGACCCCGAGTCGGGATCCCGCCACCCTCGGGCGCAGGGTCTAGGCGGCGGAAAGTTGGAAGTAACAAACCACCCGGTGGTCGCCATCATGTTCGGAGACTCAAATATAGAAGCCTCATGTCAGGGGCCCGGGAGTCGCCGAACCACTTTCCCCAACTCGGTGACAATGGGGTCCTTCGCCGACTCGGGAACCTAAGCCGGGCCAAAATCTAGTGGTGCCGTACCAAAAGCCATCTCGGATACCTACACCCATTGATATCAGAGTTTGGTCAGTCCGTTGTGTTGGAATAGATCTAGGGTTAAGAAAAATTATCATTAATCATATTAAATGCGGAATATATAATTTCTTTACAAGTAAACTATTTTACTAACCTAAGCAAAGTGCATATACTTGTTATAATTAAAAACATTATTTAAACTACTTGAATACTAACCTTTCTTGTATCTTCAAACTTGAAGAGTTTTGGGAAATGTGGATCTTCTTCCTTGGCTTGATTCCTTCACGTCTAGTCTTGAACTTGAGAAACCTAAGGTTTCTATTACAAGAGTCTATAGAGATTTAGAAGGATTTGTGTGTGGGCACAATTAAACAATATGAACCAAGAATATTTTTTGGATTATAAGCTAATTCTCTAGATCAGTTGAGGATCTAGGTGCCAAAATAAAAAGGAGTATTTTCTAGAGAGAGAGAGAGAGGGTCGGCCAAAATGCAAGAGAGAGCAAAAAAAAGCTTATTTTCACATCTCTATGTGAGGGTCTATTTAAGGAAAAATATATAAAGGTCAATTATGCATTCATGGCACAATATCTGATTTTCTTTTCCCCTTTCTCTCCTTAGTTGGCCGGCCATGCATTGTGCATTAGTGATGAAATTTGTTTCCTCACTTAGCACATTTATTTCCTTCTCAAGGAAATTCATTTCCCTTCTCCTTTTGGGTCCTTATAATTAAAGGGAAATAATTCTCTCCTCCTTTGATGTGTCTTGGCCGAATTCTATACCTACGGAAGGGGCATCTAGATGCTTCCTTATTTCTTTTAAGACAATTCTTAAAATACCTATTGTAGAATTATTATTGCACAAATAACAAAATTAATTTCGTAATGCCTCAAACGACTTTTTGGCTTTAAAAAATAATTTATATTTTCATCATATGAAAATATTCAAAATCTTTTTTTGACATTCACTTCCGTTTATGTCCATTTGGACAAAAATACCCTTCAGACATTTTCCGAGAAAAAGTCAAGTTCAACACTTGAACTTATTTTGACTTAGCTTCTAGTTTAACAATCCTACTCTAATGACCTGTAATAGTGTCCTTATGGATCCAAATGAACAAAGCTTGAGCTCCTATACTCGGACTCAAAAGTTCACAATTTTTTTTAGTATTAGCTTAATGTCAACTGACTCCACTAAAGAGTTGACACAGAGAATCTCTCGGTTCAAATGAATTTATTTTCTACTCAAATTTAACGTAATTATATTGAGCGGATCCATTAAATGTTATCTATGTTTACCCTTCATGAATATCATCAACTAGATGAGATTTATAAAATTACCATTTTACCCTTCTAGTTGTTATATCCTCAACTCCTTTGTTACTTGTGAATAAGTTAGAAAGAATGTATTGACGAGGAGCTGACAAGTCACATTGTTTCATCCAAATAAAGTCGCTACTTAATTTTGGACACTGCGTAGTTCATTTATTCACAATCCAATTAATAAAGCATGAGGTGATATATATTGCATCTCAGCAATCTTGTACATGAATTCCATATCTATGAGAACTTCACAAAGTTGGTTCATGACATCTTCATAACTTAATATCTCACCAATAGGCCTTGTCTAGATCACGCAATGGACCTAGAATTTGACTTTCTCAAATGAGAGTATTAATGCTATGAAATGACATGTCTCATTTCAGGATTTATGTAAGCATGATGTAATTCATACATAGTGTCCTTGAGACAGAAGATGTTAAATGGTTTTTTTTCCATTGTCTCTAAAGGTGCACTGGTCAGTTCAGTATCTTCGAAAGATACACTGGAAGAACTATAGAGTTCCTAACTCTCTATACCTCGTAACCAAACATCATCGATTCTTCCAACAATCATACTAGGATCAACAGCCCGTTGATCTTTAGATTGTGAATATCTCGTTTTAACCAAACCATGAAAAGTTTGTTCATGCAAATCTGCATTTGTCTCTTCATACTTTGTTAGGTTTGATTAAGGACTATAAGACTATTGAATATCATAAATCTTCAATTAAACTAAAAGTAAATGAACGTTTCAACTTTTATTAATTTATATATTACATCAATATGTAAATAAACAATCTTCTTGTGGGCATCTCTGCCAACACGTTGGTGACAACGGGGAGTTTCTTTGATGGCATACCTTGTACAACCCCTCTCTGGCAAGAACTTCAGCGACAGTAAGATACTCCAAGATTCCGTCGGCCGTCACAACACGTCTCTTGTCACGAAAGAACATAATGTGACAAGCGGCAACTACTCGGTATAAGGATTTGGATTGCATGGACCCCAACCGAGAAAGAATCTCGTGAATAATGGGCTAGAAAGGCAGCCGGAGCCCTCCGCGTAGGCTCCCCACGTGGATGGCGGCAAACCACTCCCGGGGACGAGTCGGTCGGTCGTCCACAAGTGGTCGCAAAACATCGATGTCCGCCGGAACGCCATACGTACTACGAATGGCCCAGAAGGTCGTAAAGGACGGGGACAAGGGCGCATCCATCTCATCGCACGAAAACCTCTCGGAGACTCGTGAGCTCGTGACAGGAAATTCCCGGGTCCTCTCCCCTTCCTCGAAGGAAGTTGCATCAACCGCTCGGTGAGGGGACCTCCTCACTCAAGAGGCAGACCGCCACGGTCGCCATCTCGAGACCTTGGCGCCCCCTCGGTAAGTCTTCGAGGCGGGTGGGTCGATTATGGGTCTCTCGCGGACCCTCGGTGGCGACCCCCACGACGGACGAGCCATCGACGGATACCTGGATGTCCAGTGGGGCCTGGGCGAACGACTGGACGTCTAGGGAACCTTGGGCGAGGGCCTGGACGACCGGGGGGCCTGGGCAAAGGGCCGGACGTCCAGGAAACCTTGGGCAAGGGCCTGGACGAAGGGCCGGACGTCCAGGGAACCTAGGCATAACATATTTAAATATGGTAGAATTATATGATAAGATCATAAATATATTAAAACAAATTTTAACATATTCAACAACCTATGCATTAAAAATTACTAACATGTCAATAAATAATTTATTCTAGACATACTCATCAACAATTTGAATACATTAGATTTAACAATCATATAAAGAATTTTATATTTGCAACCAATTCGTCTAGATAGGACTTTCCGATGAGATTGTAAACAATCTCGTGCGTGGCTTGCTTTCGTCGTAATACCTTGTCGGAATGGATGAGATGCAGGCTCGCTGGATTGCACGAATCTTCTTGGCTGGATTGGAGAAGCTGCCTTGCCGGATTGACTGCTGGCCGGCCGGAACTGATCTGTCGGATGAGATATGAGCGTCTACGGGTCCCTCAAGTCAACCTGGAATGTCGAGCCTATGTAGGAGGCTAGGGGATACCTGGACCTACGTGGTAGAGGCAATGGCTCGGGTTGGAGATGCATAGTACATGTAAGATGGCTCAAGCCCACCTGAGACACCTGGTCGGCCGGATGGGACTCTGGCTGGTCAGCGGCTGGCACATGGGCTGGCTGGCTGGTTTGCGCCTCGTCGTGTCTTGTTCGTTTCCTTCATGTTATGGCCGGCCATGTCACAAGAAATACTCACCAAACAGCACAATTTAGTCAATGATAATTCTCACGGATTTTTGAGAGTTCAAGAGGGTGGGCTCTTTAGAATGAACAACCATAGAAAGGGAAACACTCAAAGCGAATCAAGAAAATCAAGAAACAACTATCTTGAATTCTTTCTTTCTCAAAACTCTTGGCCAAGGAGAACACTCAAGGGGAGAGAGGGTTCGGCCGATTGTGTCTATTAGGTTAAGGGTTAGGGTTTTAAAAAAACCTATTTATATTTGAGAGAGTGGGTTTACTTAAGTCAAAGTCTAATCTTCACCCGTTAGTCAAACTTAAGCCAATATTCTATTTAATGCATTTAAAAATAATTACCAACCCTAATTCCTAATTATGCCCTGCAATATTTCATTTTCACTTCCAAAATTTATTTGAGTTATTTCTAAAATAATATTTAATTAATCTAGAACATCTCATTTATTTAATGACAAGTCATTAATTTTTTCATACTTCTCAAGGTAGTACGAAACGAGAAAATATTTATTTTCATCTTTTATTTATTTGAATCATCATAATATATTATTTTCCATATAATAATATAATATGATTCATTAAATAAATATAATAATAACTAACTAATTATTTAATTACTTAGAAAATAATTCACTTAGTGTAAATCACAATTTACATTCAATGAGAAAATCAAATCGTTCTAGTTCAATTAACCTCGTCCAAGAGTCTATCATTGATACCTTATAGACCCACATGAACGAAGCTTAAGAATAAAGATCGGACTCAAAAGTTCACAAACTTTTTCCGTCTTTTAATTCTTAATATTAATCTATTCAACTAAAGGACTAATATTGAAACTCTCCAAGTTCACATGCGTTTATAATCTGTTTGATATGAAAAAACAATTATTAACACGATCCACATAGTATTTTACGATATTACCTTTCGTGTGTATCATTAACTCAGAGGAATGTAAAATCATCGTATTACCCCTGAGTTATTAATTCAGTAACTCTTTTGTTATTTATGAATGAGAAAATATAACGTGAGATGTCTCTACATGTCACACGTTTTTTTTCAAAGAATGTTCTATTTGATGAATAGCAGGCCCAGTTTATTCATTAAAACTCTCATAACAAAGTATAGTGTGATACTTATGCCTCAGCATTGTTTCAACATGAATTTTGTATATGTTAATCACATAATCCAATGACACAACGTTATGACACCAACTTCCGGGTCATATGAAACTTCAATTTAGTCATTGCCCATTCACAAATCAAATGTCATAAAGTGTCACATTAATTATGCATTCACTTCAGCATTTGGGTAAGTACCAAAATTCCTCTCGTATGTGATCATGAAGTTTCAAGTGATTAAACGGTTTTATCTCGAGATTTAGAGTATAGAAAGTCTTGTTCAATGTCTTCTATAAGACATCAAGAATGAATCATAGAGTCCCAACTCTCTATATCATAAGATAAGATATCCGGATTCATTCAAACAACTAATACTCATATTCGATTGCAATATCGATTTTTAGATTGCGAACTATAATTTAAAGTAATTACAAGAGGGTACCTTGTCAAGTCTGCACTTAGCATCCTTTTGTTGATGACAGTTTCAGAGCGTAGTAAACATACATAAACACAAATTTAATCAATAATGAATATTTATTTTTATTTAATGTTTCAGCAAAACGAAATACAAAATTATTTATAATGTCTAATATATCTTTTGTAGGCACCAATCCCAACAATAAGATCGAGAACTTAGATTATTTTGTTATAGATAGAATATAAAATTACTGAGAAAAATTTAAGTGTATGTACCTTAATCTCTAGCTTCCTTTTGGAGTCGTCGTGTGCCTTAGCCAATTAAAGATGTTGTCGTCCACGTGTACAACTGCTGTCTTTTCTGAAGTGCTCTTGAAGAAGTCTTGACTTGGCTGCTGCTAGGAAATTCTTATCTTTTAGGTTGAGTTCGTCTGAATGAATTTGAACATTCGTGACTTATGAGGATGGACTGGTTCTTGAATTGAATCTACATAATTCTTTCTTTAATGGGATAGTTCCTTGACAGGCTTGCATCCCGCCAAATTAAGCATATATTTTTGGTATCACTACTATAAACATTGTCTTAAACAATGCTCTTTAAAGAAAGAATATGCATGTGCGTCGTTTAAAAGCCCAATTTTTTTACGTTAAATGACAGACTCAATGCTCTGAACTCTGCTAATAACCATCATTATTGTATTGGTCAAGTATCCTCTACAAAACATCGACAATGTTCTTCCAAACTTATTAGTAGATTTACCAAACTGGAGTTTTTGGGTTCTAGTTCATCCGACTTTAAACCAAAAATTGTTAGAGAGATCATGAAAAATCAATTCAAGGTTGAAGTAAGTTACTTTAAGGCTTGGAAAGGGCTTAATCAAGTTTTGACTTAGATTCGTGGTAATTTTAAGGATTTGTACTCCCATCTTCCACTTGTTGCCGAGCTTATCAAGGAAAAAATTCCAGGTAAATGATGTTTATATCAGTTTATTCTTGTTTATTTTACCCTGATATCATATATTGTTCTAATTTATTTCATTTTATTCTAGTCATTTGTGGTTTTTGTTTTGCAGTTATTTTTGTCTATCATTACCGGGTCATGTTCATCTATTAAGTTGATAGATTTGGCAATTTAAAATATTTTAAATGGCCCTTTGTGCTTCGATCAATGGTTGGAAATATTGTTGCCCGGTTATTTCGGTTGATGGTAATTTTTTTAAAGACAAGTACCATGTCACGTTACTTCTTGCAAAAGCTCAATATGGTAATAATAAATTATTTCCTCTTGCAATGGCTATAGTTGACTCAGAGAATGAAAACTCTTGGAATTGGTTTTTAACTCAAGTAAAGATTGGATGTGGTGTGAGTGAGTTGGTTATTGTTTCGGCTAGGAATACCTCTATTCCAAAGGCTGTTCTAGTTGTTAACCTAGAGAGTAGGTATGCTATATGTATGCAGCATTTATGATCCAATGTGAAAGCTATGGGTTTCACTTGATGTGTCATGACAAGGTTGGGATTGAGAAATATCTTTTAGATGCGGATCCTCAACTTTGGGCTAGGTGCACATTCCCTAATTGAATGTTCAATATGATGACGACCAACATTTCTGAATCTATTAATGTTGTTTTAAGTGAAGCCCGTGGATATCCGGTTGCAGCTTTGATTTTTAGTTTTCGATGTCTTGTACAGAAGTGGTTTAATGATAAACGATTGGCAATTCCTTCCATGGTTTCTGGTTTACTTGTAAGGCCTTTAGACTTTTTTCAGAACTTGAAGATGGTGTTAGAACAATGAAAGTAAGTTCTTTTTAAATTTTCAATTTATGTACTATTTTGTTTGAATCTGTATGGTTTATTTATGTTTATTTAACAAGTTAGGTCTGTCTTTATTTGCTTTATTTCAGGTTGTGTATTAGTCCTTTTTTAATTCATTTTATATGATATGGTTATATGAATTATTAATGTTATTATTCGTTGTGACAGGTTATTCCTGTTAATGGTTATCAATTTAAAGTTTATGATGGATTGATTCATAATGTTGTTGATGTTTGTTGCCACACTTGTTCCTGTGGGGTTTGGCAGTTGGATTTATATCCTTGCGTTCATGCATTTGCTACATTATGGATGTTGAATTTAAAGCCAATAGATTTCGTGTCTTTTTCTTATAAGGTGACTAATTTTGAAGCTACTTATTCAATGGATATTGTGCCAATAGAATATGATTTTGAATTGAATATGCCTCGAGGGTATGCAATTATTCATCCTCCTATTCATAAAGTTAAAGAGAGAAGACCGAAATTAAAGAGGTATCGTGCTGCTAGGGAAACTGCATATCCTTATCATCAAAGATGTAGTCAATGTAGAAAATTTGGTCATAACAAAAGGACATGCAAGAAGCTAATGATTTGAAGATCTTTTCCGATATTTGTATATGTAATTATAGATTTTATTTTTTATGTATCTTTGTATGTTGATTTATTGTGACTATATGTATTGTGTATTTTGGATTATCATGAGTACTATGTAATGTATTGTTTATATTGAACACATTTATGTGATCTGATTAATTTCTGTTAATATTTTGTGAGATATAACTCTTCACTTACTGTGTATGACATCAATTTTTTAAAAATTCATGTGTGTACTGGTTTTTCCAATTAAAGTTAATGGACATCAATTTAAAATGTACGACGGCTTAATGCATAATGATACTATAATATTTTATTTTTTTGGATCTTTGGCTATGATATGTTATGTATTTATTAAGTGATTTTGTCACTAATAAATGAGAGTAAATCTAATATGAAATTTTCTTATTGGTCTAATAAGTATTTTATAAACAGTAGACTGCAATTTATAGTACGAATCAAGATAACCCATATCAGTTAAGGTTTCAACCTCATTAGAGATGTCTAATATAAACCAAAATAAATACATATTAACTTACTTTATTCTATCACTAGTACATGAGTAAATCTAATATGAAAACTTTTTTATAATGTAATCTAATATAAGTATTTTATAAACATTAGACTGCAATTTCTAGTACGAATCAAAATAATCCATATCAGTAAAGGTTTCTAACCTCATTAGAGATGTCTAATACAAACCAAAATACATACAAATTAACTTAAGTGATTTTATCACGAACACATGCGTAAATCTAATATGATTTTTTTTCTATAATATAATCTAATATAAGTATTATATAAACATTAGACTGCAATTTCTAGTAGGAAACAAAATAACCGATATCAGATAAGGCTTCTAACCACATTAGAGATGTCTAATATAAACCAAGATAAATACAAACTAACTTAATATATAATATTTTCAGATGATTGTTCCAAAATACATAGAGAACACCAATATTCAGATTATCTGCCTATTGACTTATTTCCAGACTGAAATTTGGCTGGCTACTCTGTTCTGTGTTGACACATCGAGTCTTTTTCTCTTGGGTGTAAGGGGGCTTTCTTATTGCTGCTGCAGGTCTTGTGTCTCTTTTAAGGCGTGTTTGGGTCTCTCTTGTCATGATAGACTTTTTAGCGATTCTTGCTGATTTTTTACGGGTGAATGTCTTCAATTCTTTAACATGTTTTTTGCTTCTTTTAACCTGTGACAGTGTCTCATATGTTTGCTTAATTGTAATATCATCGTCACTAAAAATAGCACTAACTATCGTTAAATCGTCATTTGAGCGCGATAGTTCTTCCTAAAAAACAACTTAATTAGATACTTGTATTATATAGAAATTATATATATTTTTTTACTTACTGAGGACATTCGCTTGGCCGATTTGAGATTCGATATTAAGGGTGAAATTTGAGTTGTTGTTTCATTTTCAACTTGGTATTATTTCGCAACTTGGTATTATTTCTCATGTTGTTTCATTTGAGTTGGCCGATTTGGAATATCCCAACTTGATATGTCACCGTGAGGATGATATAAAGCTTCGTAAGTATCCCTCCAACTTGGTATTATTCGGCACCACAATTCCCAATGTTCTTTTATCGTGATACCGACGAAGGTCAATCCAAGATCCATCATGCTTTAATAACAAATATATTTCCCCCATCTCTGCATCACCAACTCTTGAATCAATATTACATTAAGCATTAACATACACAATATAGTCTATAACAGCGTCTACAATGTGATACACAATCTTGTCTACATTAAGCACCAACGTCTACAATCAAGTCTACAACAACGTCTACAATGCCATCTACAACAACATCTACAATGTCATCTACAACAACATCTACAATATTGTCTACACGAACGTCTACAATGTTGACGCGTTTGTAGATCTTTATTGTAGACACCATTGTAGACTCTATTACAGTTTCATAGATGACGTAGTAGACTCTGTTAAGTTTTGTAGATGACGGTGTACACACTGTTACAGTTTTGTAGACAACATTTGTTGGATGAGATGCGCACAAGAAGATAGTTTATTTACATATTGAGGTAATATATAAATCTTTATAAAGTCCTTATTGTAATTTGCTGATTAAATTAATAAAAGTTGAAACATGCATTCATTCCCTTTTAGTTTGATTGAAGATTTATGATATTCAATAGTCTTATAGTCCTTAATCAAACCTAATAATGTATGAAGAGACAAATGTAGATTTGTGTGAACAAACTCTTCATGGTTTGGTTAAAACGATATATTCACAATCTAAAGATCAACGGACTATTGATTGCAGTATGATTGTTGGAAAAATCTATGATGTCTGGTTACGAGACAAGATTTAGGAACTCTATAGCTCTTCCAGTGTATCGAAGATACTAAATTGACATGTGCACCTTTAGAGACAATGGAAGAACAAACCATTTAACATCTTCTGTCTCAAGGACACTATGTATGAATTACATCATGCTTACCTAAATCCTGAAATGAGACATGTCATTTCATAGCATTAATACTCTCATTTGAGAAAGTCAAATTCTAGGTCCATTGCGTGATCTAGACAAGGCCTATTGGTGAGATATTAAGTTATGAAGATGTCATGAACCAACATTGTGAAGTTCTCATAGATATGGAATTCATGTACAAGATTGCTGAGATGCAATATATATCACCTCATGCTTTATTAATTGGATTGTGAATAAATGAACTGCGTAGTGTCCAAAAATTAAGTAGCGACTTTATTTGGATGAAACAATGTGACTTGTTAGCTCCTCGTCAATACATTGTTTCTAACTTATTCACAAGTAACAAAGGAGTTGAGGAAATAACAACTAGAAGGGTAAAATGGTAATTTTATAAATCTCATCTAGTTGATGATATTCATGAAGGGTAAACATAGATAACATTTAATGGATCCGCTCAATATTATTAAGTTAAATTTGAGTAGAAAATAAATTCATTTGAACCGAGAGATTCTCAGTGTCAACTCTTTAGTGGAGTCAGTTGACATTAAGCTAATACGCGGAAAAGGTTTGTGAACTTTTGAGTCCGAGTATAGAAGCTCAAGCTTTGTTCATTTCGATCCATAAGGTCACTATTACAGGTCATTAGAGTATGATTGTTAAACTGGAAGCTAAGTCAAAATAAGTTCAAATGTTGAACTAGACTTTTTCTCGGAAAATGTGTAAAGGGTGTTTTCGTCCACATGGACATAAAAAGATGTGAATGTCAAAATACGATTTTGAATATTTTTATATGATGGAAATATAAATTAGTTTCTAAAGCCAAGAAGGAAGTCGTTTGAGGCATTATGAAATTAATTTCATTACTTGTATAATATTAATTCTACAATGGGTATTTTAATAATTGTCTTAAAATAAATAAGGATGCATCTAGAAGCTCCCCCCTCCCCCGGTAAAATTTCGGTCAAGCATCATAGAGAGAAGGGACTTATTTCTAGAAATTCTTTTGCCTTTAATTATAAAGATAATTACCCAAAATGAAAAGAGAAAATGAATTTATTTGAGAAGGAAACAAATGTGCTAAGTGAGGAAACAAATTTCCATCATTTATGTCATAGAATGGCTGGCCATATACATAGAGGAAGAGGAGAAAAAATCAAATATTGTCTCATGAATGCATAATAGGAAAAAAATAGAGTCTCATATAGAGATGTGAAAAAAAGCTTTCTTGCTCTTGTGCTCTCAATTTAGGCCGACCTCTCTCTCTCTCTATCTAGAAAATATTTCTTTTATTTAGGCGCCTAAGTCCTCATTAGACTAAGGCTTAATTAGCTCTCTAGCTCATAGACGTGTTCTTGAGCTATTGTGTTTAATTGTACCCACACACAAATCCTTTCAAACCTCTATAGACTCTTGTACTATAAACCTTAGGTTTCTCGAGTTCACGTTTAGGCTTGATGGAATCGAGCTAGAAGAGAAGATCAACCTTTCTCAAGATTCATCCAAATCAAAGTTTAAGAAAGGTTAGTATTCAAGCTCTCTAAATAATGTTTTAATAATAACATGTATATGCAATTTGTTTAGCTTAGTATTCAAGCTCTCTAAATAATGTTTTAAAAATGTTTTACTAGTAAAAGAAATTTTTATATTCTGCCATTAATGTGTTAATGATAATTTTTTCTTAACCCTAAACCTATTCCAACAACATTATAGATAACGGGAATAACCTAATCTCGAAGATGGAGCGGCGGCGTTGTCGGAGATGGAGCGGACGTTCTTTGGAGACGTCGGAGATGGTGCGGCGACCTTGTAGGAGATGGAGCGGAGCTTCATCGGAGACGCCGGAGATGGAGTTACATGGACTATTGGGTCGGAGATGAAGATTGAAGAAAATTATCTTTTGGTTGAGTGTTGAAGAAGATGACTAAAGAGAAGAGAGAGAGAGCATAATAAAATAATAAGAATATGAAAAGTTTACTTGTAAAGTTAACAAAGGAGTACCGGCTATAAGAAATATTTTGATATTTTTTTTAATTCTTTTATCTGTTTAGTTGGTTGTCTTTTTTTGAGAGGGAGGATGTTATTTTTTATTTATCAAAGGTAAAGAGTCTTTTCAACTAAATAAGACTTGTATTTTGGGAATGAAATAGATTGGTGGATTTAGGGAAAGTAATGATAAAAAGGTGGTACAATGGTCTATTTCTCTATTAAGAATTAAAAGACGAAAAAGGTTTGTGAACTTTTGAGTCCGATTTTTATTCTAAAACTCCGTTCATGTGGGTCCTAATGTCTCAATGATAGACTCTCGGACGAGAATTATTGAACTAGAATGATTGATTTTCTCATTATAAATTGTGATTTACACCAATAGAATTATTTTATAAGTAATTAAATAAATAATTGTTTATTTATTATTACATTTATTTAAGGAATCATACTATGTTATTATATTTATAATAATATGATTTGATGATTTAAATAAAAAAAGATGAAAATAAATATTTTCTCGTTTCGTACTTCCTTAAAAATTATGAAAACAATTAATGACTTGTCATTAAATAAATGAGATGTTCTACATTAACTAAATATTATTTTAGAAATAAATCAAGTATATTTTTGGGAAAATAAAATGATTATGCACGACCATAATTAGTGAACTAGCGGTGAGTAATTATTTTAAACTCAATTAAAAAGAACATTGGCCTTATGTTTAACTAACGGGTCAAAATTGTATTTTGACCTAACTTAAGCCCGCTCTCTCGCTTATAAAAGGGTTTTTGAAAATCCTAACCCTAAGCCTAATCATAATTTCGACCACTCTCCCTTCCCCCTTGAGTTTGTCCGAGTATTCTTGAGAGAAAAAAGATCAAGAAACCGTTTCTTGATTCTTGTTTCGTTCTTGAATGTTTTCGCTACTCCTTTTTCGATTTAAAAGAGCCCACCCTTTTATTTCCCCTCAAAAATCTGAGAATATATCATTTACTCAACTTGTGGTGTTTGAGTGAATTTTATTTGCATGAAATCGAACAGAATCGAGCTAGGCTCATTCTAGGCGAATCTACCTCACAGACAGGCCTGCCGGCCAGAAAGCATTCCGACCGGCCAGCGGATCCCAGGTGGGCCTTCTCTCTCACGCGCGTTTTGTCTAGTTTATTTGCAGTCCAGCGCCTCTGCCACGTGGCCATATGTGTCCTACTACCTTCCTCCACATGTGGCACGCTCAAAATAGACACGAGGAACAAGCTAACTAACAAGCTGGCCAACATATTCCTGAAGCAATCCGGCGGCCAAATTCAAGTAATCCGACGAGCCTGTTATTTCCTCCATTTGACGAGGCATTTTGGCGAAAGCGAGCCACGCACAAAATTGTTTACAACTTCACGTGTAAGTCATTTATAAATGTTGCTATACAATTATAAATTTGTTTATACGTTGCTAGTGTGATCAATTGTTGTCAACATTTTTAGAATAAATTGTTTATTAACATGTTAGTAATTTTTAATGTCTAGGTTATTTAATATGTTAAAATGAGTTTTAGCATACTGTAGATCTTATTGTATAATTTTTCCATATTTAGATATGTTATATAATATTGTTAATTTAAAGTTAATTAATTTCCAACAAATGATATCAGAGTTAGAAATGACATTAAAAATTAGTATTTTAATGACTAGTTTAGAATTTTTTTAACTAGTTTGGTATTGGCATTTTTATTTGATTTATTATTGCATTGTGAATGGTTGTGTGTCTATGTGGATGGATCCTCATTATTATGGCGTATGGAATATTTCGGTTATTGTCCCAGTTTTATTTTTATATTTTTAAAATTTTATATTTGTGAGCCTCAATTTTTTAGGACAGTTTAAATTGTAGTTTTATTCAATTGTAATCCGACGACGAGAAGACGAGGAAGGCAGAACCTCGGGCTTGACCGCACGTTAGAGAACGTGTGAGGGCGGACCCGAGACATCTGATGACGTGCCACAAGGAGTTCCTTGGCCGGTCCTTCATTGAATTTGATATAGATTAATGTTCAATGTACTTTTCTTTTGGGTTGTAATTAGAAATGCGCCATAGGATTAGGTAAATATTTTATGCTTTATTTTATTTATCTCATAGCATCATCACCTCACATGTCATATATGATAGAACGCCAACATCACATTAAAATGAAATGTTCATATAGTTTAAAGTTTATAAAGAGATTATAAAATGTAAACTATTTTCAACAAAAAAATATTTTTTGCAAAAACTAAGTGGGAGGGTTGTTTATCATTGAAACAACCCAAGGTCCCTGACATGAGTTCAATTAACCTAATGTGTGATGAACTAAGAGTCACCCTCCTGGCCTCCCTTTAATGGGAGTACTTTAAAAGAATTTTGTTAATTAAACTGTTATGAACTAAGTCTTAAAGAGAAGCGATGAAGCGAGGTCTCCCCTCGGAGAACCGTTATCAAAGTGACTTGATTAAAGGTCCATATGTCGGTTGTACACTTAGACTTATATTTAAAGTAATCGTCACTTAGAGGCTATGCGTTAAAAATAAGTGAGCAAAATTTATGGTAATTAGTAAGAACTAGAAGTTGTGATTTCTTGGATGGTTCGAACTAAATAGTAATGTGTCACGACTATGAAAAGCGGTTAATTGTGGTTTCCCCTCGGAAAAGTAATTAACCATTAGTGTTCATAATACCATGGATTATTTAAATGCTTTCCTCACCATATTAGGATTTTTCATGCATTTAATTCGAAATAGTAGCACATACTAATTTTTTTTTATGTTTTCAGCCAAATGTCTTTTAACCCATTCCAAACTAATTTGAGTTAAAAAAAAACTCAAGGGTGAGAATACGTTGATTGGAAACGTAACCTCGACATCGTACTAATGGTAGAAAAGCACAAGTACATTCTCACGATCCCCTGTCCTCTTCCTCCGAGTGCTGACTCGAGCAAGTAGGACAAGGACGCCTATGATGCGTGGATGAGGTCCGACGAGATTGCTAGATGCTAGATCTTAGCTTCTATGAGAAACGTGTTGCAAAAATCTCATTTAGACATCGCCACACCATGTGACATTCTCTACAATCTCCATGAGATGTTTGGGTGTCATGGGCGTCAGGCGAGGCAGCAGGCTACCGCAGTTTCATGAACTACATGATGAAGCCGAGAACTTCAGTTCGGAACACATGCCATTGATCTTGGGTCACCCAAACGATATGGAGATTCACGGGTCTGCGATTGACAAAGAGACTAAGATCGACATGAATTTGGAAACTCTGATAGACTCATTCGATAGCTTCAGCCTGAACTACTCCATAAACAAACTCAATTATACAATATCCGAGCTGATGAAGGAGTTGCAGACTTTCGAGGGATTTCTCCCTAAGAACAAGAAGAAGTCTGGTGAAGTCAATGTTGCTGAACAGAGGGCTTCAAATTCTGGTTCTAAGAGGGTGATGAGAGGACCAAAAAACGTCAACCGAACGAGACCTAAGGGCAAAGGCACCGCGAAGATGGACAAGTCTGAGCACAAGTGTCACCATTACGGAGAGACTAGCCGTTGGCGAAGGAACTATCTTGCCTACCTTAAGATTGTCAAGGGGAAAGGTATGAGCTTCATCACTCAAGCTTGTTACACGACAAACAAATAATCACCTTGGATTTTAGACTACGGGGCTTCTGACCATATTGTGTGTAACTTGAATATTTTCAGGAAAACCAGGAGCTTAGGTGATGGAGAGTTCACGTTCAAATGGGGAAATGGAATGAAGATCGGAGCAAGATCTGTTGGGACCATGAAGCTGAACTTTGGAAATAAGGCTTTGTTATTGAATAACGTTTATTATGTTCCTGACTTTTGCAAGAATTTAACTTCATTTGGTCGTTTAGAAGAACAATATTTCAACTTTAAAATCAATAATTGTATTGAGATTTATGTTGATGGTTTGGTTATTACTAAATCTCATCGGGTGGATTCTATTTATTTTTTATATACAAATGAGCTGACAATTTTAGATACCGAGGTGAATAGAGATTCACTCAGGAAGCGTATGACGTTTCGTAGTGATGAAAATGACGACACATATCTAAGGCACTTGCGTCTTGGACATATTGGTCTAGATAGGATTAAGAGGTTGACAAAGGATGGTCCTTTGAAATATCTAAGCGTGGGATCCATGCCCACGTGTGAATCATGTCTTGAGGGCAGGATGACCAAGAGACCTTTCTCTTCGAAGGGTCTAAGAGCCACGCGAGTGTTGAAACTCATACATAGTGATATGTGTGGTCCAATTAACATCCAATCAAGATGAGGTTACAAATACTTTGTAACCTTCACCGATGACTACTCTAGATTCGGTCACATCTACCTTATGCGACACAAATCCGATAGTTTTGAAATGTTTTAACAATATACGGATTTGGTTGAGAGGCAAACGGAGAAACATATAAAAATCCTTTGATAAGATCGAGGGGGAGAGTACTTGTCTGGAGAGTTCAAAGACCTTCTTACGGAAGAAGGCATTCATTCTCAGCTTACAGCACCTGACACTTCACAGAAAAATGGTGTGCAAAGAGAAAGAATCGAACTCTGCTAAATATGGTGAGGTCGATGATGAGTTACTCATCCCTTCTTGATTTGTTATAGGGATATGCTCTAGAAACTTCAGCTTATATTCTAAACCAAGTTCAATCAAAGAGGGTCCCTAGTACTCCCTACGAGAGATGGACTGGTAGAAATTCCAATTTACACCACATTTGAATATGGGGTTGTCCAGTACATGTGCTGAGACAACAGACTAGCAAGTTGGCTAGTCGTTCAGAATTATGCGTTTTTGTGGGATATCGGGTACATCTTCTATAGTCTTGCTGACCAGAAATTTTTTGTTAGCATGAACACTAGGTTTCTTAAAGCGAACTATATGAAGTATTATGTACCAAGAAGCATAATTGTAAGGAGATGTAGGGTGAAGTCCTATACCAATAGTGGAAGAACCAAATCTGGAACCAGAACCTCCTCTGATTTGCCGCAGTATCAGGATTGTATGACAACCTCAACGATACATGGGTATCGGAGAGACTTTGATTGCCGTCGCATAGAAGGAGGAAGATGATCCAGTATCATTTTCCCATGCGATGCAGACTTCCGAAGAAAACCTATGGCGAGAAGCCATGAACGTTGAAATGCATTGGATGTATGTCAACAAGGTCTGGAACCTTGAAGATCTACCCGAAGCCATCACGCTTGATGTCGCAGCGACCGCATATTTAAATTAATACTCGTGGACATTTCTCGAACACCCTTGGCGCATCTGAAGACCACCTTGACGCCAACCCAGCAAGACAAGGCCTCTAGCCGGTCGCATGGACCTTCCGGAAGTCCAACCAAGGACAGGTTGCCCACCCGGTGTGGTCTGGACGTCCACTCGGCGCAGACCAGACGTCAACTCGACCCAAGACCTTTGGCCGGTCGGACAGACCCTCCGGACGTCCACTCGAGGACCGGACGTCCACCCGACGTGGCCCATACGTTCACTCGGCGCAGACCGCACGTCCCCTCGACATTGTCCGTACGTCAACTCGGCTTAGGGTCCTTGGCCGGTCGGGGAGACCTTCTGGACATCCACGAGAGGACCGGATGTCCATCCGACGTGGCCCGGACGCCCACTCAGCGTGGCCCGGACGTCTACTCAACCTAGGGTCCATGACCAGTCGGATGGACTCCCCGGGCGTCCACACGAGGACCGGACGTCCACCCGGTGTGGCCCAGACATCCACTCAGCGCGGACAAGGTCCACTTGGCCTAGGTTCCTTGACTAGTCCGATGTTCCCTCAGACGTCCACTTGAGGACCGGACGTCCATTCGACGTGGCCCGGATGCCCACCTAGCGTGGCCGGATGTCCACTCGACCTAGGGTCCTTGACCGGTTAGATGGACCCCCGGGGCCTCCACTCAAGGACCGGACGTCCACCCAGCATGGCCCGGACGTCCACTCGGCACGGACTGGACGTCCCCTCGACATGGACTGGACATCCACTCGGCCTAGGGTCGTTGGCTGGTCAGGGAGACATTCCGGACGTCCATCCGACGTAGCCCGGACACCCATCTAGCGTGGCCCAGACATCCACTCGACCTAGGGTCCTTGATCGGTCGTATGGACCCCCAGGTGTCCACTTGAGGACCGGACGTCCACCGAACGTGGCTCGGACGCCCTCATGGCGTGGCCTCGATGTCCACTCGGCGTGGACCGGACATCCATTCATCATGGACCGGACGTCCACTCGGCAAGGAGACTTTTTGCCGGCCCAAAGATATTCCCCAAGTTTATAAATAGCCTCTATCATCATCCACCAAAGGTACATCCAATCTTGCACCCGAAACCTCGTTAAAATATTAGCTCGTGCTTTCTCTCACTCTCTACCTTGCTTCCCACGCGGTTAATTTAGTGAATGACTTCCGATCGGAATAGTTCCCTAAAGATTCGAGACCCGACTCTTGAAATAACGTTGACCCGAGAAGCTCTGTTTCCCTTGATCTTGTCGATCCCTCCTCGTCATCCTAAAACTCTGCCCACATTCTACTAATGTTGAGCGTTGGAGAAGTAAACAGAGGACCCCCCTCTATTTTCCCTTCTTAGTTCACATTTGTCTACTCTTTTTAGATAATCGAAGGATTCGAAGACCATTCGATAGCTAAGAGATGATCTGAGGCACCGGATCCGACACGTTAAGGCCGAGGTGAGGATCATTTGCCCCGAGCGGGGATCTGACCGCCGAGGTCTCTGAATGTTGTCCCAATTTCAGTGACAACATTTTGGCGCTAGAAGGAGGGGACCTTTCGGTCTTGAAATTTGTCCCATCCAAATCTTTATTTTTCATCTCTCTCTCTTATTCGCTCACTAAAATAGAGCGACGTGTCGACAACCTTTATGGCCGCCCAATCTAGTTATCTTATCACTCGAGCGACGAGCTCGCGATACAAATTTTGTCAACTCCCTCATAGAGGACCTAGGCAACAACCTATGGTAAGAAGTTGTGACGACGAGGATATTGCCCATCGTGACGACGTGAGCGGTTTAGGGGAAACAATTAAACGCTTGGCATAATTGCTAGCACAACCGGGGGTCAACAAGAGCATGGTCAGGAACCTTCTCGGATACGAGGAGGAAGAAAACTCGACCCGAGATCAAGGTTACGTCACCAATGACATGGCCCTAGGATCTTACACAAGTCAATCCTATACCCGATCTTCCTTATCATGCAAAAGCGACGCCTCGCTGATTCCACTAGCGACTCCAGCCTAGGTCGGCTTGTCGCAGTGTGAAGGCTCGAGCAATGCTTGCACAAGGAAGCTAGTAGATCCTTTGACGGTAGATCTCGGCCCCTATTTCGTACATAATCCCGACGAGACGATGACGATACGAAATGCAATAACTCGTGACGGTAGATCTTGGCGCCTAAATCGCACATCGTCCCGACAATACGGTGACGAGACTGATAGCCATCAGAATCGACAAAGATTTTGTGGAAACGGCCTTCCCGCGAGAGGGGAAACCCTCGGGAAACCTCGTCCCGACGTTATGGACCGAGGGCCTAACGAACGCCGCACTCCCATCCTGGTAGACCCAACTGTGCGGGCCGTCGATGGATTAGATATAATAACAATGATTCAGGCGCCCTAGAATTAGATCATCGAGGTCCGTAAAAAAGGGCTCGGGGGGCTCCAGGTCGTACAATACCGCGGAAGGATCATACTCGCCCTTCACGGCAGCCGTGCTTGTGCCACCGCCTAATGGTGGTTTCAAACGTCCCACTATGCCCTCGTATGACGGGCACTCCTACCATAATTTCCACATCAAACACTACGAAACTTGGATGATGATGCAAGGACAATCGGAAGCGACGCTCCGTCGAGCATTCAGCCTGACCCTCACAGGATCAGGCTTCCGATGAATTTCGCGAACGACACCCCTCCCGGTCAAGGCCAAAGAGGTCATTTTCCGATGAATTTCGGGGAAAAGCTTTAACCCTGCTGAACATGTCTCCATCCTAAATCTTGGCTCCCCATGGAGACAAACTCGGGTCATCTGCCCCGTTGAAGAAGGGTTCCGAGTCACGAGGCAAGAACAAATACTGCGAATATCATTGGGATCATGGACACATGACCTCCGACTCTTTCAAGCTAAGGAAGAAAATTGTGGCCCTAGTGCACAATGGAAGACTCAAAGATTTTATCGTACGCTCTCCCTAGTCGAGTAATTCGACAGAGAGCTCGCCCACAATTACCCCTACAAGCTCGATGGAATTAGGGGATGCACGCTCACTATACAACAGACTATGTCTCATTCCTATAGTTTCGTGGTTGTTCCACGAATCAACGAAACTCGGGGGACTAGCATTGGTCGACGACAAAGTCGATAATTAACGAAGAAAATTCCATCCAAATTAATTCAAAACAAAGACACCTAGTCCTGGATAGTCCCCTTTTTCAAAGCAAAACCCATCGCAAGGCGCTGACAGCTCAAGAAAATGAGGTGCAACGATTTCAAAATACCATACATGAACGATAGGTCAACGAGGTCGGAGTCAGCCTCTCAAGACGAGTCGATGAAAATACGCCGCTCCGAAACGACGCCCGAGTCAGCCTCTCAAGGCAACTCGATGAAAATACATCACTCCAAAACGACGTCTGAGTCAGCCTCTCACGACGACTCAATGAAAATACGTCGCTCCGAAACGACGTCCGAGTCAACCTCACAAGAATACTTGATGAAAATACGTCGCTCTGAAAAGACGTTCGAGTCAGCTTCGCAAGGCGACTTGATGAAAATACGTCGCTCCAAAAAGATGTCCGGATCAGCCTCGGAAGGCAATTAAATGAAAATACGTCGCTCCAAAACGACGTCCGAGTTAGTCTTTAATGGTGACTCGATGAAAATACGTCGCTCTGAAATGACTTCCGAGTCAGCCTTTCACGGTGACTCAATGAAAATGCGTCGCTTTGAAACAACGTCCGAGTCAGCCTCTCAAGGCAACTCGATAAAAATACGTCGCTCCGAAAAGACGTCCGAGTCAGCCTCTCAAGGCAACTCGATGAAAATACGTCGCTCCAAAACGAGGTCCGAGTCAGCCTCTTAAGGCAACTCGATGAAAACGCGTCACTCGAAAGTGATATCCGAGTTAGCCTCTCACGGTGACTCGATGAAATTACGTCGCGTAGAAACGACGTCCGAGTCAGCCTCTCAAGGCAACTCGATGAAAACGCGTTGCTCAAAAGTGACATCCAAGTTAGCCTCTCACGTCGAATCGATGAAAATGCATTGCCCAAAAGCAACATCCGAAGTTAGCCTCTCATGCCGACTCGATGAATATGCGTCGCTCAAAAGCGACATCCGAGTCAGCCTCTCACGGCAACTCGATGAAAATTCTTCGCTCCAAAACGATATCCGAGTCTGCCTGTCAAGGATACTCGTTTAAAATACGTTGCTAAAAACAACGTCAAAGTAGACCCCTGACGGCAATTTGGGGGGCTGTTAACAAATTCTTCACGACCTTGCATTCGGGACAATCAAAACCCAAAAACGGGTGAACCGATAACAAAGCACCACAACCTTGCATATTTGGGAAAATCGGACCCTAGAAACAATGCCAGGAGGCGATAACCCCATGGCCGGAAAAGTTCTCCAAAAGCAGTAACAAGGCAACAACCTTGCATCTGGACGGCCATGAATTCGAGGAAAATTGACAAACCCCGGCTGACGCATAGTTAAGCCAATGTCGAACCCAATCCTAAAGCGTAAAACAAATTCCCTTGAGATAAATTCGCTGGACGCCCTATGCGGCAAATCGTAAACCAACAGATCATCGATCCACGCCTTACAAGGCAAGTCATAAACCGATGCGTCATCAATCGGGCCAAATCTTGGGATTCTATCGCCGTAGAGCATAATCGTAAACCGATAGGTCATCAACTAAGGCTCACGGATAAAAACGCTTAAGACACGATCATGACAAAACAATCAAATCGCATAACGCGAGCCCTGATATCACCAAATAAATGGGACATAAGTTAACGAGGCCTCGCCACCCCTACAGTCTGGGTGTCACTGGGGACATCCAAACAGGTGACCCGAGAAAAATCTCCGACCATCGATCACATGAAATGCGAGACATGCCGCCAAACCCCCAACCCCTGATGGAACTCGACAAAAATACGTCGCTCCAAAAGGATGTTCAGGTTAGCCCCTAACGGCAACTCGATGAAAATACGTCGCTCAGATAGGACGTCCAAGTTAGCCCCTAGGGCAAACTTGAAGGAAATACATCGCACGAAAACGACGTCCAAGTCATCCTTTATCGGCGACTTGAAGAAAATGCATCGCGCAAGAGAACATCCAAGTTGGCCTTGAACAGCCACTAGAAGACAAGACATCGCAATTAAAACCGGGAATCGAATAAGACCACGAGCTCGAGTTAGGAAAAAAAATGCGCCCTGGGAGCTCGCCAAGCGGAAATGCAGTTACAGTACGACATTTCTAGACATGCAACCAACGCACACATGTGGACGACGATAAGAAGACTCTGAGTTCATCAGCGATCGTTTGCTCGACGCTAAACTTGGGGGGCTAATGTTGTTTCTGTATATTCTACGTCGACAATATTTAGACCTGCAGTGACTGCAAATTTAAATTAATACCATCGGACAGTTCTTAGACCCCCTCGGCACATCCCAAGACCCCACAGACCCCCACCAGGCGAGACAAGGCCTCTAGCCAGTCGGACGGACCTACCGAACGTCCACTTGGTGTGGCCCAGACGTCCACTCGACCCAGGTTCCTTGGCCAGTTGGAGAAACCATCCGGACGTCCATACAAGGACCAGACGTCCACCCTGTGTGGCCCAGACGTCCACTCGACCCGAGAAACCCTACGGACGTCCACCGGCGTAGCCCAAATGTCCACTCGGCACGGACCGGACATCCCCTCGACATACACCGGACGTCTACTCGACATAGGGTCCTTGGCGGTTCAGGGAGACCTTCTAGACGTCCACTCAAGGACTGAAAGTCCATCCGACGTAGCCCGGATGCCCACCCAGCGTAGCCCGGACTTCCACTCGACCTAGGGGCCTTGACCGGTCGGATGGACCGCCCGGACGTCCACTCGAGGACCAGATGTCCACCCGGCGTGGCCCAAACGTCCACTCGGCCTAGGGTCCTTCACCGGTCCGATGGACACCCTGGGCGTCCACTTGAAGACCGGACGTCCATCCGATGTGGCCCGGACGCCCACCCTGCGTTGCCCAGACGTCTACTCGACCTAGGGTCCTTGAACGGTCGGATGGACCCCCCGGCCATCCACTCGAGGACCGGATGTCCGCACGGCATGGCTAGGACGTCCACTCGGCGCGGACTGGACGTCCCCTCGATCATGGACCGAACATCCACTCGGCCTAGGGTCCTTGGCCGGTCGGGAAGACCTTTTGGACGCCCACTCGAGGACCGGACTTCCATAAGACGTGGCCCTGGAACCCACCCACCGTGGCCCGGACGTCTACTCGACCTAGGATCCTTGATCGGTAAGATGGACCCTCGGGCATCCACTTGAGCACTGGATGTCCACTCGACATGGCTTGGACCAGACTTCCATCAGACGTGGCCCGGGCGCCCACTCAGCGTGGCCCGGACATCCACTCGACCTAGGGTCCTTGACTGGTCGGATGGACCCCCCGGGCGTCCACTTGAGGACCGGATGTCCACTTGAGATGCCTTAGACCGGATGTCGACTCGGCAAGGAGACTTTTGGCCGGCCCAAAGATCTTCCCCAAGGCTATAAATAGTCTCTATCATTCTCCACCAAAGGTACATACAATCTTGCACCCGAAATCACGCTAAAATAATATCTCGTGGCTTTTCTCTCTCTCTCTCTCTCTACCTTGCTTCCACGCGAGGTACGTTAGTGAACGACTTCTTATCGAAATAGTTTCCTAAAGATCCGAGACCCGAGTCCCTAAATGGCGTTGGCCTGAGACTCTCTGTTTCCCTCGATCTTGTCGATCACTCCTCGTCATCCTATAACTCTACTGACATTCTACTCATGTTGAGCGTCGGAGAGGTAAACAGAGGACCCCCCCTCTGTTTTCCCTTCTCAGTTCACTTCCGTCTACTCTTTTCATATAACAGAAGGACTCAAAGACCATTAAAAAGCTAAGAGACGATCCAAGGCACCAGATCCGACACGCTAAGGCCGAGGCGAGGATCATTCACCCTGAGCGGGGATCTGACCGTGGAGGTCTCTGAACGTTGTCCAAATTCCAGCGATAACAAAACTTGTTTGGTATAAATGAATCTACAAGAAAAAAAGAGGACTAGATGGAAATGTTGAGACATTTAAAACCCGACTTATGGCGAAGGTGTTCACACAAAAGCAAGGTATCGACTATGAAGATACCTTCTCGCCAGTCGCGGTGCTAAATTCCATTCGTACTCTTTTATCCATTGTTGTTGCCCTAAATTATGAAATCTGGCAGATGGAAGTCTAGGGGAGCATATTTATATGGCTCAACCAAACGGGTTCATGGAGAAAGGCCAACAGGGCAAAATTTGTGAGTTGCTGAAGTCCATTTATGGACTGAAACAAGTATCTAGATCGTGGAATTTATATTCGACGAGACTGTAAAAGACTACGACCTTGATTAGTCAGTAGATGAGCAATGCGTTTATAAGATGATAAACGGTGGCAAGGTCGTCTTCCTAGTCCTGTATATGGATGACATCCTACTGATTTGGAATGATGTAGGAAAGTTACTAGAGGTTAAGATCTGGTTGTCAAAGCAATTTGAGATGAAGGATCTTGGAGAAGTGGCTTACATTTTGGAGATTCATATCTTTAGAGATTGGAAGAACCAAAGGTTAGCGTTATCTCAAGCATCTTATATTGATGAGATTATTGATCGCATCAGTATGCAAGACTTTGAGAAACGACAGCTACCTCTCAGACATGGAGTGCATCTCTCAAGTAAGCAGTCTCCCAAGACTCCTCAAGAAGTTAAGGACATGAGATTATTACTAACGGTTAAGCCGTGGGAAATCTCATGTATGCCATGTTTTGCACCTGGCCAGATATTTGTTACGCAGTGGGCGTGGTGAGAAGATTCCAGTCAAATCCTGAACATGAGCATTGCGTTGCTGTCAAGCATGTTCTCAAGTATCTCCGGAGAGCGAGAAACTACATGCTTGCGTATCACGTGGTGACCTGAATATGACGGGATATACCGACTCCGATCTTAAAGAAGATAAGGATTATAGGAAGCCCACATCAGGGTCTAAGTTCACCATGTATGGTGGATATGTGGTTCGGACAAGTATCACGAAATCTTGCGTTGCTAACTCGATGATGGATGCCGAGTATGTGGTAGCTTGTGAAGCTGCAACGGAGGCTGTGTGGCTGAGGAAATTCTTTATATTTTTGGAAGTGGTTGAAAGTGCAAGCGAGCCCATCACAATTTATTGTGATAACAGTGGGGTTGTCGCTAATTGTAAGGAACCAAGAAGTCACTAGCGCTCATAACACATAAAGCGAAAGTATCACCTAGTACGAGACATCGTTCACAGAGGAGACGTTCAAGTCATGAGGATTTCAACGTTGGACAACCTTGATGATCCCTTCACGAAGCTTTTAATGAGTAATGACTTCGAGGGGCACCTAGAAGGAACGGGACAGAAGGATCATTAGCATATCCTTTGAGTTAAGTGGGAGTTTGCTGGGATTGGTGCCCACAAAGGAGATATTAGACATTGTAAATCAAAAATACTTTTGGATTTGGATTTTTTGCTGAAACATTAAATAAAATTAAATATTCATTCTTGATTAAGTTTGTGTTTATGTATGTTTGCTATGCTCTGAAACTGTCATCGACAAAAGGGGTGCTAAGTATAGACTTTACTAGATAGCCCCTTGTGACTAGTTTTAAATAATGGTTCGCAATCTAAAGATCGATAGGGCAATCAAATGTGAGTATGATTGTTTGGATGAATCAAGATATCTTATCTTGTGATATAGAGAGTTGGGAGTATGTGCTTCATCTTTGATATCTTACAGAAGATATTGAATAAGACATGTGATACTCTGAAGCTTGAGATAAAACCGTTTAATCACTCGAAACTTCAAGATCACAAACGAGGGGTATTTAGGTAATTACTCAAATCCTGAAGTGAATGCATAATCAATGTGACACTTTATGACATTTGATTTGTCAATTGGCAATGGCTAATTGAAGTTGCATCTGACCCGACGATTGGTGTAATAACGTTGTTACATTGGATTATGTGATTCACAGATACAGAATTCGTGTTGAATGCCAATGCATTAGTATCACACTATGTTTTGCTATGAAAGTGTCAATGAATAAACCAGGCCTGTTATTCATCGAATAGAACATTCTTTGAATAAAACATGTGACATGTAAAGACATCTCACTTTATTTTTTTCTCATTCACAAATATTAAAGGAGTTAGTGAAATAATAACTCGGGGGTAAAATGGTACTTTTACATTCCTCTGACTTAATGATACACACGAAGGGTAATATCATAAAAAACTTTGTGGATCGTGTGAAGAATTGTGTTGTTACATCAAACGGAAAAATAAACGCATATGAGCTTCGAGAGTTTTAATATTACTCCTTTAGTGGAATCGACTAATATTGAGAATTAAAAGTCGGAAAATTTTTGTGAACTTTTGAGTCCGTACTTAATTCTAAAGCTTCGTTCATGTGGGTCCATAAGGTCTCAATAATAGACTCTCGGACGAGATTTAGTGAACTTGAACATTTGATTTTCTCATTGAATGTAAATTGTAATTTACATTAACAAAGTTATTTTCTAAGTAATTAAATAAATAATTGGTTATTTATTATTACATTTATTTAATGAATCATATTTTATAATTATATTGATAATAATAAAATTTGATGATTCAAATAAATAAATGATGAAAATAAATATTTTCTCGTTTCGTACTTGTTTGCATAGTACGAACAAAATTAATGACGTGTCATTAAAACAATCAGATGTTTTAATTTAATTAATTATTATTTTAGAAAAAAATCAAATAAATTTGAAATAATATTTGAACATATAGGCCGGCCATATCTAGGGTGGAAATGGGCTGGAAAAATGTTTAAATGGATTATAGGGCTTAAGTTTGACTAATGAGCCATTATTTGATTTTGACCTAACTTAAACTCATTTTCCCTGAAATAAAAGAAGCGCTTAAATTCTCTCTTGCCCTAGCTCTCTCTCACGCGTTCTCTCTCCCCTATACAGACCTTGGCCGTCTATTTTCTCTTGCCAAGGAGAAAACAATCGGCCAAACACACCACAGAGAGAAAGAGAGCAAGAAATTTGATTTCTCCAAAAGCCTTGGTTTATTTTCCATAATTTCTTCTTCCGTTGTTCACACAAAGCGCCCACCCTCTATATCTCCCAAAATTTCTTGAGTATTATTGTGGAATCTACTTGTGGTTGTTTGAGTGATTTTTGGGGTACAGAGGAAGGAGCGATGAAGAATTTTGTCTACGTAGACGCGTTCATGAAGGGGAATCGGGATCTGCCTTGCATATGTGTGGCTGCCTCTCTTCCAGCAACTCTCGGCCATTGTGTGGATGCGTAACGCATACTCATAACCCACAGATCCCACGACCAATCCGTTGTTCTCGATCAAATCAAGGAGGTTGACGCAGATTGTGAATCGCGATGAGGCCTTCCGGTGAAAGCTAGCAACACACAAGATTATTTATAATTTCATATATGAGTCATCTAACGAATTGAATATGTAATCATATAAATGTTATAGGTTGCTAGTGTATTCAATTTGTTGATAAACATGTTAGAATTTTAAAAGCTATGGTTAATTGAATATGATTAAAATGCGTTTTAACATATTATGATCAATTGTGTTTTTCCGCCATATTTAGATATGTCACGCAATTTAATACGCTAATCGTTAACTAATTTCCAACACTCTCTCATCCTATCCGACCACTTCTCTCCCTCTCTCTCTAACATAATTTTTTATTTTTTCACCTAGATCCTCACTTGATCTAGAGTATTAGCTTATAATCAAAGACTCGTTCCTGGTTCATATTGTTTAATAGTACCCATTCATTATACTTTTCAAACGCTCGAAGACTCTAGTAGTAGAAACTTTTGTGGTTGCTCTTCAAAGATGAGAAGCAGCAAGGGGAGACATAGGATCTTCATACTAGAAGGGTCTCCAAGATCAAGCAACAAGAAAACGGTATTAAGCCTTTTTCAAATTTATTGTATTTTTTAATTAACAACCTAGTCATGCACTTTGTCTAGGTAGTAAAATAGTTTTACACGTGTTAAAAACAATTTTTTATATTCCGCCATACATGATATGATAATTAATTGTTAAATACTAGATCGATTTCAACAAATGGTGTCAGATCATGGGTTAAAGTTTAAACATTAACATGGTTTTAAAACTATAATAAAAGACATTGTTTCTGAAATTTGCTTAGATGTTGAATATGCTAGGTTTGTGTTCAATATTATATTTTATTGTATATGACTTTAAAATAAATAACATCTTAATTTTATACAACCTAGGGTTGCTATTTAATTACATTAGAATCAGTTCTAACTAATTTAATGACTAGCAAGTCCAAAAACGTTTTTTGAAATCGTTTGAATTTTAATAAAGTAATAATATTGTCTTACGTCTTTATGTTGTTTTATTTTTGTTTATTTTTCTTGTTATGCTTTGCTATTAATCTGTTAACATAACACATAACTAAGACTAATCTTTAACTTAAAACATTTTCAATAATCTTCGTTTCTCAAACCCCTTGATCCAACGTATCTTTTAATTCTTTTCAGTTTTTTGGACAAATCAATATGTCTCATTAAAATGGTCATAACTTTTTGTTCATAATGTCAAAATTAGTGGTTCTTGAACCAAATTAAAGGTACGGATGTTAGCTATCTAATTTAATTGGTTTCAGCTCATTAGGATACGTGTTGTGTCATTTAGGACCTTTTAATTCCGAGGTGTACGGAAGTCTGCGAGTCCATGATTTTTAATCGAGATATACGACTCCTAGCTTCTCTCCTCTTCATGATACAACTGTGGCTTATCGATGTTCACGCATTCAACCACCATGAAGATGCCTTGATGGAAGATGACCATAATTTAGACTTTTTATCTCACACATTTTCCTTAAGAAAATAAATTACAAAAAAATTCCGAGTATGTTCCTTGTGCCTTAGTGCATTAACACTTCTCTCTCCTCACAAATATCATTTTAGGGCTATTTTTTTCTAGTGCTCCACTCTATCTTTCTTTACTGAAGGAAACATGTTTCGAAACATATAAGAGAATATGTGCCAATTCTAAAAACTAAGTTGGAGGGTTGTACTTGTTGTTTGCAACTCACGATCCTTAACACAAATGATAAGTGGAAATGTCGCCAGACTAAGAGTCACCCTCGTGGCCCTCTCTTTAATAAGAGTACTCAACTTTGCTTTGCTCTTAACATTACTTGTAGAGCTATATTCTAAAGTAAAACAATGAGACAAGGCATCCCCTCGGTTGATTGTTTTCAAACTAGATCTTTTGAACCAAGTGGTCGGTAACACACTTAAACTCAATCTAAAGTAATCCTCCTTCGAGGCCCTGTCAATAGATTTGAGTGATCAAACTTTTTATAAGGTTGATAGTCAAATGTTGATGCATTGACATCATTACTATGCATATGTGTCATTTACTTATGAAGGGCGACTCTTTGTGGCCTTCCCTCGAAGGAGTAAAGTGTATTTTCGTTCATAACACCTTTGGATTTTTCCTGTTCAAACTTAAAAACTTAAAATCCTAAAAAAAAGACTAATCATAAATTGTTTTAACTTTCAGCAATATATCTCTAATTCCTCTCTCTATACTATCCATTCCTTGAATAAACAGGAAGGGGAAAACTACGTAGATTGGAAACGTAACCTAGACATTGTCCTTACCATGGATGACCAAAAATTGGTACTCACCACCCCATGTCCTCCTTAAACGAATGATGATTCGAGTTAGGAGGAAAAGGAAACCCTAGCGGCCTGACTCCGATCCGGTGAGATTGCGAGGTGCTATATTTTAGCATCGATGATAAATGTGTTGCAACAACAAAATTGTGATATTGGGTCGGAAAGGGCATCAGGCTAGACTACAAGCGGTTCGGAAATTTATGAATTGTCGTATTAACGCTGGGACTCCTATCAGAGAACACACGATGCTGATCATAAGTTATCTCAATGACATAGAAATCTTTTGATCTGAGATTGATGGAGATACAGAAATAGACATGATCTTGGAAACTCTCCTTGAATCTTTTGATACTTTCAAGTTGAACTACTCCATGAATAAGCTAGAGTACACTATTACCGAGCTAATGAAAGAGCTTCACACTACTGAGAGACTCTTAAAGAAAAAGAGGACTAATGGAGAGGCTCATGCTATTGAACACAAATCCTCCACCTTTGGATCTAAGAAGAGACCTCCTAGAGCCGAGAAAAAGAACCCTTGCAAAGTTCAGAAGAAGATGGTGCCCTTGGTTATCAAGGTGAGCAAGTATAACAATAACTGTCACCATTCCAATGACCCTGCACATTGGTGTAAGAACTGCCCTACCTACCTCAAGCCTAAAGGGAAATGTATTCTACTTATTACCGAAACTTGTTTAGTAGCTGAAAATGTATCATCGTGGATTCTTGACTCCGCTGCTACTAACCATATTTGTTTTTCCTTGAATGGGTTCAGGAAAAGAAAAATCTTAGAGGATGTTGACTTCTGCTACAAGTGGGGTGATGGGAGCTTGGTGTCTGCTAAGGTTGTGGGATCCGTGACATTGACTTTTGAAGACAGAACTTTAAATTTGACTAATGTGTATTTTGTTCCTTCCTTTGGGAAAAACATAATATATGTAGCTCAAATTGTTGAGTAAATTTATTATTTAAAGTTTATTGATAATCGAATTTGAATTTATTTTCCCAATTCATTTGTAACTGATGCTTGTATGAAGAAAGGTTTACACTATCTTTATCTTACAAAATCTTTGTTGTTAGACACTGAAATAGATAATGATCTAGTTAGAGAACCAAAGAGGATCAAACATAATGACTCCTCTTATGTAATAAAATCAACACATATTTGGTACTTAAGACATGGCCACGTTACTCTAGATATGATTAAGAGAAATGTAAGGGATGGTCCAATCCAATCCCCTGCAATACGCTTACTACCTACTTGTGAATCCTATATGGAAGGAAAAATTACCAAGCGACCTTTCTCTGATAAAGGTCAAAGAGCCACTGAGTTGTTGGAACTAGTACATTCTTATATATATGGTCCGCTCAGAATTCAGGTACAGGGAGGATACGAATACTTCGATACCTTTACCGATGATTACTCAAGATATAGATTTGTCTATTTTCTCAAACATAAATCCAATACCTTTAGTGGGAAAGCATACGGGCAAACAAATCAAAACTCTTCGATCTGATCAAGGTGATGAGTACTTGTTTGAAGAGTTCGATGACTTTCTTAAAGAAAAAGGTATTTGTTCTCAGCTTACAGCAACTGGCATACCTCAACAAAACGGATTGTCAGAGAGAAGGAATCGCACTCTAATGGAGACGGTTATATCAATGATGAGTTATTCATCACTCCCTAATTACTTTTGGGGACATGCTCTCAAAAGTTTCACATACATTCTGAACCAAGTTTCGTCTAAAATGGTTCTTGGTACTCCTTATGAACGATGAATAGGGCACAAAGTTAGTTTAAGCCACATAAAAATTTGGGTTGCCCTGCACATGTGCTAAGGCAAAATACTAGCAAGTTGGCTAGTAGGTCAGAATTATGTGTGTTTGTGGATATTTAAAGGAAACCAAAGGTTTCACATTCTATATTCTCAAGGAACACAAAACATTTGTCAACACTAATGCTCGTATCCTTGAGGAGGACTTTATGAAGAAACCGAAACCTAGAAGAAAAATTGTGCTTGAAGAAAAGTTGGGTGAGGATGCTTCTACCTCATCCCTAAGAACTGTTCTTACCCCAACTGAAACGCAGCCTAACAATTCAGAATCTCGTCAAGTAGTACTTTGACGTAGTGGGAGGGCTTCTGAAAAGCCCGGCATGTATATGTCTTATGGAGAAACTCTCGTAGCTGTCTATGACATAGACGACCATGTTTCCTATAGCCAAGTAATGGCTGGTTCTGGATCAAACGTTTGGCTTGACGCCATGAAAGTTGAGATGCATTTGATGTATGTCAGCTGATTCTAGAAACATGTATACCTACTTGATGGGGTTAAACTCGTAGGATGTAAGTGGTTCCATAAAAAGAAACGGGGCCCGGATGGGAACGTTGAGACGTTCAAAGTACGACAAGTGGAGGGTATCCATTACAAAAAAACCTTCTCGCTTGTCACAATGCTTAAGTCCATCTGCATACTTCTACCCATAGCTGCCGCTCTCGATTATGAGATCTGACAAATGGAGGTCAGGACTATTTTTTTGAATGGAAATCCTGACGAGCACATTTTCATTGCTCAACCATACGGTTTCATGGAAGGTGGTCAAGAGACCAAGGTTTGTGAGTTGCTTAAATCCATATATGGATTAAAGCAAGCAGTACATCCGCATACTTCTATCCATAGTTGCCGCTCTTGATTATGAGATCTGTCAAATGGATGTCAAGACTGCCTTTCTGAATGGAAATCCCGACAAACGCATTTTCATTGCTCAACCAGAGGGTTTCGTGGAGGGTGGTCAACATACCAAGGTTTGTGAGTTGCTTAATTTTATTTATGGATTAAATCAAGGATCAAGGTCAAGGAATTTTAGATTCGATGAAACTATAAAAAGCTTCTATTTTGAAGAATCAATAAATGAACTTTGTGTTTACAAATTAATACACTAGGGCAAGGTTGTTGTGGGAGTGTAAAATTGACCCAATTACGTTTGGACCTCCTCAAGCCCAAAACGAAGAAGCCCGAAGCCCAAAATGAAGAAGCCCAAAGCCTAAAGCCCGAAGCAAGCCCAGTTAGCATCTTTCTCACCCCAAGACTAGGACCGAAGACGAGGCCAAGTGCCACCTCAGTGTTCGGCAAGCCACATGTCGAGATCCCCGAAGGCCCGTTCATTTCGGATCTCGATCGGTCAAGATTATAAATGAAGAGGCGTGATCTGATTATTCGATTCGATTAACTATTATCCTGTTCCAAATATTTTTGTACTCATTTCGATCTCGCTAAAGATCATCTCTGTCGAGCTCGATTTCTTCTTTCATTTATATTCGATCGAACGTACTGCGTGCTTATAATTCTATACTAATTCGTTCATTTGTTTAGAGTTCATTATATTCCGTTATTGGAAGTATTTTATATTATCAATACGACATTTTGTCGAGACCATCCCTATTTATTATTTTACATAAAAACCACCAAATCATAGTAAGTTATCATATTCTCTACTTCGTGATTGTTGCGTCTGAATTCGACATCAACAATTTGGTGCCGTCTGTGGGAATCATCGACAAAATAGACTTCGACGGCAATATTCATATTTTCACTTCGATGTCTTCTCCTAGATCACCCGTCGAGATCCCGGAATCAAGCCATTAGGCTCTCCAGGCGATCCTCGACATATTGTACGAGAAATTCGAAGAGGCGAACAAGCATATACATGACCGGATTGATAAAATAATCTCGACGCCCGCATTCGTTCCCAGCTCTGAAACGGAACCGGAGAAATGACCCGAAACGATTCGATACGCACCACGACTGCGCGACAGACCCGAAACGTCCCTCAAGGGACCCGCCTAGATTTCTCAGGAATCCAGATGGATATTCGAACCGGACATGACACTTATCCAGTTTTCCAGCTCGGCGAGTCTTCGCGAGAGGAAGCGACCGAACTGCACCCCCCCCCCCCCCCCTCCCACGGAGGGAAGACCACGCGAATTCTTTAGGCCCGACACCAACCGCTTCGTTTTGGAAGGAGACACAGACCCCCCGGTTCAAGCAAACGGGCAACAAGGCCACTTCGATCTGGGGAACGAACCCGCACACATGGTCGATCCTTCTCGGCATGAAAACTGTTGGAATTTAGTTAACAATTAACCTAATTAATTATGAAACATATCTATATATGGCAGAAATTCATAATTCAATTTAACATATTAAAAACGTTTTCTAACATATTCATAATCATATCATTAAATCTAAACTACCATGTCAACAAATTTATGTACATATCAATAAATTCATTTAAGCATGCAAACGAACAATCTAAATAAATATAATCATTCTACAATACTATATCATTCAGATCCAATTCGTTTAAGAGACACTTACATAGGGTTTGGATCTGCGAGAGCAAGTCTCGGTGTACGTCCAAGTGATCGGCCGATCCTCTACACCACGCGCGTCAAGGAGATCCTCAAATCCGGCGTGCCTTCGTTCCTCCAAAAGTAGCCGGCCCTGGGGAGAGAAAAATCACTAGAACAACCACAAGTTGAGTCAATGATAATACTTAGGGATTTTAGGAGACAAAGAGGGTGGACTCTTTCGTGGGAACAAGGGAAGAAGGGGAAACTCAAAGAAAAGGAAGGGTTGCCGGGAAACTGTTTTCCTCTCTCTCTTTCTCTCTTAATTTCGGCCAAAACCTCTCAAGCACAAGGGGGAAGAGGTTTGGCTGAGTATTGGTCAAAATTAGGCTAGGGTTACCAAAGAGAGAGCCTCCTTTTATATCAGAGAGAATAGGCTTAAGTTAGGTCAAAATCCAATTAAGACCCATTAGTCAAACTTAAGCCTAAAACTCCTTTTAATGAGTTTAAACAATTTTTCCAGCCCATAAAACACTTATTATGGCCAGCCATATTGTCCTAATTATCTCCCAAATTTATTTAATTTATTTCTAACATAATATTTAATTAATTTAGAACATCTCATTTATTTAATGACAAGTCATTAATTATTTTCATACTAATCAATGCAGTACGAAACGAGAAAATATTTATTTTCATCTTTTATTTATTTGAATCATCAAATTATATTATTATAAATATAATAACATAATATGATTCTTGAAATAAATGTAATAATAAATAACCAGTTATTTATTTAATCAAATCACAATTTACGTTGAATGAGAAAATCAATCATTTCTTGTTCACCAAAATCTCGTCCGAGAGTCTATCATTGAGACCTTATGGACCCACATGAACGAAGCTTTGGAATAAAGCTCAGACACAAAATTTCACAAACTTTTTCCGGATTTTAACTCTTAATATTAGTTGATTCCACTAAAGGACCAATATTGAACATCTCTAAGTCCTCTGTTATTTGTGAACGAGAAAAACATAAAGTGGAATGTCTCAACATGTCACATGTTTTATTTTCTAATAATTCTTTATTCGATGAATACTAGGCCTGGTTTATTCGCTCACACTCTCATAACAGAGGACGGTGTGATACTAATGCCTTAGCATTGTTTCAACACAAATTCCATATATGTTAATCACATGTTTCAACGAAACAGTATTATGACACCAACCGTCGGGTCAATGAAACTTCATTTAGCCATTGCCCATTGACAAATCAAATGTCATAAAGTGTTACAAGAATACATGTACTCACTTCAGGATTTAGGTAATTACTAAAATACCCCTCGTATGTGAGTTTGAGGTTTCGAGTGATTAAACGGTTTTATCTCGAACTTCAAAACTTCACTGGTCTTATTCAATATCTTCATTAAGATATCAAGAATTAATTACAGAGTCACAACTCTCCATATCACAAGATAAGATATCGTTTAATTCATTCTAACAATCATTACTAGGAATCGATTGCCCAATCGATCTTTAGATTGCGAAATATTATTTAAACTAGTCATAAGAAGGTATCTTGACAAGTCTGTACTTATCACTTCTTTCGTTGATTACAGTTTCAGAGCATAGACATAAATGCGTAAACACAATCTTAAATAAGAATAGACATTCAATCTGTATTTAATTTCAAAACAAAACAAATACAAAAGTATTTAATATAAAAAACCTCCTTTGTGGGCATAAATGCCAACAAACTCCCACTTGACTCAAAGGAGATGGGAATGATCTTTCAGTCCTAATCCTTCTAGGTGTCCCTCGAAGACCTTACTGGTTAAAGGCTTCGTGAAGGGATCAACAAGGTTGTCCAAAGTTGAGATCTTCATAACCGTCGCGTCCCCTCTATGAACTATATCTCGTACCAGGTGGTATTTCCGCTCGATGTGTTTTGAGCGCTTGTGACTTCTTGGTTCCTTACAGTTAGAAACAGCTCCACTGTTATCACAGTAAAGTGTAATGGGCTCGTTGGCACTTGGAACTACTTCCAAGTACATCAGGAATTTCCTCAGCCACACAGCCTCCTTTGCAGCTTCGCGAGCTGCCACATACTCGGCTTCCATGGTCGAGTCAGCAACGCAAGATTGCTTTATACTCCTCCAGACCACAGATCCACCATTCAGGGTGAACACAGACCCTGATGTGGATTTCCTGGAATCCTTATCCACATGAAAATCGGAATCGGTATACCCCGTCATATTCAGGTCATCACCTGAGTATGCAAGCATATAATTTCTCGTTCTCCAGAGATACTTGAGAATATGCCTGACCGCAACCCAGTGCTCGGGTCCAGGATTTGATTGGAATCTACTCACCACGCCCAATGTGTAACAAATATCCGGCCTAGTGCAGAGCATTGCATACATGAGACTTCCTACGGCTGAGGCGTAGGGAATATGTCTCATGTCCTCTATCTCTTGAGGAGTCATGGGAGACTGCTCACTAGATAGATGCACTCCATGTCTGAAAGGTAGCTGTCCTTTCTTGGAGTTCTGCATACTGAAGCGATCCATGATCTTATCAATATAAGATGCTTGAGAAAGCGCTAACTTTCGGTTCTTCTGATCTCTAAAGATCTGAATCCCCAGAATGTAAGCCGCTTCTCCAAGATCCTTCATCTCAAACTGCTCTGATAGCCAGATCTTAACCTCTGATAACTTTCCCACATCATTCCCAATGAGTAGTATTTCATCTACATAAAGGATTAAGAAGACCACTTTGCCATCGTTTATAATCTTATAAACACATGGCTCATCTAATGACTGATCAAAGCCGTAGCTTTTCACCGTCTCGTGGAATCTAATATTCCACAATCTAGATGCTTGCTTTAGTCCATAAATGGACTTTAGCAATTCACAAACCTTGCCCTGTTGGCCTTTCTAAATGAACCCGTCTGGTTGAGCCATGTAAATGCGCTCGTCAAGATTTCCATTAAAAAATGCAGTCTTGACATCCATCTGCCAGATTTCATAATCTAGGGCGGCAGCAATGGATAAAATAGTACGAATGGACTTTAGCATCGCCACGGGCGAGAAGGTATCTTCATAGTCGATACCTTCTTTTTGTGTAAACCCCTTTGCCACAAGTCGTGCTTTAAATGTCTCGACATTCCCATCCGGTCCTCTTTTCTTCTTGTAGATCCATTTACACCCAATAGGCTTGATGCCTTCAAGTAAATCTACAAGTTTCTAGACTTTGTTGACATACATCGAATGAATTTCAACGTTCTTGGCTTCTTGCCATAGGTTTGCTTCAGAACTCTTTATCGCCTGGGAAAATGATACTGGATCATCTTCCTCCTTGTATGCGACTGCAGCAAAGGCCTCTCTAATGTACATCAATCGCTCAGGTTTTCGTACAATACTGAATGTGGTTCTTCTATTGTTGGTGTAGGACTTGTCCTATCTTGTGAAGTACCAGCTATTTCATCCAACATCTCCTTCAGCACAAGTTTGCTTCTCGGTACGGTATTCTTCATATAATCCTCTTCAAGAAACCTAGCGTTCGTGCTAACGAACGTTTTCTTGTCAGTAGGACTATAGAATGTGTACACTTTTGTTTCTTTCGGATATACTATGAAAAGGCATAATTCTAAACGACTAGCCAACTTGCTAGTCTTTTGTCTCAGCACGTGTGCTGGACAACCTCAGATCTTGATGTGGTTTAGAACAGATTTCTTACCACACCATAGGGAGTGCCGGGAATCGTGTTTGACGGTACCTGGTTCAGAATATGAGCTGCCGTTTCTAAGGCATATCCCCAGAACGAATCAGGAAGAGATGAGTAACTCATCATTGATCTCACCATATCTAGTAGCGTTCGGTTCCTTCTCTCTGACACACCATTTTGTTGTGGAGTGCCAGGTGATGTGAGCTGAGAATGGATGCCTTCTTCTTTAAGAAGATCCTCGAACTCATCAGACAAGTACTCTCCGCCTCGATCTGATCGAAGGGTTTTGATTTGTTTCTCTCTTTGCTTCTCAACCAAGGCCCGATATTGTTTGAACATTAAAAAGTATCGGATTTGTGTCGCATTAAGAAAACATGACCAAAACGTGAGTAGTTATCAGTGAAGGTTACAAAATATTCGTAACCTCCTCTTGCCTGAATATTGATTGGACCACATACATCACTATGTATGAGTTCCAATACTTGTGTGGCTCTTAGACCTTTCGAAGAGAAAGGTCTCTTGGTCATCTTGCCTTCAAGACAGGATTCACACGTGGGCATAGATCCCACGTTTAGAGATTTCAAAGGACCATCATTTGTTAACCTCTTAATCCTATCTACGCCAATATGTCCAAGACGTAAGTGCCATAGATATGTATCATTCGTTTCATCATTATGAAACGTCTTACGCTTCCTAAGTGAATCACTATTAACCTCAGTGTCCAAGATTGTCGGCTCATTAGGATATAGATAATAAATAGAATCTACTCGATGAGCTTTAGAAATAAAACAACCATTAAGAAAAATTTCAATACCATTATTGACTTTAAACTCATAATGTTGTTCTTCTAAACGACCAAAAGAAATTAAGTTCTTGCAAAAATCTGGAACATAATAAACGTTATTCAATAAAGCATTATTCCCAAAATTCAGCTGCATGGTCCCGACAGATCTGGCTCTGACCTTCGTTCCATTCCCCCTGTTGAACGTGAACTCTTCTTCACCTAAACTTCTGGTTTTCCTGAAACCATTCAGATTACACACAATATGGTCAGAAGCCCCGCAGTCTAAAATCCAGGGTGATTCTTTATATGTCGTGTAACATGCTTGGGTGACGAAAGCCATACCTTTCCCCTTGACAGTCTTGAGATAGGCAGGACAGTTCCTTCGCCAATGGCCGACTTCTCCGCAATGGTGGCACTTGTGTTTAGACTTGTCCACCTTTGCGATGCCCTTTCCCTTGACATCCGCAGCCTTCTTGTAAGGCGTCTTGGATCCCGTTTGGTTGGCGTTTTTGGGACCCTTCATCACTCTCTTCGATCCAGAAGTGGAAGCCCTATGTTCAGCAACATTGGCTTCACCAGTCTTCTTCTTGGTCTTAGGGAGAAGTCCCTCGGCAGTCTGCAACTCCTTCATCAGCTCGGTTACAGAATAATCGAGCTTGTTCATGGAGTAGTTCAGACGGAAGCTATCGAAAGAATCCGTCAGAGTCTCCAAGATCATGTCGACCTTGGTGAGTCCATCAATCTCCGATCCGAGAATCTCCATGTCGTTCAGGTGACCCATGATCACCAGCATGTGGTCCCTGACTGACGTTCCCGGCTTCATCCGACAATTCATGAAATTTCGGATTGCCTGCTGCCTCGCCTGACGCCCATGACATCCAAACATGTCATGAAGATTGTAGAGCATGTCATATGCCGTGGCAATGTCCTTGTGAGATTGTTGCAAAACATTGCTCATGGAACCCAAGATATAACACTTGGCAATCTCATCGGACCTCACCCACGTGTCATAGGCGTTCTTGTCCTCCTGGCTTGAGTCAGGACTCGGAGCTGGAGGACACGGGGTAGTGAGAACATACTTGTGCTTTTCCACCGTCAGTTTGATGTCGAGGTTACATTTCCAATCAACGTAATTCTCACCCTCGAGTTTGTTATAACTCAGTACAGATGCAAGTGGATTCATGATATTGCTGAAATTAAATGAAGTGAATAAATTTAGCATATGCTACAGTTTCGAATTATGATGCATGTTCAATCCTAAATTAGTGAGGAAATCGATAAATAATTCATGGTATTATGAACAAAAATGATCAATTACTTTTCCTAGGGGAAACCGCAATTGATCGCCTTTCATAGTCGTGACACATCACTAATTAGTTGGAACTATACAAGAAGTCACAACTTCTAGTTCTCGCTAATTACCATGGACTTTGGTCACTTATTTTTAACGCATAGCCTCTATGGAGGGTTACTTTAAACAATAAGTCTAAGCGTGTAACCAACATGTGGGCCCTTATCCAAGTTACTTTGAAAACGGTTCTCCTAGGGGAGACCCCGCTTCATCGTTCCTCTTTAGAGCTTAGTTCGTAACAATTTAATTAACTATGTGCTTCCGAAGTACTCCCATTAAAAGGAGGGTCACGAGGGTGACTCTTAGTTCATTCACACAAGTTAATTAAATTCATGTTGGGGACCTTGGGTTATTTCAACGACAAATAACCCTCTCACTTAGTTTTTTGCAAAAATCATATTTTTGTGGACGAAGTTCAATTTCATAACTAGTTATATAAATTAAACTATAATGATGCATGAACAATTCATATAGTGTTGGCGTTTTATCCAATATGACATGTGGATGAATATGAGATAAGATTAAATAAATAAAAACATAATATTTAATTTATCTAATGGCCCATTTCTAAAATTACAACCCTTTACAAAAGAAAAATAAATAAACTACGTTATTCCTAGTCTTGTGTCGAGTCGTCGAATTCCGAGTTTTAAAACTTAGAGATTAATATCTCCAACTAAAATAACTAAATTCAATTTTATTATTTCAAAAATAAAATTTAAATTTACAAAATAATAAAATTTAAATTTATTACAAATTACAAATTTAAATAAAATAAAAATAAAAACCGGGACGTAACCCATAAACAATCCTAGGGCCAATTAGAGTAAGGATCCATTCACATAAACACACACACATTCACAAATGCCATTCATACAAAAAACGCCAACACTCAAAATCGATTTAATAACATTTATGGCTCTGATACCATTTTTTGGAATTTAGTTAACAATTAACCTAATTAATTATGAAACATATCTATATATGGCGGAAATTCATAATTCAATTTAACATATTAAAAACGTTTTCTAACATATTCATAACCATGTCATTAAATCTAAACTAGCATGTCAATAAATTTATGTACATATCAATAAATTCATTTAAGCATGCAAACGAACAATTTAAATAAATATAATCATTCTACAATACTATATCATTCAGATCCAATTCGTTTAAGAGACACTTACATAGGGTTTGGATATGCGAGAGCAAGTCTCGGTGTACGTCCAAGTGATCGGCCGATCCTCTACACCACGCGAGTCAAGGAGATCCTCAAATTCGTCGTGCCTTCGTTCCTCCAAAAGTAGCCGGCCCTGGGGAGAGAAAAATCACTCAAACAACCACAAGTTGAGTCAATAATAATACTCAAGAGATTTTAGGAGACAAAGAGGGTGGACTCTATCATGGGAACAAGGGAAGAAGGTGAAACTCAAAGAAAACGAAGGGCTGCCGAGAAACTGTTTTCCTCTCTCTCTTTCTCTCTTAATTTCGGCCAAGACCTCTCAAGCACAAGGGGGAAGAGGTTTGGCTGAGTGTTGGTCGAAATTAGGCTAGGGTTACCAAAGAGAGAGACTCCTTTTATATCAGAGAGAATTGGCTGAAGTTAGGTCAAAATCCAGTTAAGACCCATTAATCAAACTTAAGCCCAAAACTCTTTTTAATGAGTTTAAACAATTTTTCCAGCCCATAAAACACTTATTATGGCCAGCCATATTGTCCTAATTATCTCCCAAATTTATTTGATTTATTTCTAAAATAATATTTAATTAATTTAGAACATCTCATTTATTTAATGACAAGTCATTAATTATTTTCATACTAATCAATGTAGTACGAAACGAGAAAATATTTACTTTCATCTTTTATTTATTTGAATCATCAAATTACATTATTATCAATATAATAACATGATTCGTGAAATAAATGTAATAATAAATAACCAGTTATTTATTTAATTACTCAGAAAATAATTTTCTTAGCGTAAATCACAATTTACGTTAAATGAGAAAATCAATCATTTCTTGTTCACCAAAATCTCGTCCGAGAGTCTATCATTGAGACCTTATGGACCCACATGAACGAAGCTTTAGAATAAAGCTCAAACACAAAAGTTCACAAACTTTTTCCGGCTTTTAATTCTTAATATTAGTCGATTCCACTAAAGGACCAATATTGAACATCTCTAAGTTCATATGCGTTTATATTTCCGTTTGATGTGACAAAACTATTCTTCACACGGTCCACGGTGTATTTTACGATATTACCCTTTGTGTGTATCATTAACTCAGAGGAATGTAAAATTACCGTTTTACCCCTGAGTTATTATTTCACAAAGTCCTCTGTTATTTGTGAACGAGAAAAACATAAAGTGGAATGTCTCAACATGTCACATGTTTTATTTTCAAATAATTCTTTATTCGATGAATACCAGGCCTGGTTTATTCGCTCACACTTTCATAACAGAGGACGGTGTGATACTAATGCCTTAGCATGGTTTCAACACAAATTCCATATCTGTGAATCACATGTTTCAACGAAACAGTATTATGACACCAACCGTCGGGTCAATGAAACTTCATTTAGCCATTGCCCATTGACAAATCAAATGTCATAAAGTGTTACAAGAATACATGTACTCACTTCAGGATTTAGGTAATTACAAAAATACCCCTCGTATGTGAGTTTGAGGTTTCGAGTGATTAAACGGTTTTATCTCAAACTTCAAAACTTCACTAGTCTTATTCAATATCTTCATTAAGATATCAAGAATTAATTACAGAGTCACAACTGTCCATATCACAAGATAAGATATCGTTTAATTCATTCTAACAATCATTACTAGGAATCGATTGCCCAATCGATCTTTAGATTGCGAACTATTATTTAAACTAGTCATACGAAGGTATCTTGTCAAGTCTTTACTTATCACTTCTTTCGTTCATGACAGTTTCAGAGCGTAGACATAAATGCGTAAACACAATCTTAAATAAGAATGGATATTCAATCTTTATTTAATTTCAAAGCAAAACAAATACAAAAGTATTTAATATCAAAAATCTCCTTTGTGGGCATAAATGCCAACAACGACCCAAAATCCAACGAATTCAGAAAATTCAAGGAGACCATGACCACAAAAATCAAGGCCGTACGCTCCAAATTTCATAACTCGACGAGCTCGGTACCAAAAATCGACCGGTTGGTGGCAGAAGCAAGACGAACCCCATTTGCCAAAAATATCACCGAGATCTTCATTGGGGACGCTGGAAAGGTCCGGTTACCGAGATCCAACGGTACATCGAACCCAAAAGCATTCCTCATGTCTTTCAGAATTGCAATGGGGTGAGCCCAACTGAGGGATTGGGAGCATGACGCTGGATATTGTCAGCTCTTCGCAGAAAGTCTTTCAGGAGCCTCCTTGGAATGGTTTTCACGATTAGAAGTCGATTCGATCGACAACTTTTTCGCCCTATCGACTGTGTTCCTCAAACACTACTCGATGTTCGTGGATGACGAACTAACTATGGCTGACCTGTGGAGCATATAGCAAAAAGAATCCGAGCCCCTGAAAGATTTCATGGCCAGATTCAAGGAAGTACTATCAAAAATATCAAACGTAGACGGAAACTCCGCCTTAAGTTCCCTTAAAAATGGACGGTGGAACGAATCTCGCTTCCGTTTAGAGATGACCGTCAACCGACCCTCCTCTATCGAGTACGCGCTTCATCGAGTTACAAATTTCGCGAGAGCGGAAGAAAAGATAAGCTCGCTGTCGAAAAAATTCCCTCCGATAAAAGTCCAACCGAACCAAGCGACCTCCTGGACCAAGCCAGGAATCAATTTCAGAAGAGGAATCGACGGATAGACATCCATCCCACTTAAGAGACTCGGCACATCCCAAGGACCTCGGAACAGCCATCACCCTGGATTCGCATTCGCCGTGGGGGACGAACCCAAAAGGCCCGGATTCCAAGGAAAGAAATGGACCCGAGATCTAGAGGCCTACTGCGAATTCCATAAAAGCAACGGCCACGCCACAATTAACTGCAAAACGATGAGAAAAGTTCTCGCAGAAAAATACGCCAAAGGAGAACTAAAAGACCTTGACATGGGACCCCCTCCCCCCCGGAGAAAAAGATCTTCGCCCCTCGCGGAAGGGGAAATCATTCGCCTAAGCGATCTCGCCCCAACGACGATAAACAAGAGTAAAGTCCTGCACAAATTCCCGTGAAATACCGAGTAGATTTCATTACCGGAGGATCTAATCGACAGAGGAAGTTTGGTCGACCTGATATTCAAGAGTACCTTGTCAAGAATAGGGATCGACGAATCAGAAATTGAGAGAGAATCGACCCACCTGACAGGATTCAACAGCGTAACTACCCCATCTCTCGGGGGAATAAATCTACCCGTAAAGACCGAAAGGGTGAATAAGATGGTCGAATTCCAAGTTCTCGACTGCCTATCCCCTTATAACGCCATATTGGGTAGACCATGGATCCACGAGATGAAGACAGTCCCATCACCTATCATCAGAGAGTCTGATTCCCCACTTCGAACGGAATACGCGAGATCTGTGGGGACCAGGCCGCATCACGAAGCTGCTACCTCGTAGGCCATAAACTAAACAACGGAAAAGATTAACAATTAATGAACATCGAGCCGACCAGGAATGACCATACAAGTCGAGGACCCGGAAGAAGAAGAACCTGGGAACATCGAAATGACCGTACAAGTTCAACTCGACGGGACCAAAGAAACCAAATGCGTAGGAATCGGTTCCTCACTCAAAGGAAAGAGCCGACGCGACATGATCAGCTTCCTGAAATGGAATAAATCCACATTCGCTTGGAAAACTGAGGACATGCCCTGCATCGACACAAACATAACGTTGCATCAGCTAATCGCCGACCCCAGCTTCAAGCCAGTGAAACAAAAAAGGAGTAATCCCGGACCGCGCTAAAATCATCGAAGAAGAGGTCGACAGGTTATTTAAAGCCGGCTCCATCCGACCCGTACAATATCCCGACTGGTTGGCAAATACAGTTGTCGTCAAAAACACAAACGGGGAATGGAGAGTATGCATCGATTTTACTGACCTAAATCGCGGATGTCTAAAAGACATCTTCCCCCTTCCTCACATCGACCAACTCGTAGAGGCGACCGCCGGACACAAAATGTTATCCTTTATGGACTCCTTCTCAGGATATAACCAAATCCTGATGCACCCTAACGACCAAGAAAAAACAGCATTCATAACGGACAAAGGAACATATTGTTACAAGATGATGCCATTCGGACTAAAAAACGCAGGAGCTACCTATCAACGACTCGTGAATGAAATGTTCGCCAAAAAGATAGGCAAAACCATGGAAGTATACATAGACGACATGTTAGTCAAATCAATGCAAGAAGAGGACCATGTAGCCCACCGAGAGGAATGTTTCGAGATACTAAACAAGTACCAAATGAAATTCAACCCATCGAAATGCTCCTTCAGAGTATCATCCGGAAAATTCCTCAGCTATTTATTGACCCAAAGAGGAATAGAGGCCAATCCCGACCAATTACGCGCATTGCGCGGAATGCCCTCACCAAGGAACCGCAGAGAAATACAAAGAATAAAGGGAAGAATCACAGCCCTCAACCGATTCATCTCCCGTTCCACGGACAAATGTCTCCCGTTCTACAAGCTACTAAAACCCAATAAGAACGTAGAATGGGACCATAAATGCGAGCAAGCGTTCAAAGACCTAAAAGAGTATCTGGGAACACCACCGGTTTTGGCAAAACCAGAGAACGGAGAAGCGCTATACTTGTATGTAGCAGTATCGCACGCCGCCGTGAGCGGAGTACTCGTCAGAGAGGACCGAGGCGACAAAAACCGGTATTCTATGTAAGCAGGAGCCTAACAGACGCAGAAACAAGATACAACGCAATGGAGAAATTAGCATTAGCAGTCGTTTCCGCAGCACGAAAATTGAGACCATATTTCCAAGCTCACCCAATAGTAATAATGACCCCGCAACCATTACGCAGTTTCCTCCATAGCCCAAATTAATTAGGGAGGCTAACCAAATGGGCATTCGAATTAAGCGAATACAACATAGAATATCGCACCAAAACCTGCGCAAAATCCCAAGTACTGACCGATTTCTTGATCGAACTGCCAAAAAACGACCTATCCACCACTTTGACGGAGGGAACATGGACACCTAAAGTAGACGGACCATCCTTGAAATCGGGAGCAGGGGTAGGAATCCACATGACCTCGCCCCACGGAGAAGTTTGTGAACAATCCTTCAGACTCGACTTCATTGCGTCAAATAACGAAGCTGAGTACGAAGCCCTCATAGCAGGACTTCGGCTAACCCAGGCCCTAGGCGCCAAGCGAGTGCACGCCTTCTGTGACTCTTAGCTTGTAGCCTACCAATTCTCGGGGGAATACGAAACTAGAGACGAACGAATGGGAGCCTACCTAAAAATAGTAAAAACCATAGTAGGGCAACTCGACGATTTCGAATTGACCCGAAGCCCCAGAAGCGAGAATGCAACGGCAGACGCCTTGGCAGCCCTAGCCTCCACGTCAAACCTATTAAACAACCTTTGATAGACGTCACCCAAAAAACAATAACAACCATACATCAGGGAGACTGGAGAGACAAAATATTCAACTATTTATCCGAAGGAACAACCCCGGCAGACAAACAAGCCAGGAGAAAGCTCGTCGGAAGAAGTTCAAGATTCACAATCATAGACGGAACGCTATTCAAAAGGAGTTTCTCCGGACCATACCTGAGATGCGTAGGAACGACCGAAGCACACACCATATTGGCCGACATCCACGAAGGAGAATGTGGAAGCCACACCAGAGGAAGAGCCCTAGCCCTCAAATCAAAAAGCAAGACTACTTTTGGCCGACAATGCTAAAAGACTGCGAGATACACTCGAGAAATTGCGACCAATGTGAAAGACACGCCCCGAACATCAAAGTACTGGCCGAAGAGATCTCTTCGATTTCGGCCCCCTACCCATTCATGAAATGGTCGATGGATATAGTAGGACCGATGCCAACCGCACCCGGCGGATTACGGTTCCTACTAATCATGACGGACTACTTCTCAAAATGGGTAGAGGCAGGGGCCTTTGCCATGATCAAAGACGCCGACGTAGAAACCTTTATATGGCAGAACATCATATGTCGAACTAATGACAGATAACAGACCCCAGTTCGTATCAAAGAGACTCAAGACCTTCTGTTTCATAAACAACGTCGAACTAAAAATGTCGATCCCAAGATACCCCCAAGGCAACGGACACGCGGAAGAGACAAATAAAACAATCATCAGCTCTATAAAGAAAATATTGACCACCAAAAAGAGACGGTGGGCCGAAGAACTACCAGGGGTCCTTCGGGCATATCGAACCTGCCCCCGACGCCCCACTGGAGAGACCCCTTTTTCGCTAGTTTACGGCATAGAAGCTATCATCCCGATAGAACAAGAAATACATACACTTTGCACGATGACATCAAACGAATTGGGAAACGACATAGCACTTCGAGACTCCCTCGACTTCATAGAATAGAAAAGAGAAAAAGCACTCGTACGACTCTCACAATACAAACAGACAGTCGCAAAATTCTACAACAAAAAAATAAACCCACGAAACTTCCAAACAGGCGATCTAGTCCTCAAAAAACTCTTTCAAAACACCGCGGAGCTAAACGCGGGAAAGTTAGGCACCAACTGGGAAGGCCCTTACCGAGAAGTCAGAGCAGTTCACCCTGGAGTGTACGAACTGACTACTTTAACAAGGTGCCCGTCTTGGGATCGTGGAACGTCATCAATTTGAAGAAATACCACCAATAGACAGATCAAATCTCGAACTACGTAGGACTTGATCCCGCAAAGGGTACGTAGGCAGCTCTCCTTAAGAGGCACAGTCCAAATAAATAAAAAAAAGGGTGGGAGGATATGTATATACACATAGCAAACCGCCCAATAGATCTCGGCAAGTATCTTCACCATCGAGCTGAAATACTTAGCATAATTTTAATTATCTCAAATCGAAGTGAATTATTTAAATAGATCTCGGCAAGTATCTTCACCATCGAGCTGAAATACTTAGCACGATTTTAAATATCTCAAATCGAAGTGAGTTATTTAAATAGATCTCGGCAAGTATCTTCACCATCGAGCTGAAATACTTAGCATAATTTTAAATATCTCAAATCAAAGTGAGTAATTTAAATAGATCTCAGCAAGTATCTTCACAATCGAGCTGAAATACTTAGCATAATTTTAAATATCTCAAATCGAAGTGAGTTATTTAAATAAATCTCGGCAAGTATCTTCACAATCGAGTTGAAATACTTAGTATAATTTAAATATCTCAAATTGAAGTGAGTTATTTAAATAGACTTCAACAAGTATCTTCACAATCGAGCTGAAATACTTAGCATAACTTTAAATATATCAAATCTAAGTGAATTATTTAAATAGACTTCGACAAGTATCTTCACAACCGAGCTGAAATACTTAGCATAATTTTAGATATCTCAAATCAAAACGAGCTATTTAAATAACTTAGGCGAATATCTTCAAAATCGAGATGAAATGCCTAACACAATTTTAGAAACCTCAAAGAGAAGCAAGCCATCAAAAGGGCTTCAAAAATTATCCTCATAAATAATCAAAAACATTACATCAAAATATGTAAAACCCCGTAAGAATTCAGCTCAAACATTCGAAAGAAACAAAAATATAAAAACACAAAGCAAATCCAGCTGGACCGAATCAGAGGGAAGAGCCCATAACGAATTGTCCAAAAAGAAACGGGGCCAGAAAAAGCCCAAATAAAAATTCAAATAATAAAAAAAAAGATAGTCTTCACACCAACGTGCCCGCTTCATCGACCTCGAGAACTGGAGCCAGCATCTCGCCCGAAGGCGTCCAAAAATCGAGCAATTTCCTCGTCAGGGAGCTCTAAAGGCGACGCATCAGGGTAAGGCGAAAACGAAACATCGTCGATCACCGGGATATCGATGGAGGCGAATTGGGCATTGTATGCTTCAATATCGGCCTCAGTATCCTTGAGTTCATTCGACCAGCCCGGCATCTCGCCCCCAAGGACCTCCGAGATAAGCTCTTTGTTCCCCTTGCATTATTCGAGCTTCCTCAGAACCACGATGGCCTCTTCCATCTTTTCTTTCTGAGCTCGATATTTGATGATATTCTCCCGATAGCGAAGCGAGGTCGCCTTCTTCGCCGCATATATGGCCCGATCCCTCTCAGACTTTGCTATCCTCTGAACCTTCTCCAGTTCGGCCTTTGGTTGATCTCGCTCCTGCTCAAGCCGGTAGTTCGCCTGATCGACCAGCTTGAGCTGATTGGCCTTCGCCTCGTAGTTGGACTGAACCATGCTCAACTCTAGCGCAAGGTCCTTGTGAGCAGCCTTTCCCTTAGCGACGATTGCCTCCTTCGCAGCGATCTCCTTAGACATCTCCTCCAACCTCGCCTTCATCTCCTCCAACTCCTTCTTCAGAGATTCCGTTCCGTCCTGCACTTCGGCAAATCGAGCCGCTTTCTCTTCTGCTTCACGAATTCGGCGCTCATAGATATGGACACCGCGATTCAGATGAGAAGCAAGTTGAAATGAACAGAGATATAAAAAAGGGGGCATATATATAAAAAAAATATAAAAAAACGTACCAAGGTGATCTGCGAGGATATGGTCCTGTACCATGCAGGCTCGGCGAGATCAGGAACCTTCGGAAGAGGGAAATTCTCATGGGTGATCTGCCGAACTAATCCGGCCGACTGATAGGCATCCTCAGCCAACATCACCTCGGAGTTGTACACAAAGGTGTGATAGTACCTCTTGGGGGTCGATTGACGAGATCAACCGGTACTTCTTGAGGAGGCAGCTCTTGCAGCCCCCAGCTCAGCAGAAGGAGTACGGTTAGGCTGACGAACCTCCTTATTAGCTTCCTTCTCTTTCCCTTTCTTCTTCTTCCTCCTCCTCTTCTCGCCCTTGTCGCCTGAAGAAGAGACTCCCTCGGGACGAACACCTGCTTGCTTCCTCTTGCGAGGAATCAGACTAGTCCTTCCGACCTCGTCAGCACCTTGCCCAACGGTCTCGACAATAGTCGGCGCAGCAGGATGCACGACAGGAGCCGGATTCTCTTCGATCTCGGGGTCAACACTGACGATCACCGGGCCCGAGGGTTCGGCAGAAGTAGCCTGCTTCTTCTTCTTGCGACGTGCACTGTGAGCTGACACTTCAATATCCATATCGACTGCGAGTACGAAAACATAAGTAAAAATACGATCCCAAAAACTAATAAAAACGAAAAGTTTGGCAAAATCGAACCCCACCTTCTTCGTTTTCGTCCTCGGGAACATCGGGAGAAGGCCAAAACCCCGACTCGGCGTATCGCGAATCCGTGAATTCTGACCACTTGACTCGACCTCGACACAGTTGATCGATCCTCAGTCCAAATCGGATCCCAGCAGGAGGAGCTCTGATAATTTCTATATAAAAAAATAATAATAATAATAATAGGGAATTATTTTGAGATTTGAAACAAAAAAACAACTTTAACAACAAAACCCAACACACTCGCAGACTCGGCCCATTTCGACCTAAAAGACCCGGCTTGATTTCCCATGGAAAATTCATTCACAGCTACAAAGAAATAGTGACGACCCCACGCAAAATATTTCTTTGGAAGATCTTCGAATACGACTCTTTGTGGATTTCGGGAGAGGTAGAAACATCTAGGATGATGTTTTGAGTTCGCTCTCACAACGCACAACTGAACCAAATCAAAAAGGTCTAGATCGACTTCTTGCTCTTTGGCATTACACATCTGAGGCACTGTAATGCCTAGAGCGTCTGCGAAATCAAGAAGAAGAGGATGGATCGGAAATCGAAGGCCACAAGATTGAAACCAGACTTCGTAGACGCAACAATAACTGTCTATAAAGGTATCGGTGGTCGTACTTGAAGTCGGCAAAAAGGCCCTAAGACCGGGAGATATATCGTAGCGAAATTGGAAATTTTCTGATTCCTCGGGAGTAATGGCCGTAGGACTCAACATATCCACATTACTGGATCGACCGATATCAGAGGAACTCATATTGACCCAAAGGGATACGAAACTAGAAACTTAATATTATCGAAGTAAAGGACTAGAGCGAAGACAAATAAAATATGTTCTATTTTGAAGGGATATGTCAAACACAGGGTTCCGATTAAACGATAACAAGATCTAGAGAGAGAAAGTAGAGAGATGAAAGAAAATAAAATTTACCTTGTTACTTTGACGGAGAGCAGTATAAATGAATGACCACGACTTTTGGATTATTTATACCGCATACGCTTTAACAAAATCGAGAAAATTGTCGAACTAACATATCGTCATAACTCCCCTCAAAAGTAGTGAAAAGGCAAAACCGCTTTCGACCCTTCGACTTCAACGAGACAACGTACGAGACACGTGCCCACAACTACGTCGTTTTTGCATGATTTGAATAAATCGGCACCGCCATTAAGTATCTTTAATATTTGATAATATTAAAAATACTGGGGGCTGATTGTGGGAGTTTAAAATTGACCCAATTACGTTTGGACCTCCTCAAGCCGAAAATGAAGAAGCCCGAAGCCCAAAATGAAGAAGCCCGAAGCCCAAAATGAAGAAGCCCAAAGCCCGAAGCCCGAAGCAAGCCCAGTTAGCATCTTTCTCGCCCCAAGACTAGGACCGAAGACAAGACCAAGTGCCACATCAGTGTTCGGCAAGCCACATGTTGAGATCCCCGAAGGCCCGTTCATTTCAGATCTCGATCGGTTAAGATTATAAATGAAGAGGCGTGATCTGATTATTCGATTCGATTAACTATTATCCTGTTCCAAATATTTTTGTACTCATTTCGATCTCGCTAAAGATCATCTCGAGCTCGATTTTTTCTTTCATTTATATTTGATCGAACGTACTGTGTGCTTATAATTCTATATTAATTCGTTCATTTGTTTAGAGTTCATTATATTCCGTTATTGGAAGTATTTTATATTATCAATACGACATTTTGTCGAGACCTTCCCTATTTATGATTTTACATAAAAACCGTCAAATCGTAGTAAGTTGTCGTATTCTCTACTTCGTGATTGTTGAGTCCGATTTTGACATCAACAGTTGTGTTTCCGGTATTGTATGTCGATGATATATTACTCATTAGTAATGACATGGGTAAATTATCTGGCGTTTAAATATGGTTAACAAAGAAGTTTGATATATAGGATCAGGGGGAAGCTGCATACATTCTTGGGATTCAGATCTTTTGATATCGAAAGAACCGGACCCTGTTGCTCTCCCAAGAATCTTATATAGATCAGGTGATGGATCGCTTGCTATACAAGACTATAAGAAGGGCAAAAATCCCTTTTGACATATATTCTCACTCTCCAAGGACCAGCCTCACGAGACTGCACAAGAGATTGAGGACATGAGAAAGATTCCCTATGCTTCGGCCGTAGAAAGTCTCATGTATGATATGTTGTACTCTAGACCGGATATATGTTTCACCGTAGGCGTAGTTAGCCGTTTCCAATCAAATCCTGGACCCGAGCACTGGGATGTTGTTGAGCATGTTTTTGAGTATCTTCGAAGAACTAGATACTTGATGCTTAGATACTCAGGTACTAACCTGACTATGATGGGGTTTACTGATTCCGACTTTCAGGTGGATAGGGATTTTAGGAAATTCACTCAAGGATCTGTGTTCATCCTGAATGGTGGATCAGTTGTATGGAGGAGTATCAAGCAATCACGCATTGTTCTCCACCATGGAAGCAGAATATGTTGTTGCTTGTGAAGCATCCAAAGAACCTGTATCGCTTAGAAAATTCCTTAAGTATTTGGATGTCGTTCGAAATGAATAAGCCCATGACACTTTATTATGATAATTGTGGGGTTGTTGCTAACTCAAAGGAACCTATAAGTCATATACGCTCTAAGCATATTGAGAGGAAAAACCATTTGATTAGAGAGATCATGCAGCACGGATACGTGACGGTGAAGAAGATCTCATTGTTTGACAACCTGACAGATCCTTTCACCAAGGCCCCAGCCAACGAGGTCTTCGACCAATATCGAGACGGATAAGGAATGAAGGACTATACTCATCTTCTTTAAGTCAAGTGGGAGTTTGTTGGCAGAGATGCCCACAATAAAATTATTTATTTGCATATCAATGTAATATAAATCTCTCATGAGTCCTTATTGTAATTTAATGATTAAATTAATAAAACTTGAAACATTCATTCATTTCTTTCCGTTTGATTGAATATTTATAATATTCAGTAGTTTTATAGTCTTAATCAAACCTAACAACGTATGAAGAGTCAACAGTAGATTTCAGTGAACAAACTCTTCATGGGTTTCTTAAAATAAATTATTTTCAATCTAAACATAATGGGCTATTGATCCTAGTATGATTGATGGAAGAATTTAGTATGTCTAGTTACGATACATATAGATTTAGGAACTCTATAGTTCTTCTAGTGTATCTTCCGAAGATACTGAATTGACCAATGCACCTTTAGAGACAATGTAAGAACAAACCATTTAACCTCATATGTCTCCAAGTCACCATGTATGAATTGCATCGTGCTTACCTTAATCCTGAAATGAGACATATCATTTCATAATTTCAATATATTCATTTGGGAAAGTTACACTCTATGTCTAAGTTTGTGAGCTAGATGCGCTCTATTGGTAAGATATTAGGTTATGAAGTTTACATGAGTATACTTTGTGAAGTTCTCAAAGATATGGAATTCATGTACAAGATTGCTGAAATGCAATGGATATCACCTCATGCTTTATTACTTGGATTGTGAATAAATGTACCGGCCGGTGTCCAAATAGAATAAATGAAACTTTTGGATGCAACGTACTGAATTGTTAGCCCCTCGTCAATACATCATTTCTAACTTATTCACAAGTATTAAAGGAGTTGCGGAAATAAAATTTAGAAGGGTGAAATGGAATTTTATAAATCTTATCTAGTTGATGATATTCATAAAGGGTAATCATTCGATAATATTCATTGGATCCACTCATCACAAATATGTAGATTTTTTAGTTGAAAATATATTCATTTGAACCGAGAGATTTTCAGTGTCAAGTCTTAAGTGGACTTAGTTGACATTAAACTAGACTTGGAAAAGTTTGTGAATTTTGAGTCCAAGAGTCCTAGGTAAAACTTTGTTCATTTGGGTCCACGAGGTCACTATCATAAGTCATTAGAATAGAGTTTGTAAAACTAGAACCTAAGTCAAAATAAGTTCAATCATTGAACTATACATAATTTCCGAAAATTTTCAAAAGGGTATTTCATCCTTAAGGATAATTGATGTAAAAATGTCAAAATATGATATTGAATTTTTTCACAAATTGATTTAAAGTCACACGGCTGAAAATTGGTTTTCAAGATTAGTGAATTAAATTTTGTGACATTTTATTGTATGGCCAATAATAAAAAGGCTTTTCCTTATTTTGTTGTGAACAAATTAGGAAGTAAATATGTGTGTGTAGACAACCATATGGCCGGCCATATTACATCAAGGGAGAGAGAGAAGTATCTCTTATTATTTTGTGCATTATTGTATATTGGTAATTGCCCAAAAGAAAATAGGAAATGAATTTATTTGAAAATGAAACAATTGTGCTAAGTGAGGAATTAAATTCCCTCACGTGTGCATCTAGAAGAGAAAGAGAGGAGGAAATCAAATGTTGTGTCATGAATACACAATTGGAAATGGTAATTACCCATTCTTGTACTTCCTTCTCCTATAAATATTGTCTCATAGTAAGATGCGAAAATAAGTTTTTGGTCTTGCTCTCCCTCATTCTAACCGACCACTTCTCTCCCTCTCTCTCTAAAATACTCTTTTATTTTAACTCCTAGATCCTCACTTGATCTAGAGTATTATCTTATGATCTAAGACTCGTTCTTGGTTCAAATTTTTTAATAGTGTCAACTCACTAAACTCTTCAAACGTTCGAAGACTCTAGTGGTAGAAACTTTCATGGTTGCTAGAGAATCCAAAGACAAGAAGCAGCGAGGGGAGACATATGATTTTCCTACGAGTATGATCTCCAAGATCATTCAATAAGAAAAAGATACTAAGCCTTTTTCATATTTATTATATGTTTTAATTAACAACATGTTCATGCACTTTGTCTAGGTAGTAAAATAGTTTTACACGTATTAAAAATAATTTTTTATATTCCTCCACATATGACATGATAATTAATTGTTAAATTCTAGATCGATTCCAACACATCAACACTCGTTTATTCCACAAGATCTACTATGCAACAGGAGAAGAAGTATGCTCATGAATAATTATCCTCAAAACATTTTTAGGATATCGTTAATCATGAATTTTAAGGTACCATACCAGCATTCTTCTTATTTTCTCAAGCTCGGCCAAGTACAAAGGACAATGCCTCTTCCAATGGCCTTCACTGTCGCAGTGGTGCATTTGCCAAAGATTTCTTGATTATTCTCTTTTCGTTTTCAACTTCTCTTGAAGTTCCTCATTTCCTTCTTAGCGGGACCTCTCCCCTTAGAAGTATGTGCCTTATATGACTCAACACCAGAAGTCCACTTCTTCTTAATTTTAGGCAAAGAACTATTGTCAACATATAGAGTTGACCCTTTATTCTTCCCATGTCAAGTGATAGACTCAAAAGTCTGTATTTCATCAACAGCAGATAAAATCCATACATCAACTTATTCAATATATAATTGGACGTAAACGGTATGAAGTCACGCGAAAGGGATTTCAAGATTATTTCCCACATGAGCGACCTCATCCATCTTAGCCCCATGGATTTTAGCTTAGGTGAAGTAGTTAGTAATTTCATGACATGATCCCTCACCGGAGTTCCCGCAGCCATCCTAGTGCTAGTTTACTTACGGGTGAGCTAACTGCGGGCTTGCTCACTTTGCATCCCAAACATTTGTTGGAACGAGTCAAGGATCTCCACAGCAGTTTCCTTTCCTACCATCTTTGTTAGCAACGCATCAGATATGCTTGCAAGCATGTAGCCCATTGCTTTGTAATTGGTAGTGATCCACTTGTCATAGTTCACCCTTAGGACTCATGATGAACAAGAGTTAGGAAAATAGGTTTCTCTTCAGTGAGGATAAAGCGAATGCTTTCACTCCCAAGCACAATGTTGAGAATTGACTTTCATTTAGGGAAGTTATCTCCAGGACTTCTTTCGACAACAGGGCGATGATAGGGTTTGACATAATTACTAAAATCATAAAAAGCACTTTTATAAGCAATATGAAAAGAAAGAAACTATCAAGTTGTTTAGGATATAAAAATGTAATGCACAAGCATGGGAAAAAAATACTAATCTTTGAAAAAATCTTGTTTTTATATTCCACGGTAATCACCAATAGTCACAGTCAGTTCCACTATGGTGGCGTAACGGAGTGCACCTAGTATATTTGAGACTCATCTCATAGTAGTGAGCTATCACAATACATGTACTCTTCATAACTATGCTCACTAACTACCAATTTATAGGAATCGTTGGCCATATGAGCAACCACTGGTTGGTTCGTACATGAGTCAACCTAACATTCCAATGAAAAAAGTTTAGCCCATACGCACTAACTGAGCTAGCACACACAGAGATCAACCCTCCCACCTATTTTTAGAAATACAACCTTGGTATCAGAATCAGAAAAGCCTGTCCTGAGGAATAGACCATCCATCCCTTAAAAGGGCGTCGGTCACGCAGGGATCTTTCATCCTCACGATGTTGTGTCAATGTTGGGGGCCTTAAAGACACAACATACTTTTAGTATTTTATATGTTTCTAGCATTAACATTAATCTAGGTGATTCACTATGAGTTAACTAAATTATATTAAAAACTCAACTGTTACTAAGCTACCATTAAAAACATACGGTTCGATATAGCTTAGTTATTAGGTATTTCATGGCATCTTGTTTTGATTAACCTAATCGCCTTCCATCACGGAAAAGCTCTTAGTTGAAAAGGTGAGACACTGGGTCCTCTTAAATACCCTTCAGCTTAGCCTCTTATCGACTTGGTGCCAAAACTTTTCGATCCGTTCAACTCATTCCTTTATTAACTATCCTAATCCAATTAGATAATTTTTAATGAATGAAAGCCCATGACACAAACGATATAATTTCTAAGTTGCATCTTAAAATCACAGCAAAATAATTAAATAAACAAGCCTAGCAAGCATGGTTTGATTTATGTTGATTGTATACTAATTGACTCTTTATAAATAAAACGAGATGAACATAATCACATTAGTTCATGGATATTGGTTGAACACGTCATATGTTTCAACGAAAAAATAAATCATTATAAAAAATATTTATTTTTGGTTGGGCCTTAAGGCCCACCAGGCATCCGGGCCTATACCCGGATTATCTTCAAACCTTACTCGCCGTGGTAGAATCCAACCCGAGTTGGTTGGACCACCACCAAGGAGCAGCCTAGGCCCAAACCAATGTGCGGCAAGGAAAGGTGCGGCCCAGCCCTTGTCCTTGTAGAGCAACACGGTCGAATGGGTCTTTTGCCCTGGGGGGCAGCCCTTCGGTCGCGTTATGTCGCATTGTTGTGGATCCTGCTGGAAATTAGTTAACATTTAACCACTAATATTATATAACATACCTAAATATGGCGGAATTATCTAATATGATATAATATATTAAAACTCGTTTTTAACATATTCAATTAACCTAGGAATTAAAACTTACTAACATCTCAATACATTATATTCTAAACATGTTGAAAACAAATTGAAAAATTCAATCTAGTAACCTATAAACAATTTATAAAAAATTGCAAACTCAATTCGTTAGAAAAAACTTACACGTGAGATTGTAAACAACCTCGTGCATGACTCGCTTTCGTCAATTTCCTTGAACACCCAATCGGATTGGGCCTTAGGTCGCCGGATAGACAGGTTCGCCGGACTGGGACTGGCCGGACAAGGGATCGCCGGATAGTTGCTCCCCAGACAAGAACCGTCGCTGGATAAGGAGATCTCGCCGGACTAGGACTCATCGGACAGGACAGATCTCGCCGGACTCGGACTCGCCGGACATGACAGATCCCGCCAGACTGTGACTCGCCGGACAGGACAGATCTTAGGATTGCTCGCCGGACTGGGACTACCCGCCTGACTGGATATGCTCGCCGGACTGGGAGGTTTGCTGGATTGGCAGGACTCGCCGGACAAGACTAGGACCGGCCGGAGAGATACCTTCACCGGACTGGAGACTTACACGCTCGCCGGACTGCCTCTCTTTGTGCCTAACTTGTATTGCAACGTCCAGGCTGATTCTCTGCAGTAAATTTTCTCACAAAGACACCACAACAAGATTCAATGATAGTATTCTCGGATTTTTGGGATAACAAAAGAGTGCGCTCTTCAATTCAACAATGGAATTGGGGAATCACTCGAAAATTAACCAAGCAATATTGAAAATGATATTATTTGCTTTATCACTTTGTTTTCTCTCGGCCAAACACACTTAGATGGAGGGGAAGTGGCCGATTGACTTCCTTAGGGTTATAGTAAGAGAGTTTGATCTTTTTATACTAAAGAATAATGGGTTTAAGTTAGGTCAAAACGAATAGTCAACTTAAAGCATGTTTAAACCTTTTAATGGGTATTTCAAATTTAATTCTCAGCCCTAATCCAATAATATGGCCGGCCAAGATATTAAATTTATTCCCAAATATAATTTATTTATTTCTAAAATAATATATAACTAATTTAGAACATCTCATTAATTTAATGATAATTCATTAAATATTTTCATACTATGCAAACAAGTACGAAACAAAAAACTATTTATTTTCATATTTTATTTATTTGAATCATCAAATTATATTATAATCAATATAATAATATAATATGATTCATTAAATAAATGCTATAATAAATAACCAATTATTTATTTAATTACTTAGAAAATAATTTTCTTAGTGTAAATCCTTATTTACATTCAATGAGAAAAATCAATCATTCTAGTTCAATAAATCTCGTTTGAGAATCTATCACTAAGACCTCATGGACCCATATGAACGAAGGTTTAGAATAAAGTCAGGACACAAAAGTTCACAAAATTAGTTCCTACTTTTAATTCTTAATATTGGTCGATTCCGCTCAAGGACCAATATTGAAACTCTCTAAGTTTATATGCGTTTTTCCGTTTGATGTGACAAAACAATTACTCACACGATCCACGGAGTATTTTACGTTTTACACTTGAGTTATTATTTCACCAACTCCTTTGTTATTTGTGACCGAGAAAAATACAAAGTGAGATGTCTCTACATTTTCACATGTTTTATTCAAAGAATGTTTTATTCGATGAATATCAGGCCAGGTTTATTCGCTCACACTCTCATAACAAAGCATGATGCCTTAGCATTGTTTAAACACAAATTATGTATCTGTGACTCACATAGTTCAACGAAGCAACATTATGAGACCAACCGTCTGGTCAGATGAAACTTCTTATAGTCATATCCCATTGACAAATCAAATGTCATAAAGTGTTACAAGAATATATGTGTTCACTTCAGGATTTAGGTAATTACCAAAATACTCTTCGTATGTGATCTTGAAGTTTCGAGTGATTAAACGATTTTATCTCGAGCTTCAAAGTATGTGTGGTCATGTTCGATTTCTTCATTAAGACATCAAGAATAAATCACAGAGTCACAACTCACTACATCACAAGATAAGATATCATTAATTTATTCAAACAATCAATACTTAGATTCGACGCACTATTGATCTTTAGATTGCGACCTATTATTTAACCTAGTCATAAGAGGTTATCTTGTCAAGTTTGTACTTAGCACCTCTTTTGTTGATGACAATTTCAAAGCGTAGCAAACATACACAAACACAAACTTCAAATAAGAAAGATTTTTTTTTTAGTTAATGTTTCAGTAAAACGAAATACAAAATGTATTTATAATGTATAATATCTCTTTTGTGGGAATAAATCCCAACAGATTCGTCTCTCGCCGATCGTCGTGATCAAGAACATCGTCGTCGGATTACAACAATAATATAATAATTGAAAAAACAAGTTTTACAAAAACCCATAACCTTTGAATTTCGGGTTTACAAACATTCTAAGAATCAAAAATCTACGATCAACCACGAATCACAATTCACATATCATATATTGAATAGCATGAATTTCATATCCAAATATAAACTCCTTCAAACCAGATTAAACTTAATCACAAGAATAAATCGATTTATAAGTAAATCAACTAGCTTTGATACCACTTGTTGGTGAAACAGGCGTGCATCAGACACGCACAATCGCCCTGACGTTGCTTGTTGGTGAATTCAGTCTGGTAACACACACAAACAATTGTTCCGACACCACCTGTTGTTATAACGCATGTGGTATCAGAGACGAACAATCTTTCCAATACCACTCGTTGGTAATTCATTCACATAAGCAGCCATATAAAGTACGGAATTGTTGGAAATTATTTAACAAATTAAACAATAATATTACATAACACATTTATATGTGGCGGAATTATATAATATGATCTGTATTATAACTCATTTTAATAAACTAACAACCTAGGCATTAAAAATCATAAACATGTCAATAAACTATTTATTCTAAACATGTCAACAAATTGAACCAAACCATCTAACTATTCAGATCCAATACGTTTTAGGAAACTTACAATTCAGATTGTAAACAATCTCGGACGTTGCTAGCTAACTCCAGAAGGGCCTCGTCGAAAATCTTCAAAAATAGACTCTAGCCGGAATGGACAGCTTTTCCCCGCCGTAATGGATTCTGGTCGGCAGGCCAGAAATGTGCCTGCGACGTTGTGGCTTCCTCCGAATGAATCTGACCGCGAAACTTTGTAGGAACGTGGAAGTTACCTACGGTTAGGTCCCTGCAAAACGGCTTGACCAGATTCCTTCTCAAACTCCCGTGGTGAGCTAGGTACACTCTGCGTCCGGCGAAGAATTCCAGTCAGGCGACCCAATCCGGCCAGCAAGCTGAAATGAGCCTCGCTCCGTTTCGCTCGATTTCTTCGTGTTTCGAGTGGATACCTGCGTGTACAAAGTCACTCAAACACAAATAAAATATTCAATGGTAATTCCCTCGGGATTTGATGAGATTAAGAGGGTGGGCTCTTCAATTGAACAACAAGGGACACTCGGGATCACTCAAGAACTTTCGGGATATCAAGAAAATATTTCTTGATCTCTCTCTGTAAAAATTCGACCAAAGAACTCAGGAGAGGGGGAGAGAGAGGTTGGTAAAATCTTTTATGATTAGGGTTAGGGTTAGGGTTTTCAAAAAACTCTTTAAATAGAGAGAGAGCGGCCTTTTCTTAGGTCAAACCCAATACTCAAACTTAAGCCCATTATTTTTTTAATTAATTTCAAAAATTAATTCTCTGACCTAATTCAATAATTATGGCCGGGTATAATCCTATATATTTAGAAAATATTTATTTTGATTTATTTCCGGAATAATATTTAATTATTTTGGAATATCTCATTTATTTAATGACAAATCATTATTTTCATACTATTCAAGAGAGTACGAAATGAGAAAATATTTATTTTCATCTTTTATTTATTTGAATCATTTAAATATGTTGATATCATATATTAACATAATATGATTCATTAAATAAATGTAAATAAATAACTATTATTTATTAAGTTACTTAGAAAAATATTTTCGTGTTAATCACAATTTATCTTCAATGAGTAAATCAATTATTCAAGTTCATTTAATCTCGTCTGAGTGTCTATCATTGAGACCTTATGAACTCATATGAATAAAGCTTTAAAATAAAGTACGGACTCAAAAGTTCACAAACGTTTTCCGACTTTTAATTCTTAATATAAGTCAATTTCACTAAAGGACTAATATTGAAACTCTCCAAGTTCATATGCGTTTATTTTCCGTTTGATGTAACAAAAAAATTCTTCACACGATGCGGATCACTTTATGGTATAACCCTTCATGTGTGTCAATAACTCAGAGGAATATATAATTACCGTTTTACCCCTGAGTTATTATTTCACTAACTCCGTTGTTATTTTTGAATGAGAAAAATAGTCTTATAGTCCTTAATTTAGTAGAGTGAGATTTATTTATACGTCACATGTTTTAATCAAATAATATTTTTATTCGAGCCAGATTTATTCATTCACACTCTCATAACAAAGCATAGTGTGATACTAATGCCTCAACATTGTTTTAACATGAATTTTGTATCTGTGAATCACATGATCCAATATAACAACGTTATAACACCAACCGTCGGGTCAGATGCAACTATAATCTTAGACATCGCCCATTGACAAATCAAATGTTATAAAATGTCACAACGATTATGTATTAACTTCAGGATTTAGGTAATTATGAAAATAACCCTCGTATGTGATCTTGAAGTTTCGAGAGATTAAACGGTTTTATCTCGAGCTTCAAAGTACCACAGGTCGTGTTCAATATCTTCTATAAGATATCAAGAATGAAACACATAGTCACAACTCTCTATATCACAAGATAAGATATCATGAATCGGTCAAACAATCATTACTCCGATTCGATTGGTCCATCAATCTTAAGATTGCGAACACATGTTTAAACTAGTCACAAAGAGATATTTTCTCAAGTCTATACTTAGCACCCCTTTCGTTGATGGCAGTTTCAGAGCGTAACATACTTACATAAACACAATCTTAAATGAAGAATGAATATTTTAACTTTATTAAATGTCTCAGTAAAATCAAATACAAAGTATTTATAATGTCTTAAATCTCTTTTGTGGGCACCAATCCCAACAGGAATAATATTGATTTGCTCACAATAACCAATCAATAATAATGATACGTTGGAATGTATTTAAAAATTAAATAATAATATACGTAACATATTTAAATATGGCGGAAACACATAATCGATCCTAGTATGCTAACACATATTTGAAACATATTTAATTAACTTAGGCATTAAAAATTACTACATGTCAATAAATAATTTATTTTTAGACATACAAGTCAATACTTATAAACATATTTATATTCACAGATCCAATTCATTGAGAATACTTATAATTGAGATTTTAAATAATCTCGGACGTTGCTCGCTAACTCCAGAAGGTCTCGTCAAAATTGAACAGGTGAAGAAGCTCGTCGGACACGAAGAGGACAGCTTGACTGAGAGAAATCAAGCGAGGTCTTTGACGAAGGGCTTGACTTTGCGCGCGCGTCAAGGTAGGAGGCGCACAGGGCGTCGAACGAGGCTCGCAGCCCTCGTCGGACAAGCGCTACGCTACGCCTGTGAGCTCGCCGGACAAGCGCCTGGGAACTTCTCCTGTTAAGCATGTTCTGAAGTATCTTCAAAAACTAAGAACTTGATGCTTACATATTTAGGTACTGACCTGACTATGACGGGGTATACCGATTCCAAATTTAAGGCAAATAAGGACTCTAGGAAATCCCCCACAGGATCTGTGTTCATTCAGAATGGTGGATCTGTAGTTTGGAGGAGTATCAAGCAATCTTGCATTTCTGACTCCACTATGGAAGCAAAATATGTGGCTGCTTGTGAAGCATCCAAAGAGGCTGTATGGCTTAGAAAATTCCTTAAGTATTTGGAAGTCGTTCCAAATGACAACGAGCCCATGACACTTTATTGTGATAATAGTGGGGCTGTTGCTAACTCAAAGGAACCTAGAAGCCATAAGCGCTCTAAGTATATTGAGAGGAAATACCATTTGATTAGAAAGATCATGCAGCACAGAGACGTGGAGATGAAGAAAATATCAACGGTTGAGAACCTGGCAGATCTTTTCACCAATGCCCTATCCAACAAGGTCTTCGACCAACATCAAGACAGATTAGGAATGAAGGACTACTCTCATCTTTTTTGAGTCAAGTGGGAGTTTGTTGGTGGAGATGCCCACAAGAAGATTGTTTATTTACATATTGATGTAATATATAAATCTTTTTAAAGTCGTTATTGTAGTTTTCTGATTATATTAATAAAAGTTGAAACGCTCATTCATTCCCTTTTATTTTGATTGAAGATTTATAATATTCAATAGTCTTATAGTCCTTAATCAAACCTAACAATGTATGAAGAGACAAATGTAAATTTGCGTGAACAAATTCTTCATGGTTTGGTTAAAATGATATATTCACAATCTAAAGATCAACAGACTATTGATCTCAGAATGATTTTTTGAAGAATCTATCATGTCTGGGTACGAGCCATAGAGAGTTAGGAACTCTATAGTTCTTCTAGTGTATCTTTCGAAGATACTGAATTGACCAGTGCACCGTTAGAGACAATGGAAGAACAAACCATTTAACCTATTCTATCTCAAGGTCACTATGTATGAATTGCACCATGCTTACCTAAATCCCTAAATGAGACATGTCATTTCATAGCATTAATACTCTCATTTGAGAAAGTAAAATTCTAGGTCCATTACGTGATCTAGACTAGCCCATGTGATGAGATATTAAGTTATAATGATGTTATGAACCAACTTTGTGAAGTTCTCATAGTTATGGGATTCGTGTACAAGATTACTGAGATGCAATATATATTACCTCATCCTTTATATTATTGATATTATGATACTTACCTTAATCCATAAGTGAATATGTAATTGACATTTAACTTTGTGACATTTGATTTGTCAATGGGCAATGACTAAGTTTTAGTTTCATCTGACTCGACGGTTGGTGTCACAATGATATGATATTGGGTTATATGATTCACATATATGGAATTCATGTTGAAAGAATGCAAATGCATTAGTATCACACTATGCCTTGTTATGAGAGTGCGAATGAATAAACCTGGCCAGGTATTCATTGAATAAGAACATTCTTTGATTAAAACATGTGACATGTAAAGACATGTCACTTTATGTTTTTCTCATTCCCAAATAACAACGGAGTTAGTGAAATAAAAACTCAAGGGGTAAAACAGTAATTTTACATTCCTCTTAGTTACTGATACACATGAAGGGTAATATCGTAAAGTACGCCGTGGATCGTGTGAAAAATTGTTTTTCACATCAAACATAAAATATACCATGCGAACAGAGAGAGTGTCAATATTGGTCCTTTAGTGGAATCGACCAATATTAAGAATTAAAAGACGGAAAAGGTTTGTGAACTTTTGTGTCCGATCTTTATTTCTAAAGCTTCGTTCGTATGGGTCCATGAGGTCTCAATGATAGACACTTGGAAGAGATTAAATAAACTGGAATTGTTGATTTACTCGTTGAATATATATGGTGATTTATATCGACAAAGTTATTTTCTTTATAACTTAACAAATAAGTAGTTATTTATTTTGTCTAGTTCATCATAGAGTATTATCATACTTATAATAATACACTTGAGCAATTCAACTTGATAAAAGAAGAAAATAAAATATTTCTCATTTCATACTTATTTGATAACTATGAAATTATTTTAATGAAATGTCATTAAATAAAATGAGAGTTTTAAATTAATTTTAGAAATAAATTAAAAGTATTTGGGAATTAAATAAATTATTTAATGGATGATTAGTAGGATGAATTTGGCCGAATTATTTAAGTGATTAGGGTCATGGGTTTGACCCAGCTAAAGCCCATTTTAAATGTGTTTATAAAAGGCTCAAAAATCCTAATCACAAAAATCCTAACCCTAATACTCGGCCAAGTCTCTCTCTCCCGTCCCCTTGAGTCACTCGGCCGATTCTCCCAAACAAAAGAGAAAAGAAAATTTGTTTTCTTGTTCTTGATTTGATTCTTGAAATTTCTTGAAAGCCCACCCTTTCAATCTCATAAAATTCCTTGTGTATTATTGTTGATTCTTCACTTGTGGTGTTTTGTGTAATTTCATTCTAAAAATTGTTTTTTAGAATTATTTTAAAAGGTTCAAATAGCTTCCAGTCGGCCAGGATCTTAGCGAGCCTCCATTCCGGCGACAGATCCCAGCCAGCGTCCAAATCGGCCAGGATTCCCAGCCTGACTCTCTGTCCGACAAAAATCCCAGCGAGGGCACCCAGTCCGATCCCAACGACGATCCCAGCGACCAATGATCCAATCCGGCAACGCTCCCTACCAGGTGTCCAGTCTGGCGAAGGCTTCCAGCTGGTCCCTGTCCAGCGAACAGGTCCCAGTCCGACGGGTTATTCCCAGTCCGACGAAGGCTCCCTGCCAGGCGCTCCAGTCCGGCGAAGCCCCTTCCAGGCACCAGTTCCTGGCCGGCGTGTCCCAGTAGGTCTCCCTGTCCGGCGTGCCTTCCTATCTGGCGAAGCACCTGTCTAGCGTGCCTCCTTCTCGACCAGCGAATCCCAGCGTGCCTAGGGCAATCCTACGAGCTTCTTTTCACGCGTGAATTTGCCGTGGCATTCCGGTAATAGCGAGCAACGTCGGGCTTGTTTACAATCTCAATTGTAAGTTTTTTCTCAACGATTTGGATTGCTAATAATATATAAAATATTTATATAGGTTGTTAGTATTTTAATTATTGAGTGTGTGTTTCAAAAAATTGTTTATTAAACATGTAATTAAATTTTAATGCCTTAGGTTGTTAAGCATATTAAAATTGTTTTAATATGTATAGATTCAATTATATATTTCCGCTACATAGGATGTGTTATATAATTATATTATTTAATTTGTTAAATAAATTCCAATAAAAACTAGTTTAAGCTGCATCAAAATTTGGAGTTGCCCTGCACATGTGCTAGGCAAAAGACTAACAAGTTGGCCTGTAGGTCAGAATTATGTGTGTTCGTTGGATATCCAAAGGAAACCAAATGTTTCACATTCTATACTCCCGAGTACGACAAAACGTTTGACAGCACTAATGCTCGTTTCCTTGAGGAGGACGATATGAAGAATACGAAGCATAGAACCAAAATTGTGCTTGAAGAAAAGTTGGGTGAGGATGCTTCTACCTCATCTATGAGAACTGTTCTTACCCCAACTGAAACGCAACCTAACAATTATGAACCTCGTCAAGTAGTACTTTGATGTAGTGGTAGGGTTTCTGAAGGGCCTAAACCCCTTTAGACATGGAGTCTCACTCTCTAAGGACCAGTCTCCAAGATTGCATAGGAGATTGACGACATGAGAAAGATTCCATATGCTTCAGCCGTAGGAAGTCTCATGTATGCTTTGTTGTGCACTAGACCGGATATATGTTTCGCAGTTGGCATAGTTAGCCGTTTCCAATCAAATCCTGGACCCAAGCACTGAGTTGCTGGTAAGCATGTTCGGAAGTATCTTCAAAGAACTAGAAACTTGATGGTTACATATTCAGGTACTTACCCGACTATGACGGGGTATACCGATTCCAACTTTAAGGCGGACAGGGATTCTAGAAAATCCACTCCAGGATCTGTGTTCATCCTGATTTGTGGATCTGTAGTTTGGAGGAGTATCAAGCAATCTTGCATTGTTAACTCCACCATGGAAGCAGAATATATGGCTGCTTGTGAAGCATCCAAAGAGGCTGTATGGCTTAGAAAATTCCTTAAGTATTTGGAAGTCGTTCCAAATGACAACGAGCCCATGACACTTTATTGTGATATTAATGAGGCTGTTGCTAACTCAAAGGAATCTAGAAGCCATAAGCGCTCTAAGTATATTGAGACGAAATACCATTTGATTAGAGAGATCGTGCATCGCGGAGACGTGGAGGTGAAGAAAATATCAACGATTGACAACCTTGTAGATCTATTCACCAGACCCTATCCAACAAGGTCTTCGACCAACATTGAGACAAATTAGGCATGAAGGACTACTCTCATCTTCTTTGAGTGAAGTGGGAGTTTGTTGGCAGAGATGCCCACAAGAAAATATTTTATTTACATATTGATGTAATATATAAATCTTTATAAAGTCCTTATTGTAAATTTCTGATTATATTAATAAAATTTGAAACGTTCATTTATTCCATTTTAATTTGATTGAAGATTTATGATATTAAATAGTCTTATAATCTTTAATCAAACCTAACAATTGGTTAAAACGATATATTCACAATCTATAGATCAACAAACTATTGATCCCAATATGATTTTTAGAAGAATCTATCATTTCTGGTTACGAGCCATAGAAAGTTAGGAAATCTATAGTTCTTCCAGTGTATCTTTCAAAGATACTGATTTGACAAATCCACCTTTAGAGACAATGGAAGAACAAACCATTTAACCTCTTCTTTCTCAAGGTCACTATGTATGAATTGCATCATGGTTACCTAAATCCTGAAATGAGACATGTCATTTCATAGCATTAATACTCTCATTTGAGAAAGTCAAATTCTAGGTCCATTACGTGATCAAGACTAGGCCAATTGGTGAGATAATAAGTTATGAAGACGTCATAAACCAAATTTGTGAAGTTCTCATAGATATGGAATTCATGTAAAAGATTACTGAGATACAATTTATATCACCTCATGTTTTATTACTTGGATTGTGAATAAATGAACTGCGCAGTATCCAAAGTTAAGTAGCGACTTTATTTGGATGAAACAATGTGACTTGTTAGCTCCTCCTCACTACATTGTTTCTAACTTATTCACAAGTACTAAAGGAGTTGAGGAAATAACAACTAGAATGGGTAAAATGGTAATTTTATAAATCTCATCTAGCTGATGATCTTCATGAAGGGTAAACATAGATAACATTCAATGGATCCTCTTAATATAATCAAGTTGAATTTGAGTAGAAAATAAATTCATTTGAATCGAGATATTCTCAGTGTCAACTCTTTAGTAGAGTTAGTTGACATTAAGCTTATACTCGGAAAAGATATGTGAACCTTTGAGTCCGAGTATAGAAGCTTAAGTTTTGTTATTTGTATCCATAAGGTCACTATTACAGGTCACTATAGTAGGATTGTTAAACTAGAAGCTAAGTCAAAATAAGTTCAAATGTTGAACTAGACTTTTTCTCGGAAAATGTCTAAAGGGTATTTTTGTTCACATGGACATAAAAATATGTGAATGTCAAAATAAGATTTTGAATATTTTCATATGATGAAAATATAAATTTGTTCTAAAGCCGAAAAGTCGTTTGAGGCATTGAGAAATTAATTTCATTATTTTGTGCAATAATAATTCTACAATTGGTATTTTAAGAATTGTCTTAAAAGAAATAAGGAAGCATCTAGATGCCCTTCCCCAGCTAAAGAATTCGGCCAACATGCATTAAAGAAGTGAGTTTTATTTCCCTTTATTATAAAGATAATTACCTAAAAGGAAAAGAGGAAATAAATTTCCTAAATGAGGAAACAAATTTCCCCTTGCATGAGATAAAGTGGCCGGCCATATTGAAAGAGAAAGGAGAAGGGAAAATCAAATATTGTGCCATTAATACATTATTCTTTCATGAATGAATAATTGACCTTTATAGATTTTCCTTTTCCTAAAAATAGAGCCTCACATAGAGATGTGAAAAAGAAGCTTTTCTCCTATTTCTCTCTAGCTCTTGGTCGACCCTCTCTCGCTCTCTAGAAAATACTTCTTTTTATTTTGGCACCTAGATCATCAATTGATCAAGTGAATTAAATTATGATCCAAGAATTTTTCTTGGTTCATATTGTTTAATTGTGCCCACACACAAATCCTTCTAAACCTCTATAAATATTTGTAATAGAAACCTTAGGTTTCTCAAGTTCAAGACTAGACGTGAAGGAATCGAGCCAAGGAAGAAGATCCACCTTTCCAAAGACGCTTCAAGTTTGAAGATACAAGAAAGGTTAGTATTCAAGTAGTTTAAATAATGTTTTTAATTATAACATGTTTATGCTCTTTTCCAAGGTTAGTAAAATAGTTTACTGGTAAAAATATTTTATATTCCGCCATTAATATGATTAATGATAATTTTTCTTAACCCGAGACCTATTCCAACAGTATTAGCCGGCGCTAATCAATACAAATTCACTCAAAAACCACAATTGAGAATCAATGATAATACACTCAAATTTTTGGGAGATTAAGAGTGTGGACGCATATTCAATAATCGCGAATAAGGGAAACTCTCAAGACCAATTCAAGAAGCAAGAAAACAAATTTTATTCTTCTTCCTCTTTCTTGACTCTCGGTCGAAATACACACACTGAGAGGGGAGAGAGATGTACTCTTTCGTCTCCTTAGAATATCGCACGAAAAGACATAATTTGAATGACTAGCCAACTTGCTAGTCTTTTGCCTCAGCACATGTGTTGGACAACCCCAGATTCAAACTTAATGCGAAACGGGTTATCTACCACTCCATCTCTCAAAAGGTGTACCAGGGACCGTCTTTGACGGAACCTGGTTCATAATATAAGTTGTCGTTTCTTGGGCATATCCCCAAAACGAATGGAGAAGGGATGAGTAACTCATCATCGACCTCACCATATCTAGCGGAGTTCGATTCCTTCTCTCTGACACACCGTTTTGTTGTGGAGTGCCAAGTGTTGTAAGCTGAGAATGAATGCCTTCTTCTCTAAGATGGTCTTGATCTGTTTCTCCGTCTGCCTCTCAACTAAAGTCTTATACTCTTTGAACATTTCAAAAGTATCGGACTTATGTCGCATGGATGTTGATTGGACCACACACGTCACTATGTATGAGTTCCAACACCTGCGTGGCTCTTAGACCTTTCGAAGAGAAAGGTCTCTTGGTCATCTTGCCCTCAAGAGAGGATTCACACGTGGGAATGGATCACACGATTAGAGATTTCAAAGGACCATCCTTTGTTAATCTTTTTAGCCTATCTAGGCCAATATATCCAAGACGTAAGTGGCATAAATATGGGTCATCTGTTTCATCACTATGAAATGTCTTACGCTTTCGGAGTGAATCTCTATTCAGTTCGGTATCCAAGATTGTCGGCTTATTAAGATATAAATAATAAATTGAATCCACAAGATGAGGTTTAGTAATAAAACAATCATCAACAAAAATTTCAATACTGTTATTGATTTTAAAGTTGAAACCTTGTTCTTCCAAACGACCAAAAGAAATCACATTCTTGCAAGAATCAGGAACAAAATAAACATTATTCAGCGATAAAATTTTGTCTCCAAACTTGAGCTGCATGGTCCCGGTAGATCTTGCCCCGACCTTCGTTCCATCACCCCGGATGAATGCAAACTTCCCATCACTTAAGCTCCTGGTTTACCCCTTCACAATCTCGAGGTAGGCAGGATAGTTCTGTTGTCAATGGTCAGCTTCTTCGCAATGGTGACACTTGTGCTCAGGCTTGTCCACCTATGCGATGCCTTTGCCCTTAGCATCCACATCCTTCTTGTAAGGCCTCTTGGATCCCGTTCGGTTGGCGTTTTTGGACCCTCTCATCTCCATCTTAGAACCAGAGTCGATGCCCTATGTTCAGCAACATCGACCTCCCCAGACTTCGTCTTATTCTTAGGGAGAAGTCCCTCGGCAGTCTGCAACTCCTTCATGAGCTCAGTAACAGAGTAGTTGAGCTTGTTCATGGAGTAGTTCAGATGAAAGCAATCAAAGGATTCCGTCAGAGTTTCCAAGATCATGTTTATCTTGGTCTCTTCGTCGATCTCCAAACCTAGTATCTCCATGTCGTTCAGGTGTCCCATGATCAGTAGCATGTGATCCCTAACAGAAGATCCTGGTTTCATCCTGCAGTTCATGAAACTGCGGATAGCTTGCTGCCTCGCCTGACGTCGATGACATCTGAACATCTCATGGAGATTGAACATAATTTCATATGCAGTGGTGATGTCTCGATGAGATTGCTGCAACACATTTCCTACTGATGCCAAAATATAGCATCTGGCAATCTCGTCAGACCTCATCCACGCATCGTAGGCGTTCTTGTTCGTTACTCGAGTCAACACTCGGAGGACGAGGACACGGGGTCGTTAGAACATACTTATGCTCTTCGACGGTCAGCACGATGTCGAGGTTACGTTTCCAGTCAACATAATTCTCACCCTCGAATTTGTTTGAACTTAAAATCATTTGAAGTGGGTTAAAAGACATTTTGGTGAAAATATAAATAAATAAATAAATTTAGTATATGCTACAATTTCGAATTATATGCATGAAAAATCCTAATATGGAGAGGAAACCGATAAATAATTCATGTTATTATGAATAACAATGGTTAATTACTTTTCATATGGGGAAACCGTAATTAACTGCTTTTTCATAGTTGTGATACATCACTATTTAGTTCGAATCATCCAAGAAGTCACAACTTCTAGTTCTGCTAATTACCATAAACGTTTGGTCACTTATTTTTAATGAAGGGTCTCTATATGAGGATTAATTTAAAACATGTCTAAGTGTATAACCGACATGTGGGCCTTTAATCACGTCATTTTGATAACGGTTCACCTGTGTGGCGATCTCGCTTCATCGTTTCTCTTTAATGTTTAGTTCACAACAGTTTAATTAACAAAATGCTTCCAAAGTACTCCCATTAAAGGGAGGGCCACTATCTGTGACTCTTAGCTGATCGCACATTTAGTTAATTAAACTCATGTCGGGGACCCCGGCTTGCTTCAACGATAAACCATCCCACTTAGTTTTCGCAAAAAATCATATTCGTTGAAAAACAGTTAACATATTTATAACTCTTTTATAAATTATAAACTACATAAACAATTCATTTTAATATGATGTTGGCGTTCTATCATATATAACATTTGAGGTGATTATTCATATGAAATTAAATAAATTAAAACATAAAATATTTAACTCACATAATGGCCCATTTCTAATTACAACCCTGAAGAAAAAATACTTAAAGAAAAATAAACTATTTATTTTCTAAGTAGATCGGCCAAGGAGCCCTGTGACGCGCCATCGGATGTCTCGGGTCAGCCCCCACACGTTCTCCAACGTCCGCCAACCCTGAGGTGCTACCCTCATTGTCTTCTCGTCATCGGATTACAATTAAATAAAAATTACAATTTAAATTGTCCTCGCAAATTGAGGCTCACAAATTTAAATAATTTAAAATTTACAATTAAATCCGGGACGATAACCGGAAAAATCCTAGGGCCATAATAATGAGGATCCATTCATACAAGGACACACACAACATGCATAATGCAACAATTTATCATACAAAAACGCCAACACCAACTAGTCAAACAAATTTCAAAACTACTCATTAAACCTAATTTCTAATGCCTTTAATTAGCTCTGATACCATTTGTTGCAATTTATTTAAATATTAAATAATAATAACATGTGATATATCAAAATATGACGAAAACACATAATCGATCCTAATATGTTAAAATACATTTTAAACATATTTAATTAACCTAGGCAATAAAAATTACTATATGTCAATAAACATATAAACAGTTTATTTTTAGACATACAAGTCAACAATTGAACGAGTTAATCTAGCAACCTATAAACATATTTATATTTGGAGATCCAATTCCTTGAGAATACTTACTCCGGAAGGCCTCGTCAAAATTGAACAAGTGAAAAAGCTCGTCGGACGCGAAGAGGACAACTTGGCTGAGAGCAATCACGCGAGGTCTTCGGCGAAGGGCTGAACTTCGCGCGCACGTCACGCCTGTGAGCTCGCCTAGGATGCGCCTGGAGATCGCCGAACATGATGTCGAATGCGCCTGGGACCTTCGTCGGATGGGCCTGTTGCACCAAGGCTGATTCCAGGTGCGTGGTTCCTTCGATTGATTTCGAATCAACTTCTTTGCAGTATTGGTCGGCCCAAATCAATACAAATTCACCCAAACACCACAATTGATAATCAATGATAATACACTCAAATTTTTAGGAGATTAAAAGTGTGGGCTCTTAATTGAACAATCGTGAATAAAGGAAACTCTCAAGAACAATTCAAGAAGCAAGAAAACAAATTTTCTTCTTCTTCCTCTTTCTTGACTCCCGACCGAGAAACACACATAGAGAGGGGAGATAGATGGCCGAGTATTTTAGGTTAGGTTTGGGCCTTTATATAAAAGGTTAAATGGGCTTAAACTGGGTCAAACCCATTACTTTATTTTAAACCACTTTAGAAACCCACTGACCAATTAATTTCGGCCAATACATATCAATATACACGGCCAAAATTAATTTATTTTGTTCCCAAAATCTTTTGATTTATTTCTAAATTCAATTAATTTATAACTCTCATTTATTAATGATATTTCATTAAACAATTTCATACTTTGCAAACAAGTACGAAATGAGAAAATATTTATTTTCATCTTTTATTTATTTGATCATTAAAATATATTATTATCAATATAATTATACAATTTGATTCATTAAATAAATGTAACGATAAATAACAATTTTTTTTATTAAGTTACTTAGAAAATAACTTTCTCGATGTAAATCAGAATTTACATTCAATGAGTAAATCAATTATTCAAGTTTATTTAATCTCGTCTAGGTGTCTATCATTGAGACCTTATGCTATATGAACGAAGCTTTGGAATAAAGTACGGATGCAAAAGTACACAAAAAAATTCCGACTTTTAAATCTTAATATTAGTCGATTCCACTAAAGGACTAATATTGAAACTCTCTAAGTTCATGTTCGTTTATTATCTGTTTGATGTTACAAAATAATTCTTGACACGATCCACAGAGTACTTTATGATATAACCCTTCATGTGTATCAATAACTCAGAGGAATGTAAAATTATCGTTTATCCCTGAGTTATTATTTCACTAACTCCTTTGTTATTTGTGAATGAGAAAAACATAGAGTGAGATGTCTTTACATGTCACGTATTTTAATTTAAGAATGTTCTTATTCAATAAATAACTGGCCAGGTTTATTCATTCACACTCTCATAACAAATCATAGTCTGATACAAGTGCATTAGCATTGTTTCAACACGAATTACATATATGTGAATCACATAACCCAACATGACAACGTGATGACACCAACTGTCGGGTCAGATGCAACTATAACTTAATCATTGCCCATTGACAAATCAAATGTCATAAGGTGTCACATCGATTATACATTCACTTCAGGATTTAGGTAAGTACCAAAATACCACTCGTATGTGACCTTGGAGCTTTGAGTGATTAGACGGTTTTATCTCGAACTTCAGAGTATCATAGGTCTTTTTCAATATCTTTTATAAGATATCAAGAATGAAACACAGAATCACAACTCTCTATATCACAAGATAAGATATCATGATTCATTCGAACAAACATTACTCAGATTTAATTTCTCTATTAATATTAAGATTGCGAACAAATGTTTAAGCTAGTCACAAGAGGCTATCTTGTCAAGTCTGTACTTAGCACCCTTTTCGTTGATGATAGTTTCAGAGTGTAGCATTCATACATAACACAAACATAATAAAGAATGAATATTTAATTTTATTAATGTTTCAGCAAAATCAAATAAAAAGTATTTCAATGTCTAATATCTCCTCTGTGGACACCAATCCCAACATATTTATCAAACAAGATCTAGATATACTTTATGAATAAACAATTAAAAACTTTTCAGCAACAAATATAAGAGAAGAAGTTTATAGAAAATTTACGGGTTTTGGGGATCAGCTACAAAACGTCCCGATCCAACGCGCGCTCTATTTCGTCCTTCTTCTGAATTGAATTCGTTTCGTCCTTCTTCTTAATCGACTTTGTTTCGTCCTTCGTCTTAATATAGTACTCGACGATGAAACCTTAGTCTTTCGAAATGTTATTTCTGAGGCGAATAAGAAAGATGTGTGGGTACAGTCGATTTCTCACTAGACCACCGTGTAATCTAAGACTAAAGCTGTGATTAGCATGAAGCCTTTTAGCGAATGAGTTAAATAGCTCAGAAACATGATCCAGTGTCTATGAGCACTTCAGGATTTAGATCAAGTCTCACTGTGAACATGATTAGTGCGTTGTAACGGTCCTTCAACGACACATCTACCCCAAAGCCTGTCCAGGTCGTACACTTACCATAAGTGTAGAATGCTCCCACATAATGATCAGCCTTCACCCACGTGTTCCACATATATGACTTTAGATATTACTTTCCAGGCTTATATCAGTCATCGACCTTGTTTTAGCACACCGCCCGAACTCAGGTGCCCAGCTCGTGACTCACTTTAATACAGAGGCTATAGAAGATAGTTGTTATTGATTATAATTAATTATTTAGAACTCAACTCACCAATCATATAATGCTAATATAATAATCTAATTATCAAATTCAGTAATTATTTATAAGTCATGTTCAAGTGGGCAATATTCCTAATGAATTTAGTTGTCATCAGTTCAACCCAATATCTATCATGACTTCTTAATCTTGGATATAGTGTCATTCTTAGAATTTGGAGCTTATTTACTTAGAAGTAGTTGTTGGATTTATTACTCATTTTATATTCCATGACTTTTGTTCCATGTGTACTGTTTATTATTCTTTATTTTTACAAAAAAATGGCAACTTAAATAATTTAAAAATGGAAAACGTTCTGTAAATAAATAGTAAATAGTCACTTTTGTATATGTGACACTCATTTACAAGACATATTTTTTTGTCGAGATTGTCCTTATTAATTGTAAACGAAAAAAAAGGTCATTTACTATCTGTTAACAAAACTTTGACTAAAATAAAAAATGTCAGTAGATATGGCTACTACCTAAAATTAGCCTTATTTTTAAGAGCTATTATACATATTTAAGCTTATCAATGTATTTATTTTAATGCAATGCATTGCTAATTATGCATACACATGTGATATAATGTCATATCAATTAAATAACAAAATATTGGGTCTTTAAGTAGCATTAACATAATTTTGAAAATAGTTGACATTTTATGGATATGTTATAATAGAAATATGACAAAAAATTATGACTAGATTATTTTTCGTTGATATATTATTTTAGACTATATTAATACAAATATTATTATAAATAGATTTCTCTAACTATTTACTAAATATTTGTAAAATATTATTTATTATCAATATACTACATTTTTATACGACTACTAATTAAAATTTATGGCTAATAATTCAAAATTTATCAAACAAATTGAACTTTCATTAAGTTCTTCTGATTATTATATTATTCGTCGGATGTCTGTATTTTCCTGCCTTTCTAGTTTTTTTCATTCAATTAATTCAGCGATAAAAAAAACAGCGAAACCTGGCTACTGAGTTTATTTTTTTGAAAACGAAAAAACAAACTCAGTAGCCAGGTTACGCTATTTTTTATCGCTGAATTAACCTGGGTACTGAGTTTGTTGCACGCGAATTGATTGACTCTTAACTATTCCCTAACTCAAGTTTAGATTTTTTTTTAGAGAACATGGGCAGAAAGCCCCAGATTCCATAAAAAGCATTTGTCGAATCGGCTACAATCGCATCCTCAACACTCGGAGGAAAAGCGTTTACAAAGTACATAATGTCATCTAAGCGGAGAGTAAACTTGGCTAAGTTATGAGCCGCAAAATTACAAGATCTCGACTGGAAAACAATATCAAAAGCAACAAAGTTGGTGGCTTCAGCAATGATATCCGCTATAGCGAGGCCGAGCTCATTGACCGGAATCTTCTTCGAGCGAACGAGATCAACCACCACCAAGCAATCCGATTGAACAAGGATTCTTGAGAAACCAAGAGAAGAAGCGATTATCAAAGCTTTCGAGATAGACATACCTTCCGCGACCGTCGGGTCTAGGGGCCGGTCATGCGGGAGGGCGAAGGCATTCAAAACCGCCCTTTCTCAGTCTCAAAAGATACCTCCAAAACTGACCTTCTTGCCATCGGGGGACACGGCTGCGTCGACACCGAGAGTCACCATATCCGGGGGGGGGAGAATCTTGGGCTCTTTAGGCTTCTTTGGGTTTGCCATCCGGAATTCGTCAAGGAAGCCAATCGACCAATTTATGAGATCAGCCGTCGTGGCCGAGGGATTGTTGTGGAGTGTGTTGTTCTAGCGGTTCCAAAGGCTCCACGAAATCACCAAAAAAATCTTGAAATCCTGTGAAGATAAGACAAAATGGGTGAGGAATGATATAACATCTCTGTGGAGGAGCTCTTTCATCGACGACCACCACCCGAGTGATTTCCAAGCTTGTTTGGACTCCCGACAAGTCCAAATGGCATGGAAGCTATTTTTCGGACACGAACGACATCGGGGGCATGTGGGATCAATCTTCATTCCTCTTTCCACCAAAGTGGCGGAGACGGGCAGCCATCCTCGGGCGAGTCTCCACGTGAAAACCCGGGTTTTAGGTGGAATTGGAAGCTTCCACAACGACTCCCACCACTTCACCGAAGAAACTTGGGAAGATGTCTCGGCCACCTCTCCGGATTCACATAAAACCCGATAACCACTTTTGACCGTATACTCCCCCTCCTTGGAGAAATGCCAAATAAGATCGTCCATGGTAGTATTCGAGGATTCCGTAAGCTTTAAAATCTTCTCCACATCGTATTCGCAAAAGTGAGTTAGGAGCCGCTCTGTATCCCATTTGCCTCCGGGAAGGATGAAATCCGCAACAAGGAAGGAATCATCCAAACGCCAAGGTTCCCAACATGGAAGTTTTGACTTCTAGGAATCCACCGGTCATGCTTGCCGGATATAGAGGTGCTGGCCCTCACTCTCCATCTAGTCCCTTGGGAGAGCACTTTTCGACCCCACTTAAGATCCCTCCACACCAGCGAGGCTTTATAGGACCATGAAAACGAGAGTATGCACGAGTGGGGGAAGTAGCAAGCCTTGAGAATGCGGGCCACCAAAGAGGTTGGCGAGCTCCAAATCCTCCACACACTCTTGGCTAAGAGAGCTTGATTGAAATTCTCAAGATTACGGAAGCCTATCTCTCCATGTTCTTTTCGCTTGCAAAACTTCTCCCACTTACTCCAATGGATCTTTCTCTTGGTAGTTTCACTACCCCACCAAAAGTTAGACACCACCGCGTGAAGATCGGCGATAAGGCTCTTAAGAAGAATAAAAATACTCATGGCATAGTTCGGGATTGCTTGTAGAACCGCCTTAATGAGGACTTCCTTCCCGGCCCAAGAAAAGAGAGAGCTTTTCCAACCTCAAACCTTTCCCAAAGTTTTTGATGAACTTGAAGAGTGACGCGTCGCTTCGACCAACATTCATCGGAAGACCAAGATACTTATCGTGATGAGCGGCCACCGTGACTCCGAGGACTCGGCCGAGCCCCAAAGCCGACTCTCTAGAGACATTCTTAGATTTTTAACTGAAGTTACATCATATACTCATGAGTGGGAATAGTGAAGCTTAATCAGACAGCGTTCCGTGTACCACACATAATATATTAATCATATCATTCATTCCAGATTGAAAGAATAAAAAAAAAACTCATAGCACTCATGGTTGGAGTTTATTTGTCGTCGGCTTTTGTGAACCCAACTCCCTCACTTTGCCAATACTCTAAACTCACTTCCATTATTCCACACCATCGAAATGGACTCAGAACCAAATCAACCTCCCGTTCATTAAGTTACCGAATCAGAGCTCAGAGGCAAGACATCGTCATCGTCGGAGGCGGGATTGCCGGCCTCGCCACCGCCGTGTCGCTACACAGGTTGGTTGGGTCAATCAATCAACGATTACTGTGCTGTAATATATAATGACTAAGTGTAACATCTTTGTGGAATTGGTTTAGGCTTGGGGTGGGGTCGTTAGTGCTTGAGCAAGGAGAGTCACTTCGGACTGGTGGAACTTCACTCACGCTCTTCAAAAATGGTTGGAAGGTTTTGGATGCTCTTGGAGTTGGGAATGAGCTCAGGACCCAATTCACTGAAATTCAAGGGTTCGTAGTTAACTTACGTTTCGTTAAAGTTCTTTCACAAAGAAGTCTTAAATACATGATTTAATATCCAGTGCTTATAGTTTCTTGTTATATGTTGCCCAAAATAAAATTCAAATGAAAATCTATACCAATGTTATATATCGTGGTTCTATTTTATTAAAATACTGGTTAACAATGTAAAATATGGACGATGATTATACAATTTCGGATAAACTATTTTCAAGAATTTACTAAAGTTGGCCGTCAGAGAATTTCATTATAAAAACAAAAAGGATGCTGGTTTATCGATCAACAATTGTCCACATGTAATCCCCAGAAAAAAGATAGATGGTTAGTTTTGGATTTCGAAAAAGTATCTGAAATGATTCATGGTATCAGCCGTGCAGGATAGAAATAAAGTCAGAAGATGGAAGGAAGCTACGGTCTTTCACTTTTAAAGATGAAGATGAAAGGTTAACAGAACTAATACTCAGTTTTCTCATTCAATCTTTTGAAAACTGAGTTTCCAAGATTTTTGAATAGCCAAGAAGTCCGCGCGGTCGAGAGGAAAGTGCTCTTGGAGACACTCGCTGCTCAGCTGCCACCAAGTTCTGTCCGTTTCAATTCGAAGCTCGACAAAATCAGTGGTGGCAATGAAAACGGAGACCCTTTATTGGAACTGAAAGATGGAACTCGGTTATCATCAAAGGTTCAGACCTTTCAAAGCAATAAAAAAACTAATCTGAAACGGCGTTTAAATGGGTTTATGTTTCTACAGATTGTGATAGGGTGCGACGGGGTAAGATCTCCGATAGCGAAGTGGATGGGATTTGCTGAGCCAAAGTACTCAGGGCATTGTGCTTTTCGTGGGCTTGCATTTTACCCGAACGGGCAGCCGTTCGAGCCAAAAGTGAATTACATCTACGGAAGAGGGATAAGGGCAGGCTGTGTTCCCGTCTCTCCTACAAAAGTCTACTGGTTCATCTGTTTCAACTCTTCCTCTCCAGGTCTGTCTCTCGTTTTACTCTTCTTTCCTTGTTTAAATCAAAATTATCAAGCAAAGCAGAGGCTTGACGTTTCTGTTATCAACTTGGATAGTGTTTGGATTTCTTTGGTCGAATCACTGGGTAATTGCAGAGACCCGCTGCTCTCTAATTTTTTTTCTCAGGAAAACACGACTACACAAACTATTAGATGCTTTTTCTGCCCCACTTCCATCTAAAGAAATTTCATTTTCTTGACCCGAAAATTGGATTTCACATTATCCGATCCAAATACCTTTAAAAAAAACATAATACTGAATGGCATTAGAGTTCCTCGGAAAAAAATTTGGTCCAGATATTTTTTTGTTGAAAGTCATCGAAAAAAATTTGGTCCGAAAATATATAAATATATATTTTCATAACATTTTAGTCCGAAAATATGACAAAAGTTCAATTTGAAATATTTTAGCTGTGATGTTCTGAAATTACTAAATCTAAAAAATGAAATTATTGTACTCTACTACAAAGTTCCTTAATACCTATATGAACCCCTTACTATTCATTATTACTTGAATAGTATACAACAGTTTCCTCTTCGGGTAAATGACCCCAAATTAAAACACAACGCAATTTCTCTTTCTTCCTAATGACAGGCCCGAAGATCACCGACCCGGCAGAACTAAAGAGAGAGGCGAAGTCGCTAGTCAAAACATGGCCAGTGACTCTGACGGAGGCGATAGAGCAAAGCCCAGACGAGACGATCATCAAAACAGCGCTGGTGGACAGGTGGCTGTGGCCGGGGGTAAGTCCGCCTCCCTCCTCCGGCAGAGTGGTGGTGGCTGGAGATGCGTGGCACCCCATGACTCCCAACCTGGGGCAGGGGGCCTGCTGCGCCCTCGAAGACGCCGTCGTCCTCGCCACCAAGCTCACCGCGGGCCCCACCTCCTCCGCCCTCACTTCCTACGGGGCCGAGAGGTGGGCCCGCGTTTTTCCCCTCACCGTCCGAGCCAACCTCGTGGGCTCCGCTCTTCAGTGGGACAATCCCCTCATCTGCGCTCTTCGCAACAATCTCGTCATCCCGAAGCTGGTCAGGCTCGGACCTCTGTTGGAGCACACCAATTTCGACTGCCCCGCGTTACAGATGTGACCGTCGAGTCATAGAAAACATAAAGTTTGAGCTTTGATTCTTATGCTATTTGACCTTTCCGAGGTTTCGAATTGGCCGAACAATTCCATGCAAAATATAGCAGAACATGCAAAGGATGAATAAACTATATGGATTATTTTGGTTTGCTCTGTTTACTTGTGATACCACATAAAGTTTAGGGGCTATTACGTATTGATCATATTTACACTTTCACAGTTTCATAAATTTTAGGTTTTGGGTTGGTGATGAAAATGTGGTATGATATGACGATTTCGAGAAATGAGGCTTTTATTTTAATTGTCCTCGTGATAAAAGGATGATTTTGTTGTCGAAACTATATGATAATAGGATGATACCATAAAAACGTAGTGGTTCATTTCTTTTTGTACGTGATTTTCAGTCTTCAAGTTTGATTTGTCTTTTATGTTATTTAGAGCTTATTCTTCTTGGTTTAATTCAACGGTCACGTTCATAACGTGTGTAACATAAATACTCGACCTATTTTTATTTTAATGAAATGATAAAACAAGAATGCTTTAATCGTTATTAAGGGGCATCGTTGCAGACTCAGGCAGCAGCTCGAAGTCATCCTACAGTCAGCAGGTCAAGGACTAAGAAGATTGGAGGATTAGATATTGAGCTGATTGCTTATTGTCCTTTAATTTATTAGGGAAATGACTTGTCATTTAAGTCCATATAATTTGTATAAATAGTTTTCATGTATTGTACTTGGCTGATCAATCGTTCAATAAAAAACTTCTCTCTCTCTCTCTCTCTCTCTCTCTCTCTCTCTCTCTCTCTCTCTCTCTCTCTCTCTCTCTCATTTCCATATCAAATTTCTCCGCTTTCAATCTCAATATAGTATCAGAGCGTATCCACAAATATTGATCGCGATCTAGATCTGAAAATTCAATTAAATTTCTCATTCCTTTCTTCTCCATTACATCTGATCTTCAAGAATCTCCATTACAGAGGCTTCATCTGCGGAAACTCGTCCTCCAACGGCGACGTAGAATCTCGAATCAAGGCCTTCACCAGCGATCTTGGAACAACTCTCTCCATATTTCCTTCATCACTCGGATTCGATCGGAGGTAGTCTTGTTTCCAATGTTTTGACTGGAACTAATTACATGTCTTGGAGTAGGTCAATGCTCGTTGTTTTAGAGTCAAAGAACAAGCTAGGTTTCATAGATGGAACTATCTTAAAACCTTTGCCACAAGATCCAGATCTGCTTCGACTTTGGAGTAGGAACAACAACACAATTGTCTATTGGATCATGAGCTCTGTCAGCAAAGAAATCGCCGCCACTATTCTTCTCGGAGGCACGAGAAGAGAAGTCTGGGAGGATCTGAAGGCAAGATTCAAGCACAGCACGGATCAAGACTTTTTCAATTAAAGAAAGTGTATACCAACCTTCCTCATGATCAGAGTAGCATCGGAGAATACTTCACCAAATTGAAGTCAGTTCATCAAGATTTGAGTGAATTCAAGCCAAAATGCACTTGTGCGTGCAATTCTGGAGGTAAAGCGAATATAAGTGCCTTTGAGGAAATATATTATGTAATGCAGTTCCTTATGGGACTTGATGAGACATACAAGCCTACGAGAGGAAAAATCTTGCTCATCAAGCCTCTTCCACCAATCAGTCGAGTCTATGCCATGCTCAATCAAGAAGAAACTCAGAGGACAATCGGCACTAATTACAATCCTTCAGCTGAGTAGTCCAATTCTCTTGTCATGGATTTCCATGCTGATCAAAAGAAAGGAAAAGGAAGGATCGACCTCTATGCACTCACTGCAAGTTGCTTGGACATACGGTGGATAAGTGCTACAAGTGCGCGGATATCCACCAGGATACAAATTCAAAACAAAATCTCAGGCGAACACTGCTGAAGGCTCGACCAATGGATGCTCTCTTGATGCTGCCTCAAAAAAGGATCCAACTCAAGCTTGTCCCAAGGCCAGATCCATCAACACATCAACCACCTCTCCTCTCAACTTCCTACGACCAACACAGCCAATGAAGTCAATATGACTATCTGCCAAACAGGTTTACCTGGGTTGGTTAACTCTATCCAATATTTTAATTCTTTAAATATTTCTTGGATCTTAGATTCTGGTGCTTCTAAACATATTTGTGCACAAAAGTCTTTATTCACAGATCTCAAATTCATCAACAATTCTACTGTGACTCTACCTAACAGGACTGTCATACCTGTTAATTTCGTAGGAAATATCATATTGAATGATGGATTGACTCTATACAATGTGTTATATGTCCCTTGTTTCAAATTCAACCTTATTTATGTCAAGGCATTAATCAAGGATTCACATGTAACTGTTATCTTCATAGACAATTCTTGTTTGATTCAGGATTTAGCAACTTCGAGGACGATTGGCAGGGGTGATTGTCATCTTAATCTGTACATCTTCTACAACAATGCTTTTATCAGTTCTGCTATCCACACTCGAGCTATCTCCGAATCAATTTGGCATCAAAGACTCGAACACTTATCTACAAAGCATCTACATGTCCTCAAACACCAAATCGGTTTGTCTTTCAATAAATCAGCTCCTTCTCCGTGTGAGATTTGTCCATTAGCTAAGCAGCATATAATGCATTTTTCTTATGCGAATAATATGACAAAACACTGTTTTTGATTTACTACATTGTGATATATGGGGACCATATAGAGCTCCATCTCCTTTAGGTCATAGATTCTTTTTGACTCTTGTTGATGATCATAGTAGATTATGTTGGATTTTCTTGCTTAAACATAAATCAGATGTGCATACTATAATTCCTCAATTATGTGTTTATGTTCAAAATCACTTTTCAACATCTATCAAAAGCTTTCGTTCTGATAATGCACAAGAATTGACTTTCACTTAATTCTGTAAGAAAAATGGCATCACACACCAATTTTCTTGTGTTGAAACTCCTCAGCAGAATTATGTAGCTGAAAGAAAACATCAACACTTATTAAATGTATCTAGGTCACTATTGTTTCAATCAAAATTACCCATACATTTTTTGTCAGATTGCATATTAATAGCTACATACATCATTAACAGAATACCTTCACCGATTCTTTCTCAAAAATGTCCTTTTGTAATTTTGTATCAGAAACCAATTGATTATGATTTTTAAGAAGTTGTGGTTGTCTTTGTTTTGCTTCAACCGTAACTGCTGACAGGTCAAAATTTTCACCGAGAGCAAATAAATCTGCATTTCTTGACTATCCTCAAGGAATGAAAACCCAGGTTATTGGATTTATCTAACATGACTATTTTTATTTCTCGAAATGTTGTTTTCCATGAGAATTATTTTCCATTCACAGATCCTAGTCATTTAGATATTAACTTGTTGGAAATTATTTAATGATTTAAACAATAATACTATATAACACATCTATATGTGCGGAATTATATAATATGATCTGAATTAAAACTCATTTTAATAAGTTAATAAGCTAGGCATTAAAAATTACTAACATGTCAATAAACTATTTATTCTAAATATGTCTACAAATTGAACAAACGATCTAAACAACCTATAAACGCATTTATAAAATTTAATCGCAGATCCAATTCGTTTTAGGAAACTTACATGTGAGGTTGTAAACAACCTCATGCGTTGCTAGCTAACTCCTGAAGGCCTCGTCAAAATTCTGAAATCTGACCCGCCAGATTGGAAGTTCTGACCCGCCGGATTGGATTCTGGCCGGCCGGCCATAAATTGGCCTGTGACGCTGTGGCTTCCTCCGGTGGAATTAGATCGCAAAACTTTCAGGAGCGTGGAAGAGACCTAAGATGAGGTGCCTGTGAAGTGGCTTGTCCAGATTCGTCGTCAAACTCCCGTGGTGAGTTAGCCACGTTTTGACTCCGGCGACTAATCTGGCGACCCAATCCAGCCAGCAGGCTGAAATGAGCCTCACTCCGTTTCGCTCCATTTCTTCGCGTTTCGAGTGAACTCTTGCAACCAAAATGTCACTAAAACACCAATAGAGGATTCAATGATAATTTCCACAGAGTTTTGGGAGATTTAGAGGGTGGGCTCTTCGATTAAACAACGAAGAGTACTTAGGATCACTCGGGAACACTCGGGAGATCAAGAAAACGTTTCTTGATCTCTTTCTCTCTTGGAAACTCTCGGCCAAAACTCTCACAAGGGAGGGGAATGGGTTGGCCGAGATTATTTTTTAAGGTTACTCTAATTAGGGTTTCAAAAACCCTTTAAATAACAAAACGTAGTGTGATACTAGTGCATTAGCATTGTTTCAACACGCATTCCGTATATGTGAATCACATATCCCAATATGACAACGTTATGACACCAACCGTCGAGTCAGATGCAACTATAACTTTATTCATTCCCCATTGAAAAATCAAATGTCATAAGGTGTCACATCGATCATGCATACACTTCAGGATTTAGGTAATTACCAAAATACCCCTCGTATGTGCTCTTGAAGCTTCAAGTGGTTAAACGGTTTTATCTCGAGATTCAGAGTATCACAGGTCTTGTTCAATATCTTCTATAAGATATCAAGAATGAAACACAGAGTCACAACTCTTTATATCACAAAATAATATATCATGAATCATTCAAACAGTCATTACTCAGATTTGATTGCTCCATCGATCTTAAGATTGCGAAGAAATGTTTAAATTAGTCATAATGGGTTATCTTGTCAAGTCTGTACTTAGCACCCCTTTTGTTGATGACAGTTTCAGAGCGTAACAAACATACATAAACACAAACTTAAATGAAGAAATTAGTCTTGCTTCTTCTCGACATTGGTTTTTACAATAATTATATATTATTAATGCTTTTGTTAACGGTGATATATTTGAAGAAATTTTTATGGACTTACCTCTTGGTTATTATGTTTCAGGAAAAATAAACCAAACCGATACAAAATTGGTTTGTCGATTGCATAAATCTATATATGGCTTAAAGCAGGCTTCTCGCCAATGGAATATCAAATTTACTCAATCAATGCTTGCTGCTAGATTTGCTCAATCAAGGTGTGATTATTCCTTATACACCCGTAAAAATGGACAAAATTTTGTTATCATTTTGCTTTATGTCGATGACATAATTGTTGCTGGCCCAAACAAACAAATTATTGATGATGTTAAACGTTTTTGAGTAGCACTTTTAAGTTAAAATATTTAGGAGATTTAAGATTCTTTCTTGGCTTGAGGTTGCACGATCAAAAACATGAATTTTTATAAGTTAAAGGCAATATGTCTTACATATTTTACATGATGAACATTTTTTAGAATCAAATCCTGTTAAAACACCCATGAATCCTAAAATTAAATTAAATTTGGAAGATACAGAGTTGATCTCAGATCCTACTTCTTATCGCCGGTTGATTGGTCGTCTTCATTATCTAACAATTACACAACCATATATTACTTTTGTTGTCCATGCCTTGAGTCAATTTGTGCAGGCAGCCCGAGAGGCACATTTGCAAGCTGTTCATCATCTTCTTCGATACTTGAAATCGAATCCAAGATTAGGTCTTTTATACCCTTCTGTTTCAACACTCAACTCCGTGCTTTTTCTTATGCGGTCTGGGGGACTTGTACGGATTCAAGAAGATCTATAACTGGTTATTGTGTTTTTGTAGGGCAATCGCTAGTGGCGTAGAAGTCTAAAAAGAAAACCACGGTGTCAAGGAGCTCTGCAAAGGCAGAGTTTCAATCCTTAGCTGCAGCAACGAGTGAATTGGTGTGGATGCAGCAGGTCTTAAGAGACTTTCAGATTAACAAAGATTTCTTTTCGGTGATTTATTGTGATAATGAGGCTACTCTACACATTGCATCCAATCCAATATTTCACAAGAGAACCAAGCACATCGAAATTGATCTTCATTTCGTGCGAGATCACATGCAGAATGATACTATCAAATTGTTACCTATTCGGACTCAACAACAAATCGCAGATATATCCTTCTCCTGCCTTGTCACATTTGATGTCTAAGATGAACTTGATTGACATCTATAGTTCATCTTGAGGGGGTGTAATGAGGCTCCGGTGAAAAATCGGGCAACAGGTCATAGTCATCCTACAGTCAGCAGGTTAAAGGACTAAGAAGACTGGAAAATTGGATATTGAGATGATTGCTTATTGTTGTTTAATTTATTAGGAAAAACGACTTGTCATTTAAGTCTATATAATGTGTATAAATAGTTTTCATGTATTATACTCGATTGATCAATCATCAATAAAAAAAAACTTTTTTCTCTCGAACCTTTCTCTCCCTCTTTAATTCCCATTCCCAGATCTGAGTTTTTGTGCTTTCAATCTCAATAGTTATAGCTATTTGCCTAAATTTTATGAAAGCTATTCATCTTTACAATTCAAATAAAGAATATAATAGGATGACATGACTATATGTGTAGTGTACAAACATTCTTGAAAGCGTGTATAACAGACTCAAACCAGTAAAGATCTCGTGCTTGTTCCAACGTGTCAAACTGATCGGTATACGCAAGTAATCGACTTTGATAGCAATCACAGCGCTCTTGATTCTGGGAATATAAATAAAATTCAAACATCGTGTGTCAAAGAGTAAGGCATGACGACAATAATTAGCTCTAAAATCGACACAGCAACCGTGTCATCAAGCTTCGCTTTCCAATCAATCCGCTACTAAATACCTAAATTAAAATCAACCGACTTGGATCTCACATTCTTAATAGAGTCAAGTCGATACAAAATGGGATTTTGTGCAAATAAAAACAAAGGCTGAACAATAAAAAAAGGTACGAACCAGGGTATGAGAAGAACCAAAGAAGAAAAGCGCAGAGAAGAAGAAGGAAAGGGATGACGTGGACGGCGTTCTGGGCAGATCTAAGACGGTGCTTTTTTTTCCTCGCCACGTCGGAGAGAGGATTGTTTACCGGCAAAGTCACATCAGGGTCGAACTCTGATAGAACCCTAGACGAAGATCTCTGCATTGCTCTGAGGAGAGGGAGAGATTGGGAGAAATGATGATGAATTTGCTACGAAATGGGAAGGTGTTTTCTTTGCCCTGAGCACATGTTTTCTTATTCGTCACGTGCTAAATACATTCTTTATTATTTTTTTTCTGAAGGATACATTCTTTTTTATTATTTTCTTAACGACCTTTCTTTTTTTTTAATTTTATTTTTATTTTTTTTATGAGACTTTTACAAACATAAACTATTTATGACAATTTTATTCCAAATTATACTTTTAACTTAATTATGCACTAAAATATCTATAAAATACTTTGACTTCTTATTGAAATTTACCAGAATTCGGAGGGGTTTGTATCGCAAAAAAGGTTAATGTTGTCACTGAAATTTGAACAACGTTCAGAGACCTAAGCGGTCAGATCCTCGTTCAGGGCAGGTGACCCTCGCTTCGGTCTTAACGTGTCGGATCCGGTGTCCTGGATCGTCTCTTAGCTGTCGTGTGGTCTTTTGGGTCCCTCTGCTATTTGAAAAGAGTAAACAGACGTGAACTAAAAAGGGAGAACAGAGAGGGGTCCTCTGTTTACCTCTCCAACGCTCAAACATTAGTGTAATGTGGGTGAGTATGTAGGATGACGAGGAAGAATCGAGAAGGTTGGGCGTTAACGGAGACTAAAGAGTCAACCTCGTTTCGGGACTCGAGACTCGGATCTTATGGAGAATTCTTGAGAGGGAATTCTTTAGGTGGAATGTTCGTTACCTTCCGGGGGAGGTGGCTTCGGCTATTTATAAGCCGAAGTGGTTGTTGTAGATGCCAGGGGCGTGTCAAGGCCGGCCACGACGGGTCAGGGCCGGCCAAAGTTGTGCCAGGGCCGGCCAAGGTGGGCTAGGGCCGGCCAGCACGTCGGGAGAGCTTGCAGAACCTCTCGGTGGTCGGATTTATCGGCTCCGAGAGAGTCTTCGGGGACGATATATATGTATCTTGTGTCGTCGAAGAACCGACGACAACATTAGCCCTCCGAGTTCAATGTCGAGCGTTTGATCGGGAATGAACTTAGAGAAGGAGAGTCCACACAGGTGCCCCGCCCTAGACGCTGGGCGAGCTCCAGCGGGCCGGGCCGAAGACCAGCCGGCGAGGGCCCCTCCCCGAGGAGATGGAGACATGGTAATATAAGTCGTCATACTGACGCTCCTTTCTTTCTTTTTCCATTATTTTATTCACTTGCGTCATGGATCTTTTGCCTTTTTCCACCGATGGTGGGTCCATGGAGGACTTTATTAGCTCTCTTTTGTCCAACCCCGAGGACAATGATCATCTTTTGATTTCTTCTCCCCACGTTTCGAATCCCAAGCCTTTCTCTCCCCTATTTTTTGACGACGAGGCGTTGAACGCGTGGATGGCGAGCAACGAAACTTTAAATGTGGCCGGTTCGAAGGCGCGCGTGTAGGCGGCAATCGGGGGAAAATAGGTCAAGCAGGTGTCGCCGGACGAGGCAGCGGCTGAAGACCTCGCGCGGATTGCGGGACCGGGCGTGTCGCGTACGGGCGCGTTCGGTGAGGGCAGCGAGGCTGCGCGTGTTGGCGGTCGGCCGCGAGCTGCCTCGGAGGCGGAGCCGGCCCTAGTTGGGCCAGGCGCGTCGCGCGCGGGCGAGGGCCGCCGAGGGGGAGATGGCCGGGTATGCGCTGCCGCGGAGGATGAGCCAGATCTGGCTAGGCCAGATTTGGCCGACGTGACCCTGGAGGTGCCCCGAGGGGTGTTCCTCGTTTGCGCGAGCGGTGCCCTTGCATCCGTGGGGAAATCGCCGGACGGGTCCAAGCCGGCCGGACTTGCGTTGACCGAGCCCACCGAGGCCGCTCGGGCCGACCCTGCGCCTGCCGGATTCGTGATGGCGGGGGCCACCCAGGCTGATCCTGCGCCGATCGGATCCGGCCATGGCTCTTTTGGCTGGCCCTGGGTTGCCTGCAATGTGGTCGGCCGCCCCTGCCCGAGCCGATTCTCCGTTGGCTGGCCCTGGCCTGCCTGCGATGCGACCGGCCGGCCCTGCCTGGGCCAATTCTTTGCCGACCAGCCCTGGCCTGCCTGTGATGTGGCCGACCGGCCCTGCCCGGGCCGATTCTCTGCCGGCCTTGCCCGGGCCGATTCTCTACCGGCCGGCCTTGGCCTGTAAGTGACGCGGTCAGCCGGCCCTGCCCCGGCTGATCCTTCGTCGGTCGGCCCTGATTCGACCGAATCTTCACCGGTCGATTCCGGGTCAGCGCGGGCCGAGCGGGATCCAAGCGGGGGGTCCCCGGCGATGGGGAAGTTTCTTGTTCGTCTCCGAGCGGCCATTCGCCCTCAGTCCTTCCATCGAACAATAGGAACCTACCTACGCTCGTCAGGGTCGGGCGTGAGATAGCCGAGGTAGCCGCGATTCGTCCCGTTTTGGCGAGGAAAACGAGAGGATGTTGTCTTATAGGATCACGTCGCAGCGGGTTACGGGAGATTTCTCATGCGTCGGGATTGACGCTGCATGGTTCATGACGTTTGCCTCGTTCCAAAGTCTTCGCGAAGAGTTTGGGATCCCTTCGTGCATTGATATCCTCCAACCTCTTCCAGGTGATCGCATGACCTACCCCCAACTTGGGTTCGCCGCTATAGACGTGGCGAGTCTCCAAGGGGGGCTTCAATTGCCGTTCCAGCCCGTGGTGCAGGATATCCTTTCCAGGTTGGAGGTTCATGCGATGCAAATGGCGCCGAGTTTTTACCGGTTCGTCGCTGCCTATCACATGGTCCTATTTTGAGAGAAGAAACGGGCGATGACGGCGGACGACTTCCTGGGGTACCTGCCGATCGTGGAAGTGCCGTCTCGAGTTGGGTCATATCGGGCGAGCCACGTCAGGAACTTCGCCGTGGTCACCAACATCCCTTCGAAACATCAGTACTAGTGATTTTGGGTGAGGCGGCCTTCGTATCTTCCCCTCTCATCTTCGTGCCGGCAAGGGCATCGGTGCCGGCAATCGACTCCGAGATCACGGAACTTGGGCAGGCGATCCATAGACTTCGGCGACCTGGCGCCAAGCGTCTATCTTCGAATCCCCTAACATGATGGCCACAATCGGGTGGTTTGTCTCGACGATCTCTCCGCCGCCTCGCCCCCGGGCAAGGGATCGGCGAGGTTCAGCTTCGGGATCCGATAGCGAATATCATGTAGTTGATCGCCCTCGCGGTACGAGGTATCCCGCGTTTTATCGTTTATTTAACGGATTTCCTTACACCTTGTATTGTCTTTGTTTCAGGTGGTTCTCGGAGGCGCTTTCGAGGGAGCGATGATGCGTCGCCCGTCGGCCACCAGGATCTGCTCTGCGGCGAGGGATCGTCCCACGGATGGCCGATCAGGAGCGGTCGTTGAGGTTTCGGCCCCGCTGGGGGAGGAAAACGGCACTTCGCGCAAGCGTCGTGCGACCTCTTCTGCGAGTGATGCGCCTTCGAGCTCGCATCGCCTGGTCAACCCTCCTTCACCGGGCGGGGGGTCGTCTTTTATGGAAGAGGCCGTGCTTTTGAGGGACCAAAGCTCACGGGGCCTTGTGGAGTCATCGCCGAGGTGTTTCAAAGAACTCGTCGTGGTCAGCGACGTGGAACTCCTTCGCCAAGGGACCCGCGAGGCCCGGAAGGTAAACTTTTTGGCCCTTTCCCCCCTTATGTCGCATCCTTATATGTTGTATGCCTTTAGGCCTTGGCTCTCCATGAACGGATGGAGTCGCTAATGCTGGAAGCCGTCTGGCGCGAGCGAGCGTCGACGAAATCGAATGATCGGAAGGAGCGACAACATGCGGAAGCCGTGGCAAAGATCGTGGCGGAGCTCGAGACCGCCAAAACGGAGCTCGCAAGGGAGAAGACCTCGAGGGAGCAGGCTGAGCGATTGGCCGTTGCCTTCACTACCGAGATCAGAGCGCTCGAGGGGGCGGCGGCGGATCGAGATGTGGAACTGGAGGCGACCCGAGGCAAGCTGTCTGAGTGCGAGGCCGCGCGCCAGGAGGCACTTCACGAGAGCGAGTCTTTTTTGTCGGAGATGCGAGTGGTGGTCGGAGAACGCGACGAGATTGCGCGCTCCAAGGCCCGTGCCGAGGAGGACTAGGAGGTCGCTCTATACGAAGCTCGCCATGCCACAAAGGTGCGGGTACGAGATGCTACGATCGCGGAGAATGGGTCGAGCGAGGTCACATTCGCATTCTTCGACGCAACTTTCCACCCGTTCGAGGATGACATGGATCCTGACGACCTCGCAGACCGTCTTCCAGGTGACACCACTCATTCTTTCGTCGGCACATCGCCTTCGCATGCGGTGGCACCCTCTCCTGCCGACGAGGATCGCGTCGACCTCGGCTCTGATTAGATTTTTTTTCCCCAAGCTTTTGGTTTTGCTGCGCCCTTTGTTTAACGCTTTCGTATTTTGATTCAGTTTACAGACTTTTCCCGGATATTTCCTTCGTCTGTATTTTTGCGGTGTTCGCTTTTTATTTAAAGCTCTTTCTTTGTATACCCGCGTGATTGTTGCTTTTGCTCGATTCTTATGTTGTCAATGGCCGTGGGCTTACGATTCATTCCCTTACTTGGGGGACCGATAGCAATCAAGGTCTTCTGTCGCCGTCAATGATCCGTAGGACCCATGACCCATGCAATCGGGGAAGTTGGTGGTATGTCACTCGCTTTATGCGGTCGATGGTGGGAGATCTTGCTAGGCCACTCGTCCAGGTAACCTCGAGGGTATTTGGATTTTTAGGGTTGGTAGCCGTCTCACCTACTTGCACCTCACTTACATGGTGACACCCGGGCTCGCTTTCTTCAGCATAGGCATTTTTTCCGCGACCGTGTTTTGAGCACTTTGTCCGTGAGCTTTCATCGATGGCCTACCGGCTTACGATTCTGCTCTACGGAGGGTGGGGAATCCCGAGATTTGGCTCGATCGATGACCTGTCGGTTTACGATTGAGATCGATGACCTGTCGGTTTATGATTACCGTTTTCTGGCGCCGCGCGCATTCATCTCAAAGGTATTCGAGTATCGTCTTAGGACCGGGTCCGGCGTTTTCCGACTTTCCTCGGTTCCATGGACGACCGGATGCAAGGCTGTGGCCTTGTTACCATTTTTGCAGAATTTCTCCGTCCACGGGGTTGACGCCTCGTGGTATTTTCTTTTGGGTTTAGATTTTCCCGATGTACAAGGCCGTGTTGGCTCTTTGTCGTCGGTTCACCCTAGTCCCCAAGTTTCATGAATTTTGGTCCGGATACGAGAAAATTTTAGAAACGTTTTAGATTGGGAAGCGATAAATGATGACACAATACGATTTTTTATTCGATGCTCAAACAGTTACATATATTGAATTACGATAGTTGTGGTATTGGTTTACGTTGAGCGCGTTATTGCTGCCTTTATTGGTAGTACTTCTTCAGGTGCTCGGTGTTTCATGGGTGGGTGAATCTGAGGTCATCCATGTTCTCGAGTTCGTATGTGCCATTGTGAATGGCCTTTCGAACTCGGTATGGTCCTTCCCATGTCGGACCCAGGACGCCGGCGCCTTGGACTTTGGTGTTAGGGAACACCTTTCTCAGTACCAGGCTCCCATTCGCAAAGCTTCATAGCTTGACCTTCGAGTTGTAGTATCGCTCGACCTTCATTTTTTGAGCGGCGAGACGGGTGAGTGCGTCGTACCTTTTCTCGTCGATTAGGTCGAGCCATGCCTGCATTGCTTCCTCGTTTTCTTCTTCGCAGAAGGTCTCAAACGAAACATGGGGAGCGTGGTCTCTATCGGGACCACCGCTTCGACCCCGAAGTTAAGGGCGAATGGGGTCTCGCCCGTTGCGTTCCGAGATGTGGTGCGATAAGCCCACAACACGAATGGCAATTTGTCCGCCCAGGCACCCTTCCGAGCCTCCAACTTTTTTATTTCTTTTCAAATTTTCCTTTATTGTGCGGTTGACTGCTTCCACTTGGACATTGGCTTGGGGTTGCCTCGGGGAGGAATAAGTCTTGCTTATCCCGAGCTGCTCGCAGATCTCGCGCAGGCGGGCGTTGTTGAACTACCGGCCGTTGTCCGTCACGATAGATTCTGGAATCCCATGGCGGCATATGATGTTCTTCCAGATGAAGCTTGTTGTGTTTGCTTCTGTGATTCTTGCCAACGGTTCCGCCTCAACCCATTTTGTGAAGTAGTCGATCGCCACTATGGCGAATCAGAGTTGCCTTGGCACCATGGGGAGTTCGCCGATTTGATCGATTCCCCATTTGGCGAATGGGCGATGACGGGGCAGAGTGGGGCCAGAGGCTGTCTAGGTACATGTCCAAACTTTTGACATTTTCCGCATCGCAGGGCCCAATCGTGTGCATCCCTCTTTAAGGTTGGCCAGAAATAGCCAAACCTTAAGAGCTTTAGCGCCATTGACTGTCTCGCGACATGGTTTCCGCACAGTCCCTCGTGCACCTCGATCATTCCCCGCTTCGCTTCACTCTCGTGAAGGCAGCGTAGGAGTGACATTGAAAAGCCCTGCTTGTACATCACGTCTCCTCGCATGGTGTATCTCGACGCTAAGTTTTTTAGTTTTCGGTCGTCGTCGCGACTTTCGGGAAATTTTCCATTTGCAATATACTACTGTCAAGGGAGTCATCCAAGATGGGGTCGGAGAGTCGCTGACCATCCCTACGTCGCTCCTGGATACGTAAGGGCGAGTCAAGACTTCAATCGGGACGCTTCCATCTTCCTCCTCGTTGATTCCTGAGGCGAGGCGTGCTAGAGTGTCGGCCTCGCCGTTCTCCTCTTGAGGGATTTGCATGATCTCGACCCGTGCTATCGCTTCTAGGTTTTTGAGAGTTTTGGCCAAATAAGCAATCATATTTGGCTATTTGGCAACGTATTCACCTTTTACCTAGTTCACTATCAATTGCGAGTCACAAAAGATGTGCAGGTTTTCGACCTCGAGCCGGTGAGCTAGCTCCAAACTGACTATTAGGGTTTTGTATTCGGCCTCGTTGTTAGAGGCCTTGAATTCGAAGCGGATGGCGTATTTTAGTTTCTCCCCGTCGGGGTTAGTTAAAACCACTCCAGCGCCAGCCCCACGGGCATTGGATGCGTCGTCGACGTACATGGACCATACCAGACTTGTCGGGTCCATGTCTCGCTTCTTCGAGGGATCCGGTGGGGTTTCAGCCCGTATCGACCTCGATTTCCTTCGGTGCGAATTATTCCACAAAATCGGCTAGGGCCTGGCCCTTGATTGCAGCTCGGGGCTGGAATTTTATCCCGTGTTCGCTGAGTTCCTGCGACCAGATGGCCATCCTTGTCGAGGAGCCTCGCTGTAAAACTTTCTCAATTGGGTGCCCTGTGCGCACGACCACTTGATGCGCCTGGAAATATGGGCGCAACTTTTGTGCACTCATGACCAACGCCAGTGACAGTTTCTCGATCTCTGGATATCGCGTCTCGGCGTCCAGGAGAGATTTGCTGACATAGTAGACTGGCTGTTGGCGCTGGCCTTCCTCCCCTATGAGGACTGCGCTCATGGCCCTGTCTGACACTGCGAGGTACAATATGAGGACCTCGTGGTTGATGGGGTTTCCCAAGAATGGGGGAGTCGCGAGGTATGACTTCATCTCGCTGAACGCCCTTTCGCATTCCGGGGTCCACTCGAACCCGTCCTTCTTCAAAGATTGGAAGAAAGGGTGACACCGGTCTGTAGCCTTGGAGACAAATCTGGCCAGAGCCGCGATTCTTCCGGCCAAGCTTTGAACCTCCTTTGGCTTCTGGGGGGATCTCATCTCGAGGATGGCCGTGATATTTTCGGGGTTGGCCTCGATCGCCCTCTTGCTTACCATGTAACTGAGGAATTTCCGCGATTCAACTCCGAACGTACACTTGATGGGATTTAGTTTCATTTCGTACTTGCGGAGGATTGTGAACATGGTTTTGAGGCCATGGACGTGGTCGGGAGCCAGTCGGGTCTTTATCACCATATCGTCTACGTAGACCTCCGTAGTCTTGCCGATCTGATCGGCAAACATACGATTGACCAATCACTAGTAGGTGGGCCCGACATTTTTTAGGCCGAACGGCATCACCATGTAGCAGTAGAGACCCTTGTTTGTCACAAAGGTCCTTTTTAACTGGTCGTCTTCATGCATCCGGATCTGGTTGTAGCCCGAATAGGCATCCATGAATCTGAGCAACTTGTGGCCCGCTGTCGCGTCCACGAGCTGCTCTATCCGGGGTAGGGGGAAACTATCCTTAGGGCAAACTTTGTAAGATCTTTATAATATATGCAAATGTGCCACTTCCCATTGGGTTTTTTCACCATCACCACATTCGACACCCACTTGGGGTGTTCCGCCTCTCTTATGAAGTCGGCGGCGAGAAGTTTCTCAACTTCCTCTCCTATGGCGAGATATCTTTCCACGTTGAATGCCCTTCTGGGCTTCACCCTCCTGGGTATGTTATGGTCGTCGTTCAGGCGATGTACCATAATCTTCGGGTCGATGCCCGGCATGTCTGCGTGTGTCCGCACGAAGACGTCTTTGTGCTCCCCGAGGAAGGAAGCCATCAATTCTCGCCATTCAGCGGAGAGTTGGGCGCCATTCAGCAAGGTGACCGTGACGAGGACGTCGGTGGTCTCCACGCGTCGACGTTCAATTTCGTCGCGCTGGTCCAACTCGCCGAAGATCCCTCCTTCGTCGGGTTTGCATGGGAGCTCGTGGTTAAGTTGATAAGTCGTGCAAACCTCCTTTTTTCCCTCAGGCTTGGCGGCCTTTTCACTGGCGGCGTGTACGTGGCACGACCGTGCCATAGCTTGGTCCCCCATCATGCATGCGATTCCTCTCTCAGTGGTGAATTTCATCATGAGATGGTATATGTAGGTAATGGCCTTGAGACCGACTAGGGTCGGTCGGCCGATTATCATGTTTTAAGTTGTCGGTTCGTTGACGATTAGGAACGTCAAGATCCGAGTTACCACCGCACTACCTTGGGTTCCGAAGGTGACAGGAAGATCGATTGATCATTCCGTCCATACCTTTTCCGCGGAAAAGCCATAGAGGGGGGTTCGTATTGGGGCGAGCTTAACTCTATCGAGTTTCATTTGCTCGAGCGCCGACTTAAACACAATGTCCACCGCGCTCCCATTTTCAATCAAGATTCGTCGAACCTTGTTGTTAGATACGGTCGCAGATACGACGAGTGCGTCGTTATGTGGGTGGAGGATCCGCTTTGCTTCCTCTTCGGTGAAGCGGATGTCTTCAAAGGGAGTAGGCGGGGGAGCGACGTAGGTGAGGTTAATGCCGTTTTTGACCCTCTCATTGGTCGATACCCTCAGATTCTTCTTCCTTTGGTTGCTCGACTCGCCACAGTCGAGTCCCCCGGTGATCGTTCTCACGATGTTCATCTCGGAAGCTTCGGGCTCGTCGCTGACGGTGGCGACCGCCACGGCCTTATATTTGGCAAGGCCTCTGCTTTGGGATTGCAGGTGATCTTCCGGGTGTTGGGATTGGTGCCCACAAAGGAGATATTAGACATTGAAATACTTTATGTATTTATATTTTTGCTGAAACATTGATATTAATAAATGTTCATTCTTTTGAAGATTGTGTTTAGTTATGTTTAAGCTATGCTCTGAAACTGTCATCAACGAAAAGGGTGTTGAGTACAGACTTGACAAGATAACCCCTTGTGACAAGTTTGAAACATTTGTTCGCAATCTAAAGATCTATAGAGCAATCGAGTCTTAGTAATGATTGCTAGCATGAATCATGATATCTCATCTTGTGATATAGAGAGTTGTGACTCTATGACTCATACTTGGTATCTTATAGAAGATACTGAACAAGACCTGTGACACTTAGAAACTCGAGACAAAACTGTTTACACACTCGAGGCTTCAAGTTCACAACTGAAGGAGTATTATGATACTTACCTTAATCTTGAAGTGAATATGTAATTGACATTGCACTTTGTGACATTTGATTCGTCAATGGGCAATGACTAAGTTTTAGTTGCATCTGACCCGACTGTTGGTGTCACAAGGATGTGATGTTGGGTTACATGATTCACACATATGGAATTCATGTAATAACAATGCAAATGCATTAGTATCACACTATGCTTTGTTATGAGAGTGCGAATTAATAAAACTGGCCAGGTATTCATTGAATGAGTTCATTCTTTGATTAAATCGTGTGACATGTAAAGACATCTCACTTTATGTTTTTCTCATTCACAAATAACAAATGAGTTAGTGAAATAATAATTCGTGTGGTAAAACAGTAATCTTACATCCCCCTTAGTTACTGATACACATGAAGGGTAATATTGTAATATACTCCGTGGATCGTGTGAGAAAGTGTTTCATCACATCAAACATAAAAGATACGCATATGAACAGAGAGAGTGTCAATATTGGTCCTTTAGTGGAATCAACCAATATTAAGAATTAAAAGACGGAAAAGGTTTGTGAACTTTTGTGTCCGATCTTTATTCTAAAGCTTCGTTCATGTGGGTCCATAAGGTCTCAATGATAGACACTTGGAAGAGATTAAAAGAACTGTTAACAGTTGGTTTGCTCATTAAGTATAAATTGTGATTTATACCGAGAAAATTATTTTCTTAAAACTCAATAAATAACTAGTTATTTATTTTGTTCATTGAATTACAAAATGTTATCATATTGATGATGACATTCCCGAGTGATTAAATATGTTAGAAGAAGAAAATAAATTATTTCTCATTTCGTACTTATTCGATAACTATGAAATATATTTAATGATGTGTCATTAAATAATAATGAGAGTTCTAAATTTATTTTAGAAATTAAATCAAATATGTTTAGGAATAAAATCAAAGGATTTGGACGAGTAGGAGGAGAGGGATTGGCCGAATTCCCTAAGTGAATAGGGTCATGGGTTTGACCCAGCTTAAGCCCATTTATAACTGTATAAATAAGGCTAAACAAATCCTAATAACTTAATCCTAACCCTAGTTAATTTTCGGCAAACTCTCTCTCTCTCTCTCTCCCTTGAGATACTCGGCCGAAACTCCCAACAAAGATCAAAAAGGAAATTGTTTTCTAATCTTCATCCTTTGATTCCTAATTGTTCTTGAGAGCCCACACTATTTATCTCAATAATTTCCTTGTGTATTATTTTTCATTCATCACTTGTGGTGTTTGGAATAGTTTTGTGAATTGTTTAGAGTTTTTAGAATTGTTTTAAAAGCTTTCAGCAAGTCAAAAACGTCCCTAGGACGTCCTCCGTGCATTCCGGCGACCTCCCAGCCTCCAGCACTTCAATCCGGCGAAGGGGCTCCTGTCAGGCGAGGCCAATCCGGCGAAGGGGCTCCTGTAAGGCGAGGCGCTCCAGTCCGGCGAAGGATTCCCAACGATCCATTCCGACGAGCAGGTCCAGCGTCTAGTCCGGCGAAGTCCCTCATCCAGTCAGGCGAGGCTTCTAGCGTCCAATCCGGAGAAGGATCCCAGCGAGGCTCCTGTCCGGCGAGGGCGATCAGCGAGGCGAATCTGGCGAGGCGTCCCAGGATCTCCATTCCGGCGACTAGCGACCGGTCAGGCGACCAGGTCCATTCCGGCGAGCACCTCCATTCTGGCAAAGGCGTTTTCCAGCATTCTGGCGAGCGTTTTTCGGCATTTCGGACGTGACGTGGCATTCGACGATAGCTAGTAACTTCGAGGTTGTTTACAACCTTTAATGTGAGTAATTTCTCAATTAAATAATTAACTATAATTTATATAAATTTTATATAAGTTGTTAGTTAAATTTATTTGTTTGAGCATGTGTATTGTAAATTGTTTATGATCACTTGATAAATTTTAATGCCTTAGGTTGTTAAATATATTAAAATTAGTTTTAATATATTAGATCTAATTATAATTTTCCGCCACATAGGATGTGTATTATGATTAATATTATTTAAATTGTTAAATAAATTCCATCACCGGGACTGTCACCCCGACTGCCCTTGTGACAAACTCTTTGAGTTTGCCATCCTGAATCAGGGCTTCTATCAGCCGCTTCATTTGGTAGCAATCGGAGGTCACATGTGTGTGATCTTGATGGTACTCGCAGTATTTGCTCTTGTCCCGCGTTGCAGAACCTTTCTTCAACAATGCCGGGGATCCGAGATTGTCTCAATGAAGAGCTAAGATTCGGGCCGGAGACGCATTGAGTGGGGTGAGAGCTTTTCCCGGAATTGGTCGGCAAAAGGCCTTCTCAACCTCGGCGGGGGGTCGTCGTTAGTGGTGTGGTTGTTCCTCCCCCGCTTTCCCCGAGCTTCGGGGCGGTCGTTTGGGCGAGAATTCTCACCCCTCCAGACCATTATATGGTCGAGAACCTCCCAAACCTGCCTCACGTAACTCGATGATCTGATTATGGAGTCCTGAATCATCGTGATCACCTCGAGCCCGTTTGTGGCTCCTATACCCGGTCCTACTGGCGTGGGAACCTGACGCTCATTAGACCCCTTGTCCATGGCGTTTGGAGGAGGGTTCCCGAGGGTGGTGGCCCCGGCAATTGCCCGGCGGGCGTTCAACTTCCTCCTTAGGTCCTCCCCATGAGGATCCCTTCGCGAGTTAAGGCGGGTTTGCAAATCTTCCCCGACGGAGTGCGAGGGTCTAGCCGGCTGAGGGTGACCTTCGCCGCGGGTCTTGCGGCTGTCTACGCCGGCGTCTCCCCTTCTGGAAGACGCACGACGCCCACGCCGAGATCGTCTGATGTGGGAGTCATTGTTGGCCATTCGCGCCCGAGGGTTGCTCAAACCCTCGTGTCGCTAGCTTGCTTGGGCTCGCCCCGCCGATGGGCCAAATGGAGCGCCGCTCGCATTTGCCACCGGCGAGAGGGTGAATGTTTGGCTCGTATCCATCTCCGGGATTATGTCGCCTTCGACGTAATTTTCGTCCCGGGTCGAACTTCCCTTTTCCTCGTACCGGAGGAGGTTCACGAGAAAACCTTTGTCCACCCATGGCTGTGCCAATAGCTCCACAAGGCGGCGGATGGTTTCGTCTCTCAGGCCTCCTTCGCTATCACGAGGGGCAGAGGCGACGTTCCCGGAACTCCTTATCGTAGGCTGTCGCCTGGTCCCTCGGTGGGGGAGTTGCCGGAACTCATATGGTGAGCTAGCGGCTCGAACGACGGGATTATTTGATCGGGCAGCGTCAGAAGCTTCCGGAACATCACTCATCTTCGTTAGTGGATCAGAGGAGAGAAGTAAAAGAGTGATGTAGATAAGAGGAATCCAAGGTCGGACGTTTCCCCTCCTTCTAGCCCCAAAATGTTGTCTCTGAAATTTGGACAACGTTCAGAGACCTAAGCGGTTAAATCCTCGCTCAGGGCGAGTGACCCTTGCTTCGGTCTTAGCGTGTCCGATCCGGTGTCCCGGATCGTCTCTTAGTTGTTGTGTGGTCTTTTGGGTCATTCTGCTATCTGAAAAGAGTAAACAGACGTGAACTAAGAAGGAAAATCAGAGGGGGGTCCTCAGTTTACCTCTCCGACGCTCAACATTAGTGTAATGTGTGTGGAGTTTGTAGGATGACGAGGAGGAATCGACAAGGCTGAGATGAAACGGAGACTAAAGAGTCAACCTCGTTTCAGGACTCGAGCCTAGGATCTTATGGAGAATTCTTAAGAGGGAATTCTTTAGGTGGAATGTTCGTTACCTTCCAGGGGAGGTGGCTTTGGCTATTTATAGCCGAAGTGGTTGTTGTAGACGCCAAGGGCGTGTCAGGGCCGGCCAAGGTGGGCTAGAGCCGGCCAGCACGTCGGGGGAGCTTGCGGCACCTCCCGATGGTCGGATTTATCGGCTCCGAGAGAGTCTTCGGGGACGATATCTATGTATCTTGTGTCGTCGAAGAACCGACGACAACAATTAAATTTTCTTTTTCATTGAAATTTATTATAATCTATCAAAATTCAGCGGAAGTCATCGGAAAAAATGAATTACATTGAAATTCATCATGAGAAATCGAGTTTTAAAATTGTTTATTTCTAAAGCTTTACTTAAATTATTAAATAATTTCGAAAAACAAATCTAAAATAAGTTTTAAAAAAATCATTCAAAATATACTCAAAATGAAAATAAAGAGAAAAGTTTATTTCTCATTTTCGATAAAAGAGGAAAGAGAACGGAGAAAAAAAAACAAGAAACGAGCTTATTTTATTCGACATGTATTTTTTTTATCTAAAAATAGTCAAAAGCCCATTTTCAGACAAATTAAGAAATTTAAATTTGATATTTTCAACACATTTGAATGTAAAATATGAAAATTATCTTTTGCTTTGAGTTACAATTTACCTCTAATGCACCATAACTCGAATTTTATGAGCATGCATCTTCCACCATAGTTTTACCCGTGTGGATATCTCATGAGTGAGGCCAACCCAATTGTTGTTAAGGCGTTAAGAGAAACATGAAAAAGAAGATTTACAAAATAAAAAAGTGAGTATATCAATTTTTTTGTAACAACTTTTTTAAGAATGGTTTACTAAATTAAAAAAGTATGAAAAATTGCATATCAAAATTTTTTTGAACATGCGTTTACAACTTGTACATTTTCGATCCAAATTACAAAATTTACCTGTGAGAATGATTCGAGGTCGGATACCTGCAAAATAGAAAATATACTCGCACAACGATATATATGGCTATGTGGCTCTAGTCTAGTAAGTTCATTCGACAATAAATAAAAAAGTGAGACAAAGAATTTTACCCAAGTTCGGACCAAAATATCATACATCTTGCTTGAGAAGTTGTTCCACTAATAAATAAAAATTCAAGATTATAAAATTATAAGCACTCTACACTTCATCAAATGGTTCCACTAATAAATAATAATTCTGAGATTATAAAAATATCAAGCCGTCTACACTTCATCTTTTCTCTAAAGATTTTTCTCTCTTGTTTATTATAGGTTGTTTTCCCCTTCACCCAATCTTGCTTTCTCCCTCTTCGTATTTTCTCTCGATTCGTGTTTCAAAACAGCAACAACTTTTATATTAAAAATACAAAAGAAAAGAATAAAGATGTGGCGGATATTTAAACCCAGTCATAATAAATTTACACGTTGGCTTGATTCTTTAAAAAATCGAGATAGAACCACTCCCCCTGACCTCCTCTAGTCACTCAACTTTGCGACGTTGATCAAGTCGCAATAATGGAAAAAATTGATCCTTGTCACTGTCTTTGTAGTTATATCCTTCGGATTTTTGTCAACGTGCACTTTTTGAACAATTAAGGACTCCACAGCGACCACATCTTCAATGAAGTGTAGCTTCATGTCGATGTGCTTCGCTCTCTCATAGTATTTGAGTTGGTCAAGTGTATCGCACTTTGATTATCAAAAAACTACTCTACCTTATTTAGTGCAATCCCGAGTTCACCAATCAACCCCTTCAACCAAAGATATTCCTCCATACCTTCTGTGGCGGCGATGCACTCAGTATCTGTCGTAGAAAGTGAGACTACCAGTTATAATTGCACCTTCCAACTCACATAACAACCAAACAAAGTGAAATACCTGGTCAACGACCTCCTCTTGTGCAACTCACCCGCAAAGTTCGCATCAACATAGTCTATCAACATTGCTTCACCTTCATTCACCCGTTTAAAGAGTAAACCAAAATCTGAAGTTCTGTTTATGAACCGCAGAACCCACTTCGTCGCCTTCAACTGTTATTTGCGCGGATTGTCCATATATCGGTTCACAAGGCTAGTTGCGTATACTAAAACCTAATTGTGTGCACAACATGGAAGACATGAGACTCCAAACAACACTTGCATAAGGAATCCGCCCGATTCTCGACTATCCTCGGTCTTCGGAGACATACTCGCAAAAAGTTTGAAATGAGACGCCAACTGCTTTTGAATAGATTTCGCCTCGGACATCCTGAAATTAGCCACCACCTTTTAAAGATAACCACATTGACATACAAATAGTTCAACGTGTGTCATATCTTGTGTTATTTCCACCCCAAAATTTTCTTGTGTGCTCCCATGTCCTTTATTTCAAACTCACATCCCAAAAGTCGTTTCACGTTATAGATCTCGCTCTTGTCCTTCAACGCTATCAAAATGTTATCAACATATAGCAACAAGATTTTTTCATAACCATCAACCCACTTAACATATACGCAACTATCAGAATTTTTTCATGAGAATCCATTCTGTATCTTGAATTCGTCAAACCTCATGTCCCATACTTCTAGCATATAGCACATCGCAATGTCATAGTGGAATATAAAACATTGACGAGTTTGTACGTTATTTGGCCCGCACACATGTGAAAAGAATAGACGCATCAAGTTATCTTTAAGTTTATCCACTATTGCACACTTAATAAAATAGAAGACTAATTGTTCATGTTGGACTTAAAGTTTGTGTCTAGTATATGTCTGATACCAAAAATAATTCGGGTCCAGGAACATAGCTACTTCCAATAAGCTCGATGTACACATTTGTCTTGGTTCTCAAAGTAAGGGGAATTAGCCTGACTCAGTAAAGATCCATAATTTCACTCCTGAAGACTAAGAGAAAACGCGTTTATTGCTTCATAACTATGCATTCAGTAATAGTCCTAAATGCCAAGTGCTCTCAATTAAGGACGTTTCTCAAAAAGCTTGGAGCTCGTCAATGATTATGTACCTATAAATAAAATATTTCTAGGCTTCCTATAAGCACGTGAAATTTGTTTCCGTTTTTTAGAATAATCTAGTTATACAAGCGTTCTTCATATTATGTTTCGAGCTACTCTTGTGATATCATTTTGAGCTCATACTTATGATTTTTTACCTTCTAAAACTATATTTATCTTGTTACGAACTCTGATACTCAGTTTTAATAATTTTAATTATATCCTTTCTCATCGCAAATTATTAAGACTAATTTTTAAGGTTATTTGTCATTTTGACAATTACTATTGTCTAGTTTAAAGAAAATTATTATAATTCTTTTACGTGAGCCAAATTCCTTACGACGTTGAGTTTGGCCGAATTCTAGACATATGGAAGGGGCAACTACATGCTTACTTATTTTTTTAAGACAATTCTTAAAATACCCATTGTAGAATTAATATTGCACAAATAATGAAATTAATTTCATAATGCCTCAAACGACAGTCCTTTAGTGGAATCGACTAATATTAAGAATTAAGAGTCGGAAAAAGTTTTTGAAATTTTGAGTCCGAACTTTATTCTAAATGTTCATACATGTGGTTCCATAAGGTCTCAAAAATAGACTCTCAGACGAGGTTAAGTTAACTAGAACATTTGATTTTCTCATTTAATGTAGATTGTGATTTACACTAAGAAAATTATTTTCTAAGCAATTAAATAAATAATTGGTTATTTATTAATACATTGATTTAATGAATCATATTGTATAATTATGTTGATAATAATACAATTTTGAGATTCAAATAAATAAAAGATGAAACTAAATATTTTGTCGTTGCGTACTTTTTTACATAGTATGAACTGAATTAATGACATGTCATTAAATAAATGGGATATTCTAATTTAAATAAATTTATTTTAGAAATAAATCTAATAAATTTGGAGTATAATATTAATAGTATGGCCGACCATATATAGTGATATATTGGCTGGAATATTAATTAATCTCATTTAAAAAGGCTTACGGGCTTAGGTTTGACTAACAGGCTATTATTAGATCCTAACTTAAGCCCTATCCCTAATAAGACCTAAGGATCTTGGCCAAGACTCCCCTTTGACCTTGAGAGAATCGGCCGATCATTCTAGAGAGAGAAAGAGAGGAAATTTGTTTCCCGACAACCTTCTTTGAGTTTTTCCTTCTCCCGTTGTTCACAAAAAGAGCCCACCCTCCTGATCTCCCAAAAATCCCAGAGATATATCATTAACTCTCACTTGTGGTTGTTTGAGTGAATATTGATACATAGGGCCGGCCATATACATCAAAGGAGTGACGACAAATTTTTCTTCCCCTTGCGCGCACGTGGGGTTGCACTCGGCCAAAGGAGAACTTTTTTTTGTGCGTCCGCGAGGCAGCTCGGGTTCCAGCATCTCTCCGAATATTAAAGGGGTGTGACACATAACCGGTTCTAGGTTCACTCGGCTAAGGTAAAGACGTGTGACGCAGATCCTCTTTGGAGCTAAAGGACGCGGATCAAAGTGATTGTGGAGTTGTCTCTCGGCCAAGTGACTGAATTCACATTCGGGGATCGATTCTCGCATACGAAAGACGGAGAGGAGACACAAGAAGTTTTCAACGACAACCGTATGTTTACTTCTAACAAATTGGATATGCGAATGATAATTGTTATAGGTTGCTAGTGTCCATGATTTGTTTTGTTGATATGTTTAGATATTTATCGACATGTAGGGTTGTTTTTAATGCCATGGTTATATAATATGTTACGAAATGAGTTTCACATATTAGGATTGAAATTATGAATTTCCGCCATATTTAGATATGTTTTAGAATTTAATAGGTTAATTGTAACCAATTTCCAACAATGTCTATAGCCTTAACATTGAGCTCATACCTTATTGCAAATGACTATGTTTGAGACATAATGGAACGAGCTTGTCGTTTCTAAATTAAATATTTAGAAACAGTTAGTGTAGTCAATTTACTTGTGTCATAATGAGGTATAGTATTATAACAGTAATGACTCTATTCATGACACGTGTTTAGGAGCTACACATATCGATCATTCTAAAAATATCGATTATAACAAACACTACTACAAATGTTGGATCCCACAACGGGCCTGCCACAACGCTTACAATAAGTATTGTGGGAAATAGGGTTCCCAAAATGTTTATTTTTAAGCGTTGTGGAAATCAGTAATCCTACAACGTTTGTCTTTAACTATTGTGGGAAGACTGATTTTCCACAACGTTAATCCACAAACCTTGTGAGATGTTTTATTTCCACAACACTAACGCTAATTGTTGTCGCTGAAATTTGGACAACATTTAGAGACCTCGACAGTCAGATCTTCACTCGGGAGCGTGTCGAATCCGGTGTCCCGAATCGTCTCTTAGCTGTCGTTGGGTCTTCGAGTTCTTCGAGTGCCTGAAATAGACGAATAGACGTGAATTAAGAAGGGAAAAATAGAGGGGGGGGGGGGTCCACTGTTTACTTGTTCGACGCTCAACATTAGTATAATGTGGGTGGAGTTATAGGATGACGAGGAGGGATCGACGAGACCGAGTGAAACGGGGATACTTGGATCGCGGCATTTTGGGGCCCGGGTCTCAAAATGTTAGGGAGAATTATTCCTATCGGAAGAGAATTCTCGTGTTTAGAGGGATAGAGTGAGTGAGAGAGAGAGAGAGAAAGAGAGATTTCCTTAGGAAATGACTATGTACCTTGAGTTTGGGATTAGTGGGGCTATTTATAGCCTTAGTAGAGGCCTAGGGACCGTCCATGGAGAGCCAAGGTGGGCCAGGAAGAGCTAAGGTCGGCCAGGGAGAGCTAGGGCCAGGCAGGGAGAGCCAGAGTCGGCCATGGAGACCCAGGGATGGCCAGGGAGAGCCAGGGCCGGCCAGAGAGAGCTAGGGTCATCCAGTGAGAGCCAGGGTCAGCAGGGAGAGCCATTGGCGGCCAAGGAGAGCCAGAGTTGGCCAGGGCGAGCCAGGGTTGTCTAGGTAGAGCCAGGAGAGGCCAGGGAGAGTAAGAGTTGGCTAGGGAGAGCCAAGGTCGGCCAGGGAGAGCTAGGATTGGCCAGGGCAAGCCAAGGTCGGCCAAGGAGAGCCAGGGTCAAACAGGGACAGCCAGGGTCGGCCAGGGCTTCCATGGTTGCCCTCCTTGCGGCATTGGACGTCTCACAATCCTGAGAGATTATGGGAATGATATATATTGAGTCGTCGCCATAAATCTGATGAAAACATTAGCCCCCCGAGTTCAATGTCGAGCATGTGATCGAAAATGAACTCAAAATCAGGATCCTCCCACTATAATTCAAACCCGACCATTGAGTGTTGTGGTCCCAAAGTTCAGCAAGGTGACCTATGAAGGACTGGCATGCTGCGACTTCATGAGCCAAAGGTCCCTTGTTGTTTTTTGAAGCTTGCGTAGAAGTCGCCCGATCAGAATTGTTGTGCCGTGATGCGTCATAGTATGCATAGCCCTCCGAGTGGGTTCTTTCGCCTTATTTAGGTGCGTGAGTTTTCAGGTGAGAGGCTAACTCGGATGACGCTTCTGGAGCGACGTATATTCATTGAGTTGTCGTTAGGAGCCAACTCGGACTTCGTTTTAGAGCGACGTATTTTCGTCGAGTTGCCATTAGGGGCTACCTCGGACGTTGTTTTGAAGCGACCTATTTTCCTCGAGTTAGCCATTAAGGGCTGACTCGGACGTCGTTTAGTAGCGACGTATTTTCATCGAGTTGCCGTTAGGAGCTAACTCGGAAGTCGTTTAGGAGCGACGTATTTTTGTCGAATTGTTGTTGGAGGCTGACTCGGATGTCGTTTTGGAGCGACATATTTTCATCGAGTTGCAATTAGGGGCTGACTCGGACGTCGCCTTTGGAGCGATGTATTTCATCGAGTTGTCGTTACGAGTTAACTCGGATGTCGTTTAAGAGCGATGTATTTTTGTCGATTTACTTTTACGGGCTGACTCGGACGTCGTTTTGGAGAGACGTATTTTTATCAAGTTGGCGTTAGGATATAACTCAAACGTCGTTTAGGAGCGACGTATTTTCTTCGAGTTACTGTTAGGCGCTGACTCGGACGTCGTTTTGGAGAGACGTATTTTTATCAAGTCAATCAATAGGGGCTGACTCGGACGTCATTTTTGAGCTACGTATTTTCGTCGAGTTGCCGTTAGGAGTTAACTCGGACGTCAATTAGGAGCGATATATTTTCGTCGAGTTATTGTTAGGGGCTGACTTGGACGTCGTTTTGAAGCGTTGTATTTTCATCGAGTTGTCGTTAGGAGCTAACTCGGACGTTGTTCAGGAGCGACGTATTTTCCTCAAGTTCCCGCTAGGGGCTGTCTCGGATGTTCTTTTGGAGCAACATATTTTCATTCAGTTTCCGTTAGGAGCTAAACGGACACCGTTTAGGGGCTACATATTTTCGTGGACTTACTATAAAGGGCTTACTCGGACGTCTTTTTGGAGCGACATATATTCATCGTGTTACCGTTAGGAGCTAACTCAAAGGTCGTTTGGGAGTGACGTATTTTCATCGAGTTGCTGTTAGGGGCTAACTTGGATGTCGTTTTGGAGAGACGTATTTTCATCGAGCCTACCGTTAGGGGCTGACTCGTCATCGTTTTGGAGCGACGTATTTTCATCGAGTTGCCTTTAGAAGCTAAATCGAACGTCGTTTAGGAGAGACATATTTTTGTCGAGTTACCGTTAGGGGTTGACTCGGAGTTCAATTTGGAGCGACGTAATTTCATCGAGTTTCCGTTAGGAAGCTAACTCAGACGTTGTTTAGGAGCGATTTATTTTCGTCGAGTTACCATTAGAGGCTGACTTGGAAGTCGTCTTGGAGCGACGTATTTTCATCGAGTCAGCCGTTAGGGGCTGACTCGACATTGCTTTGGAGCGATGAATTTTCATCGAGTTGCCGTTAGGAGCTACCTCGAACGTCGTTTATGAGCGACTTATTTTTGTCGAGTTACCTTTAAGGGATGACTTGGATGTCGTTTTGTAACGACATATTTTCATCGATTTGCCGTTAGGAGCTTACTCGGAGATCGTTTAGGAGCGACGTATTTTCGACGAGTTAACGTTCGGGCCTGTCTTGGACGTCATTTTGGAATACGACCAGTTGCGAGTCATAGAATGCGTGCACGCGTCTGGCCCCTACAGCTTTAACGAGCTGTAGTCCGGAAATTAGAGCTTCGTACTCGGCTTCGTTGTTGAAGGCAGCGAAGTCGAGCCGAAACGACTGCTCCAATATTTCGCCTTGGGGGGAAATTGCGTGAATTCCGACTCGGATGACGCTTTTGGAGCGACGTTTTTTTATCGAGTTGTCGTTAGGAGCCAACTCGGACGTCATTTTGGAGCGACGCATTTTCATGGACTTGCCGTTTGGAGCTAACTCGGACGTCATTTAGGAGCGACGTATTTTCGACGAGTTACCGTTAGGGCCTGACTTGGAAGTTGTTTTGGAGCGATATATTTTCATCGATTTTCCGTTAGGAGCTTATTCGGAGGTTGTTTAGAAGCAACGTATTTTTGACGAGTTAACGTTCGTTCCTGTCTCGGACGTCATTTTGGAGCGACGTATGTTCATCGAGTCAGCCGTTAGGTGCTGACACAACGTTGTTTTGGACCTACGTATTTTCATCAATTTTCCATTAGGAGCTAACTCGGACATCGTTGAGGAGCGACATATTTTTTTCGAGTTACCGTTTGGGGGTGACTCAGACGTTGTTTAGGAGCAACGTATTTTCTTCGAGTTGTCCTAAGGGGATATCTCGGACATCGTTTTGGAGCGATGTATTTTAATCAAGTAAGCCGTTAGGGGCTGACTCAGATGTCATTTTGGAGCGACGTATTTTCATTATTTTATATGTAGCATACTCAAAATCAATTTTTTTGACAAGTTTGAAAATTTGTGTACATAGTTTAAACTAGTTTATTGCACTTCTAGTTTAAATTTGTTATTGAATGTTTTATATTATGTTGCTTATTTTATATTGTGTTTAATTATTAACATGTTAATATAACACACAATCGAAATCAAAACATACAATTAAAATGTTTCAATAAACCTCTTTCTCTTTACACCTAGATCCGACGTACCTTTTAATTGTTTTTCAAATTCTGGAAAAATTGTTATGGCTCAGTAAATTAGTGATTCTTGAACCAAATTAAAGGTACGGAAGTTAGCTATCCAATGCAATTGGTTTCAGCTCAATCCGACACCGGATGTGTCATTTATGACCAATTAAGTCCGAGGTGCACGGTAGTCTGCGAGTCCAGATTTTTTAATCCGGATTTTGCGACTCCAAGCTTTCTCCCCTCTTCTCAATGCTATCGTGGTTTTCCTACGTTCTCACGCTCAACCACCATGAAGTCGCCTTGAAGTTGTCATGAAGATGAAGATATTAGTTTTAGGAGATTTTTAATCCCAAAAACTTTCTAGTGCAAAAGTGAAGATTTATTAATCTCACACACTTTCCTTAGGAAAAATAAATTAATAGAAAAAGATTCGAGTTTGTTCCTTGTGCCTTAGTGCATTAACACTGCTCTCTCCTCACAAATTTCGATTTTAGGGTTTTTTTTTTAGTGATCTACTCTATCTCTCTTTAGTAATGGAAAAATGTTTCCTATATGTACAAGAGTAGACGTGCCATTTTTCAAAAAATTAAGTGGGAGGGTTGCACTTGTTTGCAATCCAGGATCCCCTTATTTTTCCTAAAACCTAAGTGGGAGGGTTGTACTTATTGTTTGCAACCCGCGATCCCCAACACTAATGTGAAGTGCACATGTCGCCGGACTAAGAGTCACCCTCGTGACCCTCTCTAAAATGAGAGTACTCATAGACGCATTGCTCCTAACATTGCTTTTATAGCTACGTTCAAAAGTGAAACGATGAGACAAGGCCTCCCCTCGGTGGATTGTTTTCAAAGTAGATCTTGTTGAACTAAGTTGTTGGTTACACACTTAGACTCAAACTCTAGTAATCCTCCCTCGAGGCCCTGTGAAAAGTTTTGAGTGATCAAACTTCTTTATAAGGTGGCTAGTCAAAGCATTGATGTATTGACATCATGACTATGCATTAATAATGTGTCATTTACTTATGAAAGGTGACTCTTTGTGGCCTTCCCTCGAAGGAGTAAAGTGTCATTTTGTTCCTAACACCTTTGGATTTATTCTTGTCTAAATAAAATTAAACTTAAAATCATAAACAAAAAGACTAATCATAAATTGTTTCAACAATCGGCAACATGTCTCTAAACACGTTCTCAATCATCATTTCCTCGAATTAACGGGAACGGAAAAACTACGTAAATAAGAAACATAACATAGAAATCGTCCTTACAAAGGACAAGCTCAAATAGGTACTCCCCACCCCATATCCTTTTGAAACGAATGATGATTCGACTCAAGAAGACAAGGACGCCCTAGCGGCCTGAATCCAATAAGATGAGATTGTGAGATGCTATGTTTTAGCATCAATGAACAATATGTTACAACAACATCATCGTGATATTGATTCGGCCTAAACCGTGCTCTTCAATCTCTATGAGATGTTTGAAGGGCAAAAGCGCCACACTATAACAAGCGGTTCGACAGTTTGTGAACTATCGTATGAAAGCTAAGACTCCTGTTAGAGAACACATGATATTGATCATAAGTTATCTCAATGACATGGAAATCTTTGGATCTGAGATTAATGGAGAAATCAAAATAGATATGATCTTCGAAACTCTCCCTGAATCTTTCGATACTTTCAACCTGCACTACTCCATCAATAAGCTAGGGTAAACTGTTACCGAGCTGATGAAGGAGATTCACACCGCTGAGGGACTCTAGCATAAAAATTGTCCTGCCTACCTCAAGGCTAAAGGGAAATGTGTTGTACTGATTATCAACCTTGTTTAGTAGCTGATAATGTATTATTGTGGATTCTTGACTCCACTACTACTAACCAAATTTGTTGTTCATTGAATGAGTTCAGGAAAAGCAAAAGCTTAGAGGATGGCAATTTCTGTTTCAAGTGGGGTGATGGGAGCTTGGTGTCTGCTAAGGCTGTAGGATCTGTGACACTGTCTTTCGAAGACAAAACTTTAAATTTAAATAATGTGTATGTGTTCCTTCCTTTGGGAAAAACTTAATATCTGTAGCTCAAATTGTTGAGTTGAATTATTATTTAAAGTTTATTGATAATGGAATTTGTATTACTTTTTCCAATTCATTTGTTACTGATGCATGTTTAAAGAATGGTTTAAACTATCTTTATCTTACACAACCTTTGCTATTAGACACTGAAATAGATAATGATCTAATTAGGGAACCCAAGAGGATCAAACTTAATGACTCCTCTGATCTAATAAAATCAACACATCTCTGGCACTTAAAACTTGGTCATATTAGTCTAATTAGGATTAAGAGAGTTGTGAGGGATGGTCCACTCAAAGCCTCTGCAATAGCTCACTGCCGACTTGTGAATCCTGTATAGAAGGAAAAATGACCAAACGACCTTTCTCTGATGAAGGTCGAAGAGCCACTGAGCTGCTGGAACTAATACATTCTGATGTATGTGGTCCGCTTAGAATTCAGGCACGGGGAGAATACGAATACTTCGTTACCTTTACCAGTGATTACTCAAGATATGGATTTGTTTATTTGCTCAAACACAAATCCGAAACCTTTAACGTATTTAAGGTTTTTCGGGCTTTAGTGGAAAAGCAAACTGGCAAATAGATCAAAACCCTTCGATCTGATCGAGGTGGTGAGTACTTGTCTGAAGAGTTCGATGACTTTCTTAAAGAAGAAGGTATTGCTTCTCAGCTTACAGCACCTGGCACACCTCAACAAAATGGAGTGTCATAGAGAAGGAATCGAACGTTGATGGATATGGTTAGATCATTGATGAGTTACTTATCACTCCCTAATTTCTTTTGGGGATATGCCCTCGAAACTTCCGCTTATATTCTGAACCAAGTTCCGTCTAAGACGGTCCCTGGTACTCCTTATGAACGATAGACTGGGCATAAAGCTAGTTTAAACCACATCAGAATTTGGGGTTTCCCTGCACATGTGCTAAGGCAAAAGACTAGCAAGTTGGCGAGTAGGTCAAAATTATGTGTATTCATTGGATATCCAAAGGAAACCTAAACTTTCACATTCTATAGTCACGAGGATGACAAAACGTTTGTCAGCACTAATGCTCGTTTCCTTGATGATGACTATATGAAGAATACGAAACCTAGAAGCAAAATTGTGCTTGAACAAAATTTGGGTTTTTGATGCTTCTACCTCATCTGTAAGAACTGTTCTTACCCCAACTGAAACACAACCTAACAATTCAGAACCTCGTCAAGTAGTACTTCGACGTAGTGGGAGGGTTTCTGAAAAGCCCGACAGGTACATGTCTTATGGCGATACTCTCGTAGCCGTTGCTGACATGGATGACCCTGAATCAAACCTTTGGCATGATGCCATGAAAGTTGAAATGCATTCGATGTATGTCAACAAAGTCTGGCAGATGGATGTCAAAACTACCTTTCTGAATGGCAATCTTGACGAGCGCATTTTCATGGCTCAAACAGACGGTTTTGTGGAAAGTGATCAAGAGCACAAGGTTTGGGAATTGCTTTAGTCCATTTATGGATTAAAACAAGCATCTAGATCATGGAATATTTGTTGGGATTGGTGCCCACAAAGGAGATATTAGACATTAAGATACTTTATGTATTTATATTTTGTTGAAACATTGATATTAATAAATGTTCATTCTTTATAAGACTGTGTTTAGTTATGTTTAAGCTATGCTCTGAAACTGTCATCAACGAAAAGGGTGTTAAGTACAGACTTGACAAGATAACCCCTTATGACAAGTTTGAAACCATTTGTTCGCAATCTAAAGATCGATAGAGCAAACGTATCTTATTATTGATTGTTAGCATGAATCATGATATCTCATCTTGTGATATAGAGAGTTGTGACTCTATGATTCATACTGAGTACTTTATAGAAGATACTGAACAAGACCAGTGACACTTAGAAGCTCGAGACAAAACTGTTTACACACTCGAAACTTCAAGTTCACAACTAAAGGAGTATTATGATACTTACCTTAATCCTGAAGTGAATATGTAATTGACATTGCACTTTGTGACATTTGATTCGTCAATGGGCAATGACTAAATTTTAGTTGCATCTGACCCGACTGTTGGTGTCACAAGGATGCAATGTTGGGTTACATGATTGACAGATATGGAATTCAAGTAACAACAATGCAAATGCATTAGTATCACACTATTCTTTGTTATGAGAGTGTGAATGAATAAACCTGGCCAGGTATTCATTGAATGAGTTCATTCTTTGATTAAAACATGTGACATGTACAGACATCTCACTCTATGTTTTTCTCATTCACAAATAACAAAGGAGTTAGTGAAACAATAACTCGAGGGGTAAAACAGTAATTTTACATTCCTCTCAGTTACTGATACACATGAAGGGTAACATCGTAATATACTCCGTGGATCGTATGAGAAATTGTTTCTTCATATCAAACATAAAAGATACGCACATGAACAGAGAGATTATCAATATTGGTCCTTTAGTGGAATCGATCAATATTAAGAATTAAAAGTCGGAAAAAGTTTGTGAACTTTTGTGTCCGTACTTTATTCTAAAGCTTCGTTCATGTGGGTCCATGAGGTCTCAATGATAGACACTTGGAAGAGATTAAAAGAACTTGAAAAGTTGATTTACTCATTAAATATAAATAGTGATTTATATTGGGAAAGTTGTTTTCTTGAAACTCGATAAATAAATAGTTATTTATTTTGTTTATTGAATCACAAGATAACATCATATTGATGATGACATTCTCGAGTGATTAAATATGTTAAAAGAAGAAAACAAATTATTTCTCAATTCGTGCTTATTCGATAACTACGAAATATATTTAATGAAGTGTCATTAAATAATAATGAGAGTTCTAAATTAATTTTAGAAATTAAATCAAATAAATTTAGGAATAAAAATCAAAGACATGGACGAGTAAGGAGAGAGTGTTTTGGCCGGATTCCTTAAGTGAATAGGGTCATGGGTTTGACCCAGCTTAAGCCCATTTATAACCTGTATAAATAAGCTAAGAAAACCCTAATCACCTAGGCCTAACCCTAAGTGATTTTCGGCAACTCTCTCTCCCTTCCCCCTTGTGCAATTCTCGGCCAAAACCCTAAACAAAAGAGAGAAAATTGTTTTCCTCCTTTTCATCTTTGATTCCTAATTGTTCTTGAGAGCCCACACTCTTGATCTCAATATTTTCCTTGTGTAATATTGTTGATTCATCACTTGTGGTGTTTGAATAATTTAGAAAACTGTTTTGGAATTTTTAAAATTGTTTTAAAAAGGTTTCAGCCATCACAAAACACCCTAGGTCGTTTTTCTGTGCATTCCGGCGACCTCCCAGCCTCCAGGAGTCCATTCCGGCGACCCAGATCCAATCCGGCGAGGGCTACCAGTCAGGCGGATCCAATCCGGCGAGACAGAGGCAATCCGGCGAGGCAGATCCTATCCGGCGAGTCTGTCTGTCAGGCGAGGAGATCCAATCCGGCGAGGGCAATCCGGCGAGGGCATTCCGACGAGGGCAATCCGGCGAGGTCATCAGGCGAGGGGTCCCAGTGATCTCCAGTCCGGCGAGAAGTCCCAGTCCGGCGAGGCTCCCAATCCGGCGAGGTCCCTGTCAGGCAGGTCCCTGTGCGGCGACAGACTCCAGTCCGGCGAGGTTCCCAGTCCGGCGAAGTCACCCATTCCGGCAGGCTCCCTGTCAGGCGAGAAATCCCAGTCCGGCGAGGCTTCCAGGGGCTGTGCAATCCGGCGACAGCTTCCATTCCGGCGAGGACGCTGCTGAGCATTCCGACGAGCCTTTTCTCGGGATTTGGGCGTGACGTGGCATTCTGGAGTTAGCTAGCAACGTCATAGTTGTTTACAACTATTTACGTAAGTCTTTCTCAATTAAATAATTATATAAATGTTATATAATTTATTGTTATTTGATTGAGCTTGTGAATTATAAATTGTTTATAATTACTTAATAAATTTTAATGCCTTAGGTTGTTAAATATATTAAAATTAGTTTTAATATATTAGATCTAATTATAATTTTCCGCCACATAGGATGTGTATTATAATTAATATTGTTTAATTGTTAAATAAATTCCAACAATATTAGATTCGATGAAACTGTAAAAGGCTTCGGTTTTGAACAGTTAATAGATGAACCTTGTGTCTATAAATTGATACACGAGGGCAAGGTTGTGTTTCTGGTACTGTATGTCGATGATATACTACTCATTGGTAATGATGTAGGCAAATTATCTGAGGTTAAAATATGGTTAGCTAAGCAGTTTGATATGAAGGATGTAGGGGAAGCTGCGTAAATTTTGGAGATTCAGATATTTCGAGATCGAAAGAACCGGACTCTGTCGCTCTCCCAAGCATCTTATATAGATAAGGTGTTGGATCGATTCGCTATGCAAAACTCCAAGAAGGGCCTAAACCCCTTTAGACATGGAGTCTCACTCTCTAAGAACCAGTCTCCCAAGACTGCACAAGAGATTGAGGACATGAGAAAGATTCCCTATGCTTCACCCGTAGGAAGTCTCATGTATGCTATGCTGTGCACTAGACTGAATATATGTTTCACCGTTGGCGTAGTTAGTCGTTTCCAATCAAATCCTGGACCCGAGCACTGGGTTGCTGTTAAGCATGTTCTTAACTATCTTCGGAGAACTAGGAACTTGATGCTTACGTATTCAGGTACTGACCTAACTATGACGGGGTATACCGATTCCGACTTTTAGGCTATAAGGATTCCAGGAATTCCACTTCAGGATCTGTGTTCATCTTGAATGGTGGATATGTAGTTGGGAGGAATATCAAGGAATCTTGCATTGCTGAATCCACCGTGGAAGCAGAATATGTGGCTGCTTGTGAAGCATCCAAAGAGGCTGTGTGGCTTAGAAAATTCCTTAAGTATTTGGAATTTGTTCCAAATGTGAACGAGCCCATGACACTTTATTGTGATAATAGTTGGGCTGTTGCTAACTCAAAGGAACCTAGAAGCCATAAGAGCTATAAACATATTGAGAGGAAATACCATTTGGTTAGAGAGACCGTGCAGCAGGGAGACGTGGAGGTGAATAAGATCTCAACGGTGGACAAACTTGCAGATCCTTTCACCAAGGCCCTATCCAACAAATCTTCGACCAACATCGGGACGGATTAGGCATGAAGGACTAGTCTCATCTTCTTTGAGTCAAGTGGGAGTTTGTTGGCAGAGATGCCCACAAGAAGATTATTTATTTACATATTGATGTAATATATAAATATTTATAAAGTCCTTATTGTAATTTGCTGATTAAATCAATAAAAGTTGAAACGTTCATTCATTCCTTTTTAGTTTGATTGAAGATTTATGATATTCAATAGTCTTATAGTCCTTAATCAAACCTAACAATGTATGAAGAGACAAATGTAGATTTGCGCGAACAAACTCTTCATGGTTTGACTAAAACGATATATTCGCAATCTAAAGATCAACATAATATTGATCCCAGTATGATTGTTGGAAGAATCTATGATGTCTTGTTACGAGGCATAGAGAGTTAGGAGTTCTGTAGTTCTTCCAGTGTATCTTTCAAAGATACAGAATTGACCAGTGCACCTTTAGAGACAGTAGAAGAACAAACCATTTATCATCTTCTATCTCAAGGTCACTATGTATGAATCACATCATGCTTACCTAAATCCTGAAATGAGACATGTCATTTCATAGCATTAATAATCTCATTTGAGAAAGTCAAATTCTAGATCCATTACGTGATCTAGACAAGGCTTATTCGTAAGATATTAAGTTATGAAGATGTCATGAACCAACTTTGTGAAGTTCTCATAGATATGGAATTCATGTACAAGATTCCTGAGATACAATATATATCACCTCATGCTTTATTACTTGGTTTGTGAATAAATGAACTGCGCAGTATCCAAAATTAAGTAACGACTTTATTTGGATGAAACAATGTGACTTGTTAGCTCCTCGTCAATACATTGTTTCTAACTTATTCACAAGTACTAAAGGAGTTGAGGAAATAATAATTTGAAGGGTAAAATGGTAATTTTATAAATCCCAACTAGTTGATGATATTGATGAAGGGTAAACATAGATATCATTCAATGGATCCACTCAATATAATTTAGTTGAATTTGAGTAGAAAATTAATTAATTTGAACCGAGAGATTCTCAGTGTCAACTCTTTAGTGGAGTCAGTTGACATTAAGCTAATACTCGAAAAAGGTTTGTGAACTTTTGAGTCCGAGTATAGAAGCTCAAGCTTTGTTCATTTGGATCCATAAGGTCACTATTACAGGTCATTAGAGTAGGATTGTTAAACTAAAAGCTAAGTCAAAATAAGTTCAAATGTTGAACTAGACTTTTTCTCGGAAAATGTCTAAAAGGTATTTTTGTCCACATGGACATAGAATGATGTGAATGTCAAAATAAGATTTTGAATATTTTCATATGATGAAAATATAAATTATTTTCTAAAGCCGAAACGTCGTTTAAGACATTATGAAATTAATTTCGTTATTGGTGCAATTAAAATTCTACAATGGGTATTTTAAGAATTGTCTTAAAAGAAATAAGGAAACATCTAGAAGCTCCCCCCTAGGTAGAATTTGGGACAAAGAGTGCATCAAGAAGAGAGTTTTATTTCCCTTTAATTATAAGGATAATTACCCAAAAGGAAAAGGGAAATCAATTTCCTTGAGAAGGAAATAAATAAGGTAAGTGAGGAAACAAATTTTCTCATCGCTTGAGGTGTATGGCCGGCCATCCTAAGAGACAAAGGGGAAGATAAAATCAAATATTGTGTCATGAATAAATTATTCTTTCATGAATGAATAATTGACCTTTATAGATTTTTCCTTCTCCTATAAATAGAGCCTCACATAGAGTTGTGAGAGGTTAAACTTTTGCCTTGTTCTCTTTTGCTCTTCGCCGATTCTCTCTCTCTATCTCTCTGTAGAAAATACTCCTTTTTATTTTGCACCTAGATCCATATTTGATCTAGAGAATTAGCTTATGATCCAAGAATTGTTCTTTGTTCATATTGTTTAATTGTGCCCACACACAAATCCTTCTAAACCTCTATAGACTCTTGTAATAGAAACCTTAGGTTTCTCAAGTTCTCGTTTAGGTTTGAAGGAATCAAGCTATAAGAGAAGATCAACCTTTCCCAAGACGCTTCAAGTTTGAAGACACAAGAAAGGTTAGTATTCAAGTAGATTAAATAATGTTTTTAGTCATAACATGTATATGCACTTTATTTGGGTTAGTAAAAATTGTTTTACTAGTAAAATAAATTTTTATATTCCGCCAATAATGTGTTAATGATAATTTTTTCTTAACCCTAGACTATTCCAACAGTATTTTCATCGAGTTGCCGATACGATCTCACTCGAACGTTGTTTAGGAGCGATATAATTTGATCGAGTTGCCGTTAGGAGCTAACTCGGACGTCATTTTGGACCGACGAATTTTCATCGAGTTGCCGTTAGGAGCAAATTCAGAGCTTGTTAAGGAGCGACATATTTTTGTCGACTTGCTGTTGGGAACTAACTCGGACGTCGTTTTGGAGTTAAGTATTTTAGTCGAGTTGTAGTTTGTAGCTAATTTTGACATCGTTTAGGAACGACGTATTTTGATCGAGTTACCGTTAGGAGGTTACTCAGACATCGTTTTGGGGCGACGTATTTTGATCGTGTTTCCGTTACGAGCTAACTTAAAGGTCGTTTTGGAGCGACGTATTATCATCGAGTTGTCGTTAGGAGCTAACTCGGACGTCGTTTAGGAGCGACATATTTTGATCGAGTTGCCGTTAGGAGCTAACTCGGATGTCGTTTTGGAGCGACGAATATTCATCGAGTTGCAGTTAGGAGCAAATTCAAAGCTCGTTTAGGAGCAACGTATTTTCGTCGACTTGCCAGTGGGAATAACTCGAACAACGTTTTGGAGCGACATATTTTAATCGAGTTGCCATTAGGAGCTAACTAGGACGTCGTTTTGTTGCCATGTATTATCGTCAAGTTGTCCTTAGTAGCTAGCTCGGACGTCGCCTTGGAGTGACGTATTTTCCTCGAGTTGTCGTTTAGGAGCTAACTCCGACGTCGTTTAGGAGCGACGTACTTTCTTCGAGTTACCGTTAGAGGCTGACTCAGACGTTGTTTTGGATAGTCGTATTTTCATCGAGTCAGCCGTTATAACCTAACTTGGAGTTCGTTTAGGAGCGACGTATTTTCATCGACTTGCCGTTAGGAACCAACTTAGACGTCTTTTTGGAGCGACGTATTTTCATCGAGTTGCCAGTAGGATCTAACTCGGATGTTGTTTAGTAGTTAACTCGGACGTTGTTTAGGAGCGACCTATTTTCGTCGAGTTATCGTTAGGGCCTGACTTGGACATCGTTTTGGAGCGACATATTTTCATCGATTTACCGTTAGGAGTGTACACGGAGCTCGTTTAGGAGCGACGTATTGTCGTTGAATTGCCGTTAGGGGTTGTCTCGGACACGATTTGGAGCGACATATTTTCATCGAGTCAGCCGTTAGGGGCTGAATCAACGGCATTTTGGAGTGACCTATTTTCATAGAGTTGCCGTTACGAGCTCACTCGGACGTTGTTTAGGACCGACATATTTTGATCAAGTTGCCGTTAGGAGCTGACTCGATCGTTGTTTTGGAGCGACAAATTTTCATCAAGTTGTCGTTAGCAACAAATTCAAAGCTCGTTTAGGAGCAACATATTTTCGTCGACTTGCCGTTGGGAGCTAACTCGGACGTCGTTTAGGAAAGACGTATTTTCGTCGAGTTGCCGTTAGTAGCTAAAACGGACGTCATTTAGTAGCGACTTATTTATGTCGAGTTACCGCTAGAAGCTAACTTAGAGTTCGTTTAGGAGGGACGAATTTCCTTCGACTTGCCGTTAGGAACTAACTCGGACGTCTTTTTTGAGCGACGTATTTTCATCGAGTTACCGTTAAGAGCTAATTAGGATGTCGTTTAGGAGCGATGTATTTTCGTCGAGTTGCCGTTAGGACCTGACTTGAACGTCGTTTTGGACCAACATATTTTCATCGATTTGTTGTAAGGAGCGTACTCGGAGGTCGTTTAGGAGCGACGTATTTACGTCGAGTTGCCGCAAGGGGTTGTCTCGGACGTCGTTTTGGACCGACGTATTTTCATCGAGTCAGCCATTAGGGGCTAACTCGGACATCGTTTAGGAGCGACGTATTTTTGGCGGGTAATCATTAGGGGTTAACTCGGACGTCGTTTTGGAGTGACGTATGTTGTAATTTAGTTAACAATTAACCTAATTAATTATGAAACATATCTATATATAACAGAAATTCATAATTCAATTTAATATATTAAAAACGTTTTCTAACATATTCATAACCATGTCATTAAATCTAAACTAGCATGTCAATAAATTTATGTACATATCAATAAATTCATTTAAGCATGCAAACAAACAATCTAAATAAATATAATCATTCTACAATACTATATCATTCATATCCAATTCGTTTAAGAGACACTTACATAGGATTTGGATCTGCGAGAGCAAGTCTCGGTGTACGTCCAAGTGATCGGCCGATCCTCTACACCACGCGCGTCAAGGAGATCCTCAAATCCGTCGTGCCTTCGTTCCTCCAGAAGTAGCCGGCCCTGGGGAGAGAAAATCACTCAAACAACCCCAAGTTGATTCAATGATAATACTCAAGGGATTTTAGGAGACAAAGAGGGTGGACTCTTTCGTGGGAACAAGGGAAGAAGGGGAAACTCAAAGAAAAGGAAGGGCTGCCGGGAAACAGTTTTGCTCTCTCTCTTTCTCTCTTAATTTCGGCCAAAACCTCTCAAGCACAAGGGGGAAGAGGTTTGGCTGAGTGTTGGTCGAAATTAAGCTAGGGTTACCAAAGAGAGAGCCTCCTAGAACATCCCATTTATTTAATGACAAGTCATTAATTATTTTCATACTAATCAATGTAGTACGAAACGAGAATATATTTTTTTTCATCTTTTATTTAATTGAATCATCAAATTATATTATTATCAATATAATAACATAATATGATTCGTGAATAAATGTAATAATAAATAACCAGTTATTTAGTTAATTACTCAGAAAATAATTTTCTTAGCGTAAATCACAATTTACGTTGGATGAGGATATTGAACATCTCTAAGTTCATATGCGTTTATATTTCCGTTTGATGTGACAAAACTATTTTTCATACGATCCACGATGTATTTTACGATATTACCCTTTGTGTGTATCATTAACTCAGAGGAATGTAAAATTACCGTTTTACCCCTGAGTTATTATTTCACCAAGTCCTCTGTTATTTGTGAACGAGAAAAACATAAAGTGAAATGTCTCAACATGTCACATGTTTTATTTCAAAAGAATTCTTTATTCGATGAATACCAGGCCTGGTTTATTCGCTCACACTCTCATAACAGAGCATGGTGTGATACTAATGCCTTAGCATTGTTTCAACACAAATTCCATATCTGTGAATCACATGTTTCAACGAAACAGTATTATGACACCAACCGTCGGGTCAATGAAATTTCATTTAGCCATTTCCCATTGACAAATCAAATGCTATAAAGTGTTACAAGAATGCATGTACTCACTTCAGGATTTAGGTAATTACTAAAATACCCCTCGTATGTGAGTTTGAGGTTTTGACTGATTAAACGGTTTTATCTCAAACTTCAAAACTTCACTGGTCTTGTTCAATATCTTCATTAAGATATCAAGAATGAATTACAGAGTCACAACTCTCCATATCACACGATAAGATATCGTTTAATTCATTCTACCAATCATTACTAGGAATCGATTGCCCAATCGATCTTTAGATTGCGAACTATTATTTAAACTAGTCATAAGAAGGTATCTTGTCAAGTCTGTACTTTGCACTTCTTTCATTGATGACAGTTTCAGAGCGTAGACTTAAATGTGTAAACACAATCTTAAATAAGAATGGATATTCAATCTTTATTTCATTTCAAAGCAAAACAAATACAAAAGTATTTAATATCAAAAATCTCCTTTATGGGCATAAATGCAAACAAACTCCCACTTGACTCAGAGGAGATGCGAATGATCTTTTAGTCCTAATCCTTCTAGGTGTCCCTCGAAGACCTTACTGGTTAAAGGCTTCGTGAAGGGATCAGCAAGGTTGTCCAACGTTGAGATCTTCATAACCGTCGCGTCCCCTCTATGAACTATATCTCGTACCAGGTGGTATTTCCGCTCAATGTGTTTTGAGCGCTTGTGACTTCTTGGTTCCTTACAGTTAGCAACGGCTCCACTGTTACCACAACAAAGTGTAATGGGCTCGTTAGCACTTAGAACTACTTCCAAGTACATCAGGAATTTCCTCAGCCACACAGCCTCCTTTGCAGCTTTGCAAGCTGCCACATACTCGGCTTCCATGGTCGAGTCAGCAACGCAAGATTGCTTTATACTCCTCCAGACCACAGATCCACCATTCAGGGTGAACACAGACCCTGATGTGGATTTCCTGGAATCCTTATCCTCTTGAAAATCGGAATCGGTATACCCCGTCATATTCAGGTCATCACCTGAGTATGCAAGCATATAATTTCTCGTTCTCCGGAGATACTTGAGAATATGCTTGACCGCAACCCAGTGCTCGGGTCCAGGATTCGGTTGGAATCTACTCACCACGCCCACTACGTAACAAATATCTGGCCTAGTGCAGAGCATTGCATACATGAGACTTCCTACGGCTGAGGCGTAGGGAATATGTCTCATGTCCTCTATCTCTTGAGGAATCTTGGGAGACTGCTCACTAGATAGATGCACTCCATGTCTGAAAGGTAGCTGTCCTTTCTTGGAGTTCTGCATATTGAAGCGATCCATGATCTTATCAATATAAGATGCTTGAGAAAGCGCTAACTTTCGATTCTTCCGATCTCTAAAGATCTAAATCCCCGAAATGTAAGCCGCTTCTCCAAGATCCTTCATCTGAAATGCTCTGACAACCAATTCTTAACGTCTAATAACTTTCCCACATCATTCCCAATGAGTAGTATGTCATCTACATAAAGGATTAAGAAGACCACTTTTCCATCGTTTACCATCTTATAAACACATGGCTCATCTAAAGACTGATCAAAGCCATAGCTTTTCACAGTCTCGTCGAATCTAATATTCCACGATCTAGATGCTTGCTTTAGTCCATAAATGGGCTTTAGCAACTCACTAACCTTGCTCTGTTGGCCTTTCTCCATGAACCCGTCTGGTTGAGCCATGTAAATGCGCTCGTCAAGATTTCCATTCAAAAATGCAGTCTTGACATCCATCTGCCAGATTTCATAATCTAGGGCGGCAACAATGGATAAAAGAGTATGAATGGACTTTAGCATCGCCACGGGCGAGAAGGTATCTTCATAGTCGATACCTTCCTTTTGTGTGAACCCCTTCGCCACAAGTCGTGCTTTAAATGTCTCGACATTTTCATCCGGTCCTCTTTTCTTCTTGTAGATCCATTTACACCCAACAGGCTTGATGCCTTCAGGTAAATCTACAAGTTTTCAGACTTCGTTGACATACATCGAATGCATTTCAACGTTCATGGCTTCTTGCCATAGGTTTGCTTCAGAACTCTGCATCTCCTGGGAAAATGATACTGGATCATCTTCCTCCTTGTATGCAACTGCAGCAAAGGCCTCTCCGATGTACATCAATCGCACAGGTTATCATACAATCCTGCTGCTGCGACGAATCATAGGACGCTCAAGATCCGAATGTGGTTCTTCTATTGTTGGTGTAGGACTTGTCCTATCTTGTGAAGTACCAGCTACTTCACCCAACATCTCCTTCAGCACAAGTTTGCTTCTCGGTACGGTATTCTTCATATAATCCTCTTCAAGAAACCTAGCGTTCGTGCTAATGAACGTTTTATTGTCAATAAGACTATAGAATGTGTACCCTTTTGTTTCTTTCGGATATCCTATGAAAAAGCATAATTCTGAACGACTAGCCAACTTGCTAGTCTTTTGTCTTAGCACGTGTACCGGCCAACCCCAGATCTTGATGTGGTTTAGAACAGATTTCTTACCACACCATCTCTCGTAGGGAGTACCGGGAACCGTTTTTGACAAAACTTGGTTCAGAATATGAGCTGCCGTTTCTAAGGCATATCCCCAGAACGAATAAGGAAGAGATGAGTAACTCATCATTGATCTCACCATATCTAGTAGCGTTCGGTTCCTTCTCTCTAACAAACCATTTTGTTGTGGAGTTCCAGGTGCTGTAAGCTGAGAATGAATGCCTTCTTCTTTAAGAAGATCCTCGAACTCGTCAGACAAGTACTCTCCGCCTCGATCTGATTGAAGGGTTTTGATTTGTTTCTCTCTCTGCTTCTCATTCAAGGCCCGATATTGTTTGAACATTTCAAAAGTATCGGATTTGTGTCGCATTAAGAAAACATGACCAAAACGTGAGTAGTCATCAGTGAAGGTTACAAAGTATTTGTAACCTCCTCTTGCCTGAATACTGATTGGACCACATACATCACTATGTATGAGTTCCAACACTTGTGTGGCTCTTAGACCTTTCGAAGAGAAAGGTCTCTTGGTCATCATGCCTTCAAGACAGGATTCACACGTGGGCATAGATCCCACGTTTAGAGATTTCTAAGGACCATCCTTTGTTAACCTCTTAATCCTATCTAGGCCAATATGTCCAAGACGTAAGTGCCATAGATATGTATCATCCGTTTCATCACTATGAAACGTCTTACGCTTCCTGAGTGAATCACTATTCACCTCAGTGTCCAAGATTGTCGGCTCATTAGGATATAGATAGTAAATAGAATCTACACGATGAGCTTTAGAGATAAAACAACCATTAAGAAAGATTTCAATACCATTATTGACTTTAAACTCATAATGTTGTTCTTCTAAACGACCAAAAGAAATTAAGTTCTTGCAAAAATCTGGAACATAATAAACGTTATTCAATAATAAAGCCTTATTCCCAAAATTCAGCTGCATGGTCCCGACAGATCTGGCTCTGACCTTCATTCCATTCTCCCAGTTGAACGTTAACTCTTCTTCACCTAAGCTTCTGGTTTTCCTGAAACCATTCAGATTACACACAATATGGTCAGAAGCCCCGCAATCTAAAATCCAGGGTGATTCTTTATATGTCGTGTAACATGCTTGGGTGACGAAAGCCATACCTTTCCCCTTGACAGTCTTGAGGTAGGCAGGGCAGTTCCTTCGCCAATGGCCGACTTCTCCCCAATGGTGGCACTTGTGTTTAGACTTGTCCACCTTTGTGATGCCCTTGCCCTTGACATCTGCAGCCTTCTTGTAAGGCGTCTTGGATCCCGTTCGGTTGGCGTTTTTGGGACCCTTCATCAGTCTATTCGATCCAGAAGTGGAAGCTCTATGTTCAGCAACATTGGCTTCACCAGTATTCGTCTTGGTCTTAGGGAGAAGTCCCTCGGCAGTCTGCAACTCTTTCATCAGCTCGGTTACAAAATAATCGAGCTTGTTCATGGAGTAGTATAGACGGAAGCTATCGAAAGAATCCGTCAGGGTCTCCAAGATCATGTCGACCTTGGTGAGTCCATCGATCTCCGATCTGAGAATCTCCATGTCGTTCAGGTAACCCATGATCACTAGCATGTGGTCCCTGACTGACGTTCCCAGCTTCATCCGACAATTCATGAAATTTTGGATTGCCTGCTGCCTCGCCTGACGGCCATGACATCCAAACATGTCATGAAGATTGTAGAGCATGTCATATGCCGTGGCAATGCCCTTGTGAGATTGTTGCAACACATTGCTCATGGGACCCAAGATATAACACTTGGCAATCTCATCCGACCACACCCACGTGTCATAGGCGTTCTTGTCCTCCTGGCTTGAGTCAGCACTCGGAGCTGGAGGACACGGGGTAGTGAGAACATACTTATGCTTTTCCACCGTCAGTATGATGTCGAGGTTATGTTTACAATCAACGTAATTCTCACCCTCGAGTTTGTTATAACTCAGTATAGATGCAAGTGGACTCATGATATTGCTGAAATTAAATGAAATGAATAAATTTAACATATGCTACAGTTTCGAATTATGATGCATGTACAATCCTAAATCAGTGAGGAAAGCGATAAATAATTCATGGTATTATGAACAAAAATGATCAATTACTTTTCCTAGGGGAAACCGCAATTGATCGCCTTTCATAGTCGTGACACATCACTATTTAGTTTGAATCATACAAGAAGTCACAACTTCTAGTTCTCGCTAATTACCATGGACTTTGGTCACTTATGTTTAACGCATAGCCTCTATGGAGGGTTACACTAGTACAAATGTTGGATCCCACAACGGACTTTCCACAACCCTTATTACTAAGGGTTGTGGACTTCGAGATCCCACAACCCTTACAATTAAGGGTTGTGGGAAAAGTTTGATTTCAGGTATTCCACAACCTTTATAATTATCGGTTGTGCAAACTAGCTTATTCTACAACCATTATTCTAAGAGTTGTTTAATTATAATTGATATAAAAGGTCCCACAACCCTTAAAAGATCCGTTGTGGGACAAGTGCCGCGGCGACGGCAAATAGGGCCGCGGCGCGACGTCCCACAACGAATACAATGATCCGGTGTGGGAAAAGGTCGTGTCTGGGCAGCGGCGCCGCGGCACCAGATGACGTCGCCGCGGCGCAGCCTCCCACACCGGTTATATAGATCCGGTGTGGGAGGCTGCGCCGCGGCGACGTCATCTGGTGCCGCGGCGCCGCTGCCCAGACACGATCTGGGCAAAAAATTTTGCGTGGCGCCGCAGCGACGCCTGGTGGGGCCGCGGCGCCGGCGGCGAAATCTGTGTATAAATTTGAATTTTTAGGGTTTTTTCACTTTACCCAAAATCCATTTCTCTCCCAAAACCAATTTCGGCCGAGTCTGTCCCGATTTCTCATCGCCCCTCCTTCCCCTTGACGTCGCCGCTCCCGCGCCTTCACGTCGCCGCTCCCTCCCGTGCCTTCACGTCGCCGCTCCCTCCCGTGCCTTAACGTCGCCGCCTTCTCCCGCGCCTTCACCTCGCCGCCTCTCTCCCGCGCCTTCACGTCGCCGCCGGTCTCACTTCCTCTTCCACATTTCCAAGGTAAATCCGTCCTCTTCCATGTTTAGGTTTTGATGAATTTTAATTTTTTTAGGTTTAGATAATTGTTAGATTTGTTTAAGTATAGATTTATAAATTTGTTTTGGTTTAGATTTGTAGGTTTGTTTGAGTTTAGGTTTAGATGTTTGTGAATTGAATCCGAATGTTGCTATTGTGAATAGAATCCGTCCCTCTCGTTTATGTTTAGATTTATAGATTTGTTTTGGTTTAGATTTGTAGGTTTGTTTGAGTTTAGGTTTAGATGTTTGTGAATTGAATCCGAATTTGTTGTTATTGTGAATAGAATCCAAAATTATGTTTATATTGAAATTGCGTTTATATATGTTGAAATTATTGTTGAAAATGTTGAAATTGTGTTTATGTTTATGTTTTTATGTTGAAATTGTAAATGTTAAAATTGTGTTTGTGTTTACGTTTATGTTGAAATTGTAGATTATGTTGAAATTATGTTTATAATTTTTGTTAATGTTGAAATTGTAGGTTGATAGTTTGCGTTTATGTTGAAATAAGTTTTATTGTGTTTCTGTTTATGTTTATATTAGGTTAAAATGCCTCCGAAATTTACTCGTGCCGCCAAGGGCAAAGCTAAGGTCGCAACTTCAAAGCGTTCCCGAAAAATTGTGGAGTCTTCTTCATCGTCGGAAAGTGAAGAAGAAGAACATTACGAGTCGGTGATATTCACGTCTCAACAAGCCGAGGATCGCTACGAGTTGCTCGTTAAGCGCTCCGTAATCCAGGAGAGGGGATTTAGTGTCCCCCGGGATGGATTCGACATTGGCCAACAAATCCACAACTTCATCGACGCCTATGGTTGGGGAGAATTTTGCAGTCCTCCGTCGTGCAATGGCAATATCACCATCGTGAAGGAATTTTACGCGAACCTACCGGATGCAATTAATAACATCGTCACGGTTCGCGGAGTGAAGGTAAACATGAGTACCGAGGCGATCAACGCTTATCTTCAAACTCCTAACATTCCTTTCGAGACGGAGGAATACATTCAATATGTACGTCATGCGGATAAGGCAGAGATGGCGAGTTTATTGTGCCTCCCGAACCAAGGTTGGACGACGGAGAAGGGAAGAGAGGTCTTGCATCTTGATCAACTCACAAAGTACGTAATTATTTAACGATTTTTTTTATAATTTGAAATGAATTGAAATATAATTGTGCTTTGAATTTTGTTTTTGTAGGATTGCCAAAGTATGGGTTTACTTTGTGTGCGCTCGCATATTCCCGATCACGCATTTTTCCAGCCTCGACGAGGGTCGCATACAAATATTGTACTGCATCGTGAAGGGACTCAAGATAAACATTGGTCGATTCATCTCGAGTCGGATGAGGAGTGTTGATTACAAGGCTAAGAAGACCGGTCTACCGTATCCGTCGATCATCACTGGCCTTTGTATGAGAGCGGGCGTGAGAATTGGGAGGCAGGACACGATCAAAGGTCCAATGGGGCCAATCACGAAGTCAATCATCGATCGGTACAAGATTCGAGAGGAGGAGGCGGCGGCGGATGAGGACGAGGAAGCTGAAGAGGAGGAGGAGGCACCACCGCCACGACCGCGTAGAGCGACGGTACTTGAGCTACCCGCACCTCCGGTGCGAGATCCGATGCTAGAGTATATCGCTCACACCAACCACTACCTCGTTGCCGAGAATCAAAATTTTCAACATTACCAACAACAGCAAGGGGAGTACAACGCCATGTCATACGAGGCGTTCAACGATGTCATCGGTCGGTTGGACATAAACAACCAGATAGCGTGGCGATTTCCTCCGTACCCCCAGTACGAGTACTTACCACATTCAGCCCCAGAATGGCCGTCCGAATTCCCACGTCCTCCAGGAGCACCACCACGACGCGACAACGACAACGACAACAACAACTAGCTTATGCTTTTTTATTCATTTTAAAGACTCAGTTTGAATTATTAGTTTGAATTATGTTTCTTTTTTTTATTTAAATTATGTTTGTTTCTTTGTTTAAATTACGAGACTTGAGATTTTAAGAATTAATATGTTTGTTTTATCGATGTTTATTTAAAATATTGTTTGTTTGTATGAATTACGATAGTAAGGAACTAAAGTATGCAGATATTAAATTGTTTCTTTGTAAAACAAAGTTTTTGATAGGTTTTAACGAAGTTTTACTATAAATTTAACACGGCGCCGCGGCCCTATATCCCATAGCCGCGGCACCAGGTCCCACAACGGATGTATATCCGTTGTGGGAACATCGGCGCCGCGGCCCCAGAAGAAGTCGCCGCGGCGTCGGCGACTTATAGAGTCATTATAGACTCTGTAAGTCGTTGGCGCCGCGGCACCAGTTTGAGTCGCCGCGGCGTCGGCGACTTACAGAGTCTATATAGACTTTGTAAGTCGTTGGCGCCGCGGCCCTGATAGGCGTCGCCGCGGCGCCAACGACTTACAGAGTCATTATAGACTCTGTAAGTCTCCGACGCCGCGGAGACTCATACTGGTGCCGCGGCGCCGATGTTCCCACAACGGATATACATCCGTTGTGGGACCTGGTGCCGCGGCTATGGGATATAGGGCCGCGGCGCCGTGTTAAATTTATAGTAAAACTTCGTTAAAACCTATCAAAAACTTTGTTTTACAAAGAAACAATTTAATGTCTGCATACCTTAGTTCCTTACTATCGTAATTCATACAAACAAACAATATTTTAAATAAACATCAATAAAACAAACATATTAATTCTTAAAATCTCAAGTCTCGTAATTTATAGTAAAACTTTGTCAAAACCTATTTAAAACTTTGTTTTACTCAAATTCAAATCATAAATACAACTCAATCAAACAAAAGTTGGAGCTATGTCAGTTCGAAGTAAATGAGAAACATCGTCATCGTCGAAGTCATCCATCTCTTTGTCGATCGGTGGTAATCCGGATGTGAATGGCGGTATACTAGTCAAATCTTCGTCTTCTTCTTCTTGAATATTTCGCGCTTTCATATGAACTACTAATGACAACTCTGGATTGATTGGATCTGTAACATAAAAGACTTGACTCGCTTGTGAAGCGAGCATGAATGAATCATTCTCGTAACCGATCCTCCTGAAGTCGACAACAGTAACTCCGTCATTGTCAACTTTAACGTGATTATTGTCAGCCCATTTGCACTTGAATAATGTCACCCGTAATCCGCAATAATCAAGCTCCCATATGTCTTCAATGTATCCATAATAGTTCATGAAACCTTTTTTGGGATTCTTATCTTTGGCCGACGAAACATGTAATGCTTCGGCCAATAGTGTTACACCGCTATTTTGAACCGGATGCTTGTCGTCTCTCTCTTTTGTGTAAAATGTAAAACCATTAACAGACCAAGCAGTGTACCTTGTAACCATGCTCGAAGGTCCTGATGATAGTTTACTCAATGTAGTTGAATGACCTGCCTCTTCAAATAGTCGTTTTCCAAGCCATATCTGAAATAAACGGTTGTGCTCTTCTTGCAACCATTTTTCATTTCTAGCTTTCTTTGGATCTTTAACTCTCAGCTCATTCAAATGAATATCCACGAACGGGGTTACGTCAGAAACGTTGTGCAGAACATGTAGCGAGGCTTGTTCCCATTCTTTCCGGTTGACGCTAGAATATGTACCTATAGATAATATACTTCTACATTAACTAAACAAGAATTAAATTACTTAGCTTTGATCTATATATATAAAATGTCTCAAATTGACGTACCTGTAGATAGTGCTTTTGACTCAAACCCTTTGTCCTTCGGTAATCCAATTTCATCTGCTTTAGTTAAATATTCAGAGCAAAACTCAACAGCCTCCTCAGCTATATAATTTTCAACGATACTCCCTTCTGGTCGATTGTAGTTCTTCACATAACTCTTCAACACTTTCATGTAACGCTCGATTGGATACATCCACCGTAAAAACACAGGTCCACATAATTTCACTTCACGTACCAAGTGAACAATTAGATGAACCATGATATCAAAAAATGATGGTGGGAATATCATTTCCAACAAGCACATAGTTTTCACAACTTCCGATTGCATCGCCTCTAACCGAGTTGGATCAATGACCTTTGAACATATCGAATTGAAGAATACACATATTTTGGAAATTGCGAACCTCACATCTTTTGACAAAATGCCCCGCAAAGCAAGCGGTAACATTTGTTGTAGTAACACATGACAATCGTGAGTCTTCATTCCAATAAGTTTGAGATCTTTTAAAGATACGAACCTTTTATAGTTTGAAGAATGACCATCCGAGACTTTGATAGATTCAAACCACTTACACAATTTTTTTTTCTCCTCCCGAGATAGAGTATACTTTGCCGGTGGTATTTTTGTTTTTTTTTTCATTCTGCTCGTCGACATGCAAAACGCTTCTTATATTCATTTCCTTGAGATCCATTCGAGATTTTATTCCGTCTTTCGATTTATTTGGATCATCAAGTAGCGTACCGATGAAAGATTCACATACATTTTTCTCAATATGCATAACATCCAGACAATTCCGAACATATAATGTTTTCCAATACGGAAGGTCGTAGAAAATTGATTTCTTTTTCCAAGGATTCTCTTGGAACGACTCTTTAGTACTAGCACGCCGCTTCCTTTTACCGAGCACTTCATTAACATTTTTAACCATTTCGAAGACATCTTCACCAGACAATATTCTAGGAGGGGGTCGTTCTTCTGTATTTCCATCAAATGCCTGTTTCAACCTTCTATACGAGTGATCTCTCGGTAAAAATCTTCTATGACCAAGAAAAAAAGTTTTCTTACCATGCTTCAAACGAATGGAAGATGTTTCTTTCATGCAAACTAGACAACCAATTGAGCATTTCACGGAGTATCCTGACAAATTTCCATACGCTGGAAAGTCGTTTATAGTCCACATCAACATTGCTCTCAAGTAGAATGAATCGCCGCGGTAACCATCGTTGACCTCAATCCTTGTCTCCCATAACATCTTCAAATCATCGATCAATGGTGCCAAATAAACATCAATATCATTTCCTGGTTGACTCGGTCCTGAAATCAGAAGCGTTAACATCAAGAATTTTCTCTTCATACACAACTTTGGAGGGAGATTGTAGTTCACAAGAATAACCGGCCAGACACTATATTTACTACTCATCATGCTGAAAGGGTTCATGCCATCAGATGCTAAACCAAGACGCAAATTCCGAGGTTCAACACTGAAATCTTTATACTCCAAATCAAATGACTTCCACTGTGAAGCATCCGCAGGATGCCGTAACATACCATCATCGATACGTTTTTCTGAGTGCCAAACCATGTTCTTTGCGTGCTTGGCAGTATTAAACATTCGTCGGAACCGTGGCATTGGTGGTATGTACCATAATGCCTGAAAAACATATAAAATAATAATATAAAAAACATAATCATTTGTAAAACAAGTAATTATTATGTACGTATACCTTGATTGGAACTCCTTTGACCCCGTCACGTGGCAATTTACCTTTTTTCCATCTTGATTCTTTGCACCTCGGACATTCATCTAGATCTTCATACTCATTTCTATATAAAACACAATCATTTGGGCACGCATGAAATTTCTCGTACTTCATACCCAATGTGCCCAAAGTTTTCTTAGCCTCATACATACTTTGCGGAACTTTATTGTCTTTTGGGAATGCTTCTTTGAGTGTTTCCAACAATAGAGTAAAACTAGTGTTTGTCCACCCACCCGACGCTTTCAAATGAAATAAAGTAACTAAAAATGACAACTTCGAATAACTTGTACACCCTTCATACAATGGTGTCTCCGCATCATTCATCATCGACTCAAACAATTCCGGCCGTTCCACAAAATCATTCTCCAAATCATTTATCATCCCGCACATATCATCAAAGTCATCATCTTGAAGATCATCATTTCTATTGTTAATCGTAGGACGGAATTCTTCACCATGATAATACCATATTTGGTAAGAAGTCATTATTCCGTAAACCAACAAATGAGTTCGAACAATACGAAGAGAAAAATGTCTATGATTTCCACATTTCACACAAGGACAACGAATTGATTCCACATCACGGACATTATCTTTAACGAATTCACAAAACTCATTTACACCATTTTGATATATCTCGTTTAACCTATTCTCCCACATCCATTGCCTCACCATCTTAAAAAAAAACCCTAATTATAACATGAAATATCAGATTTGAAATAAACAGTCCAAAAATATTCAACTTTGTAACAAGTAAAGAGGAACTTACAAGAATTAGATGTATATAGTTGTGAGTTGTGAACGATAATGACACAGAATCGGTCGAAATCTTGTTTCTAGTGTTTTTTCGACTGAAGTTTTGAGAGATTTAAGTGCAAAAAACGATTTAAAATGCATTTAAACGCACTTCAGGTCGTCTGCGCCGCGGCCCCGTAACTCATCGCCGCGGCGCAGCTCCCACAACCCTTCTATGAAGGGTTGTGGAAACACGCGCCGCGGCACCGATAGACGTCGCCGCGGCGCAGGTGACTTCCCGAGAGTTGGAGCTCTCGGGAAGTCAAAGGCGCCGCGGCGACTTCTACCCGGGCCGCGGCCCTGGTTTCTGGGTTCAGCCGCGCCGCGGCCCGGGTAGCTGTCGCCGCGGCGTCTCTGACTTCCCGAGAGCACCCGAGAGTTGGAGCTCTCGGGAAGTCATGAGCGCCGCGGCGCCGCTTTCTGGGTTCAGCGGCGCCGCGGCTCTGGTAGCCGTCGCCGCGGCGCGGATCCCACAACCCTTAGTGTAAGGGTTGTGGGATGTTAAAATTTTGGGAAAACTTTAACTTTTTCATAACCCCGCCCAAATTTCGCCCAAAACTAACTTTCGACTTCTTCTTCTTCATTCTTCATTTTGACTCTCATTTTCTCTCAAAACTCAATATCTCTCAAAACTCAAACTCATTTTCTCTCAAGCTTCTATTCTCCGGCGACTCAAAACCTCCGGCGACTCAAAACTCCGGCCACTCACTCTCTCACTCCGTCTTTCATTCCCTCACTCCGTTACTCACTCACTCCCTTACCCTCTCACTCCTCACTCCGCCCTCCCTCTTCCTCCATCCCTCCTCACTCCCTCACTCCCTCACTCTCGCTCCGCCCTCCCTCTCCATCCCTACTCACTCTCTCACTCCGCCCTCCCTCTCCCTCCCTACTCACTCTCTCACTCCTCCTCACTCTCTCACTCCGCCCTCCATCCCCCCTCACTCTCTCACTCCTCCCTCCCTCTCCCTCACTCCTCACTCCTCACTCTCTCACTCCGCCCTCCCTCTCTCACTCCTTCTTTCCGCCCTCCATCTTCATTTTGTCGTCTCCCTCTCCCGGTTAATTCACCTCGTCCCTCAACGGTTAGTTTTTTTTACTACTATTTTTGGTTTGAAATTGGTAACTAGTTTAGATTCACATTCAAATATATTTTGTGTTTGGAATGGTTTAGGTTGACATTTATTTTGTGTTTGGAATGAATAATTAGTTTAGACGCATTGATATATATTTTGTGTTTGAAATTGTATTTTGAATTGTGTTTATAGATTCAATGTCGACTACAACTACTACTACTTCTAGCGACGATATTAAAAAGAAACCTAGACGACTATTAGCATTAAATCCCGATGAGAAAGGAAAGAGAAGAAACACCCTTATGAGTCGTGTTAATAAAATTAGAAGTCTTGGTAGAAAAATCACGATAGAGTTAGATTCCAAAGGGCAACCAAAGGGTAAGGAAGGTGATGTGTTGTTGAGTTACTTTGGCGTATTAGCTAGAGAATATGTTCCACTTTCGACTCGTGATTGGAGATTAAAAGAGAACGATCAATTAAAAGAGAGGATTTGGAACGAAATATGTGAAGGATTTTCGATTCCAATAGAACATAAGCACGATTGCCTCATGAGAGTAGGTGAAGCCGCAAAACTATTTCGTCATGAGTTATATCACGATCTTCTCAAAGACAAAATCAATGAACCAAGCTCGTTAAAAAGACCAAGTTGTGTTTTAAAATTTTACACGAGTATCACCGAAGAAGATTGGGTGAAGTTTGTTGAGTATAGACGAAGCGCAACTTTCAAGCAAACGTCGGAGCAAGGGAAAACTAATTCCGCTAAAGTGGAATACAAATCTCGATGTGGCCGAGATGGATATCGAAAACTAGATCAACAAAAGGTTGAGTTTTTTCATTTATTTATTTTGTATTCGGTTTTAACATTTAATATATGATTAATATGATTACTTGTTAATTAATAGCACGACGAAACCGGGCAATGGGCAACGTAAGAAGAATTATGGATTGACTCGCGTAAGAAAGACGGGATAGACGGAAAAGAGTTCAAGAATGACAAAGATCGACTAATGGGAGAATCAATTGTAAGATTTTAAATAATGTAAGTTATATTTTTAATATTTTTATTTACAAATTATTATAATATGTAGCAAAAATTATCTCAACAAGCAATCGAAGGTACTTTTATCCCGGAAACGGGAAAAAGTATCTTGCAAGAAGCCATGGGAGCAAAGAAATATGTTTGCGGTCAATCCAAACATGTTGCCAAGCGTTTCAAGTATTTTGTTCCTCCGACTCCAAATGAAGAACTTAACAAGATGCGGCTCGAAATGCGGCTCGAGTTGATGGAGTTTAAAAATGATATCTTGAAAGCGGTTAATGGTCGTGGTGGTACAAGTGTTGGAGAAGCGAGTGTTGATCTAGTTGAAGATAATATTAATGCAAGTGGCGTTAATATTGAAGAGAAGACTAAGATTCAAGAAGTCGTCGAAGAGGTCGTCTCTTTAGGTAATCTTTATTCATGCTTTATTCATGCTTATTTATTTACTTCAAAAGTTTGCTTATTTTCGGTATTAAATCGGTGATTTTCATAGGACATGACGATATACATAAACCTTCGAAAGTCGATCCAATTATTGTGGAAAAACTAACTAGTGTTCGGGCTAGTTGCTCATTGAATCCAACCACACCGGTGACACCGTGTTCGAATGAAAGTGTCGAATGTTTTCTCTACATTGACGATATCGTGGAAGGAAACACAATCCATGTTGCAAATGGGCGAGTATATTTGAACGAGGGCGTAATTCACTTCTCAAGTTTAGAAGAAGGAAATGCACGTGTGAGCGTTTCTGGCGTTTTGGTTAAGAAAGCCAAATTACCGATTCCCACCGAAGAAGCTCTAACCGTAGAAGATGCAATGGGAGGTTTTGTCTCGTGGCCGCGACGATTAATAGAAACTGAGACTACGGCAAAAGAGAGTCGCGGCCCTCCCAAACTCGAATCTACGAGTCAACCTACTCCCGACGATAATAGGAGAATTAATTACAAGGTAATATATTTTAACCTACTCATTATTATGTATTGATTGTTCAAATTAGTTATAAGATAATTAATTCAAAGTTTAAATGGTTACAAGGTAATAAATCCCAAGTTTAAATTGCTCGCTCAATATGCCAACAAAATGATGTTAGCACAAGGAAACGTTATTCAAGTCAACGTTTGTCCAACAATATCTGCTATACCGATTATGTTGGGATTTGATGATATTTCCGAATTTTTACAATTTTCGGAAATTGGGGCGTCAAGCATATCTCTTTACATGGAGTAAGTGTTTCTTTCATGATTTTCTTTTAATATTGATGATTGAATATTGAGTGTTTTAACTATTTGAATAATTTGGAATGTAGTTGTATACGCGCATCGATGTCAAAGTTGAAAAAAAAATTTGTCTTTGTAAACGCCGCGTTAGCTTCTCACATGTCTACAAATGACGAAGATTACCATTTGTCGACACGAGTCAAAGAGGTTGGCAACGCGGTGCGAGGATGCACAGTTGGGCAACTAGTTTTCATGCCCTACAATCGAAACTTTCATTGGATGCTTGTTGTCCTTGACTTATGGAAGGATTGTGCTATGTTTTTTGACCCGTTGAATAAACAAATTCCACAAGACTTGGTTTTGTTGATAAAAAGGTAAGTTTTTTTACTTATATATTGAATATTTGTTATAAAAGATACTCATACTATTTGTTTTGTAGGGTGTTTTCAAATTTCAAACTTGAAAACAAAGGCGCTATTGGCCACGGACAATCAACATACATAAGGTCAATGGCCGCGCCAAGACAAAGCGGTAACACGGAATGTGGATATTTTGTTTTATGTTATATGCGAGAAATAGTTGTAGGAGGTATAAGTAGATTAGAAAACAAAAACACGTATACACCTTTGGATATAGAGAGAGTAAGAGAAGAGTGGATTAACTATGTACAAACATTCATTGAATGTGATGATTAGTTACATTTTGTGATATTGAATGTATATTTTTTAGATGATTTTGAATGATTATGATGATTTTGGATGTATAGTATGTTTTTAGATTGATTGTGCATGTATTATGCAGGTAATTATATGATATTTTGGGTTTAATCCAATAATAATGAAGAGATGCACTCTTCGGACAACGGCACCGCGGCGACATATGTTTGGAGCCGCGGCCCCAAGTCCCACAACGGATTCAAACATCCGTTGTGGGAGCTGCGCCGCGGCACTGAATGTCCAAGCCGCGGCACCAGGTGTCCCATTATAGGCGCCGCGGCGCCGCGGCCCACAACGGATGTTGGGATCCGTTGTGGGACTCCGGTACCGCGGCACAGATTGGTGGGGCCGCGGCGAGACCGGGCCGCGGCGACCCTTTACGGCGCCGCGGCACCGGAGTCCCACAACGGATCCCAACATCCGTTGTGGGACTTGGGGCCGCGGCGCCGTAAAGAGTCGCCACGGCGATACGTTTTCAAAAATAAAAATTTTTTTACAACCGATAATTGATTGGTTGTTGAATTTCCCACAACCCATAGACATTCGGTGTGGGAAATATGAACATTCCACACCGGAAGTTTAAGGGTTGTGGGAAATTCCACAACTCAGGCTCCCACAACCGTTATTAAGGGTTGTGGGAAAATTCCACACCCCTTATTAAGGGTTGTGGGAACAAGTTTTTCTACTAGTGTTACTTTAAACAATAAGTCTAAGCGTGTAACCAACATGTGGGCCCTTATCCAAGTTACTTTGAAAAGGGTTCTCCTAGGGGAGACCCCGCTTCATCGTTCCTCTTTAGAGCTTAGTTCGTAACAATTTAATTAACTATGTGCTTCCGAAGTACTCCCATTAAAGGGAGGGCCACGAGGCTGACTCTTAGTTCATTCACACAAGTTAATTAAATTCATGTTGGGGACCTCGAGTTATTTCAACGACAAATAACCCTCCCACTTAGTTTTTGCAAAAATCATATTTTTGTGGACGATGTTCAATTTCATAACTATAATGATGCATGAACAATTCATATAGTGTTGGCGTTCTATTCTATATGACATGTGGATCAATATGAGATAAGATTAAATAAATACAAACATAATATTTAACTTATCTAATGGCCCATTTCTAAAATTACAACCCTTTACAAAAGAAAAATAAATAAACTACTTTATTTCTAGTCTTGTGTCGAGTCGTCGAATTTCCGAGTTTTAAAACTTAGAGATTAATATCTCCCACTCAAATGACTAAATTCACTTTTATTATTTCAAAACTAATATAATAAAATTTAATTATTCAAGATTTTAAATTTATTCGGAAAAGATTTTCGAATCTCGGTCGTCGGGCCTAACCCTAGCTAGCTCGCGCGCGTCCGACGACACACGGCCACGCTAGGGTTTTGGCCGACCCAAACATCCCTTTTGTGTCCAATACATAGGTCCTTAGGCGTGTTCGGAATCGTCCGGGATAGCCCCCACGCGTTTCAAAAATGCGCGGCCATTCCCGGAGGCTGCCTTCCTTCTTCTTGTCTCCCGGATTACAAAATTATAAAATTTAAATTTACCACAAATCACAAATTTAAATAAAATAAAAATAAAAAAACCGGGACGTAACCCGTAAACAATCCTAGGGCCAATTAGAATAAGGATCCATTCACAAAACACACATACATTTACAAATGCAATTCATATAAAAACGCCAACACATAATATTGTATTTAATGACAATTATGGCTCTGATACCATTTGTTGGAATTTAGTTAACAACTAACCTAATTAATTATGAAACATATCTATATATGGCGGAAATTTATAATTCAATTTAACATATTAAAAACGTTTTCTAACATATTCATAACCATGTCATTAAATCTAAACTAGCATGTCAACAAATTTATGTACATTTCAATAAATTCATTTAAGCATGCAAACGAACAATCTAAATAAATATAATCATTCTACTGTTGGGATTGGTGCCCACAAAGGAGATATTAGACATTGAGATACTTTGTGTATTTATCTTTTGCTGAAACATTGATATTAATAAATGTTCATTCTTTTGAAGATTGTGTTTAGTTATGTTTAAGATATGTTCTGAAACTGTCATCAACGAAAAGGGTGTTAAGTACAGACTTGACAAGATAACCCCTTGTGGCAAGTTTGAAACATTTGTTCGCAATCTAATCTTATTAATGATTGTTAGCATGAATCATGATATCTCATCTTGTGATATAGAGAGTTGTGACTCTATGATTCATACTTGGTATCTTATAGAAGATACTGAACAAGACCAGTGACACTTAGAAGCTCGAGACAAAACTGTTTACACACTCGAGGCTTCAAGTTCACAACTAAAGGAGTATTATGATACTTACCTTAATCCTGAAGTGAATATGTAACTGACATTGCACTTTGTGACATTTGTTTCGTCAATGGGCAATGACTAATTTTTTAGTTGCATCTGACCCGACTGTTGGTGTCACAAGGATATAATGTTGGGTTACATGATTCACATATATGGAATTCATGTAACAACAATGCAAATGCATTAGTATCACACTATGCTTTGTTATGAGAGTGTGAATGAATAAACCTGGCCAGGTATTCATTGAATGAGTTCATTATTTGATTAAAACATGTGACATGTAAAGACATCTCACTTTATGTTTTTCTCATTCAAAAATAACAAAGGAGTTAGTGAAATAATAACTCGCGGGGTAAAACAGTAATCTTAAATTCCCCTCAGTTACTGATACACATGAAGGGTAGTATCGTAATATACTCCGTGGATCGTGTGAGAAAGTGTTTCATCACATCAAACATAAAAGATACGCACATGAACAGAGATATTGTCAATATTAGTCCTTTAGTGGAATCGACCAATATTAAGAGTTAAAAGACGGAAAAAGTTTGTGAACTTTTGTGTCAGATCTTTGCTCTAAAGCTTCGTTCATGTGGGTCCATGAGGCCTCAATAATAGACACTTGGAAGAGATTAAAAGAACTGTAAAAGTTGATTTACTCATTAAGTATAAATTGTGATTTATACTGAGAAAGTTATTTTCTTGAAACTCGATAAATAACTAGTTATTTATTTTGTTCATTGAATCACAAAATATTATCATACTGATGATGACATTCTCGAGTGATTAAATATGTTAAAAGAAGAAAATAAATTATTTCTCATTTCGTACTTATTCGATAACTATGAAATATATTCAATGATGTGTCATTAAATAATAATGAGAGTTCTAAATTAATTTTAGAAATTAAATCAAATATGATTAGGAATAAAACTCAAAGATGTGGACGAGTAAGGGGAGAGGGTTTTGGCCGAATTCCCTAAGTGAATAGGGTCATGGGTTTGACCCAGCTTAATCCCATTTATAACCTGTATAAATAAGGCTAAACAAACCCTAATCACTTAACCCTAACCCTAGTTAATTTTCGGCCAACACTCTCTCTCTCCCCTTTGTGTTTCTCGGCCGAAATCCCCAAACAAAAGAAAAGAAAAATTGTTTTTCATTCTTTCATCTTTGATTCCTAATCGTTCTTAAGAGCCCTCACTCATAATCTCAGTAATTTCCTCGTGTATTATTGTTGATTCATCACTTGTGGTGTTTGAATGATTTTGTGAATTGTTCTAGAGGTTTTAAATTGTTTTGAAAAGGTTTCAGTCCTCCTAAAACCTCCCTAGGATGTTTTGCGCGCAATCCGGCGACCTGCCAGCCTCCAGCGCTCCATTCCGGCGAAGGCATCCCTGTCAGGCAAGGCGCATCAGTCAGGCGGGTCCATTCCGGCGGAGGCATCCCTGTCAGGCGAGGCGCATCAGTCAGGCGGGTCCAATCCGGCGAGGCGCTCCATTCCGGCGAGGCGAATCCGGCGAGTGCAATCCGGCGAGGCTATCAGGCGAGGCGTCCCGGAGATCTCCCATCCGGTGAGGCTTCCCACGCCGGCGAGGCTCTCTACTCCGGCGAGCTCCCTGTCAGGCATGTCCCGTGAGGTGACAGTCTCCCATCCGGCGAGCCCCCAAACGGCGAGGCTCCCCAATCCGGCAAGCTCCCTGTCAGGCGAAGAACTCCAGTCCGGCGAGGCTCCCAGCAGGCGTCCATTCTAGCGACTCTTCCCAGTCCGACGAAGACGTTCCCAGGCATTCCGGCGAGCGTTTTCTTGCGTTTTGGACGTAACGTGGCATTCCGACGATAGCTAGCAACGTCGAGGTTGTTTACAACCTTTTACGTAAGTATTTTCTCAATTAAATAATTAAATATAAATTATATAATTGTTATATAAATTATTAGTTTAATTTATTTGATTGAGCATGTGAATTATAAATTGTATATAATTGTCTGATAAATTTTAATGCCTTAGTCTGTTAAATATATTAAAATTAGTTTTAATATATTAGATCTAATTATAATTTTCCGCCACATAGGATGTGTATTATAATTAATATTGTTTAATCGTTAAATAAATTCCAACAAATGGTATAAGAGCTAGTAAAAGGCATTAAAATTTAGATTTAATGACTAGTTTGGAAAGTTGTTTGACTAGTAGATGTTGGCTTTTTTTGTATGATTGCATTATGAATGTATGATGTGTGCGCTTGTGTTAGGAATGGATCCTTATTCAATATGGACCTAGGATGTTTTATTCCGGTTATCGTCCCGGATTTTAATTTTTATTTATCTAAATTGTGAGCCTCAATTTGCGAGGACATTTAAATTTATAATTTTTATTATTATTGTAATTCGACGACGATGAGACAAGGTGTCAGCACCTCGGTTTTGGCCGCACGTTGGAGAACGTGTGGGGGCTAACCCGAGACATCCGATGACGCGTCATTCGAAGATGAAGATTATTTTATTTTTCATTAAATATTTACAAGAGTTGTATTAATAGAAATGGGCCTATTGATAAGTTAAATAATTTTACATATTCGATATTTAAATTTGTTGAACTCATTGCATATAACACTCACATGTCATATAGGATAGAACGCCAACATCATTGAAAATGAAATTGTTCATATAGTTTATAATTGATAAAGAGTTATAAAATGATTATAAATTGTTATTAAAGAATATGATTTTTTTCCAAAAACTAAGTGGGAGGGTTCTTTAGAACATCTCATTTATTTAATGAAAAGTCATTAATTATTTTCATACTAACCAATGTAGTACGAAACGAGAAAATATTTATTTTCATCTTTTATTTATTTGAATCATCAAATTATATTATTATCAAGATAATAACATAATATGATTCGTGAATAAATGTAATAATAAATAACCACTTATTTATTTAATTACTCAGAAAATAATTTACTTAGCGTAAATCACAATTTACGTTGAATGAGAAAATCAATCATTTCTTGTTCACCAAAATCTCGTCCGAGAGTCTTTCATTGAGACCTTATGGACCCACATGAACGAAGCTTAGAATAAAATTCGGACACAAAAGTTCACAAACTTTTTCCGGCTTTTAATTCTTAATATTAGTCGATTCCACTAAAGGACAATATTGAACATCTCTAAGTTCATATGCGTTTATATTTTTGTTTGATGTGACAAAACTTTTCTTCACACGGTCCACGGTGTATTTTACAATATTACCCTTTGTGTGTATCATTAACTGAGAGGAATGTAAAATTACCGTTTTACGCATTAGTTATTATTTCACCAAGTCCTCTGTTATTTGTGAACAAGAAAAACATAAAGTGAAATGTCTCAACATGTCACATGTTTTATTTCAAAAGAATTCTTTATTCGATGAATACCAGGCCTGGTTTATTCGCTCACACTCTCATAACAGAGCATGGTGTGATACTAATGCCTTAGCATTGTTTCAACACAAATTCCATATCTGTGAATCACATGTTTCAACGAAACAGTATTATGACACCAACCGTCGGGTCAATGAAACTTCATTTAGCCATTGCCCATTGACAAATCAAATGTCATAGAGTGTTACAAGAATACATGTACTCACTTCAGGATTTAGGTAATTACTAAAATACCCCTCGTATGTGAGTTTGACGTTTCGAGTGATTAAACGATTTTATCTCGAACTTCAAAACTTCACTGGTCTTGTTCAATATCTTCATTAAGATATCAAGAATGAATTACAGAGTCACAACTCTCCATATCACAAGATAAGATATCGTTTAATTCATTCTAACAATCATTACTAGGAATCGATTGCCTAATCGATCTTTAGATTGCGAACTATTATTTAAACTAGTCATAAGAAGGTATCTTGTCAAGTCTGTACTTAGCACTTCTTTCGTTGATGACAGTTTCAGAGCGTATACATAAATGCGTAAAAACAATCTTAAATAAGAATGGATATTCAATCTTTATTTAATTTCAAAGCAAAACAAATACAAAAGTATTTAATATCAAAAATCTCCTTTGTGGGCATAAATGCCAACAACGTATTCCATAGAGTTTTGGGTAGGAGCTAACTCAGACGTCGTTTACAAGGGATGTATTTTCGTCGAGTTGCCATAAGGGGCTGTCTTTGACGTCGTTTTGGAGTGACATATTTTAATCGAGTTGGCCGTTACAGGGTCGTTTAGGGGCGACGTATTTTCATCGACTTTTCTTTAGGAACTAACTCGGACGTTGTTTTTGAGCGACGTATTTTCATCGAGTTGCCGTTAGAAGCTAACTCGAAAGTCGTTTAGGAGAGACGTATTTTGATCGAGTTGCCGTTAGGAGCTAACTTGGACGTCGTTTTGGAGCGACGTACTTCAATCGAGTTGTCGTAAGGAACTAACTTGGAGGTCGTTTAGGAGCGACATATCTTAGTCGACTTAACGTTGGGATTTAATTCGAACGTCATTTTTTGAAGCGACGTATTTTAATCGAGTTGTTGTTAGGAGCTAACTCGGACATCGTTTAGGAGCGACGTATTTTTGTCGAGTTGTCTTTAGGTTCTAACTCGGACGTATTTTGATCGAGTTACCTTTAGGAGCTAACTCGGGCCTTATTTTGGAGCAACAAATATTCATCTAGTTGCAGTTCGGAACAAATTCAGAGCTCGTTTAGGACCGACGTATTCTCGTCGACTAGCCATTGTGAACTAACTCGGACGTTGTTTTGGAGCGACGTATTTTCATCGAGTTGTCGTTAGGAGCTAACTCGGACGTCGTTTAGGAGCGACGTATTTTGATCGAGTTACCGTTACGGGCTAACTCGGACGTCGTTTTGGAGCGACGTATTGCATCAAGTTGCCGTTAGGAGCTAACTCGGACGTTGTTTAGGAGCGACGTATGTTGGTCGAGTTGCCGTTTGGGGCTCTCTCGGACGTCGTTTTGGAGCGACATATTTTCATTGAGTCAGCCGTTAAGGGCTGAATCGATGTCATTTTGGTGCGACGTATTTTGATCGAGTTACCGTTACAAGGTCACTCGGACATTGTTTATGAGGAAAGTATTTTCATCGATTTGTCGTTGAGAACTAGATCAGATCTCGTCTGTAAGAGACGTATTTTCATTGAGTTGTCGTTAGGAGCTAACTTGGATGTCGTTTAAGAGAGACTTATTTTTGTTGAGTTGCCTTTAGTAGCTACCTCGGACGTCGTTGAGGAGCGAATTATTTTCGTCAAACTACCGTTAGGAGCTAACTCGGAGTTCGTTTAGGAGCGACGTCTTTTCGTCAACTTGCCACTAGGAACTAACTCGGACATTGTTTTTGAGCGACGTATTTTGATCGAGTTGTCGTTCGGAGCTAACTTGAAGGTCGTTTAGGAGCGTTGTATTTTTGTCGACTTACCATTAGAAACTAACTCGAACGTCGTTTTGGAGCAACGTATTTTCATGGAGTTGTCGTTACGAGCTAACTCGGAGATCGTTTAGGAGCTACGTATTTTTGTCGAGTTGCCGTTAGGACCTAACTCGGACGTCGTTTAGGAGCGACGTATTTGGATCAAGTTACCGTTAGGAGCTAACTGGAACTACGTTTTGGAGCGACGAATATTCTCCTAGTTGACGTTTGGATAAAATTCAAAGCTCGTTTAGGAGCTCGACTTGCCGTTGGGAACTAACTCGGACGTCGTTTAGGAGCGACGTATTTTTTTCGAGTTACCGTTAGGGGCTGACTCGGACGTCGTTTTGGAGTGACGTATTTTCATCGAGTTGTCGGTAGGAGCGAACTAGGACGTCGTTTAGGAGCGACGTATTTTTGTCGATTTGCCGTAAAAGGGCTATCTCGGACGATGGTTTGGAGCGATGTATTTTAATCGAGTAAGCCGTTAGGAGCTAACTCAGACATCGTTTAGGAGCGACGTATTTTTGTCAGGTTACCGTTAGGAGCTAATTCGGAGGTCGTTTGTGAGCGACATATTTTCGTCCACTTGACGGTAGCAACTAACTCGGACTTCGTTTTTGAGCGACCTATTTTCGTCGAGTTGCCCTTAGGTGCTAACTCGGAAGTCGTTTAGGAGCGACGTATTTTGATCGAGTTGTCGTTAGGAGCTAACTAGGACGTCATTTTGGAACGATGTATTTTGATCGAGTTTTCGTTAGGAGCTAACTTGGAGGTCATTTAGGATCGAAGTATTATCGTCGACTTACCGTTAGGAACTAACTCGAACGTCGTTTATAAGCGACGTATTTTTATCGAGATGCCAATAGGAGCTAACTCAGACGTTGTTTTAGTTGCCATGTATTATCGTCGAGTTGTCGTTAGTAGCTAGCTCGGACGTATTTTCGTCGAGTTACCGTTAGACCCTGACTTGGACGTCGTTTTGGAGCGACATATTTTGATCGATTTGCCGTTAGGAGCGTACTCGGAGGTCGTTTAGGAGCGAGGTATTTTCGTCAAGTTGCCGTTTGGGGCTGTCTCATACGTCATTTTGGAGCGACGTATTTTCATCGAGTCAGCCATTTGGGGCTGACTCGAAGTCGATTTGGACCGATGTATTTTCATCTAGTTGCCGTTAGGGCCTAACTCGGACGTTGTTTTGGAGCGAGGTATTGCATCGAGTTCTTGTTAGGAGCTAACTCGAACGTCGTTTAGGAAAGATGTATTTTCATCGAGTTGCCGTTGGGGGCTGTCTCGGACGTCATTTTTGGAGCAACATATTTTCATCGAGTCAGCCGTTAGGGGCTGAATCGACGTCATTTTGGAGCGACGTATTTTCATCGAGTTGCCGTTACGAGCTCACTCGGATGGTGATTAGGAGAGACGTATTTTGATCGATTTGCCATTAGGAGCTAACTCGGACGTCGTTTTGGAGACACAAGTTTTCATCGAGTTGCCATTAGAAGCAAATTCAGAGCTCATTTAGGAGCGACGTATTTTCGTCGACTTGCTGTTAGGAACTAACTCGGACTTTTTTTTGGAGCGACATATTTTCATCGAGTTGTCGTTAGGAGCTAACTCGGACGTCGTTTAGGAGAGACATATTTTTGTCGAGTTGCCGTTAGTCGCTACTTGGGATGTCGTTTAGGAGCGACGCATTTTCGTCTAGTTACCGTTAGGAGCTAATTTGGAGGTTGTTTTGGAGCGACGTCTTTTCGTCGACTTGCCATTTGGTACTAACTTGGACTTCGTTTTGGAGCAACGTATTTTCATCAAGTTTCTATAAGGAGCTAACTCGGACGTGGTTTAGGAGCGACGTATTTTGATCGAGTTACTGGTAGGAGCTAACTGGGAAGTCGTTTTCGAGCGACGTATTTTCATCGAGTTTCCCTTACAAGCTAAGTTAGAGGTGTTGGAATTTATTTAACAAATTAAATAGTTTAATTATATTACACATCCTATGTGGCGGAAAAATATAATTAGATCTACATATATTAAAACAATTTTAATATATTTAATAACCTAAGGCACTAAAATTTAATTACATGTTTAATAAACAATTTATTAAATTATACCAATCAACAATTGAACATCCTATAATTATATATAAACAATTTTACACAATTATAGATATCCAAATCGTTGAGAAAACTTACAATAAAGATTGTAAACAACCTCGGCGTTTCTCGCTATCATCGAAATGCCTCACCGAGTCCAAAGTAGAAAACAGGCCTGGCCAATTGCCCTAGGCACTTCTTCGCCAGAATGGGACGATAGGGCCGCCGGACAGGGAGTCCTCAGGAAGCTCACCGAACGCAGACTGGTCGGACAGGAAGTCTGTGCACCTGTTCGCCATACTAGAGTGTCTCGCCGGACTGGAGCGCCTCGCCTGACAGGGTGAAACACGCCGGACAGGACCTGGTCGCCAGACAGGGAGGAACTCGCCGTAAAGGGATCGCCGAACAAAACCTTCACCAGAAAGGGATCGCCGAACAAAACCTTCACCGGAACAGGAGATTTCGAGCCTAGGACCACCGGATTGGAATACGCTAAACTGGAACTCGCCGGACTGGGGAAGACTCGCCGGACTGGGGAAGACTTGCCAGACAGGGCTTGCAAAACTGCAGGTCGCCGGACAGGAAGCAAGAAGGGAATCCGGCCAGCAGGAAGCTGCAAAAAACCTTCTTAAACAATTCTAAAACAATTTTCAGAATTGAAATAATACACCAAACACCATAAGTGAAGAATCAACAATATCACACAAAGATTTATATTGAGATTGAGAGGGTGGGCTTTAAAGAACACTCGGGATTGTATCAAAAACTAAGAAAACAAGTTTCTTCTTTTTCTTTTCTTTTGATGATTCGGCCGAGGGACTCAAGGGGAGAGAGAGAGAGAGAGAGAACTTGGCCGAATGAAATTAGGGTTAGGAGTAAATCTAGGGTTTCTGCTTAATTTCACTTATAAACAGTTTAATGTGGGCTTAAGTTGAGTCAAACTCTTGGCCCGTTGGCTTGTAATTCTCGGCCAAAACTCGTTCAACACACTCGGCCATATTCATTTAATTTACCCAAATAATTTTTATATATTCTAAATTCAATTAATTTAGAATTCTCATTTTATTTAATGACATTTCATTAAAATAATTTCATACTTTCCAAATAAGTATGAAATGGAAAATTTTTTATTTTCTCCTTTTATTCAATTGAATTTCTCAAGTGTATTATTATCAATATAATAATACTCTCTAATTCAATAAATAAATGTAACAATAAATAACAATTATTTATTTAGTCACTTAGAGAAATAACTTTCCCGATATAAATCACAATTTATATTCAATGAGTAAATCAACAATCCTAGTTCATTTAATCTCTTGCAAGTGTCTATTATTGAGACCTTATGGACCCACATCAACAAAGCTTTAGAATAAAGATCGGACTCAAAAGTTAACAAACCTTTTCCGTCTTTTAATTCTTAATATTGGTCGATTCCACTAAAGGACCAATACTGACACTCTCTGTTCATATACGTATATTTTCCATTTGATGTGACAAAACAATTTTTCACATGATTAACGGAGTACTTTACGATATTACCCTTCATGTGTATCACTAACTAAGGGGAATGTAAAACTACCGTTTTACCCCTTGAGTTATTATTTCACTAACTCATTTGTTATTTATGAATGAGAAAAACATAGAGTGAGATGTCTATACAGGTCACGGGCTTTAATAAAAGAATGTTCTTATTCGATGAATACCTGGCCAGGTTAATTCATTCACACTCTCATAATAAAGCATAGTTTGATACTAATGCATTTGCATTTTATCAACATAAATTCCATATCTGCGAATCATATAACCCAATATCACATCCTTATGACACCAACCGTCGAGTCAGATGAAACTATAACTTAGTCATTGCCCATTGACAAATCAAATGTCATAAAGTGTAATATCAATTATATATTCACTTCAGGATTATGGTAAGTACCAAAGTACCCCTCGTATGTGATCTTGAAGCTTCGACGGTTTTATCTCGAGCTTCTAAGTATCACAAGTCTTGTTCAATATCTTTTATAAGATATCAAAGATGAATCATAGAGTCACAACTCTCTATATCACAAGATTGGATATCATGATTCATTCTAACAATCAGTAATTAGATTCGATTGCTCTATTGATCTTAAGATTGCGAACAAATATTTAAACTAGTCACAAGGGGCTATCTTGTCAAGTCTGTACTTAGCACCCCTTTCGTTGATGACAGTTTCAAACCGTAGGATTCATACATAAACACAAACTTAACAAAGAGTGAATATTTATTAATATTAATGTTTCAGCAAAATATAAATACAAATGTATTTCATTGTCTAATATCTCCTTTGTGGGCACCAATCCCGACAAGAGGTCATTTAGGAGGGACATATTTTTGTCAACTTGCAGTTAGGAACTAACTCAGACGTCGTTTTGAAGTGACGTATATTCATCGAGTTACCATTACGAGCTAACTCGGAGGTCGTATTGGAGCGACGTATTTTTATCGAGTTGCCGTTAGGGGCTGACTTGGACCTCGTTTTCGAGCGACGTATCTTCATCGAGTCAGCCGTTAAAGGCTGACTCAACTTCATTTTGGAAAGATGTTTTTTGATCTACTTTCCGTTAGGAGCTAACTCGAACATCGTTTAGGAGCGACGTATTTTCGTCGAGTTACCGTTAGGGGTTGACTCGGACTTCCTTTTGAAGAGACCTATTTTTATCAAGTTGCCGTTAGGAGCTAACTCGGAAGTCATTCAGGAGTGACGTATTTTTGTTGAGTTACCTTTAGGGGCTGCCTTGGATGTTGTTTTGGAGAGACGTATTTTCATCGAGTATGCCGTTAGGGATTGACTCGACATTGTTTTGGAGCAATGTATTTTCATCAAGTTGCTATTAGCAACTACCTCGAACATTGTTTAAGAGCGATGTATTTTCGTCAGGTTAACGCTAAAGGCTGTCTCGGATGTTGTTTTGGAGTGACTTATTTTGTCGAGTCAGCCATTAGAGGGTGACTTGGATGTCGTTTTGGAGCGACAAATTTTCATCAATTTGCCGTTAGGAGCTAATTCAGACGTCGTTTCAGAGCGACATCTTTTCGTTGACTTGTCGTTAGAGGCTGACTCGGACGTCATTTTGGAGCGACATATTTTCATCTAGTTTTCATTAGAAGATAACTCGGACGACGTTTAGGACCGACGTATTTTCATTGAGTTGCAGTTAGGAGCTAACTTGGACGTGGTGTAGGAGTGAAGTATTTTCTTCGAGTTACTGTTAGGGGCTGACTCGGACGTTGTTTAGGAGACACGTATTTTCATCGAGTCAGCTGTTTTGGGCTGCCTTGGACATCATTTTGAGCGACGTATTTTCGTCAAGTTGCCGTTTCGAGCTAACTCGGACTTTGTTTAGGAGTGACAATTTTTGACGATTTGTCGCTAGGGGCTGTCTCGGACGTCGTTTTGGACCGACGTATTTTCATCGTTTAGCGACTTATTTTCGTTGAGTTGCCGTTAGGGGCCGACTAGGACATCGTTTAGGAGCGTCGTAGTTTGTCGAGTTTCTATTAGGGGCTTACTTGGACGTTGTTTTGGAGCGACGTATTTTTATCGAGTTTCCGTTAGGAACAAACTCGAAAGTCGTTTTAGATCGATGTATTTTCATCGAGTTGCCGTTAGGGCCTACCACGCACGTCGTTTTGGTGCGATGTATTTTCGTCATGTTGCCGTTAGGGCCTAACTCGGACGTTGTTTGGGAGCGTCGTAATTTTTCAGTCGCTCTTATGAGCTAACTCCGACGTGGTTTAGGAGCGACGTATTTTCGTTGAGTTGCGGTTAGGGGCTGTCTCGCACATCGTTTTTGAGAGACGTATTTTGATTGAGTTAGCCATTAGGGTGTGACTCGGATGTCGTTTTAGAGCAACGTATTTTCATCAAGTTGCCGTTAGTAGTTCACTCGGACGTCGGTTAGGAGCGATGTATTTTCATTGAGTTGCTATTAGACGCAAACTCAGACGTCGCTTTTGGAGCAACGTATTTCGTCGAGTTATCGTTAGGATTAAACTCATACGTCGTTTAGGAACGACGTATTTTCGCAGAGCTACCAATAAGGGCTGAATATGACGTTGTTTTGTAGCGACGTATTTTCGTTGAGTTGCCGTTAGAAGCTAACTCGGACGTCATTTAGGAGCGACGTATTTTATTTGAGTTACAATTAGGGGCTTACTCGGACGTCGTTTAAGAGATACGTATTTTCATCGAGATAGCCGTTATGGGCTGACTCGGACGTCGGTTTGGAGCGATGTATTTTCATTGAGTTGCAGTTAGGAGCTAATTCGGATGTTGTTTAGGAGCGAAATATTTTCGTCGTGTTATCGTCATGGGCTGACTCGGACATCGTTTTTGAGCGACATATTTTCATCGTGTTGTCGTTTGGAGCTAACTCGGACGTTGTTTAGGAGCGTCGTATTTTCGTCGAGTTACAGTTAGTGGGTTACTTGGACATCGTTTTGGGGCGACGTATATTCATCGAGTTGCTGTTAGGAGCTATTTCGAAGGTAGTTTAGGAGCAACGTACTTTTGTCGAGTTGTCATTAGGAACTAACTCGGAGGACATTTTGGAGCAACATATTTTTATCGAGTTGCCTTTAGGGGCTGACTTGGACGACGTTTTGGAGAGACGTATTTTCATCGAGTCAGCCGTTAGGGACTGACTCGACATCGTTTTGGAGTGACGTATTTTCGTCGAGTTACCGTTAGGGGCTGACTGGGACGCCGTTGAGGAGCGACGTATTTTTGTCGAGTTGCTGTTATTAGCTAACTCGGACGTTGTTTAAGAGAGACTTATTTTTGTCGAGTCATCGTTAGGGGCTAACTCGTATTTTTTTTGGAGAGATATAATTTCATCAAGTAAGCCATTAGGGGCTGACTAAGACGTCTTCTTGGAGGGATGATTTTTGTCAAGCTTCCGTTAGGAGCTAACTCGGACATCGATTAGGAGCGACATATTTTCGTCGAGTTACTACTACGGGCTCACTCGGACGTCGTTTAGGAGCGATATATTTTCGTCGAGTTACTATTATGGGCTGTCACAGAGGTGGTTTAGGAGAGACGTATTTTCCTTTAGTTGCCGTTAAAAGTTAACTCGGACTTCATTTAGGAGCACAATATTTTTGTGGAGTTGCAGTTAGGAGCTATCTCGCACGTCGTTTTGGAGAGACGTATTTTCATCATGTCAGCCGTTAGGAACTAACTTGGAGGTCGTTTAGGAGCAACGTATTTTTGTAGAGTTGTTGTAAGGAACTAACTCAGACGTCATTTTTGAGCGACGTATTTTCGTCGAGTTGAGCTAATTAGACGTCGTTTAGGAGCGACATATTTTCGTCGAGTTGCAGTTAGAGGCTTACTCGGACGTTGTTTTGGAGATACGAATTTTTGTCGAGTTGCAGTTAGTAACTAACTCGGACGTTGTTTAGGAGTGACGTATTTTCGTCGAGTTACCGTTATGGGATGACTTGGACGTCGTTTTGGAGCGACATATTTTCATCGATTTGTCGTTAGGAGCTTACTCGGACGTCATTTTGGAGCGACTTATTTCCATCGAGTCAGTCGTTAGGTGCAGACACGATGTTGTTTTGTACCTACATATTTTCATCGATTTTCCATTAGGAACTAACTCGGACGTCGTTCGTGAGCGACGTATTTTTTTCGAGTTACCGTTAGGGGTGATTCAGACGTTGTTTAGGAGCGACGTATTTTCATTGAGTTGTCGTCAGGAGCTAACTAGGATATCATTTAGGAGAAACGTATTTTCTTCGAGTTGTCGTGAGGGGATATCTCGGACGCCATTTTTGGAGCGATGTGTTTTAATCAAGTAAGCCGTTAAGGGCTGACTCAGATGTCTTGTTGGAGCAACGTATTTTCATCAAGTTGGCATTAGGAGTTAACTCGGACGTCGTTTAGGAGACTTATTTTTGTTGAATTTCCGTTAGGGGATGACTCAGACAACGTTTTGGAGCGATTCATTTTCATCGAGTTGCCATTAGGGGCTGACTCGGACGCCATTTAGGAGCAACGTATTTCGTCGAGTTACAGTTAGGAGCTAACTCGGACGTCGTTTAGGAGCAACGTATTTTTGTAGACTTACCTTTAGGAAGTAAGTTGAACATCGTTTTGGTCCGACGTATTTTCATCGAGTTGAAGTTAGGAGCTAACTCGGACATCGTTTAGGAGCGACGTATTTTCCTCGAGTTCCAGTTAGGAGGTAACTCGAACGTCGTTTTGGAGCGACGTATTTTTGATCGAGTTGCAGTTAGGAGCTAACTCGAAGTTCGTTTAGCAGGGACGTATTTTCGTAGACTTGCCATTAGGAACTAACTTGAACGTCGTTCTGGAGCAACGTATTTTCATCAAGTTGCAGGTAGGAGCTAACTCGGACGTCGTTTAGTTGAAACATATTGTCGTCGAGTTTCCTTTACTAGCTAACTCGGTCGTCGTTTAGGAGTGACGTATTTCTGACGAGTTACTGTTAGGGCCCGACTTGGAAATCGTTTTGGAGCGATATATTTTCATCGATTTGCCGTTAGGAGTGTACTCCAAGGTCTTTTAGGAGCGACATAATTTCGTCGAGTTCCTGCTAGAGGTTGTCTCTGACGTCGTTTTGGAGCGACATATTTTTATCACGTCATCTGTAGGGGCTGACTCGACCTCGATTTTGACAGACGTATTTTCATTGAGTATCCGTTATGAGCTAACTCGTACATCGTTTAAGAGCAACGTATTTTTGTCGAGTTACCGTTAGGGCCTGACTCGGACGTCATTTTGGACCGACGTATTGCATCGAGTTGTCGTTAGGAGCTAAATTGGACTTCGTTTAGGAGCGTCGTATTTCCGTCAAGTTGCCGTTTGGGGCTGTCTCGGACGCTGTTTTAGAGCAACGTATATTCATCAATTTTTCAGTAGGATCTAACTCGGACGTCATTTATTTGACATGTATTATCGTCGAGTTGCCGTTAGTAGCTAACTCAGACGTCGTTTAGATGCGACTTATTTTCGTCGAGTTGCCGTTAGGAGCTAACTCGGACGTTGCATAGGAGCGACGTATTTTTTTATCGAGATGCCGTTAGGACTTAACTCGGACGTCGTTTTGGAGCAACGTATTTTTGATCGAGTTGCCATTAGGAGCTAACTCGAGGTCGATTACGAGCGACGTATTTTTGTCGACTTGCCGTTAGGAACTAACCGGACGTCGCTTTTGAGCGACGTATTTTCATCGAGTTGCCGTTAGGAGCTAACTCAAACGTCGTTAAGGAGCGAAGTATTTTGATCGAGCTGCCGTTAGGAGGTAACTCGGACGTCGTTTTGGAGCGAGGTATTTTGATCGAGTTGCCGTTAGGAGCTAATTTTGAGGTCGTTTAGGAGCGACGTATTTTCGTCGACTTAGCGTTAGGAACTAACTCAAATGTCATTTTGGAACGACGTATTTTTGTCGAGGCTCCGTTAGGGGCTGTCCCGAACGTAGTTTTGGAGCGACATATTTTTGTCGAGTTACGGTTAGGGGCTAACTCGGACGTCGTTATGGAGCGATGTAATTTCATCGAGTTGCCGTTAGGAGCTAACTCTGATGTTGTATTGGTGGGATGTATTTTCGTCGCGTTACCCATTAGGGGTTGTCTTGGACGACCTTTTGGAGCGATGTAATTTCATCGAGTTTCCGTTAGGAGCTAACTCCGATGTTGTATTGGTGCGATGTATTTTCGTCGCGTTACCCGATAGGGGTTGTCTTGGACGACCTTTTGGAGCGATGTATTTTCATCATGTTGTTGTAACGAGCTCACTCGAACGTCGTTTAGGAGCGACGCATTTTGATTGAGTTGCTGTTAGTATCTAACTCGGATATCGTTTTGGAGCGACTTATTTTCATCGAGTTGCCGTTAGAAGCTAACTCGGAGGTCGTTTAGGAACGACGTGTTTTGATCGAGTTGATGTTAGTTGCTAACTCAGACATTGTTTAAGAGCGACTTATTTTCATCGAGTTGCCGTTCGGAGCTAACTCGGAGGTCGTTTAGAAGAGACGTATTTTCGTCAACTTACAGGTAGGAACTAAGTCGAACATCGTTTTGTAGCGACGTATTTTCATAGAGTTGTCATTTGGAGCTTATTCGGACGTCGTTTAGGAGCGACGTATTTTCATCGAGTTGCCGTTAGGAGCTAACTCGGACGTCATTTAGGAGCGACGAATTTTCTTCGAGTTACTGTTAGGGGCTGACTCGGACGTTGTTTTGGAGAGACGTATTTTCATCGAGTCAGCCGTTAGAAGCTAATTTAGAGTTCGTTTAGGAGCGACGTATTTTCATCGACTTGACGTTAGGAACCAACTCGGACGTCGTTTAGGAGCGATGTATTTTCATCGAATTACCAGTAGGATCTAACTCGGATGTTCTTTAGTTGCTACATATTAACGTCGAGTTGTAGTTAGTACTTAACTCAAACGTCGTTTAGGAGCGACCTGACTTGGACATCATTTTGGAGAGACATATTTCATCGATTTACCGTAAGGAGCGTACTCGGAGGTCGTTTAGGTTCGACGTATTGTCGTTGAATTGCCGTTAGGGGCTGTCTCAGACACGTTTTGGAGCGACATATATTCATCGAGTCAGCCGTTAGGGGTTGATCAACGGCATTTTGGAGCGACCTATTTTCATAGAGGTGATGTTACGAGCTCACTCAGACGTTATTTAGGAGCGACGAATTTTGATCGAGTTGTCGTTAGGAGCTAACTCGGTCTTGGTTTTGGAGCGACGAATTTTCATCAAGTTGACGTTAGGAGCAAATTAAGAGCTCGTTTAGGAGCAATATATTTTCGTCGACTTGACGTTGGGGCTAACTCAGACATCGTTTAGGAGAGACGTATTTTCGTCGAGTTGCCGTTAGTAGCTAAATCGGACGTCATTTAGGAGCGACTTATTTTTGTCGAGTTACCGTTAGGACCTAACTCAGAGGTCGGTTAGGAGGGACAATTTTTTGTGGACTTGCCGTCAGGAACTAACTCGAATGTCGTTTTTGAGCGACGTATTTTCATCGAGTTGCTGCTAAGAGCTAACTCGAACGTCGTTTTTGAGCGACGTATTTTGATCGAGTTATCGTTAGGAGCTAACTTTGAGGTCGTTTTGGAGCGACATATTTTCGTAGAGTTGTCGTTCGGAGCTAACTCGGACGTCGTTTAGGAGCGACGTATTTTGATCGAGTTACCATTAGGAGCTAACTTGGACGTCGTTTTGGAGCGACGAATATTCATCGAGTTGCCACTAGGAGAAAATTCAGAGCTCCTTTAGGAGCGACGTATTTTCATCGACTTGCCGTTGGGAACCAACTCAGACGTCGTTTTGGAGCGACTTATTTTCATTGAGTTTTCGTCATTAGCTAACTCGAATGTCTTTTAGGAGCGATGTATTTTTTATCGAGTTGCCGTTAGGAGCTTACTCTGACGTCGTTTTGGAGCGACGTATTTTCATCAAGTTTTACGTTAGGAGCTAACTCAGAGGTCATTTAGGAGCGACGTTTTTTCTGTTGGGATTTGTGCCCACAAAGGAGATATTAGACATTGAGATACTTCGTGTATATATCTTTTGCTGAAACATTGATAGTAATAAATGTTCATTCTTTTGAAGATTGTGTTTAGTTATGTTTAAGCTATGCTCTGAAACTGTCATCAACGAAAAGGGTGTTAAGTAAGACAAGCTAACTCCTTGTGGCAAGTTTGAAACATTTGTTCGCAATCTAAAGATCAATAGAGCAATCGAATCTTATTAATGATTGTTAGCATGAATCATGATATCTCATCTTGTGATATAGAGAGTTGTGACTCTATGATTCATACTAGGTATCTTAAAGAAGACACTGAACAAGACCAATGACACTTAGAAGCTCGAGACAAAACTGTTTACACACTCGAGGCTTCAAGTTCACAACTAAATGAGTATTATGATACTTACCTTAATCCTGAAGTGAATATGTAATTGACATTGCACTTTGTGACATTTGATTCGTCAATGGGCAATGACTAATTTTTTAGTTGCATCTTACCCGACTGTTGGTGTCACAAGGATATAATGTTGGGTTACATGATTCACAGATATGGAAATCATGTAACAACAATGCAAATCCATTAGTATCACACTATGCTTTGTTATGAGAGTGTGAATGAATAAACCTGGCCAGGTATTCATTGAATGAGTTCATTCTTTGATTAAAACATGTGACATGTAAAGACATCTCACTTTATGTTTTTCTCATTCACAAATAACAAAGGAGTTAGTGAAATAATAACTCGCGGGGTAAAACAGTAATCTTACATTCCCCTCAGTTACTGATACACATGAAGGGTAGTATCGTAATACACTCCGTCGATCGTGATGAGAAAGTGTTTCATCACATCAAATATAAAAGATACGCACATGAACAGAGAGATTGTCAATATTGGTCCTTTAGTGGAATCGACCAGTATTAATAGTTAAAAGACGGAAAAAGTTTGTGAACTTTTGTGTTCGATCTTTGCTCTAAAGCTTCGTTGATGTGGGTCCATGATGTCTCAATAATAGACACTTGGAAGAGATTAAAAGAACTGTAAAAGTTGATTTACTCATTAAGTATAAATTGTGATTTATACTGAGAAAGTTATTTTCTTGAAACTCGATAAATAACTAGTTATTTATTTTGTTCATTGAATCACAAAATGTTATCATATTGATGATGACATTCTCGAGTGATTAAATATGTTAAAAGAAGAAAATAAATTATTTCTCATTTCGTACTTATTCGATAACTATGAAATATATTCAATGATGTGTCATTAAATAATAATGAGAGTTCTAAATTAATTTTAGAAATTAAATCAAATATGTTTAGGAATAAAATTCAAAGATGTGGACTAGTAAGGGGAGAGGGTTTTGGCCGAATTCCCTAAGTGAATAGGGTCATGGGTTTGACCCAGCTTAACGTCATTTATAACCTGTATAAATAAGGCTAAACTAACCCTAATCACTTAACCCTAACCCTAGTTAATTTTTGCCCAACACTCTCTCTCTCCCCTTTGTGTTTCTCGGCCGAAATCCCCAAACAAAAGAAAAGAAAAATTGTTTTTCATTCTTTCATATTGGATTCCTAATCGTTCTTAAGAGCCCACACTCATAATCTCAATAATTTCCTTGTGTATTATTGTTGATTCATCACTTGTGGTGTTTTAATGTTTTTGTGAATTGTTCTAGAGGTTTTAAATTGTTTTGAAAAGGTTTCAGCCCTCCTAAAACATCCCTAGGACGTTTTGCGCGCAATCCGGCGACCTCCCAGCCTCCAACGCTCCATTCCGGCGAAGGCATCCCTGTCTGGCGAGGCGCATCAGTCAGGCGGGTCCATTCCGGCGGAGGCATCGCTGTCAGGCGAGGCGCATCAGTCAGGTGGGTACAATCCGGCGAGGCGCTCTAGTCCGGCGAGGCGAATCCGTCGAGTGCAATCCGGCGAGGCTATCAGGCGAGGCGTCCCAGAGATCTCCCATCCGGTAAGGCTTCCCAGTCCGACGAGGCTCTCCAGTCCGGCGAGCTCCCTGTCAGGCGTGTCCCCGTGCGGTGACAGTCTCCCATCCGGCGAGTCCCCAGTCCGGCGAGGCTCCCCAATCCGGCGAGCTCCCTGTCAGGCGAAGAACTCAAGTCCGGCGAGGCTCCCAGCTGGCGTCCATTCCGGCGACTCTTCCCAGTCCGGCGAAGACGTTCCCAAGTATTCCGGCGAGCGTTTTCTTGCGTTTAGGACGTGACGAGGCATTCCGACGATAGCTAGCAACGTCGAGGTTGTTTACAACCTTTTACATAAGTATTTTCTCAATTAAATATAAATTATATAATTGTTATATAAATTATTAGTTTAATTTATTTGGACGAGCATGTGAATTATAAATTGTTTATAATTGTTTGATATATTTTAATGCCTTAGGTTGTTAAATATATTAAAATTAGTTTTAATATATTAGATCTAATTATAATTTTCCGCCACATAGGATGTGTATTATAATTAATATTGTTTAATCGTTAAATAAATTCCAACAAATGGTATTAGAGCTAGTAAAAGGCATTAAAATTTAGATGTAATAGCTAGTTTAGAAAGTTGTTTGACTAGTAGATGTTGGCGTTTTTTGGTTGATTGCATTATGAATGTATGATGTGTGCGCTTGTGTTATGAATGGATCCTTATTCAATATGGCCCTAGGATGTTTTATTCCGGTTATCGTCCCGGATTTTAATTTTTATTTATTTAAATTGTGAGCCTCAATTTGCGAGGACATTTAAATTTGTAATTTTTATTATTATTGTAATTCGACGACGATGAGACAAGATGTCAGCACCTCGGTTTTGGCCGCACGTTGGAGAACGTGTGGGGGCTAACCCGAGACATCCGATGACGCGTCATTCGAAGATGAAGATTATTTTAATTTTCATTAAATATTTACAAGGGTTGTATTAATAGAAATGGGCCTATTGATAAGTTAAATAATTTTACATATTCGATATTTAAATTTGTTGAACTCATTGCATATAACACTCACATGTCATATAGGATAGAACGCCAACATCATTGAAAATGAAATTGTTCATATAGTTTATAATTGATAAAGAGTTATAAAATGATTATAAACTGTTATTAAAGAATATGATTGTTTTTTGCAAAAACTAAGTGGGAGGGTTGTTTATCGTTGAAGCAACCCAAGGTCCCCGACACGAGTGAAATTAATTCAATATATGATGAACTAAAAGTCACACATAGTGGCCCTCCCTTCAATGGGAGTACTTTGGAAGTATTTAATTAATCTCATTGTTAAAGAACTAAGCCCAAAATAGAAGCTTTGAAACGGGGTCTCCACATAGGTGAACCGTCTTCAAAGTGACTTGAGTGAGGGCCCACGTGTCGGTTATACACTTAGACTTATGTTTTAAAGTAATCCTCACTTAGAGGCTCTGCGTTAAAAATAAGTGACCAAAAAAAATTTATGGTAATTAGTGAGAACTAGAAGTTGTGACTTCTTGGATGGTTCGAGCTAAATAGTGATGTGTCACGACTGTGAAAGGAGATTATTTACGATTTTCCCCATAGGAAAATAAATTAACCATTGTTGTTCACAATACCATGAATTATTTTAACACTTTCCTCACCATATTAGGATTGTTCATGCATGCATATAATTCGAAAATATAGCACATACTAAAGTCATTTATTTCATCAATGTTTTTCAGCAAAATGTCTTTTAATCCACTGCAAATGATTTTAAGTTCTAATAAACTAGAGGGTGAGAATTACGTTGACTGGAAACGTAACCTCGACATCGTATTGACGGTGGAGAAGCACAAGTACGTTCTCACGACCCCATGTCCTCCTGTTCCGAGTGCTGACTCGAGCAAGGAAGACAAGGACGCCTTCGATGCGTGGATGAGATCTGATGAGATCGCTTGTTGCTACATTTTGGCATCGATGAGCAATGTGTTGCAACAATATCATAGAGACATCGCCACTGCATATGAAATCCTGTTCAATCCTCATGAGATGTTCAGATGTCATGGGCGTCAGGCGAGGCAGCAAGCTATCCGCAGTTTCATGAACTGTAGGATGAAACAAGGATCTTCCGTACGGGAACACATGCTATTGATCATGGGTCACCTGAACGATATGGAGATCCTTGGTTTAGAGATTGAAGGAGAGACCAAGATTGACATGATCTTGGAGACGCTTACGAAATCTTTTGATAGCTTCCGTCTGAACTACTCTATGAACAAGCTCAATTACACCGTGACTGAGCTTATGAAGGAGTTACAGACTGCCGAGGGACTTCTCCCTAAGAACAAGAAGAAGTCGGGAGAGCTCAATGTTGCTGAACACAAAGCCTCGACCTCTGGTTCTAAGAGGATGATGAAGAGGCCCAAAAACGCCAACCGAACGGGTTCCAAGAAGCCTTACAAGAAGGCTGTGGATGCTAAGGGCAAAGGCATCGTAAAGGTGGACAAGTCTGAGCACAAGTGTCACAATTGCGGAGAGGCTGGCCACTGGCGGAGGAACTGCCCTACCTACCTCAAGACTGTCAAGGGGAAAGGTAAAATCTTTGTTACTCAAGCTTGTTATACTACAAACAAGGCATCACCCTGGATTCTTGATTGCGGGGCGTCTGACCACGTTGTCTGTAATTTGAATGGTTTTAGGAAAACCAGGACCTTAGGTGACGGAGAGTTTGGATTCAACTGGGGTGATGGAACGAAGGTCGGAGCAAGATCTGTCGGGACCATGAAGCTCAAGTTTAGAAAAGAAACTTTATTATTGAATAATGTTTACTATGTTCCGGATTTTTGCAAAAATTTGATTTCATTTGGTCGTTTAGAAGAACAAGGTTTCAATTTTAAGATCAATAATGGTATTGAAATTCTCATTGATGATTGTTTTATAACTAAAGCTCAACGTGTGGATTCTATTTATTATTTATATCCCGCTGAGCCGACAATCTTGGACACCGAAGTGAATGGTGATTCACTTAGGAAGCGTAAGACGTTTCATACTGATGAGACTGACGACACATATCTATGGCACCTACGTCTTGGACATATTGGCATGGATAGGATCAAGAGATTAACAAAGGATGGTCCTTTAAAATCTCTACATGTGGGAAGTCTTCCCACGTGTGAATCCTGTCTTGAAGGCAAGATGACCAAGAGACTTTTCACAACAAAGGGTCTTAGGGCCACGCAAGTATTGGAACTCGTACATAGTGATGTATGTGGTCCAATAAACATCCAGGCAAGAGGAGGTTACGAATATTTTGTAACCTTCACTGATGACAACTCTAGGTTTGGTCAAATCTACCTTATGCGACATAAGTCAGATACTTTTGAAATGTTCAAACAGTATAAGGCTTTAGTTGAAAAGCAGACGGAGAAACAGATCAAAACCCTTCGATCAGATCGAGGGGGAGAGTATTTGTCCGGAGAGTTCGAAGACTTTCTTAGAGAAGAAGGCATTCATTCTCAGCTTACAGCACCTGGCACTCCGCAGCAAAACGGTGTGTCAGAGAGGAGGAATCGAACTTTGTTAGATATGGTGAGGTCGATGATGAGTTACTCATCGCTTCCTAATTCGTTATGGGGATATGCCCTTGAAACAGCCGCTTACATTCTGAACCAGGTCCCATCTAAAACGGTACCTGGCACACCCTATGAAAGATGGAGTGGTAGAAAATCTGTTTTACACCATACTCGCATCTGGGGTTGTCCACCACATGTGCTGAGACAAAAGACTAGCAAGTTGGCTAGTCGTTCAGAAGTATGCCTGTACGTGGGATATTCCAAAGAAACAAAAGGGTACATCTTCTATAGTGCTGCTGACCAGAAAACGTTCGTTAGCACGAACGCTAGGTTTCTGGAAGCAGATTATATGAAGAATACAGTACCGAGAAGCAGACTTGTGCTAAAGGAATTATTGGGTGAAGCAACTGGTACTTCACAAGATAGGATGGGTCTTGTTCCAATAGTGGGAGAACCAAACTCGGAATCAGAGACTCCTGCGCTTCGTCGTAGTAACAGAGTTGTGAGACAACCTGTTCGATACATAGGTATCGGAGAATCTTTTACTGCAGTTGCAAACAATGAAGAAGATGATCCCGTATCATTTTCCCAAGCAATGCAGAGTTCCGAGGCAAACCTATGGCAAGAAGCCATGAACATTGAAATGCATTCGATGTATGTCAATGAGGTCTGGAAGCTTGTAGATCTGCCTGAAGGCATTAAGCCTGTAGGCTGTAAATGGATCTATAAGAAGAAGAGAGGACTGGATGGAAATGTCGAGACATTTAAGGCACGACTTGTGGCGAAAGGGTTCACATAGAAAGAAGGTATCGACTATGAGGATACCTTCTCGCCAGTCACTATGCTGAAGTCCATCCGCACTCTCTTATCCATTGCCGCAGCCCTAGATTATGAAATCTTGCAAATGGATGTCAAGATTGCATTTTTGAATGGAAATCTTGATGAGCGCATTTATATGGCTCAACTAGACGGGTTCATGGAGAAAGGCCAACAGGGCAAGTTTTGTGAGTTGCTCAAGTCCATTTATGGACTGAAGCAAGCATCTAGGTCGTGGAATATCAGATTCGACGAGACTGTAAAGAGCTACGGCTTTGATCAGTCGGAAGATGAGCCATGTGTTTATAAGATGATAAACGATGGCAAAGTGGTTTTCTTAGTCCTTTATGTAGACGACATACTACTCATTGGGAATGACGTAGGAAAGTTGTCAGAGGTTAAGGTCTGGTTGTCAAAGCAATTTGAGATGAAGGATCTAGGAGAGGCAGCTTACATTCTAGGTATTCAGATCTTTAGAGATCGAAAGAATCGTAAGCTGGCACTCTCTCAAGCATCTTATATTGATAAGATCATGGATCACTTCAGTATGCAAGACTCCAAGAAAGGACAGCTACCTTTCAACATGGAGTGCATCTTTCAAACGAGCAGTCTCCCAAGACACCTCAAGAAGTTGAGGACATGAGACACATTCCTTACGCTTCAGCCATAGGAAGTCTCATGTATGCTATGCTTTGCACGAGACCAGACATATGCTACGCAGTAGGCGTAGTGAGCAGATTCCAGTCTAACCCTGGACCCGAGAACTGGGTTGCTGTCAAGCATGTTCTCATGTATCTTCGGAGAACGAGAAACTACATGCTTGCGTATTCAGGTGGTGACCTAAATATGACGGGATATACCGACTCCGATTTTCAAACGGACAAGGATTCCAGGAAGTCCACATCAGGGTCTGTGTTCACCCTGAATGGTGGATCCGTGGTTTGGAGGAGTATCAAGCAATCTTGTGTTGCTGACTCGACCATGGAAGCCGAGTATGTGGTAGCTTGTGAAGCTGCAAAGGAGGCTGTGTGGCTAAGGAAATTCCTTATGTACTTGGAAATTGTTCCAAGTGCAAGCGAGCCTATTACACTTTATTGTGATAATAGTGGGGCAATCGCTAATTGTAAGGAGCCAAGAAGTCACAAGCGCTCTAAACACATAGAACGCAAGTATCACCTCGTTCAAGACATCGTTCACAGAGGGGATGCTGAAGTCATGAAGATCTCAACGTTAGACAACCTTCCTGATCCCTTCACGAAGCCTTTAACGAGTAAAGTCTTCGAGGGGCACCTAGAAGGATTGGGACTGAAGGATCATTCGTATCTCCTTTGAGTCAAGTGGGTGTTTGTTGGGATTGGTGCCCACAAAGGAGATATTAGACATTGAGATACTTTGTGTATTTATCTTTTGCTGAAACATTGATATTAATAAAGGTTCATTCTTTTGAAGATTGTGTTTAGTTATGTTTAAGCTATGCTCTGAAACTGTCATCAACGAAAAGGGTGTTAAGTACAGACTTGACAAGATAACCCCTTGTGGCAAGTTTGAAACATTTGTTCGCAATCTAAAGATCGATAGAGCAATCGAATCTTATTATTGATTGTTAGCATGAATCATGATATCTCATCTTGTGATATAGAGAGTTGTGACTCTATGATTCATACTTGGTATCTTAAAGAAGACACTGAACAAGACCAATGACACTTAGAAGCTCGAGACAAAACTGTTTACACACTCGAGGCTTCAAGTTCACAACTAAAGGAGTATTATGATACTTACCTTAACCCTGAAGTGAATATGTAATTGACATTACACTTTGTGACAATTGATTCGTCAATGGGCAATGACTAAATTTTTAGTTGCATCTGACCCGACTGTTGGTGTCACAAGGATATAATGTTGGGTTACATGATTCACAGATATGGAATTCATGTAACAACAATGCAAATGCATTAGTATCACACTATGCTTTGTTATGAGAGTGTGAATGAATAAATCTGGCCAGGTATTCATTGAATGAGTTCATTCTTTGATTAAAACATGTGACATGTAAAGACATCTCACTTTATGTTTTTCTCATTCACAAATAACAAAGGAGTTAGTGAAATAATAACTCGAGGGGTAAAACAATAATCTTACATTCCCCTCAGTTACTGATACACATGAAGGGTAGTATTGTAATATACTCCGTGGATCGTGTGAGAAAGTGTTTCATCACATCAAACATAAAAGATACGCACATGAACAGAGATATTGTCAATATTGGTCCGTTAGTGGAATCGACCAATATTAAGAGTTAAAAGACTGAAAAAGTTTGTGAACTTTTGTGTCCGATCTTTGCTTTAAAGCTTCGTTCATGTGGGTCCATGAGGTCTCAATAATAGACACTTGGAAGAGATTAAAAGAACTGTAAAAGTTGATTTACTCATTAAGTATAAATTGTGATTTATACTGAGAAAGTTATTTTCTTGAAACTCGATTAATAACAAGTTATTTATTTTGTTCATTGAATCACAAAATGTTATCATATTGATGATGACATTCTCGAGTGATTAAATATGTTAAAAGAAGAAAATAAATTATTTCTCATTTCGTACTTACTCGATAACTATGAAATATATTTAATGATGTGTCATTAAATAATAATGAGAGTTCTAAATTAATTTTAGAAATTAAATCAAATATGTTTAGGAATAAAACTCAAAGATGTGGACGAGTAAGGGGAGAGGGTTTTGGCCGAATTCCCTAAGTGAATAGGGTCATGGGTTTGACCCAGCTTAAGCCCATTTATAACCTGTATAAATAAGGCTAAACAAACCCTAATCACTTAGCCCTAACCCTAGTTAATTTTTGGCCAACACTCTCTCTCCCCTTTGTGTTTCTCGGCCGAAATCCCCAAACATAAGAAAAGAAAAATTGTTTTTCATTCTTTCATCTATGATTCCTAATCGTTCTTAAGAGCCCTCACTCATAATCTCAATAATTTCCTTGTGTATTATTGTTGATTCATCACTTGTGGTGTTTGAATGATTTTGTGAATTGTTCTAGAGGTTTTAAATTGTTTTGAAAAGGTTTCAGTCCTCCTAAAACATCCCTAGGACGTTTTGCGCGCAATCCGGCGACCTCCCAGCCTCCATCGCTCCATTCCGGCGAAGGCATCCCTGACAGGCGAGGCGCATCAGTCAGGCGGGTCCATTCCGGCGGAGGCATCCCTGTCAGGCGAGGCGCATCAGTCAGGCGGGTCCAATCCGGCGAGGCGCTCCAGTCCGGCGAGGCGAATCCGGCGAGTGCAATCCGGCGAGGCTATCAGGCGAGGCGTCCCAGAGATCTCCCATCCGGTGAGGCTTCCCACTCCGGCGAGGCTCTCTACTCCGGCGAGCTCCCTGTCAGGCGTGTCCCGTGCGGTGACAGTCTCCCATCCGGCGAGTCCCCAGTCCGGCGAGGCTCCCCAATCCGGCAAGCTCCCTGTCAGGCGAAGAACTCCAAACCGGCGAGGCTCCCAGCAGGCGTCCATTCTGGCGACTCTTCCCAGTCCGGCGAAGACGTTCCCAGGCATTCCGGCGAGCGTTTTCTTGCGTTTTGGACGTGACGTGGCATTCCGACGATAGCTAGTAACGTCGAGGTTGTTTACAACCTTTTACGTAAGTATTTTCTCAATTAAATAATTAAATCTAAATTATATAATTGTTATATAAATTATTAGTTTAATTTATTTGATTGAGCATGTGAATTATAAATTGTTTATAATTGTCTGATAAATTTTAATGCCTTAGGTTGTTAAATATATTAAAATTAGTTTTAATATATTAGATCTAATTATAATTTTCCGCCACATAGGATGTGTATTATAATTAATATTGTTTAATCATTAAAGAAATTCCAACAAATGGTATCAAAGCTAGTAAAAGGCATTAAAATTTAGATTTAATGACTAGTTTGGAAAGTTGTTTGACTAGTAGATGTTGGCGTTTTTTGTATGATTGCATTATGAATGTATGATGTGTGCGCTTGTGTTAGGAATGGATCCTTATTCAATATGGACCTAGGATGTTTTATTCCGGTTATTGTCCCGGATTTTAATTTTTATTTATTTAAATCGTGAGCCTCAATTTGCGAGGACATTTAAATTTGTAATTTTTATTATTATTGTAATTCGACGACGATGAGACAAGGTGTCAGCACCTCGGTTTTGGCCGCACGTTGGAGAACGTGTGGGGGCTAACCCGAGACATCCGATGACGCGTCATTCGAAGATGAAGATTATTTTATTTTTCATTAAATATTTACAAGAGTTGTATTAATAGAAATGGGCCTATTGATAAGTTAAATAATTTTACATATTCGATATTTAAATTTGTTGAACTCATTGCATATAACACTCAAATGTCATATAGGATAGAACGCCAACATCATTGAAAATGAAATTGTTCATATAGTTTATAATTGATAAAGAGTTATAAAATGATTATAAACTGTTATCAAAGAATATGGTTTTTTTCCAAAAACTAAGTGGGAGGGTTCTTTAGAACATCTCATTTATTTAATGACAAGTCATTAATTATTTTCATACTAACCAATGTAGTACGAAACGAGAAAATATTTATTTTCATCTTTTATTTATTTGAATCATCAAATTATATTATTATCAAGATAATAACATAATATGATTCGTGAACAAATCACAATTTACGTTGAATGAGAAAATCAATCATTTCTTGTTCACCAAAATCTCGTCCGAGAGTCTTTCATTGAGACCTTATGGACCCACATGAACGAAGCTTAGAATAAAATTCGGACACAAAAGTTCACAAACATTTTCCGGCTTTTAATTCTTAATATTAGTCGATTCCACTAAAGGACCAATATTGAACATCTCTAAGTTCATATGCGTTTATATTTTTGTTTGATGTGACAAAACTTTTCTTCACACGGTCCACGGTGTATTTTACAATATTACCCTTTGTGTGTATCATTAACTGAGAGGAATGTAAAATTACCGTTTTACGCATTAGTTATTATTTCACCAAGTCCTCTGTTATTTGTGAACAAGAAAAACATAAAGTGAAATGTCTCAACATGTCACATGTTTTATTTCAAAAGAATTCTTTATTCGATGAATACCAGGCCTGGTTTATTCGCTCACACTCTCATAATAGAGCATGGTGTGATACTAATGCCTTAGCAATGTTTCAACACAAATTCCATATCTGTGAATCACATGTTTCAACGAAACAGTATTATGACACCAACCGTCAGGTCAATGAAACTTCATTTAGCCATTGCCCATTGACAAATCAAATGTCATAAAGTGTTACAAGAATACATGTACTCACTTCAGGATTTAGGTAATTACTAAAATATCCCTAGTATGTGAGTTTGAGGTTTCGAGTGATTAAACGGTTTTATCTCGAACTTCAAAACTTCACTGGTCTTGTTCAATATCTTCATTAAGATATCAAGAATGAATTACAAATTCACAACTCTCCATATCACAAGATAAGATATCGTTTAATTCATTCTAACAATCATTACTAGGAATCGATTGCCTAATCGATCTTTAGATTGCGAACTATTAATTAAACTAGTCATAAGAAGGTATCTTGTCAAGTCTGTACTTAGCACTTCTTTCGTTGATGACGGTTTCAGAGCGTATACATAAATGCATAAACACAATCTTAAATAAGAATGGATATTCAATCTTTATTTAATTTCAAAGCAATACAAATACAAAAGTATTTAATATCAAAAATCTCCTTTGTGGGCATAAATGCCAACAACGTATTCCATAGAGTTTTGGGTAGGAGCTAACGCGGACGTCGTTTAAAAGGGATGTATTTTCGTCGAGTTTCCATAAGGGGCTGTCTTTGACGTCGTTTTGGAGTGACATATTTTAATCGAGTTGGCCGTTACAGGGTCGTTTAGGGGCGACGTATTTTCATCGACTTTTCTTTAGGAACTAACTCGGACGTTGTTTTTGAGCGACGTATTTTCATCGAGTTGCCGTTAGAAGCTAACTCGAAAGTCGTTTAGGAGAGACGTATTTTGATCGAGTTGCCGTTAGGAGCTAACTTGGATATCGTTTTGGAGCGACGTACTTTAATCGAGTTGCCGTAAGGAACTAACTTGGAGGTCGTTTAGGAGCGACATATCTTAGTCGACTTAACGTTGGGATTTAATTCGAACGTCATTTTTTGAAGCGACGTATTTTAATCGAGTTGTTGTTAGGAGCTAACTCGGACATCGTTTAGGAGCGACGTATTTTCGTCGAGTTGTCTTTAGGTTCTAACTCGGACGTATTTTGATCGAGTTACCTTTAGGAGCTAACTCGGACCTCATTTTGGAGCAACAAATATTCATCTAGTTGCGGTTCGGAACAAATTCAGAGCTCGTTTAGGACCGACGTATTCTCGTCGACTAGCCATTATGAACTAACTCGGACGTCGTTTTGGAGCGACGTATTTTCATCGAGTTGTCATTAGGAGCTAACTCGGACGTCGTTTAGGAGCGACGTATTTTGATCGAGTTACCGTTACGGGCTAACTCGGACGTCGTTTTGGAGCGACGTATTGCATCAACTTGCCGTTAGGAGCTGACTCGGACGTTGTTTATGAGCGACGTATGTTGGTCGAGTTGCCGTTTGGGGCTCTCTCGGACGTCGTTTTGGAGCGACATATTTTCATTGAGTCAGCCGTTAAGGGCTGAATCGATGTCATTTTGGTGCGACGTATTTTGATCGAGTTACCGTTACAAGGTCACTCGGACATTGTTTATGAGGAAAGTATTTTCATCGACTTGTCGTTGAGAACTAGATCAGATCTCGTCTGTAAGAGACGTATTTTCATCGAGTTGTCGTTAGGAGCTAACTTGGATGTCGTTAAAGAGAGACTTATTTTTGTTGAGTTGCCTTTAGTAGCTAACTCGGACGTCGTTGAGGAGCGAAGTATTTTCGTCAAACTACCGTTAGGAGCTAACTCGGAGTTCGTTTAGGAGCGACGTCTTTTCGTCAACTTGCCACTAGGAACTAACTCGGACATTGTTTTTGAGCGACGTATTTTGATCGAGTTGTCGTTTGGAGCTAACTTGAAGGTCGTTTAGGAGCGTTGTATTTTCGTCGACTTACCATTAGAAACTAAGTCGAACGTCGTTTTGGAGCAACATATTTTCATGGAGTTGTCGTTACGAGCTAACTCGGAGATCGTTTAGGAGCTACATATTTTTGTCGAGTTGCCGTTAGGACCTAACTCGGACGTCGTTTAGGAGCGACGTATTTGGATCAAGTTACCGTTAGGAGCTAACTGGAACTACGTTTTGGAGCGACGAATATTCACCTAGTTGACGTTTGGATAAAATTCAGAGCTCGTTTAGGAGCTCGACTTGCCGTTGGGAACTAACTCGGACGTCGTTTAGGAGCGACGTATTTTTTTCGAGTTACCGTTAGGGGCTAACTCGGACGTCGTTTTGGAGTGACGTATTTTCATCGAGTTGTCGGTAGGAGCGAACTAGGATGTCGTTTAGGAGCGACGTATTTTTGTCGATTTGCCGTAAAAGGGCTATCTCGGACGATGGTTTGGAGCGATGTATTTTAATCGAGTAAGCCGTTAGGAGCTAACTCAGACATCGTTTAGGAGCGACGTATTTTTGTCAGGTTACCGTTAGGAGCTAATTCGGAGGTCGTTTAGGAGCGACATATTTTCATCCACTTGACGGTAGCAACTAACTCGGACTTCGTTTTTGAGCGACCTATTTTTGTCGAGTTGCCCTTAGGTGCTAACTCGGAAGTCGTTTAGGAGCGACGTATTTTGATCGAGTTGTCGTTAGGAGCTAACTAGGACGTCATTTTGGAACGATGTATTTTGATCGAGTTTTCGTTAGGAGCTAACTTGGAGGTCATTTAGGATCGAAGTATTATCGTCGACTTACCGTTAGGAACTAACTCGAACGTCGTTTATAAGCGACGTATTTTTATCGAAATGCCAATAGGAGCTAACTCAGACGTTGTTTTAGTTGCCATGTATTATCGTCGAGTTGTCGTTAGTAGCTAGCTCGGACGTATTTTCGTCGAGTTACCGTTAGACCCTGACTTGGACGTCGTTTTGGAGCGACATATTTTGATCGATTTGTCGTTAGGAGCGTACTCGGAAGTCGTTTAGGAGCGAGGTATTTTCGTCAAGTTGCCGTTTGGGGCTGTCTCATACGTCATTTTGGAGCGACGTATTTTCATCGAGTCAGCCATTTGGGGCTGACTCGAAGTCGATTTGGACCGATGTATTTTCATCTAGTTGCCGTTAGGGCCTAACTCGGACGTTGTTTTGGAGCGAGGTATTGCATCGAGTTGTTGTTAGGAGCTAACTCGAACGTCGTTTAGGAAAGATGTATTTTCATCGAGTTGCCGTTGGGGGCTATCTCGGACGTCATTTTTGGAGCAACCTATTTTCATCGAGTCAGCCGTTAGGGGCTGAATCGACGTCATTTTGGAGCAACGTATTTTCATCGAGTTGCCGTTACGAGCTCACTCGGATGGGATTAGGAACGACGTATTTTGATCGATTTGCCATTAGGAGCTAACTCGGACGTCGTTTTGGAGACACAAGTTTTCATCGAGTTGCCGTTAGAAGCAAATTCAGAGCTCATTAAGAAGCGACGTATTTTCGTCGACTTGCCGTTAGGAACTAACTCGGACTTTTTTTTGGAGCGACATATTTTCATCGAGTTGTCGTTAGGAGCTAACTCGGACGTCGTTTAGGAGAGACATATTTTTGTCGAGTTGCCGTTAGTCGCTACTTGGGATGTCGTTTAGGAGCGACGCATTTTCGTCTAGTTACCCTTAGGAGCTAACTTGGAGGTTGTTTTGGAGCGACGTCTTTTCGTCGACTTGCCATTTGGTACTAACTTGGACTTCGTTTTGGAGCAACGTATTTTCATCAAGTTTCTATAAGGAGCTAACTCGGACGTGGTTTAGGAGCGACGTATTTTGATCGAGTTACTGGTAGGAGCTAACTCGGAAGTCGTTTTCAAGCGACGTATTTTCATCGAGTTTCCCTTACAAGCTAAGTTAGAGGTGTTGGAATTTATTTAACAAATTAAATAGTTTAATTATATTACACATCCTATGTGGCGGAAAAATATAATTAGATCTACATATATTAAAACAATTTTAATATATTTAATAACCTAAGGCACTAAAATTTGATTACATGTTTAATAAACAATTTATTAAATTATACCAATCAACAATTGAACATCCTATAATTATATATAAACAATTTTACACAATTATAGATATCCAAATCGTTGAGAAAACTTACAATAAAGATTGTAAACAACCTCGGCGTTTCTCGCTATCATCGAAATGCCTCACTGAGTCCAAAGGAGAAAACAGGCCTGGCCAATTGCCCTAGGCACTTCTTCGCCAGAATGGGACGATAGGGCCGCCGGACAGGGAGTCCTCAGGAAACTCGCCGAACGCAGACTGGTCGGACAGGAAGTCTGTGCACCTGTTCGCCATACTAGAGTGTCTCGCCGGACTGGAGCGCCTCGCCTGACAGGGTGAAACACGCCGGACAGGACCTGGTCGCCAGACAGGGAGGAACTCGTCGTAAAGGGATCGCCGAACGAAACCTTCACCGGAAAGGGATCACCGAACAAAACCTTCACCGGAACAGGAGATTTCGAGCCTAGGACCACCGGATTGGAATACGCTAAACTGGAACTCGCCGGACTGGGGAAGACTCGCCGGACTGGGGAAGACTTGCCAGACAGGGCTTGCAAAACTGCAGGTCGCCGGACAGGAAGCAAGAAGGGAATCCGGCCAGCAGGAAGCTGCAAAAAACCTTCTTAAACAATTCTAAAACAATTTTCAGAATTGAAATAATACACCAAACACCATAAGTGAAGAATCAACAATATCACACAAAGATTTATATTGAGATTGAGAGGGTGGGCTTTCAAGAACACTCGGGATTGTATCAAAAACTAAGAAAACAAGTTTCTTCTTTTTCTTTTCTTTTGATGATTCGGCCGAGGGACTCAAGGGGAGAGAGAGAGAGAGAGAGAGAGAGAGAGAGAGAGAGAGAGAGAGAGCTTGGCCGAATGAAATTAGGGTTAGGAGTAAATCTAGGGTTTCTGCTTAATTTCACTTATAAACAGTTTAATGTGGGCTTATGTTTAGTCAAACTCTTGGCCCGTTGGCTTGTAATTCTCGGCCAAAACTCGTTCAAAACACTCGGCCATATTCATTTAATTTACCCAAATACTTTTTATTTATTTCTAAATTCAATTAATTTAGAATTCTCATTTTATTTAATGACATTTCATTAAAATAATTTCATACTTTCCAAATAAGTATGAAATGGAAATTTTTTTATTTTCTCCTTTTATTCAATTGAATTTCTCAAGTGTATTATTATCAATATAATAATACTCTCTAATTCAATAAATAAATGTAACAATAAATAACAATTATTTATTTAGTCACTTAGAGAAATAACTTTCCCGATATAAATCACAATTTATATTCAATGAGTAAATCAACAATCCTAGTTCATTTAATCTCTTGCAAGTGTCTATTATTGAGACCTTATGGACCCACATGAACAAAGCTTTAGAATAAATATCGGACTCAAAAGTTAACAAACTTTTTCCGTCTTTTAATTCTTAATATTGGTCGATTCCACTAAAGGACCAATACTGACACTCTCTGTTCATATACGTATATTTTCCATTTGATGTGACAAAACAATTTTTCACATGATCAACGGAGTACTTTACGATATTACCCTTCATGTGTATCACTAACTAAGGGGAATGTAAAACTACCGTTTTACCCCTTGAGTTATTATTTCACTAACTCATTTGTTATTTGTGAATGAGAAAAACATAGAGTGAGATGTCTATACAGGTCACGGCCTTTAATAAAAGAATGTTCTTATTCGATGAATACCTGGCCAGGTTAATTCATTCACACTCTCATAATAAAGCATAGTGTGATACTAATGCATTTGCATTTTATCAACATAAATTCCATATCTGTGAATCATATAACCCAATATCACATCCTTATGACACCAACCGTCGGGTCAGATGAAACTATAACTTAGTCATTGCCCATTGACAAATCAAATGTCATAAAGTGTAATATCAATTATATATTCACTTCAGGATTATGGTAAGTACCAAAGTACCCCTCGTATGTGATCTTGAAGCTTCGACGGTTTTATCTCGAGCTTCTAAGTATCACAAGTCTTGTTCAATATCTTTTATAAGATATCAAAGATGAATCATAGAGTCACAACTCTCTATATCACAAGACTGGATATCATGATTCATTATAACAATCAGTAATTAGATTTGATTGCTCTATTGATCTTAAGATCGCGAACAAATATTTAAACTAGTCACAAGGGGCTATCTTGTCAAGTCTGTACTTAGCACCCCTTTCGTTGATGACAGTTTCAAACCGTAGCATTCATACATAAACACAAACTTAACAAAGAGTGAATATTTATTAATATTAATGTTTCAGCAAAATATAAATACAAATGTATTTCATTTTCTAATATCTCCTTTGTGGGCACCAATCCCGACAAGAGGGCATTTAGGAGGGATATATTTTTGTCAACTTGCAGTTAGGAACTAACTCAGACGTCGTTTTGAAGTGACGTATATTCATCGAGTTACCATTACGAGCTAACTAAGAGGTCGTATTGGAGCGACGTATTTTTATCGAGTTGCCGTTACGGGCTGACTTGGACCTCGTTTTCGAGCGACGTATCTTCATCGAGTCAGCCGTTAAAGGCTGACTCAACTTCATTTTGGAGAGATGTTTTTTGATCTATTTGCCGTTAGGAGCTAACTCGAACGTCGTTTAGGAGCGACGTATTTTCGTCGAGTTACCATTAGGGGTTGACTCGGACTTCCTTTTGAAGAGACCTATTTTTATCAAGTTGCCGTTAGGAGCTAACTCGGAAGTCATTCAGGAGTGACGTATTTTTGTTGAGTTACCTTTAGGGGCTGCCTTGGATGTTGTTTTGGAGAGACGTATTTTCATCGAGTATGCCGTTAGGGATTGACTCGACATTGTTTTGGAGCAATGTATTTTCATCAAGTTGCCATTAGCAACTACCTCGAACATTGTTTAAGAGCGATGTATTTTCGTCAGGTTAACGCTAAAGGCTGTTTCAGATGTTGTTTTGGAGTGACTTATTTTCTCGAGTCAGCCATTAGAGGGTGACTTGGATGTCGTTTTGGAGCGACAAATTTTCATCAATTTGTCGTTAGGAGCTAATTCAGACGTCGTTTCAGAGCGACATCTTTTCGTTGACTTGTCGTTAGAGGCTGACTCGGACGTTATTTTGGAGCGACGTATTTTCATCTAGTTTTCATTAGAAGATAACTCGGACGACGTTTAGGACCGACGTATTTTCATTGAGTTGCAGTTAGGAGCTAACTTGGACGTGGTGTAGGAGCGAAGTATTTTCTTCGAGTTACTGTTAGGGGCTGACTCGGACGTTGTTTAGGAGACACGTATTTTCATCGAGTCAGCTGTTTTGGGCTGCCTTGGACATCATTTTGAGCGACGTATTTTCGTCAAGTTGCCGTTTCGAGCTAACTCGGACTTTGTTTAGGAGTGACAAATTTTTGACGATTTGTCGCTAGGGGCTGTCTCGGACGTCGTTTTGGACCGACGTATTTTCATCGTTTAACGACTTATTTTCGTTGAGTTGCCGTTAGGGGCCGACTAGGACATCGTTTAGGAGCGTCGTAGTTTGTCGAGTTTCTATTAGGGGCTTACTTGGACGTTGTTTTGGAGCGATATATTTTCGTCGAGTTACTATTACGGGCTGTCACAGAGGTGGTTTAGGAGAGACGTATTTTCCTCGAGTTGCCGTTAAAAGTTAACTCGGACTTCATTTAGGAGCACCGTATTTTTGTGGAGTTGCAGTTAGGAGCTATCTCGCACGTCGTTTTGGAGAGACGTATTTTCATCATGTCAGCCGTTAGGAACTAACTTGGAGGTCGTTTAGGAGCAACGTATTTTTGTAGAGTTGTTGTAAGGAACTAACTCAGACGTCATTTTTGAGCGACGTATTTTCGTCGAGTTGAGCTAATTAGACGTCGTTTAGGAGCGACATATTTTCGTCGAGTTGCAGTTAGAGGCTTACTCGGACGTTGTTTTGGAGAGACGAATTTTTGTCGAGTTGCAGTTAGTAACTAACTCGGACGTTGTTTAGGAGTGACGTATTTTCGTCGAGTTACCGTTATGGGATGACTTGGACGTCGTTTTGGAGCGACATATTTTCATTGATTTGTCGTTAGGAGCTTACTCGGACGTCATTTTGGAGCGACGTATTTCCATCTAGTTAGTCGTTAGGTGCAGACACGATGTTGTTTTGTACCTACATATTTTCATCGATTTTCCATTAGGAGCTAACTCGGACGTCGTTCGTGAGCGACGTATTTTTTTTGAGTTACCGTTAGGGGTGACTCAGACGTTGTTTAGGAGCGACGTATTTTCATTGAGTTATCGTCAGGAGCTAACTAGGATATCGTTTAGGAGCAACGTATTTTCTTCGAGTTGTCGTGAGGGGATATCTTGGACGCCATTTTTGGAGCGATGTGTTTTAATCAAGTAAGCCGTTAAGGGCTGACTCAGATGTCTTGTTGGAGCAACGTATTTTCATTAAGTTGGCATTAGGAGTTAACTCGGACGTCGTTTAGGAGACTTATTTTTGTTGAATTTCCGTTAGGGGCTGACTCAGACAACGTTTTGGAGCGATTCATTTTCATCGAGTTGCCATTAGGGGCTGACTCGGACGCCATTTAGGAGCAACGTATTTCGTCGAGTTACAGTTAGGAGCTCACTCGGACGTCGTTTAGGAGCAACGTATTTTTGTAGACTTACCTTTAGGAAGTAAGTTGAACATCGTTTTGGTCCGACGTATTTTCATCGAGTTGAAGTTAGGAGCTAACTCGGACATCGTTTAGGAGCGACGTATTTTCCTCGAGTTCCAGTTAGGAGGTAACTCGAACGTCGTTTTGGAGCGACGTATTTTTGATCGAGTTGCAGTTAGGAGCTAACTCGAAGTTCGTTTAGCAGGGACGTATTTTCGTAGACTTGCCATTAGGAACTAACTCGAACGTCGTTCTGGAGCAACGTATTTTCATCAAGTTGCAGGTAGGAGCTAACTCGGACGTCGTTTAGTTGAAACATATTGTCGTCGAGTTTCCTTTAGTAGCTAGCTCGGTCGTCGTTTAGGAGCGACGTATTTCCGACGAGTAACTGTTAGGGCCCGACTTGGAAATCGTTTTGGAGCGATACATTTTCATCGATTTGCCGTTAGGAGCATACTCCGAGGTCTTTTAGGAGCGAAACATTTTCGTCGAGTTCCCGCTAGAGGTTGTCTCTGACGTCGTTTTGGAGCGACGTATTTTTATCATGTCATCTGTTAGGGGCTGACTCTACCTCGATTTTGACAGACGTATTTTCATTGAGTATCCGTTATGAGCTAACTCGTACATTGTTTAAGAGCAACGTATTTTTGTCGAGTTACCGTTAGGGCCTGACTCGGACGTCGTTTTGGACCGACGTATTGCATCGAGTTGTCGTTAGGAGCTAAATTGGACTTCGTTTAGGAGCGTCGTATTTCCGTCAAGTTGCCGTTTGGGGCTGTCTCGGACGCTGTTTTAGAGCAACGTATTTTCATCACTTTTTCGGTAGGATCTAACTGGGACGTCATTTATTTGACATGTATTATCGTCGAGTTTCCGTTAGTAGCTAACTCAGACGTCGTTTAGATGCGACTTATTTTCGTCGAGTTGCCGTTAGGAGCTAACTCGGACGTTGCATAGGAGCGACGTATTTTTTTATCGAGATGCCGTTAGGACTTAACTCGGACGTCGTTTTGGAGCAACGTATTTTTGATCGAGTTGTCGTTAGGAGCTAACTCGAGGTCGATTACGAGCGACGTATTTTTGTCGACTTGCCGTTAGGAACTAACCGGACGTCGCTTTTGAGCGACGTATTTTCATCGAGTTGCCGTTAGGAGCTAACTCAAACGTCGTTAAGGAGCGAAGTATTTTGATGGAGCTGCCGTTAGGAGGTAACTCGGACGTCGTTTTGGAGCGAGGTATTTTGATCGAGTTGCCGTTAGGAGCTAATTTTGAGGTCGTTTAGGAGCGACGTATTTTCGTCGACTTAGCGTTAGGAACTAACTCAAATGTCATTTTGGAACGACGTATTTTTGTCGAGGCTCCGTTAGGGGCTGTCTCGAACGTAGTTTTGGAGCGACATATTTTTGTCGAGTTACGGTTAGGGGCTAACTCGGACGTCGTTTTGGAGCGATGTAATTTCATCGAGTTGCCGTTAGGAGCTAACTCTGATGTTGTATTGGTGCGATGTATTTTCGTCGCGTTACCCATTAGGGGTTGTCTTGGACGACCTTTTGGAGCGATGTAATTTCATCGAGTTGCCGTTAGGAGCTAACTTTGATGTTGTATTGGTGCGATGTATTTTCGTCGCGTTACCCGTTAGGGGTTGTCTTGGACGACCTTTTGGAGCGATGTATTTTCATCGAGTCAGCCGGTACTAGCTGAATCGACGACATTTTAGAGCGATGTATTTTCATCATGTTGTTGTAACGAGCTCACTCGAACGTCGTTTAGGAGCGACGTATTTTGATTGAGTTGCTGTTAGTATCTAACTCGGATATCGTTTTGGAGCGACTTATTTTCATCGAGTTGCCGTTAGAAGCTAACTCGGAGGTCGTTTAGGAACGACGTATTTTGATCGAGTTGATGTTAGTTGCTAACTCAGACATTGTTTAAGAGCGACTTATTTTCATCGAGTTGCCGTTAGGAGCTAACTCGGAGGTCGTTTAGAAGAGCCGTATTTTCGTCGACTTACAGGTAGGAACTAAGTCGAACATCGTTTTGCAGCGACGTATTTTCATAGAGTTGTCATTTGGAGCTTATTCGGACGTCGTTTAGGAGCGACGTATTTTCATCGAGTTGTCGTTAGGAGCTAACTCGGACGTCATTTAGGAGCGACGAATTTTCTTCGAGTTACTGTTAGGGGCTGACTCGGACGTTGTTTTGGAGAGACGTATTTTCATCGAGTCAGCCGTTAGAAGCTAATTTAGAGTTCGTTTAGGAGCGACGTATTTTCATCGACTTGACGTTAGGAACCAACTCGGACGTCGTTTAGGAGCGATGTATTTTAATCGAATTACCAGTAGGATCTAACTCGGATGTTCTTTAGTTGCTACCTATTAACGTCGAGTTGTAGTTAGTACTTAACTCAGACGTCGTTTAGGAGCGACCTGACTTGGACATCATTTTGGAGAGACATATTTCATCGATTTACCGTAAGGAGCGTACTCGGAGGTCGTTTAGGTTCGACGTATTGTCGTTGAATTGCCGTTAGGGGCTGTCTCGGACACGTTTTGGAGCGACATATGTTCATCGAGTCAGCCGTTAGGGGTTGATCAACGGCATTTTGGATCGACCTATTTTCATAGAGGTGCTGTTACGAGCTCACTCAGACGTTATTTAGGAGCGACGAATTTTGATCGAGTTCCCGTTAGGAGCTAACTCGGTCATGGTTTTGGAGCGACGAATTTTCATCAAGTTGACGTTAGGAGCAAATTAAGAGCTCGTTTAGGAGCAATATATTTTCGTCGACTTGACGTTGGGGCTAACTCAGACATCGTTTAGGAGAGACGTATTTTCGTCGAGTTGCCGTTAGTAGCTAAATGGGATCTCATTTAGGAGCGACTTATTTTTGTCGAGTTACCGTTAGGACCTAACTCAGAGGTCGGTTAGGAGGGACAATTTTTTGTGGACTTGCCGTCAGAAACTAACTCGAATGTCATTTTTGAGCGACGTATTTTCATCGAGTTGCTGCTAAGAGCTAACTCGAACGTCGTTTTGGAGCGACGTATTTTGATCGAGTTATCGTTAGGAGCTAACTTTGAGGTCGTTTTGGAGCGACATATTTTCATAGAGTTGTCGTTCGGAGCTAACTCGGACGTCGTTTAGGAGCGACGTATTTTGATCGAGTTACCATTAGGAGCTAACTTGGACGTCGTTTTGGAGCGACGAATATTCATCGAGTTGCCGTTAGGAGAAAATTCAGAGCTCCTTTAGGAGCGACGTATTTTCATCGACTTGCCGTTGGGAACTAACTCGGACGTCGTTTTGGAGCGACTTATTTTCATCGAGTTTTCGTCATTAGCTAACTCGAACGTTGTTTAGGAGCGATGTATTTTTTATCGAGTTGCCGTTAGGAGCTTACTCTGACGTCGTTTTGGAGCGACGTATTTTCATCAAGTTTTACGTTAGGAGCGACGTTTTTTCTGTTGGGATTTGTGCCCACAAAGGAGATATTAGACATTGAGATACTTCGTGTATTTATCTTTTGCTGAAACATTGATAGTAATAAATGTTCATTCTTTTGAAGATTGTGTTTAGTTATGTTTAAGCTATGCTCTGAAACTGTCATCAACGAAAAGGGTGTTAAGTAAGACAAGCTAACTCCTTGTGGCAAGTTTGAAACATTTGTTCGCAATCTAAAGATCAATAGAGCAATCGAATCTTATTAATGATTGTTAGCATGAATCATGATATCTCATCTTGTGATATAGAGAGTTGTGACTCTATGATTCATACTAGGTATCTTAAAGAAGACACTGAACAAGACCAATGACACTTAGAAGCTCGAGACAAAACTGTTTACACACTCGAGGCTTCAAGTTCACAACTAAATGAGTATTATGATACTTACCTTAATCCTGAAGTGAATATGTAATTGACATTGCACTTTGTGACATTTGATTCGTCAATGGGCAATGACTAATTTTTTAGTTGCATCTTACCCGACTGTTGGTGTCACAAGGATATAATGTTGGGTTACATGATTCACAGATATGGAAATCATGTAACAACAATGCAAATCCATTAGTATCACACTATGCTTTGTTATGAGAGTGTGAATGAATAAACCTGGCCAGGTATTCATTGAATGAGTTCATTCTTTGATTAAAACATGTGACATGTAAAGACATCTCACTTTATGTTTTTCTCATTCACAAATAACAAAGGAGTTAGTGAAATAATAACTCGCGGGGTAAAACAGTAATCTTACATTCCCCTCAGTTACTGATACATATGAAGGGTAGTATCGTAATATACTCCGTGGATCGTGTGAGAAAATGTTTCATCACATCAAACATAAAAGATACGCACATGAACAGAGATATTGTCAATATTAGTCCTTTAGTGGAATCGACCAATATTAAGAGTTAAAAGACGGAAAAAGTTTGTGAACTTTTGTGTTCGATCTTTGCTCTAAAGCTTCGTTCATGTGGGTCCATGAGGTCTCAATAATAGACACTTGGAAGAGATTAAAAGAACTGTAAAAGTTGATTTACTCATTAAGTATAAATTGTGATTTATACTGAGAAAGTTATTTTCTTCAAACTCGATAAATAACTAGTTATTTATTTTGTTCATTGAATCACAAAATGTTATCATATTGATGATGACATTCTCGAGTGATTAAATATGTTAAAAGAAGAAAATAAATTATTTCTCATTTCGTACTTATTCGATAACTATGAAATATATTCAATGATGTGTCATTAAATAATAATGAGAGTTCTAAATTAATTTTAGAAATTAAATCAAATATGTTTAGGAATAAAATTCAAAGATGTGGACGAGTAAGGGGAGAGGGTTTTGGCCGAATTCCCTAAGTGAATAGGGTCATGGGTTTGACCCAGCTTAATCCCATTTATAACCTGTATAAATTAGGCTAAACAAACCCTAATCACTTAACCCTAACCCTAGTTAATTTTCGGCCAACACTCTCTCTCTCCCCTTTGTGTTTCTCGGCCGAAATCCCCAAACAAAAGAAAAGAAAAATTATTTTTCATTCTTTCATCTTGGATTCCTAATCGTTCTTAAGAGCCCACACTCATAATCACAATAATTTCCTTGTGTATTATTGTTGATTCATCACTTGTGGTGTTTTAATGATTTTGTGAATTGTTCTAGAGGTTTTAAATTGTTTTGAAAAGGTTTCAGCCCTCCTAAAACATCCCTAGGACGTTTTGCGCGCAATCCGGCGACCTCCCAGCCTCCAACGCTCCATTCCGGCGAAGTCATCCCTGTCAGGCGAGGCGCATCAGTCAGGCGGGTCCATTCCGGCGGAGGCATCCCTGTCAGGCGAGGCGCATCAGTCAGGCGGGTCCAATCCGGCGAGGCGCTCCAGTCCGGCGAGGCGAATCCGGCAAGTGCAATCCGGCGAGGCTATCAGGCGAGGCGTCCCAGAAATCTCCCATCCGGTGAGGCTTCCCACTCCGGCGAGGCTCTCCATTCCGGCGAGCTCCCTGTCAGGCGTGTCCCCGTGCGGTGACAGTCTCCCATCCGGCGAGTCCCCAGTCCGGCAAGGCTCCCCAATCCGGCAAGCTCCCTGTCAGGCGAAGAACTCCAGTCCAGCGAGGCTCCCAGCAGGCGTCCATTCTGGCGACTCTTCCTAGTCCGGCGAAGACGTTCCCAGGCATTCCGGCGAGCGTTTTCTTGCGTTTTGGACGTGACGTGGCATTCCGACGATAGCTAGCAACGTCGAGGTTGTTTACAACCTTTTACGTAAGTATTTTCTCAATTAAATAATTAAATATAAATTATATAATTGTTATATAAATTATTAGTTTAATTTATTTGATTGAGCATGTGAATTATAAATTGTTTATAATTGTCTGATAAATTTTAATGCCTTAGGTTGTTAAATATATTAAAATTAGTTTTAATATATTAGATCTAATTATAATATTCCGCCACATAGGATGTGTATTATAATTAATATTGATTAATCGTTAAATAAATTCCAACAAATAGTAAAAGGCATTAAAATTTAGATTTAATGACTAGTTTGGAAAATGTTTGACTAGTAGATGTTGGCATTTTTTGTATGATTGCATTATGAATGTATGATGTGTGCGCTTGTGTTAGGAATGGATCCTTATTCAATATGGACCTAGGATGTTTTATTCCGGTTATCGTCCCGGATTTTAATTTTTATTTATTTAAATTGTGAGCCTCAATTTGCGAGGACATTTAAATTTGTAATTTTTATTATTATTGTAATTCGACGACGATGAGACAAGGTGTCAGCACCTCGGTTTTGGCCGCACGTTGGAGAACGTGTGGGGGATAACCCGAGACATCCGATGACGCGTCATTCGAAGATGAAGATTATTTTATTTTTCATTAAATATTTACAAGAGTTGTATTAATAGAAATGGGCCTATTGATAAGTTAAATAATTTTACATATTCGATATTTAAATTTGTTGAACTCATTGCATATAACACTCACATGTCATATAGGATAGAACTCCAACATCATTGAAAATGAAATTGTTCATATAGTTTATAATTGATAAAGAGTTATAAAATGATTATAAACTGTTATTAAAGAATATGATTTTTTTCAAAAACTAAGTGGGAGGGTTCTTTAGAACATCTCATTTATTTAATGACAAGTCATTAATTATTTTCATACTAACCAATGTAGTACGAAACGAGAAAATATTTATTTTCATTTTTTATTTATTTGAATCATCAAATTATATTATTATCAAGATAATAACATAATATGATTCGTGAATAAATGTAATAATAAATAACCACTTATTTATTTAATTACTCAGAAAATAATTTACTTAGCGTAAATCACAATTTACGTTGAATGAGAAAATCAATCATTTCTTGTTCACCAAAATTTCGTCCGAGAGTCTTTCATTGAGACCTTATGGACCCACATGAACGAAGCTTGGAATATAATTCGGACACAAAAGTTCACAAACTTTTTCCGGCTTTTAATTCTTAATATTAGTCGATTCCACTAAAGGACCAATATTGAACATCTCTAACTTCATATGCGTTTATATTTTTGTTTGATGTGACAAAACTTTTCTTCACACGGTCCATGGTGTATTTTACAATATTACCCTTTGTGTGTATCATTAACTGAGAGGAATGTAAAATTACCGTTTTACCCCTTAGTTATTATTTCACCAAGTCCTCTGTTATTTGTGAACAAGAAAAACATAAAGTGAAATGTCTCAAAATGTCACATGTTTTATTTCAAAATAATTCTTTATTCGATGAATACCAGACCTGGTTTATTCGCTCACACTCTCATAACAGAGCATGGTGTGATACTAATGCCTTAGCAATGTTTCAACACAAATTCCATATCTGTGAATCACATGTTTCAACGAAACAGTATTATGACACCAACCGTCGGGTCAATGAAACTTCATTTAGCCATTGCCCATTGACAAATCAAATGTCATAAAGTGTTACAAGAATACATGTACTCACTTCAGGATTTAGGTAATTACTAAATACCCCTCGTATGTGAGTTTGAGGTTTCGAGTGATTAAACGGTTTTATCTCGAACTTCAAAACTTCACTGGTCTTGTTCAATATCTTCATTAAGATATCAAGAATGAATTACAGAGTCACAACTCTCCATATCACAAGATAAGATATCGTTTAATTCATTCTAACAATCATTACTAGGAATCGATTGCCTAATCGATCTTTAGATTGCGAACTATTATTTAAACTAGTCATAAGAAGGTATCTTGTCAAGTCTGTACTTAGCACTTCTTTCGTTGATGACAGTTTCAGAGCGTATACATAAATGCGTAAACACAATCTTAAATAAGAACGGATATTCAATCTTTATTTAATTTCAAAGCAAAACAAATACAAAAGTATTTAATATCAAAAATCTCCTTCGTGGGCATAAATGCCAACAACGTATTCCATAGAGTTTTGGGTAGGAGCTAACTCAGACATCGTTTACGAGGGATGTATTTTCGTCGAGTTGCCATAAGGGGCTGTCTTTGACGTCATTTTGGAGTGACATATTTTAATCGAGTTGGCCGTTACAGGGTCGTTTAGGGGCGACGTATTTTCATCGACTTTTCTTTAGGAACTAACTCTGACGTTGTTTTTGAGCGACGTATTTTCATCGAGTTGTCGTTAGAAGGTAACTCGAAAGTCGTTTAGGAGAGACGTATTTTGATCGAGTTGCCGTTAGGAGCTAACTTGGACGTCGTTTTGGAGCAACGTACTTTAATCAAATTGCCGTAAGGAACTAACTTGGAGGTCGTTTAGGAGCGACATATCTTAGTCGACTTAACGTTGGGATTTAATTCGAACGTCATTTTTTGAAGCGACGTATTTTAATCGAGTTGTTGTTAGGAGCTAACTCGGACATCGTTTAGGAGCGACGTATTTTCGTCGAGTTGTCTTTAGGCTCTAACTCGGACGTATTTTGATCGAGTTACCTTTAGGAGCTAACTCGGACCTCATTTTGGAGCAACAAATATTCATCTAGTTGCGGTTTGGAACAAATTCAGAGCTCGTTTAGGATCGACGTATTCTCGTCGACTAGCCATTATGAACTAACTCGGACGTTGTTTTGGAGCGACGTATTTTCATCGAGTTGTCGTTAGGAGCTAACTCGGACGTCGTTTAGGAGCGACGTATTTTGATCGAGTTACCGTTACGGGCTAACTCGGACGTCGTTTTGGAGCGACGTATTGCATCAAGTTGCCGTTAGGAGCTAACTCGGACGTTGTTTAGGAGCGACGTATGTTGGTCGAGTTGCCGTTTGGGGCTCTCTCGGACGTCGTTTTGGAGCGACATATTTTCATTGAGTCAGCCGTTAAGGGCTGAATCGATGTCATTTTGGTGGGACGTATTTTGATCGAGTTACCGTTACAAGGTCACTCGGACATTGTTTATGAGGAAAGTATTTTCATCGACTTGTCGTTGAGAACTAGATCAGATCTCGTCTGTAAGAGACGTATTTTCATCGAGTTTTCGTTAGGAGCTAACTTGGATGTCGTTTAAGAGAGACTTATTTTTGTGGAGTTGCCTTTAGTAGCTAACTCGGACGTCGTTGAGAAGCGAAGTATTTTCGTCAAACTACCGTTAGGAGCTAACTCGGAGTTCGTTTAGCAGCGACGTCTTTTCGTCAACTTGCCACTAGGAACTAACTCGGACATTGTTTTTGAGCGATGTATTTTGATCGAGTTGTCGTTAGGAGCTAACTTGAAGGTCGTTTAGGAGCGTTGTATTTTCGTCGACTTACCATTAGAAACTAACTCGAACGTCGTTTTGGAGCAACGTATTTTCATGGAGTTGTCGTTACGAGCTAACTTGGAGATCGTTTAGGAGCTACGTATTTTTGTCAAGTTGCCGTTAGGACCTAACTCGGACGTCGTTTAGGAGCGACGTATTTGGATCAAGTTACCGTTAGGAGCTAACTGGAACTACCTTTTGGAGCGACGAATATTCATCTAGTTGACGTTTGGATAAAATACAGAGCTCGTTTAGGAGCTCGACTTGCCGTTGGGAACTAACTCGGACGTCGTTTAGGAGCGACGTACTTTTTTCGAGTTACCGTTAGGGGCTGACTCGGACGTCGTTTTGGAGTGACGTATTTTCATCAAGTTGTCGGTAGGAGCGAACTAGGACGTCGTTTAGGAGCGACGTATTTTTTTCGATTTGCCGTAAAAGGGCTATCTCGGACGATGGTTTGGAGCGATGTATTTTAATCGAGTAAGCCGTTAGGAGCCAACTCAGACATCGTTTAGGAGCGACGTATTTTTGTCAGGTTACCGTTAGGAGCTAATTCGGAGGTCATTTTGGAGCGACATATTTTCGTCCACTTTACGGTAGCAACTAACTCGGACTTCGTTTTTGAGCGACCTATTTTCGTCGAGTTGCCCTTAGGTGCTAACTCGAGTTGTCGTTAGGAGCTAACTAGGACGTCATTTTGGAACGATGTATTTTGATCGAGTTTTCGTTAGGAGCTAACTTGGAGGTCATTTAGGATCGAAGTATTATCATCAACTTACCGTTAGGAACTAACTCGAACGTCGTTTATAAGCGACGTATTTTTATCGAGATGCCGATAGGAGCTAATTCAGACGTTGTTTTAGTTGCCATGTATTATCGTCGAGTTGTCGTTAGTAGCTAGCTCGGACGTATTTTCGTCGAGTTACCGTTAGACCCTGACTTGGACGTCGTTTTGGAGCGACATATTTTGATCGATTTGCCGTTAGGAGCGTACTCGGAGGTCGTTTAGGAGCGAGGTATTTTCGTCAAGTTGCCGTTTGGGGCTGTCTCATACGTCATTTTGGAGCGACGTATTTTCATCGAGTCAGCCATTTGGGGCAGACTCGAAGTCGATTTGGACCGATGTATTTTCATCTAGTTGCCGTTAGGGCCTAACTCGGACATTGTTTTGGAGCGAGGTATTGCATCGAGTTGTTGTTAGGAGCTAACTCGAACGTCGTTTAGGAAAGATGTATTTTCATCGAGTTGCCATTGGGGGCTGTCTCGGACGTCATTTTTGGAGCAACATATTTTCATCGAGTCAGCCGTTAGGGGCTGAATCGACGTCATTTTGGAGCAACGTATTTTCATCGAGTTGCCATTACGAGCTCACTCGGATGGGATTAGGAGCGACGTATTTTGATCGATTTGCCATTAGGAGCTAACTCGGACGTCGTTTTGGAGACACAAGTTTTCATCGAGTTGCCGTTAGAAGCAAATTCAGAGCTCATTAAGAAGCGACGTATTTTCGTCGACTTGCCGTTAGGAACTAACTCGGACTTTTTTTTGGAGCGACATATTTTCATCGAGTTGTCGTTAGGAGCTAACTCGGACGTCGTTTAGGAGAGACATATTTTTGTCGAGTTGCCGTTAGTCGCTACTTGGGATGTCGTTTAGGAGCGACGCATTTTCGTATAGTTACCCTTAGGAGCTAACTTGGAGGTTGTTTTGGAGCGACGTCTTTTCGTCGACATGCCATTTGGTACTAACTTGGACTTCGTTTTGGAGCAACGTATTTTCATCAAGTTTCTATAAGGAGCTAACTCGGACGTGGTTTAGGAGCGACGTATTTTGATCGAGTTACTGGTAGGAGCTAACTCGGAAGTCGTTTTCAAGCGACGTATTTTCATCGAGTTTCCCTTACAAGCTAAGTTAGAGGTGTTGGAATTTATTTAACAAATTTAAATAGTTTAATTATATTACACATCCTATGTGGCGGAAAAATATAATTAGATCTACATATATTAACACAATTTTAATATATTTAATAACCTAAGGCACTAAAATTTAATTACATGTTTAATAAACAATTTATTAAATTATACCAATCAACAATTGAACATCCTATAATTATATATAAACAATTTTACCAGACAGGGCTTGCAAAACTGCAGGTCGCCGGACAGGAAGCAAGAAGGGAATCCGGCCAGCAGGAAGCTGCAAAAAACCTTCTTAAACAATTCTAAAACAATTTTCAGAATTGAAATAATACACCAAACACCATAAGTGAAGAATCAACAATATCACACAAAGATTTATATTGAGATTGAGAGGGTGGGCTTTCAAGAACACTCGGGATTGTATCAAAAACTAAGAAAACAAGTTTCTTCTTTTTCTTTTCTTTTGATGATTCGGCCGAGGGACTCAAGGGGAGAGAGAGAGAGAGAGAGAGAGAGAGAGAGAGAGAGAGAGAGAGAGAGAGAGAGAGAGAGAGAGAGAGAGAGAGCTTGGCCGAATGAAATTAGGGTTAGGAGTAAATCTAGGGTTTCTGCTTAATTTCACTTATAAACAGTTTAATGTGGGCTTAAGTTGAGTCAAACTCTTGGCCCGTTGGCTTGTAATTCTCGGCCAAAACTCGTTCAAAACACTCGGCCATATTCATTTAATTTACCCAAATACTTTTTATTTATTTCTAAATTCAATTAATTTAGAATTCTCATTTTATTTAATGACATTTCATTAAAATAATTTCATACTTTCCAAATAAGTATGAAATGGAAATTTTTTTATTTTCTCCTTTTATTCAATTGAATTTCTCAAGTGTATTATTATCAATATAATAATACTCTCTAATTCAATAAATAAATGTAACAATAAATAACAATTATTTATTTAGTCACTTAGAGAAATAACTTTCCCAATATAAATCACAATTTATATTCAATGAGTAAATCAACAATCCTAGTTCATTTAATCTCTTGCAAGTGTCTATTATTGAGACCTTATGGAGCCACATCAACAAAGCTTTAGAATAAAGATCGGACTCAAAAGTTAACAAACTTTTTCTGTCTTTTAATTCTTAATATTGGTCGATTCCACTAAAGGACCAATACTGACACTCTCTGTTCATATACGTATATTTTCCATTTGATGTGACAAAACAATTTTTCACATGATCAACGGAGTACTTTACGATATTACCCTTCATGTGTATCACTAACTAAGGGGAATGTAAAACTACCGTTTTACCCCTTGAGTTATTATTTCACTAACTCATTTGTTATTTGTGAATGAGAAAAACATAGAGTGAGATGTCTATACAGGTCACGGCCTTTAATAAAAGAATGTTCTTATTCGATGAATACCTGGCCAGGTTAATTCATTCACACTCTCATAATAAAGCATAGTGTGATACTAATGCATTTGCATTTTATCAACATAAATTCCATATTTGTGAATCATATAACCCAATATCACATCTTTATGACACCAACCGTCGGGTCAGATGAAACTATAACTTAGTCATTGCCCATTGACAAATCAAATGTCATAAAGTGTAATATCAATTATATATTCACTTCAGGATTATGGTAAGTACCAAAGTACCCCTCGTATGTGATCTTGAAGCTTCGACGGTTTTATCTCGAGCTTCTAAGTATCACAAGTCTTGTTCAATATCTTTTATAAGATATCAAAGATGAATCATAGAGTCACAACTCTCTATATCACAAGACTGGATATCATGATTCATTCTATCAATCAGTAATTAGATTTGATTGCTCTATTGATCTTAAGATTGCGAACATATATTTAAACTAGTCACAAGGGGCTATCTTGTCGAGTCTGTACTTAGCACCCCTTTCGTTGATGACAGTTTCAAACCGTAGCATTCATAAATAAACACAAACTTAACAAAGAGTGAATATTTATTAATATTAATGTTTCAGCAAAATATAAATACAAATGTATTTCATTGTCTAATATCTCCTTTGTGGGCACCAATCTCGACAAGAGGTCATTTAGGAGTGACATATTTTTGTCAACTTGCAGTTAGGAACTAACTCAGACGTCGTTTTGAAGTGACGTATATTCATCGAGTTACCATTACGAGCTAACTCGGAGGTCGTATTGGAGCGACGTATTTTTATCGAGTTGCCGTTAGGGGCTGACTTGGACCTCGTTTTCGAGCGACGTATCTTCATCGAGTCAGCCGTTAAAGGCTGACTCAACTTCATTTTGGAGAGATGTTTTTTGATCTACTTGCCAATAGGAGCTAACTCGAACATCGTTTAGGAGCGACGTATTTTCGTCGAGTTACCGTTAGGGGTTGACTCGGACTTCCTTTTGAAGAGACCTATTTTTATCAAGTTGCCGTTAGGAGCTAACTCGGAAGTCATTCAGGAGTGACGTATTTTTGTTGAGTTACCTTTAGGGGCTGCCTTGGATGTTGTTTTTGAGAGACGTATTTTCATCGAGTCTGCCGTTAGGGATTGACTCGACATTGTTTTGGAGCAATGTATTTTCATCAAATTGCCATTAGCAACTACCTCGAACATTGTTTAAGAGCGATGTATTTTCGTCAAGTTAACGCTAAAGGCTGTCTCGGATGTTGTTTTGGAGTGACTTATTTTCGTCGAGTCAGCCATTAGAGGGTGACTTGGATGTCGTTTTGGAGCGACAAATTTTCATCAATTTGCCGTTAGGAGCTAATTCAGACGTCGTTTCAGAGCGACATCTTTTCGTTGACTTGTCGTTAGAGGCTGACTCGGACGTCATTTTGGAGCGACGTATTTTCATCTAGTTTTCATTAGAAGATAACTCGGACGACGTTTAAGACCGATGTATTTTCATTGAGTTGCAGTTAGGAGCTAACTTGGACGTGGTGTAGGAGCGAAGTATTTCCTTCGAGTTATTGTTAGGGGCTGACTCGGACGTTGTTTAGGAGACACGTATTTTCATCGAGTCAGCTGTTTTGGGCTGCCTTGGACATCATTTTGAGCGACGTATTTTCGTCAAGTTGCCGTTTCGAGCTAACTCGGACTTTGTTTAGGAGTGACAAATTTTTGACGATTTATCGCTAGGGGCTGTCTCGGACGTCGTTTTGGACCGACGTATTTTCATCGTTTAGCGACTTATTTTCGTTGAGTTGCCGTTAGGGGCCGACTAGGACATCGTTTAGGAGCGTCGTAGTTTGTCGAGTTTCTATTAGGGGCTTACTTGGACGTTATTTTGGAGCGACGTATATTCATCTAGTTGTCGTTGGGAGCTAACAGAGAGGTCGTTTAGGAGCGACGTATTTTTATCGAGTTTCCGTTAGGAACAAACTCGAAAGTCGTTTTAGATCGATGTATTTTCATCGAGTTGCCGTTAGGGCCTACCACGCACGTCGTTTTGGTGCGATGTATTTTCGTCATGTTGCCGTTAGGGCCTAACTCGGACGTTGTTTGGGAGCGTCGTAATTTTTCAGTCGCTCTTACGAGCTAACTCCGACATGGTTTAGGAGCGATGTATTTTCGTTGAGTTGCGGTTAGGGGCTGTCTCGCACATCGTTTTTTAGAGACGTATTTTGATCGAGTTAGCCGTTAGGGTGTGACTCGGATGTCGTTTTAGAGCAACGTATTTTCATCAAGTTGCCGTTAGTAGTTCACTCGGACGTCGGTTAGGAGCGATGTATTTTCATTGAGTTGCTATTAGACGCAAACTCAGACGTCGCTTTTGGAGCAACGTATTTCGTCAAGTTATCGTTAGGATTAAACTCATACGTCGTTTAGGAATGACGTATTTTCGCAGAGCTACCAATAAGGGCTAAATATGACGTTGTTTTGTAGCGACGTATTTTCGTTGAGTTGCCGTTAGAAGCTAAGTCGGACGTCATTTAGGAGCGACGTATTTTATTTGAGTTACAATTAGGGGCTTACTCGGACGTCGTTTAAGAGATACGTATTTTCATCGAGATAGCCGTCATGGGCTGACTCGGACGTCGGTTTGGAGCGATGTATTTTCATTGAGTTGCCGTTAGGAGCTAATTCGGATGTTGTTTATGAGCGACATATTTTTGTCGTGTTATCGTCATGGGCTGACTCGGACATCGTTTTTGAGCGACATATTTTCATCGTGTTGTCGTTTGGAGCTAACTCGGACGTTGTTTAGGAGCGTCGTATTTTCGTCGAGTTACAGTTAGTGGGTTACTTAGACATCAATTTGGGGCGACGTATATTCATCGAGTTGCTGTTAGGAGCTAATTCGAAGGTAGTTTAGGAGCAACGTATTTTCGTCGAGTTGTCATTATGAACTAACTCGGAGGACATTTTGGAGCAACATATTTTTATCGAGTTGCCTTTAGGGGCTGACTTGGACGACGTTTTGGAGAGACGTATTTTCATCGAGTCAGCCGTTAGGGACTGACTCGACATCGTTTTGGAGTGACGTATTTTCGTCGAGTTACCGTTAGGGGCTGACTGGGACGCCGTTGAGGAGCAACGTATTTTTGTCGAGTTGCTGTTATTAGCTAACTCGGACGTTGTTTAAGAGAGACTTATTTTTGTCGAGTCATCGTTAGGGGCTAACTCGTATTTTTTTTGGAGAGATATAATTTCATCAAGTAAGCCATTAGGGGCTGACTAAGACGTCTTCTTGGAGGGATGATTTTTGTCAAGTTTCCGTTAGGAGCTAACTCGGACGTCGATTAGGAGCGACATATTTCCGTCGAGTTACTACTACGGGCTCACTCGGACGTCGTTTAGGAGCGATATATTTTCGTCGAGTTACTATTACGGGCTATCACAGAGGTGGTTTAGGAGAGACGTATTTTCCTCGAGTTGCCGTTATAAGTTAACTCGGACTTCATTTAGGAGCACCGTATTTTTGTGGAGTTGCAGTTAGGAGCTATCTCGCACGTCGTTTTGGAGAGACGTATTTTCATCATGTCAGCCGTTAGGAACTAACTTGGAGGTCGTTTAGGAGCAACGTATTTTTGTAGAGTTGTTGTAAGGAACTAACTCAGACGTCATTTTTGAGCGACGTATTTTCGTCGAGTTGAGCTAATTAGACGTCGTTTAGGATCGACATATTTTCGTCGAGTTGCAGTTAGAGGCTTACTCGGACGTTGTTTTGGAGAGACGAATATTTGTCGAGTTGCAGTTAGTAACTAACTCGGACGTTGTTTAGGAGTGACGTATTTTCGCCGAGTTACCGTTATGGGATGACTTGGACGTCGTTTTGGAGCGACATATTTTCATCGATTTGTCGTTAGGAGCTTACTCGAACGTCATTTTGGAGCGACGTATTTCCATCGAGTCAGTCGTTAGGTGCAGACACGATGTTGTTTTGTACCTACATATTTTCATCGATTTTCCATTAGGAGCTAACTCGGACGTCGTTCGTGAGCGACGTATTTTTTTCGAGTTACCGTTAGGGGTGATTCAGACGTTGTTTAGGAGCGACGTATTTTCATTGAGTTGTCGTCAGGAGCTAACTAGGATATCATTTAGGAGAAACGTATTTTCTTCGAGTTGTCGTGAGGGGATATCTCGGACGCCATTTTTGGAGCGATGTGTTTTAATCAAGTAAGCCGTTAAGGGCTGACTCAGATGTCTTGTTGGAGCAATGTATTTTCATCAAGTTGGCATTAGGAGTTAACTCGGACGTCGTTTAGGAGACTTATTTTTGTTGAATTTCCGTTAGGGGCTGACTCAGACAACGTTTTGGAGCGATTCATTTTCATCGAGTTGCCATTAGGGGCTGACTCGGACGCCATTTAGGAGCAACGTATTTCGTCGAGTTACAGTTAGGAGCTCACTCGGACAACGTTTAGGAGCAACGTATTTTTGTAGACTTACCTTTAGGAAGTAAGTTGAACATCGTTTTGGTCCGACGTATTTTCATCGAGTTGAAGTTAGGAGCTAACTCGAACATCGTTTAGGAGCGACGTATTTTCCTCGAGTTCCAGTTAGGAGGTAACTCGAACGACGTTTTGGAGCGACGTATTTTTGATCGAGTTGCACTTAGGAGCTAACTCGAAGTTCGTTTAGCAGGGACGTATTTTCGTAGACTTGCCATTAGGAACTAACTCGAACGTCATTTTGGAACGACGTATTTTTGTCGAGGCTCCGTTAGGGGCTGTCTCGAACGTAGTTTTGGAGCGACATATTTTTGTCGAGTTACGGTTAGGGGCTAACTCGGACGTCGTTTTGGAGCGATGTAATTTCATCGAGTTGCCGTTAGGAGCTAACTCTGATGTTGTATTGGTGCGATGTATTTTCGTCGCGTTACCCATTAGGGGTTGTCCTGGACGACCTTTTGGAGCGATGTAATTTCATCGAGTTGCCGTTAGGAGCTAACTCTGATGTTGTATTGGTGCGATGTATTTTCGTCGCGTTACCCGTTAGGGGTTGTCTTGGACGACCTTTTGGAGCGATGTATTTTCATCGAGTCAGCCGGTACTAGCTGAATCGACGACATTTTAGAGCGATGTATTTTCATCATGTTGTTGTAACGAGCTCACTCGAACGTCGTTTAGGAGCGACGTATTTTGATTGAGTTGATGTTAGTATCTAAATCGGATATCGTTTTGGAGCGACTTATTTTCATCGAGTTGCCGTTAGAAGCTAACTCGGAGGTCGTTTAGGAACGACGTATTTTGATCGAGTTGATGTTAGTTGCTAACTCAGACATTGTTTAAGAGCGACTTATTTTCATCGAGTTGCCGTTAGGAACTAACTCGGAGGTCGTTTAGAAGAGACGTATTTTCGTCGACTTACAGGTAGGAACTAAGTCGAACATCGTTTTGCAGCGACGTATTTTCATAGAGTTGTCATTTGGAGCTTATTCGGACGTCGTTTAGGAGCGACGTATTTTCATCGAGTTGCCGTCAGGAGCTAACTCGGACGTCAATTAGGAGCGACGTATTTTCTTCGAGTTACTGTTAGGGGCTGACTCGGACGTTGTTTTGGAGAGACGTATTTTGTAAGAAACTCCCCCGCATCAAGGTACCGGCGCATATTTATTTAACAGTTGTACAGTTGTATGGGTACCTTTAATACCTATTAATAATGATACCAACTGTTGTGTTGGAAATAAAAATGCAACACTCTTTTCTTTGTTTGATTCACTTGAAGTTATAATTGGTTTCGCCAGCTAGGAAGATTGGAGCAACCTTTTTTTTTTGAGAACATATTCCCATACAAGAAGACTAGCCGGTATTAAATAAAGTTGGACTCTATATCGGAACTCTCGATCTACTTCCTGGAATAAAAGGCGTTTTTCTCTCTTCAAGTGGAGTAAACAAAACGGAAGGAAATTATTAGTCTAGCATTCCTGTACAATTCCCTTCCTTTAATTCAATAGTTTTATTTGATTCCCATCTGTTAATTCAATATGCTGTTGATATAACCAAGATAACTGCATTCAATGGAAGACCTACCTACCCCTACGGCAGATGAATGCTGTTTCGAAGAATATGATCCGAACACTCTAAGATAAGAATAGAATGAAATGATAGTACATCTTTCGGAGGATAATGTATTGGCAAGAATGTTAGAACATAAAGAAGCTATCATCTCCCATTTAAGTTGGGCCAGCCTGTTTCTCGGGTTCCTTGCGCATCTCATCTTGTCTTCTCCCTGGAACAACCTCTTGTCTTTATTTAATATATATTAAGTAAAGACCTCTTTTCTTTCCATTTCATTTCTCCAGCAAGAAAACTCCAAGCCTTAAGCGAAAGGGCTTCCATTACTAAAGAGGTCTGGGCTAATGGTAGGGTCAACTTTGTCTTCTCATCGGGGTTGTCTCTATCGTTCAAAAAAAAACAACTATAGAACGAGCCCCTCAAAAGGCGGGCAACAGCTTAGACTCGGAAGGGTAACAACATGATGAAAATGCCCCTTCCGAGTCTAAGCTGTTGTCCCGTGTTCCGTGAGCCCTATGTTGATTTTTTCGGGAATGAAGAGGTCTATAAAGGCTTTTTTTATAAAGAAAAATTCATTAAACTTTTCTTTCCTACTAACTTCTTATTGATGTATTCTTTACATCAGAATTTAATCCAAATTACGATGTAATTTTCTTGTTCCTGAATGGTCCTCTTGAATTATTTTAGGTTTATGCTCTACTCCGAGTAAAGATCTAACCGGTTTTTATTTGTATATATAGGCCAAATACCTAACTACTACTTCCTAAGACCTATAAACACCGTTCAATCATGAATTATAACACTCGTTCACTGGCAGTTAGTTTAAATAAAGATACAAAGACCAATAACTCACTTATCCGAAAAGACAGCTATATGCGCGTTGAAATAACCTTTTCCTGGTAGCGGGTCACATGTATAGGACCAACTGGGGCATTGGTCATAGCATAAAAGATTCCCTCTCGGTTCATAGCGATCTATCTTCGATCCCTATAGCTCGACGAGTATAAAACTCATGCCAGTATCGATACCTCGGTACCTCAAAGGTAGTACTTGAGCGCTTTCTTGAGTGGGCAGAGAGACCTGATACTAGACAATACTTTTGTAGATTAAATTTTCAGGTTTTGATGCAGCGGATCGAACATGAGGGAGAGGGCTGTTCTTCTTCTTTAATGTCGTCCTTGAATACAGTACAGTTTCATTTCTTGAAGACAAAAGGTAAGACACTGGCCTATAGGTTTGTTTCAATAATGGCTGTTTCATTGTTTTCCACTATGAAACAATTCCAAGAAACAGATACCGCATTAACAGAGAGAGAATATGACCTCGGACAAGCTTTCCATCGGTGATTTCTTTAAGGTATTGTTCGACTTCAGGGTTCTGGCCATCGAGTCAGCCGTTAGAAGCTAATTTAGAGTTCGTTTAGGATCGACGTATTTTCATCGACTTGACGTTAGGAACCAACTCGGACGTCGTTTACGAGCAATGTATTTTCATCGAATTACCAGTAGGATCTAACTCGGATGTTCTTTAGTTGCTACCTATTAACGTCGAGTTGTAGTTAGTACTTAACTAAGACGTCGTTTAGGAGCGACCTGACTTGGACATCATTTTGGAGAGACATATTTCATCGATTTACCGTAAGGAGCGTACTCGGAGGTCGTTTAGGTTCGACGTATTGTCGTTGAATTGCCGTTAGGGGTTGTCTCGGACACGTTTTGGAGCGACATATCTTCATCGAGTCAGCCGTTAGGGGTTGATAACCGGCATTTCGGAGCGACCTATTTTCATAAAGGTGCTGTTACAAGCTCACTCAGACGTTATTTAGGAGCGACGAATTTTGATCGAGTTGACGTAAGGAGCTAACTCGGTCTTGGTTTTGGAGCGACGAATTTTCATCAAGTTGACGTTAGGAGCAAATTAAGAGCTCGTTTAGGAGGAATATATTTTCGTCGACTTGACGTTGGGAGCTACCTCAGACATCGTTTAGGAGAGACGTATTTTCGTCGAGTTGCCGTTAGTAGCTAAATCGGACGTCATTTAGGAGCGACTTATTTTTGTCGAGTTACCGTTAGGACCTAACTCAGAGGTCGGTTAGGAGGGACAATTTTTTGTGGACTTGCCGTCAGGAACTAACTCGAATGTCGTTTTTGAGCGACGTATTTTCATCGAGTTGCTGCTAAGAGCTAACTCGAACGTCGTTTTGGAGCGACGTATTTTGATCGAGTTATCGTTAGGAGCTAACTTTGAGGTCGTTTTGGAGCGACATATTTTCGTCGAGTTGTCGTTCGGAGCTAACTCGGACGTCGTTTAGGAGCGACGTATTTTGATCGAGTTACCATTAGGAGCTAACTTGGACGTCGTTTTGGAGCGACGAATATTCATCGAATTGCCATTAGGAGAAAATTCAGAGATCCTTTAGGAGCGACGTATTTTCATCGACTTGCCGTTGGGAACTAACTCGGACGTCGTTTTGGAGCGACTTATTTTCATCGAGTTTTCATCATTAGCTAACTCGAACGTCGTTTAGGAGCGATGTATTTTTTATCGAGTTGCCGTTAGGAGCTTACTCTGACGTCGTTTTGGAGCGACGTATTTTCATCAAGTTTTACGTTAGGATCTAACTCAGAGGTCATTTAGGAGCGACGTTTTTTCTGTTGGGATTTGTGCCCACAAAGGAGATATTAGACATTGAGATACTTCGTGTATTTATCTTTTGCTGAAACATTGATAGTAATAAATGTTCATTCTTTTGAAGATTGTGTTTAGTTATGTTTAAGCTATGCTCTGAAATTGTCATCAACGAAAAGGGTGTTAAGTAAGACAAGATAACCCCTTGTGGCAAGTTTGAAACATTTGTTCGCAATTTAAAGATCGATAGAGCAATCGAATCTTATTAATGATTGTTAGCATGAATCATGATATCTCATCTTGTGATATAGAGAGTTGTGACTCTATGATTCATACTTGGTATCTTATAGAAGATACTGAACAAGACCAGTGACACTTAGAAGCTCGAGACAAAACTGTTTACACACTCGAGGCTTCAAGTTCACAACTAAATGAGTATTATGATACTTACCTTAATCCTGAAGTGAACATGTAATTGACATTGCACTTTGTGACATTTGATTCGTCAATGGGCAATGACTAATTTTTTAGTTGCATCTTACCCGACTGTTGGTGTCACAAGGATATAATGTTGGGTTACATGATTCACAGATATGGAAATCATGTAACAACAATGCAAATCCATTAGTATCTCACTATGCTTTGTTATGAGAGTGTGAATGAATAAACCTGGCCAAGTATTCATTGAATGAGTTCATTCTTTGATTAAAACATGTGACATGTAAAGACATCTCACTTTATGTTTTTCTCATTCACAAATAACAAAGGAGTTAGTGAAATAATAACTCGAGGGGTAAAACAGTAATCTTACATTCCCCTCAGTTACTGATACACATGAAGGGTAGTATCGTAATATACTCTGTGCATCGTGTGAGAAAGTGTTTCATCACATCAAACATAAAAGATACGCACATGAACAGAGATATTGTCAATATTGGTCCTTTAGTGGAATCGACCAATATTAATAGTTAAAAGACGGAAAACGTTTGTGAACTTTTGTGTCCGATCTTTGCTCTAAAGCTTCGTTCATGTGGGTCCATGAGGTCTCAATAATAGACACTAGGAAGAGATTAAAAGAACTGTAAAAGTTGATTTACTCATTAAGTATAAATTGTGATTTATACTGAGAAAGTTATTTTCTTGAAACTCGATAAATAACTAGTTATTTATTTTGTTCATTGAATCACAAAATGTTATCATATTGATGATGACATTCTCGAGTGATTAAATATGTTAAAAGAAGAAAATATATTATTTCTCATTTCGTACTTATTCGATAACTATGAAATATATTCAATGATGTGTCATTAAATAATAATGAGAGTTCTAAATTAATTTTAGAAATTAAATCAAATATGTTTAGGAATAAAATTCAAAGATGTAGACGAGTAAGGGAAGAGGATTTTGGCCGAATTCCCTAAGTGAATAGGGTCATGGGTTTGACCTAGCTTAAGCCCATTTATAACCTGTATAAATAAGGCTAAACAAACCCTAACCCTAGTTAATTTTTGGCCAACACTCTCTCTCTCCCCTTTGTGTTTCTCGGCCGAAATCCCCAAACAAAAGAAAAGAAAAATTGTTTTTCATTCTTTCATCTTGGATTCCTAACGTTCTTAAGAGCCCACACTCATAATCTCAATAATTTCCTTGTGTATTATTGTTTATTCATCACTTGTGGTGTTTTAATGATTTTGTGAATTGTTCTAGAGGTTTTAAATTGTTTTGAAAAGGTTTCAGCCCTCCTAAAACATCCCTAGGACGTTTTGAGCGCAATCCGGCGACCTCCCAGCCTCCAACGCTCCATTCCGGCGAAGGCATCCCTGTCAGGCGAGGCGCATCAGTCAGGCGGGTCCATTCCGGCGGAGGCATCCCTGTCAGGCGAGGCGCATCAGTCAGGCGGGTCCAATCCGGCGAGACGCTCCAGTCCGGCGAGACGAATCCGGCGAGTGCAATCCGGCGAGGCTATCAGGCGAGGCGTCCAAGAGATCTCCCATCCAGTGAGGCTTCCCAGTCCGGCGAGCTCCTTGTCAGGCGTGTCCCCATGCGGTGACAGTCTCCCATCCGGCGAGTCCCCAATCCGGCGAGCTCCCTGTCAGGCGAAGAACTCCAGTCCGGCGAGGCTCCCAGCAGGCGGCCATTCCGGCAACTCTTCCCAGTCCGGCGAAGATGTTCCCAGGCATTCTGGCGAGCGTTTTCTTGCGTTTTGGACGTTACGTGGCATTCCGACGATAGCTAGCAACGTCGAGGTTGTTTACAACCTCTTACGTAAGTATTTTCTCAATTAAATAATTAAATATAAATTATATAATTGTTATATAAATTATTAGTTTAATTTATTTGATTGAGCATGTGAATTATAAATTGTTTATAATTGTTTGATAAATTTTAATGCCTTAGGTTGTTAAATATATTAAAATTAGTTTTATTATATTAGATCTAATTATAATTTTCCGCCACATAGGATGTGTATTATAATTAATATTGGTTAATCGTTAAATAAATTCCAACATTTTCATCGACTTGCGGTTAGGAACTAACTCGGACGTGGTTTAGTTGCCACGTATTTTCATTGAGTTGCCATTAGTAGCTAACTCGGACGTCGTTTAGGAGCAATGTATTTTCGTAGAGTTGTCGTTAGGGCCTGAGTTGAACGTCGTTTCGGAACAACATATTTTCATCGATTTTCCGTTAGGAGCGTACTCGGAGCTCGTTTAGGAGTGACGTATTTACGTCGAGTTGTCGCAAGGGGTTGTCTCGTACGTTGTTTTGGAGCGGCGTATTTTCATCGAGTCAACCATTAGGGGCAGACCCGACGTTGATTTCGACCGATGTATTTTAATCGTGTTGCCGTTATGAGCTAACTCAGACATCGTTTAGGAGCGACGTATTTTTTGAAAGTAATCATTAGGGGCTAACTCGGACGTCGTTTTGGAGTAACTTATTGTATAGAGTTGTCGTTACGAGTTAACTCGGACGTCGTTTAGGAGCGACGTATTTTCGTCGAGTTGCCGTTAGGGGTTGTCTCTTACGTTGTTTTGGAGTGACATATTTTAATCGAGTTAGCCGTTACGGGGTCGTTTAGGAACAACGTATTTTTGTAGACTTGCCGTTAGGAACTAACTCGGACGTCGTTTTTGAGCGACGTATTTTCATCGAGTTGCCATTAGGAGCTAACTCGAACGTCGTTTAGGAGCAATGTATTTTGATCGAGTTGCCGTTAGGAGCTAAATTGGACGTCGTTTTGGAGCGACGTACTTTAATTAAGTTGTCGTAAGGAGCTAACTCGGACGTCTTTTAGGAGAGACGTACTTTCGTCGAGTTGCCGTTAGTAGCTACTTAGGACATCGTTTAGGAGCGACGCATTTTCGTCGAGTTACCATTAGGAGCTAACTCGGAGGTCGTTTAGGAGCGACGTCTTTTCTTCGACTTGCCGTTTAGTACTAACTCGGACTTCGTTTTTGAGCGATGATTTTCATCGAGTTGCGATTAGGAGCTAAGTTGGACGTCATTTAGAACCGACGTATTTTGCTCGAGTTACCGTTAGTATCTAACTCAGATGTCGTTTTGGTGCGACGCATATTCATCGAGTTGCCGTTAGGGGCAAATACAGAGCTCGTTTCGGAGCGACGTATTTTCGTCGACTTTCCGTTGGGAAATAAATTGGACGTAATTTAGGAGCGACGTATTTTCGTCGAGTTGCCATTCGGGGCTGTCTCGGACATCATTTTTGGAGCGATATATTTTCATCGGGTCTGCCGTTAGGGGCTGAATCACCGTCATTTTGGAGCTAAGTATTTTCATCGAGTTGCTGTTACGAGCTCACTCGGATGGTGTTTAGAAGCGACGTCTTTTGATCGAGTTGCCATTAGGAGCTAACTCAGACGTCGTTTTGTTGCGACGAATTGTCATCGAGTTGCCGTTAGGAGCAATTTTAAAGCTTCTTTAGGAGCGACGTATTTTCGTCAACTTGCCGTTGGGAACTAGCTCGAAATTCATTTTGGAGCAACGTATTTTCATCGAGTTGTCGTTAGGAGCTAACTCGAACGTTGTTTAGGAGACACGTATTTTTGTCGAGTTGCAGTTCGTAGCTACCTGGGACGTCGCCTAAGTGCAATGTATTTTCATCGATTTACCGTTAGGAGCTAACTCGGAGGTCGTTTAGGAGCGACGTCTTTTCGTCGACTTGCCGTTAAGAACTAACTCGGACGTCGTTTTTGAGCAACGTATTTTCACCGAGATGGCCCTAGGAGCTAACTCGGACGTTGTTGAGGAGCGACGAATATTCATCGAGTTGCCGTTAGGAGCAAATTCAGAGCTCGTTTAGGAGCGAAGTATTTTCGTCGACTTTCCGTTGGGAACTAACTCGGATGTCGTTTTGGAGCGACGTATTTTCATCGAGTTGTTGTTAGTGTTGAAAATTGTTTAACAATTTGAAAAATATTATTACATAACACATCTATATGTGGCATAATTATATAATATGATCTGTATTTAAAATAATTTTAATAAACTAACAACCTAGACTTTAAAAATCATAAACATGTCAATAAATCATTTATTCTAAACATGTCAACAAATTGAACCAAACCGTCTAACAACTTATAAACACATTCATAAATCATTAAAACAGATTCAATTCGTTTACAGCACTTACATGTGAGGTTGTAAAGAACCTCGTGCGTTGCTAGCTAACTCTTGAAGGGTTCGTCAAAATTCTGAAATCTGACCCGCCGGATTGGAAGTTCTAACCCGCCGAAATGGATTCTGGTCGGCCGGCCAGAAATTGGCATGCAACGCTGTGGCTTGCTCTGGTGGAATCTGATCGCGAAACTTTGCGAGAACGTGGAAGACACCTAGGGCTAGGTTCCTGTAAAAGGGCTTGGATAGATTCGTCATCAGACTCTTGTGGTTAGCTAGGCATGTTTCGAGTCCGGCGAAGTCCTCTAGTTCGGCGACCAATCCGGCGACCCAATCCGGCCAGCAGGCTGAAAATAGCCTCGCTCTGTTTTGCTCGATTGCTTCGCGTCTCGAGTGAATACCTGCGTGTTCAAAGTCACTCAAACACCAATAGAAGAGTCAATGGTAATTCCCTCAGGATTTGATGAGATTAAGAGGGTGGGCTCTTCAATTGAACAACAAGGTACACTCGGGATCACTCTAAGAAAATATTTCTTGATCTCTCTCTCTAAAATTTCGACTAAAGAACTCAAGAGAAGGGGGAGAGAGAGGTTGGCCGAATTTTTGTGATTAGGGTTAGGGTTAGGGTTTTCAAAATACCCTTTAGATAGAGAGAGAGCAGGTTTTTCTTAGGTCAAACCCAATAGTCAAACTTAAGCCCATTATTCTTTTAATTAATTTCAAAAATTAATTCTCTGACCTAATTCGTTAACAATGGCCGAATATAATCCTATATATTTCGAAAATATTAATATTGATTTATTTCCATAATATTTTAGTTAGAAGCTAACTCGGGCGTCGTTTAGGAGCTTCGTTTAGGAGGGTCGTATTTTCATCGAGTTTCCGTTAGGAGCTAACTCGGACGTTGTTTAGGAGCGACGTATTTTGATCAAGTTACCGTCAGGAGCTAACTAGTCGTTTAGGAGCGACGTATTGTCGTCGAGTTGCCGTTATGGGATGTCTCGGATGTCGTTTTGGAGCGACATATTTTCATCAAGTCAGCCGTTAGGGGCTGAATTGATGTCATTTTGGAGCAACCTATTTTCATCGAGTTCTCGTTACGAGCTCACTCGAACGTTGTTTAAGAGCTACGTATTTTGATCGAGTTGTCGTTAGGAGCTAACTCGGACATCGTTTTGGAGCGACGTAATTTCGTCGACTTGCCGGTAGCAACTAACTTAACGTCGTCTTTCAGCGACGTATTTTCGTCGAGTGTCCCTTAGGAGATAACTCAGACGTCGTTTACGAGCGACGTATTTTGATCGAGTTGTCGCTGGGAGCTAACTCGGACGTCATTTTGGAACGACGTATTTTGATAGAGTTGCAATTAGGAGCTAACTTGGAGGTCGTTTAGGAGCGAAGTATTTTCGTCGGGTTACCGTTAGGAACTAACTCGAACATCGTTTTGGAGCGACGTATTTTTATCGAGATGTCGGTAGGAGCTAACTCGGACGTCGTTTTAGTTGCCACATATTATCGTCGAGTTGTCGTAAATAGCTACCTCGGACGTCGTTTAGGAGGGACGTATTTTCGTCAAGTTACCATTAGGTCCTGACTTGGACGTCGTTCAGGAGCAACATATTTTCATCGATTTGCCGTTTGGAGCGTAATCATAGGTCGTTTAGGAGCGACGTATTTTTGTCGAGTTGCCACTAGGAGTTGTCTCGGACATCGATTTGGACCGACGTATTTTAATCGAGTTGTCGTTAGGAGCTAACTTAGACATCGTTAAGGAGCGACGTACTTTTGTCGAGTTACCATTTGGGGCTAACTCGGACGTCGTTTTTGAGCGACATATTGCATCGAGTTGTCGTTGGGAGCTAACTCGGACGTCGTTTAGGAGCGACGTATTTTCTTCGCGTTGTCATAGGGGGCTGTCTCGAACATCGTTTTGGAGCGACATATTTTCATCGAGTCAGCCGTTAGGGGCTGAATCGTCGTCATTTTGGAGCGACGTATTTTCATCGAGTTTCCGTTACGAGCTCACTAGGACATTGTTTAGGGAACGACGTATTTTGATCGAGTTGCCATTAGGAGCTAACTCGAACATCGTTTTGGAGCGACGAATTTTAATCGAGTTGCCGTTAGGAACAAATTCAGAGCTCGTTTAGGAGCGACGTATTTTCGTCGACTTGCTGTTAGGAACTAACTCGGACTTTGTTTTGGAGCGACGTATTTTCATCTAGTTGTCGTTAGGAGCTAACTCGGACGTCGTTTAGGAGAGACGTATTTTCGTCGAGTTGCCGTTAGTAGCTACCATAGACGTCGTTTAGGAGCGACGTATTTTCCTCGAGTTACCGTTAGGAGCTAACTCATAGGTCATTTAGGAGCGACGTCTTTGCGTTCGACTTACCGTTAGGAACTAACTAGGGCGTCGTTTTTGAGCGATGTATTTTCATCGAGTTGCCGTTAGGAGCTAAATCAGACGTCGTTTAGGAGCGACGTATTTTAATTGAGTTGTCGTTAGGATATAACTCGAACGTCGTTTTGGAGCAACGTATTTTGATTGATTTGCCCTTAGGAGCTAACTTGGAAGTCGTTTAGGAGCGACGTATTTGCGTCGACTTACCGTTAGGAATTAACTCAAACGTTGTTTTGGAGTGACGTATTTTCATCGAGTTATCGTTAGGAGCTAACTCGGACGTCGTTTAGGAGACACGTATTTTGATCAAGTTACCTTTAGGAGCTAGCTCAGACGTTGTTTTGGAGCGACGAATATTCATCGAGTTGCTGTTAGGAGCAAATTCAGAGGTCGTTTAGGAGCGACGTATTTTCGTCGATTTTCCGTTGGGAACTAACTCGGACGTCGTTTAGGAGAGACGTATTTTCTTCGAATTGCCTATAGTAGATAACTTGGACTACGTTTACGAGCGACGTATTTTCGTCGAGATACCGTTACAGGCTGACTTGGTCGTCATTTTGGATCGACATATTTTCATCCTATTGCCGTTAGGAGATTACTCGGAGGTCATTTAAGAGCGATGATTTTCATCAAGTTGCCGATAGGGGCTATCTCGGACGTCATTTTGGAATGACGTATTTTCATTAGGTCAGGCATTAGGTGATGACTCAACATCATTTTGGACGTACGTATTTTTATCGATTTACCATTAGGAGCTAACTCGGACGTCGTTTAGGAGCAACATATTTTTTCGACTTACCATTAGGGGCTGACTCGGACGTCGTTTCAGAGCGATGTATTTTCATCGAGTTTCCATTAGGAGCTAACTAGGACATCGTTTAGCAGCAAAGTATTTTTTTTTTTGCCGTAACGGGATATCTCGGACTTCGATTTGGAACGACGTATTTTAATCGAGTAAGCTGTTACGGGCTGACTCGGATGTCGTTTTAGAGCGACGTATTTTCAATAAGTTGTTGTAAGGACCTATCTCGAACGTCGTTTAGGAAAGACATATTTTCTTCGAGTTTCCTTTAGGGTTCGTCGAGTTTCCTGTAGGGGCTAACTCAAGCGTCGTTGTGGAGTCATTAATTTTCATCTAGTTGCCATTAGGGGCTGACTCGGACGTCGCTTTTGGAGCGATGTACTTTCATCGAGTTGCCGTTAGAGGCTAACTCGGACGTCGTTTACAAGCTTTGTATATTCGTCGAGTTTCCGATTGGACCTAACTCGGACGTTGTTTAGGAGCGACATATTTTGATCGAGTTGCCGTTAGGAGCTAACTTGGACGTCGTTTAGGAGCGTCGTAGTTTCGTCGAGTTGCATTAGGAGCTAACTCATACGTCGTTTAGGAGCGACGTATTTTGTCTAGTTACTGTTAGGAGCTAACTCGGACGTCGTTAAGGAGCAAAGTATTTTCATCGAGTTGTCGTTAGGGACTGTCTCGGACGTCATTTTGGAGCGATATATTTTCGTCGAGTTACCGTTAGGGGCTGACGCGGAAGTCGTTTTGGAGTGATGTAATTTCATCAAGTTGAAGTTAGGAGCTAACTCAGACGTCATGTAGGAGCGATGTATTTTCGTCGAGTTGCCGCTAGGGGCAGTGTCGGACTTCGTTTTAGTGCGACGTATTTTCATTGTGCTAGCTGTTAGGTGCTTACTTGTACGGCCTGTTGGAGCGACGTATTTTCATCGAGTCAGCTGCTAGGGGCTAAATTGACGTCATGTTGGAGCGACGTATTTTCATCGAGTTGCTGTTACGAGCTCACTCGGACGTCGTTTAAGAGCGACTTATTTTTATCCTGCTGCCGTTAGGAGCTAACTAGGAGGTCGTTTAGGAGCGACTTATTTTTGTTGACTTTGCGTTAGGCACTAAGTCGAACATCATTTTGGAGCTACGTATTTTCATCGAGTTGTCGTTATGAGCTAACTCGGACGTCTTTTAGAACCGACGTATTTTCCCCAAAATTCTGTTAGGAGCTAACTCGGACGTCGTATTGGAGCGACGTATTTTCATCGAGTCGCCGTGAAGAGTTAACTCGGAGGTCATTTAGGAGCGACGTATTTTCGTCGACGTGCCGTTAGGAACTTACTCGGACGTCGTTTAGGAGCAACATATTTTCATTAAGTTGCCGGTAGGAGGTAACTCGGACGTTGTTTATTCCCGCGTATTATCGTCGAGTTGGCGATAGTAGTTAACTCGAACGTTGTTTAGGACCCGACGTATTTTCGTCGAGTTTGCCGTTGGGAGCGTACGCGGAGGTTGTTTCGGAGCGTCGTATTTTTGTCGAGTTGCAAATAGGGGTTGTGTCGGACGTCGTTTTGGTTCAACATATTCTCATCGAGTCTGCCGTTAGGGGTTGACTCGACGTCGATTTGGACTGACGTATTTTAATCAAGTTGTCATTAGGAGCTAACTCGGACATCGTTTAGGAGCGATGTATTTTTGTCAAGTTACCGTTAAGAGCTGACTCGGACATTGCTTTGGAGCGAAGTATTTCATCAAGTTTTCTTTATGAGCTAACTCGGATGTCGTTTAGGAGAGATGTAGTTTCATAGAGTTGTCGTTAGATACTTTGTCGGATGTTGTTTTGGAGCGACGTATTTTCATCGAGTTGCCATAAGGAGCTAACTCGGACGTCGTTTAGGAGCGACGTATTTTGATCGAGTTACCGGTAGGAGCTAACTCGGAAGTCGTTTTGGAGAGACGTATTTTCATCTAGTTGGTCTTAGAAACTAAGACAGAGGTGTTAGAATGTATTTAACAAATTAAGTAGTTTAATTATATTACACATCCTATTTGGCGGAAAAATATAATTATTAAAACAATTTTAATATATTTAATAACCTAAAACATTAAAATTCAATTACATGTTTAATAAACAATTTATTAAAACATACCAATCAACAATTGAACATCATATAATTCTATATAAACAATTTTACACAATTATAGACATCCAAATCGTTGTGAAAACTTACAATAAAGATTGTAAACAATCTCGGCGTTGCTCGCTATAGTCGGAATGCCTCACCGAGTCCAAAGGAAAAAACAGGTCCGACCGATTGCCCTAGGCACTTCTTCGCTAGAATTGGAAGATAGGGACGTCGGACAGGGGACTCGCTGGACAGGGAGTCCTCAAGAAGCTCGCTCGACGCAGACTGGTCGGACAGGACCCTCGCAGGACTGTGATGCTTCACCGGACAGCAGACAGGAAGATTGTGCACCTGTTCGCCATACTGGAGTGTCTCGCCTGACTGGAGCGCCTCGCCTGACAAGGTGAAACACTACGGACAGGACCTGGTTGCCAGACTGGAAGGAACTAGCCAGACAGGGATCGCCAAACAGGAACCTTTGTCGGACTGGAGACTTCGAGCCTGGGACCACCGGACTGGACTATGCTAGACTGGAACTCGCCGAACTGGGGAAGACTCGCCGGACAGGGCTTGCAAAACTGCAAGTCGCCGGACAGGAAGCAGGAAGGGAATCTGGCCAGCAGGAAGCTGCAAAAAACCTTTTTAAACAATTCTAAAACAATTTTCATGATTGAAATAATACACCAAACACCAGAAGTGAAGAATCAACAATATCAAACAAATATTTGTATCGAGATTGAAAGGGTGGGCTTTCAAGAACACTCGGGATTGTATCAAAAACTAAGAAAACAATTTTTTTCTTTTTCTTTTCTTTTGGGAATTCGGCCGAGGGACTCAAGGGGAGAGAGAGAGAGAGCTTGGCCGAATGAAATTAGGATTAGGGTTAAATCTAGGGTTTCTGCTTAATCTCACTTATAAACAGTTTAATGTGGGCTTAAGTTGAGTCAAACTCTTGGCCCGTTGACTTATAATTCTCGGCCAAAACTCTCTCAACAAACTCGGCCATATTCATTTAATTTATTCCCAAATACTTTTTATTTATTTCTAAATTCAATTAATTTAGAATTCTCATTTTCTTTAATGACATTTCATTAAAATAATTTCATACTTTCCAAATAAGTATGAAATGGAAAATTGTTTATTTTCTCCTTTTATTCAATTGAATTTCTCAAGTGTGTTATTATCAATATAATAATACTCTGTAATTCAATAATTAAATGTAACAACAAATAACAATTATTTATTTAGTCACTTAGAGAAATAACTTTCCCGATATAAATCACAATTTATATTCAATGAGTAAATCAACAATCCTAGTTCATTTAATCTCTTCTAGGTGTCTATGAATGAGACCTTATGGACCCACATCAACGAAGACTTAGAATAAAGATCGGACTCAAAAGTTCACAAACTTTTTCCGTCTTTTAATTCTTAATATTGGTCGATTCCACTAAAGGACCAATACTGACACTCTCTCTGTTCATATGCGTATATTTTCCGTTTGATGTGGCTAAACAATTTTTCCCACAATCAACGGAGTACTTTACGATATTACTCTTCATGTGTATCACTAAGGGGAATGTAAAACTACCGTTTTACCCCATGAGTTATTATTTCACTAACTCCTTTGTTCTTATTCGATGAATACCTGGCCAATTAATTCATTCACTCTCATAACAAAGCATAGTGTGATACTAATGCATTTGCATTTTATCAACATAAATTCCATATCTGTGAATCATGTAACCCAATATCACATCCTTATGACACCAAACGTCGGGTCAGATGAAACTATAACTTAGTCATTGCCCATTGACAAATCAAATGTCATAAAGTGTAATATCAATTATATATTCACTTCGGGATTAAGGTAAGTACCAAAGTACCCCTCGTATGTGATCTTGAAGCTTCGAGTTTTAAACGATTTTATCTCGAGCTTCTAAGTATCACAAGTCTTGTTCAATATCTTTTATAAGATATCAAGGATGAATCATAGAGTCATAACTCTCTATATCACAAGATTGGATATCATGATTCATTCTAACAATCTGTAATTAGATTCGAATGCTCTATCGATATTAAGATTGCGAACAAATGTTTAAACTAGTCACAAGGGGCTACCTTGTCAAGTCTGTACTTAGCACCCCTTTTGTTGATGACATTTTCAGAGCGTAGCATTCATACATAACAGAAAACTTAACAAAGAGTGAATATTTATTAATATTAATGTTTCAGCAAAATATAAATACAAATGTATTTCATTGTCTAATATCTCCTTTGTGGACACCAATCCCGAAAAGAGGTCATTTAGGAGGGACATATTTTTATCGACTTGCCGTTAGGAACTAACTCATACGTCGTTTTGAAGCGACGTATTTGTATCGAGTTGCCGTTACGAGTAAACTCGGACGTTGTTTAAGAGCGACATATTTTCGTCAGTTTGCCGTTAGGAACTCTGACGTCGTTTAGGAGCAACATATTTTCTTAGAGTTACCGTTAGGGGCTGACTAGGACGTCATTTTCAAGAGACGTATTTTCATCGAGTCAGCCGTTATTGGTTGACTCGGACGTGATTTTGGAGCGATGTATTTTTGTCGTGTTTTCTTGAGGAGCTAACTCCGACGTTGTTTAGTAGCAACATATTTTCTTCGAGTAGCCTCTAGGGGCTGTCTCGGATGTCGTTTTGGAGTGACGTATTTTCATTTATTCAACCATTAGGGACTGACTCAACGTCGTTTTGGAGCAACGTATTTAAATTGAGTTGTCGTTACTAGCTAACTCGGACGTCGTTTAAGAGCGACGCATTTTTGTCGAGTTACCATTAGGGGCTGACTCGAACGACGTTTAGGAGCAAAGTATTTTCTTCGTGTTGTCGTTTGGGGCTGTCTCGGACGTCATTTTGGAGCGACGTATTTTGATCGAGTTACCAGTAGGAGCTAACTCGGATGTCATTTTGGAGCGACGTATTTTCATCGAGTTGCCTTTAGGAGCTAAGTCAGCGGTCGTTTAGGAGGGACATATTTTCGTCGACTTGTCGTTAGGAACTAATTCGAACGTCGTTTTGAAGCAACTTATTTGTATCGAGTTACCGTTACGAGTTAACTCGGATGTTGTTTAGGAGCGACGTATTTTCTTCGGGTTGCATTTAGGAGCTAACTCAGACGTCGTATAGGAGCGACGTATTCTGGTCGAGTTACCGTGAGGGGCTGACTTGGACGTCGTTTTGGAGCCATGTTTTTTCATCGTGTTGTCGTTAGGAGCTTACTCATACGTCATTTAGGAGCGACGTATTTTCGTCGAGTTACCGCAAGGGGCTGTCTCGGACGTCGTTTTGGTGTGACGTATTTTCATCGATTCAGCTGTTAGGTGCTGGACGTCATTTTCAAGCGACATATTTCATCGATTTTCCATTAGGAGCTAACTCGGACGTCGTTTAGGAGCGACGTATTTTCATCGAGTTTCCGTTAGGGCTTGACACGGGCGTCATTTTGGAGCGACGTATTTTCATCGAGTTTCCATTAGGGGCTGACTCGGATGTCGCTTTTGGAGGGACGTATTTCATCGAGTTGCCGTTAGGAACGAACTTAGACGTCGTTTAGGAGCGACGCATTTTCGTTGAGTAGCCGTTAGGTCAAAATTTGGAGGTCGTTTAGGAGCGACGAATTTTCTTTGAGTTACCGTTAGTGGCTGACTCAGACGTCATTTTTGAGAGACGTACTTTCATCGGGTCAATGGTTATGGGCTGACTCGGATGTCGTTTTGGAGCGATATATTTTTGTCGAGTTGCCGTTTGGAGCTAATTCGGACGTCATTTAGGAGCAACGTATTTTCGTCGAGTTACCGTTATGGGCTGACTCGGACGTCATTTTGGAGCGACATATTTTCATCGAGTTGTCGTTAGGAGCTAATTCAGACATCGTTTAAGAGCAACAAAATTTTGTCAAGTTACCACTAGGGGCTGTCTCGAACGTCGTTTTGGTACGACGTATTTTCATCGAGTTAGCAGTTAGGGGCTGACTTGGACGTCCTTTTGGAGTGACCAATTTTCATACAGTCTCCCGTTAGGGGCTGAATCAATGTCGTTTTGGAGCGACGTATATTCATCGAGTTGCCATAAGGAGATAACTCGGACGTCGTTTAGCAGCAACGTATTTTGATTGAATTACCAGTAGGAGCTAACTCGGACGTCGTTTTGGAGCGACGTATTTTCATCGAGTTGGCCTTAGGAGCTAAGTCAGAGGTCATGTAGGAGGGACATATTTTAGTCGACTTGTCGTTAGGAACTAACTCGAACGTCGTTTTGAAGCGACGTATTTGTATCAAGTTACTGTTACGAGTTAACTCGGACGTTATTTAGGAGCGACGTATTTTCGTCGAGTTGCATTTAGAACCTAACTCAGACGTCGTTTAGGAGCGATGTATTTTCGTCGAGTTACGGTGAGGGGCTGACTCGAATGTCCTTTTGGAGCCGTGTTTTTTCATCGAGTTGTCGTTAGGAGCTTACTCATACGTCATTTAGGAGCAACGTATTTTCGTCGAGTTACCGCAAGGGGCTGCCTCGGACGTCGTTTTGGTGTGATGGATTTTCATCGAGTTTCCATTAGGAGCGATGTATTTTCATCAGGTGACCGCTAGGAGCTAACTCGGACGTCGTTTGGGAACGACGTAGTTTTGTAGAGTTACCGTTAGGAGCTGACTTGAACGTCGTTTCGGAGAGACATATTTTCAGCGATTTGTCATTAGAAGCTAACTCAGACGTCGTTTAGGAGCGACGTATTTTCGTCGAGTTGCAGCTAGGGGCTATCTCGGACGTCGTTTTGGAGCGATGTATTTTCATCGATTCAGCCGTTAGGTGCTGGACGTCATTTTCAAGCGACGTAATTCATCGATTTGCTGTTAAGAGCTAACTCGGACGTTGTTTAGGAGCAACGTATTTTTGTCGAGTTTCCGTTAGGGGCTGTGTCAGACTTTGTTTTGGGGGGACTTGTTTTCATCGAGTTGGCATTATTGGCTGACTCGACATCGCTTTTGGAGCGACGTATTTCGTCAAGTTGGTGTTAGGAGCTAACTCAGACATCATTTAGGAGCGACGTATTTTCGTTGAGCTACCAATAGGGTCTGACTCGAACGTCGTTTTGGAGCGATGTATTTTCTTAGAGTTACCTTTCAGGGCTGACTCGGACATTGTTTTGGAGAGATGTATTTTTACGAGTCAGCCGTTAGAGGTTGATTCGGACATCGTTTTGGAGCGATGTATTTCGTCGAGTTACCGTTAGGAGCTGACTCGTACGTCATTTTGGAGCGACGTATTATCATCGAGTTGTCGTTAGGAGCTAATTAAGACGTTGTTTAGGAGCGACGTATTTTCGTCAAATTTACGCTAGGGGCTATATCGAACATCGTTTTGATGCTATATATTTTTATCAAGTCAGCTGTTAAGGGCTGAATCGACTTCATTTTCGAGCGACGTATTTTCATCGAGTTGTTGTTATGAGCTAACTCGGGAGTCATTTAGGAGCGACATATTTTTATCGAGTTGCCGGAAAGAGCTAACTCGGTTGTCGTTTTGGAGCGACGTATTTTCATCGACTTACCCTTAGGAGATAACTCTTGCGTCGTTTGGGAACGACATAGTTTCGTCGAGTGACCTATAGGAGTTGACTTGGACGTCGTTTTGGAGTGACATATTTTCATCGATTATCCATTAGAAGCTAACTCGGACGTCGATTAGGAGCGACGTATTTTTGTCGAGTTTCCGTTACGGGATGTCTCGAACGTTGTTTAGGAGCGACTTATTTTCATCGAGTTAGCCGTTAGGTGCTGGATATCAATTTGGAGCGACGTATTGCATCGGGTTGCCATTAGGAGCTAACTCGGACGTTGTTTAGGAGCAACATATTTTTGTCGAGTCTGTTAGGGGCTGTCTCGGTCATCAATTTTGAGCGATGTATTTTCATCGAGTTGCCATTAGGGGCTGACTCGACGTCTCTTTTGGAGCAACGTATTTCGTCGAGTTGTTGTTATGAGCTAACTCGGACATCATTTAGGAGCGACGTATTTTCGTTGAGGTACCAATAGGGTCTGACTCGAATGTCGTTTTGGATCGACGTACTTTCATCTAGTTGCCCTTAGGAGCGACGTATTTTCTTTGAGTTACTGTTCGGGGCTGACTCGGACATTGTTTTGGAGAGACGTATTTTCATCGAGTTGGTCGTTAGAGGCTGACTCAGACGTCGTTTTGGAGCGATGTATTTTTGTCGAGTTACCGTTAGGGGCTGACTCGTACGTAATTTTGGAGCGATGTATTGTCATCGAGGTGCCGTTAGTAGCTAATTCAGACATTTTTTAGGAGCGACGTATTTTCGCCAAGTTGCCGCTAGGAGCTATCTCGAACGTCGGTTTGGTGCGACGTATTTTCATCGAGTTAGCCATTAGGGGCTGACTTCGACGTCCTTTTGGAGAGATGTATTTTCATCGAGTCAGCCGTCAGGGGCTGAATCGACGTCATTTTGGAACGACGTATTTTCATCGAGTTGCCGTTATGAGCTAACTCATACATCGTTTAGGAGTGACAAATTTTGATCGAGCTGCCGGTACGAGCTAACTCGGAAGTCGTTTTGGAGCGACGTATTTACATTCAGTTGACCTTAGTAGCTAACTCGGAGGTAGTTTAAAAGGGACGTATTTTCGTCGACTTGCCGTTAGGAGCTAAGTCGAACGTCATTCTGGAGCGACGTATTTTCATCGAGTCGTGGTAAGTAGCTAACTCAGACTTCATTTAGGAGCGACGTATTTTCGTCGAGTTGGGTTTAGGGGTTGTCTCCGACATCGTTTTGTAGGGATGTACTTTAATCGAGTAAGCCTTTAGGGGCTGACTCGGATATCGTTTTGGAGCGATGTATTTTTATCAAGTTGTCGTTAAGAGCTAAGTTGGACGTTGTTTAGGAGCAACGTATTTTCATCGAGTTGCCTTTAGGGGCTGACTTGGACGTCGCTTTTGGAGGGACTTCTTTCGCCGAGTTGCCGTTAGCAGCTAATTCGGACGTTTTTTAGGAGCGACGCATTTTCTTTGAGTTTCCGTTAGAAGCTAACTCAGGCGTCGTTTAGGAGCGACGTATTTTCTTCGAGATACCGTTAGGGGCTGACTCGGACGTCGTTTTTGAGTGACGTATTTTCATCGAGTCAGTCGTTTGGGGCTGACTTAGAAGTCGTTTTGGAGCGACGTATTTTTGTCAAGTTGACGTTAGGAGCTAACTCGGACATCGTTTAGGAGCGACGTATTTTCGTCGAGTTTCCGTTAGGAGCTAACTTGGAAGTCGTTTAGGAGCAACGTATTTTCGTCGAGTTACCGTTAGTGCCTAACTCGGACGTCGTTTTGGAGCGACATATTTTCATTGATTTTCCGTGATAACGTAACTCCGACGTCGTTTAGTGGCAAAATATTTTCGTCGAGTTGCCGCTAGGGGCAGTCTCATATGTCATTTTGGAGCGACGTATTTTCATCGAGTCAACCATTAGGGACTGACTCGACGTCGTTTTGGAGCGACATATTTTAATCGAGTTGCCGTTAGGAGCTGACTGGAACGTCGTTTAGGAGCGAAGTATTCTTGTCGAGTTGCTGTTAGGGGTTGTCTCATACGTCATTTTTGGAGCAACGTATTTTAATCGAGTCAGCTGTTAGGGGTTGACAAGGATGTCAGTTTGGAGCGACGTATTTTCTTCAAGTTGCCGTTAGGAGCTAACTCGGACGTCGTTTAGGAGCGGCGTATTTTTGTCGAGTTTCCATTAGGGCCTGACTAGGGCGTCGTTTTGGACAACGTATTTTTATCGAGTTGCCATTAGGGGCTGACTGGCGTTATTAGCTAATTGGATGTCATTTAGGAGCGACGCATTTTCGTTGAGTTGTTATTGGGAGCTAACTCGAACGTCATTTAGGAGCGACGTATTTTATTCGAGTTGCCGTTAGTGGCTGACTCAAACATCTTTTTCGAGAGACGTATTTTCATTGAGTCAGGGGCTGACTCGGACGTCATTTTGGAGCGATGTATTTTTGTCGTGTTGTCGTTAGGAGCTAACTCGGGCGTCGTTTAGGAGCAACGTATTTTCATCGAGTTACCGTTAGGGGCTGACTCGGATGTCGTTTTCGAGAGATGTATTTTCATCGACTCAGCCGTTAGGGGCTGAATCAGATATCGGTTTGGAGCGTTGTATTTTTATCGAGTTGCCGTTAGGAGCTAACTCGGACGTCATTTAGGAGCGACATATTTTTGTCGAGTTTCCGTTAGGGGCTGACTCAAGCGTCGTTTTGGAACGACGTATTTTCATGGAGTTGCCATTAGGGGCTGACTCGGACGTCACTTTTGGAGCGACGTATTTCGTAAGAGCTAAGTTAGAAGTCCTTTTGGAGCGACTTATTTTCATCGATGTGCCATTAGGAGCTAATTCAGACGTCGTTTAAGAGCGACGTATTTTCCTCGAGTTTCCGCTAGGGACTGTCTCGAACGTCGTTTTGTTGCGACGTATTTTCATCAAGTTAGCCGTTAGGGGCTGACTTGGACATTCTTTTGAAGCGACGTATTTTCATCGAGTCAGCTGTTAGGGGCTGAGTTGGACGTCCTTTTGGAGCGACGTATTTTCATCGAGTCAGCCGTTAGGGGCTGAATCGACGTCGTTTTAAAGCGACGTATTTTCATCGAGTTGCCGTTAGGAGCTAACTCGGACGTCCTTTAGGAGCGCCGTATTTTGATTGAGTTGCCGGTAGGAGCTACCTCGGACGTCGTTTTGGAGCGACGTATTTTCATCGAGTTTCCCTTCGGAGCTAACTCGGAGTTCGTTTTGGAGCGACGTATTTTTATCCAGTTGCCGTTAGGAGCTTACTCGGAGGTCGTTTAAGAGCGACATATTTTCGTCGACTTATCGTTAGGAGCAAACTCGGACGTCTTTTTGGATCGATGTATTTTCATCAAGTTGTCGTTAGGATCTAACTCGGACGACGTTTAGGGGCGACGTATTTTTATCGAGTTTCAGTTAGGACCTCACTCGGACGTCGTTTAGGAACGACATATTTTCGTCGAGTTACCATTAGGAGCTTACTTGGACGTCGTTTTGGAGCGACATATTTTCATCAAGGTGCCGTTAGAAGCTAACTCGGAGGTCGTTAAGGAGCAACGTATTTTTGTCGAGTTGCCGCTAGGGGCTGTCTCGGACGTAGTTTTGAAATAATGATACACACAAAGACTAATATCGTAAAATGTTCCATGGATCGCATAAAGAATTATTTTATCACATCAAACAAAAATACAAACGCATATGAACTTAGAGAGTTTCAATATTAGTCATTTATTGAAATCGACTAATATTGAGAATTAAAAGTCGGAAAAAGTTTGTGAATTTTTGGTCCGGACTTTATTCTAAAGTTTTGTTCATGTGGGTCCTTAAGGTCTTAGTGATAGACTCTCGGACGAGATTTATTGACCTAGAACGATTGATTTTCTCATTGAATGTAAATTGTGATTTATAACTATGAAAATTATTTTCTAAATAATTAAATAAATAATTGGTTATTTATTATTACATTTATTTAATGAATCCTTTTATGTTATTATTGATAATAATATAATTTCATGATTCAAATAAATAAAACGTGAAAATAAATATTTTCTCGTTTCGTACTTGTTTGCAGAGTGTGAAAAGAATTAATGACATGTTATTAAAAAATTCGTTTTCTTGATTTTGATCCTTCGAGTTTCCTTTCTCCTGTTGTTCAATTACAGAGCCTGCTCTCTTGATATTATTGAAATCCTGAGAGAATTATCCCTGAATCTTTTGTGGTGATTTGAGTGTGTTTTGGGCTGTTTTACTATGCCAAAACTTTTCAGGAAACGAAGGACATCCGTCCAGCCAGAAGGCTTCCCCAACCGGCCAGACGCAGACCAATCCGGCAAGTCCGCCCATTGTCCGGCGAGCCTCCTATCCGGCGAGCCCCTTATCCGGCGAGCCCTTTATCCAGCGAGCATGTAAACTCTTGTTCGGCCAGTCTCTGTTTGGCTTGTTGGGATCGGTGCCCACAAAAAAGATATTAGACATTATAAATTATAAATACTTTTCTATTTGGATTTTGCTAAAACATTAAATAAATTTAATATTCATTCTTGATTAAGTTTGTGTTTATGTATGTTTGCTACACTCTGAAACTGTCATCAATGAAAGGGGTGCTAAGTACAGACGTGACAGGATACCCTCTTGTGACTAGTTTAAATAATAGTTCGCAATCTAAAGAGCGATAGGCAATCGAATCTGAGAATTGATTGTTTGAATGAATCAGGATATATTATCTTATGATATAGAGATTTAGAACTCTGTGCTTTATTCTTGATGTCTTACAGAAGATATTGAACAAGACTTGTGATACTTTGAAGCTCGAGATAAAACAGTCTAATCACTAGAAGCTTCAAGATCACATATAAGGGGTATTTTGGTACTTACTAAATCCTGAAGTGAATGCATAATCGATGTGACACCTAATGAAATTTGATTTGTCAATGAAAAATGGCTAAATTGAAGTTACATTTGACCCAGTGGTTGGTGTCATAACGTTGTTGTTGGAATTTATTTAACAATTTAAACAATTTAATTACATTACACATCCTACGTGGCGAAAAAATATAATTAGAATCTAAAATATTAAAACGAGTTTTAATATATTTAAATAACCTAAGGCATTAAAAATTAATTCACATTCAATAAACAATTTATTAAACACAAGCACTCAACAAATAAATACTAACAACCTATATAAGCGATTTATATATCATTAGTAATTTATTTAATATTGAGAGTGACTTACAATTTGGATAATAAATTATCCGGACGTTGCTAGCTATCGCCTGAATGCCACGTCACGTCGAGATCGCCGAAAGATGCTCGCCGGAATGCCTGAAAACACCTTCGCCGGATTTGAGACTCGCCGGAACCCGCGCGCCGAAGATTTCGCTGGATCTCCTCACCGGATGCCTCCTCGCCAGATCTCTTCGCCGGATGCCTCCTCGCCAGATCTCTTCGCTGGATCTTATCTTTGGGACTCCTCGCTCTACAGAACTCGCTCAACAGAACTCGCCGGGAGAATTGACTTCTTGATTTGCTAAAGACTTCAAGAAACACTCAAAACCTTTTAATAAAAATATAATATCAATTCAAACACCACGAGTGGAGAATCAATAATATCACACAAGGAATTTGAGAGATGGAAAGGGTGGGCTTTCAAGAACGATAGGAAATTATCGAAAGAATCAAGAAATCAATTCTTAATCTCTTGATTTGGGGATTCGGCCGAGAGAGCACAAGGGGGGTGGAGGCTATGCTCTTGGCCGAAAAATATCTAGGTTAGGTTAGTTTCTTAAGCCTATTTATACTCCTATAAATTTGGGCTTAAGCTGGGTTAACCCATGACCCTAATCACTTGAATTTTCGGCCAACTCTCTCCCTCTTACTCGAGTAAGAGCTTCCATAATGTTCCCAAATTTATTTGAATTAATTTCTAAAATTAATTTAGAACTCTCAATTTTATTTAATGACAAATCATTAAAATCATTTCATAGTTATCAAATAAATACGAAACGAGAAATTATTTATTTTCTTCTCTTATTAAATTAAATCATTCAATCATATTATTATCAACATAATAATATTCTATGATTCAATAAACAAAATAAATAACCAATTATTTATTAAGTTTTAATATAAAACATAATTTATATTAAATTGAGTAAATCAATAATTCCAGTTCTTATAATCTCTTCCAAGTGTCTATTATTGAGACCTCATGCACCCACATGAACGAAGTTTTAGAATAAAGATCGGACACAAAAGTTCACAAACCTTTTTTCGTCTTTTAGTTCTTAATATTGGTCGATTCCACTAAAGGACCAATACTGACACTCTCTCTGTTCATATGCGTATATTTTATGTTTGATGTGATAAAACAATTTCTCACACGATCCACGGTGTACTTTAAGATATTTCCCTTCATGTGTATCATTAACTAAGAGGAATGTAAAATTACTCAGGGGTAAAACGAGTAAACATATTGTTTAAACAAGTCACAAGGGGTTATCATGTCAAATCTGTATTTAAAACCCTTTTCGTTGATGACTAATTCAGAGCGTAGTAAACATACGTAAACACAAACTTTAAAAAAAGAATGCTCATTTATTATTATTAATGATTCAGCAAAATATTACATATAATAATGTGTCTAATAATCTCCTTTGTGGGCACCAATCCCAATAGTTGTTACATTGGATTATGTGATTCACAAATACGGAATTCGTGTTGAAACAATCCCAAGGCATTAGTATCACACTATGCTTTGTTATGAGAATGTAAATGAATAAATCGAGCCTGATATTCATCAAATAGAACATTCTTTGAATAAAACATGTGATATGTAAAGACATCTCACTTTATGTTTTTCTCATTCAAAATAACAAATGAGTTAATGAAATAATAACTCAGGGGTAAAACGGTAATTTTACATTCCTCTGAGTTACTGATACAAACGAAGGGTAATATCGCAAAATACTTTGTGGATCGTGTGAAGAATTGTTTTGTCACATCAAACGAAACAAACGCATATGAACTTAGAGAGTTTCAATATTAGTCCTTTAGTGGAATCGACTAATATTAAGAATTAAAAGACGGAAAAGGTTCGTGAACTTTTAAGTCCGATCTTTATGTTAAATCTTTGTTCATATGGGTCATAAGGTCTCAATGATAGACTCTCGGACGAGATTTATTGAACTAGAAAGATTGATTTTCTCATTGAATCTAAATTGTGATTTACACTAACAAAATTATTTTCTAAGTAATTAGTTATTTATTATTACATTTATTTAATGAATCAGATTATGTTATTATATAATAATATAATTTGATGATTCAAATAAAGAAAAGATGAAAATAGGTATTTTTTTCGTTTCGTACTTGTTTGAAAAATATGAAAATAATTAATGATTTGTCAATAAAGCAATGAGGTGTTCTAAATTTGTGAAATATTATTTTAGAAATTAATCAAATAAATTTTTAGAATTAAATTAAGATTATACTCGCCCATTATTGAGAATTAGGGCTGAGAATTAATTTTAAAAACTCATTTAAAGAATATCGGACTTAAGTTTTAATTAAGAAAAACTCGGCCTCTCATTTATAAATAGGGTTTATGAAACCCTAATCCTAGCACAAGTGATACTAGGCCAAATCCCATCTCCCCCTTCCATGTGTGTTTTCTTGGCCAAGCATGAGAAAGAGTCAAAGAAAAATCGTTTTCTTGATTCTTTATTTATTCTAGAGTTTCCATTCATTTCGTTGTTCATATTAAAGAGCCCACTCACTTGATCTCCCCAAAACCCAAGAGTATTATCATTAACTCATCTCGTGGTGTTTGAGTGACATTTTCTTTGCAGAAAACCGACCAGAACATGAAGAAAACGAGCGAGACGACGAGGCTCAAATATGCCTCTCAGCTGGCCGGATAGTCTACCTGACGGACAGATCTCTCGCCGGACAAAAGCTCTGCAGGTGCGCTTGAGCCTTCACGCGCGTCATGTTGCATTTCCGGGTGATCCAGTGCCTCTGCCATGTGTCCACGGTCCCTACCTACATTGCTGCAACGATCCCACACCTCCAGCGGATCATAGGAACACGTAGGCTCGCAGGCCCATTTCTCCCATCCGGTAGACTGATTCCGCTCGGCCAGCTTCCAATCCGGCCAGCAGCTTCCTGAAGCAATCCGGCGAGCCTGATTCAACCAATCCGACGAGCCTGCTCTTTCCTCCATTCCAATGAGGCATTCCAACAAAAGCGAGCCACGAACGAGATTGTTTACAATCTCACGTGTACATCCTTTCTAAGGAATTGGTTGTAAATATAAAATTGTTTATAGGATTGCTAGGTTGAATTTGTTCAATTTGTTCATGAGTATGTCTAGAATAAATTGTTTATTGACATGTTAGAAATTTTTAATGCCATAGTTGTTGAATATGTTAAAATGTGTTTTAATATATTTATGATCTTATTATATAATTCTGCCATATTTATATATGTTATATAATATTGTTAATTAAACACTAATCAATTTCAAAGACGGCGAGCCCCCTGACGTGGGCCTGAAGACTCCCTGTCTAGTGAGCCAGAAGACCACATGTCCGGTGAGTCTGAAGATCTCTGACCAACCAGCGTGAAAAGTCACCCGACCGGTTGTTCCGAAGCACATTCCGACCGGTTCTTCGAGGCATTCTGGCGATAGCTAGCAACGCACGTGGTTGTTTACAATCTCATGTGTAAGTCTTTTCTAACGAATTGGATTTGCATTTATATAAATATTTTATAGGTTGCTAGATTGAATGTTCAATTTGTTGATACCATGTTTAGAATAATTTTATTGACATGTTAGTAATTTCTAATGCCTTTGTTAAAATTGAACATGCTTAAAATGTGTTTTAACATGTTAGGTTTTATTGTGTGTTTTCACCATATGTAGATATGTTACACAATTTATTAAGTTAATCATTAACTAATTTTCAACATGGTCGGGGGTCGATGATGGGGCACAGTGGAGCCGGGGGTTGCCAAGGTATGTGGGTGAACATTTGACATTTGTCACACCGTGCTAGTCTTTCTTCAAGGTTGGACAAAAGTAGCCACGCCTTAAAAGTTTCAATACCATCGATTGTCCCGTGGTGTGATTTCTGCACAAACCTTCGTGCACTTCCCTCATGGCCCGCTTGGCTTCACTCTCGTGATGACAGCGTTGGAGTGGCTTCGAGTATCCCCATTTGTACAATAATTCTCCGCGCATAGTGTACATTGACGCCAAGTTTTTCAACTTCTTGGCGTTTTTGCGCTTTTTTGGCACAATGTCGTTAGCAATGTACTCCGTTAGAGGATTCATCCAAGATGGTGTCGGAGAGTTGCTAATGTTCCCACGTCGGTCTTGGAGACATAGGGTCGAGTTAGCACCTCGGTCGGGACGCTCCCATCTTCTTCCTCATCGATGCCCGAGGTGAGCCGTGCTAAAGTGTCAGACTCGACATTCTCTTCCCAGGGGACTTGCACGACTTCAAAACTAGCTATCGCTTCAAGGTTCCTGAGGGATTTTTCCAAATATGCAATCATATTTGGTTCTTTGTGGTGTACGTTCACTTGGTTCACAATTAGTTGCGAGTCATAAAAGATGCACAGGTTTTTGACCCCCAGTCGGTGAGCTCCTCCAAAATGACTATTAGGGCTTTGTATTCTGCCTCGTTGTTGGAGGCCTTGAACTCGAAGCGGAGGACGTATTTCAATTTTTTTCTCGTCGGGGTAACTCAAAACAACTCTGGCACCAGCCCGCTGGGCATTGGATGCACCGTCAACGTGTAGGGTCTATATAGAGCCCATTAGGCTGGAGTCCCACTTTTTAGGTACTTCTGGTACATGCCTAATAAGTTTGGCCTCATCTCCTGCTGTGAACTCCGCAACGAAATCTACCATGGTCTGGCCTTTGATGACGGCTCCATTCTAACTCGTCATTCTTCTTTAAAGCTTGGAAGAAGCGTTGGCACCTGTCGATTTCCTTTAAATTGAACGGGCAGGGCCGATATTCTCCCAGCCAAGCTTTGCACCTCCGTCAGCTTTTGAGGGGACCTTATCTCAAGTATGACCGTTATTTTTTCAAGATTGGCCTTGATTCCCCTCTTACTGACCATGTGACCAAGGAATTTTCCCTATTCTACTCCGAATGCGCAATTGTTGGGATTGAGTTTCATCCCATATTGGCGGAGTATCCTGAACATGGTCATGAGATCTTGGACGATGTTAGAGGCCACTCGGCTCTTCACTAACATGTTGTCCACATATACCTCCATGGTCTTGCCGATTATATTGGCGAACATGCGGCTGACCAGTCGCTGATAGGTTGCCCCGTGTCCTTGAGGCTGAACGGCATCACCTTATAGCAGTAGAGACCTTTGTTCGTCACAAAGGTCTTCTTTATTTTGTTGTCCTCGTGCATCCGGATATGGTTATAGTCTTAATAGGCATCCATGAAACTAAGCAACACGTGGCCCGCTATCGCGTCCACAAGTTTCTCTATCCGGGAGGAGGGGGAAGCTATACTTTGGGCAGGTTTGTTAAGATCTTTATATTTTATGCAAATGCGCCACTTCCTATTGGGTTTCTTTACCATCACAACATTGGACACCCACTTGGGGTGTTCTGCCTCCCTTATGGAGTTGGCAGCGAGGAGTTTGTCAACCACCTCTCCAATGGAAAGATATCTTTCCTTGCTGAAGGCCCTTCTGGGCTGTACCCGTTCAGGTATGTTACAGTCATCGTTCAGACAATGCAGCATAATCTTTGGGTTGATGCCCGACATGTGTGCATGTGTCCACACGAAAATGTCTTTGTGTTCCCTTACGAAGAAAGCCATGGATTATTTCCTTTCAGCGAAGAGCTGGGCGTCAAAGACTACCACAACAAGGTCATCCGGAGTCTACAGGCGCCGATGTTCAACTTTGTCGCGCTGGTCTAAGTCGCCGAAAGTTCCACATTCCTCTAATTTGCACGGGAATTCGTCTCCGAGTTGGTAAACTGTGCAAACTTTTTTGCCCCCTCGGGCTTGGCCGCCTTCTCGTCGACGGCCCGCACATGGCATGTCCATGCTATTGTCGCCGTATTTCCGGCGATAATGGTAATATATATTTCCCCCCGTCGGATAGATATGAAAAGGCCCTTCCGGAACGTTCCCGAGGGATCTTGACACGCCCTCACGCGTCCAGAACTTTGGCCCACCGGCGAAGCCACGCCCGGGACTAATCTTCGCGCCTGGAAGAGGCCTGCCCGGCCACCTTTATGCCTAGGAGAGGTCTCCCCATCCTTGGCCTTCCAAGGGTCTCCCAGCCGACCATCTTTGAGCCTGGGAGAGGCCTGCCCGGCCACCTACATGCCTAGGAAGGGTCTCCCCGTCCTTGGCCTTCATAGGTCTCCCAGTTTACCATCCTTGTGTCTAGGAGAGGCCTGGCCGGCCACCTACATGCCTAGGAGGGGTCCCCCGTCCTTGGCCTTACAGGGGTCTCCCAGCCGGCCATCCTTGTGCCTGGGAGAGGCCTGCCCGGCCACCTACATGCCTAGGAGGGGTCTCCCCGTCCTTGACCTTCCAGGGGTCTCCCAGCAGGCCATCCTTGTGCCTAGGAGAGGCCTGGCCGGCCACCTACGTGCCTAGGAGGGGTCTCCCCTTCCTTGGCCTTCCAGGGGTCTCCCAGCCGGCCATCCATATGCCTGTGAGAGGCCTGGCCTGCCACCTACGTGGCTAGGAGGGGTCTCCCCATCCTCAGCCTTCCAGGGGTCTCCCAGCCAGCCATCCTTGTGCCTGGGAGAGGCCTGGCCGGCCACCTACATCCTTAGGAGGGGTCTCCCCATCCTTGGCCTTCCAAGAGTCTCCCAGCCTGCACTTATCACTTTGGCCGGCCCCAAGACTAATTATGTGGCTATAAATAGCCCCCTACACCTTTCACAAAGGTGAGACACTTTTCTCTACACCCAGAACTCTGCTAAAATATAAGCACGTGTTCTCTATCTCTCAACCTACTTCACTCCCCACGTGAGGTGTCCCGAGGCACGACTTCCGACCGGAATAGTCCTCGGAGATCCAAGACCCGAGCGCCAAAACGACGTTGACCCGAGTGTCTCCGTTTTGCCCGATCTTGTCGATTCCTCCTCGTCATCCTACATACTCCACCCACATTGTACTATTGTTGAGCATCAGAGAGGTAAACAGAGGACCCCCCCCCCCCCTTCTCTGTTTCCACTTCTTAGTTCATGTCTGTTTACTCTTTTCAGATAACAAAAGGACTCGAAGACCCCAAGACAGCTACGAGACGATCCGAAACACCGGATCTGACACGCTAAGGCCGAAGCGAGGGTCACTCGCCCCGAGTGGGGATCTGACCGCGGAGGTCTCTGAATGTTGTCCAAATTTCAGCGATAAAATTTTGGCGCTAGAAGGAGGGGGCTTTCAATCTTGAAGTTCATCCAACCCACATTTCTCTATTTCATCTGATCTCTTATCCACTCACATAAAATGAGTGATGTTCCAGAAACTTCCGCAGTTGCCCGATCGAGCAACCCTATTGTTCGAACTACTAGCTTACGATACGAATTCCGACAACTCCCCCATTGAGGGACCAAGCCACGGCCTGCGATGAGGAGTTTTGGGAACGCTGCCCCGGCCCTTCGTGACGACGAAAATGACCTCCGGGACGAGTCCAACCGCCGTTTTGCAGAATCGCTGGCGCAACCGGGGGCGAACAAAGGCTTGGTAGTTAACCTCCTCAGATACAAGGAGGAGTATGCTCGACCCGAGAGAGAACTATGTCGGAGACAACATGGTCCCGGAGACAAAAACAAGTCAAACCTTCATTTCCTCGCCCTTGGCATACGCGAGCGGCACTCCGTTGGAGCCCTTAGTTGGCGGAGCTCAAATAGGTTCGAGGCTCGAGGGTTCTAGTAATCCTCGAGCACGGAGAAATGACAACAGTTCTCACAGCGGACGGACCCGGCGTCACGTCGTCTCGACGAGGAGACGACGGCGCAGACAGCCGCAAGACCTTCGCGTTCCGCCGGGGAAGATCTCAGGACTCGTCTCAATTCACGACGAGGTCCTCATGCGGAGGACTTGAGAAAAAGTTAGATGCCCGCCGGGCTGTTGCCAAGGCCGCAACTCTCGGGGACCCTCCTCCCAACATCATGGACCAAGGGTCCAAGGAACGACAGGGGCCCACGCCAGTGGAACTGGTCATAGGGGTCGCCAATGGACTTGAGGTGATCACCATGATTCAGGGACTCTAGATTCATATCATCGAGCTTTGTGGTGCAGGCTCGGGGGGCTCCAGGCCCTAAAATGGTCTGGAGGGATCATACTCGCCTTTCACGGCGGTGGTGCTTGTTGGAATAGGTCTAGGGTTAAGAAAAATTTATCAGTAACACATTAATGGCGGAATATAAAAGTTTCTTTTACTAGTAAAACAATTTTTACTAACCTAAACAAAGTGCATATACATGTTACAACTAAAAATATTATTTAAGGTACTTGAATACTAAACTTTCTTGTATCTTCAAAATTGAAGCGTCTTGAGAAAAGTTGATCTTCTTCCTTGGCTTGATTCCTTCACTTCTAATCTTAAACTTGAGAAACCTAAGATTTCTACTACAAGAGTCTATAGAGGTTTAGAAGGATTTGCGTGTGGGCACAATTAAACAATATGAACCAAGAACAATTCTTGGATCATAAGCTAATTCTCTAGATCAAGTATGGATCTAGGTGAAAAATAAATAGGAGTATTTTCTAGAGAGAGAGAGAGAGGGTCGGCCACTATTGAGAGGGAGCAAGCAAAAACCTTTTAAAAAACTAGTTTTCACATCTCTATGTGAGGCTCTATTTATAGGAGAAGGAAAAATCTATAAAGGTCAATTATGCATTCATGAAAGAATAATGCATTCATGACACAATATTTGATTTTCTCTTCCCCTTTCTCTCTTAGTTTGTCCGGCCATATACCTCAAGCAAGGAGGAAATTAGTTTCCTCTCTTAGCTTATTTATTTCCTTCTCAAAAAAATTCATTTCACTTTTTATTTTGGGTAATTATCCTTATAATTAAAGGGAAATAAAATTCTCCTATTGATGCATGTTTTGGCCGAAATTCTACCTAGGGGGCAGCTTCTAGATGCTTCCTTATTTCGTTAAAGACAATTCTTAAAATACCCATTGTAGAATTATAATTGCACAAATAACGAAATTAATTTCATAATGCCTACAACGACTTTTCGGCTTTAGAAAATAATTTATATTTTCATCATATGAAAATATTCAAAATCTTATTTTGATATTCACATCATTTTATGTTCATGTGGAAAAAAATACCCTTTAGACATTCCGAGAAAAAGTCTAGTTCAACATTTGAACTTATTTTGACTTAGCTTCTAATTTAACAATCCTACACTAATGACCTGTAAAAGTGACCTTATGGATCCAAATGAACAAAGCTTGAGCTTCTAAACTCGGGCTCAAAAGTTCACAAACCTTTTCTGAGTATTAGCTTAATGTCAACTGACTCCACTAAAGAGTTGACACTGAGAATCTCTCGGTTCAAATGAATTTATTTTCTACTCAAATTCAACTTAATTATATTGAGCGGATCCATTGAATGTTATCTATGTTTACCCTTCATGAATATCATCAACTAGTTGGGATTTATAAAATTACCATTTTACCCTTCTAGTTGTTATTTCCTCAACTCCTTTGTTACTTGTGAATCAGTTAGAAACAATGTATTGACGAGGAGCTAACAAGTCACATTGTTTCATCCAAATAAAGTCGCTACTTAATTTTGGATACTGCGCAGTTCATTTATTCACAATCTAAGTAATAAAGCATGAGGTGATATACATTGCATCTCAGCAATCTTGTACATGAATTCCATATCTATGAGAACTTCACAAATTTGGTTCATGACATCTTCATAACTTAATATATCACCGATTGGCCTAGTCTAGATCACATAATGGATCTAGAATTTGACTTTCTCAAATGAGAGTATTAGTGCTATGAAATGACATGTCTCATTTCAGGATTTAGGTAAACATGATTATATTCAAACATAGTGACCTTGAGACAAAAGAGGTTAAATGGTTTGTTCTTCCATTGTCTCTAAAGGTGCACTGGTCAATTCAGTATTTTCGAAAGATACACTGGAAGAATTATAGAGTTTCTAACTCTCTATGCCCCATAACCATACATCATAGATTCTTCCAACAATCATACTGGGACCAATAGTTCGTTGAACTTTAGATTGCAAATATATCGTTTTATTCAAACCATGAAGAGTTTGTTCACGAAAATCTACATTTGTCTCTTCTTACATTGTTATGTTTGATTAAGGAATATAAGACTATTGAATATTATAAATCTTCGATCAAACTAAAAGGGAATGAATGAACGTTTCAACTTTTATTAATTTAATCAGCAAATTACAATAAAGACTTTATGAAAGATTTATATATTACATCAATATGTAAATAAACAATTTTCTTGTGAGCATCTCTGCCAACAGAAACTACCAAGACTTCTACCTTCAAAGGCAAGCAGAAGATGGTTGATCAGTCTCGCACTAGAACTGATGCACATAATGTTTCTACATATGGTGCAAAATGTGATGATTACTCTTGCTCATATGACATTTTAGTTTTTAAATGGTCTAAACAACTTAAACTTGTGTGTGTTCTCTTCTGATTTATGTACTACTTCTCCAGGCTATGACTACTTGATTTATGTTTGTGTTATTTGCTACTTCTGAGAATTTGATATATTTGAACGACATCTTATTCTACTTGCTATGTCGTCATATTCCTCCCTCTATTATTGGATAGTATTTCCCTTTGATATATTTGAACGACATCTTATTCTACTTACTATGTTGTATAAATTACTATAGAAGATTCGATATGTTAAGGCTTGACTACTAAGTAGACAAAGATGGAGTTTGTTGATAATTTGTGATTGGCTTGATTTTATTAAGCAAGTATCGCGCAAAATATGTATCTATAATCTGTTGAGTCATTATGCAATAACATCGCGCATTTATTATAAGCTATTTAAAAAAATCCAATCTTAACAAAACGTGTGAGCGATAAATTTCCTCATAGAATTCATCGCAATTGTTGATGTCGAAATCGGACTCAACAATCACGAAACAAATATGATAATATTGTTGCGATTTTATAGATTGATTTGAAAAGATGAGAAATGAGGTCTCAACAAAATGTCGTTATTGTCGATATTATCCGACGATATGAACAATAATTGGCGGACGTCGGAAGTACGCGTGATATTTTATAGCGGCGGCCCAAAACTGACGCCCCGGGGGGTGCCTGGCCGTCGAGAACCTACCCCTGGTTTCCTCTCGGGGCAGCCTGGACGTCCACCAGGCGGCCTGGACGTCCAGCGAGCGGCCTGGACATCCAGCCAGTGGCCTGGACGTCCACCAGGCGGCCCGGACGTCCACCGAGTGGTCTGGACGTCCACCGAGTGACCTGGACGTCCACCCAGACGGCCCGGATGTCCACCGAGTGGCCTGGACATCCAGCGAGTGGCCTGGACATCCACCGACTGGCCTGGACGTCCACCGAGTGACCTGGACGTCCAGAGAATGGCCTGGACGTCCAGCGAGTGGCCTGGACATCCTGTGAGTTGGCCTGGACGTCTTCCTCCCTTCCACGCGCCTAGGAGGTGTCTTGGCAAGCCCCAAGGCCTTGCTTAGGCTATAAATAGCACAACAACCCCCACAACAAAGGTACACAAGTTTTCCCAAGCGAAAACTACTCTCTCTCTCTCTCTCTCTCTTACACTCTCTCTCCATCTCGGCCATACCCTCCACGGGAAGCTGAGTCTGGAACAACTTCCTATCGGAATTGTTCCCTAAATCTGAGGTCTGAATTTCGAAACGACGTTGACTCCTAAGTCTCCGTTTCCGCCCGATCTTGTCGATCTCTCCTCGTCATCCTACAAACTCCACCCACATTATACTCATGTTAAGCGTCGGAGAGGTAAACAGAGGAGCCTCCTCTATTTTTCCTTCTTAGTTCACGTCTGTTTACTCTTTTCAGATAACAGAAGGACTTGAAGACAACACGACAGCTAAGAGACGATCCGGGACACCGGATCTGACACGCTAAGGCCGAATCGAGGGTCACTCGCCCCGTCCAGTCCACATTCCCCTATCTCATCTTCTTTCTTTTCCGCTCATTGGAAAATGAGCGACATTCCGGCAGCCTCGGCAGCTGCCCGATCGAGTAATCCCGTCGTTCGAGCTACTAGCTCACGATATGAGTTTCGACAACTCCCCCACCGAGGGATTAGGCAACAACCTGGGATAAGGAGTTTGGGAAACGACATCCCCGCCCCTCGTGAGAATGAGGGAGGCCTGAGAGATGAAACCAACCGCCGCTTGGCGGAATTGTTGGCTCGGCCAGGGGTGGATAGAAGTCTACTCATGAACCTCCTCGGATACGAGGAGGGAGGCAGCTCGACCCGGGATGAGAATATGCCGTGGACGGCATCGTCTCGGAGACGAGCACAAGCTAGACATTCACCCGCTCACCTGCGGGAAAAGCGAGCGACGCTCCGTTGGACCCACCAGTGGAGCACCGACAGCAGACTTCGCGACGGGAGGGTTCGAGTAACCCTCGACCGCGGGTGGTGCAAGGTACTTCGCAGAGCGGGCTGTCTCGATAAGCGCCGGGCATCCTCTCGACGGGGTCAGCGTAGATAGTCGTAGAACCCGTTGCAAAGGCCGCCCACCCCCGTTTAGACCTTCGCACTCCACCGAGGAAGATTTGAGGACCCGCCTTAATTCACGGCAGGGTCTCCGAGAGGAGGACTTGAGGAGGAAGTTGGATGCCCGCCGGGCAACCGCCGGGGCTACCACCCTCAGAAACCCTCCTCCAAACGCCGTGGACCAAGAGCCCAATGAGCGGAAAGTTCCCACGCTGGTAGGACCGGTCGTAGGAGCTGCCAACGGGTTCGAGATGATCGCAATGATTCAGGGACTCCAAAATCAGATCATCGAGTTGCGTGAGGCAGGTTAGGGAGGTTCCAGGCCATATAACGATTTGGAGGGGTCTTATTCGCCTTTCACGGCAATAATTCTTGCGCAACCTCCCGGGAGGGATTCAAGCTCCCCACCGTGCCTCCGTACGACGGACGTTCCGACCAAAACTTCCACATCCAGCACTATGAGACCTGGATGACAATGCAGGGACTGTCGGACGCAACGCTCTGTCAGGCATTCAGCCTGACTCCCATAAGGTCGAGGACTTCGATGATCGGGAGGCCATCGTCGCCATCACGGAAGGTGCCAAACCCAGCAATTTTCTAAAATTGATTGTGGGGAGAGCCCCAAGGGACATGGCTGAGCTCATGGCGTGCGCTATGACGCACATGGGGGTTGAGGATTACCTCAATAGCAGGAAAGGCGAGGGTCACGGCGACCGTCCTCGTCCAAATGACTGTCCCAACGCTCGAGGGAAGCGGGGGAGGAACAACCACGCCGTCGGCGATGACCCCCCCGCCGAGTTCGAGGAAGCCATTTGCCGATCATTTCCGGGGAGAGACTCTCACCCTGCTTAATGCGTCTCCGGCCCGAATCTTGGTTCTCCATCGAGACAAGCTTAGGTCCCCGTCACCATTGAGGAAGGGCTCTGCAACGCGGGACAAGAGCAAGTATTGCGAATATCATCGGGATCATGGACATGTGACCTTCGAGTGCTACCAATTGAGGCGACAAATAGAGGCCCTGATTCAGGATGGAAAACTCAAAAAGTTTTTCATGAGAGCCACCGAGGTGACAATCCCAGAAGATTGCCCGCCGACCCAAAACAGGGGCCCAGCCAAAGAGAAGGTTGTGGCAGTCGCCACCATCAGAGACGAGCCCGAACACTTCGGGATGAACGTCGTGAGAACAATCACCGGGGGGCTTGACTGTGGCGGGTCAAGCAACCAAAAGAAGAAGTATTTGAGGGCAGCGACCAATGAGAGGGTCAGAAACGGCATTAACCTCACTTACGTTGCTCCCCCACCTACTCCCTTCGAGGATATCCGTTTCACTGAAGAGGAGGTAAAGCGAATCCTCCACCCGAATAACGACGCACTCGTTATATCGGCGACTGTGGCCAACAATAAGGTTCGGCGGATCTTGGTTGATAATGACAGCGCGGTGGACATAGTGTTCAAATCGGTGCTCGAGCAAATGAAGCTTGATAGAGTGAAGCTCGCCCCGATACGAACCCCCCTCTATGGCTTTTCCGGGGAAAAGGTGTGGATGGAAGGATCGATAGATCTTCTTGTCACCTTCAGAACCCGAGGTAGCACAGAGGTCACTCGGATCGTGACGTTTCTGATCGTCGATGAACCGACGGCTTATAACATGATAATCGACCGACCAACCCTGGTAGGCCTCAAGGCCATTACATCGATATACCACCTCATGATGAAGTTCCCCACTGAGAGGGGGATCACGTGTATGATGGGGGATCAGGCCATGGCATCGTGTCACGTGCGCGCCGCCAGCGATAAGGTCACCTAGCCTGAAGAAAAAAGGGAGGTCTGCATGACGTATCAACTTAACGACGAACTCCCATGCAAACCCGAGGAGGGAGGAACATTCGGTGAGTGGGACCAGCGCGATGAGATTGAACGTCGGCGCATGGAGACTCCTGACGACCTCGTCACGGTCATCCTACATCCCTCCAAACCTGACCAAATTGTCAAAATCGGCGCACAACTCTCCACCGAAAAGCAGGAATCGATGGCTTCCTTCCTCAGGGAACATAAAGACGTCTTTGCATGGACACACGTGGACATGTCGGGCATTGACCCGAAGATCATGGTACACCGCCTGAACGATGACTGTAACATACCCAAAAGGGGAGAGGTATCTCGCCATAGGAGAGGAAGTTGAAAAACTCCTCGCCGCTGGCTTCATAAGAGAGGCGGAACACCCGAAGTAGGTGTCGAATGTGGTGATGGTTAAAAAGCCCAACGGGAAGTGGCGCATTTGTATAGACTACAAGGATCTTAACAAAGCCTGCCCTAAGGATAGCTTCCCCCTTCCACGGATAGAGCAGCTTGGACGCGACAGCAGGTCACGAGCTTCTCAGCTTCATGGACGCCTATTCAGGCTATAACCAAATCCGGATGCATGAAGACGACCAAATCAAAACGACATTTGTAACAAACAGAGGCCTTTACTTTTACAAGGTGATGCCATTTGGCCTGAAAAACGCTGCCGCCACCTACCAGCGGTTGGTCAAACATATGTTCGCCGACCAAATTGGAAAAACCATGGAGGTCTATGTGGATGACATGTTGGTAAAGAGCCGACTGGCCCCCGACCATATCCCTGACCTCCGAACCATGTTCACAATCCTCCATAAGTATGGGATGAAGCTAAATCCCAACAAATGCGCGTTCGGAGTCGAGTCGGGAAAGTTCCTCGGCTACATGGTGAGCAAGAGGGGGATCGAGGCCAACCCCGAGAAGATCACGGCCATCCTAGAGATGAGGTCCCCCCAGAAGCCCAAGGAGGTGCAAAGCCTAGCTGGTCGAATCGCGGCTTTGGCCAGGTTCGTCTCCAAGGCCATCGATAGGTGCCACCCTTTCTTTCAATCTCTAAAGAAAAAAAGACGGGTTCGAATGGACCCCAAAGTGCGAAAGGGAATTTTGTGAAATGAAATCGTACCTCGCAACTCCACCATTCTTGGCAAAACCCGTCGACCACGAGGCCCTCCTGTTATACCTTGCAGTGTCGGATAAGGCCACAAGCGCGGTCCTCATATGGGAAGAGGACCAATGTCAACGACCAGTCTATTATGTCAGCAAATCTCTCCTAGACGCGGAGACCCGGTACCCAGAGATCGAGAAGCTGTCATTGGCCCTGGTAATGAGCGCGCGAAAGTTGCACCCATATTTCCAAGCACACCAAGTGATCGTGCGCACCGGGCATCCCATTGAGAAAGCCCTGCAACGAGGCTCCTTGACGAGGATGGAAATCTGGTCGCAAGAACTAAGCGAGTATGGGCTAAAATTCCGGCCACCGACGGCCATCAAGGGTCAGGCTCTGGCAGACTTCATAACAGAGTTTACACCAAGGGAAGTCGAGGCCGAATCGAACGAAGTTCCACCACCTTCTTCAAAGAAGAGGGACGTCGGGCCGACAGGCCCAACATGGTCCCTACACGTCGACGGCGCATCCAATGCCCGGGGGGCTGGCGCCGAAGTGGTTTTAACTAACCCCGACGGGGAAAAATTGAAGTACGCCCTCTGTTTTGAATTCAACGCCTCTAACAATGAAGCCGAATATGAAGTCTTGATAGTTGGTTTGGAGCTTGCTCACCGACTTGGGGTCGAAAACCTGCGCATATTCTGCGACTCGCAGTTCATTGTGAATCAAGTGAAAGGAGAGTACGTCGCCAAAGAGCTGAATATGGTCGCATATTTGGCTAAGACCCTCAAGAATCTAGAAGCGATAGCTCGGTTCGAAGTCGTGCAAATCCCCTGAGAAGAGAAAGTCGAGGCCGACGCTCTAGCGCTCCTCGCCTCAGGGATCGACGAGGGAGAAGATGGGAGCGTTTCGATCGAAGTCCTGACTCGCCCCTACATCTCCAGAAGCGACGTAGTGACTGTCAGCGACTCTCCAGCCCCGTCTTAGACGACTCCCTTAGCAGAATATCTCACGAGCGGAAAATTTCCCGAATATCGCGAAGCCGCTCGTAAGCTAAAAGGCTTGGCATCAAAATACACTGTGCGCGGGGACGTATTGCACAAACGTGGTTTCTCGATGCCACTCCTACGCTGCCTTAACGAGAGTAAGGCGAGACAGGCAATGAGCGAGGTGCACGAGGGATTGTGCGGTAACCATGCCGCGGGACAATCGATGGCCCTGAAGCTCTTGCGGCTAGGTTACTTTTGGCCAACCTTGAGAAAGGATGCGCACGATTGGGCCCGACAGTGTGACAAATGTCAAAGGTTCGCTCACGTGCCTAGACAGCCTCCAGTCCCGCTCTGCCCCGTCATCGTTCCCCGACCATTCGCCAAATGGGGGATCGATCTAATTGGGGAGCTCCCCATGGCTCCAAGACAGTTCCGATTTGCAATAGTCGCGATCGACTACTTCACAAAGTGGGTCGAAGCAGAACCTTTGGCAAAAATCACCGAGGCAAAAACGACGAGCTTCATTTGGAAGAACATCATATGCCACCATGGGATTCCGGAATCCATCGTGACGGACAACAGCCGGCAATTCGATAATGCATGTCTGCGCAAGATCTGCGAGCAACTTGGGATAAGTAAAACATATTCTTCCCCAAGCCAATGGCCAAGTGGAGGCAGTCAACCGCACAATAAAGGAGAACTTGAAGAAAAAGTTGGAGTCCCGAAAGGGTGCTTGGGCAGATGAGTTGCCGTTTGTGTTGTGGGCTTATCGTACCACAGCTCGAAACGGAACGGGAGAAACCATTTTCGCCCTGATCTTTGGAGTTGAAGTGGTGGTCCCAATAGAGACCAATCTCCCTACATTTCGCATCGAGACCTTCCACGAAGAGGAAAACGAAAAAAACGATGCGGGCAGAGCTCGACCTAATCGACAAGAAAAGGTCCGACGCACTCACCCGTCTCGCCGCCCTGAAAAGGAAGGTCGAGCGATACTACAACTCGAAAGTCAAATTGCGGAGATTCGCAAATGGGAGCCTGGTGCTAAGAAGGGTGTTCCCCAACACTAAGGTCCAAGGAGCCGGCGTCCTGGGCCCGGCATGGGAAGGCCCATATCGGGTCTGAAAAGCCATTCACAACGGCACCTACAAACTCGAAAGATTGGATAGCCTTATATTTGCTCACCCGTGGAACGCCGAACACCTGAAGCAATATTATCAATAATGGCAGCAACTTCGCGCCCAGTTACATTCCATGTAAGCACAATAGATGTCGTAATTCAATTTAGTCCAAATGTACTCTTTTGAACATCGAATAAAAAAGCCTATTTGTGTCATCATGTATGGTTCTATAAAATAAAAAGTTTCTAAAATTTTGTAACACGTCAAAAATTTCATGAAACTTGGGGGGTAGGGTGGCTCGGTCACAACACCAAAGACCCGACGCCAGAACGAGCCCAAATCCGAAAGAACCGATCACAAAAAGAACCATGAGGCGATAGCCCCATGGTTGGAGAAATCCACCAAAGTCAGGAACAAGGTGGCAACCTTGCATTTGGACGCCCATGGATCTGAGGAAAAATCAACAACTACCGGCCAACACACAGCCAGGCCAAAGTTGAACCCAATCCTAAGGCGGAATACGGATACTTGTGTGATGAATGCGTGCGACACCCAAATGGATAATTGTAAACCTAAAAGGCACCGACCAACGCCCACGAGGCGGGTCGTAAGCCAGCGGGTTATCAATCGCGCCGGATCCCAGGATTCCCGACTATTTGTAGAGCAGAATCGCAAGTCGACAGGTCATCGATGAAGGCTCACGGACAAAGCATTCCTCTCGCGGTCACGACGAAAACGCCCGCGCCGAGGAAAGTGAGCCCGGACGCCGCCATGAAAATAAGGCGCAGAAGGGCAGGGCATTGTCGATCCTAAAAAATCAGAATACCCTCAAGGTAACTTGGACGAGCATCCAGACAAATTCACACCCTAAACCCGAGGCTAACGCCCCAAGAGGCGCCTAGCCGTCGATAACCTTCCCGGGTTTCCTCTCGGGATGGCCTGGACGTCCGCCGAGCAGCCTAGACGTCCACCGAGCGGCCTAGACGTCTGGCGAGGGGCCTGGACATCCTTCGGGCGGCCTGGACATCCATCGAGCGGCCTAGACGTCCATCGAGCGGCCTAGACGTCCTTCGGGTGGCATGGACGTCCGGAGAGTGGCCTTGACGTCCAGCGAGTGGCCTGGACGTCCAGCAAGTGGTCTGGACGTCCTTCAAACGGCCCGGACGTCCGGCGTGTGGCCTGGACGTCCATCGAGTTGTCTGGACGCCCGCCCAGCGGCCTGGACGTCCACCGAGAGGCCCGGACGTCCGACGTGTGGCCTGGACGTCCATCGGGTGGCCCTGACGTCCGGTGAATGGCCCCGACGCCTATCGGGTGGCCTGGACGTCCCCAGGGCGATCGCAGGGGTGGCGCACCCGACGGGTCATTGACGGGCGACAGAAAACCTCGGTCGCCATCAACTCCACTGGGTGTCTCCGAGACGCATCATAAGTTCGTGGCCATTAACAAAATGAAAGTCAAATAAAGCAACCACGCGAGCATAAAAGGAAGGGACTTTCAATAAAAGTAAAATATCCGAAAGGAGTCTGCAAAATAAAATCAAAATTTGAAACTCTAGACAATGGCGTAGAAAGCGGCAAACAAAAAGTCGCGACCCGGGTGTTCATTTGGAGCCAAAGTTGACTTGCTCTTCGTCGGCAGAGCGAAGTGACACCAGATGCAAGGGCGAGTTACCCACCGATGAATGAGTGGTCTCGTCGGGGCGGGTGTCCATCGGATCGCCAAACTCCGCATCACCCCCTAGCAGCGAGAACAACCCGTCGAAAAAGGCGAATGTCACCTCGCGTGACCGATTTTCGGCAATCGTCGCGTCTCGGACACGCACGGCGGCAGCATAGTGGGCCTCCTCCAAGGCCACCTCCCAGTCCTCGTCCGATCGGGTCTTGGCACGCTCAGAGTCGTCGATAATGGCTTGCATTTCCCGTCGTAGAGATTCGTTCTCCTGAACGGCCTTCGCATGGGCCGTTCCGCTCGCAGCTAGCTCAGCCTCTCGGAGGGCCACGACGCCTTCAAGCTTATTGCTCTCCTCTAAGAACCTGCAGGCAGATCGCTCAACCTGCTCTCGCACAGCGCGCTCTTCCTGCAGCTTCGCCTCGGCGGCCGCGAGTTCCGCTTCGGCGGCTTTCTGGCCAGCGGCGGCCTCGGTCAGGGCCTTGACTTGTAGGCGGTCCTTCCGATTGCTGACCTCTTTCAAGATCCGCTCCCAGCGCGCCATCTCCTCCATCATCTGCTCGGCACGCTCTTGACGTGCTAACTTCTGTAAGACGAACAACAAGGTCAACCGAAAGTCCGGGTCAAGAAGGAAGAGGGGGAAACGAACCTTTCGGGCATCGGGAGTACCCTGCCGAAAGAAGTCCATGTCGCTAACCACGACGAGCTCTTTAAAGCATTTTGGGGAGGAATCCGCAAGCCCCCGAGAGCCTCGATCCCTTAAGGCGGCCGCCTCCGCAAGCCAGAGTGGGGCGCTGCTAGGCCCCACCGGCGGACCTGTCGGTCGTCGGGAACTGGAAGGCGCTTCACTGGCAGACGAGGCGGCGGGGCGCTTCCGAGGCAGGCCGTCTCCTCCCCTAGCGTGGGTCGTCGGGGCAGCGTGAGTCGGCACCTGTCTCCCTGGGCTCCTTGTCTCCACGATCTCCAGCACGTTCGGAAGGGAACCCTGGGTGTTCGCAGCTCCGTGGGAACCCCTACCGGGAAAAGCATCTGAAACAAAAAAGAGGGGCACGGTTAGAAGGCCTCAAAGTCAACAACAAGATGCACATGACCCATACCACGAGGGACATCATCATCAGAACCCGAGTCAAGGTCCCGTCGCACCCGACCCCGCATTCGAGGGAGCAGTGGGACGGAGGAGATGAACCACTTGGTGGTAGCCATCATGTCCGGCGATTCGAAGATGGAAGCCTGACGTCGAGCATCCGGGAACTTCCGAATCACTTTCCCGAGCTCGGTAAGGTCAGGATCCTTCGCCGATTTGGGGATCTTGCATGGGCCGTAGTCGAGCGGAGCCGTGCCAAAGGCAGATTCGGAGACCCACACCCATTGATATCGAAGCTTCGTCTCCTTGTTCGTCACTACGCTCAACTGTTTTCGATGATAAGCCTTATACGACCCGATCCCCACGGGAACCTCGGCTATGGTAAGAAACTCAAAGATCCCGTCGGCCGTTACAACCCGTCAATTATCACGAAAGTACATCATGTGACAAGCGGCGACTGCCCGATAAAACGAGGGCGACATTTGAAGCGCGTGCACCTCCAGTCGGGGAAGGATCTCTTGTGTGACCGACTGAAATGGTAGTCGGAGCCCTCCCCGGAGGCTGGCCAAGTGAACGGCGGTGAACCCCTCTCGAGGCCGGGTCGGTCAGTTGGTGGCGAGGGGACGCAGCACGTTGATGGTCGCGGGAATTCTGTAAGTACCACGGCGCGCTCGAAATGTCGCCAGCGACAGGGAGTATCGGAATGTCGATCCCAACGCACGCGTATAATCCTAGGATCCGCGAGCCCAAGACCGGGAAGACGCTCGTCCTCTCCCCCTCTTCAAGTGCCGTCAAGGGCAGGGTTCGCCCACATCCCGACAAAGAAGATTCGTCGACGACGATTATCCCGACGTTGCCGGCTCGGGCGCTCCCCGAGGATTGGGCCGTGGCCGGGACGTCCTCGCGCCCCTCGGCGATGGCCCGGACGTCTTCCGGCCCCAAGGCGATGCCCCGGACGTCCTCGCGCCCTTCGACAATGGCCCGGACGTCCTCCGGCCCCGAGGCGATGCCTCGGACGTCCTCGCGCCCCTCGGCGATGGCCCGGACGTCCTACGGCCCCGAGGCAATGCCCCGGACGTCCTCGCGCCCCTCGACGATGGCCAAGACGTCCTCCGGCCCCGAGGCGACGCCCCAGACATCCTTGCGGCCCTCGGCGATGCCCCGGACGTCCTCGCGCCCCAAGGCGATGCCCCGGACGTCCTCACGCCCCTCGAAGACGGCTCGGACGTCCTCCGGCCATGAGGCTACGCCCCAGACATCCTCACGCCGCTCTGCAATGGCCTGAACGTCCTCCGGGGCTCGAGCGAAGGCCCGGATGTTCATCGGGCCGGGAATGTTGCCCCGGACGTCCCCCAAGGCGAGGGGGACCGATCGTCCGCTCAGCGGACAAGGCCCGAGGACCCGGACGTCCTCGCAAGTTGGGCCCACTGGGTCGGGCCCAACACGCCCTAGGGCTTCGTGGGCAAAGTCCCCTCGCGCGATCGGGGAGAGAGAAGAGGCGGCCGGCGCGGCAGGGGCCTTCCTTCGGTCGGCCTCCACAATCCCTTCGACCTCCGACAGCGACGGAGACCCGGTCGCCGGGGGCCCTGGACTCCCCCCGCCCGAGCGCGCGGGGCTGGGTCTACCCACGCTCGCCGACGCGTTCAGCGCCGCTCCTCGGCCAGCGGCGGCGCTTGAGACCCGTATCGGGATTAGGGGAAGGAGGCTTACCTGGAACCGAGAAGGGGGTTCCCCGACGACGTGGATCCCGGCGGCGTGTCCTCCTACGCCCACCAAGGTAGCTGTGTCCGACGCGTCCGTCTCCGGCGATCCGGGCTTCTCAGCCTCGCCCCCGATTGTGCAGCCCCGTCCGACGACCCCTAGCCGGTCGTCCTCCGCGCGTGACTCGCGTCCGACGAGCAACGTCGTCTCGACCACCACGTCGCAGCCCTCGGTAGCGGATTCCCCCTCGGATGCCATCCAAGCGTTCAACGCTTCGTCGTCAAGAAATTCGTATAGGGGGGAATCAAACCCCGTTGGGAAAGGAATAGGGAACGACAAAAGATGGGGGACGTTTTCCTCGGGAATGGAAAGAAAGGATTCGACCAAGTCATCCAGGGACCCACCAGTGGGGGATGATGGATGACTCATTGGGAAATGTGAAAGAAATAAAAGAAAGAAATAATAAAAGGTAAATGGTCGTTAGAAGATATACTACCTGATCGACGTACTCGCCTCAAGCGCCTGGACCCGCGTCCGTCGGCCCGGCCCGCCTGAGAATGTCTCTGGCTTGTGTCTGAACGGCGAGGGGAATGCTTTGAGTTCGTCATTGATTGCTTGCTCAATATCAAACTCGGGGGGCTAATGTTGTCGATATTATCCGACGATATGAACAATAATTGGCAGACGTCGGAAGTACGCGTGATATTTTATAGCGGCGGCCCAAAACTGACGCCCCGGGGCGTGCCTGGCCATCGAAAACCTCCTCTCGGGGCGGCCTGGACGTCAACCAGGCGGCCTGGACATTCAGCGAGTGGCCTGGACGTCCACCAGGCGGCCTGGACGTCGAGCAAGTGGCCCGAACGTCCAGCGAGTGGCCTGGACGTCCACCGAGTGGCCTGGACGTCCACCCAGGCGGCCCGGACATCCAGTGATTGGCCTGGACGTCCACCGAGTGGCCCGGACATCTAATGAGTGGCCTGGACATCCACCGAGTGGACTGGACGTCCACCGAGTGGCCAGGACGTCTACGGACTGGCCTGGACGTCCAGAGAGTGGCCTGGACATCCACCGAGTGGCTTGGACGTCCTGTGAGTTGGCATGGATGTCTTCCCCCCTTCCACGCGCCTAGGAGGTGTCTTGGCCGGCCCCAAGGCCTTTCTTAGGCTATAAATAGCACAACAACCCCCACAACAAAGGTACACAAGTTTTCCCAAGAGAAAACTACTCTCTCTCTCTCTTACACTCTCTCTCCATCTCGGCCATACCCTCCACGGGAAGCTGAGTCTGGAACAACATCCTATCGGAATTGTTCCCTAAGATCTGAGGTTCGAGCGTCGAAACGAAGTTTACTCCTAAGTCTCCGTTTCCGCCCGATCTTGTCGATCTCTCCTCGTCATCCTACAAACTCCACCCACATTATACTAATGTTAAGCGTCGGAGAGGTAAACAGAGGAGCCCCCTCTGTTTTCCCTTCTTAGTTCACGTCTGTTTACTCTTTTTAGATAACAGAAGGACTCGAAGACAACACGACAGCTAATAGACGATCCGGGACACCGGATCTGACACGCTAAGGCCGAAGCGAGGGTCACTCGCCCCGAGCGGGGATCTTACCACTTAGGTCTCTAAACGTTGTCCAAATTTAAGCGACAACAGTCGTAATGGTAATATAAGATACTTTCGATAATCATATATATCGAACTCAAAATAGATAGATAAATTTTATTGATATAAAGTAACGGATCAACAAAATATACTAACGAATATAAATAAATACGAAGTATCGAGTTCGACAAAGATGAGCTTTTAGCGAGATCGAAATGAATAATAATTGTATTGAATGATATCCAAGAATAATATATCCAAAAGAGCCAGGCCCAATGTCTTAATCTATTTCCTTATTTATAATCTTGATGAATCGATATCCGAAATGAGCGGCTCTCCGGAGATTTCGACATGTGACTTGACGGGTGGTGGAGTAGTGCGTGATCTCGTCTTCGATCCTATTCTTGTGGCGAGGAAGATGTTGACTGGGTTTGGTTCGTGTTTCAGGCTTCGGGCTTCAGGTTTCGGGTTTCGGGCTTCAGGCTTCTGGCTTCTACGTTTTGGGCATAAGGGGTCCGAATGTAATTGGGCCGATTTTTAATATTGTAAAATATTAAAGATACTTATTGCTGACGTTAATCCGTCCAAACGACGTGGTTATGGACACATGTCCCTTACGCTGTCTCGTCGAAGGGTCAAAAGTAGTTTTGCCTTTTCGCAGTTTTTGAGGCAAATTATTATAGTATGTCAATTCGATGGGACGCAATTTTCTCGATATTGTTTAAATTGTATGTAGTATAAATAACTCAAACGTCGTGATCATTCATTTATATCGCTCTTCGTCAAAGTGACCAAGGTAATTTTTGTTTTCTTTCTTCTCTCTAACTTTCTCTCTCTAGATTTGTCATCTCTAATCTAAGTTCTGTGTTCGACGTATCCCTTTAGATTTTCTTTGTTTACGTCGATTGAGATCTTATCTTCGATAGACGTAGGTTTTTAGGTTCTCTTCTTGTATCGATATGAGTTCATATGATATTGGTCGGTCTGTTAATGCGGATATGGTGAATCCAACAACCATCACTCTTGATGAGTTCGAAAATTTTCGAAATTTATACGATATTTCTCCTGGCCATAGGGCTTTTTTACCGACTCCGAGCATGATCACCGACACGATTATAGACGGTTACTGTTGTGTTTACGAAGTCTGGTTTCAGTCTTGTGGTCTTCGATTTCCTATCCATCGTCTTCTTCTTGATTTCGCGGACGCTCTGGGTATCACGGTACCTCATATGTGTCCTAATTTTGTTAGGATGGTCCTGTGTTTTGCTCTTCTTGCAAAGAGAAGGATGTCGATTTGGACCTTTTTGATCTAGTTCTTTTGTGTGTTGTGAGAGAAAACTCTAAACATCATCCGAGATGTTTTTATCTATCTCGACAGCCACAAAGGGTCCTTCTCGAAGGTCTCCCGAAGAAATATTTTGCTTGGGGTTGTCGTTATTTCTTCGTAGCGGTGAACGAATTTTTTATTGGAAATCGAGCCGGGTCTTTTAGGTTGAAATGGGCCGAATCAGCGAGTGCGTTAGGCTTCGATGCTAGAATATTTTTTTTTTATACTAAGTCTTTCTTTATATTCATTCTAATCCTGATCTTCTTTCCATTTTTTGTAGGAATTATCAAGGCTCCTCCTGCTAGAATTTGATTCGAGCTGAGGATCGAGCAACTGCGTCAAGGTCGAGTCGAGTGGTCACAGTTCACGGCTTCTCGATACGCCGAGTCGGGGTTTTGGCCTTCCCCGGACGTTGCCGAAGAAGAAGAAGAGGAAGGTGATAGTCGATTTTTCTACGCCTTTGTATTCATTTTTTTATTTATATATTTCATATCCTTCGCAATCAATATGGATACCGAAGTATCAACTTGCAGTGCTCGCCGCGAGAAGAAAAAACAAACTGCGTCTGCTGAACCCTCGGTCCCGTTGGTCGTTCATCTCGACTCCGAGGTCGAAGAGGGTCCGGTTCTTACTACCCGTCCCGTCGCGCTGACCGTCGTCGAGACCGCTGGGGAAAACGTCGATGGGGTTGAAAAGAGGACTAATTCGATACCTCGCAAGAGGAAGCATGTGGTCACTCGTCCTGAAGGAGCTTCTTCTTCTGACGATGAGGCCGAGAAGAAGAAGCGAAAGAAGAAGAAAAAGGGGAAAGAGAAGGTGGTTGACAAGGAGGTCCGTCAGCCCGTTCTCGAGGGCGGTCGGGCTCCCTCTGTCGAACAGGAAATGGCAAGGGCCGGTTCCTCGAGAAGTACTACCATACATTTGTCTACAATTCTTAGGTGATGTTGTGCGAGGATGCCTATCAGTCGACCGGGCTGGTTCGCCAGCTCACTCACGAGAACTATCCACTTCTGAAGGTTCCTGATCTCGCTGAGCCGGCGTGGTATCGGACCATGTCCTCGCAGATAACCTTGGTATGTTTTTTTTATATATTTCTTATCGTTATTTTTCGTCACATTCATTTCCATGTATTTCAGCTCGCCTCCTATCTGAACCGTGGCGTCCATATCTATGAACGTCGAGTTCGCGAAGCTAAAGAGAAGGCGGCTCGGTTTGCCAAAGTGCAGGATGGGACAGAGTCTTTGAAGAAGGATCTGGAGGAGATGAAGGCCAAGCTGGAGGATTTATATTCAGAGATTTCCGCGAAGGAGGCTCTTGTCGCCAAATACAAGGCTGCTCACAAGGATATTGTGTTGGAGTTGAGCATGGTGCAGTCCAACTATGAAGCGAAGGCCGATCGGCTTAAACTGGTCGATCAGGCGAACTATCGGCACGAGGAGGAACGAGATCGATTGAAGGCTGAGCTGGAGAAGGTCCAAAGGATGGCTAAGTCAGAGAGGGATCGGGCCATGTATGCGGCCAAAAAGGCTACCTCTCTCCACTATCGGGAGCATATTTTGAAGTATCAAGCTCAGAAGGAAAGGATGGACGAGGCCATCATGGTTCTGAAGAAGCTCGAGCATTGCAAGGGGAACAGGGAGCTCATCTCGGAGATTCTTGGGGGCAAGATGCCGGATTGGTCGAGCGAGGTAAAGAATACTGAGGCTGACATTGAAGCGTATAATTCCCAGTTCGCCTCCATCGAGATCCCGGAGGTCGATGATATTCCTTTTTCTCCCTATCCCGATGCATCACCATCAGAACTTCCTGACGAAGAGATTGCTCGTCTCTTGGAAGGGGATCCTTCGGGCGAGGTTTTGGGCTCCCGTCCCCGAGGTCGAAGATGCGGGAGCATCGGCTCAGTGATTTTTTTTCTTTATATTTGAGTGGATTGGGCTTGTTCTGGGCCCCTTTTTTCATTCTTTTGACTCTTAGCTCTTTCCTTTGGTTTGGGCGAGCTGAATTCGTGTTATGTTTGTCTTTTGAAGTATTTTCTTATGGATGTTTGAGGTTTTTCTTTTGTGAATTCGATGGAATATTTCTGTTTTATTTATAAAGATATATGTTTGGGATTATATTTAAGTAATTCATTTTGACTTGAACTATCTAAAATTGGGTTAAGTACTTCAACTCTATTGTGAAGATATTTGTCGAAATAATTTTAGATAGTTTGCCTCGATTTAAACTATCTGAAGTTAGGTCAAGTACTTCAGCTCAATTTTGAAGGTACTTGTCGAGATAATTTTAGATAGTTTGCTTCGATTCAAACTATCTAAAGTTAGGTTAAGTACTTCAGCTCGATTGTGAAGGTACTTCTCGATATCTTTTTAGACAGTTCACTTCGATTTGAACTGTCAAAAATTAGGTTGAGTACTTCAGCTCGATTGTGAAGGTACTTCTCAATATCTTTTTAGACAGTTCACTTCGATTTGAACTGTCAACAATTAGGTTGAGTACTTCTGCTCGATTGTGAAGGTGCTTGGCGATATCTTTTTAGATAGTTCACTTCGATTTGAACTGTCAAAAATTAGGTTGAGTACTTCAACTCGATTGTGAAGGTACTACTGATATCTTTTTAGACAGTTCACTTCGATTCGAACTGTCAAAATATAGGTTGAGTACTTCAGCTCGATTGTGAAGGTACTTGGCGATATCACTTCGCTTTGAACTGTCAAAAATTAGGTTGAGTACTTCAGCTTGATTGTGAAGGTACTACCAATATCTTTTTAGACAATTCACTTTGATTTGAACTGTCAAAATTTAGGTTGAGTACTTCAGCTCGATTGTGAAGGTACTTGGTGATATTTGTTTTTTAGACAGTTCACTTCGCTTTGAACTGTCAAAAATTAGGTTAAGTACTTCAGCTCGATTGTGAAGGTACTACCGATATCCTTTTTTTTTAGTTTTGGACTGTGCCTTTTTAGAAGGGCTGCCTACATACCCTTTGCGGGATCAAGTCCTACGTAGTTCGGATTCTGATCTGTCTACTGGTGGTATTTTTTTAAATTGATGACGTTCTAAGACGGGTGTTTCGTCCAAGGTCATTAGTTCGTATACCCCTGGATGAACTGTCATGACTACTCGGTAAGGGCCTTCCCAATTAGTACTTAGTTTTCCGGCATTTGGCTCTGCGGTATTCTGAAAGACTTTTCTGAGGACTAAGTCACCCGGTCGGAAGCTTCGTTGGTTTACCTTTTTGCTGTAAAATTTTGCGATTGTCTGTCTGTATTGCGAGAGCCGTACGAGGGCATTTTCTCTTTTTTCTTCAATGAAATCGAGAGAGTCGCAAAGTCGGTGTCATTTCCCCGTTCATCTGTGGTCATGATGTGGAGTGTGTGTATCTCTTGTTTTATTGGGATGACAGATTCCACGCCATAGACTAACGAAAAAGGGGTTTCTCCGGTGGGGCGTCGAGGGCTGGTTTGATATGCCCAGAGGACTCCGGGTAGTTCTTCGGCCCATCGTCCTTTTTTGGGGGTCAGCCTTTTCTTTATGGAGTTGACGATTGTTTTGTTTGTTGCCTCCGCGTGTCCGTTGCCTTCAGGGTATCTTGGGGTTGATATTTTTAACTCGACGTTGTTTCTAAAGCAGGAGGTCTTGAGTCTTTTTTAAATGAATTATGGTCTGTTATCTGTTATTATTTCGCGGGGGGATCCTTGTCGGCATATGATGTTTTGACATATGAAGGTTTCCACATCGGCATCATTGATCATGGCGAAAGCCCCTGCCTCTACCCATTTGGAGAAATAGTCTGTCATGATTAGTAAGAACCGTAGCCCCCCGGGTGCGGTTGGAATTGGTCCTACTATGTCCATTAACCATTTCATAAACGTATTGAAGAGATCTCCTCGGCCGGTATCCTAATGTTCGGCGCGTGTCTTTGACATTGGTCGCAATGTTTTGAATGGGTTTCGCAATCTTCCAGCATTTAAGGCCAAAAGTAACCTTGTTTTTTTATTTTGAGAGCTAGGGTTCTTCCTCCGGCTTGGTTTCCGCATTCTCCTTCGTGAATATCGGTCAATATGGCGTGGGCCTCGGCTGTTCCTACACATCTTAGGTATGGTCCCGAAAAGCTTCTTTTGAACAGTGTCCCGTTTATGATTGTGAATCTTGAATTTCATCCGACGAGTTTTCTTTTGGCTTGTTTGTCTGCCGGGGTCGTTCCTTCGGATATATAGTTATATATTTCGTCTCTCCAATCGCTTGGTGTATGGTCGTGATGGTCTTTAGGGCGATGTCTATGGAGGGTTGTTTAATGGTTTCCACTGGTATGATCCGCTTCAAATCGGGATCCGAAGTGGAGGCTAAAGCTACTAAGGCGTCTGTTGTTGCGTTCTCGCTTCTAGGGATTCGGGTCAATTCGAATGCGTCGAGTTGTCCTGCTATAGTATTTACTATTTTTAAGTAGGCCCCATTCGTTCGTCTCTGGTTTTGTATTCTCCTGCGAATTGGCAAGCTACGAGTTGAGAGTCGCAGAAGGCGTGCACCCACTTGGCACCCATAGCTTGGGTCAATCGAAGTCCGGCTATGAGGGCTTCGTATTCGGCTTCGTTGTTTGAAGTCGTGAAGTCGAGCCCGAAGGATTGTTCGATAACTTCTCTGTGAGGCAAAGTCATATGGATTCCTATCCCGGCTCCTGATTTGGAAGATTCTTCGTCTACTTTGAGTGTCCATGTTCCTTCTGTTGTGGTGATTGATGGGTCATTTTTTGGTAGTTCAATCAAGAAATCGGACAGCACTTGCAATTTCGCACAAGTTTTGGTGCGATATTCCATATTGTATTCGCTTAACTCGACTGCCCACTTGGTCAGTCTTCCTGATTGGTTTGGGTGAGCTTGGAAATATGGTCTCAATTTCCTTGATGCGGAGATGACGGCTAATGCTAATTTCTCCATTGCATTGCATCTGGTTTCTACGTCTGGCGGCATGTGACACTGCTACGTATAAGTATAGTGCTTCGCCGTTTTCTGGTTTTGCCAGAATCGGTGGCGTTCCCATATATTCTTTAAGGTCTTTGAAAGCTTGCTCGCATTTTTTATCCCATTTTATGTTTTTATTGGTTTTTAATAGTCTGTATAATGGGAGACATTTATCCGTGGAGCGAGAGATCAATCGATTGAGGGCTGCGATTCTTCCTGTCAGTCTTTGTATTTCTCTACAGTTCCTTGGTGAGGGCATTTCGAGTAGCGCGCGTAGTTGGTCAGGGTTGGCTTCTATTCCTCTTTGAGTCAATAAGTATCCGAGGAATTTCTCGGATGATACTCCGAAAGAGCATTTCGTGGGGTTGAGTTACATTTGATACTTGTTTAGTATTTTGAAACATTCCTCCAAGTGGGCTACATGGTCTTCTTCTTGCATGGATTTGACTAGCATATCATCTATGTATACCTCCATGGTTTTGCCTATCTTTTCGGCGAACATTTCGTTCACGAGTCGTTGGTAGGTGGCTCCTGTGTTCTTGAGTCCGAAGGGCATTACCTTGTAACAATATGTTCCCTTGTCTGTTATGAATGTTGTTTTTTCTTTGTCGTTAGGGTGCATCAGGATTTCGTTGTATCCTAAGAAGACGTCCACGAAGGATATCATTTTGTGTCCGGCGGTGGCTCCTACAAGTTGGACGATGTGTGGAAGGGGGAAGCTATCTTTTGGGCATGTGCGGTTTAGGTCGGTGAAATCGATGCATACTCTCCACTTTCCGTTTTTCTTTTTTACGACAACCATGTTTGCTAACCGGTCGGGATATTGTATGGGTCGGATGGAGCCGGCCTTTCATAATCTTTCAACTTCTTCCTCGATTATTTTGGCACGGTCCGGGCCAATTTTTCTCCTCTTTTGCTTTACAGGCTTGAAGCTGGGATCGGCGTTCAATTGGTGCGACGTTATATTCGTGTCGATTTCGGGCATGTCTTCGGTGTTCCAGGCGAATGTTGACTTATTTTTCTTCAAGAAATTGATCATTTCGCGTCAGGTTTTCCCCTTGAGTGCGGAACCAATTCCTACACATTTTGTGTCGTCGGTCCCATTGAGTCGAATTTGTATGGTCATTTCGATGTTTTTGGGTTCGTCTTCTTCCAGATTTTTGAGTCGCGGGGAATTCGAGTAAGTTTTGGTCGGCTCGATGTTCATTAATTATTAATCTTTGTCGTTATTCAACTTATGGCCTACGAGGTAACAGCTTCATGATGCAGCCTGGTCGCCTCGGATCTCGCGCACCCAACTCGGGGTGGGGAATCGATTCTCTGATGATAGGTGGATGGAACTGCCTTCATCCCGTGGATCCATGGTCTGCCCAATATTGCGTTATAAGGGGATGGGCAGTCGAGGACTTGGAACTCGACCATCTTATTTACCCCTTCGGTCTTTATGGGTAGTTTAATTCCCCCGAGGGATGGGGTGGTTATGCCATTAAATCCTGTTAGGTGAGTCGATTCTCTTTTGACTTCTGCCTGATTCGTCAATCCCCATTCTTGACAGGGTATCCCTGAATATTAGATTGACTGAGCTTCCTCCATCGATCAGGACACGGGCTACCTCGCGATTTGAAATCTCGACTGTAACGACCAGAGCGTCGTCATGAGGGTTGGCTGTCTCGGAAGCTTCGCTTTCGAGAAAAGCGATTTGGACCTCTCTGGTATGTCGGTCGTAACAGGGTGGGCTACGTAATTGTCGCTGATATGCCTTTATGGAGTTTATCGAATTACCGCAATATTTCGATCCTCCGGTAACGAAATGAACCCGATGCTTCACAGGAATTTGTGTGGGACCTTGTCCTTCTTACTCTTTGTCAGGGCGAGATCGCTTAGGCGATGGGTTCCCTCTCCCGCGAGGGGCGAAGATCTTTCTCTCCGGGGGAGGCCCCATGTCGAGGTCTTTTAGTTCTCCTTTGGTGTATTTTTCTGCGAGAACTTTTCGCATGGTTTCGCAATTAATGGTGGTGTGGCCATTGCTTTTATGGAATTCGCAGTAGGCCTCGGGATCTTGGGTCCATTTCTTCCTTGGAATCCGGGATTTTTAGGCTCGTCTCCTACGGCAAATGCAAATCCAGGATGGTGATTGTTTCGATTTCTTGGGAACGCGCCGAGTCTTCTTGGTGGGCAGGGCGGTTCTCCGTCGACTCCTTTTATGAAATTGGTTCCTGGTTTGACCCAGGGGGTCGCTTGGTTAGGCTGGATTCTCCTCGGAGGGAATTTTTTTGATAAGGGACTTATCTCATCTTCGGCTTGTGCAAAATTTGCAGCTCGATGAACTACGTCTTCGATAGAAGGAGGTCGATTGACGGTCATTTCTAAGCGGAAGCGAGATTCGTGCCATAGTCTGTTCTTAAGAGCTGTTAAGGCGGAATTTCCGTCTACGTTCGATATTTTGGATAATACTTCTTTGAATCTGGCCATGAAATCTTTCAGGGGCTCGGAGTCTTTTTGCTGTATACTCCATAAGTCGGCCATGGTTAGTTCGTCGTCTACGAACATCGAGTAGTGTTTGAGGAATGCGGTCCATAGCGCGAAGAAGCTATCGATTGAATCGACTTCTAATCGCGAGAACCACTCCAAGGCGGCTCCTGAGAGGCTCTCTGCGAAGAGCTGGAAATACTCAGCACCGCGCTCCCAATCCCTTAGTTGGGCTCGTCCCATCGCAATCCTGAATGACATTAGGAATGCTTTCGGGTTCGACGTACCGTTGTATCTCGGTAGTCGAACTTTTCCTGCATCTCCTATGAAAATTTCAGTGATATTCTTAGAAAATGGGATTCGACTTGCTTATGCTACTAATCGATCGATTTCTGGTGTCGAGGCCTTGATTTCGGCGGTCATGGTCTCTTTGAACTTTCTGAACTCGTTAGAGTTCCGATCGTTTTTGTACCGAGACGGATTGATCACATATGCGGGCTCGTTTCCTGAATCGATGTGACATCGCGGTCCATCTCCTAGAATCAGAGGGTCTATATTTTGGAGCGTCGAAATTATCTTATCGATCCGATCATGGATATGTTTGTTCGCTTTTTCGAACTTCTCGTAGAATCTGTTGAGAATCTCCTGGAAAGCCGAATGGCTTGATTCTGGGATTTCGACGGGTGATTGGGGAGAAGACATCGAAATGAAAGTATGAATATTACCGTCGAGGTTGATTTTGTCGATCTGAAGTTTCCCACAAACGGCGCCAAATTGTTGATGTCGAAATCGGACTCAACAATCATGAAACAAAATATGATAATATTGTTGCAATTTTATAGATTGGTTTAAAAAGATGAGAAATGAAGTCTCAACAAAATGTCGTAATGGTAATATAAGATACTTTCGATAATCATATATAGCGAACTCAAAATAGATAGATAAATTTTATTGATATAAAGTAACGGATCAATGTAACATACAAACGAATATAAATAAATACGAAGTATCGAGTTCGACAAAGATGAGCTTTTAGCGAGATCGAAAGGAATAATAATTGTATTGAATGATATCCAAGAATAATATATCCAAAAGAGTCAGGCCCAATGTCTTAATCTATTTCCTTATTTATAATCTTGATGAATCGAGATCCGAAATGAGCGGCTCTCCAGAGATTTCAACATGTGGCTTGACGGGTGTTGGAGTAGTGTGTGATCTCGTCTTCGATCCTATTCATGTGGCGAGGAAGATGTTGACTGGGTTTGGTTCGGGTTTCAGGCTTCGGGCTTCAGGTTTCGGGTTTCGGGCTTCAGGCTTCTGGCTTCTACGTGTTGGGCTTAAGGGGTTCAAATGTAATTGGGCCGATTTTATACCCCCACAGCAATCAAGGGCAAGGAAACCCTAGGAAGAGATTTCTATTTAGGATGCTATGAAAAGTCGAGATTCTGCCCTTAGCATCCTTAACACTTTTGATCGAGATTACATAATTCTTATACGTGCTTGACTGCAGACTGAAAATGTGTGATCTTGATTATTCACGGTATAAGAGCTCAATTAACACATTAAGTCTATGTTACGCGTGATAGGACTACTGACGGTTGAAGCGGGGTTTTATTGGACGAACATTGTAGAGAATGTTACTTAAGTGGAATCGAGCGGAAGCAATAATTCAAAAAAAGAACTTGACTTCATATTCACATATAATTAAATAATATTTGACATTAGTATTGGACATATTCACATATAATTAAGTAATTATATTGATTTAGTGAATTTCTTCCACTCCACTGTACGCACTCGAACTGAATTATTACATTATATATCATTTATATACTTGCAATTAATTATATTTGTATCTCATATCTGATTAATAAAATATCGTACACACTATTTTTATATCATGTGTGATAGCTTGCGAAATGGCTAACAAAATATCACATTCGAATCCTAGTAAATGTCATGAACAATTTGCAGTTAATAAAATAACCTTCCCCTTTAATCTTTGATATCTCTTCATAATATACCTATTCAAGACCTACATAATATTTTGACGCACTCTTTTACAACCTAAAACGGTAAAAAAAAAAAAAAAAAAATAAATAAATAAATAAATCTGATGGGCATAGCTGTACAATTAACACACATCAGTACCGATAGGATATTATCCTCGAAATTCACCGACTTAATAAAAATGTCTCGTTTTCGCAAAAAAAAATTGTCTCGAGTGTTGTCCGACATATATTTTGAATTTAAGGAAATTAAAAATGGAAAACAAAAAGAGGACAAAATAAAAATACCAAGCAAAAAGTCGAATAAAAACGTGGAGTAACAGAAGGGAGGAAGGCGTAGAGAAAGACGAATTTGGTCAATTTCGTAACTTCGACGTAATAAAAACACGTGGCAGAGTTTCGACCCCATTAGCAAGTCACCCATGATGAATAAAATAAAATAAAATAAAAATTAGCGTCACTTTTAGGGAGGGCTTTAAATAGAGTCACCACCCAATTTCTCAACTTCTCGTTTTTCCTTCTTATTCTTCTTTAGTTTCTCTCTCTTTCAATCTCTTGATCTAAATTGTGCTTCCGATTCTCCCCTGAGTTTGGGATTCTCGCCTGGGTTTCTCGGCGACCGATTTTTCTGGATTTCCTCTTCGCGCAGCCATGAATCCCGAATAGTGAGCTCTTTTTTTCTTTTACTTTTTTTTGTTCTATCTCGAATTTGTGATCTATGTCAGGGTCGTGTTAATCTTATTTATTGTATGTTCGGATTTTTCTATGGATCTGATGCTTTGCTTTTATTAATTCTGTAGCGTTTCCGAAGTTTTTTCACGGGATTTTTTATTTATTTATTTATATATTAATTTCCGGTAGGATATTCTTCATTTTTTGGGTGCTCTTACCATTGAACATTTTCTTCAATTTAATGATTGGAATTTAGGTTATTGATTAAGATCTGCGTGTCCCCGACTTAGATCCGTTGACTGAGAGACGAGTCGAAATTAGGGTAGTTAATGTATCGACGAGAAAGAGAAATTGGATAGACTTTGTGATGTACTCGTCGACATGCTATAAAACAATGGACGATCGTATGCCATTAACATACCAGGAAGTTTGCTCTTTGGAGTTTTGTGATGTATTTTGCCTAGTTATCACATGCTCTTGATGAAAAAATCGTCTTAAAGACTATTGATTGTGTTGTACTGAAAGATTTTGATATCAGAACAAGGTATAGTCTTTATTTTATTGGAAGAATTCTTGAGGTATGCTTAACATGTTATATTGTTTATACATTCAGTGACTATCTGTTCAAACTTTTGCTCATCGGTGACTCTGGCGTCGGGAAATCTTGCTTGCTTCTGAGGTTTGCTGTAAGTTATCTCTGAACCTGCTCTCTAGAAGCTAACAATAAAAAATTAGATGTTTGATTACCTTTTTCAGTGTATTAAATATACTTGGATAGTCTGTCATTTTGGGGCAAACACTAAATTGCAACTTTCTGCACCATAATTGTAAAGATAAAGTTTGGGTGCTCAGTTGAACATCCAGCTTTGGTGCAAGAAAGAATAATAAAAGCATATGCCTGAATGTTTATCAACGTTGTTCCTGATTTTGTTAAATGTTTTTGATATGCATAGGATGATTCGTACTTGGACAGCTACATTAGCACAATTGGAGTTGATTTCGTAAGTTAATTCCCTCACTTTTGAATTGTATAAAACTGATATTTGTTTATATTTTTGGATATTCTAAGATATGTTTTTGGCCCTTGTGTAGAAAATCCGCACCGTGGAGCAGGATGGAAAAACAATCAAACTTCAGATCGTAAGTACTATGACATTTTAGTTTTGTTTTAAAATCATCAACAATTGTATATTGACTTGGGTTTGGAAGAAGGAGAAATCATATATAGTTTGTATGTGCAGTGGGACACTGCTGGTCAAGAGCGTTTCAGGACCATTACAAGCAGCTACTACCGTGGGGCTCATGGCATCATCGTAGATACTCTGTTCTGCTTTTAGTTTTTCTTTTTTATAATTCTTGTTCTCTTCTCGTGAACGAAGTTTATTGGCTTTTTCTCTCAGGTTGTGTATGATGTTACGGACCAAGAGAGCTTCAACAACGTCAAGCAATGGTTGAGTGAAATTGACCGTTACGCAAGTGAGAACGTGAACAAGCTCCTCGTTGGAAACAAGTGTGATCTCACAGCAAACAAAGTAGTTTCATACGAAACGGCAAAGGTAAAAAAATATGAATAAATTTACAAAAAATTAGGGAATTAGCCAACGCTAACTCAAGAGATTTGGATATGGTCAGTGTTTTTGTTAGTTGGTTGTTAATAGCCAACCGGCTTATTCGGCATCAAAATTTTGTACCTTCCTTATCTGTTTTTTTTTTTTTTTTTGAGGGGACCTTCCTTATCTGTTTGCCCTTACAATTTTGGTCATTGAAATGTTTTAGCGGATTGAGCTCCGTTTTCCTACAATTTATAATACCTGGGCTAAATATAAAACCCATTTACTTTGAAAGGCTAGTAATTACAATTAATTTATCATTATTTAGTGTTGAACATTGATACATGACATAAAGGCGTTGATCTCTCTGCGCTACAGGCATTTGCTGATGAGATTGGAATCCCCTTTATGGAAACCAGTGCCAAGAATGCCACAAACGTCGAGCAAGCTTTCATGGCCATGGCTGCTGAAATTAAAAACAGGTAATGTGGTATACCAGGGAAAATTGAACTGTCTTAAATTTTATTTTTGTTCCTGAGCTTGATTGTCAATTGGTTTGATTGATGTTTTACGATTTCTAGGATGGCGAGCCAACCGATGAACAACGCTCGGCCTCCGACGGTGCAAATCCGAGGACAGCCCGTGAACCAGAAATCTGGTTGCTGCTCTTCTTAGATAAAATGGAAGTGGTGTGTTTGGGTGGGAAATATATCAACATGTTCAAAAATCTATCTTGGTTTCGGTGGAATGTAAAACTAGTTTTTCTCTTTTCTTATCTTTTAATGTTTTGGTATAAAAAGATAATTGCTCTTCTTCCCTTATTTGTCTTTTTTATCGGTTGTCTGGACTTTGTTTTAAAAAGAAAAGCTGCATTCTTTTCAATGTATTTGATTCTGGAAAAACAAATCATTGTACAAATTAGGAATATTGGTGGATCGCAGTATTTGACCTCTGATATTATTACTTTTCGTTTGGGCCCTCCTTTAGAGATTTGATCAAATTAATAAGCTAATATGTAAAATGGTAAAACATCGATGTCTTTGTCATGTGAGTGCTGTTATTTTTTTGAGAAAGTCATGTGAGTGCTTGATATAAACATTTGAAGAAGTAAAATATATGATTGCGAGGACATATCGAGGGAAGAGCTTAAAATATAGTGATAATTTGAAGACATTTTCATTATTTAATTGTATCACATAAAGAAAATTTTAAATTTAGTAATTTTTTTAATGAATAATGGAAAAAATGTATTCTAACTAGTATACTCTGAAAATTCCCTAAAATATATTTCGCGGTCATAATGAGTCGCAAAACTTAAAAGTGAATGAGTAATTTTAGTATCCACGAACAGAAGAATAGAAAAGCGGAAGAGGTCTACTGTGGAACTCGGAATTATTTTTTTTCCCCATTACGGGTGCGGCACCCGGAAAGAGTGGCTCTTTGCCGAATAATTATACATTTTTTTTCTTTATTTTTTTCTTCTTATACTACTTTTAATTTTCCATTTTAAAGTTGTGGCTTTGCCGAATAATTATACATTTTTTTTCTTTATTTTTTTCTTCTTATACTACTTTTAATTTTCCATTTTAAAGTTGTGGCTGTGCCGAATAATTATATATTATCAGTCACATCACCGATAAAATTAAGATGTTATGGCTTTCCTTGATAACCTGATAACGATGGAGGTTGCTTGAATAAATTCTTATGCAAACTAATGTGATGCATTCTATTGTAGAATTTGTCGACTTTTTCCTTGTCTATTCCGTAACGTTTTTAAACATCTTAATCAACAGATCTGTGTATACCATGTAAGAAGTGTTATCTACAATTTGTAGATTGCTAAAACTGACGTTTTGTAATCAATTAACTTATTTAAATGCCAACAACGAACTACATACACTATTCCCCGTTTAGCTATCATAAATAAGTTAGAATGTCAAATCCATTCAGAAAATTTAATATCGGAACTTTGATCCAAGTTTCTCAATCTAATTTTTCATTTGCTCCATAGTGAGCTAGCTCATTACTAGGCCAACATCAGTGATACGGTAAACCACTAAATTTAGTGTTGGAATTGCCTCCAACCATAAGGTGTATTCAACATTAAATTTTGGTGTTATAAACAGTACCACGTCAAATTTAGTGTGGTTTTGAAAATTAGTGTGATATTGTTCATGCGATATAAATTTTTTATTATTATTTTTTTAAATCCATATATATCTATAAAACATTTATTAATAAGAGAATATAATTTTAATAATATATTAATAGTGAATAATATCTTGGATGTGTAGTTTGGTATTGTGGTTGGAGATAAAATAAATTTAACACCGAACTTGACGTTGAATAACATCAAACTTTAAACCACGATCCATCTTCGGAATTACCAGCCTTTTCTTGACAATCCAATCTTGAATAATTCGCGTAAAACTCAACACAATGTATGCAATTGGCCACCATCTAGCTTCGCGAAAAACAACATTTAAACATTTCGATATATTTGTAGTCATTATATTGAAGCATTTTCCGGGGAAATAACTTTAAGATCATAATTCAGGGTTGACTTTGAGTAAATATCTCTTAATATTACGCTTGCCGATGGATTGAATGTTCAACCAAAAATCAAACTCTCTAGACATGTACGTCTTTGCACATCTATAAAAAAAAAGGATTGAATATGACTTTTACGAAACTGAGTCTTGACATTACCCAAGTGTTGCATGCATATTACAAATTTAGCTTTCCAGAAACACCATATTGAATGCTTTTGATATAGATTTGTATCTATCAGAAAAAATAACCAAATTTTCTCGTAGACCATACATACCATACATAGTTCTAAATTTTGTCATAAACCATAACCGTGATTGATCATTTTCAGAATCAACAATACTAAAATCCAACGGACATAAATGATTATCTTCATTTTATGCGGTGGCTAAAAAATCATACAATTTTTCTTTTAAAAATGTCTCATCAACATAAATAACTGGTCTACAGTATCTAAACCCATGAAACCCTAAAAAGCCAAAAAAAAAAATACTTAAATATTTCGTCTTCTTCAGTTGTAAACGATTATGACAAGTAAACAAGGTTATCAATGTAAACAGTAGGTAAAAGTGTAAATAGTGTTGGCATCTCAATATAACTATATTTTCTTAACTAATTAATCCATCTATTTTTAAATAATATCAGGAAAATTCGAGTTTTTATCGTTCTTTTACGATAAAGATAATAATAATTGTGATACGAGGATAACTTAATAATAATAGTAAGCCATTTTTAATTAAAGATTGTTGATTCGATTTCCACTGATAACAATAAATGCCTTTGAAAAACAATTTCAGGAAGATACTCTACAAATGGGCCTACGCAAGTACAATTTAAATTGGGATACAAGAAAAAATATATTGCTTTTTTGTTTCTGCAAGCAAAATCTTCTTGTGTTCTATTCTTATTTTGATTTTAAAGAAGAATGGTTCAAAGTATCACAATTTATGGTTAATTTTTTTAAAATTCACTAAAATGGATGTTTTCTCAAAATATCAATACGAAATATCAAATATCTCTAAAACGGTTTATTTTACATTTTATTTTATATACATATTAGCTGTGTTGTGTTAGGTAACACTTATTAAGGCCATTTTAACATTTTGTAAAACCTAAAATATTTTTTTAGTGTTTGGTAAAATCACTTTCGAGAAAAAATTCAAAAGCACTTTTGAAAAACTGGCTAAATTCTAGATTTTTTTAAAAGCTAAAAATTTTAACTTTTGAATTCTAATTTTTGAGCTGCAAATTACATTTACTATTTTACTCTCATAATCAAGTCAATTAATTACCTTAATAATGAGATTATACGTTCAAATCATCATTGTATAGATTACACATTCAAACAGTTTAATCAGTTCCCTATAAATTTGCTGACGACAAAATTTATTTAATATCAAATATTTTAATAAATTGAATATCAATATGAAGACTGTAAAACATTTACCAGTTGTTTTAATAATTTGAGAGATGAGACTGTTTCAAGTTTAATAGAATCGAAAAATTAATAGTTTATATGCTTGTTAACAAAAAAAATTATATTTAAATATGAAATTTCATTTTTTTGGTCTATTTGGCAGAAATTTAAATACTATGTCAGTATTTACATGTTCATAAAAATTAAACACCAAAATAATAATTTGTATTTAAATATTTATCCTCAAGGTTAATTTAGACATTTTTATCATTTTGTTTGTTTTACCAAACGCTAAATCAGCTTTTCCTTTTACAGAAAGTTAAATTTAAAATAATTTACCAAACACTACATAAAAAGCAGCTTTCTTTATAAACAATTTTAAAAGTACTTTTCTTAAAAGTAAAGTGTTATTAAGTAGTGTCATTAACCGGTTATTATCTATTTTTATTTAAAAAAAAATTAAACTAAAAAAAGTAAAAATAGTTCCACTTTTTTAAATATTTTTTGCTTGGTTTGGTAGTGTAGTCTAAGACATCTGTATTAGTTTTATATTTCTAAATGAACATTTCGCCTTTTGTGAAATTTATTTGTGTTTTAGAAAAAAAAAATTGGTGAATTTTAAAAAAACCAACAATAAAAAGTGGTAGTTTCGACATTTCCTATATGTAATTGAAACAGGCTTCTTATATTCTACGGAACATATCAAAAGACATACTTTCTGTTTAATTAAAATGCGATTTATTTTTTTAATTTTCAAAATATCAAATAAATTATTTCAGTTTAATATAAATGACATATAATTAAAAAAAATGTCATATACAACATCTTTTTCGTTTATTTTTTACAAAAGAGATATAATTGACCTCCCCAAATTACTCTAAATAGAACAAATATTCTATTAACTGTTTTATCATAGAAAAATTAAACCTATCTTTATTTAAAAAATGCTTTAACTTTATAAATAGAAAGTTATTGTATTAATTTTTTTTAAATGTACATCAGAAAATATGAGTTATTTCATTAAGAGTATATTCGAGGGGTATATAACATCTATGTTAACTGAAAATATATGCTTAATATTTCTTAAATTTGATTTGATATGTTTCCCTATGTTTTATTGCTAAGCCATTTTTATAAATAACTTAAATGTTACATATAGATTCATTAATTTTAACCAAACTACTATTTTTTGTACCTAGGATATAGAACTATAATTTAAAACAGTAATTAAATGAGATGATAACATGTATTTATTAAACGAATGGAAATTTCAATCCTTGCTTCTAGTTTTGAAGATAATGAGTATTTTCAAAAGAATGGGATGCTTAATTCTTGCTTCAACTTTATAAACAAGTTAAGGGACAACTCGGCCAATAACTTAATAGGTAACTTTTTCAAATAAATAATTAGTTTAAGTTTCATTTTATTAAAAAGAAATAACTTACCAAGCTAAATTGAATTAAATTAAAACTTCAGTTAACTAAATTGATCGAAAAATTGATCAAGTTAATTATGGTTCATTAATTTCTTGAGACTTGAGCTAGATCTTGATAAGTTAAAAGGATTAAATATTCAAGGCGCAAAATTGAATTAGTATCTCTTTTTAAAAACTCACGCCTATATATCCCTCTAACTCCAAAAAAAGATTCATGTAGTCATAAACTCACCCGAGTAGCGCTTAGCCCGGATACCATCTCCTGATTATTGCAGGAGGTAGAGATGTGTTCTTTTTACCAATTCTGTTGTTTAAAAGATGGTCGAAAACCTGTTTCTTCTCATGGACTAATTTTGATTTTGATTTTTTTGTCATTTAAAAACAGTTGAGCTCTCAAAAACAATCAGTTAACTCGAATGGAATCGCTGAATCGAGGTGGACGACCGCACCTCGCGGTGGAGGTCAGACAGCTGAGCTTGTATAGACTGAATCTGCGGATGATCTCCATCGTCGGATCGAAACTGGTGGACGGTCCCCATGACCTCGAGCCAGCTCACACCGGGGGCCTTCGGAGCACCGCCGTTGCGCCTGATTGCCCCTCTGAGCCCCGAGACGCAGCCCCACTCCCCCGCGTCCGCATACACCTTCGCCAGCTGGACGTAGGCCGCCGCGCTCGACGGGTCCGCCCTCAGCAGCCCCTCTGCCGCGTACTCCGCCACCTTGAGCTCCCCGTGGGTCCCGCAGGCACTCAGCAGGGCCCCGAAGGCCGCCGGATGGGCATGCTTCGCCGCGATCGGGATGTTCTCGATCAGATGCTTGGCCTCGCTCACTCTCCCGGCTCTTCCCAGGAGGTCGACCACGGACGAGTAGTGCTCCAACCCGGGTTCGATCCCGTGCTCCCTCGCCATCGACCTCAGTACTCCCACCCCAGTCTCTACCAATCCCGCGTGGCTACACGCCAGCAACACTGCCCAAAGAGTCACCCTGTCGTGTACCCAAAAAACAACTTAAAACATTAACCTGAAATCCAATCTATACAGATTAATCACTTTAACTGTTCTTTTAGGTCAGACCAATTAATTCAATGGCTAACCGCGATTAACCAACGAAAATAACATTGCGGTTAATTGGTTAACCGTTCTCAATAAACTGTTCTCTACATTTAGCACAGGTGAATTGGTCCCAAAACAACGAAAAACAGTCTAATTAGTTTTACCGGTCGGGTTGTGATCCGGCGGTGGTCATCTGGCGGAAGAGATTTAGAGCCTCAAAAGCGGCCCCGTGGTGGGCGAGGCCGGTGATGATGGCGTTCCAGGTCACAGTGTCTTTGGCAGGCATCTCGAGGAGGAAGAAGCGCCTGCCGGAGTCCACGTCCCCGCACTTGCAGTACATGGTCACGATCGCCGTCCCCGTCGCCATGTCCCTCCGGATCCCCCATTTCTGGATCATCTGATGCACCGCCCTCCCCGTTTGGAGCGCCGCCAGCTCGCTGCACCCGTTCAGGACGCTCGTCACCGTCGACGGGGTCGGATCCTCCGCGCACGCCACCATCGCCACGAACAGCTTCAGCGCTTCCTCAGCCGCGCCATTCTCCACGTACCCGCCGATCATCGCGTTCCATGTCACCGCGTTACTCTCTGCCGCCGGAGATCGGAACAGCTTCTCCGCCGACTCCACGTTCCCGGCTTTCATGTGCCCGGCGATCATCGCAGTCCACGCCACCGCGGTCTTCAACGGAGCGGACTCGAAAAGCTTCTCTGCCGAGGCCGTTTCGCCGCAATCCGCGTAGCCCGAGATCATCGCGCTCCACGTCACTCCGTTTTTCTCCGGCGTTGCGATGAACAATTCTCGGGCTCTCTGCATCTTTCTCTCTTGAGAAAAACCTGATATCATCGTGTTCCAAGACACGGTGTCCTTGGTGGGAATCGATTCGAAGAACTCCATCGCCGTCTCGGTTCCGCAGTTTTTAAGATAGCAGGTCAGCATCGTGTTGTACGAGACTGTGTCTGGTTCGGGAATTTTGTCGAACAGGTCACGGGCGTCTTTCATTTTCCCGGGCGTCTTAGCGTACACCGCCAAAATTGAGTTCCAAGTAACGGTCGTCTTGATTTCCATCGCGTTAAAGACCTTGAGAGCTGAATGCAAATTCCCGGCTCGGGCATAGCTCGCGATTAACCTGTTTGACGACACTACGTCCTCGAATCCACGTCGATCGAAAGGCCGAGATTTGATCGCGCTGCTCTCAGAAATGTGTCGTTTGTCGGGATTGACATCTTTGTTTCGAGGGGTATAAGAATTTAGGTGTTGGTTTCGTAGGAGAAGTTTCACCAAAGCCGAACTACTAGATTTAGTATTCTTAATTTTGGTAAGACAGTTCATCTATGATTTATCATATTTACACTTGCACTCATATGCGTTTCAATTCGCTAAGCCATTGTGTTTTTGCTGTGGCCACGTCACAAAACTAGAGATTATACAAACCGACGAATATAAATCTACTCACTCATACGAGTGAATGTTGAGTATACGGCAAACATGCTTTTTGGCCCTCTGAACATTTTTAAGAACACGTGAATTTAGAGTTAAATACTGTCAAAACAAAACTAGAGAATATCACCGTGTCGAGAAAGTAAGAGAGCTCTAAGTGAAACTATGATAAAGTACTGAATGTATATTTCTAAAATTACATTCTGAGTCGGATTTCGTCAAATCTATCTTAATACCACTTGTGTCGTTTTCATTCTCCGAACGACGAGAAATGGAGGAGAGAATTCTCTTATGGGCTAAGGTCAATGAATGGGAAGGGCTTGATCTCTGGAAGCCTCGTCACGAGCACGGGCAAAAGAAGTTGCGAGGAAAACTCGTCGCGAGAAAGCATGTCTTCGCGAGAAAAGCTCGTCGCGAGAAAGAATGTCTTCGCGAGGAAAGCTCGTCGTGAGGAAGTATGTCTTCGCGAGAAAGGATGTTTCGCGAGGAAAGCTCGTCGTAAGGAATGATGTCTTCACGAGGAAGGATGTCTTCGCGAGGAAAGCTCGTCGCGAAGAAGACTCCATCACGAGGAAGAATATTTTTGCGAAGAAAACTCGTCGTCAAGAATCTGTATAGATACGGTTGAGTTTAAAAGGAAATGAAATCGAAGGGTCAAACCGAATAAGATAATTATGCGATGTATTCAGTAAATCTCGGAGAATATCTCGTATACTAGGTAGTTAAGATCCGAGATTAATAAAAAAAAAACCTAGCAGACAATTGGGGTAATCATAGTTCTATAAATACCAATGTAAACTCTCACCGAGGGGAAGTCCGCATGAGCTATAATCTGTCTATATACTTTGAGTTTACCAGAAATATTTCATGTAATTCTTCAAGTTTCTAAACTAATAAACGAGAGAAACCGAGCCTCATTACACAAATAAATCAAGGATATTACATACCTCACGTTATTTGTTTATTACCATTGTTAATTTATCCTTGTGACTGTTTTAGAGGAGTTGGTGCAAATCGCCCTTACAGTTTGGCGCCCACCGTGGGACCCAGTTTCAGGGAAGATTTTGAAGCAAGATGACAGTCAAAGGAAACAACGCCAGCGCTGAAGCGTTACAATCAAAGGAACGAGGCCACAGAAGAAGGAACGCTTCAACGACAGCTAGCTGACGTCATGGCGGTAATAGCGGAAGCCCATAAGAGGTCGGAAGAACAAGCCGAGCTGAATAGGCAGCTCATGGCCCGTCTAGATCACATGATGGCCGGCGGAGGATTGGAAGGATGGACGCCACCGCCGCCATACGTCAACAATAGGCCCAGAAGGAGGCCCAGCAGCCGCATTGACGCTGACGTTGGAAGAAGAGATCAGGAAGGTGGTGAAGGAGATGTTTTCGAGCATCAAATCAAGAATGGGGTAAGTGGCGTCCCAAGTGCACAAGGCGATGAGCTCGGCTCCCGAAATTTATCGGATGGTCAGAGAAGCCAGGGCCACTCCGTGTAAGGGGACGTCGTGTAAGATCTGCAACGTTGAACTAGGAGAGCTGCCGAAAGTCAAGATCCCGTCGTGTAAGGGGACGTCGGACCCGAATACCCACGTGAAGTGCTTCAGGATCATGACGGAACGCATAACAAGCGAGAAAGAGAAGGTGGAGGCCATCTTGTGCCGCCTCTTCGTCGAAAGTCTGCACGGCCCGGCTAGTGATTGGTTCGCGAAGCTACCTTCGGAGTCCAACGACGACTCCGATGACCTTGTCACAGCCTTCCTATGCCATTATTTGATGTACGTGCATAGTGACGCGACAGTCACGACCCTATGGAGCCTTTCTCACGAGAAGAATGAAACACTTCGGCAGTACGTCGAGAGGTTTAAAGCGGTCATGGTCAGGATCTCAAATCTCGACGGTGTCGTCGCGATCTAAGCACTGAGAAATGGCCTTTACTACACATCTCCTTTTCGTCCGGAGTTAGCGAAGATGAGTCCGTCGACCATCGAAGATGCCCTCCATCGAGAAACAATCTTCGTGGAGATTGAAGAAGAAGAAATGACCCTGAAGAAGATCCACGAGGCCGGAGGCAAAGGCAGACACTCCGATAAGAGAGAACAAAGGGATGGAGGGGAAGCCCGACCAATAAGGGCGAGAAGAGGAGAATACGACTGGGGAATCCCAGGCGAGCGTCGTGGCTGGGAGATCCCAAAAGAGGAGTCTACCAGATGGACGATTAGAAGGATCGCGAGCACGACATGGGGAATCAGCAGCGAGGGGACTCCTCCGACAACCAGAAGGGCTATCAGCAAAGAGACTTCCCCACCAACCGAGGAGGGTTCTCCGGGGGCCGAGGAGGTCACGCAAGAGGGCGAGGAGGACCCTCGCGAGGCCGAGGAGGCTATTAAAGGAAGTTCTGGCCAAAACACCCGAGCAAGTTCTGCGACTTCCACAACAAGAGCGGTCACTCCACCGAAGAGTGTGCTATGTTGAACAGGGAACTCCAGAAGAGGTATGCATGGGGGGGGGGAGTTGAAAGACCTGGTACTTTTCCCTTGCGAGCCGCACCCGATCGGGGGACTTGAAGGGTTTAATGAGGCCTGTTGTCCAAAATGGTCGGCCCGAGCCGAGCAAGTCCAAAAATTCAAAAGGCTCCTCGATGCCAAAATAAAAAAGGCCCTCGATGCCAAAATACAAAAAAGGTCTTCGATGCCAAAAATACAAAAGGCTCCCCGATGCCAAAATACAAAAAAAGGCCTTCGATGCCAAAAATACAAAAGGCTCCCCGATGCAAAAATACAAAAGAAGCTCCCCGGCGCCAAAAATTAAAATGAGGCTCCCGATGCCCAATAACAAAATATAGCGGTGAGATGGCCTGGTACTTTTCCCTTGCGAGCTGCACCCGATCGGGGGACTCGAAGGGTTTAATGAGGCCTGTTGTCCAAAATGGTCGGCCCGAGCCGAGCAAGTCCAAAAATTCAAAAGGCTCCTCGATGCCAAAATAAAAAAGGCCCTCGATGCTAAAATACAAAAAAGGTCTTCGATGCCAAAAATACAAAAGGCTCCCCGATGCCAAAATACAAAAAAAGGCCTTCGATGCCAAAAATACAAAAGGCTCCCCGATGCAAAAATACAAAAGAAGCTCCCCGGCACCAAAAATTAAAATGAGGCTCCCGATGCCCAATAACAAAATATAGCGGTGAGATGGCCCATGTTTACACAAGTTAAAGAAATAAGAATGTCTATAAGCGACAAAACAAGTCAACAAGTAAAATTTACACGCCAAGAATGAATCTTATACTTTGCTTCCTCCTCGTTTCGATAAAATAAAGGAGAGAGTGGGAGATGTATATTCTTCCATCTCTCTAAAAAAGTGAACTGCAAAATGCTATTTGAATTTATAGTCTTATATTATGCAAGTTAACATTCACAATTACAATCGGTATGTTAGCTCATTGGATTAACATGTCAGATCAATCACACACAAATATACCTAATCCACAAAAATAAACACGCATTGCAAAGGGAAAATACGAGAAAGGCAAATTGCATTATAAGATAAAGTCTCGATTACAAAATATTGAATGCTTTACAAAATGAATACATAAAGGTGATACAAAAAAAGAAGGGGAGAGATCTACGCCGCCGGCTCCCGAAGGGAGATGAGGTCTTTGTTAGACCCATGCTCGCCCAACGAGCCAGGGATGGTTGAAGGATTCCCCGCAACGAGGGTCGACAAGCGATGGCCTCCAATCACCGGAGGATTGCACTGGGACAACGGAGGAGATTCAGGATCCGCGGCGGCCTTATCATCAAGCTCTTCCGCCTTTGCCTGCTCCTCCTCGCGACTCTATTTCCACTTTGGCAACTTCGCCCGGAGGTGCTCGATTGTCGATATGGTCGAGAGAGTATTGAACACGTTGATATTGGCCTGATAAGCAGTCGTCATGCGGTTAGCATCGACAGACTCGTCTAGAGCCTGGAATCTTGCCGATGTTCGCTCGAGCTTTCTCTTAGCCCGCTTGAAAAGGCGCAGTCAGGCATGACGTTCCTCGCTCGACTTAGCTTGTGCCATCTCGAGCTCCTCGGCGAGCTTTCTCAGAGTAGACCTAACCTTAGAGGGCAAGCACCCTTCCTCGGCAACGGGGAAACGCACAGCCTCACCAATTGAGCGAGGAGCTCACTCTTCTCCCTGAAGGCCTCTGCGACCTCTTGGTGGCGCCTTTTCTCTTCCACCAAAAGACCCTCCTTGGCGGCCAGCAGGATTTTCTGCTCTCCGAGAAATCTCTGCCGCCAAGTCCGACTCTAGCTTTTTGGACTGCTCGTGATACTTACGCTCACCGGCAATGGAAAGCTCGAGTTGCCTCTGGGCTTCCTGGAGTTTGGACGCAAGCTCCCCCCATTCTTGATGCGCCATATTAGCATTGTGGCGGTCAGCGAGGATCAGATCGTTCATCCGAGTCACACCCTCGAACAAACATGCCATAGCCTCGGGATAGCCCTCGAAGTCTTCAAGAGACTCGCCGACGTCGAGCGAGCCAGGTGCTCGCAACGATAAATCCCGACAGGAGTAGGAAGAGTACTCTCTCAGTCCTCGGCAGATGCGCCCGGAGTAGGTACGCGAGGAGAACCCCTGAAGACCCGAGGGGAAGGGAACGACGCCCCGATTCCGAAGTGACGACGGGGTGAGTGAAGATGGGAAGATGGACGTGGATTAAAAGATACGATTCCCAATTCAAGAACAGGAAATTCCCCCGCTTTGCCCGTAGGAGCCACGATGATCGATGCGCCGCGAGGAGCCGGCGATTCGAGAGAAGCGGCTTCGTGAGGAGGGTCCACGACGCCCAGAGGACCCTCCTCGGGCTGACCTCCCACGGGATCAGGCCCAACGCTCTCCTGTCCTCCGTCTCGCTTGGCGAAATCTGCAGCGAGAGAAGGAGAAGTGGCGTCTCCCGCCTCAGCGGATGGGGGAAGCCCCGTCGGCCGAGGAAAGCACTGGAGGAGCCAAGACCATAATTTTCTTCCTCGCCTCCTCGGAAAGGTTGTCGATAGGAGGAGGCGGGGGAAGTTGGGAGGAAGATCCCACAGCGTCGGGGGTGGAAGCAGTCGTCGCACGGACCACGTCGTTGAAGTCTACGACGAGGTCCCGCCTCCTATTCGAACGCCGGGAAGAGCTCGCACCCCCAGCGAACGTCTCTGCAGCTTGTCCTGCCCCACCCGCAGCAGCGGGAGTCGAAAGGTCGGGGATCGTCTCCCGAACAGACTCGGTATTGCCAAGGGGAGCAAGGGTCGGAAGAGTTACAAGAGCCCCCTCCGAAGGAAGGATCGCTCTCGGCGGCGAGGAAACAGCTTTCTCGACGGGAGTAGCAGCCTGGGGCCCGCCGGCCAAAGCGGTAACCTTGGCCTTCTTCGTCGGAGGAGCATCCTTCACACTCTCGGAGGCTTTCTTGCTCGCGGAGGCCTCAGCCGGAGATGACTCCCCCCGGGACTTCTTTTCTTTCGTGGACAGGGGGTCGTCTGCATCCTCTCTGAGGGGCGTTTCCTCACGAGAGGCTCGCCCGAGGACGAATCTTTCTCCTGAGGAGGAGCCTCCTCGATGCTGCTAAAAGCACCCCTGGGCTTCTTTACCCTCTTTGAGACTTTCTTCATCGGGGCAAAGGACGAAGCGTCCCCCCGCGCTTCTTTGTTATGAAATCCAGCCGGGAATTGGTGTAGATGTGGGGACTGTGGATATTGGATTCTATAAAGACCCCGGCGTCCACTAGCCGTTGGGGGTTGGTGAAGCCCGTCGTCCAATCGCGACGCTCGCTTGCAAGAAGCGCCGCGTGAATTTTTTTGAACCTAGCCTCGGCCACGGTGCCGACGCTGGGTTTGAATTGGGGAAGCATTTGATCAGCTTCGACCCATTTCACCGGCAATGATTTGCTTTGATAGCCGAAGGAATGAGCGTTAATCCTGACGAAGAAATAAGAGTGTTCCCATCCGGATTTTTCTGAAAGGGCATTGAGGATGACGTGCTCCCTGACACGGTGGGGGAGAGAGAAGCGCCCCAAATTCTTCGGATTCTTGGAAAACTTGTAGAGGCGCATCAAGTACTCTAAAGAAAGAGCCACCTTCTCCTCAAGCGCGACGACGATGGTGCAAAGAATGAGACGGATTGAGTGAAGTTGCACTTGAGTGATGGGGACGTTGAAGGCATGGAGGAAGGCGACGAGGAGGTAGGGCACCGGAAAGCGAAGACCTACAATTCGGAAGACGGCCTCGTATACAGCGATCCACCCCCCCCCCCCTGTCGGGGATCGTCGGCTAACTCGTCGTCGAGAGGAAGGAAAGTTGGCAAACATCGTCGTCACAGCAATCGCGCCTGATTGGGTCTAGGCGCTCAACTGTCATGGTGGAGCGAGGAGAGTTGGTTTTGAAGATTCGTCTAGGAACCATTGTGAATCTAGGGTTCGGAAAAGAAAAGAAAAGACTTGGAAGTGGAAATTTTTCGCAAAGGGGTTCAAAAAGATTTTAAGGAGTTTGGGGAAGAGGCGAGAAAGATGTTTGTACTGCAAGAGTTTAGAAAGTTTTCGAATTTATAGAAAATAACGAAGAGGAATCTGAAGCGGTACAAGCAGATCTAACGGCCCGAATATAAAGAGGCGTTAGTGGAATCGACGGAAGAATACAGCTAGCCGTTATAATGCCGTTATAAGGGGATGAAATCACTTGAGTAATCGCAACTGCATTTAATGAAGAGAGATGTTTGCGGGATTCGAAGGGGTGTGTCTGAAGAAGGGGATAAAGGTGAAACCTGGTACTGATAATCGCTGATGAGAAGCTCGTTTCCACGTTCAAAACAACTAGCGCTCGGGAAGATTCGTCGGGACAACCTGTATTTTATTTTACCAAGTGTTTACACTTGATAAAATGGGGGACTAACTGTTAAGTTCGGATTTCGTCAAATCTATCTTAACACCACTTGTGTTGTTTTCATTACCCGAACAACGAGAAATGGAGGCGAGAATTCTCATCTGGCCTAAGGTCAATGAATGGGAAGGGCTTGATCTTTGGAAGCCTCGTCACGAGCACGGGAAAAGGAAGTCACGAGGAAATCTCGTCGCGAGGAAGGATGTCTTCACGAGGAAAGCTCGTCGCGAGGAAGGATGTCTTCGCGAGGAAAACTCGTCGCGAAGAAGACTCCATCACGAGGAAGGATGTTTTCGCAAAGAAAACTCGTCGCGAGGAAAACTCGTCGTCAGGAATCTGTATAGATACGGTTGAGTTTAAATAGGAAATAAAATCGAAGGGTCAAACCGAATGAGATAATTATGCGATGTATTCAGTAAATATAAATATCTCGTATACTAGGTAATTAAGATCCGAGATTAATAAAAAAAAAACCTAGTAGACAATTCGGGTAATCATAGGTCTATACCAATTTAAACTTTCATTCAGGGGAAGTCCGCATGAGCTATAATCTGTCTATATACTTTGAGTTTACCAGAAATATTCCCTGTAATTTTTCAAGTTTCTAAACTAATAAACGAGAGAAACCGAGCCTCATTACACAAATAAATCAAGTATATTACAGACCTCACGTTATTTGTTTATTACCATTGTTAAGTTATCCTTAGGATTGTTTCAGAAGAGTTTGTGCAAATCTCCCTCTACACTGAGTTCCACGTCGGACAGTAGTCCCAGGCTTTTTCAACCAGAAGAAACTTAGAAACTTGTTTCGAAATTCATAGCTTGAGAGAAAACTTATCGTTGTATTTTACTGTCGGTATATTTATATCCTTTACTAGTGTATACAATGCTGATTGGCTAAGTGGTTCAACAGACTCGATGTGCGCGTGGCACGTGCGTACTAGTTTTTGGCGTGTGCTGACCAGACCTAATATCTAATGAGAAATTTCATTTTGTAGACCTAAAAACATTAAAATATATAGATTAGACTCATCTTGTTAAAAATATCTAAAACTGGGCTTTAGGCCCAAAATCGGACAAAAATACCTCTCAGCACATATATAGGGTTTGTGTCTCATATTAATCTCATTTTGAACTTTGAATTCACTAAAAACCTCTCCAAATCCGTTGGAATCACTTAAGATCATCGTCATAATGGGATGTTACTTCATTCACTCTATTTAAATCATTTTTTTAGTCGTTTTTGGTGGTAAAATCGTTTTCGGATCGAAAAAGAAAAATTTCGTCAAAAACCTGGGAAATATTTTACGATAGGCTGCATGAATTTCATAGTATGTTATCTTCCTCTATCATTTTCTATCGTACACCACCGCACGTTGTCGTACTCCATCGTACGATGTTCTTCGGTTATGCCGCATCCTCTCCTTCGATTTTTATCGGATATAGACATTTATGCGTCTGCTCTTAAAGGGTCTGAAAGAAACCCTTTTCCCCCGGCCGCAGTCGCAGCATTTGAAGGACGCCTAATTGCAAACACAAAAATAATGTTAATATTTAATCGTAAGAACATTTCAGGATCTTCTCAACGTCCTTGTTAAGAATTACGATGGTTCCTGACCACGAATACATTCTCGGAATTCAATTTTCGACGCCGTTTCCGAAGGCGTGCCCAATCTTCGGGATAGCCTCGTATTCCCAATCCTGAAAGGCATGAAGATTGCCAGTCAGCATGTACTTCGCCTCTTTTTGGACGATGTCGGGCTTCTTCTTCATCTTGTCGTCGAGGCTCTCCCGGTGACGCTTCAAATCCACTGAGAGGGATAGAAACGTCTCCCCCTCAGCTCATGTTCCAACATGGTAGATTGTAGAAAAAGGGGAGATCTTCGGCTCACTGGAAAATCGGTTACCACTTCGGAGGTATTGTTTTGTTCTCCGGTTGTCCGAACAAATAACCGAGAACAAAGACCCACAAACCGAGTTTGTAGATGTCATTCGGAGCTTTGCACACCATCCAATTGTTGACGAGTATGCTGAATTTGATGTTGGCTGACTCATTCAGATACTCGTCAATGAGCCTGCGGGAGGAGCGTGCGTCCTTCTCCTCTTTTGTCGGACCGTCTCTGTAGTCTAACCCCAAGATTAGGGCATACTCGAGGCTTCCGAACCTCACTCTCTTTCCTCCTAAGCCGAATTGGATCTCTCCAGCTTTGATTGACTCATCTTTCCTCTCCAACAGAGAATGGATAAGGACGGGAGCGAAGTTCAAGTCAGAGGTGATGAAGAATTGCTTGAACACCGTCCCTCGGAGTTGCTCGATCAAATTCATCTCATCAAAGCGTTGCTTCACATTTTTTGGCACCCCGGATCTACCATACGTGATTCTTCCCGGGAATGTGTCTTCGACAAGAAATTTCAAGTGATCCTACACAACAAAACATCAAAAAATCAATTATATCATCTAAGAGTATCATAAAATTCAAAATTATCGCATTATATCGTCCTTTATCGTCCGCATTGTAACCTATCGCCCTCCATCGCACGTCATCGGAACCTATCGTCCACTATCGTCCGGACGATAACCTTGTCTCATTTGAAGCCTATCGTAACCTATCTTCCACCTATCATATTCCATCGTATCCTATCGTAACCTATCATCCGGACGATGGCATTCAATGTGTTCTTCGTTTCTGGAAAACCTTAAATCTCTAAACTAGCTCAAATCTTCCCAAATCAAGCCGATTTAACATATTTTATAGTCGTAAACACTATCTAAACTACATGCAATAGATTAAAGTAAGAAAAAACAACAAATCTTACATTTTTTGAGATTTTCTCTTTTGAGAGGTTTCTTGAGATTTCGGGTCCTCTCCACCACCGGTTAGGAAGTTATCCGAGCTTGACGACATTGTAGGATGTTGATAACTTCGGTGTGATTGTTTAGGGATGTTGAGTTTGATTTTTTGAAATTTTTTTAAGAAAGTGAAGAGCAGGCCGAGAGAAAAGAGAGAAGAGGAAACATAGGGAAAAAAGAGAATATGAACTTAGGGGTATTTTTGTTATGCGACGCAAAAGTCCATTTTGAGATATTTTGATAAAGATGGGTCATATGTGGATATTTTTAACACTTTTGAGCCCATAAAATGAAATTTCTCTATCAGATCCCTTTTACATCTCTCCTACTTTTGATGTTATATTATATCTTTTTCTACCATAATAATTATCATCATTATTATTTTTTCTACTTCTTCATCTTTTTCAATAATAATTATTTAACTTATATTATTTCTTAAATCATTTTTCAGCAATTATTTTGTATTATTGCACATATATTTTAGTCAAAAAAATATTTATTTTAAAAAAATCACGACTAGTCATTAATAAATTAAGAAAATTGTAATACCATCATCACCAAAATTAATATCACTTTTCCATCTCCATACTTTTAACATTATTGTTATGTTTCATCTTTTTACTATAATAATTAACCATTATAATATTTTCTTCACTCCTCTATCTTTTCCAATAAAATTATTTAACTCATTTGATTTCTTAAATAGTTTTTTAGAAGTTACTTTTTTATTATTGCACATATATTTTATATATTATTTGAAAACATATTTAATTTTAAAAAAATTATGACTAATCATTAATAAAATAAAAAATTGTTCACTTAAATTAATATCACTCTTTCCTCTCTCATAATTTTAATTTTTTATTAAATCTCCACCACCTTTCCAAAACATTACTCTATCTTTGTTGAAACTAGAACCTTAAACACAGATCTCTAGGGAATGCAGCAAGAACAAGGAGAATCTTTTCGCACCTTTATGATCTATTCAAAACTCTAATGTCGAAAGTTAGTGGTAATAGTGATGCATGAACCATAGTCGCGTTGAAGAACAAGTTATAATAAGCATCAATGTTCATAGAAGAACAAATAATCGACGAAATGGCCCTGTTTGTCAAACGTAATTGTAAAATGTCCAGCTTCTTGTAAAACTTTGGTAAATGGCCCTGTTGATGACGTGGACATGCTTGATATTACGTTATTAACCTTGTTTATTTTTCCGAAATTAATTTTTTAAATTACATTTTGAATTAACCGGTAATTTTTAAATTTCAAAATTATTCCTTTTTTGTAGTAATCAGTTATTAATTAATTACTTTATTTCCTTAATTTGTGCATTGACTTTAGATAACCGATTTTGTTATAATTATCTAAATAAATTTCGAACTTCCTTTAATTTATTTTCCATTTACGTGTTCTGAAATTTTTGAAAGAGATTTCTTCTGAATTAACTTCCCATTTACGTATTTTTGAGTTGTGTTTACAACGTAAAATGAATTTACAACATAAATTGTGTTGAGTTTGAATAGTTATTTCAAATTTTAAACGTTTATTTTCGTTTTGAAATTTCAAAATTGTTTCCGTTTTTAATGAATTCGGTTATTAAGTGTGGGTATTATTTCCTAAATTAGTGGTTTGACTTTATTTTCATATTAATTACTGATTTTTATTTAATTTTGGTCGATTTTAATTCTTATTTACAGTTTCATATCCATTTATTTATGGAAAACATATCATATTACCGATTTTTAATAACAGAACTGCTTCTTTCGTAATTTTTTTCAAAAATTTTCATTTATTTCGTCAAGTTTTTACGCTTGTTAATTGAATTTACAACGTAAATTGCGTTGTGTTTTACAACGTAAATTGAATTGAGTTTTAATGGTTATTTCGAATTTTAAACATTTATTTTCGTTTTGAAATTTCAAAATTGTTTCCGCTTTTAATGAATTCGGTTATTAAGTGTGGGTATTATTTCCTAAATTAGTGGTTTGACTTTATTTTCAAATTAATTACAGATTTTCATTCAATTTTGGTCGATTTTAATTCTTTTTTACAGTTTCATATCCATTTATTTATGAAAAATATATCATATTACCGATATTTACTAACAGAACTACTTATTTCATATTTTTTTTTCAAATTCTTCATTTACATCGTCCAGTTTTTACGGTTGTTAATTGAATTTACAACGTAAACTGCGTTGAGTTTTACAACGTAAAGTGAATTTACAACGTAAATGCTCGATGGAGACAGCCATGGCAGGCATTCTCTAGATCGACGATGATGACTTCCACAGTGGTGGGTGCTTTCTCTCTGATCGTCGCGGGAGCAGATTCAACTATCCGAAGCAACGGTCCGAGAGCGCATTCTTCGAACACGATTCTGCAAGTAGACTCGTCGCCGGAGGCGGCGATGGCGGAGAAGAAACATCTAAAACTCTTATTTATAAAAATAAATTCAGCGGTTTTTGTTGAAGAAAATGAAGAACATACCTTCGGAGACCCAGATTTTAATTTTGTTACCAAAGTAAATTTACTGGACGATGGCGGCGGTTTTTTCGTCGTTGGCGAGGAGGCGGACGAGAGAGTCGAGCTGCGTGAAGAGATCGTGGAGGAAGAAAGCGATATCGTCGTTGGCGGAGTGATGTGAGAGGACGATGACGTTGGACTGGCGGAGGACGTCGGAGTGGAAGAGGAGGTAGAGGTCTCGGAGGTGGTCAGAGAGAGCGGCGGCGGCGATTTTGGAGAGAAAATGCAAAGAGAAATTGTGAAAGAATGATTTAATTTTCTCTCCAATTGGACGTTTTAATTAAGTGGTTAATTGATTTCCGAATTTTAAGTATCTAATTTACCAAAAAAATTCGATTTTTTTTAATTAAATTTCGTTTGGGCGGGAGAATTTTTTTGGGCATTTTGGGAATGAAAATTTGGCCGAATTGATTTACTGGACTTTTACCAAAGTTTTACACAACGTTGGACAAATTGAAATTTGGAAACCCTATTTTATACAATAACCCATAGAAGAATTTATAATTAATTGGCCCCTGACAATCTAGGATGCAGTCCACAAAGCCTTAAATTGGGCCATCGTTGAGGAAGAACGACCAACTCTAGCGAAGAATTGATTATCTTCATATCCACGTTAGCCTTCTTCCACCTCTTGAACCCGATGTTGCCTCACAAATACACATCATAGAGGACATGTAAAGTTTCTTATTGATCGTGTTCATGTGCACAAGCCATATGTCATCCACTTTAACTACACGCCTACTAATTCAATTGACGACTTTGCAAAATTCAATTGCACAAAACAAAGTCGTGACACAGCCTTGGATTCCAAGGAGGCATGAACGGGTCGAAAGTGTTCTGGTGGGTTATAGCCAAACTCTAGTTCTTCAGCCAGAATGTACAATCTCTTTTGGTTATAGAGACGTTTTCTTCTAGCGGCAATGAGAATGTACAACTTTAGGGCCAACTAACAACGAATTTAGCGGCAAAAAGAAAAGGTGTAGAGAGTTTTACCAGTGAAAATGGTGTTTGGACGGCCATAAAGAGAATGAGAAAGATAAAAAGTCTGAAGTTGTAAAGACAACTTAAGTGCCACGAAATTTGAAAAATAGGAATAACAAGTAAGAGAGGGAGACGAACTTCTGGTTAGAAGAGAAAGAAAGGAGAGGGAGACATAGTGAATGAAGAGAGAATTTGGCACTACATTATGGTTCGTTTATTATGCAAAGGCGGGGTAATTAACTACTAATCATAGCGAAAAGATTCTCGCACCAGAACACTTTGTGTGAGACATGCTTGTAAAATAAACTCCCACTCACTTGCAGAGAATCTATGCAAGCATTCCAACACCAAAACAACCATAAAAAAATTTAGAAAAAACAAACCACTAATAATTAAAAATAACTGAATGTAATTTCTCAACCTATTGAAAACCAAAACTGATTCCATGACACGTTCGGAGACGAACGATCTAAAATTTACACTCAAATAAAAGAAAAAAGACATAACATTAAAAATAGTTCTTTTTTTTGGATTTTTTTAGATTGGTTTTGTGGTAAAAGCCAGGAACTAGCCCGCCACCCAAAATCGTTTTTCAAGCGATACCAGAGAATTCCCTAACGAACGAAAGGCGGCGATTCAGAAGAAGATTGCTTTTTCATTTGCCGCCCAAAGTTGGGAACTGACCAGGATCCTCGATGGACGGGGCTGCCACAGCATGGCTTGAAGCATATCCTCCGCCAAATCCACCACCCCTGGCTCCACGGCCACGCCCACGGCCCCTGCCACCTGGTGAGTAGTTCTTGTCGCCAGCTGGCTTCAGAAACTCGTTGATGCTCACAGACTACACACAAACAAAAATCCCAATGTCAAGTCTCTGATATAAATAAGAGTAAAAAGAAAATGATGAGACTAATAATAGTTTAAAACCTTCTTGGCTTTCTCTTCCTTCTGAGCAGCCTCCTTGCGCTTGTCCTTCTCGGAACCCTGACAGCGAGAAGAAAAAGAGCACCCAGTGAGTCAAACTGATTACATTATCAGAACCTTTTGCTTTGTACTTACTGAGAGTGGGTTCTTACCAATTGGGCAAAGATTTCGTTGTTTTCCTTTTTACACGAGATCTGCTTCATGGACTCAAACTCCTTGGAGTCCACCTTCCTCTCCTCGGAGGTCTTCAGGGATTCAAGGACCTTTCTCTTCTCTTCCAGGACCTTCTGGTACTCTTCCAGAGTCATCTCCTATTGTGGAGTACACCATTACAACATGCAACAATGTCAATTAATCATAATTTGATGTAACAGCTATTATATCCACATAATCAATCAAATTGACCAAAATTAAAAATCAAATTAAATAATAATAACCTTGTCCTCTTGCTCTTTCTCTGGGTCAGCAACAGGCTCTTCCTTGGTGGCCTCCACAGCTTCCCCCTCTACAGCGGGCTTCTCAACATCAACAGCCTTCTCAGCTTCCACCACTAGCTCCTCAACCTCCCTAAATTTTAATCCAAACGCACCAAAAAATCATCATCAACACACCGAGTCCAAAAATAAATAAATAAAGATCATCAGATGCTTACGGAGCAATGTCATCAGTAGTAGTTCCCCAGTTTCCGCGTCCAGATCCTTCCCTCTTAATCTCACTCCTGCTCAAATAAAAAAAAATGCAAACTTCCCCCATTAGACAAGCTCTAATAAAATGAAACAGTCATTTATAGAGCAGAAGGGTAATATTCACCCGCGGCCAGTTCCACTGCGGCGCTCGTAGGCCCGCCTGGGGCGCTCTCCTCCTTCCTCAGCCTCTCCATTGCTGAAGCCACCACGACGGCCTCCTCCACCACCAGCACCACTGCGGTAGGGCCCACGTGAACCACCAACAACATATCCACCACGCCTCTCAGTGGTGGCTCTCCCGGAATCTCCATCCTCGGATTGCCTGTACCCACCACCAGAGTACCCATTGTTGTTTCCGTACGAGCTCTCGTTGTTCGAATCGCGGTTGAATCCACGGCCACCACGGCCGCCGCGACCTCCACGGTCACCTCCGCGACCGCCACCACGACCATATTCACTCCTACCCTCCTTCACTGTACCGATTTAAAAAAAAGTCAATCAATGAAATCTTTTCTATGTGCAACTATATGCATCTTCTCAGGGTAAATAGAACTATATAATATTGTTCATCACTATACAGCAGAGCATGCATACCATTGTTCTATAACGTACTTAGACATTTAACGAACAGGCTCAGCAAAGATGCAATAGCCGACACAGTTTATGTAAAAAGTACAACACGTGATAAAATCAATCTGCAGAGAAAACCCGGAACACGATATTCTACTTACGGAAACAAAACGAATATAAAACGAGTAATCATGTATGAATCCATAAACCCTAAAAAGCAGAGAAGTATACAATCTTTTGAGAATCAATTTAGTCGAAACAGAAAAAAATAAGACCATTTACTGAAATCGGAGACTGACCGGCTTGATTCGGAGGGAGAGGCTTCGAGGGAAGCGGAGCCGCCTGAGACTTCTTGGCCGCGGCTGTAGCCGCAGCTTCAGCGGCCGCAGATTCAGCAGCCGCGGCTTCAAGCTTCTTTCGCTGAACCTCGACGAGGTGGTTCACGTCGCCGACTTCATCGTCTTCCAAGAGGCCGAAGGGATTCGCTGACGACATTGTTGATAAAGCTAATCAAGCTCCGAAAAAGACTTCCGATCCCTCAAAAACCCTCCCTGATTACCCGAGTGATTGCTCAGTTGTTGTTTGAGTCCATGAAGCGGAGATTCGATAGAGTTGAGATGAGAGTGTTTTGGTATGCGATAGAGAGAGAGAGACTGAAGTGTGTTTGTGAAAACCCTAAGAGATAGTGCGGCAGAGAAAATATAAGGGGAATCGTTGAAGGGAACAAGAACCTAATCTTAAAAACCCTACTCGGGGATTGTTATGTTGCGGCCCAGTCCACTCTAACTACGCTGTGTCTTTGCTGTTTCGGTTTCTTCGGTCGTTTCTGTTTACTTACACGACTACTTTTTGTTTGTGTTTTTCTATCTATTTAAGTTCTAGACTAGTAACTGCCTTTGTTTGGTTTTCTAGTTTCCTCTCCTTAATTGCCTGATATTAGGGTTAGAAATACTAATTGTTTCTCACGGTCAACACGTGCGGCCTAGGATTTTTTGTTACAAAGTTCTACAAAGGAATCAATTAAAGAACATGAATAACAATATTGTTAAATGAGTTAAAATTAATTTTTATAGATTGGTGCGAAAAATATTGTCGGACGAATAATTAACTTATAGTTTTTAGCTATTATAATATTTTTCAATAATTGAACGGTCGAATGTTGATAAATGGCCGATAACTCAAAAATACGAAAATATCGTTAGTCGAACGAAAATTCGACGGAGAAAATGTGAAAAACGGAAAATAAAATGTCGATAAAATTGTCGATTGTTAGTTGAAAATTCGACAAAAATAAGAGAAATTTGACGAAAAATAGTTGATTACTTATTTAGTACAAAACATAAATTTCATAGTTCGTATATAATTTAAAATATAAAGTTCATACATATGATACGACATAAAGTTCATACATATCATAAATTTTGAAAACGACCAAACAAAATCTAACAAAACATTAATAATAACTGCAATGATGTGGTGATTGAAAAAATTCACCTGATCGTGCCTAAAAGTCACAGTAGTCGAACCACGCCATTTGGATTGTGTACGATGACATGTAGTTAACGACCTGGTTGTTATAGTTGCCTTGGATTATGCCGACCACGTTACACAATATGGGGTATTCAGGTAGTGGTCCTTGAATCTCGGCATCGATGACGAACGCGGGAACCGGAACTGGCTATGGAACGAGTGTAACATAAGCCTACGAACCTGAGCCTTCGGAAGATTGTGTCGACATTTGGCCGAATGACATTGACCCAAACTGAGTGGAAATGGAGTCAGCGTCGAATCCATAATCGTAGATCACATTCCCGCTTGTCGACCGTCGAGGTATTGCTCGGTCTCAAAGTCGAAACAATTGTCGGACCTAATGCACATTGATTTGCATAAGAATAAATGTAAGATAATAACGTATATAACATATTAGTACCTTTCTTGATCCACGCTCCATGACCTTCGTCTTTAGTAGCTTGGAAACCTGATTCCATAGTCTATGGATCGTAACCGTTACCAGTACATGTGCCGCTGCCACTTCCAACACCAACACATGTGCTGTCACTATCACCACCGTCATCTCTTCCACCATCCCCACAATCATCGTCACTAGATGAATCCACACCAACTTCTTGAGAGAGGACCCAGTTTACATCATCGCCTTTGGTTCAGCAAGTTAAGCTACTTGCGGATCGGTGTGGGATTTGTGCCCATAAAAGAGATAAAAGACATTTGATACAATTTATATTCTTTTTGCTGAAAGTTTAAATAAAATTAAATATTGATTCTTATTTAAGATTGTGTTTATTCATGAATGTATACGGCCTGAAATTTTCATCAACGAAAGAAGTGCTAACTACAAACTTGACAAGATACCTTCTTCTGACTATTTTAAAATAATAGTTCGCAATCTAAAGATTGATTGGGCAATCGTATCTGAGTAATGATTGCTTGAATAAATTAACAATATCTTATCTTGTGATATAGAGAGCTGTAACTCTGGAATTTATTAATGATGTCTTGATGAAGACATTGAACAACACCTGTGACAATTTGAAGTTCGAGATAAAACCGTTTAATCACTCGAAACTTCAAAATCACATACGAGGAGTATTTTGATAATTACCTAAATCCTGAAGTGAATGTGTATATTCTTGTAACACTTTATTACATTTTATTAGTCAATGGGAAATGACTAAATGAAGTTTCATTGGCCCAAAGATTGGTGTCATTTTATTGTTTCGTTGAATTGTGTTATTCACTAATATGGAAATTGTGTTGCAAGAATGCTAAGGCATTAGTATCACACCATGCTTTGTTATTAGAGTGTGAGTGAATAAACCGGGCCTGGTATTCAATGAATAAAACATGTGACATATTGAAAAATCTCACTTTATGTTTTTCTCGTTCACAAATAACAAATGAGTTACTGAAATAATAATTCATGGGTAAAACGGTAATTTTACATTCCTCTGAGTTAATGATACACACAAAAGGTAATATCGTAAAATACACTGTGGACCGTGTGTAGAATAATTTTATCACATCAAACGAAAATATAAACACATATGAACTTAGAGAGTTTCAATATTAGTCCTTTACTAAAATAGACTATTATTAAGAATTAAAAGTCTGAAAAAGTTTGTGAACTTTTGTGTTCGGACTTTATTCTAAATCTTCGTTCATGTGGGTCCATAAGGTCTCAATGATAGACTCTCGGACAAAATTTAGTGAACAAGAATAATTGATTTTTTCATTGAATGTAAATTGTGATTCACACTATGAAAAATATTTTTTCGTAATAAAATAAATAATTGGTTATTTATTATTAATTTTTTAATGAATCATAATGCATAATTATATTGATAATAATAAAATTTAAGGATTCAAATAAATAAATGATGAAAATAAATATTTTATCGTTTCGTACTTTTTTGCATAGTATGAACATAATTAATGACATGTCATTAAATTAATGAGATATTCTAATTTAATTAAATATTATTTTAGAATTAAATCAAATAAATTTGGAAGATAAAATTAATAGTTTGGCCGGCCATAATTAAAGAATTATGGGCTGGAAAATTATTTTTAAACCTATTAAAAGAATTGTTGGGCTTAAGTTTGACTAGTGGGTCACTATTTTATTTTGACCTAACTGAAGTCCATTCTCTCAGATATAAAAGGAGGCTTTCTCTCAAGAAACCCTAACCTAAGATACTTAGCCATTTTCCCCTCTTCCCTTGAGAATTTTGGCCGACTACACCCCAGATCGAAAGAGAGGAAAATTGTTTTCCCGAAAGCCATCCCTTTGATCCTTTGAGTTCCTCTTTCTCCCGTTATTCACATAAAGAGCCCACACTCTTTATCTCCCAAAAATATATTATTGTTGAATCTACTCATGGTTGTTTGAGTGAATTTTGGAGGATAGGGCCGGTCAAATCTTTTCAAGGACCGAAGGTGAATTCAATCTTCACTCAGGCACACGCGAGGCCAATCCGACGACGAAGAGAAGGCGCGCGTGAGGGCTATTCTGACCAGGCTCTTCTCGGCCAAAGGAAGGCGCTCACGATGCATGCTCTTCTTGTTGGCAGAGATGCCCACAAGAAAATTATTTATTTACATATTGATGTAGTATAGATCTTTATAAGTCCTTATTGTAATTGCTTATTAAATTCATAAAAGTTGAAACGTTCATTCATTCATTTTTCGTTTGTTTGATAATTTATGATATTAAATAATCTTATAGTCCTTAATACAACATAACAATGTATGAAAAGACAAATGTAGATTTGCGTGAACAAACTCTTCATGGTTTGGTTAAAATGAAATATTCGCAATCAAAAGATCAACAGACTATTGATCCTAATGTTAGGAACTTTATAGTTCTTCTAGTGTATCTTGCAAAAATACTGAATTGACCAGTGCACCTTTAGCGACAATGTAAGAACAAACCAGTTAACCTCTTCTGTCTCAAGGTCACGATGTATGAATTGCATCTTGCTTACCTAGATCCTGAAATGAGACATGTCATTTCATAGTTTTAATATTATCATTTGAGAAAGTCAAATTCTAGTTCCACTAAGTGATCTAGACTAGACTAATTGGTGAGATATTAAGTTGTGAAGATATCATGAACCAGATTTGTGAAGTTCTCATAGATATGTAATTCATGTACAAGATTGCTGAAATGAAATTTATATCACCATATGCTTTATTACTTGGATTCTGAAGAAATGAACCGCGTGGTATCCAAAATTAAGTAACGACTTTATTTGGATGAAAGAATGTAACTTGTTAGCTTTTCGTCAATACATTGTTTCTAACTTATTCACAAGTAACAAAGGAGTTGAGGAAATAACAATTAAAAGGGTAAAATGATAATTTTATAAATTTCATTTGATGATATTCATGAAGGGTAATCATAGATAACATTCAATAGATCCACTCAATATAATTAATTTGATTTTGAGTAGAAAATAAATTCATTTGAACCGAGAGATTCTCAGTTTCAACTCTTTAGTGGAGTCAGTTGACATTAAACTAATACTCTGAATTTTTTTGTGAACTTTTGAGTCCAAATATAGTAGCTCAAGCTTTGTTCATTTGGATCCATAAGATCACTATTATAGGTCATTAGAGTAGTATTGTTAAATTAGAAATTAAGTTAAAATAAGTTCAACTGTTGAACTAAACGTTTTTTCGGAAAATGTCTAAAGGGTATTTTTGTCCACATGGACATAAAATGATGTGAATGTCAAAATAAGATTTTAAAATTTTTCATATGATGGAAATATAAATTAGTTTCCAAAGCCGAGAAGTCCTTTGAGGAATTATGAAATTAATTTCATTATTTGTGCAATATTAATTCTACAATAGGTATTTTAAGAATTGTCTTGAAAGAACTATGGAAGCATCTAGAAGCTCCTTCCCTAGGTATAGAGTTCGGCCAAATCATATCCTCAGAGGAGATAATTTTTTGCCTTTAATTATAAAGATAAATACTCAAAAGGAAAAGAGGAAATGAATTTCTTCGAAAAATAAACAAATTTGCTAAGTGAGGAAACAAATTTCCTTCACTATTGAAAGGAGATGGCCAGCCATATACATAGAGGAAGAGGAGAGGAAATCAAATATTGTGTCATGAATGCACAATAGGAAAAGGTAATTACCCTTTCTTGTATTTCTTTCTCCTATAAATAGTGCCTCACATAGAGATGTGTTAATGATAAGTTATCTTAATGAAATGAAAATCCTTGGATCTGAGATTGATGGAGATACAAAAATAGATATGATCTTGGAAACTCTCCCTGAATATTTTGATACTTTCAAGCTGAACTACTCCATGAATAAGCTAGGGTACACTGTTACCAAGCTAATGAAGGAGCTTCACACCGCTGAGGGACTCTTGAAGAAAAGGAGGGCTAATGGAGAGGTTCATGCTACTGATCACAAAGCCTCTACCTCTAGATCTTAGAAGAGATTTCATAGAGTCAAGAACCCTAGCAAGGTTCAGAAAAAGAAGGTGCCCCAGACTGTCAAGGTGGACAAGTCTAAAGGAAAACTATCACCATTGCAATGAGCCCGGATACTAGCGTAGGAACTTTCCTACCTACTGTTGGAATCGGTATAGGGTTAAGAAAAAATTATCATTAACACATTAATGGCGGAATATTAAAATTTCTTTATCAGTAAAACAATTTTTACTAATCTAGGCAAATTGCATGAACATGTATATATTAAAAATATTATTTAAATACTTGAATACTAACCTTTCTCTTGTTGCTTGATCTTGGAGTCCCTTCTTGGATGAAGATCCTTCTCCTTGTCTCGTTGCCTTCGTCTTTGCATTCTTGAGCAACCAAGAAAGTTTTTACCATTAGAGTATTCGAGCGTTTGAAGAGTTTAGTGAGTGGGCACTATTAAATAATAAGAACCAAGAACGATTCTTGGATCATAAGCTAATTCTCTAGATCAAGTGAGGATTTAGGTGCCAAAATAAAAGAGTATTTTAGAGAGAGAGGGAGAGACGTGGTGGCTAGAAGAGAGAGAATAAGACCAAAAAACTTATTTTCACATCTCTATGTGAGGCTCTATTTATAAGAGAAGGAAATACAAGAAAGGGTAACTACCCTTTCCTATTGTGTATTCATGACACAATATTTGATTTCCTCCTCCCTTTCTCTTCTACATGGCCGGCCAACATATGTCATAAGTAAAGGAAATTTGTTTCCTCACTTAGCACATTTGTTTAATTATCGAATGATTACCCTTCTTGAATATCATCAACTAGATGGGATTTATAAAATTACCATTTTACCTTTCTAATTGTTATTTCCTCAACTCCTTTGTTACTTGTGAATAAGTTAGAAACAATGTATTGAAGAGGAGCTAACAAGTCACATTGTTTCATCCAAATTAAATTCGTTACTTAATTCTGGATACCACGCGGTTCATTTATTCACAATCCAAGTAATAAAGCATGATGTGATATACATTGCACTTCAACAATCTTATACATGAATTCCATATCTATGAGAACTTGACAAAGTATACTCATATCAACTTCACAATCCAATATATCACCAATAGAGTGCATCTAGTTCACAAAATTGGATATAGAGTGTAGCTTTCTGAAATGAATATATTGAAGTCATGAAATGACATGTCTCATTTCAGGATTTAGGTAAGCACGATGCAATTCATACATAGTGACCTTGAGACAGAAGAGGTTAAATGATTTGTTCTTACATTGTCTCTAAAGGTGCACTGGTCAATTCAGTATATTCGGAAGATACACTAGAAGAATTATAGAGTTCCGAACTCTCTATGCCTCGTAACCAGACATCATATATTCTTCCAACAATCATACTAGGATCAATAGTCCGTTGATCTTTATATTGTGAATATTTCATTGTAACCAAAACATGAAGAGTTTGTTCAGGAAAACCATGAAGAGATTGTGAATATTTCATTTTAACCAAGCAAAAGGTTTTATTCAGAACCAGGCATTGCTTGGCTGTAGGATACAGGGTCATCCATGTCAGAGACGGCTACGAGAGTATCGCCATAAGACATGTACCTTTTGGATAATTCAAAAAACCTCTCACTATGTCAAAGTACTACTTGACGAGGTTCTGAATTGTTAGGTTGTGTTCCAACTGGGGTAAAAACAATTCTTAAAGATGAGGTAGAAGCTTCCTCACCCAACTTTTCTTAAAGCACAATTTTGCTTATAGGTTTCGTATTCTTCATATAGTCCTCCTCAAGGAAACAAACATTAGTGCTGACAAACGTTTTGTCGTCATCGGGACTATAGAATGTGAAACGTTTGGTTCCCTTTGGATATCCAACGAACACACATAATTCTGATCTACTAACCAACTTGCTAGTCTTTTGCCTTAGCACATGTGCAGGGCAATCCCAAATTTTGATGTGGCTTAAACTAACTTTACGCCTAATCCATCGTTAATAAGGAGTATCAGGGTCCGTTTTAGAAGGAACTTGGTTCAGAATATATGTGGCAGTTTTGAGGGCATATCCCCAAAAAGAATTAGGGAGTGATGAGTAACTCATTATTGATCTAACCTTCTAAATCAGAGTTAGATTCCTTCTCCCTGACACTTGTTCTATTGAGGTGTGCTAGGTGCTGTAAGCTAAGAAGCGATACATTCTTCTTTAAGAAAGTCATAGAAGTCTTTAGACAAGTACTCACCACCTTGATCGGATCGAAGGGTTTTGATCTGTTTGCTAGTTTGCATTTCCACTAAAGCCCAAAAAACCTTAAATACGTTAAAGGTCTTGGATTTGTGTTTGAGCAAATAGACAAATCCATATCTTGAGTAATCATCGGTAAAAGTAACAAAGTATTTGTATCCTCCCCGTGTCTGAATTCTGAGTGGACGACATAAATTAGAATGTATTAGTTCCAGCAACTCAGTGGCTCTCGACCTTTATCAAAGAAAGGTCGTTTGGTCATTTTTCCTTCTATACAAGAATCACAAGTCGATAGTGAGGCTATTGCAGAGGCTTTGAGTGGACCATCCCTCACAAGTCTCTTAATCCTATCTAGACTAATATGACCAATTTTTAAGTGCCTGAGATGTGTTGATTTTATTAGATCACATGAATCACTAGATTTGATCATCTTTGGTTCCCTAATTAGATCATTATCTATTTCAGTGTCTAATAGCAAAAGTTGTGTAAGATAAAGATAGTACAAATCATTTTTCATACATGCATCTGTGATAAATGATTGGAAAAAGAAATGCGACTTTTATTATAAAAAAAACTTTAAATAATAATTTTGCTCAAGAACTTGAGATACATATATCAACTTTTTTTCGAAAGGAAGGAACAAAATACACATTATTCAAATTTAAAGTTTTGTCTTCAAAAGACAATGTCACAGATCCCACAACCTTAGCAGACACCAAGCTCCCATCACCTCACTTGAAGCAAAAGTGGCCATCCTTTAAACTTTTGATTTTCTTAAAATCATTCAAGGAACAAAAAATATGGTTAGTAGCAGCGGAATCAAGAATCCACGATGATACATTATCAGCTACTAAACAAGCTTCGATAATAAGTATAATACCTTTCCATTTGGTCTTGAGGTAGACAGGATAGTTCCTACGCCAGTGTCCGGGCTCATTCCTATGGTGGCAGTTGTCCTTAGACTTGTCCACCTTGATATCCTGGGGCTCTCTAACAGGAGTCCCAGTTTTCATACGACAGTTCATAAACTGTCGAACCACTTGTTATCTAGCTAGACGTCCTTGCCCTCCTCACATCTCATGGAGATTGTAGAGCATTCTATAGGCCGACTCAATATCATGATGTTGTTGTCGTAACACATTGTTCATAGATGCTAAAATGTAGCACCTCGCAATCTTATCGGATCACAACTTGGCCGCCAGGGCATTCTTTTCCTCTTGAGTCAAATCATCATTTATTTCAGGAGGACATGGAGTGGTGAATACCCATTTGTGCTTGTCCACAGTAAGGACGATGTCTAGGTAGCGTTTCTAGTCTACATAGTTTTCCCCTTCCAATTTGTTCATGGATAGGATGACTGAGAGAGCGTTTTTAGTTTGTTTAAGTTTTTACGTTAGAACAAGAAAAATCCAAAAGTGTTATGAACAAAAAGATACTTTACTCCTTCGAGGGAAAGCTGCAAAAAATTGCCTTTCATATGTAAATGACACATCATTAATGCATAATCATGATGTCACTATATCAATCTTGGACTACCCATCGTATAAATAGTTTGATCACTCAAAATCCTTGCACAGAGCCTCGAGGGCGGATTACTAGAGATTGAGTCTAAGTGTGTAGCCAACCACTCAATTCAAAAGATCTACTTTGAAAAATAATCCACCGAGGGGAGGCCTTATCTCATTGTTTCAATTTTGAATGTAGCTCTATAAGCAATGTTAAGGGCAGAGCGCCATTGAGTACTCTCATTAAAGAGAGGGTCACAATGGTGACTCTTAGTCTAGCAACAATTGCACGTATCACTAGTGTTGGGGATCGTGGGTTGCAAACAACAAGTACAACCATCCTACTTTGTTTTTAGAGTTGGCACATATTCTCTTGTATGTTCGGAAATACATTTCTTGAGTATAGAGAGATAGAGTTGAATTCTAGAAAAGAGCCCTAAAATGATATTTGTTGATAGGAGAGAAGTGTTACTACACTAAGGCACAAGGAACATACTCGGATTTTTTCCTAATATTTTTTTACTAGGAAAAGTGTGTGAGGTACTATGTCTCACTTTTGCACTTGGAAGTTTGAGATTACTCATCAACATAAAAATAGTTCCTACGTCTTCGTGTCACCTTCCTTCAATAAGTAAAGCATCTTCATGGTGGTTGAGTGCGTGTACATCGGTAAATCATGGTTGCATCACAGAGAGGAGAAGGAGTTTGGAGTCCTAAATCCGAATTAGAAAATGTGATAAAGAGCAATATACCCTTCTATAGTATTGAGTTTGCAAAATACCCAACTTAATAACAATTTTGGTTAATACCCAAAAAGAGAAATTAACAAAAATTAAAAGACTTGTATACCCTTTTGGTTATAAATCAGTCGTCTTCTCTCTCTCTCTCTCTCTCTCTCTCTCTCTCTCTCTCTCTCTCTCTCTCTCTCTCTCTCTCTCTCTCTTCATCTATATATCTGCTCTCGAAATCTGCCTCATGAATAACCAAATTCTCAGGAAACCCCTTCGACATTCCCGATCCTGAACTTGAGCTCGAGCAGCGTCGGAGGCCGAACTCCTCGACGGTGCGTCGGAACTCTCCAACATCGCCTCCGGCCTCGTCGTAGGCCATCGCGTCCTTGTCGAGCGACTCCGAGCATAAGGCAATTGTGAGTGCGTTGATCGCACACTCTTTCTTCATCGCCGTCCAAGCCTCCGACTGGAACTACTTCTCGGATGACGAAGTCGTACCTCGATGACAGTGGATTTCGAATTGCTGCTTTGTCGTCGTTGTTATGCGAGATCCTCGAAATTTCTGCCGCCGCCACGTGTCTGGATTATTTCAGTACCACGATTTCCAAGTACATGTGTAATTAAGGTTTTAAAAAACAAAATTAACTAGTATATCATCTGGACAATTCTTTAAAAAAAATTAACTATAATTAGCTTGTATATCATATGGACGATTTTTTAAATAAAAATAAATATAAATTAACTAGTATTTCATCTGGACGACTTTTAAATGTAAAACTTAACATAAATTAACTAGTATTTCATCTGTGAGTCTAAATCAAAAAAAATTTGATTAGTTATAGTTAAACGTTAATTACTATAAATAAAAGCGAAATCTACCAAAAATCGTTAATTATTCACTTGACTATTTAACACATTAATTAAATATATTAGTAAACTTATTCTATTATAAAAACATAAAAAAAGTCAAGAGAATCCTTTAAATTAAGGTTAATATGCGTTAATATTTTATATTATTAACTTACGAAAATTTAATAAAGAAATAATAAAAAAGGTATAACTGTAAATGCAATTGTTTCACTGTTAAATATAAGAAATTAATGCAAATTAACTAGTATTCAAATGGACAAATATATTTCATCTCTAACTTGCAAATGAGCATATATATTTGATTAAAATTAAATCCATTTAATGAAATATATATGATTTTAATTAAAACAACAAGAAAATCGCTTCTTAATTAATTAGTTGACTATTTTAAATAGATATCTAATCCATTAATTAACAGTTTCAGATATGATAATTGAGAATTAAACACGAAAATCCGCAATTTTAGGTTAATTTGTATTAATATTTAAAAAAGTATAACTAAATAATTTATACGGAAAATAAAACAGGGTATAATTGGATTACATCTTCAATAAAAACTGCCACGTAGGATCGAATGAGTATTTTTTTAAACGTTTGCAAAAGATTGGATATTTTACAATTGCAATATTTATTTGGTTTAGTTAGGGCAATTCTTCTTCGAAAATCTTGGACTCTCGGACTGCCGAATACCTCGGAGTTAAAAGGTCATAAATGACTCATCCGGTATCAAAAATAGCTGAAACCAATTGTATTGGATAGTTTACATTCGTACCATTAATTTGGTTCACGAATCACTAATTTTTACCATTGAGAAAACAGTTATGACAATTATACCGAGACATAACAATTTGTCTAGAACATTAAAAATAATTAAAAGTACGTTGAATCATGGTGAATATAAACGAAGTGTATTGAAGGTATTTTAAGGTGAAGATAAGTCTTAGTTATGTGTTTTTTACATATTAATAATAAAACATAATAAGAAAAATCAACAACGATAAAACATAATCATAAACATAATAAAGAAGTTAGACAAGATTACTACTTTATTATTTTATCGAAAAACTCAGACTAGTCAAAAAACATTATTTTTAATTATGCTAAACATAAAATCTTGAACAACTGATTTCAATGAGTTTATATAGCATCCCTAACATGTAGAAAATCAACACCAAATTAATTTTGGAGGTCGCAACAAAAAATTAAAATTATCTAAGCTCTAGTCTAGCAAATTCATTATCCTTAAATTTTCGAAAACAGTTTTCGTATAATGATTTTAAATAACATGTACATGCTTATACTTTGACCTATGCTCTGATACCATTTTTTGGAATAGGTCTAGGATGAAGAAAAAATTATCATTAACGAGTTAATGGCGGAATATTAAAATTTCTTTGTAAGTAAAACTTTTTTACTAACCTAGGCAAAGTGCATGAACATCAAATTATTTAAAAAATATTATCTAATTGTAATTTACTTGGGACTAAAATTTCTTGTAGCTTGATCTTTGAGAAGCTTTAGGAAAGGTTGAACATGTCGTCTTTTTCCTAGCTTCGTCTCCACGGAAAGCTCGTCTCCTTCGCACCTAGTCGTGAACTCGAGTAGCCTAAGGTTTGTATTACAAAAGTCTATAGAGGCTTTGAAGGATTTGTGTGTGGGTACAATTAAATACAATAATACGAAAACAAGTATATGAGCTAAAGAGCTAATTTAGGTCTAAGTCTAATGAGGACTTAGGTGCCAAAATAAATATTTTAAAGAGAGAGGGAGAGAAGATGGTCGGCCAAATATATAGAGAACAAATTCAAAAAATCTTTTTTCACATCTCAATGAGAGGCTCTATTTATAGGAGAAGGAAATACAAAAAATAGTACCTACCCTTTCCTATTGTTTATTTATGACACAATATACGATCTCCGCTTCTATTTTCTAGGATGTGGCCGGCCATATATGTGCAATACTGAGGGAAATTTGTTTCCTCACTTAGCACTTTTGTTTCCTTCTAAAAGAAAGTCATTTCCTTTTTTTTTTTTTGCAATTATCTTCATAATTCAAGGCAAATAAATTTCTAGATATAATTTCTCTACTCTCTTGGTGTTGGCCGAATTCTACCTATGAGAAGTGCTTCTAGATGCTTCCTTATTTCTTTTAAGACAATTCTTAAATACACATTGTAGAATTAATATTGCACGAATAATAAAATTAATTTCATAATGCCTCAAACAACTTCACGGCTTTAGAAAATAATTTATATTTCCATCATATAAAAATATTCAAAATCTTATTTTGAGATTCACATCATTTTATTTCCATGTGGACAAAAATACCCTTTAGACATTTTCCGAGAAAACGTCTAGTTCAACACTTGAACTTATTTTGACTTAGCTTCTAGTTTAACAATCCTACTCTAATGAATTGTAATAGTGACCTTTTGGATCAAAATGAACAAAGGTTGAGCTACAATATTTGGACTCAAAAGTTCACAAATTTTTTCCGAGTATTAGCTTAATGTCAACTGACTCCACTAAAGAGTTGACATTGAGAATCTCTCAGTTCAAATGAATTTACTTTCTACTCAAATTCAACTTAATTATGTTTAGTGGATCCATTGAATGTTATCTATGATTACCCTTCATGAATATCATCAGCTAGATGAAATTTATAAAGTTACTAGTTTACCATTCTAGTTGTTAATTCCTCAACAGATTTGTTACTTGTGAATAAGTTAGAAACAACGTATTGACGAGGAGCTAACAAGTCACATTGTTTCATCCAAATAAAGTCGTTACTTAATTTTGGATACCGCACGGTTTATTTATTCACATTACAAGTAATAAAGCATGAGGTGATATACATTGCATTTCAATAATCCTGTACATGAATTCCATATGTATGAGAAAATCACAAGCTAGTTCATGAAATCTTCATAGCTCAATATCACACCGATTGGTGTAGTCTAGATCACAGAGTGGACCTCAAATTTGACTTTCTCAAATGAAAATATGTAAGCTATGAAATGTCATGTTTCATTTCAGGATTTATGCAAGCATGATGCAATTCACACATAGTGACCTTGAGACAGAATAGGTTAAATGTTTGTTCTACATTGTCTCTAAAGAAGGACTGGCCAATTCAGTATCTTCCAAAGATACACATGAAGATCTATGATTTTTGAACTCTCTATGCCTCGTAACCAGACATCATAGATTCTTCCAACAATCATACTAGGATCAATATTCCGATGATCTTTAGCTTGTAAATATTTCGTTTTAAGCAAACCATGAAGAGTTTTTTCACGCAAATCTACATTTCACTCTTTATACGTTGGTAGGTTTGATTAAGGACCATAAGACTATTGAATATCATAAAACTTCAAACAAACGAAAAAAGAATTAATGAAAGTTTCAACTTTTAATCATCAAAACAATCTCATGCGAGATTTATATTACATCGATATGCAAATAAATACTCTTCTTGTGGGCATCTTTGCCAACAAATGATGCTCAACCATGTTGAACCCGTCCACATGTCAAACATGATAGTGCATGTGTACTGTTCCCAAACCTTATATTGACTATCTACGTATGCTTGTGCATTGGTTATCTTTTCTTTTAGGTATCTTTTGAATTTCATACGGTAGGCAATGGAACGTTAGGGCTTGTCATCATGAAAAAAATATTACGTTAAATACAACGCGTATGAAGTACATTAATAAATATGTTTCACATGTCGAAATCTGCAGCTTTATACATCATGTTATGAAATGTGACATTTCTTTATGCGTTGGAACACTCTCGTGTATGAAGAACCTGCTCACGATTTTTCCTAATCGCTTCTTGAGAGACATACTGGCAGCAGTTGATAAGCACGTTTTATACGTTATTATTAAACGATCTTAAATGAAGATGCTATGCGAATCCTTAAGTATTTTAATAGTTTTTGTAGTTTGTAGTGTTTTTATCTCAGATTGTGCTAGAATAGAGGATTTGAGTGAAGGAGCGAAAATAAGCAAAAACCAAGATAAAAGGAGACTCAGTGATGGGCACCCCAGTGCCCATCGCGTCGTGATGCTATCTCATCGGATCGCGACGGTTGTCTGTCGCGTCGCAATGGTTGTGGTAACGACGCGATGTATGCGTCAGGAAAGGGAAGTTACACATGGGCCACATTTTTGGCCCAGCAGATCCGTTTCCAAGAGCCAAGGTTACACGAATTCAACAGTTTTGCCTATATAAGCAGAAGAGCAGCCTCAAGAACAATATTCCCCTTTTTGCTTAGTTTTTAGAGAGAGAAATCACGGTGTAGGACCAAATGGTAATTGAAAAGAACCACATCAACATAGTACCGCGACAAAACTGCGGCAACCACGACCCACATTAGTTTTATTATTTCCTCTTCTTAAACTGAGTTATTTATTTTTCATAGTTTGATTGTCATGAATTCTTTACTTCTCTGCTTTTTGACTTCTCCACCATCACCATGAACTAATTCCATAGAGGGTGATGATGGATCTTATTTTGAATTCAGTTATGATTTGATTTTGAAATAGAGTATGGTTTTTTTTTTCAATTTTGCGTTTATGCTATTCTTCTTTTTAATGCTTTCATGAAATTGATCACTTTATGTATGTTGTTTGATTTAGTAAAATACTCTAGCCAGAGTTGATAAATTGAGCACTAGGATAGCAAACCTTAAATTACTGCGTTGTCTAGAGATAGCCGTAGAATTTAGGGATTCTTGGCATGTTCTTGTTGAGATTGCAAATTAGGATTCTAATCTTGAAACCAACAAGTAAATGTTAATTCTGGTTTAGGTTGTTAATATCACTCTAGCGAGGGTTAACAATATTAATTTGTGAACATGAATACTGCGAAACAAAATAGTAAATTAAACTCGACATCAAATAAATTTGTAAGGGAAGGAAAGAGAAGTAAAACCACACCCTTGTTCCACATCAACCATCTTTAAACGTTTTAATTAAGTTGTTAGTAATTTTAGAAATCATGACCTTCACATTTCATTCCCTCTTTATTTGAATTGCAGTAATATTAGATTTACTCTTAGTTATAAATCCTCATGGGAACGAACCATACTTATATTCTATATTACTTGAGCGACACGTGCACTTGCGCGCGCGTGTTTCGCAACAGCGGAAGGATTGTTGGTTGTCGTGCCGAATTAGACCGATAAAGAGAGGGAGAGATTGGTGGCGTAGACCTCGATCTCATGTCTTGATGAGATCCAAAACCTCCTCTAGGCCCTAATCTCCTTGTTTTCATAACAACCTCTTGGCGACTTCTCTTCATTTCCTTGTACAACTCTTCGTCTTCTCATTGATCAAAATATGGTACGAGATTGTATATTCCATCATGCTTTTATTCTTTTTTCTCTTTTAAACTTCATGTAGAACCGTCAACATTGCTTCCCTTACATTCAGAGGACGCTTAAACCATCGTTTCACGTTGTTTTTCGGATCGCGTTAAGATACAACTTCATACGATTTATACCTCCAACTCTTGTCGTAAACCCACATTACTTGCATGTAAAATGATTGTTACTCCTTGGAACTACAACACAATGTTTTTGGGCGCTTTCATCTCTCATCTGAAATAATTAACAAACCAAATTATCAACTCAGTGTCTCAAAAAAATCTAAAAAAAATCAACTCTTCTCAAAATTAAATTCCAAATAGATTCTATTTTTTTGAGAAAAAATCATAATCAATTATTTTTTTTTCTTAACAAACTAAAACAAAAATTACTGGAATACAATTCAAATTCTCAAATCCGTGGCTCAAAAAAATCTCAAAAGACTTCAATCTTCTAAAAACTCCATTCCAAACAGATTCCATTCGCACGTATTTTTAAGAAAAAATCATAATCATTTATTCCTTAACGAACTATAACAATAATTACCGAAATACAATCTAAATTATCGATTATGTGTCTAAAAAAATATAATTTTTTTGTTCTTGTTAAAAGTGATTTCCAAAGCGATTTTATTTCACCCATATTTTTGAGTAAAATTTATAATCAACCACAAGAACGATTTTAGTTAACTAATTATCAAACTATAACAACAATTAACAAATTCAGTTCAAATTTCACCTTCCAAGTCTCAAAAAATCTAACAAGATTTTATTCCTCTCAAAATTCAATTCCAAACAGATTCTATTTTATAAAAAGTTTCGATTAAAATCATAATCAACAAGTTTGAGAACATTCTTATTTATCAAAATATGTCACTTTAAAAACAACTACCATATTCACTCTATATTTTTCCATCCGGATATCAAAAAAATTTCAAATTTTTTTATCATCTTAATGATCATATTTCCAATACATCCTATTTTCTAAAGATATTTGCGAAAACAATCAAAATCTACACAAAACTCACCTTCAAAGGTCGCAGATTTGAAATCGATGGACTTCACCTGGGAATTCTCTGGCTGCCGTGGGAGTTTGTCGATAAAATTATGTATCCACGAATAGATCATCGGCTGACGATCGGCGCCTATTGTTTTTGCTGAGAAATATTCGGTCATAGTTGGATCTGCTTGGATGCTAGAGCGGTCGATTTCTGAAACAGAGAGAGAAATTCGTAACGATTTTCTTCAGCAAAAGTGAGATTTTATACATAAAAATATGATAATGTTGGGCAAACGAAAAAAAACATTTGGCTGCAAAATTGATGACTTTTTCTGAACAAAAATGACAAAATGCGTACAGACGTGTTTTTTTCCGGTAAAGCCCGTAACATGGAGTTCCGGTCGATATCTTTGGTGTTCTGTGGCAACCAAATCTTTAAAATTTTTAACGTCAATTTTTTAGTCAAACAACTTTAGGATATATATATCAAGTCTCACTGCGGACATCATAGATACCTTGATCAGTGTGTTGTAACTGTTGTTGTCGCTGAAATTTGGACAACGTTCAGATCTCCGTTAGGGGCGAGTGACCCTCGCTTCGGCCTTAGCGTGTCGGATCCGGTGTCCCGGATCGTGTCTTAGCTGTCTTGGGATCTTTGAGTTCTTCTAGTACCTGAAATAGATAAATAGACGTGGACTAAGAAGGGAAAACAGGGGGGGGGGGTCCTCTGTTTACCTCTCCGACGCTCAACATTAATAGAATGTGAGCGGAGTAATGAGATGACGAGGAGGGATCGACGAGACAGAGTGAAACAGGGATACTTGGATTGTTTGCATTTCGGGGCTTGGGTCTCAGATTTTTTAGTAAGAATTCTTCCCGTCGAGATATAATTCTTGTGTTTAGAGAGAGAGAGAGAATAGTGTTCTCTTGGGAAAACTTGTGTACCTTCTTGAGAGGCCAAGGGAGGCTATTTATAGCCTTAGTAGAGGTCCAGGAAGAGCTAGGGTGGCCAAGACGACCCAGGAGAGGCCAGGACGAGGGTCGGCCAGGACGACCCAAGGGAGGCCAAGACGAGTCAGGGGCAGCCAAGACGACCCAAGAGATGCCAAGACGAGTCAGGGGCGGCCAGGACGAGTCAGGGGTGGCCAGGACGAGTCAGGGCGGCCAGGACGACCCTGGGGAGGCCAAGACGACCCAGGGGAGGCAAGGACGAGTCAAGGGAGGCCATGACGACCCATGGGAGGCCTGGATGAGTCAGGGGCGGTAGGATGACCCAGTGGAGGCCAGAACAACCCAGGGGAGGCCATGACGAGTCAAGGAAGGCCAGGACGAGTTAGGGGTTTCCATGACGACCTAGGGGAAGCTAGGATGAGTCAGGGGAGGCCAGAACGAGTCAAGGGCGGCGAGGACGAGTCACAGGCGGCGAGGATGAGCTAAGGCCGGCTATGGATGCGCGTGGGCTGATTCCTCCGGGAAGGGAGGCTCGTGGCTTTCTTTATCGCCCTCCTCGCGGTGTTGGACATTCTATCATCCTAAGAGATTCTGGTAATGATATATATCCAGTCGCCACGGTAAATCCGACGACAACATTAGCCCCCCGAATTCAATGTCGAGAGTGTGATAAAAAATGAACTTTGAATCAGGATCCTCCCACTATCGTTCGAATCCGACCTTTGAAGGGCTGCCATGCTGCAACTTCATAAGCCAAAGGTCTTATTTGGCTTCTTGCAGCTTGCGTAGCGGTCGCCCGATCATAATTATTGTGCGTTCTTTTGCTTTATCCTGGCGTGTGGGTTTGCTCTGCCATCGCTCGGAGGGGAAATGCATCGTTTTGAGGACGCATTTTCATCGAGTAGTCGTTAGGAGCTGTCTCGGACGTCGTTTAGGAGAAACGTATTTTTCGTCGAGAAGATGTTAGGGGCTGACTCGGACATCGTTTTGGAGCGACGTAATTTCGTCGAGTTGCCGTTAGGGGCTGACTCGGACATCGTTTAGGAGCGACATTCCGTCGAGTTGCCGTTAGGGGCTGACTTGGATGTCGTTTAGGAGCGACGTATTTTCGTCGAGTAGCTATTAGGGGCTGGCTCGGACGTTGTTTAGGAGCTACGTATTTTTGTCGAGTTGTCGTTAGGGGCTGACTCGGACGTCGTTTAGGAGCGATGTATTTTTGTCGAGTTGCCGTTAGGGGCTGACTCGGACATCGTTCAGGAGCGACGTATTTTCGTCGAGTTACCGTTAGGGGCTGACTCGGACGTCGTTTAGGAGCGACGTATTTTTGTCGAGTTTCCGTCAGGGGCTGATTCGGACGTCATTTAGGAGCGACGTATTTTTATCGAGTTGTCGTTAGGGGTTGACTCGGACATCGTTTTGGAGCGATGTATTTTCGTCGAGTTGCCGTTAGGGGCTGACTCGGACATCGTTCAGGAGTGACTTATTTTCATTGAGTAGCCATTAGGAGCTGACTCGTATGCTGTTTAGGAGCGACGTATTTTTGTCGAGTGTCCATTAGGGGCTCACTCGGACGTCGTTTAGGAGCGACGTATGTTTGTCGTTAATTATCGACTTTGTTATCAACCCGCACTAGCCCCCGATGGTGGATTCGTAGAATGACCATGAAACACAAATATGGGGAATACGACATAGGGCGAATAACAAAGGACACTTTTTTTTATTGCGAAACATAGAATTTGACCCTTTTTGGGTTCGTAGCCTCGTTCGAGATACATATGAAAGGGACATAGCATGTCGTAGGGTGAACTTGTACCCCCTTATGCCATCGAGCTGGCGGGTGAAGTTGCGGGAGAGCTCCCTGCCGAGATACTTGATTTCGGAGAGCGTGTGATGGATTCCTGGAGTCTTCCATCTTCCATCAGCGCCTCAATTCGCTAATTATTTATCCAATTACTTAGAAAATAATTTTCTCGATATAAATCACAATTTATATTCAATGAGTAAATCAAATATTTTTATTCATTTATTCTCTTCTAAGTGTCTATCATTAAGACCTTATGGACCACATGAACGAAGCTTTAGAATAAAGACCAGACTCAAAAGTTCACAAACCTTTTCCGTCTTTTAATTCTTAATATTAGTCGATTCCACTAAAGGTCTAATACTGAGACTCTTTAAGTTCATATGCATATATTTTCTGTTTGATGTGATAAAACAATTCTTCACACGATCCACATAGTACTTTACGATATTACCCTTCATGTGTATCATTAACTCAAAGGAATGTTAAATTATCGTTTCACCTCTGAGTTATTATTTCACTAACTCCTTTATTATTTGTGAATGAGAAAAATATAGAGTGAGATGTCTTTACATGTCACATATTTTAATCAAAGAATGTTCTTATTCGATGAATACCTGACTATGTTTATTCATTCACACTCTCATAACAAAGCATAGTGTGATACTAATGCATTTGCATTGTTTCAACATGAATTCCATATCTGTGAATCACATAACCAAATATGACAATGTTATGACACTATCGTCGGGTCAGATGCAACTATAACTTAGTCATTGCCTATTGACAAATCAAATGTGGGAAGGTGTCATATCAATTATGCATTCACTTCAAGATTCAGGTAAGTACCCAAGTACCCCTCGTATTTGATCTTGAAGTTTTGAGTGATTAAACGGTTTTATCTCGAGCTTCTAAGTATCACTAGTCATGTTCAATATCTTCTACAAGATATTAAGAATGAAATCACAGAGTCACAACTCTCAATATCACAAGATAGGATATCATAATTCATTCAAACAATCATAACTTAGACTTGATTGCTCTATCGATCTTAAGATTGCGAACAAATGTTTAAAGTAGTCACAAGGGACTATCTTATCAAGTCTATACTTAGCACCCCTTTCGTTGATAACAATTTCAAAGCGTAGCATTCATACATAAACACAAACATAATAAAGAATGAATATTTATTTATATTTATGTCTCAGCAAAATTAAATATAAATGTATTTCAATGTCTAATATCTCATTTGTGGGCATCAATCCCAACAAAATCCCACTTGACTCAAAGGAGATGCGAATGATCCTTCAGTCCCAATCCTTCTAGGTGTCCCTCGAAGACTTTACTCGTTAAAGGCTTTGTGAAGGGATCAGAAGGGTTGTCTAACGTTTAGATCTTCATGACTTCAGCGTCCCCTCTGTGAACGATATCTCATACCAGGTGATACTTCCGCTCTATGTGTTTAGAGGCTTGTGACTTCTTGGCTCCTTACAATTAGCGACAACCCCACTATTATCACAATAAAATGTAATAGGCTCACTTGCACTTCGAACTACTTCCAAGTACATAAGGAATTTCCTCAGCAACACAGCCTCCTTTGCAGCTTCACAAGCTGCCACATACTTGGATTCCATGGTCGAGTCAGCAACACAAGATTGCTTGATACTCCTCCAGACTACGGATCCACCATTCAGGGTGAACACAGACCCTGATGTGGACTTCTTGGAATCCTTATCCACTTGAAAATCGGAATTGGTATATCCCGTCATATTCAAGTCACCACCTGAGTATGCAAGCATGTAGTTTCTCGTTCTCCAAAGATACTTGAGAACATGCTTGACAGCAGCCCAGTGCTCGGGTCCAAGTTGACTAAAACCTACTCACCACGCCCATTGTGTAGCAAATATCTGGTCTCGTGCAAAGCATAGCATACATGAGACTTCGTACGGCTGAAGCGTATGAAATATGTCTCATGTCCTCAACCTCTTGAAGAGTCTTGGGAGACTGCTCACTTGAGAGATGCCTCCATGTATGAAAGGTAGCTTTTCTTTCTTGGAGTCTTGCATACTGAAGCAATCCATGATCTTATCAATATAAGATGCTTGGGAAAGCGCTAACTTTCGGTTTTTCCGATCTCTAAAGATTGAATTCCCAAAATGTAAGCCGCTTCTACTAGATCCTTCATCTCAAACTACTTTGACAGCCATATTTGAACCTTTGATAACTTTCCTACATCTCATTGAGTAGTATGTCATCTACATATAGGACTAAGAAAACCACCTTGCCATTGTTTATCATCTTATAAACGCATGGCTCATCTACTGACTGATCAAAGCAGTAGCATTTCGCATTCTCGTCGAATATAATTTTCCACAACTCACAAACCTTGCCTTGTTGGCCTTTCTCCATGAACCCGTCTGGTTGAGCCATATAAATGCACTCGTCAAGATTTCCCTTCAAAAATGCAGTCTTTACATCCATCTCCCAGATTTCATAATCCAGGGCGGAAACAATGGATAAAAGAGTATGGATGGACTTCAGCATCGCGACTGGCGAGAAGGTATCTTCATAGTCAATACATTCTTTCTATGTGAACCCTTTCGCCACAAGTTGTGCCTTAAATGTCTCAACATTTCCATCCAGTCCTCTTTTCTTCTTGTAGATCCATTTACACCCAACATGCTTGATGCATTCATGTAGATCTACACGATTCCAGACCTCGTTGATGTACATCGAATGCATTTCAACGTTCATGGCTTCTTGCAATAGGTTTTCTTCGGAACTTTGCATCGTTTGAGAAAATAATATTGGATCATCTTCCTTATTATATGGGACTACAGTGAAAGTCTCTCCGATACCCATGTATCGATCAGGTTTTCGTACAATCCTGTTACTGCGACGAAGCATAGGAGGCCCTAGTTCCGAATGTGGTTCTTCTACTGTTGAATAAGACTCGTCCTATCTTGTGAAGTACCAGCTACTTCACCCAACAGTTCCTTTAGCACAAGTCAGATTCTCAGTATAGAGTTCTTCATATAGTATGCTTCCAGAAACCTAGCGTTCATGCTAACGAACGTTTTCTGATTACCGGCCATATTGAAGATATACCCTTTAGTCTCTTTGGAATATCCCACAAAAGGCATACTTCTGAACGATTAGCCAACTTGCTAATCTTTTGTCTCAACACATGTGCTAGACAACCGCAGATACAAATGTGGTATAAAACAGATTTTCTACCACTCCATCTCTCATAGGGAGTACCAGGGACCGTCTTAGACGGCACCTGGTTCATAATATAAGCTGCTATGGAGTGCCAGGTGTTGTGAGCTGAAAATGAATGCCTTCTTCTCTAAGGAGGTCTTCAAACTCTCCAAACAAGTACTCTCCCCCTCGATCTGATCGAAGGGTTTTGATCTGTTTCTCCGTCTGCTTCTCAATTAAAGCAGACTTATGTCGCATAAGGTAGATATGACCAAATCTTGAATAGTCATCAGTGAAGGTTACAAAGTACTCATAACCTCCTCTTTCCTGGATGTTTAATGGACCACATACATCACTATGGAATATTAGATTTGATGAAACTGTAAAAGGCTTTGGTTTTGAACAGTCAATAGATGAACCTTGTGTCTATAAGTTGATACACGAGGGAAATATTGTGTTTTTGGTATTGTATGTCGATGATATACTACTCGTTGGTAATGATGTAGGTAAATTATCAAAGGTTAAAATATGGTTAGCTAAGAAGTTTGATATGAAGGATCTAGGGGAAGCTGCGTACATTCTGGGGATTCAGATCTTTCGAGATCGAAAGAACCGGACCTTGTCGCTCTCCTAAGCATCTTATATAGATAAGGTGTTGGATCGCTATGTATGCAAAACTCCAAGAAGGGCCTAAACCCCTTTAGACATGGAGTCTCACTCTCTAAGGACCAGTCTCCCAAGACTGCACAAGAGATTGAGGATATGAGAAAGATTCCCTATGCTTCAACCGTAGGAAGTCTCATGTATATTATGTTGTGCACTAGACTGGATATATGTTTCACCGTTGGCGTAGTTAGCCGTTTCTAATCAAGCATGTTCTTAAGTATCTTCAGAGAACTGGGAACTTGATGCTTACATATTCGGGTACTGACCTGACTATGACGGGGTATACCGATTCCAACTTTCAGGTGGATAAGGATTCCAGGAAATCCACTTCAGGATCTGTGTTCATCCTGAATGGTGGATCTGTAGTTTGGAGGAGTATCACCATGGAAGCAGAATATGTGGCTGCTTGTGAAGCATCCAAAGAGGCTATATGGCTTAAAAAATTCCTTAAGTATTGGAAGTTGTTCCAAATTTCAACGAGCCCATGACACTTTATTGTGATAAAAGTTGGGCTGTTGCTAACTCAAAGGAACCTAGAAGCCATAAGCGCTCTAAGCATATTGAGAGGAAATACCATTTGAATAGAGAGATCGTCATCACGGAGACATGGAGGTGAAGAAAATCTCAACTGTTGAGAATCCGGCAAATCCTTTCACCAAAGCCGTATCCAACAAGGTCTTCGACCAAAATCAAGACGGATTAGGCAAGAAGGACTACTCTCATCTTCATCGAGTCAAGTTGGAGTTTGTTGACAGAGATGTCCACAAGAAGATTGTTTATTTACATATTGATGTAATATATAAATCTTTATAAAGTTCTTATTGTCATTTGCTGATTAAATTAATAAAAGTTGAAAGGTTCATTCATACCCTTTTAGTTTGATTGAAGATTTATGATATTCAATAGTCTTATAGTCCTTAATCCAACCTAACAATGTATGAAGAGACAAATGTAGATTTGCGTGAACAAAATCTTCATGGTTTGACTAAACGATATATTCACAATCTAAAGATCAACAGACTATTTATCCCAGTATGATTGTTGGAAGAATCTATGATGTCTCGTTACGAGGCATAGAGAGTTAGGAACTCTATAGGTCTTCTAGTGTATCTTTCGAAGATACTGAATTGACCAGTGCACCTTTAGAGACAATAGAAGAACAAACCATTTGACATCTTCTAACTCAAGGTCACTATGTATGAATTGCATCATGCTTACCTAAATCCTGAAATGAGACATGTCATTTCATAGCATTAATACTCTCATTTGAGAAAGTCAAATTCTAGGTCCATTACGTGAGCTAGACAAGGCCATTTGGTGAGATATTAAGTTATGAAGATGTCATGAACCAACTTTGTGAAGTTCTCATATATATGGAATTCATGTATAAGATTGCTGAGATGCAATATATATCACCTCATGATTTATTACTTGGATTGTGAATAAATGAACTGTGCAGTATCCAAAATTAAGTAGCGACTTTATTTGGATGAAACAATGTGATTTGTTAGCTCCTCGTCAATACATTGTTTGTAACTTATTCACAAGTAACAAAGGAGTTGAGGAAATAACAATTAGAAAGATAAAATGGTAATTTTATAAATCCCAACTAGTTGATGATATTCATGAAGGGTAAACATTGATAACATTCAATGGATCCGCTCAATATAATTAAGTTGAATTTGAGTAGATAAAATTCGTTTGAACCGAGAGATTCTCAGTGTCAACGCTTTAGTGGAGTCAATTGACATTAAGCTAATACACGGAAAAGGTTTGTGAACTTTTGAGTCCGAGTATAGAAGCTTAAGCTTTGTTCATTTGGATCCATAAGGTCAGTATTACAGGTCAATAGAGTAGGATCGTTAAACTGATAGCTAAGTCAAAATAAGTTCAAATGTTGAACTAGACTATTTCTCGGAAAATAAACTTCATTTCTTACTCTTTCTTAGTTTTTGGCCGACCCTCTCTCTCTCTCTCTAGAGAATACTTTTTTTTTATTTTGACACCTAAGTCCTCATTAGACTTAGGCTAAATTAGCTCTTTAGCTCATAGATTTGTTCTTGAGTTATTGTGTTTAATTGTGCCCACACACAAATTCTTCTAAACCTCTATAGACTCTTGTAATAAAAACCTTAGGTTTCTCGAGTTCACATTTAGGCTTGAAGGAACTGAGCTAGATGAGAAGATCAACCTTTCTCAGGATCCATTAAAGATCAAGCATCAAGAAAGGTTAGTAATCAAGTAATTAAATTATGTTTTTAATTTATAACATGTATATGTACTTTATCTAGGTTAGTAAAAATTGTTTTACTAGTAAAAGAAATTTTTATATTCCGCCATTAATATGATTAATGATAAATTTTTCTTAACCCTAGACCTATTCCAACAAATGGTATCAGAGCTATGGTGAAAGTATAAGCATGTACATGTTATTTAAAATCATTATAAGAAAAATTGTTTTCTAAATTTGCTTGAATAATGGTTTTTCATAAATTTGTGTTGATTTTCCACTTGTTAAATATGCTATATAAAAATATTAAAACAATTTTTAATTATTTTATGTTTAGCCTACTCAAAATTAATTTTTTGACAAGTTTGAAAATTTGTGTACATAGTTTAAACTAGTTCATTGCACTTCTAGTTTAAATTGGTTATTGAATGTTTTATATTATGTTGCTTGTTTTATATTGTGTTTAATAATTAACATGTTAATGTAAAACACAATTGAAATCAAAACATATAATTAAAATGTTTCAATAAACCTCTTTCCTATTACGCCTAGATCCGACGTACTTTTACTTATTTTTCAATTTTTGGACAAGTTGTTATGGCTTAGTAAAACGGGCATAAATTTTTGTTCGGAACTTGAAAATTAATGGTTCTTGACCCAAATTAAAGGTACATATGTAAGCTATCCAATGAATTTGGTTTCAGCTCGATTGGATACTGGATATGAAATTTATGACCTTTTAAGTCCGAGGTGTACGGCAGTACGCGAGTCCGAGAATTTTAATCCGGATTTTGCGACTCCTAGCTTCCTCCCCTCTTCTTGATGCTATCGTGGATTTCCGACGTTCACGCGCTCATTCGCCTTGAAAGAAGATGTCATGAAGATGAAGATATTAGTTTTAGGAGATTTTTAATCTAAAAAACTTTCAAGTGCAAAAGTGATGATTTATTAATCTCACACACTTTCCTTCGGGAAAATAAATTAATAGACAAAAAGATTCGAGTATGTTCCTTGTGCCTTAGTGCATTAACACTGCTCTCCCCTCGCAAATATCGATTTTAGGGTTCTTTTTTTCTAGTGATCCACTCTTTCTCTCTTTACTAATGGAAACATGTTTCCTATACGTACAAGAGTAGACTTGCCTTTTTCTGAAAATTAAGTGGGAGGTTGCACTTATTGTTTGCAACCCAGTATCCCCTTATTTTCTAAATACTAAGTGGAAGGGTTGTATTTTTTGTTTGCAACCCGCGATGCCCGACACTAATGTGAAGAGCATATGTTGCCGGACTAAGAGTCACCCTCGTGACCCTCTCTTAAATGAGAGTACTCATAGACGCATTGCTCCTAACATTGCTTTTATAGCTACGTTCAAAAGTGAAACGACAAGACAAGGCCTCTCCTCGGCGGATTGTTTTCAAAGTAGATCTTGTTGAACTAAGTGGTTGGTTATACACTTAGACTCAAACTCTAGTAATCCTCCCTCGAGGCCCTGCGAAAATTTTTGAGTGATCAAACTTTTTTATAAGGTGTCTAGTCAAACCCTGATGTGTTGACATCATGACTATGCATTAATGATGTGTCATTTACTTATGAAAGGCGACTCTTTGCGGCTTTCCCTTGAAGGAGTAAAATGTCATTTTGTTCATAACACCTTTAGATTTTTCTTGTCTAAACTCAAACTTAAAATCCTAAACAAAAGACTAATCATAAATTGTTTCAACAATCAGCAACATGTGTCTATACACTATCTCAATCATCCTTTCCTCAAATTAACTGGAACGGAAAAACTACATAGATAAGAAACGTAACCTAGACATCGTCCTTACGAAGGACAAGAACAAATAGGTACTCACCACCCCATGTCCTCCTGAAACAAATGATGATTTGACTCAAGAAGACAAGGACGCCCTAGCGGCATGAATCCAATCAGATGAGATTGTGAGATACTATGTTTTCGCATCAATGAACAATATGTTGCAACAACATCATCGTGATATTGATTCGGCCTAAACCATGCTCTTCAATCTCTATGAGATGTTTGAAGGGAAAAGGCGTCACGCTAGATAACAAGCGGTTCGACAGTTTGTGAACTATCATATGAAAGCTAAGACTCTTGTTAGAGAACACATGATATTGATCATAAGTTAACTCAATGACATGGAAATATTTGGATCTGAGATTAATGGAGAAATCAAAATAGATATGATCTTAGAAACTCTCCCTAAATCTTTTGATACTTTCAAGCTGAACTACTCCATCAATAAGCTAGGGTAAACTGTTACCGAGCTGATGAAGGAGATTCACACCGTTGAGGGACTCTAGCATAGAAACTGTCCTGCCTACCTCAAGGCTAAACAGAAAGGTATTGTACTAATTACTGAAGCTTGTTTAGTAGCTGATAATGTATCATTATGGATTCCTGACTCCACTGCTACTAACCAAATTTGTTATTCCTTGAATGGGTTCTGGAAAAGCAAAAGCTTAGAGGATGGCGATTTCTGTTTCAAGTGGGGGTGATGGGAGCTTGGTGTCTGCTAAAGCTGTGGGATCCGTGACATTGTCATTTGAAGACAGAACTTTAAATTTGAATAATGTATATTATGTTCCTTTCGTTGGGAAATACTTAATGTTTGTAGCTCAAATTGTTGAGCAGAATTATTATTTAAAGTTTATTGATAATGGAATTCGTATTACTTCTTCCAATTCATTTGTCACGGATGCTTGTTTAAAGTATGGTTTATACTATCTTTATCCAACACAACCTTTGTTGCTAGACACTGTAATAGATAATGATCTAATTAGGGAACCCAAGAGGATCAAACTTAATGAATCCTTTTATCTAATAAAATCAACACAGCTCTGGCACTTAAGACTTGGTCATATTAATCTATATAGGATTAAGAGACTTGTGAGGAATGGTCCACCAAAAGCCTCTGCAATAGGCTCACTACCGACTTGTAAATCCTGTGTAGAAGGAAAAATGACTAAACGACCTTTCTCTGATAAAGGTCGAAGAGCCATTCAGCTGCTGGAACTAATACATTCTGATGTATGTGGTCCGCTCTGAATTCAGGCATGGGGAGGATACAAATACTTCGTTACCTTTACCAATGATTACTCAAGATATGGATTTGTCTATTTTCTCAAACACAAATCCGAAACCTTTAACGTATTTAAGGTTTTTCGGGCTTTTGTGGAAAAGAAGACTGGAAAACAGATCAAACCCTTCGATCTGATCGAGGTGGTGAGTACTTGTCTGAAGAGTTCGATGACTTTCTTAGAGAAGAAGGTATCGCTTCTCAGCTTACAGCACCTGGCACACCTCAACAAAACAGAATGTCTGAGAGATGGTTAGATCAATGATGAGTTACTCATCACTCCCTAATTCCTTTTGGGGATATGCCCTCGAAACTGCCGCATATATTCTAAACCAAGTTCAGTCTAAGATGGTCCCAGATACTCTTTATGAACGATGGACTGAGCGTAAAACTAGTTTAAGCCACATCAGAATTTGGGATTGCCCTGCACATGTGCTAAGGCAAAAGACTAGCAAGTTGGCTAGTAGGTCAGAATTATCTATGTTCGTTGGATATCCAAATGAATCAAAAGGTTCACATTCTATAGTCCCGAGGACGACACAACGTTTGTCAACACTAATGCTCGTTTCCTTGAGGAGGACTACATGAAGAATACGAAACGTTGAAGGAAAATTGTGCTTGAAGAAAAGTTGGGTGAGGATGCTTCTACCTCATCTGTAAGAACTGTTTTTACCCCAACTGAAACGCAACCTAACAATTCAGAATCTCGTCAAGTAGTACTTCGACATAGTGGGATGGTTTCTGAAAATCCTGACAGCTACATGTCTTATGGAAATAATCTCGTAGCCGTCGCTGACATGGATGACCCTGTTTCCTACAGCCAAGCAATGGTTGGTTCTGAATCAAACCTTTGTCTTGATGCCATGAAAGTTGAGATGCATTCGATGTATGTCAACAAAGTCTGGAAACTTGTAGACCTACCTGAAGGGTTTAAACCTGTAGGGTGTGAGTGGATCTATAAGAAGAAAAGGGGTCCGGATTGGAACGTTGAGACGTTCAAAGCGTGACTAGTGGCTAAGGGTTATACCCAAAAGGAAGTTATCGATTGTTAATAAACCTTCTCGCTAGTCGCAATGGTTAAATTCAGCCGTATACTTCTATCCATAGTTGCCGCTCTCGATTATTAGATCTGGCACATGGATGTCAAGAAAGCCTATCTGAATGCCAATCTCGACGAGCGCATTTTCATGGCTTTACCAGACGGTTTTGTGGAAATTGATCAAGAGATCAAGGTTTGTGAATTGCTTAGATCCATTTATGGATTAAAGCAAGCATCTAGATCATGGAATATTAGATTCGATGAAACTATAAAAGGCTTCAGTTTTGAAAAATCAATAGATGAACCTAGTGTCTATTAGTTGATACACGAGGGCAAGGTTGTGTTCCTGGTATTGTATGTCGATGATATACTACTCATTGGTAATGATGTAGGTAAATTATCTGAGGTTAAAATCTGGTTAGCTAAGCAGTTTGATATGTAGGATCTAGGGGAAGCTGCGTACATTCTGGGGATTCAGATCTTTCGATATCAAAAAAACCGGACCCTGTCGCTCTCCTAAGCATCTTATATAGATAAGGTGTTGGATCCCTTCGCTATGCAAAACTCCAAGAAGGGCCTAAACCCCTTTAGGCATGGAGTCTTACTCTCTAAGGACCAGTCTCCCAAGACTGAACAAGAGATTGAGGACATGAGAAAGATTCCTTATGCTTCAGCCGTAGGTTGTCTCATGTATGCTGTTGTTGCTGAAATTTGGACAACGTTCAGAGACCTAAGTGGTCAGATCTCCGCTCGGGGCGAGTGACCCTCGCTTCGGCCTTATGGTGTCAGATCCGGTATGTCGGATCGTCTCTTAGCTGTCGTGTGGTCTTTGAGTCCTTCTGTTATCTGAAAAGAGTAAACGAAAGTGAACTAAGAAGGGAAAACAGAGGGGGGTCCTCTGTTTACCTCTCCGACGCTCAACATTAGTATAATGTGTATGGAGTTTGTAGGATGACGAGGAGGGATCGACAAGAACGGGCGGAAACGGAGACTAAAGAGTCAACGTCGCTTCGACGCTCGGACCTCGGATCTTAGGGAACAATTCCGATCGGAAGTTGTTTCCGACTCAGCTTCCCGCGGAGGGTATGGCCGAGATAGAGAGAGAGTAAGAGAGAGAGAGTAGTTTTCTCTGGGGAAAACTGTTGTACCTTTTTGGTGGGAGTTGATGTGCTATAAATAGCACAAGGAGAGCCCTAGGGCATGCCAAGGCACCCTCTAGAAGTGTGGAAGGGAGGAGGACGTCCAGGCCAGCGCACAAGACGTCCGGGCCATTTGCTGGACGTCCACGCCATCCGGTGGACGCTCAGGGCACCCACTGGACGTCCAGGCCACCCGGTGGACGTCCAGGGCATCAAGTGGACGTCCAGGCCATCCGGAGGACACTCAGGGCACCAGGTACGTCCAGGGCACTCGCTGGACGTCCAGGCCGCCTGGAGGACGCCCAGGGCATCATGTTGACGTCCAGGGCACTCGCTGGACGTCCAGGCCACCCGGAGGATGCCCAGGGCATCAGATGGATGCCCAGGGCACTCGCTGGACGTCTAGGCCGCCTGGTGGACGTCTAGGCCACTCACTGGACATCCAGGCCGCTCGGAGGATGTCCAGGGCATCATGTGGACGTCCAGGGCACTCGGTGGACGTCCGGGCCGCTCGGTGAACGTCCAGGGCACTCGGTGGACGTCCAGGGCACATGCTGGACATCCAGGCCGCCTGGAGGACGTCCAGGGAATCTGGTGGACGTCCAAGCCATCCGAAGGACGGCCAGGGCACCAGGTGGACGTCCACGGCACTCGCTGGATGTCCAGGCCGCCCAGAGGACGCCCAGGGCATTAGATGGACGCCTAGGGCACTCACTGGACGTCCAGGCTGCTTGGTGGACGTCCAGGGCACCCGGTGGACGTCCAGGTCACTCGCTGGACGTCCAAGCCGTCTGGTGGACGCCCAGGTCATCTGGTGGACGTCCAGGCCACTCGCTGGACTTCCAGGGCACCTGAGGGACGTCCAGGGCATTAGGTGGACGCCCAGGCCACCCGGTGGACGTCTAGGTCGCTTGATGGACGTCCAGGGCACCCGATGGACGTCCGAGTCACTCGCCAGACGCGCGGGCATTAGGTGGACGCCCAGGGCACTCGCTGGACGTCCAGGCCGCTTGGTCGACGTCCAGGGCACCCGGTGGACGTCTAGGTCACTCGCTGGACGTCCAGGCCGTCTGGTGGACGCTCAAGCCACTCGAGGGACGTCCAGGGCATCAGGTGGATGCCCAGGCCACCCAGTGGACGCCCAGGCCACCCGGTGGACGCCCAGGCCACCCGGTGGACGTCTAGGTCGCTTGATGGACGTCCAGGGCATTAGGTGGATGCCCAGGCCACCCGGTGGACGTCTAGGTCGCTTAATGGACGTCCAGGGCACCCGATGGACGTCCGAGTCACTCGCCGGACGCGCGGGCCGCCTCGACGGGAAGTTCGGGGGAGGTTATCGACTGCCAAGTACTCCCCGGGGCGTCAGTCCCGGGCCGCCGCTATAAAATATTGTGTGCATGTCCGACGTCAGCCAGTTGTTATTCATATCGTCGGATAATATCGACAACATTAGCCCCCCGAGTTCGATATTGAGCGAGTGATCAATGAAGAACTCAGAGCCTTCTCCCCGCTGCCCATACGAAGGTCAGAGACATTTTCAGGCGGGCCGGGCCGACGGACCCGGACGCAGGCGCTCAAGGAGAGCACGCCGGTCAGGTAGTATATCCTTCGACGCTCCTTTACTTTTTATTATTTTCCCTTTTATTTTTTCCAATGAGTCTTCCGTCATCCCCCACTGGTGGGTCCCTGGATGACCTGGTTGAATCATTTTTCTCCATTCGCGAGGAAAACGACCCTCATTTTGTCGTTCCCGAATTCTTTCTCAACGGGAATCGAATCTTCCCTATCCCAATTTTATGACGACGAAACACTCATCGCCTAGATGGCCTCTGAGGAAGAAACCACCCGCGGGAGTGGAGAATCGGCGGCCAGAGCAGCAACGCCGGCCAGGCGCGGGTCGGGAGAGAGGTGCGACCGGCTGGAGGTCGCCGGGCGAGGCTTCGTGCGCGGGAATCCGGCCGAGGAACTCGAGGCGGCAGAGGCGCGCGCGTCGGAAGGGGCTGCCTTGGCAAAGGTGGGGGGACGCGCCACCGGGGTCCACGTCGTCGGGGAACTCTCCTCCCGATTCCAGGTAAGTCTTCTCCCTTTAGCCCCGACGGAGGACTCGAGCGTCGCCGCCGGCCTAGGAGGCGCGCTGTGTTTGCCGGCGAACGAGGGCGTACCCAAGCCCGCACGTTTGGGCGGGGGGAGCCCAGGTCCTCCGGCGACCGGGTCTCCGTCATCGTCGGAGGCTGTGAGAGCCGCGACGGCCGACCGAGCGGGGGCCCCCGTCGCACTGGTCGCTTCTTCACTTTCCCCCATCGCGCGAGGAAGGTTCTCACGTGGAACCCTAGGGCGTATTGGGCCCGACCCTGTGGGCCCAACTTGCGAGGACGGCCGGTCGGTCCCCCTCGTCTTGGGGGACGTTCGGGGCCTTGGGCCTGGTTCGCCGGACGGCCGGCCGGTCTCCCTTGCCTTGGGGGACGTTCGGGGCATAGGGCCAGACGGCCGGCCGGTCCCCCTTGCCTTGGGGGACGTCCGGGGCCTTGGGCCAGACGGCCGGCCGGTCCCCCTTGTCTTGGGGGAAGCCCGGTGCCTTGGGCCGGACGGCCGACCGGTCCCCCTTGCCTCGGGGGACGTCCGGGGCCTTGGGCCTTGGTCGCCGGACGGCTGGCCGGTCTCCTTTGCCTTGGGGGACGTCCGGTGCAACGCTAAGGGGCGTGAGGACGTCCGGGGAGCTGACCCGAGGCCGGAGGACGTCCAGGCCATCGTCTTGAGGCTGGAGCACGCCCGAGGCGCCGTGTTGGAGTCGGAGAATATTCGGACCCCCAGTTTGCACCCGACGGATGCTCGGGAACGAGTCCCGCTCTTGACGGCGCTTGAAGAGGGGGAGAGGACGAGCGCCTTCCCGGTCTCGGGTTCGCAAATTCTGGGGTCATTCGTGTGCGAGGGGATCGACATCCCGATACTCCCGTCGCTGGCGACGTTTTGAGCGCTCCGCGGCACTTACGGCATTCCCGCGACTATCAATGTGCTGCGTCCCCTCGCGACCGACCGACCAACTCGGCCTCGAGAGGGGTTCGCTGCTGTTCATTTGGCTAGCTTCCGAGGCGGGCTTCGACTATCGTTCCAGCCGGTTATACAAGATATTCTCTCCCAATTGGAGGTGCATGCGCTCCAAATGTCGCCCTCCTTTTATCGAGCAGTTGCCGCCTGTCACATGATGTACTTTTGCAAAAAGAGGCGAGCCGTGACGGCCGACGAGATCTTTGTGTTCCTCACCATAGCCGAGGTTCCCGCATGGATCGGGTCGTACAAGGCCTATCACCGAAAACAGCTGAGTGTAGTAACGAACAAAGAGACGAAGCTTCGATATAAGTGGGTGTGGGTCTCTGAATCCGCCTTTGGCATGGCGCCGCTTGACTTCGGCCCGTGCAAGATCCCCGAATCGGCGAAGGACCCCGATCTTACAGAGCTCGGGAAAGTGATTCGGAAATTCCCGGATGCTCGACGCCAGGCATCCATCTTCGAATCGCCGGATATGATGGCTACCACGGAGTGGTTCATCTCCACCGTCCCCCTGCTTCCCCAAGCGCGGGGGCGGGTGCGACGGGATCTCGACTCGGGTTCCGATGAAGATGTCCCTCGCGGTATGGGTTATGTGCCCCTTGGTGTCGGTTTTAAGGTTTTCTAATCGTGCACCTTCTTCGTTTCTGGTGCTTTGCCCGGAGGGGGCTCCCGCGGAGCCGCGAGTACTTAGGATTCCCTACTGAATGTGCCCGAGATCGTGGAGGCAAGGAGCCCAGGGAGACGGGTGCCGACCCGCGCTGCCCCGACGACCCATGCCGGAGGAGGTGACGGCCCGCCACGGAAGCGCCCTGCCGCCTCGTCCGCTAGCGAGGCACCTTCCATTTCTCGACGTCCGACAGGTCCGCCGGCGAGTCCGCCGGCTAGCAGCATCCCGCTTTGGCTCGCAGAGGTGACTTCATTAAGGGACCAAGGTTCGCGAGGGCTCGCAGATTCTTCCCCGAAATGCTTCAAAGAGCTTGTCGTGGTTAGCGACACGGAATTCTTCCGATAGGGTACTCGCGATGCCCGAAAGGTTTGTTTCCCCTTTTCCTTCTCGATTTACACTTTTGGTTGACCTTATTGCCCGTCTTGCAGATGTTAGCGCGCCAAGAGCGCGCAAAGCAGATGATGGAGGAAATGGCGCGCCGAGAGCGGATCTTGAAGGAGGTCAGCGATCGGAAGGACCGCCAACAAGCCGAGGCCCTAGCCGAGGCCGCCGCCGGCCGAAAAGCCGTCGAAGCTAAACTGCAGGAAGAGCGCGCGGCGCGAGAGCAAGTTGAGCAATCTGCCTGCGGATTCTTAGCGGAGAGGAAGAAACTCGAAGGCGTCGTGGCCTTTCGAGAGGCTGAGCTAGCCGCGAGCGAGACGGCTTGTGCGAAGGTCGCTCAAGAGAATGAGTCCCTGCGACGGGAAATGCAGGCCATTATCGACGACTCTGAGCGTGCCAGGGCCCGATCGGACGAGGACTGGGAGGTAGCCTCGGAGGAGGCTCGATATGCTGCCGTCGTGCGCGTCCGAGATGCGAGGATTGCCGAGAATCGGTCGCGTGAGGTGACATTTGCCTTTTTCGACGGGTTGTTCCCGCCTCTAGGGGGTGATGCAGAGTTTGGCGATCCGATGGATACTCGGCCCGACGAGACCACACGCTCATCGATGGGTAACTCGCCCTCGCATCTGGTATCGCTCCGCTCTGCTGACGAAGAGCAAGTCGATTTTGGCTTCGAGTGAACACCTGGGGCGCGACTCTTTCATTTTTCTACTTTCTACGCCATTGTTTAGCGTTTCGAACTTCGATTTCGTTTTGCAGACTCTTTTCGGATATTTTCCTTTATCGAAAGTTCTTTTCTTTTATGTTTGCATGGTCGCTTTATTTGACTTTCGTTTTGTTAACGGCTACGGATTCAGATCCGGTGTCCCGGAGATAACCGGCATTATTGATGGCGACCGTGGTTTTTTGTCGTCACCAACGACTTGTCGGATATGCCAGGCCGCTCGGCGGACATCCGAGCTCCGAGTTGGACAACCCGGGCACTCGCTGGATGTCCAGGCCGCTTGGTGGACGTCCAGGGCACTCGCTGGACGTCCAGGCCTCTTGGTGGACGTCCAGGGCATTGCTGGACGTCCAGGGTACCTGGTGGACGTCCAGGCCGCTCTCAGGACGTCCAGGCCGCTCCGTGGACATCCAGGCCGCTCGCTGGACGTCCAGGCCGCCTGGAGGACGCCCAGGGCATCAGGTGGACGCCCAGGGCGCTCTCAGGACGTCCAGGCCGCTCGCTGGACGTCTAGGCCGCCTGGAGGACGCTCAGGGCATCAGGTGGACGTCCAGGGCGCTCTCAGGATGTCCAGGCTACCCTCAGGACGTCCAGGCCTCTTGGTGGACATCCAGGGCACTCGCCGAATGTCTGGGCCACTCGCCGGACGTCTAGGCCGCCAGGTGGACGTCCGGGCCTCTTGGTGGACGTCCATGCCATTTGGTGGACGTCCAGGGCACTTGGTGGACGTCCAGGCCGCTCTCAGGACGTCCAGGCCTCTTGGTGGACGTCCAGGCACTCGCCGGATGTCCGGAGCACTCACTGGACGTCCAGGCCGCCTGGTGGACGTCCAGGCCACTTTCTTGACGTCCAGGCCGTCTGGTGGACGCCCAGGTCGTCTGGTGGACGCCCAGGTCATCCCGAGATAGGACCCGGGGTTGTAATCGATGACTTGGCGCCTCTAGGGGCGCTGGTCTCGGGTTTATGGTGCGAATTTGTCTGTCTACTCGTCCGATTTTTCAAGACCAACAATACCGTGATATCTGCACCTTATTTTATGGCGGCGTATGGGCTCGCTTTCCTCGGCGCGGGCGCTTTTTGCTGCGATCGCGAGAGGAATGCTTTGTCCGTGAGCCTTCATCGATGGTCTGCCGGCTTGCGAATCTGCTCTACTGATATTGGGGGATCCTGGGATCTGGCGCGATTGATGACCCGCTGGCCTGCAGCCCGCCTCATCGTGCGCATTCATCGAATAGGTATCCATGCTCCGCCTTAGGATTGGGTTCAACTTTTACCTAGCCGGTACTTGTTGATTTTTCCTCAGATCCATGGGCGTCCAGATGCAAGGTTGCTGCCTTGTTACTGACTTTGGTGGATTTCTCCGACCGCGGGGCTATCGCCTCACGATTTTGTTTGTGATTGGTTCTTTCGGATTCGGGCTCGTTCTGGCGTCAAATTTTTTGATGTTGTGACCGAGCCGCCCTAGCCCCCCAAGTTTCATGAAATTTTGGATGTGTACAAATTTTTTGAAACTTTTTATTTTACAGAACCATACATGATGACACGAATAGGCTTTTTTATTCGATGTTTAAAAGAGTATACATGGAATTTAGACATCTATTGTGTTTACATGGAATGTAACTGGGCGCGAAGTTGCTGCCTTTATTGATAATACTGTCTCAGGTGTTCGGTGTTCCACGGGTTTGCGAATATAAGGCCGTCCAAACTTTCGAGCTCGTAGGTGCCGTTGTGGACGGCTTTTCGGACCCGATAAGGGCCTTCCCATGCCGGGCCCAGGACGCCGGCCCCAGGACGCCGGCCCCTTGAACTTTGGTGTTGGGGAACACCCTTCTTAGCACAAGGCTCCCATTTGCGAAACTCTGCAATTTGACTTTTGAGTTGTAGTATCGCTCGACCTTCCTTTTCTGGGCGGCGAGACGGGTAAGTGCGTCGGACCTTTTTTCGTCGATTAGGTCGAGCTCTGCCCGCATCGCCTTTTCGTTTTCTTCTTCGTAGAAGGTCTCGATGCGAAACGTGGGGAGTATGGTCTCTATCGGAACCACCGCTTCAGCCCCGAAGGTCAGGGCGAAAGGGATTTCTCCCGTCGCATTCCGGGCCGTGGTACGATAAGCCCATAACACAAACGGTAGTTCATCCGCCCAAGCACCCCTTCGGGATTCCAATTTTTTCTTCAGGTTCTCCATTATCGTGCGGTTGACCGCCTCCACTTGGCCGTTAGCTTGCGGGTGCCTTGGGGAAGAATATGTCTTACTTATCCCAAGTTGCTCGCAAATCTCGCGCAGACGGGCATTATCGAATTGCCAGACGTTGTCCGTCACGATGGATTCTGGAATCCCATGGCGGCATATGATGCTCTTCGAAATGAAGTTCGTTGTGTTTGCCTCAGTGATTTTTTCCAAGGGCTCCGCTTCGACCCACTTCGTGAAGTAATCGATTGCGACTATTGCATATCGGAACTGTCTCGGGGGCATGGGGAGCTCTCCTATTAGGTCGATTCCTCATTTGGCAAATGGTCGGGGAACGATGACAGAGCAGAGCGGGGCTGGAGGCTGCCTAGGCACGTGGGCGAACCTTTGGCATTTGTCACACTGGCGGGCCCAGTCGTGCGCATCCTTTTTCAAGGTTGGCCAGAAGTAACCCAGCCGCAAGAGCTTCAAGGCCATTGACTATCCAACGGCATGGTTACCGCACAATCCCTCGTGCACCTCGCTCATTGCCCGCCTTGCCTCGCTTTCGCTGAGGCAGCGTAGGAGTGGCATCGAAAAACCGCGTTTGTACAACACGTTCCCACGCATAGTGTATTTCGATGCCAAGCCTTTTAGCTTACGGGTGATCTCACGGTTTTCGGGCACTCTTCCGCTCGTGAGGTATTCCGTCAAGGGAGTCATCCACGACGGGGTCGGAGAGTCGCTGACAGTCCCTATGTCGCCTCTGGAGACGTAGGGGCGAGCCAGGATTTCGATCGGAATATTCCCATCTTCCCCCTCGTCGATCAGTGAGGCGAGGCGCGCTAGAGCGTCAGCCTCGGTGTTTTCTTCTCGAGGGATTTGCACGACTTCGAACCGAGCTATCGCTTCTAGGTTCTTGAGGGTTTAGCCAGATATGCAACCATATTCGGCTCTTTGACGATGTACTCACCCTTCGCTTGATTCACAATCAACTGCGAGTCGCAGAAGATGCGTATGTCTTCGACCCCGAGTCGGTGAGCAAGCTCCAAACCGACTATCAAGGCCTCATATTTGGCCTCATTGTTAGAGGCGTTGAATTCGAAACGGAGGGTGTATTTCAATTTTTCCCCGTCGGGGTTAGTTAAAACCACTCCGGCGCCAGCCCCCCGAGCATTGGATGCGCCGTCGACGTGTAGGGACCAGGTTGGGCTTGTCGGCCCGACGTTCTTTTTCTTTGAAGGAGGCGGAACTTTGCCCGGTTCGGCCTCGACTTCTCCTGGTGTAAATTCCGCTATGAAGTCGGCCAGAGCTTGTCCCTTGATGGCCGTCCGTGGCTGGAATTTCAGTCCGTACTCGCTTAGTTCTTGCGACCAGATTTCCATCCTCGTCAAGGAGCCACGTTGCAGGGCCTTCTCAATGGGATGCCCGGTGCGTACGATCACTTGGTGAGCCTGGAAATATGGGCGCTACTTTCGCGCGCTCATTACCAGGGCCAGTGCCAGCTTTTCGATCTCCGGGTACCGGGTTTCGGCGTCCAGGAGAGATTTGCTGACATAATAGACGGGTCGCTGACATTGGTCCTCTTCGCGTATGAGGACCGCGCTCGTGGATTTTTCCGACATTGCGAGGTATAGCAAGAAGGCCTCGTGGTCGACGGGTTTTGCCAAGAGCGGGGGAGCAGCGAGGTATGACTTCATCTCACGAAATGCCCTCTCGCACTCTGGGGTCCATTCAAATCCGTCTTTTTTCTTCAAGGATTGAAAGAAAGGGTGGCATCTATCGGTAGCCTTGGAGACGAATCTGGCCAAAGCCGCGATTCGACCAGCCAGGCTTTGTACCTCCTTGGGCTTCCGAGGGGATCTCATCTCGAGGATGGCCGTGATCTTCTCGGGGTTGGCTTCGATCCCCCTCTTGCTTACCATGTAACCAAGGAACTTTCCTGAATCAACACCGAATGCGCATTTGTTGGGATTCAGCTTCATCCCGTACTTGCGAAGGATCGCGAACATGGTTCGGAGGTCACGGATATGGTCGGGGGCCAGTCGACTCTTTACCAACATATCGTCCACGTAGACCTCCATAGTTTTGCCGATTTGGTTGGCGAACATTCGATTGACCAACCGTTGATCGGTGGCGCCGGCGTTTTTCAGGCCAAACGACATCACCTTATAACAATACAGGCCTTTGTTTGTTACGAATGTCGTTTTTATTTGGTCATCTTCGTGCATCCGGATTTGGTTATAGCCTAAATAGGCGTCCATGAAGCTGAGAAGCTCGTGACCCGCTTTCGCGTCCACAAGTTGCTCTATCCGGGGAAGGGGGAAGCTATCCTTAGGGCAGGCTTTGTTAAGATCCTTGTAGTCTATACAAATGTGCCACTTCCCATTGGGCTTTTTCACCATTACAACATTTGACACCCACTTGGGGTGTTCCGCCTCTGTTATGAAACTGGCGGCAAGGAGTTTTTCAACTTCCTCTCCTATGGCAAGATATCTCTCCCCACTAAATGCCCTTCTGGGCTGAACCCTTTCAGGTATGTTACGTTCATCGTTTAGGCGATGTACCATGATCTTTGGGTCAATGCCCGGCATGTCCGCGTGTGTCCATGCAAAGACGTCTTTATGTTCCCTGAGGAAGGAAGCCATCGATTCCTGCGTTTCGGCGGAGAGTTGTGCGCCGATTTTGACCACTTGGTCCGGTTTGGCGGGATCCAAGACAATCGTGACGAGGTCGTCGGGAGTTTCCATGCGCCGACGCTCGATCTCGTCGCGTTGGTCCAACTCACCAAAAGTTCCTCCCTCCTCGGGTTTGCATGGGAGTTCGTCATTAAGTTGATATGTCGTATAGACCTCCCGTTTCTCTTCAGGCTTTGTGATCTTATTGCTGGCGGCGTGCACGTGACATGATCGCGCCATGGCCTGATCTCCCATTACACATGCGATCCCCCGCTCGGTTGGAAATTTCATCATGAGATGATAGATTGATGTGATGGCCTTGAGACCTACCAGGGTGGGTCGGCTGATTATCATGTTATAAGCCGTCGGTTTGTCGAAGATTAGAAACGTCACGATCCGAGTCACCTTTGCGCTACCTCGGGTTCCAAAGGTGATAGGAAGGTCTATCGATCCTTCCGTCCATACCTTTTCCCCGGAAAAGCCATAGAGCGGGGTTCGCATCGGGGAGAGCTTCACTCTATCAAGCTTCATCTGCTCGAGTGCCGACTTTAACACTATGTCCACCGCGCTGCCATTATCAACCAAGATCCGTCGAACCTTGTTGTTGGCCACAGTCGCTGATATAACGAGAGCGTCGTTATGCGGGTGGAGGATTCGCCTGGCCTCCTCTTCAGTGAAACGAATATCCTCGAAGGGGGTAGGCGGGGGAGCAACATAAGTGAGGTTAATGTCGTTCTTAACCCTCTCATTAGTCGTTGCTCTCAGATACTTCTTCTTTTGGTTGCTTGACCGCCACAGTCAAGTCCCCCAGTGATCGTTCTTACAACGTTCATCCCGGAGTGTTCGGGCTCGTCGCTGATGGTGGCGACTGCCGTAGCCTTTTCTTTGGCCGGGGCCCCGTTTTGGGTCGGCGGGCGATCTTCCGGGATTGTCACCCCGATGGCTCTCATGACAAACTCTTTGAGTCTGCCATCCTGAATCAGGGCCTCTATTTATCGCTTCAATTGGTAGCACTCGGAGGTCGCGTGTCCGTGATCCCGATGATACTCGCAGTACTTGCTCTTGTCCCATGTCGCAGGGCCTTTCCTCAAAGGTGCCGGGGACTCAAGCTTGTCTCGATGAAGAGCCAAGATCCGGGCCGGCGATGCATTGAGCAAGGTGAGAGCTTCTCCCCGGAACTGATCGGCAAATGGCTTCCTCGATCTCGGTGGGAGGTCACCGCCGATGGCGTGGTGGTTTCTCCCCCGCTTCCCTCGAGCGTTGGGGTGGTCATTTGGACGAGGACGGTTGCCGTGGCCCTCACCTTTCCGGCTATTGAGGTAATCCTCAACCCCCATGTGCGTCCTAGCGCACGCCATGAGCTCAGCCATGTCCCTTGGGGCTCTCCCCACAATCAATTGTAGAAAATCCCTGGGTTTAGTGCCTTCTGTGATGGCGACGATGGCGTCCCGATCATCGAAGTCCTCGACCTTATGGGACTCTTCGGTGAATCGGGCCAAATATTGACGCAAGATTTTGCCTGGTTTTTGCCTGATCGTCCAGAGGTGCATTTTGGACTTCTTTTGTGCCACCAATGTGGCGAATCGAGCGAGAAAAGACTCCCTAAGGGCACGGAACGTGACGATGCTCCCGGGCTTCAGGTTCCGAAACCATTCAAACCCTGTTCCAACCAGTGTCAGGCTGAATGCCTGGCAAAGTGTTGCATCCGACAGTCCCTGCATTGTCATCCAGGTCTCATAGTGCTGGATGTGGAAGTTAGGGTCGGAGCGCCCGTCGTAAAGAGGCACGGTGGGGAGTTTGAACCCTCCCCCGGGAGGTTGCGCAAGAATTACTGCCGTGAAAGGTGAGTAAGACCCCTCCAAATCGTTATATGGCCTAGAGCCTCCGGAACCTGCCTCTCGCAACTCGATGATCTGATTTTGGAGTCCCTGAATCATTGTGATCATTTCGAGTCCGTTTGCAGTTCCTACGACTGGCCCCACTGGCGTGGGAACTTACCGTTCATTGGACCCTTGGTCCAAGGCGTTCGGAGGAGGATTTCCGAGGGTGGTAGCCCCGGCGGTCGCCCGTCGGGCAGCCAGCTTCCTCCTCAAGTACTCCTCTCGGGGATCCCGCCGCGAATTAAGGCGGGTCCTCAAGTCTACCTCGGCAGAGTGCGAGGGCCTAAGCGGCGGTGGGCGATCTTCGCAGCGGGTTCCGCGACTATCTACGCCGAGGTTCCTCCGTCGAGAGGATGCCCGGCGTGCTTGTCGAGAATGCCCGCTCTGCGAAGTGCCTCACGCCGCCCGCGGCCGGGGGTTACTCGAACCTTCCCATCGCGAAGTCTCCCGTTGCTGCTCCACTGGCGAGACTAATGGAGCATCGCTCGCATTTTCCGATGGCGAGCGGGTGAATGTCTGGCTTGTGCTAGTCTCCGGGACAATGCCATGCACGACATCATTTTCATCCCGAGTCGAACTGCCTCCCTCCTCGTATCCGAGGAGGTTCATGAGTAGGCCTCTATCCACCCCCGGTCGAGCCAACAACAACGTCAAGCGACGGTTGGTTTCGTCTCTCAGGCCTTCCTCGTTCTCACGAGGGGCGGGGATTTCGTCTCCCAAACCCCTTGTCCCAGGTCGCTGCCTGGTTCCTCGGTGGGGGATTCGCCAAAACTCATATCGTGAGCTAGCAGCTCGAACGAAGGGATTACTCGATCGGGCAGCCGCGGAGGCCGCCGGAACGTCACTCATTTTATGTGAGTGGATAAAGAAAAGAGATGTAATAGAGAGATGTGGATTGGATGGATTGGATGAGTTTCAAGGTTTTAAAACACAACCCCCTCCTTCTAGCGCCAAAATGTTGTCGCTGAAATTTGGACAACGTTCAGAGACCTAAGTGGTCAGATCCCCGCTCGGGGCGAGTGACCCTCGCTTCGGCCTTAGCGTGTCAGATCCGGTGTCCCGGATCGTCTCTTAGCTGTCGTGTGGTCTTCAAGTCCTTCTGTTATCTGAAAAGAGTAAACAGACGTGAACTAAGAAGGGAAAACAGAGGGGGGTCCTCTGTTTACCTCACCGACGCTCAACATTAGTATAATGTGGGTGGAGTTTGTAGGATGACGAGGAGGGATCGACAAGATCGGGCGAAAACAGAGACTAAGGAGTATACGTCGCTTTGAAGCTCGGACCTCGGATCTTAGGGAACAATTCCGATCGGAAGTTGTTCCGACTCAGCTTCCCACGGAGGGTATGGCCGAGATAGAGAGAGAGTAAGAGAGAGAGAGAGAGTAGTTTTCTCTGGGGAAAACTGGTGTACCTTTGTTGTGGGAGTTGATGTGCTATAAATAGCACAAGGAGAGCCCTAGGGCTGGCCAAGGCACCCCCTAGGCGTGTGGAAGGGAGGAGGACGTCCAGGCTAGCCCACAGGACGTTCGGGCTATTTGCTAGACGTCCCGGCCATCCGGTGGACGCTCAGGGCACCCGCTGGACGTCCAGGCCACCTGGTGGACGTCCAGGGCATCAAGTGGACGTCCAGGGCACTCGCTGGACGTCCAGGCCATCCGAAGGACGCCCAGGGCACCAGGTGGACGTCCAGGCCGCCTGGAGGACGCCCAGGGCATCAAGTGGACGTCCAGGGCACTTGCTGGACGTCCAGGCCATCTGGTGGACGCTCAGGGCACCAGATGGATGCCCAGGGCACTCGGTGGACGTCCAGGCCGCCTGGTGGACGTCCATGCCACTCGCTGGATGTCCAGGCCGCCCGGAGGACGTCTAGGGCATCAGGTGGACGTCCAGAGCACTCGCTGGACGTCTGGGCCGCTCGGTGAACGTCCAGGGCATTCGGTGGACGTCCAGGGCACATGCTGGACGTCCAGGCCGCCTGGAGGACGTCCAGGGCATCAGGTGGACGTCCTTGGCACTCGCTGGACATCCAGGCCATCCGGAGGACGCCCAGAGCACCTGGTGGACGTATAGGGCACTCGCTGGACGTCCAGGCCGCTTGGTGGACGTCCAGGTCACTCGCTGGACGTCCAGGCCGTCTGGTGGACGCTCAAGCCACTCGAGGGACGTCCAGGGCATCAGGTGGACGCCCAGGGCACCCGGTGGACGTCTAGGTCGCTTGATGGAGGTCCAGGGCACCCGGTGGATGTCCGGGTCACTCGCCGGACGCGCGGGCCGCCTCGACAGGAAGTTAGGGGGAGGTCATCGACCGCCAAGTACCCCCCGAGGCGTCAGTTCTGGGCCGCCGCAGTCCTGGGCCGCCGCTATAAAATATTTTGTGCATGTCCGACGTCAGCCAGTTGTTATTCATATCGTCGGATAATATCGAAAACATATGCTAAATTGTGCACTAGACTGGATATATGTTTCGCCGTTGGCGTAGTTAGCCGTTTCCAATCAAATCCTAGACCCGAGCACTGGGTTATTATTAAGCATGTTCTTAAGTATCTTCGGAGAACTGGGAACTTGATGCTTACATATTCGGGTACTGACCTGACTATGACGGGGTATACCGATTCCAAGTTTCAGGTGGATAAGGATTCCAGGAAATCCACTTCAGGATCTGTGTTCATCCTGAATGGTGGATCTGTAGTTTGGAGGAGTATCAAGCAATCTTGCATTGCTGACTCCACCATGGAAGCAGAATATGTGGCTGCTTGTGAAGCATCCAAAGAGGCTATATGGCTTAGAAAATTCCTTAAGTATTGGAAGTTGTTCCGAAGTTCAACGAGCCCATGAAACTTTATTGTGATAAAAGTTGGGCTGTTGCTAACTCAAAGGAACCTAGAAGCCATAAGTGCTCTAAGCATATTGAGAGGAAATACCATTTGAATAGAGAGATTGTGCAGCGCGAAGACGTGGAGGTGAAGAAAATCTCAACGGTTGAGAAACCTGCAAATCCTTTCACCAAGGCCGTATCCAACAAGGTCTTCGACCAACATCGAGACGGATTAGGCATGAAGGACTACTCTCATCTTCATCAAGTCAAGTTGGAGTTTGTTGGTAGAGATGCCCACAAGAAGATTGTTTAATTACATACTGATGTAATATATAAATCTTTATAAAGTTCTTATTGTAATTTGCTGATTAAATTAATAAAAGTTAAAGGTTCATTCATACCCTTTTAGTTTGATTGAAGATTTATGATATTCAATAGTCTTATAGTCCTTAATCAAACCTAACATGTATGAAGAGACAAATGTAGATTTGCGTGAACAAAATCTTCATGGTTTGACTAAACGATATATTCACAATCTAAAGATCAACGGACCATTTATCCCAGTATGATTGTTGGAAGAATATATGATGTCTCGTTACGAGGCATAGAGAGTTAGGAACTCTATAGTTCTTCTAGTGTATCTTTCGAAATTACTGAATTGACCAGTGCACCTTTAGGGACAATAGAAGAACAAACCATTTAACATCTTCTATCTCAAGGTCACTATGTATGAATTGCATCATGCTTACCAAAATTCTGAAATGAGACATGTCATTTCATAGGATTAATACTCTCATTTGAGAAAGTAAAATTCTAGGTCCATTACGTGATCTAGACAAGGCCTATTGGTGAGATATTAAGTTATGAAGATGTCATGAACCAAATTTGTGAAGTTCTCATAGATATGGAATTCATGTATAAGATTGATGAGATGCAATATATATCACCTCATGATTTATTACTTGGATTGTGAATAAATGAACTGTGCAGTATCCAAAATTAAGTAGCGACTTTATTTGGATGAAACAATGTGACTTGTTAGCTCCTCGTCAATACATTGTTTCTAACTTATTCACAAGTAACAAAGGAGTTGAGGAAACAACAACTAAAAAAGGTAAAATGGTAATTTTATAAATCCCAACTAGTTGATGATATTCATGAAGGGTAAACATTGAGAACGTTCAATGGATCCGCTTAATATAATTAAGTTGAACTTGAGTAGAAAATTAATTTATTTGAACCGAGAGATTCTCAGTGTCGACTCTTTAGTGGAGTCAGTCGACATTAAGCTAATACTAGGAAAAGGTTTGAGAACTTTTGAGTCCGAGTATAGAAGCTCAAGCTTTGTCCATTTGAATCCATAAGGTCACTATTACAGGTCATTAGAGTAGGATTGTTAAACTGGAAGCTAAGACAAAATAAGTTCAAATGTTGAACTAGATTTTTTCTCGGAAAATGTCTAAAGGGTATTTTTTTCCACTTGGACATAAAATGATGTGAATGTCAAAATAAGATTTTGAATATTTTCATATGATGAAAATATAATTATTTTCTAAAGCCGAAAAGTCGTTTAAGACATTATGAAATTAATTTCGTTATTTGTATAATTATAATTCTACAATGGGTATTTTAAGAATTGTCTTAAAAGAAATAAGGAAGCATCTAGATGCTCCCCCCTATGTAGAATCTCGGCGAACATGCATCAAGAGGAGAGTTTTATTTCCGTTTAATTATAAGGATAATTACCCAAAAGGAAAAGGGAAATGAATTTCCTTGAGAAGGAAATAAATAAGCTAAGTGAGGAAACAATTTTCCTCCTTGCTTGAGGTGTATGGTCGGCCATCCTAATAGAGAAGGGGAAGGGAAAATCAAATATTGTGTCACGAATACATTATTCTTTCATGAATGAATAATTGACCTTTATAGATTTTTCCTTCTCCTATAAATAGAGCCTCACATAGAGATGTGAAAGGTTAAGCTTCATTTCTTGCTCTTTCTTAGTTTTTGGCCGACCCTCTCTCTCTCTCTCTAGAAAATATTTCTTTTATTTTGACACCTAAGTCCTCATTAGACTTAGGCTAAATTATCTCTTTAGCTCATTGACTTGTTCTTGAGTTATTGTGTATAATTGTGCCCATACACAAATCCTTCTAAACCTCTATAGACTCTTGTAATAAAGACGTTAAGTTCTCGAGTTTACGTTTAGGCTTGAAGGAACTGAGCTAGAAGAAAAGATCAACCTTTCTCAAGATCCATTAAAGATCAAGCTACAAGAAAGGTTAGTATTCAAGTAATTAAATAATGTTTTTAATTTATAACATGTATATGTACTTTATCTAGGTTAGCAAAAATTGTTTTACTAGTAAAAGAAATTTTTATATTCCACCATTAATATGATTAATGATAAATTTTTATTAACCCTAGACCTATTCCAATACGTTTATCATCTTATAAACGCATGGCTCATCTATTGATTGATCAAATCTGTAGCCTTTTACAGTCTCGTCGAATATGATATTCCATGATCTAGATGATTGCTTCAGTCCATAAATAGACTTCAGGAAGTCACAAACTTTGCCCTGTTTGCCTTTCTCCAAGAACCCGTCTAGTTGAGCCATATAAACTCGTCAAGACTTCCATTGAGAATGCACTCTTGACATCCATCTGCCAGATTTAATAATCTAGGGCAGCAGCAATGGGTAAAAGAGTACAGATGGACTTCAACATCGCAACTGGCAAGAAGGTATCCTCATAGTCGATACCTTCCTTTTAAGTAAACCCCTTCACCACAAGTCGTGCCTTAAATGTCTCAAGATTTGCATCCGGTCCTTTTTTCTTCCTGTAGATTTATTTACACCCAACAGGCTTGATGCCTTCGGGTAGATCTACAAGCTTCCAGACCTGGTTAACATACATCGAATGCTTTTCAACGTTCAAGGATTCTTTCCATAGGTTTGCGTTGGAACCCTGCATCGCTCGGGAAAATGATACTTGATCATCTTCCTCCTTGTATGCGACAACTTTGAAAGTCTCTCTGATACCCATGTATCCTTTAGGTTGTCGTACAATCCTGTTACTGCGACGAATCACGGGAGGCTCTTGTTCCAAATGACTAGCCAACTTGCTAGTCTTTTGTACTCGTCCATCTCTCATAGGGAGTACCAGGGACGTGGTGTAAACTAGATTTTGTACCAGTCCATCTCTCATAGGTAGTACCAGGGACCGTCTTCGACAGAACCTGGTTCAGATATCCCCATAACGAATAAGGAAGGATGAGTAACTCATCACTGACCACACCATATCTAGTAGAGTTTGATTATTTCTCTCTGATACACCATTTTGTAGTGGAGTGCTAGGTGCTGTAAGGTGAGAATGAATGTCTTCTTCTCTAAGAAAGTCTTCGAACTCTCCAGACAAGTACTCAACCCATCGATCTGATTGAAGGGTTTTGGTCTTAATCTAATCCGTGCATTAAAGGCGTCCTTGTCCTCTTAGCTCGAGTCAATACTCGAAGCTTCAGGACACGGGGTTGTGAGAACGTACTTGTACTTTTTCACAGTCAATACGATGTAGGTCCATGTGGTCTCAATGATAGACTTTCAGACGAGATTTATTGAACCAGAACAATTTGATTATCTCATTGAATGTAAATTATGATTTGCACTACGAGAATGATTTTCTCAAGTAATTGAATAAATAATAAGTTATTTATTATTACATTTATTTAATGAATCATATTATGTTATTATATGAATAATAATATATTTTGATGATTCAAATAAATAACAGATGAAAATAAATATTTTCTCGTTCCGCACTACTTTGCAGTATGAAAATAATTATAAAAATTTGATGAATTGGCCGTGACTGACAAACCTATTTTTGAAAAGTCCAATTTTTGGTAAAACTTTTGTAAATAGCCTTTTTGATGACGTGTATATATGTATTATTACCTTAAAGCCCTTTTTAATTTACCGATTTAATTGTTTTCGAATACTAATTTTGAGTTTTAAATATTTTTTTCCTTTTGAATTTTGAAATAGTTTCCGTGTTTAGATTATCGGTTGTTAAGTATTGAAATTATTTCCATAAGACATGTACCTATCGGGCTTTTCTTTAAGAAAGTCATAGAATCTTCAAACAAGTACTCACCACATCGATCAAATCGAAGTGTTTTGATCTATTTGCCAGTTTGCTTTTCCACTAAAGCCCAAAAAACCTTAAATATGTTAAAGGTTTCAGATTTGTGTTTGAGAAAATAGAAAAATTCATATCTTAAGTAATCATCGGTAAAAGTAACAAAGTATTTGTATCCTCCCCGTGCCTGAATTCTGAGTGGACCACATACATCAAAATGTATTAGTTCTAGCAGCTCAGTGGCTCTTTGAAAGGTCGTTTGGTCATTTTTCATTCTATACAAGATTCACAAGTTGCCAGTGAGCCTATTGCAAAGGCTTTGAGTGGACCATCCCTCACAAGTCTCTTAATCCTATCTAGACTATATGACCAAGTCTTAAGTGCCAGCAATGTGTTGATTTTATTAGATCGGAATCATTAGGTTTGATCCTCTTTGGTTCCCTAACTAGATCATTATCTAATGGCAAAGGTTGGGTAGGATAAATATAGTATAAAAAATTCTTCATACAAGCATCGGTGACAAATGAATTCGAAAAAGTAATGCGAATTCCATTATCAATAAACTTTAAATAATAATTCTACTCAACAATTTGAGCTAAAGATATTAAGTTTTTCCAAAAGGAAGGAACAAAATATACATTTATTCAAATTTAAAGTTCTGTCTTCGAAAGACAATTTCACAGATCCCACAGCCTTGCAGACACCAAGCTCTCATCACCCCACTTGAAGCATAAGTTGCCATCTTCTAAACTTTTGCTTTTCCTGAACCCATTCAAAGAACAAAAAATATGGTTAGTAACATCGGAGTCAATAATCCACGATGATACATTATCAGCTACTAAATAAGCTTCGGCAATAAGTACAATACATTTTCCTTTAGACTTGAGGTAGGTAGGACAGTTCCTACGTCAGTTTCTGGGCTCATTGCAATGATGACAGTTGTCCTTAGACTTGTTAACCTTGGTAGCCCGCGGCACCTTCTTCTTCTGAACCTTAATAGGGTTCTTCTTTTCGGCTCTATGATATATCTTCTCAGATCCAGAGGTGGAGGCTTTTTGCTTATTAGCATGAGCCTCTCCGTTAGCCCTATTTTTCTTTAAGAGTCCCTCAACAGTGTGAAGCTCCTTCATTAGCTAGGTAACAGTGTACCCTAGCTTCTTCATGGAGTAATTCAGCTTGAAAGTATCAAAATATTCAGGGAGAGTTTCCAAGATCATATCTATTTTGGTATCTCCATCAATCTCTGATCCAAGGATTTCCATCTCGTTTAGATAACTTATGATTATCTCATATGTTCTCTAATGAGAGTCCCTACTTTCCTACGACAATTCATAAACTGTCGTACCGCTTGTTGCCTAGCCTGACGCCCTTGCCCTCCAAACATCTCATGGAGATTGCAGAGAATTTCATAGGCTGACCCAATATCACGATGTTGTTGTTGCAACACATTGTTCATCGATGCCAAAATATAGCATCTCGCAATCTCATCAGATCTGAGCCAGGCTGCAAGGGCGTCCTTGTCCGCTTGAGTCGAATCATCATTCGTTTCAGGAGGACATGGGGTGGTAAGTACCCATTTGTGCTTGTCCACGATAAGGACGATGTCTAGGTTACCTTTCTAATTTACGTAGTTTTCCGTTCTCGTTTATTCGAGGAAAGGATTATTGAGAAAGTTTTTAGAGACGTTTTGCTGATTTTTGAAACAATTTACGATTAGTGTTTTGTTTAAGATTTTAAGTTTAATACTAATATAAATCCAAAGGTGTTATAAACAAAAATGAAAATTTACTCCTTCGAGTGAAGGTCGCAAAGAGTCGCCTTTCATAAGTAAATGACACATCATTAATGCATAGCCATGATGTCAATACATCAATGCTTTGACTAGCCACCTTATAAAGAAGTTTTATCACTCAAATCTTTTTGCAGGGCCTCGAGGGAGGATTACTAGATATTGAGTCTAAGTGTGTAACCAACCATTTAGTTCAACAAGATCTACTTTGATAACAATCCGCCGAGGGGAGGCCTTATCTCATCGTATCACTTTTGAACGTAGCTCTACAAGCAATGTTAAGGGCAATGCGTTTTTGAGTAGTCTCAGTATAGAGAGGGTCACGAGGGTGACTCTTAGTCTGGCGACATATGCACTTAACATTAGTGTTGGGGATCGTGTGACATTTTATCTCATTCCACTTAGTTGACATTTTATTTCAATTGTGTGTTATATTAAGATGTTAATAATTTACCCAAAATAAAATATTCAATAACTAATTTAAACTAGAAGTGCAAAAAAAAACTAGTTTAAACTATGTACACAAATTTTCAAACTTGTCAAAAAATTGATATCGAGTATGCTAAACATAAAATAATTAAAAACCGTTTTTAATGTATTTATATAGCATATTTAATTTTAGAGGTCATACCCAAAAAATAAAATTGTGTAAGATCTATTCTTTGAAAAAATCATCAAGTTTATTTTGAAAACAATTTTCTTATAAGTATTTTAAATAACATGTACATGATTATACTTTGACCATAGCTCTGATACCATTTGTTGGAATAGGTTTTGGGTTAAGAAAAATTATCATTAATAATATTAATGGCTGAATATTAAATTTCTTTACAAGTAAAACAATTTTACTAACTTAGGCAAAGTGCATGAACATGTATCAATTAAAAACATTATTTAAAGTGCACGAATACTAAACTTTCTTGTACCTTTAATTTAGAGGAGTCTTGAGAAAGGTTGATCTTCTCTTACTCGTTACTTTGACACCTAGACGTGAGGTCGAGAAACCTAAGGTTTCTATTATATGAGTCTTTAGAGGTTTAGAAGGATTTGTGTGTGGGCATAATTAAACACAATAACTCCAGAAAAAGTCTATGAGCTAAAGAGCTAATTTAGCCTAAGTCTAATGAGAACGTAGGTGCCAGAATAAAAGAAGTATTTTGAGAGGGAGAGGAAAGATTATGGACGGCCAATAGAGAGACAAGAGCAAGAATGGTTATTTTCACATGTCTATGTGAGACTCTATTTATAAGAGAAGAAAAATCATGAAAGGGTAATAACCCTTTTGAATTGTGTATTCATGAAACAACATTTGATTTTCTCCTAATCTTTATCCTTGTACATGGCCGGCCAACATTGAGCATAAGGGACGGACATTTGTTTCCTCACTTAGCATATTTATTTCCTTCTTAAGGAAATTCATTTCCTCTTTTACTTTTGGGTAATTATCTTTATAATTAAAGGCAAAAAATTCTCTCATCTATGATGCATGTTGGCCGAACTCTACACTAGGGATGGGCATCAAGATGCTTCCTTATTTCTTTTAAGACAATTCTTAAAATACCCATTGTAGAATTAATATTGCACAAATAATGAAATTAATTTCATAATGCCTTAAACGACTTTTCGGCTTTAGAAAATAATTTATATTTTCATCAGATGAAAATATTCAAAACCTTATTTTGACATTCACATCATTTTATGTCCATGTGGACAAAAATACCTTTTAGACATTTTCCGAGAAAAAATCTAGTTCAACACTTGAACTTATTTTGACTTATCTTATAGTTTAACAATCCTACTCTAATGACCTGTAATAGTGACCTTATGGATCCAAATGAACAAAGCTTTAGTTTTTATACTCGGACTCAAAAGTTCACAAACCTTTTTCGAGTATTAGCTTAATGTCAACTGACTCCACTAAAGAGCTGACACTAAGAATCTCTCGGTTCAAATGAATTTATTTTCTACTCAAATTCAACTTAATTATATTGAGCGGATACATTGAATGTTATCTATGTTTACCCTTCATGAATATCATCAACTAGATGGGGTTTATAAAAAATTACCATTTTACCCTTCTACTTGTTATTTGCTCAACTCCTTTGTTACTTGTGAATAAGTTAGAAATAATATAGTGAAGAGGAGCTAACAAGTCACATTGTTTCATCCAAATAAAGTCGCTACTTAATTTTGGATACCGCGCGGTTCATTTATTCACAATTCAAGTAATAAATCATGAGGTGATATATATTGCATCTCAGCAATCTTATACATGAATTCCATATCTATTTGAACTTCACAAAGTTGGTTCATGACATCTTCATAACTTAATATCTCACCAATAGGCCTTGTCTAGATCACACATTGGACCTAGAATTTGACTTTCTCAAATCAGAGTATTAATGCTGTGAAATGACATGTCTTATTTCAGAATTTAGGTAACCATGATGCGATTCATACGTAGTGACCTTGAGATAGAAGATGTTAAATGGTTTGTTCTTCTATTGTCTCTAAAGGTGCACTGGTCAATTCAGTATCTTCGAAAGATACATTGGAAGAACTACAGAGTTCCTAACTCTCTATGCCTCGTAACCAGACATCCTAGATTCTTCCAACAATCATACTGGGATCAATAGTCCGTTGATCTTTAGATTGCGAATATATCGTTTTAGTCAAACCTTGAAGAGTTTGTTCACGCAAATCTACATTTGTCTCTTCATACATTGTTAGGTTTGATTAAGGACTATAAGACTATTGAATATCATAAATCTTCAATCAAACTAAAAAGGAAAGAATGAACGTTTCAACTTTTTATTAGTTTAATCAGCAAATTACAATAAGGACTTCATGAAAGATTTATATATTACATCAATATGTAAATAAATAATCTTCTTGTGGGCATCTCTGCCAACAAAAATATTGTTTAAACGTTAAATAATTTCCAACACCTTTCATAGTCGTGACGCATCACTATTTTGTTTGAACCATCTAAGAAGTCACTACTTCTAGTTCTTACTAATTACTATAAAGTTTGGTCACTTATTTCTAACGCATAGCCTCAAGGGAGAATTACTTTAAAAATTAGTCTAAGTGTGTAACCGATATATAAGCCTTTATCAAAATTACTTTGAGAACAGTTCTCTTAGGGTAGACCCCCCTTGATCGTTCCTCTTTAAGACTTAGTTCAGTAACAATTTAATTAACGAAGTGATTCCGAAGTACTCCCATTAAATGGAAGACCGCTAAGGTGACTCTTTGTTCATCACACACATCGTTGATTAAACTTATGTCGTTTACCTTGGGATGTATCAATGATAAACATCCCTCTCACTTAGTTTTTCGCAAAAATCGAATTTTTGTTTATTGATTTTAATTTTATAACCATTTTTATAAACTAAACTACAATGATGCATGAACATGACATTTTTATACAAGGAGTTGGCGTTCTATCTTATATGACATATGACGTGAAATGCGATAAGTTTAAATAAATGAAAAGCATAAATTTAACTTATCTAATCACCCAATTCTAAATTTACAACCCATAAACAAAATAACGTAGAAAATAAACAATTCTTTATCTTCTTTGTCTTTCGCCGAGATGTCGAGTTTTCAATATTTAAAATTTACAGATCAATATCTCTCACTCAATTAATTAAATAAATTATTATTTAGAATTATCTCAATTAATTATTGAAGATTTTAAGAATTAATTTCATAAACAATTTCCAAAATTTCGGACGACTTGGCCGGCCCGAGCTAGCTCGCGTGGGTCCGGAGACACATGGCCATGCTCGGGAATGGCTTACCCTTCCAGTCCTTTTTCGCATGTAAGGCAGGTAATATGGCGACCCAAGCTAGCTCGCACGCGTTCCATAACACGCGACCATGCCCCTTGGTCCTTGGCCGATCCGGGCTAGCTCACGCGCGTTCAAAATGCACGACCATGCCCGAAACTGTGCGTCCTCCTTGCTGTCCTCTTGGGATAAAAAAATGAAATAAAAATATCTCATGTCCTTTATAATTCAGGCTCACAAATTTTCTAAAATATAATAAATAAAACCGGATGATAACCAGAAACAATCCTAAGGTCATTACTAAAAGGATTCATTCACATAACACTCACATAGAATCACAAATGCAACAACAAAATCATACAAACAATGCCAACACCTATTAGTCATATAATCGCATGTAAAAATATTTTTACAAGTTGTTTTTAATGTTAATTATGGCTCTGCTACCATTTGTTGGAAATTGTTTAACAATTAACCTATAAATAATGAAACATATCTAATATAGCGGCATTTCAAAATTTCAATTTAATATGAGAAACTCGTTTCGTAACATATTTACTTAACCATAACGCTAAAAAACAATCCTATCATGTAAAAATATCAAATATTAGATTCCTATGACTATTCACAAAATCAATATTAGAATTTAGAGTTCGCTTACGGTTGTCGTCGTCAACTTCACGAGTCGTCCTTCCATCTTCAATCTGTGAGATTGGACTTACGTCACGCGTCCAAGTCTCTGACCTGAATGTGACATTTACGTGCGCGTAGGGTTGCTAGGGGTTTGTCAAAATCCCGCGCGCGGGTCTCTTAGTGGTCGGCCATGTGTTTCGGATTTCACTCAAATTACCACGATATGGAGTAAATGAAAAGATCTCCGAATTTTTGTAAGACTATGAGTGTGCGCTCTTTTATGAACAAGGAGGAAGAAGGGATCACTCAAAAAATAAAGGACGAAGAGAGAAAACGGATTTCTCTCCTTTTAAGGTTCGGCTAAAGTTAGGTATTATCTTGCCTTTGGGATTTTCAAAAATCCTCTCTCTCTCTCTCTCTCTCTCTCTCTCTCTCTCTAGGATTCGGCTGCTCTCTCTCTCTAGGGAGTGCACGACCAAAATTGCGATTAGGGTTAGGGGAGAGAGAAGTTTATGTCTATTTATTTGAGAGATAATGCGCTTAGGTTAACTTAAGCCCATTAATTCCTTTCTTTAATTTGAAGCAATATTCAGCCCATTAAACCTTTAGGTTGGCCGGCCAAACTCTTCAAATAAATCCAATTTTTTTTTTATTATTTCTAAGATAATTCTTTATTAAATTAGAATATCTTATTGAAATCGATGACACATCATCAAGAAGTTAATTCTCTTTGTTGTCGCTGAAATTTGGACAACGTTCAGAGACCTAAGCGGTCAGATCCTCGCTCTGAGCGGGTGACCCTCGCTTCGACCTAAGCGTGTCAGATCTGATGTCTCGAATCGTCTCTTAGCTGTTATGTGGTCTTCGAGTCCTTCTGCTATCTGAAAAGAGTGGGCAGACGTGAACTAAGAAGGGAAAATGGAGGGGGGTCCTCCGTTTACCTCTCCGACGCTCAACATTAGTGTAATGTGGGTGGAGTTTAGTAGGATGACGGGGGAGATTGACAAGACGAGGCGGAAATGGAGACTACAGTGTCAGCGTCGTTTCGGGGCTCGAGTCTTGGATCTCGGGAGAATTCTCAAGAAGAAGTTCTCTTGTTTTTGTTGTCTTACTTTACACGGGGTGTCCTCGGCTATTTATAGCCGAGGTAGTTGGTTAAGGACGGTCGAGGGCGTGCCAGCGCCGGCCAAGGGTGTGCCAGGGCCAGCCAATTGCATGTCAGGGCCGGCCAGGTCGAGTCAAGGCCGGCCAAGGGTGTTCCAGGGCCGGCCAAGAGCGTGCCATGGCCGGCCAGATTGCAGCGAGGCTGGCTGGCATGCCGGAGGGACCTGCGACGCCTTCCGGTGGTCGAGCCCGGTCTCGGGAGAATATTCAGGGACGATATATATATATATATCCCCTGTCGCGGGAAAACTGGCGACAACACTCTCTATCATTACTTAAATTCGAAATAGTATTATTATAAATATAATCAATCGATTTGATTTATTAAACAAAAGTGATCAAAATTAAAATAACTATTTATTTATATAATCCCGATAAAAACAATTAATTTAGCGTAAATAACAATTTACGTTCGATGAGAACAATTAAATTGATTTAGTACTTAAAAATATTTCAATTCAATAATTGAACTCAAACACATGATTTCAACAAATCATCTTTACATATTTTTAATACTTGTGAGTCTAACGTTGAAACCTTATGGAACCACATGAACGAAAATTTAGAATAAAGTTCGGGCACAAAAGTTCACAAACATTTCCGGACTTTTAATTCTTAATATAAGTCGATTCCACTAAAGGACTAATATTGAATATCTCTAAGTTCATATGCGTTTAATTTGCGTTTGATGTGATACAACTATTATTCACATGCGTTTAGTCGCTTCTAATGCCCCCTTTTATGTACTTAGCGAAATTTTGGCGGAGGAATATTGGAGCCAAAAATTTGGGGCATTATAAGCGACTAGTCGCTTCTAATGCTCAAATTTACTGAAATATTTGGCGCGGAGGGTGCGAGCCAATATTTTTTGCATGTAGAAGCGACAAGTCGCTTCTAATATGTCGACTCCAACAATTAGAAGCGACTAGTCGCGTCTAAAAGTCAAAATATTCATATATTGGGAAAATTCGGGGTGTTTACGTTAGATGCGACTAGTCGCTTCTAAAGGTAAAAAGTCGCTTCTAATTCCCCCTATCGCTTCTAAAAGTATCTTTTGTAGTAGTGATATCATAAGATAGGATATCCTTAATTTATTCAAAAAATCATTACTCATATTCGATTGCCCATCCGATCTTCAGATTGCGAAGTATTACTTTAACTAGTCATAAGAAGGTATCTTGTCAATTATGTACTTAGCAATTCTTTCATTGATGACAGTTTCAGAGCGTAGACATACATGCATAAATATATTCTTAAATGAGAATGAATATTTATACTTTATTTAACTTTCAGCAAAAAGAATACAAATTTATTAAATGTCTCATGTCTCTTTTGTGGACATAAATCCAAACAGTTCAAAAATGTTGGCCCCCTAGAATTGGATCTTGAATCGCTTGTCTTGGCCACGGTTGTCCTCCTCAATACAAAGACGCATAACCAAGGCTTCGAAATTCATCTATTTCTGTTTGTGCTTGAGATAGTTCTTGAACTTCTTCCACCCCACATGTAGTATTTTAATGGCCGAACAATATTAGAATGACTCGCTTATGGTCATCCCTTCTGCATGAATCTCGTGGATGATCAGCTACAACTCTTGCACTTGACTCACCACGGTGTTTGAATCCCCCATTTCAAAATCAAGGAAGTTGCCCACAATATACTTTGTTGACCATGCTGTTGGAATTGGTTTAGGGTTAAGAAAAAATTATCATCAACACATTAATGGCGGAATATAAAAATTTCTTTACAAATAATTTTTTTTTTCTAACCTAGGAAAAGTGCATGAACATGTTGTTATTTAAAAACATTATTTAATTACTTGAATAGTAACCCTTCTTGTAGCTTCATCTTGGATGAGCCTTGGAAAGGTAGATCGTCTCTTGCTCGTTACCTTCACACCTAAACGTGGACTCGAGAAACCCAAGATTTCTATTACAAGAGTCTTTAGAGTGTTTGAAGGATTTGTGTGTGGGGACAATTAAACACAATAACTCAAGAACCAGTCTATGACCTAAAGAGCTAATTTAAGGCTAAGTCTAATGAGGACTTAGGTGCCAAAATAAAAGAGATATTTAGAGGGTCGGCTAGAAGTAGAGAGCAAGACTAAAAACTTGTCTTCACATCTCTATGTGAGGCTCTATTTATACGAGAAGGAAATACAAGAAAGGGTAATTACCCTTTCCTATTGTGTACTCATGACATAATATTTGATTTCTTCTCCACTCTCTCTATCAACATGGCCGACCATATGCTATCATTAGTGAGGAAAATTTGTTTTCTCACTTAACACATATGTTTCCTTCTCAAAGAAATTCATTTTCTCTTTTCCTTTTGTGAAATTATCTTTATAGTTAAAGGTAAAAAGTTCTCTCCTCTTTGGATGTGTTTTGACCGAACTCTACACCTAGGGAAGGAGCTTCTATATGCTTCCTTATTTCTTTTAAGACAATTCTTAAAATACCCATTGTAGAATTAATATTGCACATATAATGAAATTAATTTCATAATGGCTCAAACGGCTTCTCGGCTTTAGAAATTAATTATATTTCTGTCCTAAGAAAATATTCAAAATCTTATTTTGACATTCACATCATTTTATGTCCATGTGGAAAAAAATACCCTTTAGACATTTTCCGAGAAAACGTCTAGTTCAACACTTGAACTTATTTTGACTTAGCTTCTAGTTTAACAATCCTATTATAATGACCCATAACAATAACCTTATGGATCAAAATGAACAAAACCTTGAGCTACTATACTTGGACACAAAAGTTCACACCAACTCCACTAAAGAGTTGACACTGAAAATCTCTCGGTTCAATTGAATTTATTTTCTACTCAAATTCAACTTAATTATGTTGAGTGGATCTATTGAATGTTATCTATAATTACCCTTCATGAATATCATCAACTAGATGAGATTTATAAAATTACCATTTTACCCTTCTAGTTGTTATTTCCTCAACTCCTTTGTTACTAGTGAATAAGTTAGACACAATGTATTGACGAGGAGCTAACAAGTCACATTGTTTTATCCAAATAAAGTTGTTACTTAATTTTGAATATTGTGCGGTTCATTTATTCACAATCCAAGTAATATAGCATGAGGTGATATACATTGCATTTCAGCAATCTTGTACATGAATTTCATATCTATGAGAACTTCACAAAACTAGTTCATGACATCTTCATAACTCAATATGTCACCAATCAGTCTAGTCTAGATCACAGAGTTACCTAGAATTTGAGTTTCTCAAATGAGAATATGTAAGCTAAAAAATGACATGTCTTATTTCAGAATTTAGGTAAGCACGTTGCAATTCATAAATAGTGACCTTGAGACAAAATTCGTTAAAATGGTTTGTTTTCACATTGTCTCTAAAGGTGCGCTGGTCAATTTGGTATCTTCGGAAGGTACACTAGAAGAACTATAGAGTTCCTAACTCTCTAGCCTCGTAACCAGACATCATAGATTCTTCCTGTTGGCAGAGATACCCACAAGAAAATTATTTATTTACATATTGATGTAAAATAATTCTTTCTTAAGTCCTTATTGTAATTGTTGATTAAATTAATAAAAGTTGAAACGTTCATTCATTCATTTTTCGTTTGTTTGATTTATGATATTAAATAGTCTTATAGTCCTTAATCAAACCTAACAATGTATAAAGACACAAATGTAGATTTGCATGAACAAACTCTTCATTGTTTGGTTAAAATGAAATATTCACAATCTAAAGATCAACGGACTATTGATCCTAGTATGATTGTTGGAAGAATCTATTATGTTTGGTTACGAGACATAGAGAGTTAGGAACTCTATAGTTCTTCCAGTGTATCTTCCGAAAATACTAAATTGACCGGTGCACCTTTAGAGACAATGTAAGAACAAACCATTTAACTTCTTCTATCTCAAGGTACTATGTATGAATTGCATCGTTCTTACCTTAATCCTGAAATGAGACATGTCATTTCATAACTTCGACATATTCATTTGAGAGACTACACTCTAGATCCAAGTTTGTGAATTAGGTGCGCTCTATTGGTGATGTATTGGGTTTTGAAGTTGACATGAGTATACTTTGTGAAGTTCTCATAAATATGGAATTCATGTACAAGATTGCTGAAATGCAATGTATATCACCTCATGCTTTATTACTTGGACTGTGAATAAATGTATTGGTCGGTGTCCAAATAGAATAAAGGATTCTTTTGGATGAAACATTGTTAATTGTTAGCTCCTCGTCATTACATCGTTTCTAACTTATTCACAAGTATTAAATGTATTAAATGGTAATTTTATAAATCCCATCTAGTTGATGATATTCATGAAGGGTAAGATAACATTCAATGGATCCGCTCATTATAATTATGTTGAATTTGAGTAGTAAATAAATTCATTTCAACCGAGAGATTCTCAGTGTCAACTCTTTAGTGGAGTCAGTTGGCATTAACCTAATACTCGGAAAAAATTTGTGAACTTTTAAATCCGAGTATTCTAGCTCAAGCTTTGTTCATTTGGATCCATAATGTCACTATTACAGGTCATTAGAGTAGGATTTTTAAACTAAAAGTTAAGTCAAAATAAGTTCAAATGTTGAAGTAGACGTTTTCTCGGAAATGTTTAAAGGGTATTTTTGTCTACATGGACATAAAATGATCTGAATGTCAAAATAAGATATTGATATTTTCATGGGAAGGAAATATAAATTAGTTTCTAAAGCTGAGAAGTCGTTTGAGGCATAATGAAATTAATTTCATTATTTGTGCAATATTAAATCTACAATGGGTATTTTAAGAATTTTTTTAATAAATAAGGAAGCATATAGAAGCTCCCTCATTGTAGATAGAATTCGGCCCAAACATCAAAGAGGAGAAGAAATTATTTTTAGAAATTCTATTTCCTTGAATTATAAAGATAATTGCCAAAAAGGAAAAGATGAAATGAATTTCTTTGAGAAAGATACTAATGTGTTAAGTGAGGAAACAAATTTTATTCACTAATGCAATAGGTTGGCCGGCCATGTACAAGGGAAAGAGGAGAGGAAATCAAATATTGTGTAATGAATACACTAAAGGAAAGGGTAATTACCCTTTCTTGTATTTACTTCTCCTATAAATAGAGTCTTACGTAGAGATGTGAAAATAAGCTTTTGTCTTGCTCTCTCTTGTATTTGGCCTACCACTCTTCTCTCTCTCTCTCTCTCTAAAATATCTCTTTTATTTTGGCATCTAAGTCCTCATTAGACTTAGGCTTCATTAGCTCTTTAACTCATAGACTTGTTCATGAGTTATTGTGTTTAATCGCTTCTAAAGTCTCTACTAAAAATATGGCAGGTAATCTTTAGAAGCGACTTGTCGCTTCTAAAGGTTACCCGCTATATTTTCCCACGCTTTTTTAGCCATTTTGAGGACCCTTAGAAGCGACACTGGAAGCGACTATTCGCCTCTAAATTCGTCTCTTCAAAACATTAGAAGCGACTTTTCTTTAGAAGCAATACATTAGAAGCGACATTGTCGCTTCTAATGTCGCTTCAAAACGTGATTTATAAGCGACATTTTGGCTTGGAGAAGCAACTTTTGTCGCTTTTAAAGACCCTTTTCCTCCTAATGTGGGAATAACTATACAATTCCTACCTCTTTATGCATCGTAACCAGAAATTATATATTCTTTCAACAATCATATTAGGATCAATAGTCCGTTAATCTTTAAATTGTGAATATTTCGTTTTAAGCAAACCATAAAGAGTTTGTTCACGCAAATCTACATTTGTCTCTTCATACGTTGTTAGGTTTGATTAAGGACTATAAGACTATTGAGAAAAAGAATAAATGAACGTTTCAACGTTTATTAATTTAATCAGCAAATTACAATAAGAACTCATGAGATCTATATATATATATATATATATATATATATATATTACATCGATATGTAAACAAATAATCTTCTTGTGGGAATCTATGCTAACAAAAGTCGAATATGAAACAGATATAAACTGTTCTGTGTATAAACGAAACGAAATTACAACTTGAACTTTTTATGAAAGATTACACGTAATAATAATAATATCCAGATATAGAAACGAAATGATGATGATCGAGAAATATATTATTTTTGGAAATGAAAATGGAAATAATATAATTAAATTTCGTTGATATTAAATGCATTAATTGTCAACTCATTAATGTAGGATCTAATATCAAATAATGTTCAACCGATCAAATTCGAAAATTTAAGGAAATATTTAAAAGTTCCACACGAATTTAACCATGTCAAAATAAAAAAATTCAAATAATTTAGTCGAAATAATACAAGGGCGTCAACATAAATATACAAAGTAAATTTATAAGCCACGTAAGTTGAAGGGCCATTTACATGAGTTTTACAAAAAGTGGGATAAAAACAAATTGAGTATGTAAACTTAGGCCATTTCGTCGAAGTTTTGTTAAAAACATGATTTTTTTAACATTTAATATCTATTTGAAGTGAAAGTGTTATTTATATTAAAATATTTATCAAACATCATCATCCAGTAGTATGCATAGCAACTAAATCGCATATTGGCCATCTGAATTCGGAGCCTGAACTAAAATATGGTCGAAGGTTTGATTCATGGCTGAGATGCTGAATCTGAAATAAAATATGTGGAACATTAGTGAGAGAGATCACGCAATTAGAAGATTCTTCGCTTTTAGTAAGTGTACGACATGTAAAAAAAAGTTTGGCTGTAAATTATTTAAACATTGTTACCATACTTTAATAAGCTAATGATGATCAAGGTAAGACCATCTCCAACCGATCACTTTATTTTTCACTCTATTTCTTACTCTATTTTTCAATAAACAGTAAATTATCTCTAACCGAACTCTATTTTTCACTCTATTTCTCACTCTATTTTTATTCTCTTTTATATTGTATTTACACATATACCCTTATATTTATTTATCAATTCCTAATTAGATCATCTTAATCAAATTATTAAAAACAACTCACATTTAATAAAATAAAAATTACAGAACAACACGAATAAAATAAAAATATAATACAAACACAAATAAAAGCAAATTACAACACAATATAATACAATTAAAATAAATACAAACACAATTATGCATTGGAATGACTATACTCTTCCCACAAGTGTTCAATCAATGCATTCCGAAGTGCAATGTGTGCATCTCTATCTCTTATTTGTCTATAACGAGTTACAAATTGTTTGAATTGTGTCTCGCCTTCGACCACCATTTCGACTTCCACAAGTGGCGTTTCTCTCGCGACTTCAATTGGAGCACTAAGATCACGTTCATCCTCTATTATCATGTTATGCATAATTATGCATGCAGACATTATATCTTTTAACACCTTTTTTCTCCAAAATCTTGTAGGACCTGCAACAATTGCAAATCGTGATTGGAGAACTCCGAAGGCACGTTCTACATCTTTTCTACAGGCTTCTTGCTTCATTGCAAAATATATTTTTTTCGGTCCACGAGGCTCTCGGATAGTTTGCACAACAGTTGACCATTTTGGATATATACTATCAGCCAAATAATAACTCATATTATACTTTTTTCCTTGTATGACATAATGAGCTGGAGGAGCGATACCTTGGGTGAGATTGGAAAATAAGTGGGAAGACTCTAACACATTAATATCATTGTTGCTTCCTGGAAAACCATGTTGCTGACCAACATGTAGAAGTCTAGCAACATCATTTGAGTTTGGGGATCTTAAATATTGCTCAGAAAATACCTCAACTATTGCCCGACAAAACTTCTTCATGCTTTCAACCGCCGTTGACTCTCCTATTCTGATGTACTCGTCTGTGGCGTCTGCGGGAACACCGTACGCCAACATCCGAAATGCAGCTGTTATCTTTGAAGGGCCGATAAACCAAGTTTTCTAGCCCGATCCACCCGTTGCTCGAAGTAGTTGTCATGATCTTGAACATCATCCTTTATGTGTAGGAATAATGAGCGAGACATTCGATATCTCCGACGGAACATGGCTTCATCATACATCGGGGTTTCTGAAAAGTAATCATTGAATAGCCGACGGTCTGCACTTACTCGATCACGGTTGATGAAAGCACGTCCAGGAACCGATCCTCCTGCTCCCACGTCTACTTGGTTGGAATGTTGACGTATTAGCTCAGCGATCAAAATATTGTTATTGATGATAGCACGAGTTATGGCCTCATCCTCTTCATCCAAACTAAAAATGAAGTCGTCATCCGAGCTTGAAGATGATGAGGACAAGTTAGTATTGATTTTGGAGATACAATGAGAGAATGTGTATGGAATTTAGAATGAAATTGGTATTTTATAGGAAATTGGTATTCATTTTTTATAAGCGTGAAAATCTTGTAAGTGAGTTGTCAAATCGCGTCAGGCGAGTTGATAAGCATGAGAATCTTGTATGTGAATTGTCAAATCGCGTCAGGCTAGTTGATAAGCGTGAGAATCTTGTAAGTGAATTGTCAAATCCCGTCAGTCGAGTTGATAAGCGTGAGAATCTTGTAAGTGAATTGTCAAATCGCGTCAGTCGAGTTGATAAACGTGAGAATCTTGTAAGTGAATTGTCAAATCGCGTCAGGCGAGTTGATAAGCGTAAGAATCTTGTAAGTGAATTGTCAAATCGCGTCAGTCGAGTTGATAAGCGTGAGAATCTTGTAAGTGAATTGTCAAATCGCGTCAGTCGAGTTGATAAACGTGAGAATCTTGTAAGTGAATTGTCAAATCGCGTCAGGCGAGTTGATAAGCGTGAGAATCTTGTAAGTGAATTGTCAAATCGCGTCAGTCGAGTTGATAAACGTGAGAATCTTGTAAGTGAATTGTCAAATCGCGTCAGTCGAGTTGATAAACGTGAGAATCTCGGATAATTTTTGTCAAATCGCATACGTTCAAACCGAACAAGCAAAAACTATGCAAAAGAGGCTTGAACAACAACAATCCCATGCACCACATCCGACTTCCGATTCTTATCAATATTTTAGCGGTCTCGGGGGATCCGGAACCAATCTTCCAGAATATTGGTTTATCTATTGGAATTTTATTTTGTTTTGTGTTTTAATGTCTTTTTAGGTTCGTTATTAATTTTCTTCCAAGTTGCTAATGTTTGTATTCGTGTTTGGTATTAAGTTATTAAAATCGTGTTTGGTACTTTATTTTTATGCAATGTACAATATTCGTTTTAACTTTTTGTTGTTTTTTAAATTATATAAAATCTTAAATATTAATCATCTATATAAGTTTAAGGATAAATATTAAGTAATTATATAAAATTTGGGTCATTAATTAAATTTTAAAAACTAAATGATTAAAAAAAATAAAAAAAAAATAAAAAGTGCACAGTGTGCGCTAGAAATAACGCAACACTGTGCAAAAAATACTTTATAATAGCTATTATAGCGTATCATTGGAAAAGGTCTAATACTGATCTAAATCGGAAAGTGGTAAAAAAAAATTCTATTTAGTTAGTTTAGTTTTATTTGTATAGTTTGAGTTTTTGGTGTCAGTGTACCTACAGTTGAGTGTCGTTTCGGTTTAGAGGCTTAGCTTATTTACTTTAATTTTGTCCACGTCAGCTTCGATAGTTACAAGTCATACTTATTTATTCTGTTGATGATAAACACACTTTCTCGCTCAATTCATCTCTCCCTCTATGATTCTCTCTCAATTCTCTTCGAGCCCATTCTGAGTATTTAAAGTATATTATTTTTTGTTTATTAGTGATTCTTGATTCGAGTAATTGGTTTCGGAGGATAGAGGATACAATTTAACAATTCAAGGAAAACCAGCGAAATCTAACTAGTTGCTAAAGAAAAGAAAAATCAATGGAGGTCAATTCAAAAGAGGGAAACTAAAACTATTTCTTTTTTCCTAGGTGGACCGTGTCTGTTGATCACATTATGAAGCAAGTGCGTACAAGAATAAGCCCATGAAAATAATAATAGTATACAAATACCTTACACAAACATTTAGTATGCTTTTATTAAAATAATCTTCGTTGGGCGCGCATTCAAAATTTTCTACTGAGAATACAAAATTGATTGCTTCTACAGTATGAAATTTAAAGTAAGAAAAATGTGGAAAGAATGATGAACAAAACAAATGCTAGTAGGTGGACGTGGACTATAGATAATGGAAAATAAAAACTTAGAGAAACAAAACGCAGATGAAATAAATGGGCATGTTGGACATGCGACTCTTGTTTCTTTGCATATTTCAGAGCATCCGTGAGAAGAAAAAGACCATTAAGGTTGAAGATAGTGCCCATAAACTTATTTAATGATAATACCCCGAAATGTCAACAAACCAATATTGCGGCAAACCAAACAATGTAAAGTCGGTTTGTACAAATATTATAATTTATTCTTATTTTCAATCGATCATTTATTTTTACCTAAAATGTATCTTCTCTGAAAACTACTCAAGTTATTAGATTGATTCTTGTTATTTACTCGCTTTCTTGGCCGAGTTCCCATTTACCAAATCGTGGAGTATAAAAGAAATAGGTCACTATTTTTTGCACAAGAAAAACCAGGGGAGATAAAAGAATTAAATAATGAATTAATTTAACGATTCAAAAGGTGAAAAAAGCAGTTGCACCCCTCAGGGGAATGATGTCGTTTTGTACAAAGTCAGTACCTTTGCAAAATTGCAACTAATATTTCGGCTCCATTTTATGCACAGTAGAAGGAAGGTCAGGAAGAAGGGCTTGTTGCAGAAGGAGAGAGGGTTCGGAGGGGTAAGGTCAAGAAGAAGGGCTAGGCAAGCAGTTGTGGAAGGAGAGAGGGAGAGGAGTGTTTTGGAGGTTCAAGGTCAAGGAGGTGGCTTTGCTGGTGTAGAGCTTCTTGACGTTGGAGCCCTGGTCCTGGAGGAGGCGAGCGAGGCTCCTCTTGGCGTTGGAGCGGAAGGGGCAGTTGGAGGCGAGGAAGCCGTCGACGAGGTGGAGGTAGGCCTCGAGGTCGTGGCAGCAGGCCATGTCCGCGTTGGGCTTCAGGTACGGCGACATCTTCGTGTCCACGCGCAGCTCCGTCCCCACGTCAGAGTAGGCCAGGGAGGTGGCCGGCACGCGCGTCACCACGTCCCGCGAGTTCACAATCCTCAGCACCTTGGCCCTCACGCGCTCCGCCAGCCCGCGGTTGCCCACCCTCGGCCCCCCGAAGGAGAACACCGCCACGGGGGGCGCCCCCTCCTCCTTCGCCAGCTCCTCCCCCACCAGCACCGCCAGCGCCGCCCCCAGGCTGTGCCCCGTCACCGTCACGCTCACCTCCTCCCCCGCGTACGCCTCCCTCACCCTCTTTATCTCCTCCACCACCGACTCCGCCAGGCTCGCCACGTGCGCCCCCCGCGTCTTGTACAGGCTCAGGAACCCCGCTTCCACTCTCGCCTCTGAGGACTCCGCCATCTCCACCAAGTTCGCCCGCATGTTCTCGGCCCACTCCAGACACGTGGCGGTGCCGCGGAGCGCGATCACGATGTCGCGCCTCCCCATGCGTTGGATCTCGCGGGGGTCCTCGCAGACCGCCACGTACCCGATCCAGCTCGACCGCTGAGTCATCCACCCCAGCTCCGGGGCAGCCTCGTCCACCCATTTCGGGAGGCCCACCGACGACGTGGCGTACAGAGACTTCGTGACGCGGTAGGACCGGTCCGGGAGCGCCACGTGGCGGGGGGACGGAGGCGAGTCCGGCGACGTGGCGGGGTTCGAGTGGAAGCACCGGTACGCTGCTTGGACGAATTCGCCGTATCTGACCACTTCTCGCCGGAGATTCTCGTCTAAGGGGTCGAGAAGCCCGGCCCAGTTGTTGGAGCCGTGGTATTCGCGCCATCGCTGGCCGAGGATGTTTCTGGGCGAGCTCTCCTCCACCGCGCCGCTCAGGAGCTGCTGCAGCCGGCCGAGGTGGCGCGGTGACATCTCCTCCGCCGAGGCGGCGTTACCTCCCCTCGGCGGCCACAGCCTCGCCAGGTTCAGTCCGTCCAGGAAGCTCTTCCCGGCGCGCGGCGGCTCCGGTAGCTTCTCCGGAAGAGGCGGCTTGGCGAGAAGCTTCTCGAGGTTGGCCAGATGTACTTGAGTCGATCGGGAAGAGGACGACGTCGTTCTCTTTAGGTTTGGGTTCAATGGAGACTTTTGCGAGTTCAGACTCGGTCGTCGCGAGTAAAATTGTTTTAGATTTAGAGATGGTACGGTCGATCCTATCTGCATCATGAATTTGCAAACTAAGTATTGATGTTTGAGAGAGAGAGAGAGAGCGCAGGCGGATTATATTACACGGGGAAATGACAAACGCACCAAATTGAGACCTGAAAATAATCGATCAGAGTATTTATAATCTACTTGAGCATAAAAAAGGTATAAAAATCTATGGAGTTCAGGAATACCCTTGACATGGGTCGTATTTACTCCGCGGTACGCTCTTTATAACGACAGGAAGCTTAGAAAATGGGTATTTGCGTAAAAATATGTTTTTTGGACTATTTCGTTTCGATGTGGCTTTATTTATTATATATTTATGTTTGTTCTGTATGTTAAAGACTGCTTGGCACGTTCCTACATGTCTGCCAAACGGTGATTAGCTTCTCTTATTACTGCTAAGTTTATTATATTTTTCGTTCTATAAACATATACATAGATCTTTTAATTGACCGATGTACCCGTCAAGACTTTTAGTATGTTTGAACACTCTTACAATTATGCCCCTTCCTAGAAACCGCGGTTTGGTTATAAAGCGACATTGGACTTTGATGATCTATATATTATTATTATTTAATATGTTTACATTTCGGGCTCTGGCTATGTATGGTTTACTGAGTTGTTTGAGTTTTCCATTCTCTTAAATATATTTTAGCTTAAAACCTCAAATTCGCTTGGCTGTTAAAAATCAGACAATCGCGGTTAGTAGTTGTTTTAATTTTTTTTGTTTCAAATTCATATACTCCTTATTTTTAACAGCAAATGAATTTTGTATTTATTTTAGAGCTTTGGACAATGGTAAAAGAGTTAATAACCTTTTTATTATAGAAATGCGTTTAACTTTCGTAAAAGAGAAAAATAGTAGTAGTCCAATTTGAGAGATTTTTGTTCAAAAAAGAAAGAAGTGTAAAATCTATTATACTCTTTTGTATCTTAAAAAATTAAAAATATTCAACGGGCATAATAGGGGGTAGGTTTCGGCAATGAGATTTTCTTCCCCATTTCCATTTGCGAGAGATGGAGATCGACGTTACAGCTCGACGTCGGCGCCGGAGAAATTTTTTTGTGGATTGAAACCGGAGTCCCAATTTGTAGACCTACCTTACCGTTTGGTGTAGTCGGAGGTCAGGGGCCGAGTTTGCTTTTGTATCGGAGATCGCCGGCGTGTTTAAGGTGGTTAACTTCCAATAGATGTCCTTCGCGGCCGTGAATGAGGTAGGTGTATGTTTGTACTCAGTTTTTTTTTACCGATTTATACAAAAATGAGTATAAATAGAGGTAGGTTTCAGGTAGGGAGTTTTCTTCCCCATTTTCATTTTCGAGGAGATCGGCATTGACGAAAACTCGGCGTTCCCGGTGGATGAAATTTTTGGGGATTGAAACCGGAGTCCCGATTTTTAGACCTTCGCAGTTGGTGTAGTCGAGGTCGAGGGTCGGGATTGCTTTCTTATCGGAGGTCGCCGATGTGTTTTAGGTGGTTTTCGCTTAGTTATTCTCCACCGCCGTGTATCAGGTAGGTCAAACTTGTTATAGAACTGTGTACTCTGTTTTTTAATTTGTTTTTGGCTACGACGACAACGAAGAGGGTCTATTTTTGTGGGATTTGTGTGGACGATAGAATCTCTGCATTCTGTTAATTTTTTTCCGGCGAGAGATACCTCGTTTTGTATAGGTGAAGGTTTCTCAAAAGGTTTTCCCCGCGAAAAAAATTTATTTTGGCCACCACCATTGACGATGCGTCTGGTTTACCTGTGGGTTTGAATTTTCTCCAACGATTCCAGTGAAGCATGCGTAAAATGATCGATTGGGTTGGCTACAAAAAGAATTACAACAAGAATCATCAAATCTGTTTAAAAGGTACGAAACTTTTGCAAATTTTGAGATCTGGTATCAGGAAGTAATTAAGCGTATTTAGGTACATAACTTAAGTAATATCAATTTTGTACCAGGTATATGAAATGAGTAGTTATAAAAAACGATATTTTCACGTACGTCAAGCACAATGGAGAATGGTTTCGAGATGATTATTACAAGGTCGGTGGTTTGTTTGCAGGCCACATACGCCCCTCCACTATAAGGTATTGAGCGTTAAGTACGAGATAGAGGGTTTGGTAAAACCTGTCACAATTTACTCAGACATTAGTTTGGCTTGTTATTTACATATTCTTAAAGAGAAAAATGACACATCTAAAATATCTTTGGTGTTAGAAATTGAGTCATTGAATATTTCGTTTACGCATGTTGGTTCTAATCCAAACCCGGTATAAACTAAGCATGAACCGAGCACTCCTCCAGCCCACGGCCAACATATCGCTTCTCATGGTGCCGAAGAACATACAACCCCGCCCGTACGCGGAGCAGAGGGGGCATCTCCAGCTTCCGATGCAGACGCAGGTGAACAATGCAGTGGTCCATCCTCAAAGTCGTGGACACCTGATCAATCATCCGATTCTACTGTGCTGGACGTGATAGACGTACACTCCTCGCTAAGGGTACGACACAAAGGATTGTACGCGAACAAATCTGTGTTGCAAAAACATTTGGCCATGTATGCAATAAAAAACCATTTTAATTTCAAGGTCAAGACGTCCATCTCAGTATTTTACCACGTGGTCTATCATGACGAGTCTTGTTTGTGGACAGTCCAATTGAAGAAAACTCGTATATTTCAGATTCGGATGTAAGGTTTTTCATGTTTACTTAGAAGAACCTGTAAATACATTCACGTCAATATTTAGTTCCAGCTAATTCTAATTAGTTGCGTGGAAATCGGATTAGTTACAATAAAATATGTGTTTAGGTACAATCATATCCGATTAGTTACAATAAATACATGTGTAGTTACATTCATATCCAATTAGTTACGATCATGTATGTGTTTAGTGACATTCACATCTAATTATATACAATCGAATATGTGTTTAGTTACTGTCAGAACCATTTAGTTACAATCAAATATGTGTTTAGTTACGTACAGATCCAATTAGTTACAATCATGTATGTGGTTAGTGACATTCAGATCCAATTAGGTACAATCGAATATGTGTTTAGTTACAGTCAGAATCAATTAGTTATAATCAAATATGTGTTTAGTTACGTATAGATCCAATTAGTTACGTAATATAACTCAGTATTTGTGATGTTGTAGGTTTGACCCCGACCATACATGTGGGGCTAATTTAAGGCAAGGACACCATCCTCAAGCAACAATGTAGTTGGTCGGGGAGGTCGTGAAACCTAGGATTATTGATCCTTCCTTATCACCTTGTAATGCGAGAGATATCATAACACACATGGAACAAGATTATGGGGGTGGAAATGACTTATAAAAAAGCTTGGAGAGCCAGAGAGAAAGCTTTAGAGTCCTTATATGGAACTGAAGACGGGTCGTTTTCACATTTGTCAGTGTTGGAATACATGATGGAGACGCAAATCAAGGTTTTACGTTCGACCTACAGACCACCCCTCGATCACACTATTTTAAATATTTTTTTATGTCTTTGAGCGCTTGGAATAGAGGATGCATTACGAACTACTACAAAGGCATGCTGTTTACCGCTTGTGGCATGGATGTAAACAAACAGATCTATCCACTTGCATTTTGGGTCGGCGATTTTGAGTCTAGGGAGTCGTGGGTTTAATTTCTAACACAGTTAAAAAAATCAATCAACGAGAGACAACATAAGGTGATTGTGTCGGATAGAAATAAAGGAATTCTGACGTAGTTGCGCAGGTATTTACGAAAAACAAGGACGAGTATTGCATGTACCACTTGTTAAAGAACGTTGGGAATAAATTTAAGGGTTTGACGAAAGAAGCGTCATGGAAATTTGTCAGCGATGCGAAGGCGTACACCTGTCGAGTGAGAGAAGTTTATGTCTATGCTTGACGATGAGGATCCTGGTACCCGAACCTACCTTGAGAAAGAGGTAGGTAATGAAAAAAGGGCTCGCGCATATTGTAACGAAAAGAAGTACTCAGTTTTGACTTCGAATAATGTAGAATCATTGAACTATGTGCTTGAAAAGCTCGGGAGTTTCCTATTTCGAAAATCTTTGATTACTTGAAGGAGAGGAGGACCAAATGGTTTTATGAAAGAAGAGAGAAAACTTCTAAAACCAGTACTACACTGGCAGTCTCACCAAACGCAAGACTTCTCGAGTAGATTTTCGACGCATGTGGTATGCAGGTAAATTTAATCCAAAGTAGTTGCAGTCAACGATGTGTTTAGTTACCCAAAATTCATTTTAGTTACCTATAATTTCAATTAGTTACATTCAACCATGTATTTAGTTTTCAATCATTCGGTTTAGTTACCTATAATTCCAATTAGTTACATTTAGAAATGGGATTAGTAACCTATAATTCCAATTAGTTACATTCAAACATTTGTTTAGTTACCTATATTTCCAACTAGTTAAATTCAACCATGTTTTTAGTTACTAATAATTCAGTTTAGTTACCTATAATTCCAATTAGTTACATTCTGACATGGGATTAGTTACCTATAATTCCAATTAGTTATATTCAATCAGGTGTTTAGTTACGTGAAATTCCAATTAGTTCCGTGTGAATCTAATTAATTTTCATACAAACCTGTGTTTGTATGGGTATAAAATGTTGTTGAATTGGTGCGACCGGATTCTGTCTGCGAGTTTGACGTACTTGATAGTACTGCAAAATCATGGGTTGTGAATTTATAAACAAAGACATGCACGTGTCGTGTATTTCAAATCGACAACATTATATGCTCCCACAGAATTGCATTTTGTCATTTCCAAAATTATGGTATTGAGTCATATTGTTTGCCGTATTACACTACCGAGTATTGGAAGTCTTGTTATACATGAGTTATTCATCCATATGGAGATGCGCGATCTTGGAGTATTCCCGATGAAATCAATATTGGTAGAGCTGCCCACAAGAAAATTGTTTATTTACATATTGATGGAATATATAAATCTTTATAAAGTCCTTATTGTAATTTGCTGATTAAATTAATAAAAGTTGAAACGTTCATTCATTCCTTTTTAGTTTGATTGAAGATTTATAATATTCAATAGTCTTATAGTCCTTAATCAAACCTAACAATGTATGAAGAGACAAATGTAGATTTGCGTGAACAAACTCTTCATGGTTTGACTAAAACGATATATTCCCAATCTAAAGATCAACGGACTATTGATCCCAGTATGATTGTTGGAAGAATCTATGATGTCTAGTTACGAGGCATAGAGAGTTAAGAACTCTATAGTTCTTCCAGTAGATATTGAATTGACAAGTGCACCTTTAGAGACAATAGAAGAACAAACCATTTAACATCTTCTATCTCAAGGTCACTATGTATAAATTGCATCATGCTTACCTAAATCCGGAAATGAGACATCTCATTTCATAGCATTAATACTCTCATTTGAGAAAGTCAAATTCTAGGTCCATTACGTGATCTAGAGAATGTTCATTGTGTCGTAGTGCATTAACACTGCTCTCCACTCACGAATATCGATTTTAGGATTCTTTTTTCCTAGTGATCCACTATATCTCTCTTTACTAATGGAAATATGTTTCCTATACGTATAAGAGTAGACGTGCCTTTTTCCAAAAATTAAGTGGGAGGGTTGCACTTATTTTTTGCAACCCAGGATCCCCTTATTTTCTAAAAAGTAAGTGGGAGGGTTGTACTTATTGTTTGCAACCCGTGATCCCCAACACTAATGTGAAGTGCATATGACGCCGTACTAAGAGTCACCCTCATGACCCTCTTTTAATTGAGAGTACTCATAGACGCATTGCTCCCAATATTGCTTTTATAGCTACGTTCAAAAGTGAAACGATGAGACAAGGCCTCCCCTCGGCGGATTATTTTCAAAGTAGATATTGTTGAAATAAGTGGTTGGTTACACATTTAGACTCAAACTCTAGTAATCCTCCCTCGTGACCATGCGAAAAGTTTTGAGTGATCAAACTTCTTTATAAGGTGGCTAGTTAAAGTATTGATGTATTGACATCATGACTATGCATTAATGATGTGTCATTTATTTTGAAAGGCGACTTTTTTTCGGCCTTCCCTCGAAAGAGTAAAATTGTCATTTTGTTCATAACACCTTTGGATTTATTCTTGTCTAAATAAAATTAAACTTAAAATCCTAAACAAAAGACTAATCGTAATTGTTTCAACTTTCAAAAACATGTATGTAAACCCCCTCTACTATTCTTTCCTCAAAAAAACTGGAAGGTGATAACTACGTAGATTGGAAGCGTAACCTCGACATCGTCCTTACCGTGGACAAGCACAAGTGGGTACTCACCACCCCATGTCCTCCTGAAACGAATGATTATTCAACTCAAGAGGACAAGGACGCCCTTGCGGCCTGGCTCAGATCCGATAAGATTGCGAGATGCTATATTTTAGCATCGATGAACAATTTATCGCAACAACAACATCGTGATATTGGGTCAGCCTATAAAAGGCTCTACAATCTCGAGGAGATGTTTGGAAGCAGGCTAGGCAACAAGCGGTACGATAGTTTATGAACTGTCGTATGAAACAGGGACTCCCGTTAGAGAACATATGATGCTGATCATAAGTTATCTTAATGAGATGGAAATCCTTGGATTTGAGATTGATGGAGAAACCAAGATAGATATGATCTTGGAAACTTTCCCTGAATCTTTTGATACTTTAAAGCTGAACTACTCCATGAATAAGCTAGGGTACACTGTTACCGAGCTAATGAAGGAGCTTCACACCACTGCGGGACTCTTAAAGAAAAAGAGGACTATTAGAGAAGCTCATGCTACTGAGCACATAGTCTCCACCTCTAGATCTAAGAAGAGATCTCATAGAGTCGACAAGAAGAACCCTAGCAAGGTTCAAAAGAAGAAGATGCCCCGGAATGCCAAGGTAGACAAGTCTAAGGACAACTGTCACCATGGCAATAAGCCCGGACACTGGCGTAGGAACTGTCCTACCTACCTCAAAGCTAAAGGGAACGGTATTGTACTTATTACCGAAGCTTGTTTAGTAGCTGATAATGTATCATCGTGGATTATTGACTCCGCGGCTACTAACCATATTTGTTGTTCCTTGAATGGGTTCGGGAAAAGAAAAAGCTTAGAGGATGGAGACTTTTGCTTCAAGTGGGGTGATGGGAGTTTGGTGTCTGCTAAGACTGTGGGATCCATGACACTGTCTTTCGAAGACAGAACTTTAAATTTGAATAATGTGTATTATGTTCCTTCCTTTCAGAAAAACTTAATATCTGTAGCTCAAATTGTTGAGTAGAATTATTATTTAAAGTTTATTGATAATGAAATTCGTATTACTTCTGCTAAGGCTGTGGGATCCGTGACACTGTCTTTCGAAGACAGAACTTTAAATTTGAATAATGTGTATTATGTTCCTTCCTTTCGGAAAAACTTAATATCTGTAGCTCAAATTGTTCAGCAGAATTATTATTTAAAGTTTATTGATAATGAAATTCGTATTAGTTCTTCCAATTCATTTGTCACTGATGCATGTTTAAAGAATGGTTTATACTATCTTTATCCTACACAACCTTTGCTATTAGACACTGAAATAGATAATGATCTAATTAGGGAACTCAAGAGGATCAAACTTAATGAATCCTCTGATCTAATAAAATCAACACATCTCTGGCACTTAAGACTTGGTCAGATTAGTCTAGAAAGGATTAAGAGACTTGTGAGGGATGGTCCACTCAAAGGCTATGCAATAGGGTCACTGTAGACTTGTGAATCCTGTATAGAAGGAAAAATGACCAAACGACCTTTCTCTGATAAAGGTCGAAGAGCCACGGAGCTGCCGGAGAGAATTCAGGCACGGGGAGGATACGAATACTTCGTTACCTTTACCGATGATTACTCAAGATATGGATTTGTCTATTTGCTCAAACACAAATCCGAAACCTTTAACGTATTTAAGGTTTTTCGAGCTTTAGTGGAAAAGAAGACTGGCAAACAGATCAAAACCCTTCAATCTGATCGAGGTGATGAGTACTTGTCTGAAGAGTTTGATGACTTTCTTAAAGAAGAAGGTATCGCTTCTCAGGTTACAGCACCCGACACATCTCAACAAAATGGAGTGTCTGAGAGAAGGAATCGAACTTTGATGGATATGGTTAGATCAATGAGTTACTCATCACGCCCTAACTCCTTTTGGGGATATGCCCTCGAAACTGCCTCATATATTCTGAACCAAGTTCCGTCTAAGACGGTCCCTCGTACTCCTTATGAACGATGGACTAGGCGTAAAACTAGTTTAAGCCACATCAGAATTTGGGGTTGCCCTGCACATGTGCTAAGGCAAAAGACTAGCAAGTTGGCTAGTAGGTCAGAATTATCTGTGTTCGTTGGATATCCAAAGGAAAACAAAGGTTTCACATTCTATAGTCCCGAAGACGACAAAATGTTTGTCAGCACTAATGCTCGTTTCCTTGAGGAGGTCTATATGAAAAATACGAAACTTGAAAGCAAAATTGTGCTTGAAGAAAAGTTGGGTGAGGGTGCTTCTACCTCATATCTAAGAACTGTTCTTACCCCAACTGAAACGCAACCTAACAATTCAGAACATCAGCAAGTAGTACTTCGACGTTGTGGGAGGGTTTCTGAAAAGCTTGACAAGTACATGTCTTATGGCGATACTATCATAGCCGTCACTGGCATGGATGACCCAGTCTCCTACAGCCAAGCAATGGCTGGTTTTGAATCAAACCTTTGGCTTGATGCCATGAAAGTTGAAATGCATTCAATGTATGTCAATAAATTCTGGAAACTTGTAGACCTACCTGAAGGGGTTAAACCTGTAGGGTGTAAGTGGATCTATAAGAAGGAAAGGGGTCCGGATGGGAACGTTGAGATGTTCAAAGCGTGACTAGTGGCTAAGGGTTATACCCAAAAGGAATTTATCGATTATGAAGAAACCTTCGTGCCAGTCGCAATGCTTAAATCCATCTGTATACTTCTATCCATAGTTGTTGTTCTCGATTATGAGATCTGGCAGATGGATGTCAAGACGGCCTTTCTGAATGGCAATCTTGACGAGCGCATTTTCATGAATCAACCAGTCGGTTTCGTGGAAAGTGATCAAGAGAACAAGGGTTGTGAATTGCTGTAATCCATTTATGGATTAAAGCAAGCATCTAGATCATGGAATATTAGATTCGATGAAACTGTAAAAGGCTTCGGTTTTGAACAGTCAATAAATGAATCTTGTGTCTTTAAGTTGATACACGAGGGTAAGGTTGTGTTTTTGGTATTGTATGTTGATGATGTACTACTCATTGGTATTGATGTAGGTAAATTATCTGAAGTTAAAATCTGGTTAGCTAAGCAATTTGATATGAAGGATCTAGGGGAAGCTGCGTATATTCTGGGGATTCAGATCTTTCGAGATTGAAAGAACCGGACCCTGTCGCTCTCCCAGGCATCTTATATAGATAAGGTGTTGGATCGCTTCGCTATGAAAAACTCCAAGAAGGGCCTAATCCCCTTTAGACATGCAGTCTCACTCTTTAAGCACCAGTCTCCTAAGACTGCACAAGAGATTGAGGACATGAGAAAGATTCCTTATGCTTCAGCTGTAGATTGTCTCCTGTATGATATGTTGTGCACTAGACTGGATATATGTTTCTCTGTTCGCGTAGTTAGCCGTTTCCAAACAAATCATGGACCCAAGCACTGGGTTGTTATTAAGAATGTTCTTAAGTATCTTCGGAGAACTATGAACTTGATGCTTACTTATTTGGGTAATGACCTGACTATGACGGGGTATACCGTTTCCGACTTTCAGGCGGATAAGGATTCCAGGAAATCCACTTCAGGATCTGTGTTCATTCTGAATGGTTGATCTATAGTTTGGAGGAGTATTAAGCAATCTTGCATTGCTGACTCCACCATGGAAGCAAAATATGTGGCTGCTTGTGAAGCATCCAAAGATTTTGTATGGCTTAGAAAATTCCTTAAGTATTTGGAAGTCGTTCCAAATGTCAACGAGCCCATGACACTTTATTGTGATAACAGTGGGGCTGTTCCTAACTCAAAGGAACCTAGAACCCATAAGCGCTCTAAGCATATTAAGACGATTACTATTTGATTAGAGAGATCGTGCAGCGCGGAGACGTGGAGGTGAAGAAGGTCTCAACGTTGGACAACCTTGCAGATCCTTTTACCAAGGCCGTATCCAACAAGGTCTTCGACCAATATCGAGACGGATTAGGCATGAAGGACTACTCTCATCTTCTTTGAGTCAAGTGGGAATTTGTTGGCAGAGATGCCCACAAGAAGATTGTTTATTTACATATTGATGTAATATATAAAGATTTATAAAGTCCTTATTGTAATTTGCTGATTAAATTAATAAAAGTTAAAAAGTTCATTCATTCCTTTTTAGTTTGATTGAAGATTTATGATATTCAATAGTCTTATAGTCCTTAGTCAAACCTAACAATGTATGAAGAGCCAAATGTAGATTTGCGTGAACAAACTCTTCATGGTTTGACTAAAACATTATATTCACAATCTAAAGATCAACGGACTATTGATCCCAGTATGATTGTTGGAAGAATCTATGATGTCTGGTTACGAGACATAGAGAGTTAGGAAGTCTATAGTTCTTCCAGTTGTCTTTCGAAGATATTGAATTGACCAGTGCACCTTTAGAGACAATAGAAGAACAAACTATTTAACATCTTCTATTTCAAGGTCACTATATATAAATTGCATAATGTTACCTAAATCCTGAAATGAGACATGTCATTTCATAGCATTAATACTCTTATTTGAGAAAGTCAAATTCTAGGTCCATTACGTGATCTAGACAAGGCCTATTGGTGAGATATTAAGTTATGAAAATGTCATGAACAAACTTTGTGAAGTTCTCATAGATATGGAATTCACATACAAGATTGGTGAGATGCAATATATATCACCTCATGCTTTATTACTTGGATTGTGAATAAATGAACTGCGCAGTGTCCAAATTTAAGTAGCGACTTTATTTGGATGAAACAATGTGACTTGTTAGATCCTCGTCAATACATTGTTTCTAACTTTTTCACAAGTACTAAAGGAGTTGAGGAAATAACAACTAGACGGGCAAAATGGTAATTTTATAAATATCATCTAGTTGATGATATTCATGAAGGGTAAACATAGATAACATTCAATGGATCCGCTTAATATAATTAAGTTGAATTTCAGTAGAATATAAATTCATTTGAACCGAGAGATTCTCAGTGTCAACTCTTTAGTGGAGTCAGTTGACATTAAGCTAATACTCGGAAAAGGTTTGTGAACTTTTGAGTCCGAGTATAGAAGCTCAAGCTTTGTTAATTTGGATCCATAAGGTCACTATTACAGGTCATTAGAGGAGAATTGTTAAATTGAAAGTTAAGTCAAAATAAGTTCAAATGTTGAACTAGACTTTTTCTCGGAAAATGTCTAAAGGGTATTTTTGTCCACATGGACATGAAATGATGTGAATGTCAAAATATGATTTTGAATGTTTTCATATGATGAAAATATAAATTATTTTTAAAGCCGAAAAGTCGTTTGAGGCATTAAGAAAATAATTTCATTATTTGTGCAATAATAATTCTACAATGGGTATTTTAAGAAGAGAAGATTAACCTTTCTCAAGATCCATTAAAGATCAAGCTACAAGAAAGGTTAGTATTCAAGTAATTAAATAATGTTTTTAATTTATAACATGTATATGCACTTTATCTAGGTTAGTAAAAATTGTTTTACTAGTAAAAGAAATTTTTATATTCCGCCATTAATATGATTAATGATAAATTTTTCTTAACCCTAGACCTAATACAACAATTAAGAATATAATTGTAAAACCACATCAGATGATGAAACGACCGCCTGTCAGACTGAAGAAAAGAAGAATCCCGTCGCAAGGGGAGAAGTATAGTGGAAGTGGTCGAAAGTGTTCTCGATGTAGACGTGGAGGACACAATAGGGTAACATGAAAGATGTCAATTTCATGAAGTTGTATTTGAGTGGACTTGAACTTTAGTTTCATAATGTTGGACTATGTGTTTAATAATATTTCTTCGATCGGCTGATTAGTTACGTAATACTGTGATGAGCTACATCAAAAACCGGATTACTTACTGATTAGTTCTTATAATTTCTGATTACTTACATATATGTTACTGATTATACCTACGTATTTTGGATTAGTTACGGGAAAAGTACTGATTAGTTACAACTAAACCCGATTGGTCATATTAAACTACTGATTAGTTCCTATTATATCTAATTAGTTACCAATATATTAGTGTTTAGTCCATGTTATTTTCCATTAGTTACACAGATCATCATTATTAGTTTAAATTCATTTAATGACAGTAAATACAACATGAAGTGTTTGACCAACCGCATTAATAATAGTAAAATCATTTAATGAGTGTAAATACATTATTGATAGTTAATAGAATTAATGATAGTAAATAAAGTTGTTGCATGATGTTAGCATCATTAATGCGGTTCGTGTGTTGAGTAATGAGGTCCATACTTGGATTCCGACGACCTTATTTTTTCATATCTTCCGCCAATGCTTGTTTTTGGAGTGCCATTTCAAACAAGTAACCCTCTTTCTTCAAGAGTTCGAAGTAGTTATCTCCAAATATTTCTTCGACCACAGATGGAGCCATCAAAATCGGACCATGTTCTTGGCCACCCACGTGATTCTCCACGTAGTCGTTGATTTATTCTTCACTGTGGTTTCTTGCAAACTTCTTGAATAACTTGTTCCCATCGGTATTCGACGAAGAAGAGTTATCGAGAAAAATATGTAGTAGTTTCGCTGTTGTCGTTTTTGTTTTGTTTGAGGGTGTCGACTTCTCTCCCATTGTTTGATGGTGTTTGTTTTGGTTTTGGTTTGATCGTATGTGATATTTAGGGTTTTAAAGGGGTTATGAACTTCTTATATTGGCCTCATGTTGATTTCTTTCGGCCTTCTGGTAACGTAATTTTACATTTAGATACGTTTAAATTTTTTTGTTACATTTAACATCATGATTTTAGTTACCTTATGAAATTCGATTAGTTACATATAAATCCTTTTAGTTACGTACATAAACGGGATTTGGTACATAGATCTCCTTTTTTGTTTCCTCCGTACACTGGATTAGATACATATAAATATAAATAGTTACAATCAGGTACATATTATTTACGAACTAAATCCGATTAGTTACATAAAAGTACCAATTATTTCCTATTAATCACGTCGGTCAGAGATAGGTTCTTCAGCTCGCAACGAACAATCTCATCTGCAGGTAACTCTGAGACAAGCTGATTTGAGGGAGGAAACTCATCGGAGCTAGGCAAAAGATGCAGCAGATCAACATCCTTCATAGAGTAAGGATAAACAGATGGAAACATGGGATATGTAGAAACTCCTATAAGCTGATGAGAGTCTCCTCTAGAGATTGGGATTGTGTCGGGCGGTGGAATAAGCGTTTGCATGGAGGGTGTCGGCTTGTCTTCCATTGTTTGATGGTGTTTGTGTTGGTGCTTGAGAAATCATTTTGATGGGATATGTATGATTTCAAAGGGGGTACTGATTTCTTATATTGAGTCTCATATTTGTTTATTTGGGACTTTTGAAGAAACACATAACACTTAGTTACACATAATTCCACTTTAGTTACACATAATTCCACTTTAGTTACAAAGTATTCCACTTAAGTTACACATTTGTTCATTTAAGTTACACATAATTCCATATTAGTTACACATAATTTTATTTAGTTACACATAATTTCGTTCTAGTTACATATAATCTATTTTAGTTACACAATATTCCACTTTACTTACACAATATTCAATGTTTGTTACTCAAAATTCCGTTTTAGTTACTCATAATTTCGTTTTACTTACATATAATCCATTTCAGTTACACACAATTCCATTAATTCACTAAAATAGTCACACACATAGTTACGACACAGTGGGTCGAATTGTTCCAAAATAGTTACAACACCTAACTTCTCCTCACATATGTCATATACAAACCACATTAGGCCGGCGGGTTACAAAATAGTCACAAAAACTACTTTAATGTCACATACATAAACCTTAAACTTCACTCCTCGTTATCTGAGTAAGGACATGAGTTTGCGCTCTTGATTACCCCATTTTTGAATAGTTTGACACAGAGTTTTCGCTGGTACATTGATATGTCGGATGCTTTTAACAATCCCACAGGCTCTGAGTGCGCGAGAAATTTGGCTGCTTTGATCGTAAACATCCTGCAGTCCCCTCTGCCCAAAAAAGTATTAGAGACGATAAGGGTGAATCCAACGTCAATTCATTTGAAACAATTACCCTCTTGTCTGTCGCGGTATATACGGCTCGTACGTGATTGAGTAAGAACGAGGAGAAACATATTTTTCACCTTACTTCCCACACACGTTTGAGTAGGATCGCTGGTATCAACACAGCCATGTTTTCGATCTCGTTGCACCTCCGGTCCGATTAAAACAGGGAATCGTAGACGTTGATGTGATTTTTGGGTATGCATACCCTAGCAAGCACCCAATGATTACCATCACATGGACATGTACGTATATGTAGCCCACCCTGACCCATGGAATTTTGGCTCAATTCTTGGGACTCTCTACCAAGATGGCCTTGACCAAAGAACTATGTCGGAACCAGTTGTACTATGTTTTGTTCTTCGTCCACTCGGCGTGGGTCCTTTCAACGAGTTGGAAAAAATGAGAGTCGGGTGTTGTGTAGATATTTTCAATCGTTGGTTGCAACTTTCAGAGGTAGTAGAACGCCACATTTATATGCTGCTTATAACATGTAGTAACTTATTAGATTTATGCGTAACTAAAAAATGAAAGGGTCGTACCTATAGGGATTTGACGTCACTAAGTAGATTTATTCGTAACTAATAAATGATAGATATGTAACTAATGGGATCTGAAGGTAACTAAGTAAATACATTCGTAAATAATTAATGATAGTTACGTAACTAACGGTATATGAAGGTAACTACACATTGAAAGGTACGTAACTAAACGTATTTGAAAGTAACTAATCAAAGAAAATTAACGTAACTAAATGTATCTGATTGTAACTAATCAATGAAAGTAACGTAACTAAATGTATTTAGAAGTAACTAATCGATGAACATAACGTAACTAAATGTATTTTACTGTAACGAATCGATGAACATAACGTCAATGAAAAATAGTTGTAGTTCAAAACTAACATAATATTACTTCAACACTACTATAATTTAGGTTCATCCAGTTGGAAATAGTTCAACAGTAAATAATCTTAAGTACATGAATCCAAATTTCAAAACATAACAAGTTCGACTTACATTATCCAAACATCCAAACACCCTAACAACTTACCGATCCACTCAACCAGGACCTCGTGTTCCATATTTTATTGAATCACGTCATGTGATCGATGACCTCTATGCGATATACATCATGTCGGAGTCGAAGACCATGTAAACATTAGGTATTAGTTACATACATTAATAACTACTAAAAAATGAATCCAAACCTAGACACTGACCTCTTAATTTAAAGCACCAGCCAATTTTTCATTAACCTAAAATCAGGAGTATTAGGGCCCCTGAATTGGTCCTCCAATGGATGCTTCTGCGGTTTCGGATGGCTAGTCGGCGTGAATATAATAGCCTGTTGGCTAACACGTTTTTTTTTGTTTTGGGGGTTCTCCGATGCTGCTCATGTTCTGGGAGTTATTTTCGTCAGAACTCTCCTCCTTGCTCTCGGGACCAAAACACTCCAGCCCGTCATACGTGTACGCATCTTCAGAACGAAGGGACTTCAACGTGCCTGAGATGAAATCAGGACTTTGATCTCCTCCACCGAGGTAAAACTATTCCTCTTCTTTCTTATCCCTGACTTTCTTCTTCTCTTTGTTCATCTTCTCTTCATGCTTCCCATGTTTCTTCTCCTCCTCTTTCTTCTCCTGTTTTTTCTCCTCCTCTTTCTTCTCCTGTTTCGTCTCCTCCTCTTTTTCATCGTCTGTGTCTTTTCCTCCTCTTTGTTATTTTCATCTTTCTTATCCTCCTCTTTTTTGTCCTTATCTTTCTTCTCGTCTGTCTTGTCTTCTTCCTTGTCTTCTTTTTTTCCTCCAGTTTCTTCATGTCTTCCTCCTCACTATCATCGTTATCATTGTCATCATCATCATCATTGTCGTCATCCTCATCTTTATTCTCACTAGTAGAAAAACTGGACCTCACAACCCTTACTAAGGGCTATGGATTTTTCCCACAACCCTTAATAAGGGGTGTGGAATCCAGAGTTGTGGATTTTCCCACAACCCTTAAACTTCTGGTGTGGAATGTTCATACTTCCCACACCGAATGTCTATGGGTTGTGGGAAATTCAACAACCAATCAATTATCAGTTGTTATTATTTATTTTTTTTGAACAACCGTCGCCGCGGCGACCCTTTAAGGCGCCATAAAGCATTGTCGCGGTGCCGTCGTGTTTTTCCCTTTCCCCTCGTTCCCACAATGCTTAATGGATCCGTTGTGGGAGCGGCGTCAGAGTGAAGTCTTACGGGGCCGCGGCGCCATAAACTGTTTTACCCTTCTCCCACACCAGATCCTTGTATCCGTTGCGGGACGTGGCGCTGCGGCCTGATAAGGCGTCGCCCCGGCGCCGCTCCCACAACGGATCCATTACGGGTTGTGGAACATTTTAAAATAAGTAAAATTAAACAACTTTTAGAATAATGGTTGTAGAATAATCGCTTCCCACAATCCTTAGTCATAAGGGTTGTGGAATAACCCGAAATTAAGACCTTCCCACAACCCTTAGTCACAAGGGTTGTGCAATCACCGCGTCCACAACTATTACAAATAAGAGTTGTGGAAAGTCGGTTGTGGGATCCAATATTTGTAGTAGTGTCTTTTCCTATGCCTTCTTCTCCTCCTCTGTATCACTACTCTCGTCTTCGTCACTACTGTCATCCTCCTCGCTTGAAGAATCCGATGATTCTTCAACTTTTTGTTTCTGGTTATTGGTAATTTTAGGATTCTTTGGATTGGGATGTGGCTCGTGTCTAGCAGTTTGCCTCTTCTTTGCGAAGCTTTTTTCGCAGCTTTCTTGACCAGCAACGTGTTGATGGTCTGGAGAACGTGGGCCAGGTCCTCCGAATTTTTCTTCAACTCACCAGCAAAAGAGGTGAAGTCGGAGTGTAGTCGTTGGAAGTCCATCTCTAACTTGCATAACCTCTCCTACAAAGAGAGACACCAGTAGGTACATTCTAATTATTTACATTCAACCATGTGTTTAGTTACCAATAATTTGTTGGGATTGGTGCCCACAAAGGAGAATATTAGACATTTTATTTATTATTTGTAATATTTTGCTGAAACATTAATATTAATAAATAAGCTTTCTTTTCCTATAGTTTGTGTTTATGTATGTATGCTACGCTCTGAAACTGTCATCAACGAAAAGGGTGTTAAATACAGATTTGACCCCTTGTGACTAGTTTAAACCATTTGTTCACAATCTTAAGACCGATTGAGCATTCGAGTCTAAGTAACGATTGTTTGAATGAATCATGATATCTTATCATGTGATATAGAAAGTTGTGACTCTATGATTTCATTCTTGATATCTTATAGAAGATATTGAACAAGACCTAGTGATTCTATGGAAGCTCGATATAAAACCGTTTAATCCAGAAGCTCCAAGATCACCTATGAGGGGTACTTCGATAACTACCTTAATCCTGAGGTGAGTGCATAGTCGATACTACACTTTATGTCATTTGATTTGTCAATGGGCGATGGCCGTGAAATGGCTGCATCTGACCCGACGGTTGGTGACATAATGTTGTAGTGTTGGATTATGTGATTCACAGATATGGAATTCGTGTACACATAATGAAAGTCATTGTATCACACTATGGTTTGTTACGAGATAGTGAATGAATTAATCTGGCCAGATAATCATTGAATATGAGATTCCTTGATTAAAACATCTGACATGTATTGACGTCTCACTTTATGTTATTCTCATTCACAAGTAACAAACGAGTTAGTGAAATAATAACTCTAGGGGTAAAACGGTAATTTTACATTCCCCGGACTTACTGATACACACGAAGGGTATTTTGGTAAAGTACACCGTGGATCGAGTACAGAAAAGTTCTGTGACTTCAAACGGAAAAATATGCGCGCATGAACTTAGAGATTTTCAATATTGGTCCTTTAGTGGAGTCGACCATTATTAAGAATTATAAGCCGGAAATAATTTGTGAATTATTGAGTCTGTGCTATATTCTCAAGCTTCGTTCATGTGGGTCCATAAGGTCTCAATGATGCACATTTAGAAGAGATTAATTGAACGCAATAAACTAATTTACTCATAAAATACAAATTGTGATTTGTATAGAGAAATTTATTTTCCAAGCGAATTAATGAATAATGTGTTATTCATTAATTATTGATTTTGTGAATTAAAGAACTTTATTATTGTAATAATAATTTTCTTGAGAATTCATAATAACAATATTAGAAAATAAAACGTTTCTCGTTTTATGTTATTCGATAATCATGAAACAATTTAATAACGAGTTATTAAATAGATGAGAGTTCTAAATTAAGTCGAATTTGGAAATTAAATCAAGGCAATTTGGAAATAAAATTGAGAAACGAGTAGGACATACGGGCCGACCATTAACATGGTTTTGGGCTGAATATCGATTCAACAAAAGCCCACATGAAAGCCCATTAACAATGTCTATAATAAAGGGTTTGAGGAAACCCTAGGTCAAGCTTGCTCTCTCTCTCTCTTCCCCTCCCTCTTGGCCGACCACCCTATCACCCGAGAGGACGAAAAATTTCGTTTCTTGTTTTCTCGTGTGCGTTCATCTAAGCCCACACTCGTCTTCTCGTTTTTCTTCTTGTGTCATCGTTGAATCAACTTGTGGTTGTTTGGTCCATTTTCGTTTTCTGGAAATCTGACCTCCGAACCAAAGATTCGATGAATCCGACAAATCTGAGTCTGAAAACTCAGATCTCTCTCCGAACCCATTTAAGTCAGTTCGTTGCCGACGCAACGCAAAAAATGGCGTACCGATCCGAGCTTCCATGAGTTCTCAGCGTCGTCGCGAAGTTTCGCCTGCGATCTGCCTCCGCCCATCCGCGCGAACCTGCGCCTGACTCCGCCCGACCGCCCCTCTGCGTGTCCCAGCAGCCTACCGCCTCTGTCCAGCCGAGCCTGCCTCTGCCCAGGTCGCTGCCGGTGTCGCCGTTGTTCCTCCGCCTGAGCCCAGAGGTGCCTGCCCCTCTCCGCCGCTCCGGGGTCTCCTAGGGCCGCTGCCTTATGCGTCGGACGAGTCCAGCCGCTGCCGCCCGTTCCCAGCCTGCCGAGGACCGCGCGCCATCTGCTGCCAGCTTCCCGGACCAGCCCCAAGGACGCGCCTGCTTGCCGCTTTCGCTGCCCGTGTTGACGAGCCGAGGAAGTCTTTTGCAAATCCGGAATTGGAGAAGCTTGAAGATTCTCGCATCGAACTCGTTTTCAATTCCTCGACTGAGTTATTTATAACTCGACGATGTAAGTTTCGATAATCTTAAATACTCTTAATTGATATAATTGTTATGATTGTTTGGAGTGTTTGATTTTATTGAAATAATATGTTTAGAATTAAATTGTTAATTAACATGCTTATGATTTTAATGCCAATAGGTTGTTAGATATTAAATAGTTTAATATGATAGATCGATTTTATTATTAATTCCGCACGTAATTAGTTATGTTTAATAATAATTTACTTAAATCGTTAAGTAATTTCCAACAAATGGTATCAGAGCTATAATTGGCATTAAAATCTAAGTTGTAACTAGTTTTAAAATTTGTTTTAGCTAGTTGATTGTTGGCGTTTTTGGATATGATTGTTTATTGCATTATGAATGTTATAAATTATGATTGGTTGTTTATGGATGGAACCTTATTGATAGGCCTTAGGATTTTGTTTCCGGTTACGTCCGGGTTTATTTTATTTTTCTTTTAAATTGTGAGCCTCAATTTTCGAGGACGTTTAAGCTGTAAAATATAAAATTGTTGTAATCCGGCGACGTAAAGACGAGGGACGAAGGAGACTCGGTGTTGGCCGCACGTTATTGAATGTGTGAGAGCTAAACCGAGAGACTCAATTTGGCCGCACGTTATTGAACGTGTGAGTGCTAATTGAGTGGGAGGAAATCGGAGTTGGCCGCACGATGGAAACGTGTGGGTGCTAATCCGATCGACTGAATGACGCGTCATCAAGCACCTCGACCGGAAATAATAGAAAATTAAATAGGATTTAATAGTTTATGTAATTATTTTATGGGTTGTATTTAGAAATAGGCCATTCAATGAGTTAAATTAGTTATGCTTTATTTAATTTAATCTCATTGCATAGCACGTCACACGTCATATAGGATAGAACGCCAACATCAAAATTAACATGAATTTTTTCATATAGTTTATAATTAAATAATGAGTTATAAATTGTAAACTGTTTTTAATAGAATATGATTCTTTCCAAAAACTAAGTGGGAGGGTTGTTTATCATTTGAAACAACCCACGGTCCCCGATGTGAATTTAATTGACTTAATGTGTGATGAATTAAGAGTCACCCTCATGGCCCTCCCTTTAATGGGAGTACTTCGGAAGCATTAAGTTAATCAAATTGTTACGAACCAAGCCTTAAAGAGAAACGATGATGCGGGGTCTCCCCTAGGTGAACCGTTATCAAAGTGACTTGATTAAATGCCCACACGTCGGTTGCACACTTAGACTTATGTTTTAAAGTAATCCTCCCTCGAGGCCCTGCATTAAAAATAAGTGACCAAAGTTTATGGTAATTAGTAAGAACTAGAAGTTGTGACTTCTTAGATGGTTCGAACTAAATAGTGATGTGTCACGACTATGAAAGGCGATTAATTACGGTTTCCCCTAGGAAAAGTAATTAATCATTATTGTTCATAATATCATGAATTGCTTACATGCTTTCCTCACCATATTAGGACTGTTGCATGCATCATGTAGTTCGCATTTGTAGCACATACTAAATTTATTTATTTCATTATTTGTTTCAGCAAATGTCTTTTAAATACCCCACATAGAATTATTTTAAGTACAAACAAACTCGAGGATGAGAATTACGTAGATTGGAAACGTAACCTCGACATTGTATTGACGATGTAAAAGCACAAGTACGTTCTCACTGTCCCCTGTCCTCCTATTCCGAGTTATGACTCGAGTCAGGAAGACAAGACGCATATAACTCTTGGATGAGATCCAATGAGATTACAAGGTGCTATATTCTAGCATCTATGAGCAATGTGTTGCAGCAGTTTCATAGACACATCGATACAACGTACAAAGTGTTGTACAACGTACTTGAGATGTTTGGAGGTTATAGGCGTCAGGCTAGGCAGCAAGCTTTCCGCAGTTTCTTGAACTGTAGAACGAATCCAGAAACTCTTGTTCAGACCACATGCTTGCGATCATGGGTCATATGAATGAGATGGAGATTCTTGGATCAGAGATCAATAGAGACACCAAAATAGATATGATCTTGAAAACTCTCTCTGACTCTTTTAATTGCTTCCGTCTGAACTATTCCATGAACAAGCTCGACTATACAGTCTAGGAGCACATGAAACAGTTGCAGACTGCCGAGGGTCCTCTCCCTAAGAACAAATAGAAGTCAAGTGAGCTCAACGTTACTGAACATAGAGGCCTCGACATCTGGTTCTAAGAGGTTTAAGAGGAAGCCCAAAAACGCCAACCGAACAAGAATATTTGTCACCTAAGCTTATTACACGACAAACAAAGTGTCGCCCGGGATCTTAGATCGCGGGGCATCTGACCATGTTGTTTGTAATTTGAATGGTTTTGAGAAAATCAAGAGCTTGAGCGACAAAGAATTATGATTCACTTGGGAAGCCACAAACGGTCACATGTTGATGAGACCGACGACACATATCTATGGCACTTGTGTCCTGGACATATTGGGCTAGATAGGATTAAGAGATTGACTAAGGATGATCCTTTGAAATCTCTACAGGTGGGAACTCTTCCCACTTGTGAATTCTGTCTCAAGGACAATATGACCAAGAGGCTTTTCTCTTCGAAAGGTCTTAGAGCCACGTATGCTTTTGGAACTCGTACATACTGATGCATGTGTTCCATTTAACATCCAGGCACGGGGAGGCTATGAGTATTTCGTAACCTTCACCGATGACTACTCGCGTTTTGGTTATGTCTACCTTATGCGACATAAATCTGAAACCTTTGAAATGTTCAAGGTGTTTAAGGTTTTAGTCGAGAAGCAGACAGAGAAACAGATCAAAACTCTTCGATCAGATCGAATGGATGAGTATTTGTCTGGAGAGTTCGAAGACTTTCTTAGGGAAGAAGGTATTCATTCTCAGCTTACAGCACTTGGCATCTCGCAGCTAAACGGTGTGTCAGAGAGAAGGAATCGAATTCTACTAGATATGGTGAGATCGGTGATGAGTTGCTCATCACTTCCCGATTCGTTCTATGGATACGTCTTAGAAGCGGCAGCTTACATTCTGAACTAGGTTCCGTCTAAAACGGTTCCTGGAACAACTTACAAAAGATATGGAGTGGCAGAAAATCTATTTTACACCACGTCCGTATCTGGGGTTGTCTAACACATGTGCTGAGACGAAAGACTAGCAAGTTGGCTAGTCGTTAAGAAGTATGCCTCTTCATAGGACATTCCAAAGAATCGAAAGGTTGCATCTTCTATAGCTCTACTGATCAGAAAATATTTGTTAGTATGAATGCTAGGTTTCTGGAAGCAGACTATATGAAAGATGTTGTACCGAGAAGCAGACTTGTGCTTAAGGATCTATTGGATGAAGTAGCTTGTACTTCAGAGAATAGAACAAGTTCTATTCAAATAGTGGAAGATACACACCTGGAATGAGAGACTCCTGCGATTCGTCGCAATATCAGGACTGTACGACAGCCTGACCGATACATGGGTGTCGGAGAGACTTTCACTGCAGTTGCATATCAGGAGGATGATGATCCGATATCGTTTTCCCAATTGAAGTAGAGTTCCGAAGCAAACCTCTGGCAAGAAGCCATGAACGTTGAAATGCATTTGATGTATTACAACGATGTCTAGAAGCTTGTAGACTTACCCAAAGGCATCAAGCCTGAAGGATGTAAGTGAATCTACAAGAAGAAGAGAGGTCCGAATGGAAATGTTAAAACATTTAAGGCTAGACTGGTGGCGAAAGGGTTCACACAAAAAGGAAGGTATATATTATGAGGATACCTTCTCTCCAGTCGCGATGCTGAAGTCCATCCGTACTCTCTTGTCCATTGTTGCCGTCCTGGATTATGAAATTTGACATATGGATGTCAAGACTGCCTTTTTGAATGGAAATCTTGATGAGCGCATTTATATGGCTCAACCAGACGGGTTCGTGGAGAAAGGCCAATAGAGCAAGGTTTGCGAGTTGCCAAAGTCCATTTATGGACTGAAGCAAGCATCTAGGTCATGGAATATTAAATTCGACGAGACTCTGAAAGGCTACAGCTTTGATTAGTCAGTAGATGAGCCATGCGTCTATATGATGATAAACGATGGCAAAGTGTGTTTTCTAAATCCTATATGTCGATGACATACTACTCATTCAGAATGATGTTGGTAAGTTATCAGAGGTTAAGATCTGGCTGTCAAAGCAATTTGAGATGAAGGATCTGGGAGAACCGGCTTACATTCTGGGTATTCAGAATATTCCGTGACCGGAAGAACCGGAAGTCAGCGTTTTCCCAAGCATCTTATATTGATAAGATCATGGATCACTTTAGTATGCAAGACTCCAAGAAAGGGCAGTTACCCTTTAGAAATTGAGTGCATCTCTCAAGTAAGCAGTCTCCTAAGACACCTCAAGAGGTTGAGGACATGAGACATGTTCCATACGTCTCAGCCGTCGGAAGTCTCATGTATGCTATGCTTTGTACTAGACCAGATATTCGCTGCGAAGTAGGCGTGGTGAGTAGGTTTCTTTCGAACCCTGGACCCTAACACTGGGTTACTATGAAGCATGTTTTGAAGTACCATCGTATGGCGAGGAACTACATGCTATAATACTCAGGTAGTGACCTGAATATGACGGGATATACCGACTCCGATTTTCAAACGGACAAGGATTTCAGGAAGTCCACATTAGGGTATGTGTTTACCCTGAATGGTGGATCTGTGGTCTGGAGGAGTATCAAGCAATCTTGCATTGCTGACTCGACCACGGAAGCCAAATATGTGGCAGCTTGTGAAGCTGAAAAAGAGGTTGTGTGGCTGAGGAAATTCCTTATGTACTTGAAATTTGTTCCAAGTGCAAGCGAGCCCATTATACTTTATTGTGATAATAGTGGGGCTGTAACCAATTGTAAGGAGCCAAGAAGTCACAAGCGCTCAAAACACATTGAGCGCAAATATCACCTCATGCGAGATATTGTGAACTAAAGGATATTGTATCTCCTTTGAGTCAAGTGGGAGTTTGTTGGGATTGGTGCCCACAAAGGAGAATATTAGACATTTTATTTATTATTTGTAATATTTTGCTGAAACATTAATATTAATAAATAAGCTTTCTTTTCCTATAGTTTGTGTTTATGTATGTATGCTACGCTCTGAAACTGTCATCAACGAAAAGGGTGTTAAATACAGATTTGACCCCTTGTGACTAGTTTAAACCATTTGTTCACAATCTTAAGACCGATTGAGCATTCGAGTCTAAGTAACGATTGTTTGAATGAATCATGATATCTTATCATGTGATATAGAAAGTTGTGACTCTATGATTTCATTCATGATATCTTATAGAAGATATTGAACAAGACCTAGTGATTCTATGGAAGCTCGATATAAAACCGTTTGATCCAGAAGCTCCAAGATCACATACGAGGGGTACTTCGATAACTACCTTAATCCTGAGGTGAGTGCATAGTCGATACTACACTTTATGTCATTTGATTTGTCAATGGGCGATGGCCGTGAAATGGCTGCATCTGACCAGACGGTTGGTGACATAATGTTGTAGTGTTGGATTATGTGATTCACAGATATGGAATTCGTGTACACATAATGAAAGTCATTGTATCACACTATGGTTTGTTACGAGATATTGAATGAATTAATCTGGCCAGATAATCATTGAATATGAGATTCCTTGATTAAAACATGTGACATGTATTGACGTCTCACTTTATGTTTTTCTCATTCACAAGTAACAAACGAGTTAGTGAAATAATAACTCTAGGGGTAAAACGGTAATTTTACATTCCCAGGACTTACTGATACACACGAAGGGTATTTTGGTAAAGTACACCGTGGATCGAGTACAGAAAAGTTCTGTGACTTCAAACGGAAAAATATGCGCGCATGAACTTAGAGATTTTCAATATTGGTCCTTTAGTGGAGTCGACCATTATTAAGAATTATAAGCCGGAAATAATTTGTGAATTATTGAGTCTGTGCTATATTCTCAAGCTTCGTTCATGTGGGTCCATAAGGTCTCAATGATGCACATTTAGAAGAGATTAATTGAACGCAATAAACTAATTTACTCATAAAATACAAATTGTGATTTGTATAGAGAAATTTATTTTCCAAGCGAATTAATGAATAATGTGTTATTCATTAATTATTGATTTTGTGAATTAAAGAACTTTATTATTGTAATAATAATTTTCTTGAGAATTCATAATAACAATATTAGAAAATAAAACGTTTCTCGTTTTATGTTATTCGATAATCATGAAACAATTTAATAACGAGTTATTAAATAGATGAGAGTTCTAAATTAAGTCGAATTTGGAAATTAAATCAAGGCAATTTGGAAATAAAATTGAGAAACGAGTAGGACATACGGGCCGACCATTAACATGGTTTTGGGCTGAATATCGATTCAACAAAAGCCCACATGAAAGCCCATTAACAATGTCTATAATAAAAGGTTTGAGGAAACCCTAGGTCAAGCTTGCTCTCTCTCTCTCTTCCCCTCCCTCTTGGCCGACCACCCTATCACCCGAGAGGACGAAAAATTTCGTTTCTTGTTTTCTCGTGTGCGTTCATCTAAGCCCACACTCGTCTTCTCGTTTTTCTTCTTGTGTCATCGTTGAATCAACTTGTAGTTGTTTGGTCCATTTTCGTTTTCTGGAAATCTGACCTCCGAACCAAAGATTCGATGAATCCGACAAATCTGAGCCTGAAAACTCAGATCTCTCTCCGAACCCATTTAAGTCAGTTCGTTTCCGACGCAACGCAAAAAACGGCGTCCCGATCCGAGCTTCCATGAGTTCTCAGCGTCGTCGCGAAGTTTCGCCTGCGATCTGCCTCCGCCCATCCGCGCGAACCTGCGCCTGACTCCGCCCGACCGCCCCTCTGCGTGTCCCAGCAGCCTACCGCCTCTGTCCAGCCGAGCCTGCCTCTGCCCAGGTCGCTGCCGGTGTCGCCGTTGTTCCTCCGCCTGAGCCCAGAGGTGCCTGCCCCTCTCCGTCGCTCCGGGGTCTCCTAGGGCCGCTGCCTTATGCGTCGGACGAGTCCAGCCGCTGCCGCCCGTTCCCAGCCTGCCGAGGACCGCGCGCCATCTGCTGCCAGCTTCCCGGACCAACCCCGAGGACGCGCCTGCTTGCCGCTTTCGCTGCCCGTGTTGACGAGCCGAGGAAGTCTCTTGCAAATCCGGAATTGGAGAAGCTTGAAGATTCTCGCATCGAACTCGTTTTCAATTCCTCGACTGAGTTATTTATAACCCGACGATGTAAGTTTCGATAATCTTAAATACTCTTAATTGATATAATTGTTATGATTGTTTGGAGTGTTTGATTTTATTGAAATAACATGTTTAGAATTAAATTGTTAATTAACATGCTTATGATTTTAATGTCAATAGGTTGTTAGATATTAAATAGTTTAATATGATAGATCGATTTTATTATTAATTCCGCACGTAATTAGTTATGTTTAATAATAATTTACTTAAATCGTTAAGTAATTTCCAACATAATTCAGTTTAATTACCTATAATTTCGCGAAGGTACATTCAAACATGTGTGTAGTTACCTACAATTTCAATTAGTTACATTAAAACATGTGTTTAATTACCTATATTTTCAAGTAGTTACATTCAACCATGTTTTTAGTTACTAATGATTCAGTTTAGTTACCTATAATTCCAATTAGTTACATTATGACTTGGGATTTGTTATCTATAATTCCAATTAGTTACATTCTGACATGGGATTCGTTATCTATAAGTCCAATTAGTTACATTCAACCATGTGTTTACCTATATTTCCAACTAGTTACATTCAACCATGTGTTTAGTTACTAATGATTCAATTTAGTTACCTAGAATTTCAATTAGTTCTACTTAGATCCAATGAGTTACGATCATATTACTGATTAAATCCTATTAGTTACATAAGATTACTTATTACTTCCTATTCGTTCTCATTAGTTACAAACATGTTTATCGTTTGTAGATGACATTGGGGAGGAAGCACCGACATGAACTTTTCGAGGAGTACCACCGCCACTCTGAGCTGCGAGGGGATGATCTACATGTCTTCTTCTGGCCATGTAGTTCTCATGGGCTTAAACTTCGCCTACAAACAAAAATTACAAACTGTTTAGATACTTCAATACAAATTTTGTGCAAAAATTTGACAATTACTTACATTGTCCAACCTAATGGCATGCATAACGTACTCCTTCACTTTGGCTGATATTGACCACCGGAGCATCAGCGGAGTTAGAGTGTGCTTAAGTGTTAGAATTTATTTAACAAATTAAACAACTTAATTACATTACACATCCTATGTGGCGGAAAAATATAATTAGATCTATCATATTAAAACTATTTTAATATGTTTAAACAACCTAAGGCATAAAAATTTATTTACATGTTCATAAAAAAATTATTAAAACATGTCACTCAACATTTAAACACGCTAATAACCTATATAAACAATTTATATATTTTTAGCAGTCCAATTCGTTGCTAGCTATCTCCAGAAGGCCACACCGGATCCAAACCTAGAAAGAGGCTGGCCAGACAGGATTGGCTGCGTGTTCGCCGGACTGGGAGTACAGGGACGCCAGACAGGGACTTCTCGCCGTGCAAGATGCTCGCCGGACAGGTAACTTGCAGGAAAGACTCGCCGGATTGGGGCCTTCGCCGGACTGGAGTCTTCGACCCTGGGACCGCCGGACTGGGATTTGCCAGACAGGGGCTCGCCAGACTGGGGCTCGCCGGACAGGGGCTCACTGGATTGGAGCTCGCCGGACAGCGGCTAACCGGACAGGGGCTTGCCGGACTGGGGCTCGCCGGACTGGGGAGGAATCGTCAGACTGGAGTACATCGGACAGGGGCCCGCCAGACAGGGGAGAGCAGAAAGTGTCCGGCTGGTTAGAAACTTGCAAAAAACCTTTTAAAACATTTTTAAAACCATTTTTTTTATGAATAGAAAAACACACCAAACACCACAAGTGAAAAATCAACAATATAACACGATGATTTATTGAGATTGAAAGGGTGGTCTTTCAAGAACTCTCGGGAATTGAATGAAGAATAAGAAAACAGATTTTCTTTTCTCTTATCTTTGGGATAATCGGCCGAGAGACTCCAAGGGAGAGAGAGAAGAGATTGGCCGAATGAATTAGGGTTAGGGGTTAGTCTAGGTTTTCTGCTGAAGCTCACGTATAAATAGTTTATTTTGGGCTTAAGTTGAATCAAACTCATGGTCTGTTGACTAGTAATTCTCAGCCAAAACACCCTCAAAATACTCGACCATATTCATTTAATTCATTCCCAAATACTTTTGATTTATTTCTAAATTCAATTAATTTAGAACTCAAACTTTATTTAAAGACATTTCATTAAAATAATTCCATACTTACCAAATAAGTACGAAATGGAAAATTGTTTATTTTCTCCTTTTATTTAATTGAATTTCTCAAGTGTATTATTATCAATACAATAATACTCTATGATTCAATAAATAAATGTAACAATAAATAACCAATTATTTATTTAGTCACTTAGAAAAATAACTTTCCTGATATAAATCAAAATTTATATTCAATGAGTGAATCAACAATTCAAGTTCATTTAATCTCTTCCAAGTGTCTATCATTCAGACCTTATGGACCCATATGAACAACCTTTAGAATAAAGATCGGACTCAAAAGTTCACAAACTCCCACTTGACTAAAAGGAGATGCGAATGATCCTTCAGTCCCAATCCTTCTAGGTGTTCCTCGAAGACTTAACTCATTAAAGGCTTTGTGAATGGATCATCAAAGTTTTCCAACGATGAGATCTTCATCACTTTGACGTCCCCTCTGTGAACGATGTCTCGTACTAATTGATACTTCCGCTTCTATGTGTTTAGAGCGCTTGTGACTTCTTGGCTTCTTACAGTTAGCGACAGCCCCACTGTTATCACAATAAACTGTGATAGGCTTGCTTGCACTTGGAACTACTTCGAAGTACATAAGGAATTTCCTCAGCCACACAGACTCCTTTATAGTTTCGAAAGCTCCCACATATATTGTTTCCATGGTCGAGTCAGCAACGCAAGATTGCTTGATACTCCTCTTGACCATAGATTCACTACTTCGGGTGAACACTGACCCTGACGTGAACTTCTTGGAATCCTTATTCGCTTGAAAATCAGATTCTGTATATCCCATCATATTCAGGTCACCTCCTGGATATGCAAGCATATAGTTTCTCGTTTGCCGAAGATACTTGAGAATATGCTTGACAGCAACCTAGTGCTCGGGTCCAACAGTTGACTTAAACCTACTCACCACGCCCATTGCGTAGAAAATATCTGGCCTCGTGCAAAGCATAGCATACAAGAGACTTCCTTCGACTGAAGCGTATGAAATATGTCTCATGTCCTCAACTTCTTGAGGAGTCTTGGGAGACTGCTAATTTGAGAGATGCACTCCATCCCTGAAAGGTAGCTGTCATTTCTTGGAGTCATGCATACTGAATCGATCCACGATCTTATTAATATAAGATGCTTGAGAAAGTGCTAACTTCCGGTTCTTCCAATCGCTGAAGATCTGAATTTCCAGAATGTAGGATGCTTCTCCTAAATCCTTCATCTCAAACTGCTTTGAAAACCAGATCTTAACATCTGATAACTTTCTTACATCATTTCCAATGAGTAGTATGTCATCCACATATACGACTAAAAAGACGACCTTGCCATTGTTTATCATCTTATAAATGCATGGCTCATCTACTGACTGATAAAAGCCGTAGCCTTTCACAGCCTTGTCGAATATGATATTTCACGATCTAGATGCTTGTTTCAGTCCAAAAATGGACTTCAACAACTCACAAACCTTGCCCTATAGGCCTTTCTCCATGAATCTGTCTGGCTGAGCCATATAAATGCGCCCGTCAAGATGTCCATTAATAAATGTAGTCTTAACATCCATCTACCAGATTTCATAATCCAAGACGCCAAATGGATAAAAGAGTGCGAATGGACTTTAGCATTGCAACGGGCGAGAAGGTATCTTCATAGTCGATACCTTTTTTTTGTGTGAACCCATTCGCCACAAGTCGTGCCTTAAATGTCTCAACATTTCCATCTGGTCCTCTTTTCTTCTTGTAGATCTATTTACACCCAACAGGCTTGATGCCTTCGGTAGATCTACAAGCTTCCAGACCTCGTTGACATACATCGAATGCATTTCAAAGTTCATGGCTTCTTGCCATAGGTTTGCTTCGGAACTCTGCATCGCTTGGGAAAATGATATTGGATCATCTTCCTCTTTGTTCGCGACATCAGTGAAAGTCTCTCCGACACCCATGTATAGATCAGGTTGTCGTACAATCTTATTACTGCGACGAATCACAGGAAGCTCTGGTTCCAAACGTGGTTATTCCAATGTTCGAATAGGACTCGTCCTATCATGTGAAGTACCAGCTACTTCACCCAACAAGTCCTTTAGCACAAGTTCGTTTCTCAGTACAGAATTTTTCATATAGTCTGCTTGCAGAAACCTAGCGATCGTGTTAACGAACGTTTTCTTATCACAGGACTATAGAAGATTTACCCTTTTGTCTCCTTAGAATATCACACGAAAATGCATAATTCTAAACGACTAGCCAACTTGCTAGTATTTTGCCTCAATACATGTGCTGGGCAACCCCAGATACGGACGTGGTGTAAAATATATATTCTACCACTCCATATCTCAAAGGGAGTACTAGGAACCGTTTCTGACGAAATCTGGTTCAGAATGCAAGCTGTCGTTTATAGGACATATCCCCAGAACGAGTCGGGAAGGGATGAGTAACTCATCATCGATATCACCATATCTAGCAGAGTTTGATTCCATCTCTCTGACACACCATTTTGTTGTGAGTGCCAGGTGCTGTAAGTTGAGAATGCATGCCTTCTTCTCTAAGAAGGTCTTCGAACTCTCCAGACAAGTACTCTCCCCATCGATCCGATCGAACGGTTTTGATTTGTTTCTTCGTCTGTTTCTCAACTACCTTATACTTTTTGAAAATTTCAAAAGTCGACTTATGTCACATAAGATAGAAGGTTTGTGAACTTTTGAAACGGTTTGTGAACTTTTGAGTCCGAGTATAGAAGCTCAAGCTTTGTTCATTTGGATCCATAAGGTCAGCATTATAGGTCATTAGAGTAGGATTGTTCAACTAGAAGCTAAGTTAAGATAAGTTCAAGTGTTGAACTAGACGTTTTCTCTGAAAATGGCTAAAGGGTATTTTTGTCCACGTGGACATAAAATGATGTGAATGTCAAAATAAGATTTGAATATTTTCATATGATGAATATATAAATTTTTTTCTAAAGCCGTAAAGTCGTTTGCGGCATTATGAAATTAATTTCATTATTTGTGCAATATTAATTCTAAAATGGGTATTTTAAGAATTGTCTTAAAAGAAATAAGGAAGTATCTAGATGCCCCTTCCCTAGCGTAGGGTTCGGCCAATACAAACTTCAACATGAGAGAATTCTTTGCCTTTAATTATAAATATAATTACCCAAAAGGAAAAGAGGAAATGAATTTCCTTGAGAAGGAAATAAATATGCTTAGTGTGGAAACAAATTTCCTTCACTTATGCTCTATGTTGGCCGGCCATGTACAAGGAGAAAGAGGAGAGAAAATCAAATATTGTGTAACAAATACACAATTGAAAAGAGTTATTACCCTTTCTTGATTTTCCTTCTCCTATAAATAGAGTCTCACATAGAGATGTGAAAATAAGCTTTCTTGGTCTTGTCCTCTCACTTTTGGCCGACCCTCTCTCTCTCTCTCAAATCTCTTTTTATTTTGGCACCTAAGTCGTCATTAGAGTTAGGCTTAATTAGCCCTTTAGCTCATAGCTTGAGTTATTATGTTTAATTGTACCCATACACAAATCTTTAAACCTCTAAAGACTCATATAATAGAAACCTTAGGTTTCTCGAGTTCACGTTTAGATTTGAAGGAATCGAGCAAGAAGAGAAGATAAACCTTTCTCAAGACTCCTCTAAATTAAAGGTATAAGAAAGGTTAGTATTCATGCACTTTAAATAATATTTTTTAATTGATAAATGTTTATGCACTTTGTCTAGGTTAGTAAAATTGTTTTACTTGTAAAGAAATTTTATATTCCGCCATTAATATGATTAGTGATATTTTTTCTTAACCTTAGACCTATTCCATCATTCCTCTCATGCCTGCATCTGTCCTATGGCCGCTTCTCCTCCTTCTGGTCGGGTCTCCCGCCTCCGCTCCGCCTTCGGCAAACAAAAGGTTCTCTCTCGGTCTCTCTCTTATGTTCCTCGCCCGGTCGGGTATTTTGGTTTCTCAACTTCACATTTTTGCACCCACGTTCGCACAGCCCCTGTTCGCACGCACCGTGACTCCGGCCGAGTCTCCGCCTTCTCCCTCCACCTGTTGTCAGCGCCGCTCGTCTCCCCGGGTGAGCTTTTTTTTTCATTCCTTGGAGGTTATTAAACGTGCTCCGATAAATAAACTTGGTTCTCGTGTCTCCGCAGAACACTATCCTTCGGCCGCCTCCCTGCTCTCCGGCCGCGTCCCGCAGACAGCGGCACTCTCGAAAGTGTACGCCGTAGGTACGCAGATATCGGCTCTTCGGTACTTTTTTTTAGTTTTAAACGTGTTCTCCGGTTATAGCTAACTTTTTATTAGTTTTGTTAATATAGCATCATTATTAGTTTTGTTTTAGTAGGTTTTTTAATGTTGATTTAGTTTTTCCTGTTGGTCGGAGCCTTGAGTTGCTCGCAGTCTCGTATTGATCGCCGCCTAATTTCGGATCCTTAGAAACGACTCTAGTAGTGATTAGTCGCTTCTAAATTCGCCGCTTTAAAACATTAGAAGCAATTTTAGAAGTGACATATCTTTAGAAGCGACTAAATAGAATCGATATTAGTCGCTTCTAATGTTGCTTCTAAATGTTATTTAGAATCAACTTTTCGGGCTTTATATGCGAATATTTTTCGCTTCTAAAAGCCTTTTTGTCCTACTGTGCTTAAGTGAGATTTTCTTTTGTTGTTTTTCTATTTTTTAGTTTACGTGGGGAATTTTGAAATTACCCTTTTCTTAAATTTTTTGTGAATCCCATATAAGATGTATGTTGTCGCCGCTGTACTTCTTGTCTTCTTTCTCTTAGAAACAAGATTCTTTCAGTATTGTTTCTCTTAGAAACGAGATTCTTTCAGTATCATTGAGCTTTCAATTGGACTTTATACATATTAAGAAGATCATATTGGGACCTTTGGGACCTTTAATAAGCTCTTCTATTGAGGTTTGTGCTTCTCCAAAAATAATGATAAAATTTGAACACTTTTCATGAAGTGGGAGATCTTTGAAAGGATATCAAAGCACTAGCAGCAGTAATATAAGGGAGGGAAATTATTCTGCTATATCGAATTGTACTACTGTGGATGATGTAAGATAATGGAAACTTAACGATCCGATGATCTTCATCAACTTTCTTAGAAGCATGTCAGCTTTCTTATTTAAATAATAATAATAATTGTTATTGTCGAATTTTGCAACTACCTAACCGAGTATAGCTATACACCGAGTGACTTATAATGTTCGATATAAATGAAGAAAGACAAACGAGAACATGAGCTTAGTGCAACATATCAACCACATGATCACGAGGTATGAATAAATATTAGGTATATAAAAACTAGTCAAACACTATGTTGGACACGTAAGGTATAAGATAAGACTAATAAATCATCGGACGGTTAGTAGAACAGTTACTATCGACATTAATGCCTGATCAAATTTAAATCTCGGAAACTATGCTGCTATAAATACAAGATGAAGACGAGGAAAAAGGGACGCATAAACACACAAATGTTACAACTTAACTTCACATAGGATCTCGTTTTACATTCTTCTTATATTGAAGATGCGTCATTTATGAGAAAAGTCCGACCTCTATATTAAAATTGAATAGAAATATTAATCAGCATTTCATACTTTCGTCGAGATATTGTTGTACCATTTTTCAGGCATCAACAATTTGCGCTAAAATGAGGGGATTCGTAGAGTTAAGATTTAATGGTCAGTTCATCATTGCAACCCATTCCAAAATCAAATGAACGTCATTTGCATGAGGTGTGCAAACTTGAGAACCACAATAGGACGTTGCCGCTAACAACCAAAATATTTGAGGAAATACAACCTCAGCGGGCTCTTCCAGAATTGTTCAAAGAGTTGCAAAAAAAGAAAAAATATTGGAAAAAATATTAAGTAAAAATGAGTAACAATTTGAAGCAAAATTGTAACTCTCGAAAAAAACTAAACTTACCAAAGATTGGAAAAAACATTTAAATCTCCGAAGAGTAGTCTTAGAAGGCCAAAAGACATGCAAGGGATCAGTATGAGAAGGAGCAGCCTAATGAAAATATTGAAATCTCTTAAACACGAGTACCCGAAACTACGAGGATGTGTATCTAAATAATGAAGACGATCCGCGACCTATGAAGACCAAGTAGGGACATACTTGGATATCTAAAAAAAAATTGAGTCTGGTGAATCACACAGTAGTGAGCATACCATTCAAAGGCTTGAACGATGAATAGAAGTAGTAATCATTGATCATGCTAGACCTTCAACGGGGACATTATACTGCCTCCCTGGAGACGTCAAGAATAATGGAGCATCTCTCACATCACGGTTTCAAAATGCCGAGCATACCGTCGTATGATAGAACATCGGATTCAGAAGATCACTTAGACACTTACAAATCTTGTATGACTTTGCAAGGAGCAATAACTCAGGTGATATGTTAGGATTTCTCGATTATTTTGATCGAACTTGCAAAGATGTTGCACCGTAAGTTGAAACCAGACTCGATAAATTCCTAGAAGTAGATGTGTAATGTCTTTCTAGACCAACTCGTGGGATCGCGTACCAAAAATACTCCAAACGAATGCCTTCCAGTTATCGGAAGCACCCATGTAAACCTTTTAAATATTATTTAATCATAACTTACTGCAAGTGATCCTCGTCGATGATTTGAACAAGAGTTTTGAAGAAAAGAAGTGAGGTCAGTGGAAAACTTGAATGGAAAACAAAAAAAGTAGGATAACGATCGAAAAGACGATCATTCCAAGTATCATAAAGAGAAGCGACATTCACATAATAATCAACAAACTGACCTTAATCTTCAAAATGGTCGGAGTCGAGATGATTGATGGCACCCAAAGAAATACAGAGGAGAGGAGTCGGGAAGTAATCCTTCTAGTATTTATGACAAGTATTCGCCACAGACCATGGGAATAGATGAAGTATTTTCTCTCTCTGAACATCAAGAGGAATTCCCAAAGCAGACAAGAATTAAGAAATATCTTGAATAGAGATCATACAAAATATTGTGCCTTTCACCGAGACATCGGGCATAATATATCGGATTATTTCTACTTGAAAACAGCGATTGAGGCACTGATCAAGAAAATAAAATCGAAAAAATACAAACGTCATTACCTAAATCAAGAGAGGAGGATCCCGATAAGCCTTAAAACAAAATAACAACTAGTCCTAGAGGTCCACATATCGGAGGAAATTCTCGCCGACCACAAAAGAGATATACTCGAGAAGCATATTCGTATAAATATTTTTAACTGGGGATGATGAAAAATTGGTACATTTCCCCTTAACGATTCGATTGTAGTAAAGAAAATTGGAAATCACATGGTCGGGAGAATACTCATCGATAACGGAAGATCGATGGACATCTTGCATGTGGATATATTTGATCGAATGTAGCTAAAAACATACCACCTAGCTAGCTTCAAGCCGCACTCAACTTTAAAATTTGATAGGCGATGTTGTTCTTCCCAGAGGACTCATTTTCGTCCCTCTGATTGTTGTATAGAAGACGAATTTGAAGACCATTAAACCTCGGCCGGTAGTTGTTCCAGGGTCTTTGGCTTTTAACGCAATTCATCATCCGGCCCACAATTTTTGAATTAGTAGCAATAATATCGGTAAAATTCTTGACGGTAAAATTCCTAAACAAGTATGGAGTTGGAATAATGAAATGAGATCAGAAAATCACGACGCGCTGTTATTCGAACTATGTAAAAAATATCTAAGAAATGCGGCTACACAGTAATGATGATTGAAGCGACTAGTCGCTTATAATGCCCAAAAACACTGAAAAAAGTGGCGGAAAAAAGCGAGCCATAGATTTTCGCGACTAGTCGCGTCTAATCTATTGACTCTAACTATTCGAAGCAACTTGTCGCGTTTAATGCTCAATTTTTTATTTTCGTAAAATATTGGGGTAGATGCGTTAGAAGCAACTTGTCGCTTATGCGTCACTTCTAAAAGTCATTTTAGTATTAGTGAAAACAAAACTACTCAACAAAAACGAAATAAATAAAAGAATGGAACTTACTTACCAGAAATACACTAAATGTCAAATAATATCTAAACGCGGATACTCTGAACATGAATGCATCGCAAAAATGGTTTTTTAAACTTCAAAAATTATATTTATAGAGAATGGCATACAAAGCATCCAAATGAAGCCAGGGATCAACATACGAAATGCGTTTGACATACGATGCTACAACTACTCAGGACAAACTAATATGAAATGTCAGAACTGAAGATTGAATACCAAGAGTCGTAACGATTCACACACGAAGATTCACACGAAACAAATTTCATAATGAGCATATAGACTGCGCTAGCTGATATAAATGCAAAAAGACTGAATATTCATAATATACGACCTAATAAGAAAATCCAAACCTCGCATGACTAAAATTTTCTCACCAAAATTTTTTATATGCTAAGAACTGGACGGTAGTGTTATCATCGAAATTTCACACCATCTCACCAAATATAGGCTCGGCCAAGTAACAAGAGGATTCGAGTAAGTGAAGAGAAACAAATATGGACATAAGATAAGTCTAAAATACTGATCATGGATTCATAAATGACGAATAAGTACTCGGTAAATAAAAAACTAGTCACACTAAAATTACGTTGGCCACATAAGACAAAAATAATTTCAATAAAATGTCTAGCAGTTATTACAAAAGTTACCATTGAAAGAAAGCAGTGATCACCACATAAGTCTGATCAACTTTGGAAAATTGGAAACTAAGGTACAATAAATAGAAAACAAGAGAAAGGAAAAAGTGACAGATATTTTTACGCACGCATTTACGTACGCATATAATCTCATTAAAACCCACTTCTTATATTGAAGATTAGTCTTGTATAAGGAATATCGGATCTAAATATAAAGATTAGGCTATCGTCTTTGTTCATTTTTATTATTTGTGTTGAGATATTGTTGTACTTACTTTGAGGTATCAATAGTTTTTATGATAATTTTAACTCAAATTTTAAATAAACAGGTAATTCACTTTGCATCGTTCTTCTTTCCTTCAGAACTTTATTATTTTTCTTTATGAAAAATTGAAAGTTAACAACACCACCATTTATGTGGTAATTAAGATAACTTAAAGATAATACCATAATACCTTTAAATTAGAGGTCATGAGTTTAATAATGATGTATATTTAAGAAAAAAAATCATTCATACAATTTATGTTAACTTTTGAAAATTACGAAACTGCGTGGCATAAATATTATTTTCATAAGTCATAAAACTTATACATACGAACATAATATATTCATTTCGTGCTAGCGCTTAGTATCGGCGACATGAAAGTGGAGATCAAGTCTGACTGTTTGGGGTGGTAAGAGTTATAGAGGAGGGCTTGACGCAAGTAATAGATCTAGGGACGATCTTGCATCGCATCTTTAGAGGGGTGAGAGAGTTTGAGAAGTTTAGCATAATTCTTATATCCCGTCTTTGTAATGTTGCGGCGCATAATCTTATGCAATTTGCAGTAAACCATAACTTGAGTTTGACTTGGCTGGATTTTGTCCAGCGTTGTTTGGAAGAAGTCATTAGAGCCGATGATCACGAATTAAAGTCTTGTACCGCAACCTAGAGCCTGTTTTATTTGAGTTTTATCATAGTTTTATTTGTATTTCTATGATTTCAGTTTTATTTCGTTATTTATTACAATTATGATTTTCCCTCGCCATACTTGAGCAGTATATGATTTTTTTCGTGGTACAAATTCCATTTCTAAAAAAAAGCAATAGTCATGATGGCATATTCCATTATACAGTTAGTTAATATGTTATTATGAATATATATATATATATATTAATATATATACATATTTGTTTATATTAATCTCGTTTTCTAACCAGCTATTCTACATAATCAAATTAGTAATTATATGCGTAACGAACCTATAATACTACACATGTTTCACTAGCTAGCTTTATATAGTTACTTTAGTTTTTTTTACTTTAGTTGATACGTACCTTTCAGACTCCAATCCCATTAAAATAAGGGTGGTAGCTCACTTCGCACTTTTCTTTGTGGTTTTTTATGCGCCTGAGAGAATGTGGCTGTGGGACACGACAGTTGACAAATTATGTTCCAATTAATAATAACATAATTCATAAAAACCTATACTACTACACATGTTTCACTAGCTAGCTTTAGATAAATATATAGTTGATGATGAGGAGCGTGAGACGTCCTCATAGTGCGTGCGAATATTACAATCTTTCTATTCATGTGTTTATTTATGAATCTAATTTCGTAACTAGATAATTTAGTATACTATCACCAGTCGTTCCAATCCTATTTGCAACAATGTCTTAAAAAAAATCTAATTTTTCAGTTATATCAAAACTCATGTTTAGGTGTCCACACTCCTACAAAAATGATTTTTAAGAAACGACATGAACTTTTAAAAGAGACCAGTCGCTTATAATTAGAAACGACATTCTAACGTTAACATTTCATTTTTGCCGTAAAATGAATATTTGGACTTTTAGAAGCGACTAGTCAATTCTAATTCTGAAGGTTCGAGTCGACAAATTAGAAGCGACCAGTCACTTCTAAATGCCAAAATCTTTGGATCAATTTTTTTTTTTTTAATTTTACCAATTTTCAGTATTTTGGGAAATTAAAAGCGACTAGTATCATTTCTAATGCCTAAATTACTTGGCTCAAAATTTTCTCCGCCAAAATTTATTAAATATGGAAATTGGCTCGAACATTTCTTCGTCAAGTTTTCACTAAGTATAGAAATTGGGATATTAGAAGCGACTAATCGCTTCTAATGCCCAAAATTGTATCAAAATTGATCCGTATATGACGTGAGTTTATTTAATCGTATCCATATAAAGTCATAAATTTGTTTTTTATTTATCTAACTTCTTGATTTAATAATATATAAACAGTGGGCATTACATTTTCTTATGGTATCTAATGTCGTAATGATGTTGACGAAACACATCGAAAAGAATTAAGAGTCTGGTTCGCTTAAAACGTTTACGATCAAAAATTTGGTGTAGTCGATGTGTCTGGAGAGTTGTACGTATTTTCGGTCGGACCATTACATAATGTTCACATTTACCTAAGTTGTATGGTGAACGGAGTCAAGTTTATTACTTCTCGTCGATGCCTACTACTCAAAATAGTGGTGTTTGGGTACCTATGGACGGCTACACGTTCTACGGAAGGATGGAAATGTTGTCGTGCTGAACTATCGACATGATTGTCGAGTCATACAATTCTGGTGTCGTTGATATGGTGACAAGCACGATGCACGTAAACGCTTTCCCAAGGATAATGTATGTGGAACAAAGAGTGCTTATGTGGAACCATTTATACTCAAGCTAAATCAGTTTTTTACTTACCCGATCCTCGAAATCTCGAAAAAGGGGAATGAAATGTCGTCGAAGATTGTAATCACCGATTCGTATGGGATTTTCTTGACATTAACGTTTAATCATCGGCTATAGTTCCATTGTCCGTACAACATAGTGATTTTGATTGTTTGTCTCATCTTCAAGATAATTGTGAACCAATTCTAGTGAATGATGCGACCGAAGATGTGCCTATTAATGACTTCATAGACAACGTTGATCATGAAGATGACATTTTGATCATTTTCTTGGAGATACTATTGACAATGATCTTGAAATAGACAAAATTGACTTCCTAAATGACGATGATGAAGATTGAGTAATTTGTTCAACTACATTCAGTGTGTAGTATAAATTAAATTTAATGTATTTAATAAACTAAAATTCTAATTTATCTTTTATGCTTTGCAGTATGTCGACTAGCGGCGATGAGCCACACATGCCTTCGTCCAGACGAGGTTTGACCACGGGTCAAAGTACGGAAAGGCTAGAAGAAGGAAGACAGTCAAGATTGTCTTTGACCCCGTCCGCCTCCAATTTATTCACCTATGAGTAGAGGTGAACGAGAGAGTGTAAAAAAGGTGAGTGTGTTGGCACATTCATCAATAGGCTTGGAGTTTTGGTGCGAGAGCACATCCCTCCAACGATGCCTAACTGGAATAGTGTCTCGCTGCAACAACAAGCGGTCATTTTTTTCGGCATGTACACAGAATAAGACTTTGTATACAACGACGAGTCGGGAGACCTTGTTCCGGCGGCGTGCTACTCGAGTCTTATCGAGCAGACCATTATGCACAATGCAAAGAAGCGTCTGCATGACGGGAAGGCGAAGTATTGTCGGATTCACCCGATCGAGTGCAGCGGAGATCAAGATGAGGCGCTTGGGAAAACTCCCTAGGGCATGTCGCATCATTAGTGGTCTAAGTTTCTAAATAGGTAGGACACATAGGTGGTTCAGGTATAGATTAGATTAGACTTTTAATCAATTGTTTTATTCTTAAAATCAAAATTTTTACTCTAACCAATGTTTTTTTCTAGGAAATTTCCAAACTAAACAAAGAAAATCAAAAGAAGAAGATCACAAAGAGCCGGCAAGACACGATCTCATTTTTTTCGAGTATCGTCATAGTCACATACATATATTTTCATTTAGAATATCCATAAATAAATTAAATAAGTTATAGACTATAGTCATAATGTGTTAAATGCAGAGGGTGGGAGTAGACGGACATATGGTAGGGCCGCTCGGTGCGTGGGATATGATGTATATGACTCCTGATGCTTAGCGGACCACGACTACTGCTGGAGAGTGTCATGTAAGTATAAATATTATTCTGAATTTACATTATAATTATTGTTATTAATAAATAATTTAATTGTATTGTGAATGTAGGCTCAGATAGTAGCTCTGCTAAGTGATCTACAAGAGCAAGCTCAATTGTTGGGACGCGAGGTGGACATGGGTCATTTGGAAGAGGTTGCTATGACCGAAGTACTCGGGATGCGACGTGATTGGGCTACGGGAATTTTGTCACTCATTCCGCGCCCGGATATGCTTGAAGCCAAGGCCCACGACAGCTCATCATCTTTCGTAGGGAACGTGAGTTCGAAGTCGTCGTCTAATATGACCGCTAGATTTGGCCGCTCTCCAAGGAGCTGTGTTTGGCATGGCAGCTGAATTGAGCAAGAACCCAAGTATTAATGTGGATCCCGTGTTTCAATCGACTTTGGGATGTTACATGTCCCAATTCGAACCCTCGATGTGCGCTCCGGGTTCGAGCAACTACTGGATCAACCTTCGCCTCCCACCGACACCGAGCCAGACGAGCCTTCTCACGCACCCGCTAGAAGACACAGAGGATGAGGACGAAGACAAAGCGGAAGAATATTGTAGTTTCTATAATGTTTTAGACTTATTGATTTATGTTTATTGACTTACCGAATTATGGTTAATGACTTATCGACTTGCGTTTATGTTTAAATTATCGACTTTATATCTATGTAGTTTATGTTTTATTTGAATTCAATTCGTAAATTTCATTACGAAATTTAATTATATTTATAATAATTTTAGTTAATTAATAATAAATTTTAATTAATTAATAATAACAAAGCGGATAGTAAATTTAAAAATAAAATTAAGATTTAGAAGCGACAATGTTGCTTCTAAAAACGGTTATAAAGTTTGGCGGGTTATAATTAGAAGCGAAAAAATCGCTTCTAATGCCATGTTCATAAATTTTTTAGACCTTTTACAAGCGACTAGCCACATCTAAAGTCGCTTCTAAAATTATGGCGGGTAACTTTTAGAAGCGACTAAGCGCTTCTAAAGGTTAACCGCCATATTTTCTCACGCTTTTTTATCGCGTTTTTTCAGACCCTTAGAAGCAACTAGCCGCTTCTAATTTCGTTGCTTCAAAAAATTATAAGCGATATTATCGCGTCTTATGTCGCTTCTAAAGGTCATTTATAAGCGATTTTTGTCGTTTCTAAAGATTTTTTTGTCCTAATGACATTTTGGTAATAATTTTGAAATTTATGCATATATAAGTTAAAATCAAATTTTATTTGCTTATGTTTACATGCGCGTGCAACTCGAACCCGTGACCTAACTACAATTTTGGTGTTGTTTTACCACATAATCTAGCTTGTATAAATATATATGACATAATAAAATAATTCATCCAATGGCCAAATAAAACTTAATCAAGTTTATTGCATTACTTATACTAAGAGATACTGGGAAATTTATTAGTAAAGTTTGTTGATGGAGAAATATACTTGGTTACAAATAAAGTTGTGAGTTTGTAATTTAGGACTTAGGAGTCGTATTTGGACCTTAAACCAGCATTAAGGATGACTCACCGTTTCAATTAAAATCAAGAGCGCCTGATATCCGTTCTTGGATTAAAAGAAGTTTTATATCTTTTTGTTGATAAATATGTTGACAACCTATGAGATTAGTGGATTCAAAGTTTTGGGAAAGTTAAAAGGCGAACATACTTTTTCCCTAAAAAAGAAACAGAAATAGACCACCGACTAAAGGTGAAACGAACAGGAATAAGAAGATGTATTATTTTTCATATTCCTACATACTTTATATATTCCCTTCCCGTTATACCTTACTTACTTTGTTTGAAAATTGGGAGTAGAAACTATGTCACAGCCGCAATTAGTGTTTTTAAACTAGCTAACAAGTTAACCTTTTAATTTCTTTAGACTTGTTACCAATAGCCTTTGACTTGTAATTTTTCTTGCGTAAATTTTGAACTTTATAAACTTGACAGATATGTAGATATTTCTTCTGCAAACAAATATAACAAAATAGCATGCGTGTAATTGACATGACCTACACTCTTTAAGGGTTTAAAATGAAAATTTATGTGCCATTAAATTGAGCGACTGTAAATCCTACTCCTTAATAATCAAAACGGCCGACGAGAGTACAAAATTGAGATTATACAAAATGTAAACTCACGGGATCAATAAGTTAAAGATCTAGTTATTATGTTACAAAATATTGGAGAAGTAAGGATTATGAGTTATAAAATTAGTTGTGCGGAGACAAAAACTACCTGAAAGCCTTTCTTGTCCTTGTTAATAATTATGTAAAGCCCATGAATAATTGAAGAACTATCAAATAACTGCACGAATCGCATATGACACATGTGTATCAAAATAATGTTGGTAGAGATACCCATAAGAAAATTATTTATTTGCATATCGATATAATATAAATCTCTCATAATTCTTTATTGTAATTTGTTGATTAAATTATTTATTTGCATATCGATATAAATATTATTCCTTTTTCGTTTGATTAAAAATTTATGATATTCAATAGTCTTATATAGTCCTTAATCAAACCTAACAACGTATGAAAAAACAAATGTAGATTTGCGTGAACAAACTCTTCATGTTTTTCTTAAAATAAAATATTCACAATCTAAAGGTAAACAGACTATTAATCCTAGTATGACTGTTGAAAGAATCAATGATATATGATTACAAAGCATAGAGAGTTAAGAACTCTATAGTTATTCCAGTGTATCTTCCGAAGATACTAAATTGAGTAGTGCACATTTAGCAATAATGTAAGAACAAACCATTTAACCTCTTATGTCTAAAGCTCATTATGTATGAATTGCATGCCTACCTAAATCCTGAAATGAGACATGTCATTTCATAACTTACATATTCTCATTTGAGAAAGTCAAATTCTAGGGCCACTATATGATCTAGACTAGACTAATATTGGTGAGATATTGAGTCAAGAGGATGACATGAACTAGCTTTGTGAAGTTCTCATAGATACGCAATTCATGTACAAGATTGCTGAAATCCAATGTATATCACATCATGCTTTATTACTTGAAATGTGAATAAATGAACAGCGCGATATAAAAAATTAAGTAACAACTTTATTTGGATGAAACAATTTGACTTGTAAGGTCTTTGTCAATACCTTGTGTCTAAATTATTCACAAGTAACAAATTAATTGAGGAAATAACAACTAGAAGGGTAAAATGGTAATTTTATAAACCCATATAGTTGATGATATTCATGAAGGGTAATCATGGATAACATTTAATGGATCCACTCAACATAATTAAGCTGAGTTTGAGTAGAAAATAAATTCATTTGAACCGAGAGATTCTTAGTGTCAACTCTTTAGTCGAGTCAATTAACATTAAGTTAATATTCGGAAAAGTTTGTAAACGTTTGAGTCAAAGTATAGTGGCAAGTGGTGGTCAAGAAGAAAAATGGCAAGTGGCGAGTCTGCGTGGACTTCACCGACCTCAACAAAGCAAGTGGCGAGTTTCCCAATGCCGCACATCGACCGCCTCGTCGAGGCCACAAAGGGGTACGAGCTCCTCAGTTTCATGGATGCCTACTCGGGGTATCACTAGATAAGGATGCACCCGGACGACGAAGAGAAAAATGCTTTCATCAGCGAGCGATGGACGTACTACTAAAAGGTCATGCCTTTTGGTTTGAAGAACGACGGGGCGACTTATCATAGGCGGGTGACTAAGATGTTCAACGAACAGATTGGGAAGAGCATGGAGGTCTACATCCACGACATGGTGGTCAAAACGATGAGGGCGGCGGCGCACATCGAACACCTAGAGGAGTGTTTTGAGATCTTAAATCGTCACAAGATGAGGCTGAATCCCGCCAAGTGCAACTTCGGTATCTCCTCGGGGAAGTTCTTGGGCCATATAGTCACCCGACAAGGAATCGAGGCACACCCCGAGCAGATTGAGGTGATCAAGAATATGCCTTCTCCTTGGAATCGACGGGAGATACAGAAGCTAACGGGGAGGATCGCCGCTCTAAGCCGATTCATCTCACGGAAGGCCGACAGAACGCTCGTCTTCTAAGATCTGCTGAAGAAGAACAAGAAGTTTGAGTGGACTGACAAGTGCGAGGAGGCGTTCCAAGCACTGAAGGCCTACCTCTCGTCGCCCCCCGTGATGACGAAGCCACAACCTGGGGAGCCACTGTATTTGTACGTCGCGGTATCGGACCAAGTGCTCGAGAGCGGGGATCAGGCTCACATCCCCAATGGGGGAGATCATCGAAAAGGCTGCCGACCCGCTTACTGCTCCACCAACAACGAAGTGGAGTACGAAGCTCTCCTCATCGGCATGCATTCAGCCCTCGCTGTGGGGGTCAGGAACATCAACATCTTCGCGGATTCCCAGTTGGTTGTGAAGCAAGTCAGCGGGGAGTACGAGAGGAGCGACGAGAGGATGGAGGCTTGCGCGAGACTTGTGGAAGACCTCTCCAAGAAGTTCAACTACTTCGATCTGACGCAAGTGACGCGAGGAGATAATACTCACGCCGATACCCTGGCAGGCTTAGGCTCGACGATGGAATTCGGCGAGCTCCGATCAATCACGGTGGAGACGGTGGAAAAACCGAGCATCAACCGGGAAGAGGGCCGACGAGGAAAAGGCCAAGATCCTGCGCCGAGGGCCGAGAGACGGGGCCCGAGGAGGCTAGTATCAACGAGCTCGAGAACGAGGAGGACGAAAGCAATGAACGAGGGGGGGTGAACAACGACAAAGAAGAAGACTGGCGAGCGCCCATCAGGAAGTACATCCTGGAGGGTTCAGTGCCCGACGACCGCCAGGAAGTGAGGAAGGTCATATCCAAGAGCGCAAATATGCCATCATCGGGCAGAAGCTCTACTTAAAGAGCGTCACCGGCCCCTACTTGAGATGCCTTGGCATGAAGGAAGCTGACTACGTGATGGAGGAGATCCAAAACAAAGAATGCGGAAACCATTCTAGTGGACGCTCGCTGCTGAGGAAGACTAAACGACAAGGCTTCTTTGGGGAGACGATGGTCGCCGATTGCGCCGATCACACTAGGAGATGCGAGAAATTCCAGCGACACGCCCCAGCGATAAATTTCCCAGCAAGGAGCTATCGTTAGTAACCGTCCCATACCCCTTAATGAAGTGGTCCATGGACATCGTCGTTCCGACGCCTATTGGGACAAAGCAGAAGAGGTTCATGCTGGTTGTCACATACTTCTTCACCAAGTGGGCGGAAGCCGAGGCCTACGCTAACATCAAGGACTCTGACGTCAAAAGCTTCGTGTGGAAGAACATTTTCACACACTTTGGGCTACCGAGGGTTACAACGGCTCGCAATTCATCTCTCGAGGAGGTTCAGGGACTTCTGTGCGCGATGGAGGGTGAAATTGAACACATCGACACTCAGATATCTTCAAGGCAACGGGAACACCGAGGCAGTCAACCGGGAGATCACCGATAATATCAAGAGACGGCTCGACGAGAAGTAGGGGCTCTGGGCCGACGAGCTCCCCGGAGTGCTTTGGGCCTACCGAACGACTCCCCACTCCGCCACTAGTCAAAATCCATTCTCCTTGTCGTTTGGCGTTGAGGTCGTGTTACCGGCGGAAGTAGGAGTCCCGAGCCTTCGACGAGCGATGACACTGGGCGATGAAGAAGCCAACAACCAGAGCCTACTCCGCCAGCTCGATCACGTGGATGAACGACGCGAGCAAGCAAGTGTGCGCATCGCCAACTACTAGAACACAGTTGCTCTCTACTACAACAAAAAGGTGCGTCCGAGGAAGTTCCAGGTTGGCGAGATGGTCCTCCGACGCGTTTTCCAGAACATGGCCGAGGTGAACGCCGGAAAGCTAGGGCAAAGCTGGGAAGGCCCGTACATAGTCACCAACGTCGTCAAGCCAGGAGTCTACGAGCTCGAGAACACTGAAGGTGCCAAGGTGATTAGGAGCTGAAACGTGAAGCACCTGAAGAAGTTTTACTGACAGCTTCCTCGCCTAGTCATAGTCCTGGTAAGTAACTCACGAGCATCTTTTCGAATTACGAGGGAGTCTCGACCCTTTTGTTCGGGAACATTTTCGTGGCATCGGCCCTATACAATAAATGTGAGGTACTCTTCCCTCGCGAGCCGCACCCGACCGGGGGACTCAAAGGGTTTGATGAGGCCTGTCTTTCATACGTCGGAAGCGCCGAAATAAGAACGCCGTCCTACGGCCAAACAAGTCCTACAAAGGGAAATATAAAAAAGAGGCGAGAGTGCCCACAAATTTAAAAGAGGCGAGAGTGCCCACAAAATTTAAAAGAGGCGAGAGTGCCCACAAATAAAAAGAGGCGAGAGTGCTCACAAAATTTAAAGAGGCGAGAGTGGCCAAGAATTTATCCGAAGGCACCCGATGCCCGATAACAAAACACAGCGGCGAGAGGACCCATGTTTAAAAACGCCTTATAGCGAGCAAAATTAAAAAGTCTCGCAGCGAGCACAAAACACAGCGGTCCCATGTTTAAAAAAGCATCCCAACGAGCAAAATTAAAAAGCCTCCCAGGGAGCAAAAAACACAGCGGCGAGAGGACCCATATTTAAAAAGCGTCCTAGAGAGAAAAATTAAATAAAGCCTCCCAGCGAGCAAAATATAAAGAGGTGAGAGTGCCCAAAAGTTTAATCAAGGCTCCCGATGCCCGACGACAAAGAATTATGCGAAGAATTTTTATCCCTGCTCCGGTCTTGTTTCACAAAAAAAGGAGGAGTGTGAGATGTACATTCTTTTATCTCTAAAGTATTTTCTAAGCAAGATTATACAGGTTAATAACAGATTGCATGATAGCTCGTCGGTTTAGCTATGATGTTATATGTCTATTCAGGTTAAGCTTGTCAGGTTAGACGTGTTTTAATTGAGAAGTGTACGCTTTACGACATTCATATGCTCATCGGATAGATATTTCAGGGCACTCATACACAAGTTCAAGCGAGGAATTAATAAAAGCAAATTTTATTGAAAAAACCCTCGATTACAAACACGGAAACACTTGACAAACAAGAATAACAATAAGTTAACGTCCTAAGGAAACTATCATACGCCAGCGGAGGATTGCAAGGAGATAGCGGTGAGGAGTCGGGATCATCTTCAGCTTTCCGTTCGAACTCCTCGACGTCGACGACATGTTTGGCATGAAGTTCGCGCCATTTTGGCAGACGAGCCTTGACGTTATCGACCGCCGCCGTGCTGGGGAGCCCCTCGGCCAAGGTGATGTTGGCTCGATAAGCGGCTGACAAGCGATGATTGTCGATGGACACATCGAGCTCCTTGTACCTTGCCAAGGCATGCTTTCCTTTTGCCCTTCGCGCGTTTGTACAAGCACAAACGGGCATGATGCTCCTCGGCTCGAGAGCCCTTGCTGGAGACGAGGAAGCGCTTCTGGTCCGTGAGTTCCTGGGGTGCTGAAGCTTTGTATGCAGCGAACTCAGCCTCCAAGGCATGACGGAGGGAAGTCTCCTTTTCCAAAGAAACCTTCATCTTCTCCATATTTGAGGACAACGCAAAATTATCCTCGTGATATTTGCGCTCGCTGAGGAAAGAAGACTCGAGCTGCTCCTAAGCCCGGAGGAGTTGGGACGAAAGGAATTTCGACTCCTCGATTGTGACGGAAGCATTGCAACGCTCCAGGAGAAGCAAGTCGTTCATGCGAGTCACGCCTTGTAGGAGAGCCGACGTAGTTTCGGGATAACCCTCGAAGTCATCGAGGGACTCTGGAATGTCAAGCGAGCCAGGAGCTCGCAGCGATAAGCCCCCGCACACAGAAGAAGAATAATCTTCCCAATCCCTGGAAGAAGCATTGAACGCAGGCGTGCGAGGCGGGGCGGGGAGAAGAAAATGCCGCCGCTATCCCCGAGGTTCGCAGAGGCAGCGGAGGGGAAGCTGGAACCTCCAAGGGAGCCTTAAGCGCGTCGGAAGAAGAAGAGATGGAAGGCAAAGGAACGAGAGGAGGAGCAGTCCTAGGAGCGGGCAGGCCCCCCGAACCTTCGGCGACGGAGACCAAATCGCTTAAATCCTCGGCATACTTGGCCCTCCTCTTCGGGCACCGAGGGGAGCGCGCCTCACTGCTCTCGGGCTCGCCGGTCTTCCCGTCCTTGACCGGGGGAGTCGGAAGGGAGGGGGTCAGAGTAACCTCCCCCGCGGGGTGAACTCCGTCCGAAGAGCCAGGGATCAGAGGATCCATAGTAACCGTCCCTGGAGAGGAGGCACCTGGAGCCTTAGTAACGACTTCCCGAGAAGGACTGGCGGCCCCCGGTCTGTTTTCCGAGTCGGAGACTTTGGCCCTCTTTGATGGAGGGGCATCGATCGACGGCTCGGGGAGTCGCTTGGTCACGGGAGCCCCATCCCAAGAAGATGACATCGAAGAGCAATGAACCTCGGAGAAACGAGGAACCCCCGAAGGGCGAGGAGCGGTGGGGTCTGACCTGTGTTTGGACTTTCGCTCGTTGCGAGCCCCTCCATTCAAACGAGGGTCGTTCAAGACGATCCTCAATTTTCCCCCGCGAGGATCAAGCCCCGATTGGCCAGCCTCGATCGAAGCCACCAGAGGCTTCACCTCGCGAGGAGAGCCCTCGCCGTTGTCGGCGAAATTCTCCCCAGACCTTCCCGGTGGGACGAGAGGCCCTCTTCGGGAAACCACCAAAGGATTCTTCGACGACAGGGCACTATGGTACCCTTCCGAAAACAGCTGCCAGATACTTGCTCCACTGAGGCGAGCCATCATATAGACCCCGGAATCCGAGACCCGAGTGCCAATGAAGTTCGTCGCCCAGTCGCGATGAGGATTGGAGAGGAGTGTCTCATGAAATATCTCAAAATGAGTCTTGGCGTCATCACCAACGCTGGGATTGAACTTGTGAAGCTCTTGATTGACGACCCACTCCCTCGGCAAAGACTCGTAATAAGGGCCGAAGCTGTGCTGGTCAACCACAACAAATAAGTACCTGTCCTCCCACCCAGACTCATTCGAAGGGGTGTTAAGGACGACATGAGGCTTAATTCGATGCGAAAGGGAAAGGTGCCCCAAATTCTTGGCATTCTTGGAGAACTTGAAGAGCCGCATCAGGTTTTCCAAGGTGATGACCACCTTCTGCTCCAACGTGATGACAACGGTGCCGAGGAGAAGGCGAATCGAATTCGGGCTCACCTGAGTGATGGGAACCCCGAAGGCGCACATGAAAGACATGATGAGGGAGGGCACCAGAAGGTGAAAGTCTACTCTCCGGAAAAAGGCCTCGTGGAGGGCGATGCAGTCGTCCCAGGGGCTATCGGCGAGCTCGCCGACGAAGGGAAGACGGAGAGTGCACTTCTCATCCTCAATGAACCTCTCCCGTAGTTGTTGCAGACGCTCCTCCGAAGTAATGGACGGAGGGGACGCGGTCTTAAATATGCGGCCAGCAGTAGGTGGTGCCATGGATTTTTAAGAGTGGAGAAAGAGGAGGAAAATCCGAAGTCGAGTTCAAAAAAGAAGGATCGGAGAAGAAAATGAGAGCGAGAAATTAGCAAAATCTCGAAAGTGAAGTTGGGGAAACGTTTCTTCGATGGCAGAGTCGAATTTATAAAGAAAATGAAAGTGAGAAAGGAAAGTGAAGCGGCGCGTCTCGATTCAACGGCTCAAATGAAGACGCATGGAATCATCAACGAACGAAGTCAATGAGTCGTTGTGGACGGTAAAGATTCAAGAAAGGTAACAAAAAATCGAGTATCCGCCACCCGAATTCAATGAAGAGAGAGGATTCTGAAACTCGAAGGGACGCGCCCGAGGAAGAAGACACAAGCGAATGCCGATGAGGCTCGTTGCTACGCCTGGAAATAGCTCCTCGGTACTGCTTGTTTCTCATTTTACCAAGTGTTCACACTTGTTAAAATGGGGGACTAACACCCTTTGTATCGTTCTTCCTCCCCAAACAACATAGACAAAGTCCCACCCCGAGGAAGGCTCGTCCCGAGTCAACAAAGGCCCCCGAGCCAAACGCCGACGATCGGACATCTTTCTCTTCGGGCGTCGCTTATGTACAAAATACATGTCAAATACAGGAAAAAAGAGACAGTGACGAAAAAGCGGTGTTAAAAGAGAGAGGTGGAGAAGGCGACAGAGAGAGATAAAAGAGCACGAAGGATTTTAATGGAAACACGGCTCGCATGATAGTTCGTCGGGTCAATCGCACGCGAGTGTAAACAAGGAGATAATAAAAATAAAACACAGAAAAGTCGAGAAAAGCAATTTTATTAAGTCAATAATATGCAAATACAAAGCCGGAGGCCCCTTACAAAATTTTTACATTTTACAAACTAAGGAGATCTATGCCGCCAGGTCCCGAGATGAAATAAGGTCTCGGTTAGACCCATGCTCGCCGAGCGAGCCGAATGCGGCGGAGGGCTTCCCCGCGACAAGGGCCATAGGCGGTGGCCTTCAATCGCCGGTGGATTGTCGAGAGACATGGGAGGAGAGGCGGGGTCCGCAGAAGCCTTGTCCTCGAGCTCTTTGACTTTGGCCTGCTCTTCGTCGCGACGCCGCTGCCACTCTGGAAGCTTGGCCATGAGGTATTTGACCATCACCCCGGGCGGGAGAGCGTTGACTGGGTTGATGTCTGCCTGATAGGCGGCCGCCAGGCGGTTGGCGTCCACAGACTCATCGAGAGCCTGAAACCTAGCCGACGCCCGCTCGAGCTTGCCCTTGGCCCTCTTGAAAAGACGAAGTCGGGCTTGACGCTCCTTGCTCGACTCGGCCTGCGCCGCCTCTCGCCCCTCGATGAGCTTCTTCATGGTGGTCCGAACCGTGGAGGGTAGGCAGCCCTCCTCGGCAACGGAGACGCCTACAGCCTCGCCAATCTGGGGAGGAGCTCATCTTTACTCTGAAGGGCCTCACCGACGTTCTGTAGGCGCTTCTTCTCCTCGACTAGGAGAGCCTCCTTGGCGGCGAGAATCCGCTCCTGCTCCTCAAGTTTCCGCCCCGCCTAGGATTTCAACTCGGTGAGATTGACCTCGGCGGAGACACGCCGGCGAGTCTCCTCGGCCAGGTCCGATTCCAGCTTCTCGGACCGCTCCCGGTGTCCGCGCTTGCGAGCTATAGAAAGTTTGAGCTTCCTCTAGGCCTCCTTGAGCTGGACCGAGAGCTCTCCCGACTCTTGCGCCATTATGCTGGCATTGTGGCACTCGACGAGGATCAGGTCGTTCAGCCGAGCTACGCCCTCGAACAGGCAAGCTGTAGCCTCAAGGTAACCCTCGAAATCCCCTAGAGGCACGCCAACATCGAACGAGTTAGGAGATTGCAATGTCAAATCCTAGCATGAGTGCATGGAGTACTCTCGCCACTCCTCAACAGATGAACCCGGAGTGGGCACGCGAGGAGAGCCGCTGAACACCCGCGAAGAAGATTGCGAGGCCTCGAACCCGAAATGTGGTGGGGGCCAGTGAGAAGGAGGGCGAGGAAGCGGTACAAAGGGAACCACTTCTCGTTTGGGGATAGACGATGTCCCCACGTCGTTCCCGAGAACGGTTTTGAAATGAGGAGCATCGAGGGAACTCCCTTCGGGTTGCACCTCCTCGGAGCCAGGACCGGCATTTCCCTACTTTCCATCTCGACCGGCGAGCTCGAGGCGAGGGAAGGATCATAGGCTTTTTTCCCTTCAACGGTGGGAAGAAGAACCCCACCGGTCGAAGAAGAAACGGGGGGAGCCAAGGCGATGAGCCGGGCCGGTAGATTGGCGACGCCCGGAGGAGAAGTGACCAACTGGACCACAATACTGTATTCCACCACGTGGTTCTTTCTTCTTCTGCCGCGACGAGAAGAATCCGCCCCTCGACAGACGCGTTGGCGGTCAGCCCGGCCCCACTCTTGGTAGCAGAGGCCAGGAGGTCGGTGGCTTGCCCTTGATCGGATCCGGCATCGCCAGGAGGAGCAGAGGCTGGAGGAGTTGCGGGAACCTCCTCCGAGGGAGAAGACGCTCGCAGCAGCGAGGCGCCTCGAGCGTCGGTTTCAAGCCCCACGACAAGGGCGGCGTCTACGGCCCCATCGGACGATGCAACGGCTTCGGTGGCTTGCTCTTGAGCAGATCCGGCATCGCCGGAAGGAGAAGTGGCCGGAGGAGTCGTGAGAACCTCCTCTGAGGGAGAAGCTGCTCCCAGCGGCGAGGCGCATCGGGCGTCGGTGGCAAGCCCCGCGGTAAGAGCGGCGTTCGCAGCCCCACCGACTGATGCGACGGCTTTGGCCTTCTTCGCCGGAGGGCCGGCCTCATCGCCCTCAATGGGACGCTTACCTGCAGCGGCCTCGATCCCAGATGAAGTTCCCGCAGAGCTCCTTGGTTTTTGCGGGAAAAGTACTGCCCGAGTAGGAAGGGCTCCTCGGGCGAGCCGTCCTCGTCCTCGGGAGCAACTTCTGCGACGACTCGACAGGAGTTTCCCTGGGATTTTGGGTTTTCTTCATGTTCTTCTTCGTCAGAGCGGAAGACGAGGCGCCGATCCACGCTATGGGATCGCGAAACCCGGCTGGGAAGCAGGTATGGATGCGTGGGCCATGAATGTTGGCCTCGAGGAAGATCCCAACATCCACTAATCATCGAGGGTTGCTGAAGTCCCTCGCTCAGTCGCGACGGTCGCTCGCAAGGAGCGCCTGGTGAATCTCTTTGAATTTGTCTTCCGCTACGTCGCCACCGCTGGGCTTATAGTGGGGAAGCGATTGATCAGCCTCGACCCATCGCGTCGGCAACGACTTACGGTGGTAGCCGAAGGAACGGGCGTCAACCTTGACGAAGAAGTAGGAATACTCTCATCCCGATTTGTTGAGGGGACGTTGAGAAGGATGTGGTACCGAACGCGATGGGAGAGGGAGAAGCGTCCAATTTCTTTGGGTTCTGGGAGAACTTATAGAGGCGCATCAGGTCCTCCAAGGAAATAGGGATTCTCCTTTCAGCGGCGATTGCGAAGGTGCAGAGGATGATGCGGATGGCGTGAAGCTGCACCTAGGCGATGGGGACATTGAAGGCATGGAGGAAAGCGAGGAGTAGGTACGGGATCGGGAAGCAAAGACCCACGACCCTGAAGAACGCCTAGTATATGGCGACCCATTCCCCGTCTTGAGGATCGTCCGCGAGCTCGTCAGGACGGGGGAAACAAATCTGGCACACGTCGCCGTCACAATACTCCTCCCTAATGGTGTTGAGACGCTCCTGGGTCATGGTGGAGCGAGGCGAGTTGGTCTTGAAGATGTGTCCTAGAATCATCTTTGATTGCCCCGGAGCCATCACAGATCTAGGGTTTAGAAGGGGAGATCGAAGGAGGATTTGAGGTTGAAATTTCTGAGTGTGGATTCGAGATCTTTGAGGATGAGAGAATGAAAAGTTTCGGAAAGTTCCCTTTGAACAATAGGTTTTGAATTTATAGAGAAAGGCAAACAAATCCAACGGTCAAAGTTGAAGGATCTGAAGCGGTGCGATAAAATCCAACGGCTCGAATGCGAAGAGGCGCTGGCGTAATCGATAGTGGAATTACAGCTGGTTGTTAGGGTGCTACGACGAAAATGTTATAGGCACTTGAGTATTTGCTATTTGCATTTAATGAACAGAGATGTTTGTGGGATTCGAAGAGACGCGCCCGAGGAAGGAAGCAAAGTCGAAACCTGACACAGATAATTGCCGAGGAAATCCATCGTTATGCCAAACGATAGCTAGCGCTCGGGAAATCTCGTCGGGGTAACCTGTCTCTCATTTTACCAAGTGCTTACACTTGATAAAATGGGGGACTAACTGTTAAGGTCGGATTTCGTCAAATCCCTCTAACACCATTTGTGTCGTTTCCCTCCCCAAACGACATGGATGAAAAAGTCCGCCCCGAGGAGGTCTCGTCATGAGGAGATCTGCCCCGAGGAAGTCTCGTCCCGAGGAGGTCTCGTTCCGAGGTAGTCTCGTCCCGAGGAAGTCTCTTTCCGAGGAAGGCTTGTCATTAGGAGTCCACGTGGCAGCGACAGAGTTTAAATAGCAATTGGCGTCAGAGAGTCAGACGAAAGGCGAAAATCACGGGATTAGTTGGTAAATTTCGGAGGACATCCCGGACTTTCGTCAGAAAAGTGAGGGGACAAATGAGGAAACCCTAACAGAAGGAGGAAAAACCCTAGCAAACGATTGAGTAAATCCTGGAGAGCTATATATACTAATGTAAACCTCATAAAAAGGGGTTCGAAAATATTTTGGCCGTCATAACATACAGAGTTCATACTTTTGTAATTCCTAAAGTTTCCAACCTAATAAACGAAAGAGACCGAGCCTCATAACATATAAATTCAAGGATATTAGCAAACTCAACCATTATTATTCATTATTGTTGCTATTTATTAATCCTTGTGACTGTTTAGATACCGGTGAAAATCGACCTCTACAATAATAATGAAGTGATTGTGTGTGTATGCGCCCTATATCGATGGTTTAATACACAGTATTTTTAAGAAGTTGGTGTTGCTTTCGTTGATATATAATTATATTATATTTTCACATTGCCATATTATCGTTAATTTTTGGTAATTAGCCGCCTCTATGTATCTACATTATCTCACCTTTTTATTTCAATGACATAAAAAATAAAGAATATGTCACGTTATTGTTATAATTATTTGGTTATATTTATAAAATGTTTGTCTTAAAATAATATGGAAATTGTGAATATGATTGTATACATATGTTAGGATTTTTATCTCTCGTCGACCTAACACACAAAATATGTTCATAACAAAAACAAAACACACAAAACACAAAAAGTAATTTCTTACAAAAAGAAAAAATAAACAGACAAATAAATATTAGTCACTTCAATGCGAAACGTATGTGCACTTTGTTTTGCAATACTTCCCTAAACTAAAACTCGATTGTGTTGCAGTGTATCATACAAATATATATTGGTTCACTTTCAACGCGAAAAGTTCATGCACGTTCAAGAATTTTTTCAATATTATTTGTATAAAAAGTTAAAGCTACATAACAACATGACACTCCCAAAATACCCTCGAATTATAACTTTTACAATATAACTTTCACAAATCATCATAGTAATCGTAGGAGTTTCTCCGTTCCTACTGCAAAACAACAAGATTTACTCCATCTCTACATCAAAACAAGCTTCATTTTAGAGTTTGCTATAGTGTCACGTCATATTTGGCGTGGCACTATTCATCGCTGCATTTTTTTAGTCCCTTTAAACTTATTTTTCAAAATCATTGATCATATTTTTAACAATTATACCATGTTTATATTGATTTGTAATTTACATATTTGTAAAATTATATTATGTTTGCATTGATTTGTAATATACATATTTGTAAAATTATATGACGTTTAAAGAAATATAAATTAATCATATTAAATATTTAAAATATCACAAATACTTTTATAATATTGATAACGAAAGAAAATAAAATAAAATATTTATTTTATAAATTCGAATGCATAATTATAGTTTATTTTATTTATTTGTGGTGTAATGTCATTTTATTAAAATAAATATTAAGATTAGTTTGTGTGTATTATATATTGAATTATCTTATGAAGCGATATTTTGTTTAAATAAGTGAAATAATTGATAGATAGTAGGTAAATATAGGGGTATAAAAATAAATAAGACAAGTTGAATATAAAATAAATATATTAATTTGGTGTAAAAAATGGAGTGTAGATGAAGATCATGTAGTGTTTGATGTTGACATTTACAGTAAAATGGAGTAAAAAATGAAATAACGGGATGGAGATGGTCTAAATTATTCAATCGTCCGATTGATTAGAGAACACACGTCAACACTTAATGGACATGATTTTTAAGATGCTGGTGATTTAGCATAAATTATACTTGAACTTAGTGAGCTAATTCAAATAGGCTTTTAGAGATTCATTTTAATATTATGCAATAAGATGATAATCAATTTTTGGTATAAAAACTATTATACTTCAATCTAAGGTATTGTTGAATAGAAAGTGTTGGAAGAAATGTTAATAAAATGTTATTAACATAGATTATGGATGATTTATGGCTAATATTTGAGTGGGGTCCACTTATCAGAATTTGATAATTTTTTCATAATTTTATTCCTCGTTGCGACGGGTATAAAATTAAGTATTTATTTGCCAAAATCATGTCTATGATGAATGAGAAATTGATGATTAAAAATATGCTTAAAAACACATTTATTATGTGTTGTAGAGAAGTGAAGTGAAGAGAATCCACAAGAGTCCCACATGGGTTGGGTAATGGAGTTGGTGTGGTGTTTATATAGGATTATCCTTCTTAAGATGGTATCCAAGTGCAAGGGAGGAGAGTGTGAGTGGAATAGCTCTAATCCCTCGCGCGAACACAAACACGCGCGCCGCCGCCGAGCAGGGCCGGGCCGGGCTCGGGCTCGGGCTCGGATCTCGAGTCTCGGGTCTCGGATCTTGGCAACACTTCTAGAAAATTTTAATTTCACAAATAACTTGTAGGTTATATTAGGAATCAATTAAGCATAAATTACGGAATTCATTATGCTGCAAATTTACTTGCATTTGTTGCAAATGAAGCAAAATTGTTTTGGACGTTTTTGAGGAGTTTTGGAGTTATTCTCAGCATAATCAAGAGAGGTTAAGACACCATTAAGGGCTGTTATTGGTGGCGGTTTTGTAAGCTGAAACCAACCTTCCTTTGCCTATAAAAGGTCAAGTGATCTCATTCAGAAGAAAAAACACAAGGAGATAGACATATATAGACACACCGAAAATTCCATAAACTCTTCTTTCTCTGCTCCGAAATTGTGGTTGTTCCTTCTGGAAAACTGGTCGTTCCTTCAGGGATTTTGGTCGTTCATTCAGGGATTTTGGTCGTTCTTTCAAGAAATTTGATCGTTCCTTCAGGAAATTTGATCGTTCGGAGTTGTTCCTTTGGATACCAATTGTTTCAGTTTTTCTTTTTGTAGTCCGGTTGTTTAGCTTCGAACTTGGTTTGCCGGAGAAGTCTATTTACTGCTCAAAGATCTTCTCATTCACCGTTGTATCATGGGAGGTAAATTGCTCAAGGTTTCTCGGCAGTTGGAAGGCAATATTACTTTAAGGAAACCGTCGAACGGTCCTCGGTTTTTCTCCTATTTTGTTATAATTAAATAATGTTCTTGTTATTTTTTTCTTCATATTATTATAATCTGTTTATTCCGAAAATTTAATTAATTTCCGCCAATTATATCTAACAATCTTAAGTAATACCTTCCTTTTTAGACATATTGCGTTTGAAGAATTGTTTGAAGAAAACTGACTTGGTTGAGTTCTTTTGTTGAAATGGCTACCAATAATGATAACAATAACGTGATTGAGTCGGGAACCCCGATCAATGAGATGAGTTCGGGCGTGGAGGTGCTAACAACCAACGCCACAAATCCGAACATTGTGGTGCAACCACTTGTTTTGGCAGAGGCTTCGGCCGGGAACGGACCTGCGGGTCTTGTTCACTCGATGGCGGCTATGGCTGTGAACGGACCTGGGGTCATGTTCAAAATGCGGGTTCGGCTCGAGGGCCTCCCATAATGATGGCGGCAGAGAAGCCGGGGAAGTTCGACGGTTTGAATTTCAAGAGACTGCAATAGAAGATGCTCTTCTACTTGACCACCATAGGGCTTGTGCGATTTTTGACCGACAACCCTCCGATGCTTCATAAGGACGAGACCGATCCGAAAGTGAGGATGGCATACCTTGCTTGAAGGATTCCGACTACTTATGTCGGAATTATGTGATGAATTGTCTTGCAGACTCTCTATTCAACGTGTATAGTTCCAAAGTATCTTCTAAAGAACTTTGGGAATCACATGATCGGAAATATAAAACCGAGGATGCGGGCTCGAAAAAGTATATTGTGGGCCGCTTCCTCGAGTTTAAAATGGTGGACCACAAGACGGTGGTGAGTCAAGTGCAAGAATTGCAACTAATCTTTCACGAGATTCAAGCCGATGGAATGACCATAAGTGAGTCATTCCAAGTTGCCTCCGTCATCGAGAAGTTACCTTCGGGGTGGAAGGACTTCAAGAACTACCTTAAGCACGAGCGAAAGGATATGAGTCTTGAAGTCTTGGTGGTTCGTCTACGCATAGAGGAAGACAACCGTGGCTCCGACAAGAGGTTCAAGACCACTTCTGAGAGAGCCAACGTCATCGAGCATGGTGAAAACTCGAAAGGAAAGAAACCCACCAACAAGCTTGGACCTAAAAGGGTTGCCTTCAAGAAGAAGAACCAACAAAAGTTTGTTGGAATTCAAACCCCAAGGAGTGGTGGCTAAAAATCGGTGCTACCTGCCACATTTTCTCGGAGAATGCTTTTTGCTCCCTCGACTTGCGTCCGACGGGAGAGAAGTTGTTCATGAGAAATTTGGCCACTTTCGATGTTATGGGAACGGGACACGTCATCCTCAAAATGACATCGGAAAAGGAGTTGAAGCTCACTAATGTTCTCTATGTACCCGATATAAGAAAAAATCTTATTTCCGGATCTATTCTTTGTAACCATGGGTTTAGGATAGTCTTTGAGTCCCAAAAGATCATTCTTAGTAAGAATGGGATATATGTGGGAAAAGGGTATGTGAAAGAGAACATGTGGAAGATGAATGTAATGGCCATCCGGAAAAGATATGAATAAAGATGCATCTTCTTCTTCGTATATGCTTGAGTCATTTAATTTATGGCATGGTAGACTTGGTCATGTGAATTATGACACATTGCGTAAATTAGTAAATTTGGATTGTATACCAAAATTTAATATTGACTCAAAACACAAATGTGAGATTTGTGTTGAAGCAAAGTTAACGAGAATATCTTTCATAGTGTTGAAAAGAAGAGTGAGCCTCTTGAATTAATCGATACCGATTTATGTGATTTAAAATTCATGCCTACAATAGGTGGAAACAAATATTTTGTGACATTCATTGATGATAGTACAAAATATTGTTATGTTTATTTGCTTAAGAGCAAAGATGAGGCAATTGAGAAATTTACCATGTACAAATTGGAAGTCGAGAACCAACTTGGTAAAATGATCAAAATGGTGCGGAGTGACCGTGGTGGTGAATATCTGGTACCGTTAGGTGTTTTTTTTGTGCACAACATGGAATTATTCACCAAGTCACTCCTCCATATCTCTCCAATCGAACGGCGTTGCCGAACGAAAGAATCGCACTCTCAAAGAGATGATGAATGCGATGTTGCTAAGTTCGGGGTTACCACAAGAAATATGGGGGGAAGCCATCTTGTCGGCGAACTATCTTTTGAATAAGATACCCCGAAAGAAAGAGGATAAATCTCCATCCCAATTATTTAAAGGAACGAAACCTTCCTATATATACTTGCGAATGTGGGGGTGCTCGACTATGGTTTTGGCACCGGTACCTAAAAGGATGAAGATTGGTCCTAGAACCGTTGATTGTGTATTCATTGGTTATGCACATCATAGTAACGCATATCGGTTTATTGTGCATGAATCAAAGAATCTCGACATACACAAAGGTTCTATTATTGAATCAAAGAATGCATCGTTCTTTGAACATGTATTTCCTTATAAGTCTAAGGAAGATGAAGCGAGTTCATCAACTCATGGTTTTGAGAATATTGAGGAAATGTCTCAAGAGATCGATGAAGAATCCGAGGATGAGATCGAAGAACCTCGAAGAAGCAAACATGCTAGAGTGAAAAAGTCATTTGGGTCTGATTTTTTAATCTATATGCTAGAGGCCGAACCTCTAACATATAAAGATGCTGTAAATTCAGTCAAGGGTCATTTACGGAAAGACGCCATAAGAAGTAAAATAGACTCTATCATGCATAACCACACATGGGAACTTGTTGCAAATGAAGCAAAAACGTTTTGGACGTTTTTGAGCAGTTTTGGAGTTATTCTCGGCATAATGAAGAGAGGTTAAGACACCATTAAGGGTTGTTAATGGTGGTGGTTTTGTAAGCTGAAACTAACCTTACTTTGCCTATAAAAGGTCAAGTGATCTCATTCAGAAGAAAAAACACAAGGAGATAGACATACATAGACACACCGAAAATTCCATAAACTCTTTTTTCTCTCCTCCGAAATTGTGGTTGTTCCTTCTGAAAAACTGGTCGTTCCTTCAGAAATTTTGGTCGTTCCTTAAGGGATTTTGGTCGTCCTTCAGGAAATTTGGTCGTTCCTTCAGGAAATTTTGTCGTTCGGAGTTGTTCCTTTGGATACCAATTGTTTCAGTTTTTTCGTTTGTAGTCCGGTTGGTTTAGCTTCGAACTTGGTTCGCAGGAGAAGTCTATTTGCTGCTCAAAGATCTTCTAATTCACCGTTGTATCCTGAGAGGAAAATTGCTCAAGGGTTTCCGGCAGTGGGAGGGAAATATTACTTTAAAAAAATCGACGAACGGTCCTAGGTTTTTCTCCTATTTTGTTATAATTAAATAATGTTGTTGTTATTTATTTCTTCATATTATTATAATCTATTTATTCCAAAAATTTAATTAATTTCCGTCCATTATATCCAACAGAAAGTAGTTATATATATATAGTAATGAAATTCAAGCATAAGTTATAAAATACTTTAAAGCATCTCAACGCATATGGTGATAAACGTGATTATAATAATATAAACATTGTCTGCAGAATACTAAAGTGATAGTGAACATTTCGTCGGATGCATAACCGACAACCGTGTAAAACGCAATAAAAGACGAAAACTAAATAAGCGAGTATTTGATCTTATTATATCATGCGACTAAAACTCATGTGAGTTATAAATCGATACTAAAGCGTTCTCGTGGGAAACATGAAGCTACGTAGAAACTACTTAAGTTTAAATCAATCTAATGCATTTTTTTTTCTTTGTCATCACGCTAGAACCTTTTAATTTTCTAATGCTAACTAGGTTTTGTTACATAACGTATTTACGTACTCATGATCAGGGACGAATTACCCCCCTCAAATATTGATTTACATAATAAGAATTTTCCTAACCATTATAATTTATTTATAAATTAGCCCATACATATATCTCTTCTAGCTCCACTTCGTCCTTCCTAATGATGTTATGACTAATTAAAAATTTCTTTACGGAAATTGAGCAATATAATCATTTGAAATATTTAAATTGCACGGCATTGCAAAAACACAAGGGTTTAATATCGAAAATATCCTCGTTAATGAAAAAATAACAACTAGTTAGTTGATTGATATCCATTACAATAGTCGGATTTGAATTCAAAATTAACCAAACTTCAAGGAATAAAAACAAAAACGATTTTTACAACGAAAATGAAAAATATTGAAGAAATAAAATCAAAAGTTAATTGTTCAAACGTACCGATGGAAACAAATAACTCTCTAGTATGAGTATAAAAACATAAAAATGAGTTCGAATTATTCTAAAAAACGTGATTGAAATAATGTAAAACGCTTAGTCAATTGTCACACTCAATTATTAGAACAGTGTATGTGACAATTGACAAGTAAAATAAAGATGACAGTAAAAGTGCAGAATAAGGAATAAACGACACGAACAATTGGTAAGACAGTCCAGAGCAACGTCTGCTACATCTGGGGGGTGTGATAACCCGGTGTAAATGATTTCACTATAATAATAGTTCTCAGTATAATTGGTCTTACAACATAAATATCAAAGCCAAATTACTAACTATAAAGTGAAACCCTAATTCAGTCATCCCCCTGAATTAGTGATCCTTCACAGATCCACCAAAAACACACATTCACGTGTTCTTTAATCACAAGATATCTCAAGGGTGTGACTAGTTCATTCACGCATAAACACAACACCAAGCACGAATCGATCACAGTGGGTAGTCCGATTCAAATACTACTTTCATTTAGATCAATAGTTTTCCAGTCCGCTGATCTTGCACGTCTAGAAAAAGCTATCAATTCAAACAAAATCATCGTGGGACGTTAGAGGCTGCAACCCTACTATTTATAGCGTCCAAAAGAAGAAGATCCTAGTTAGGGTTTCCTCGAAGTCAACCACCCAGCACCAAAGAGGAAGGATCTTTAAAACATACTTATCCGAGAATCGCAGAATTGTCCAAATATAGAATTCAGAATGCACACTGTTAAGAAGCGGATCTCAATAAGTTTATGTGATATATTCAATTGAAATTCTTGCCTAATAAAAATAAGCCAATCGAAACGTAATAAAAAACTCCCCCTTTGGCTAATTTTTAGGCAAGCACAACAAAGATTTCCTTACCATAACCTGAATCAACACGACTAAATATGTCTCCCCCTGATTGCCTCAAAAGATAGAACAAAGACAAGGATAGACCAACACAGAGGGAGAGAAAATTAACACACAAGTTATAGCATGAATAGATCATGAAAAGCAGAAATTGTCATGAAACTGTAGCATAACATGTCTTGACATATGAAGCATAAACGAAGACAGAGGAACACAATAGTAGCTCAAAATAGTGAAACAAAAACACACGACCTAACATAGACAACAACGATATCAAGTAAAGACTGTCTAAAAAGTTGTTGGAACATCTTGTGCAGTAGAAGTGGATGCCTTGACAGAAGTCTTCATGAGCTTGATCATGCTGTCCACAATTGCTTTTCTTTTGGAAGAAGACTGTATGAGCTCTTGAAGAAAATTAGATTCCTGAATAAGAAGCTGGTAGGCATCATTCTGTTAAGTAGAGCTGAGAGAGACAGGAGATGACCACACATTTTCATGATCTGATGTTTGAGTTTCGGGACGCTCAATTTCACACACATGTCGTCCTTCAATGTGCTTTTGATGAAATTTGAGGGGAAAGGGAGTCTTTCCTAGAACATCATCAGAACAAAGCAAGTGTCTCCTCTGATAAAGCAGGATCTTCGAGATGAGGGAAGGAAATCCAATCGACATATGAGTTGCATAAGACTTTGTATGTCTAACAAAATGATCATAGACAAGAGCACCAAGTCAAACCTGTAGTGAGTTCCAATATGATAAATCAGGCGAGCAACCTCAATGGAGATAATGGAGCCATTCAAAGTGGGAACCCATGTAGTAGCAGCAATGCGGGAAGACCAGTCTTGATTTGCGAAACGGCCTTCTCATTACCTGTTATAACCTTTGCAATGTTGTCCCGCCTTGGTAAATGATCACTGGTTGTAGAAGTAGTTTGACATTGGGTGGTATTTGTCAGTGCATGACTACAGGTGAACACATGACCACGCAGATCATCTTTCCCATAATGAGGACTGTCAGGTGAATCCATATTTGGGGAGAGGTTGATGATGAATTCTTTCACAAGCTTTGGGTTTTCGGGACCCAGGTGACTGGCAGAAATTAGCAGTCCAGGTTCTTGTAGAAGATCGATGATCACAGAGAACTTCTTAGTATCAACATAAAGTTCGCGTTCGTAAAAGATGTTACGAGCATAAACAAACTTCCATTTGGCAACTTGCACCTCAGTGCGAAAGGAAATGTTATACAAAGGAGCCGGGGGAACATTCCTTGGAATCTTCATAGCATCCTTGTATTTATTCCTCTCCAGGAGAGGAGAAGGAGCATCTTCTGAAAGATCATCCTCAACAAAAGGAATAGGTTGAGGAGAAGATGACTTCACAGTTTTCTTCTTCTTGTTAGAGAGCCTAGTGACTTTCCTGGTCTTTTGCTTTACAACAACACTCTTCTCTATCTTTCCACCAATTTGACAAACATGAGACTTATGCTGAGCCACCAAGGAAGCAGTCGAAGACTCATGCTGAGGATTGGGTACCACAGAATCAACAACATGAGGCATAGCACGCGAGTTGGAGTTCCTCACAAGAGATCCAGAAGACTGAGAGTGAGGTGTCGAATTCTTAGGTTGATTATTAGGGACTTGCTCTGAAATTCTCTTGAGTTTCTTCTAGGCTGTCCGAAGAGCACTCATTATGGTTTCATCGTCATTAGGAACATCTTTTGAGTCTAAGAGATCCTTTCTCTCCAGACAGGATACAGAGTGCTCAACCGAGTTTGACTCAAAGTTGTTAGGTCAATCAGAGGTAACATTTAGGGATTTTTGCCTATTTTCATTCAAACTCAATATCCCTTTGATAACTTCTAAATCAGCAGGGCAAGGAATCATGTTCAGGGGCATGCTCTTATCCACATTATCAGCATCAGGAGAAGAAATACCTGACATAGATTTTATCAGCAAGGGACCTTGAGAGTTGTGGGTTGATTGAGGAGTTGTGTCAGAGACAGTATTCTCAGATAAGTCACTCTATGGTGGACCGGTGATCTCCAAGCTGACAGAGGAAGGCACTGATTCTTAGGGATATTTCGAGATTTTCCTCGCACTGATGTACCTCCGACCTGACCATCGGCACATTATGTGGAGGTTTGTCCCAAATCCCTAGGATTGTCAATCTTTGCATGATCGCGAGTAACTCTTCACAGAACATTATTCTTCTTCGTTTTGTAGGCTTGCGAGGGAATGATTTTTGAATTCCACTCCTTATTCCAACCATCGTTTTATGAAACAATTTCTTGAAGCTAAAGCAGTTTCTGAGAGATCTAATATTTTGATGGTTGAAACTGCTATGATTGAGGAAGTTATTGCAATTAAAGCTGAAAATCACACAAGTCGTTGGAACATGAACTGTCTCATGGGGTTCTTTTGTGAGAGGAGTGTTCAACCCCAAAACATTTGACAATTTCACTAGCATATTTACTTTGAGATATAAAGATTCCATCTGTCATCTATTTAATCTGAAACCCAAGAAACAAATTCAGTTCTCCAACCATGCTCATCTCAAATTCACTCTTCATCTGTTTCACAAATTGTTGAACCATGTTGTGAGACATTCCTCCGAAAACAATATCATCAACATAAATCTAAGCGATCATAAGCTGGTTGTTTTCATTCTTCACAAAAAGAGTCTTGTCAAACACCCCCTCAGATATATCCCTTATGAATAAAGAACTCTTAAGCCTTTCATACAACGGTTGTGGTGCTTGCTTGAGTCCATAAAGAGCCTTTCTGAGTCTATAAACATGATCCAAAAATGAGGATCTATAAATCCTTTAGGCTGAGCAACATATACCTCCTCATTGAGATATCCATTTAGGAATGCACTTTTGACATCCATTTGAAATAACTCGAACCGAAAATGACAGGAGATGCCAAGGAGTAAACAGATAGCTTCTAGCTGGCAACTGGAGCAAAGGTTTAATCAAAATCAACTCCCTCGACTTGCGTATATCCCTGAGCAACAAGTCTAGCCTTGTTATGAGTAACATTACCATGTTCATCGAACTTGTTATTTTAGATCCATTTAGTTCCAATCACGTTTACTTGATCAGGTTTAGGAACAATATCCGAGACATAATTCCTCTCGAATTGAACCACCTCTTCTTTCATTTCATTCATCCAGAATTCATCATAAACAGCTTCATTCACATTTTTTGTTCAATCTTCGAAACAAAACAAATATTGCTGATCATCTCCCTATAGTTAATAAGAGGCTTTCTTCGTGTCTGTATAGAGTCATTAACATCTCATATTACATTGTCAGTAGGGTGATTCTTTTGAATTCTGGTGGAAGAAATAAACTCATGGATAACTTCAGTTGATGACTAGTCTCTCTTGGTTCATAAGACACATCATTCCGAGTATTACTTCTTTTAGTAGAAATTTATGAGGACTCTTTACTACTGGGACCATTATGAGGAAAGTTGTAAGAAAAAAATGGTGTAACATCTTGTCTTAAAGTTGTCTCATGTTGACAAAAATCATCTGTAGTATCGGGCATGTATATATCAGTAGTAGCTTTGACAACAACATTAAAATACTCCATGATACTCCTTGTCCTCAGATTGTATACACAATAAGCATCTCTATTTCTAGAGTATCCCACAAATAAACCTTCATAACTCTTTGGATAAAATTTTCTCCTTGCTTCTCTGTCATCTAAAATGTAGCAAGTAGATCCAAAAATATGAAAGAACTTCACATTAGGTTTTCGACCTCTCCAAATCTCATAATGTGTAGTAGTTGTTCTTGGACTAATTGAGACCCTGTTATGAATGTGACAAGCAGTATTAAGAGTTTCAGACCAAAAGCGAGTAGGAGTGCTCTTGACCAGAAGCATTACTCTAGCCATTTCTTAAAGAGTTCTATTCTTCATTTCTACAATTCCATTATGTTGTGGAGTAATTGTTGGCAGAGATGCCCACAAGAAGATTGTTTATTTACATATTGATGTAACATATAAATCTTTGTAAAGTCCTTATTAGAAGATTGTTTATTTACATATTGATGTAATATATAAATCTTTGTAATTTGCTGATTAAATTAATAAAAGTTGAAACGTTCATTCATTCCTTTTTAGTTTGATTGAAGATTTATGATATTCAATAGTCTTATAGTCCTTAATCAAACCTAACAATGATGAAGAGACAAATGTAGATTTGCATGAACATACTCTTCATGGTTTGACTAAAACGATATATTCGTAATCAAAAGATCAATGGACTATTGATCCCAGTATGATTGTTGGAAGATCAAAATATCGACTAGAAGGGTAAACTGGTAATTTTATAAATCTCAACTAGTTGATGATATTCATGAAGGGTAAACATAGATAACATTCAATGGATCCGCTCAATATAATTAAGTTGAAGTTGAGTAGAAAATAAATTCATTTGAACCGAGAGATTCTCAGTGTCGACTCTTTAGTGGAGTCAGTCGACATTAAGCTAATACTCGGAAAAGGTTTGAGGACTTTTGAGTCCGAGTATAGAAGCTCAAGCTTTGTTCATTTGGATCCATAAGGTCACTATTACAGGTCATTAGAGTAGGATTTTTAAACTAGAAGCTAAATAAAAATAATTTCAAGTGTTGAACTAGACATTTTCTCGGAAAATGTCTAAAGGGTATTTTTGTCCACAAGGACATAAAATGATGTGGATGTCAAAATAAGATTTTGAATATTTTCATTTGATGAAAATATAAATTATTTTCTAAAGCCGAAAAGTCGTTTGAGGCATTATGAAATTAATTTCGTTATTTGTGCAATTATAATACAATGGGTATTTTAAGAATTGTCTTAAAAGAAATAAGGAAGCATCTAGATGCTCCTACCCTAGGTAGAGTTTGGCCAAGATAGTGCATCAAGAGGAGAGTTTTATTTCCTTTTTCTTATAAGGATAATTACCCAAAAGATAAAGGGAAATGAATTTCCTTGAGAAGGAAACAAATGTGCTAATTGAGGAAACAAATTTCCTCACTAATGCAAGGTGTATGGCTGGCCAAAGTAAGAGGGAAAGGGGAAGGGAAAATCAAATATTGTGTCATGAATACATTATTCATTCATGAATGAATAATTGACCTTTATAGATTTTTCCTTCTCCTATAAATAGAGCCTCACATAGAGATGTGAAGGTTAAGCTTTATTCTTGCTCTCTCCCTCTTTTGGCCGACCCTCTCTCTCTCTCTCTCTAGAAAATACTCTTCTTATTTTGCACCTAGATCTATTCTTGATCTAGAGAATTAGCTTATGATCCAAGAATGGTTCTTGGTTCATATTGTTTAATTGTGCCCACACACAAATCCTTCTAAACTTCTATAGACTTTTGTAATAGAAATCTTAGGTTTCTCAAGTTCTTGTTTAGGTTTGAAGGAATCAAGCTAGAAGAGCAGATCTACCTTTCCTGAGACACTTCGAGTTTGAAGACACAAGAAAGGTTCGTATTCAAGTAGGTTTAATAATGCTTTTAATTTATAACATGTATATACTTTTTATCTAGGTTAGTAAAAATTGTTTTACTTCTAAAAGAAATTTTTATATTCCGCCATTAATATGATTAATGATAAATCTTTCTTTAATCTTAGACCTATACCAATAGTAATGTGGGCTGAAAATTAATGCACAATTCCTTCATCTGAGCAAAAGTCTAAGAAGCTAGAGTTTTCAAACTCGCTTCCATGGTCACTTCTAATTCTGAGGATCTTTCCAGTAGTGTCCCCTTTTTGTCATTGAACAAGTTAGCAAAGTTCGAAAACACCGAAAGTTTCTGATTTTTCTTTGAGAAAATAAACCTAAGTGTATCTTGAATAATCATCCACGCAGATGAAGACGTAACTCTTTCCTCCAAGACTTTCAGTTTGCATAGGTCCAATCAGGTCCATCTGCAAGAGTGCAAGAACTCGAGACCTAGTATAGGTTTGAACAGGTTTATGAGAATCTTTGACCTGTTTACCTATCTGACAGTCTCCACAAATTTGACCTTCAACGACCCTTATGTCGGGTACTCGAATAACAACATTTTCAATGATGATCTTTCGAAGACTTCTGTAATTCATATAACCAAGACGTTGATGCCACATATTAGATTCTTCATTCTTAGAAATAAAACAAGACTTGGTTATAGTGTTTTTGTGTGGACACCACATGTAGCAGATGTCTTGTGATCTAATCCCTTCATTAGGTTAACTTTATGATGTGTAGTAACAGTACACTCATCACGAGTGAAATTTACAGTGAGATCCGCACACACAGCTGGCTGATACTAATGAGATTTGCAGTGAGACACTCGACAAGAAGAGCTTCCTTTAGACAGTTAAGGTCTTGAAAATTCATTGTGCCTTTTCCGGTGATCTTTTCCTTGACTCCATCTCCAAATGTCACATAAAAGTTAGTATAAAGCTTAACATCTGTAAGATAATCTTCAACGATTGTTATATGCCTTGAACATCCACTGTCAAAAGCCATGCGCTATTCCTTCATCTGGGCAAAAGTCTAAGAAGTTAGAGTTCTCAAATTCTCTTCCATGGTCACTTCTAATTCCGATGATGTTTTCAGTCGTGTCCCCTTTTTGTCATTGAACAAGTTCGCAAAGTTCTTCAAAAACAACAAAATTTTCCGATTTTTCTTTGAGAAAGTAAACCCAGGTGTATCTTGAATAATCATCCACGCAGAAGAACACGTATCTCTTTCCTCCAAGACTTTCAGTTTACATAGGTTCCATCAGGTCCATATGCAAGATTTCAATAACTCGAGATCTAGTATGGATCTGAACAGGTTCATGAGAATCTTTGACCTCTTTACCTATTTGAAAGTCTCCATAAATTTGACCTTCAACGACCCTTATGTCGGGTACTCCAATAACAACATTTTCAATGATGATCTTTCGAAGACATCTGTAATTCATATGACCAAGACGTTGATGCCACATATTAGCTTATTCAGTCTTAGAAATAAAACAAGACTCGGTTCTAGGGTTTTTATGTGGACAGCACATGTAGCAGATGTCTTGTGATCTAATTCCCTTCATTAGGTTAAATTTATGAGGCGTAGTAACAGTACACTCATCACGAGTGAAATTTACAGTGAGATCCGCATCACACAGCTGGCTGATACTAATGAGATTTGTAGTGAGACACTCGACAAGAAGAGCTTCCTTTAGACAGATAAGGTTTTGAAAATTCATTGTGCCCTTTCCGATGATCTTTTCCTTGACTCCATCTCCAAATGTCACATAAAAGTTAGTATAAAGCTTAACGTCTGTAAGATAATCTTCAACACGTGTTATATGCCTTGAACATCCACTGTCAAAAGCCATGCGCTATTCCTTCATCTTAGAAAAAGTCTAAGAAGCTAGAGTTCTCAAATTCTCTTCTATGGTCACTTGTAATTCCGATGATCTTTTCAGTCATGTCCCCTTTTTGTCATTGAACAAGTTAGCAAAGGTCTTCAAAAGCACGAAAGTTTTTTATTTTTCTTTGAGAAAGTAAACCCAGGTGTATCTTGAATACTCATTTCCGCAGACGAACACGTATCTCTTTCCTCCAAGACTTTCAGTTTGCATAGGTCTCATCAGGTTTATATGCAAGAGTTCAAGAACTCGAGCCTGTTATAGGTCTGAACAAGTTTATGAGAATCTTTGACCTGTTTACCTATCTAAAATTCTCCACAAATTGACCTTCAACGACCCTTATGTCGGGTACTCTAATAACTACATTTTCACTTATGATCTTTCGAAGACTGCTGTAATTCACATGACGAAGATGTTGATGCCACATATTAGCTTCTTCAGTCTTAGAAATAAAACACGACTCGGTTCTAGGGTTTTTGTGTGGAGACCACATGTAGGAGTTGTCTTCTACTCTGATTCCCTTCATTAGGTTAACATTCTGAGGCGTAGTAACAGTACACTCATCACGAGTGAAATTAATAGTGAGATCCAAATCACATAGTTGGCTGATACTAATGAGATTTGCAGTGAGACCGTCGACAAGAAGAGCTTCCTTTAAATAGGTAAGATCTTGAAAATTCATTGTGCCCTTTCCGATGATGTTTTCCTTGACTCCATCTCCAAATGTCACGTAAAAGTTAGTCTAAGCTTTAATGTATGTAAGATAATCTTCAACACCTATTATATGCCTTGAACATCCATTGCCAAAATACCAGTCATCATAAGTAGACGGACGATGAGAAGTATATGCGATGTTGGCACAATGATCATCTTTGATTCTCCATGCCATATGCATGTGCTAGGCTAAACCTCTATAATTTTGAGTTTCAGACTTGGGTTGACGATTCATTCTATTTATCAACCGATAACATTAAGGGCGTATGTGTCCTCTTCTTCCACAGTAGTGACACGTCCATGGAGATCTGTTGACATGAGATCTCACATGTTGTTGAGACAAATTTCCGTTATAATTTTCTTTCACTCTTTGAGGGACGAATCTGGTTTGCGAAGTTGAGCTGCCATAAGACTACCCTAGCCGTTTCATCTTCTTTGCTGATTTTCCCATTGTGAGGATTTTATCCAGGTTATCAATTCCTGAATTCGATATTCTAACAGACTTTGTCATTTTTAGAGCAACCTCTAACTTTAATTCAACAATTGTCTGTAGCACCATTTCCTTATCATTTGTAAGTTTCATAATGACATCATTTAGTTTATCTGTTGCATCAATCTTATCAATATTGTCAGTGCAATGAGATAGAGGATATAGTAGCCAAACGATGTTTGGATTACATATGACGACTACAAGTGGGGAGAGGGGCTGCGATGGACGGAGGACGATGGTCGACAAACCAAAGAAGCGGCGCTGTGAAATTGTATTTGCAACCTGAAACATATTAGTATTAAACCATCCAAACCATTCAATGACTGAAATCCCTAACTGTTGGGATTGGTGCCCACAAAGGAGATATTAGACATTAAGATACTTTATGTATTTATATTTTGTTGAAACATTGATATTAATAAATGTTCATTCTTTATAAGACTGTGTTTAGTTATGTTTAAGCTATGCTCTGAAACTGTCATCAACGAAAAGGGTGTTAAGTACAGACTTGACAAGATAACCCCTTGTGACAAGTTTGAAACCATTTGTTCGCAATCTAAAGATCGATAGAGCAATCGTATCTTATTATTGATTGTTAGCATGAATCATGATATCTCATCTTGTGATATAGAGAGTTGTGACTCTATGATTCATACTGAGTATTTTATAGAAGATACTGAACAAGACCAGTGACACTTAGAAGCTCGAGACAAAACTGTTTACAAACTCGAAACTTCAAGTTCACAACTAAAGGAGTATTATGATACTTACCTTAATCCTGAAGTGAATATGTAATTGACATTGCACTTTGTGACATTTGATTCGTCAATGGGCAATGACTAAATTTTAGTTGCATCTGACCCGACTGTTGGTGTCACAAGGATGCAATGTTGGGTTACATGATTCACATATATGGAATTCATGTAACAACAATGCAAATGCATTAGTATCACACTATGCTTTGTTATGAGAGTGTGAATGAATAAATCTGGCCAGGTATTCATTGAATGAGTTCATTCTTTGATTAAAACATGTGACATGTACAGACATCTCACTCTATGTTTTTCTCATTCACAAATAACAAAGGAGTTAGTGAAATAATAACTCGGGGGGTAAAACAGTAATTTTACATTCCTCTCAGTTACTGATACACATGAAGGGTAACATTGTAATATACTCCGTGGATCGTATGAGAAATTGTTTCTTCATATCAAACATAAAAGATACGCACATGAACAGAGAGATTATCAATATTGGTCCTTTAGTGGAATCGATCAATATTAAGAATTAAAAGTCGGAAAAAGTTTGTGAACTTTTGTGTCCGTACTTTATTCTAAAGCTTCGTTCATGTGGGTCCATGAGGTCTCAATGATAGACACTTGGAAGAGATTAAAAGAACTTGAAAAGTTGATTTACTCATTAAATATAAATAGTGATTTATATTGGGAAAGTTGTTTTCTTGAAACTCGATAAATAACTAGTTATTTATTTTGTTTATTGAATCACAAGATAACATCATATTGATGATGACATTCTCGAGTGATTAAATATGTTAAAAGAAGAAAACAAATTGTTTCTCAATTCGTACTTATTCGATAACTACGAAATATATTTAATGAAGTGTCATTAAATAATAATGAGAGTTCTAAATTAATTTTAGAAATTAAATCAAATAAATTTAGGAACAAAAATCAAAGACATGGACGAGTAAGGAGAGAGTGTTTGGCCGGATTCCTTAAGTGAATAGGGTCATGGGTTTGACCCAGCTTAACCCCATTTATAACCTGTATAAATAAGGCTAAGAAACCCTAATCACCTAAGCCTAACCCTAAGTGATTTTCGGCAACTCTCTCTCCCTTTCCCCTTGTGCAATTCTCGGCCAAAACCCCAAACAAAAAGAGAAAAATTGTTTTCTCTTTTTCATCTTTGATTCCTAATTGTTCTTGAGAGCCCACACTCTTGATCTCAATATTTTCCTTGTGTAATATTGTTGATTCATCACTTGTGGTGTTTGAATAATTTAGAAAACTGTTTTGGAATTTTTAAAATTGTTTTAAAAAGGTTTCAGCCATCACAAAACACCCTAGGTCGTTTTCTGTGTATTCCGGCGACCTCCCAGCCTCCAGGAGCCCATTCCAGCGACCCAGATCCAATCCGGCGAGGGCTACCAGTAAGGCGGATCCAATCCGGCGAGACAGAGGCAATCCGGCGAGGCAGATCCAATCCGGCGAGTCTGTCTGTCAGGCGAGGAGATCCGATCCGGCGAGGGCATTCCGGCGAGGGCATTCCGACGAGGGCGATCCGGCGAGGTCATCAGGCGAGGGGTCCCAGTGATCTCCAGTCCGACGAGAAGTCCCAGTCCGGCGAGGCTCCCAATCCGGCGAGTTCCCTGTCAGGCAGGTCCCTGTGTGGCGACAGACCCCAGTCCGGCGAGGCTCCCAGTCCGGCGAGGTCACCCATTCCGGCAGGCTCCCTGTCAGGCGAGGAATCCCAGTCCGGCGACAGTTTCCATTCCGGCGAGGACGCTCCTGCGCATTCCGACGAGCTTTTTCTCGGGATTTGGGCGTGACGTGGCATTCCGGAGTTAGCTAGCAACGTCATAGTTGTTTACAACTATTTACGTAAGTCTTTCTCAATTAAATAATTATATAAATGTTATATAAATTATTATAATTTGATTGAGCTTGTGAATTATAAATTGTTTATAATTACTTAATAAATTTTAATGCCTTAGGTTGTTAAATATATTAAAATTAGTTTTAATATATTAGATCTAATTATAATTTTCCGCCACATAGGATGTGTATTATAATTAATATTGTTTAATTTTTAAACAAATTCCATCAAATGGTATCAGAGCTAGTAAAAGGCATTAAAATTTAGATTTAATGACTAGTTTGGAAATTTGTTTGACTAGTTGGTGTTGGCGTTTTTGTATGAATACATTATGAATGTTTTTGTGTGTGCGCTTGTGAATTAATGGATCCTTATTCAATATGGCCATAGGATGTTTTTATTCCGGTTATCGTCCCGGATTTTAATTTATTTAAAAATTGTGAGCCTTCATTTGAGAGGACATGTAAATTTGTAATTTATAATTGTAATTCGACGACGAAGGAGCGACAAGGCAGCACCTCGGGATTGGCCGCACGTTGGAGAACGTGTGGGGGCTAACCCGAGACATCCGATGACGCGTCATTTGAAGATGAAATTTAAAATGTTTTATTTCATTTATTTACAAGAGTTGTATAATAGAAATGGGCCTATTGATAAGTTAAATAATTTTTCATATTTGATACTTAAATTTATAGATCTCATTGCATAAAGCACTCACATGTCACATAGGATAGAACGCCAACGTCATTGAAAATGAAATTGTTCATGTAGTTTATAATTAATAATAGTTATGAAATAATTATAAACTGTTATAAATGAATATGATTCATTTGCAAAAACTAAGTGGGAGGGTTGTTTATCGTTGAAGCAACCCAAGGTCCCCGACACGAATGAAATTAATTAAATATGTGATGAACTAAGAGTCACACATAGTGGCCCTCCCTTCAATGGGAGTACTTCGGAAGTATTTAATTAATCCCATTGTTAAAGAACTAAGCCTAAAAGAGAAGTTTTGAAACGGGGTCTCCACATAGGTGAACCGTCTTCAAAGCAACTTGAATGAGGGCCCACGTGTCGGTTATACACTTAGACTTATGTTTTAAAGTAATCCTCACATAGAGGCTCTGCATGAAAAATAAGTGACCAAAATTTATGGTAATTAGTAAGAACTAGAAGTTGTGACTTCTTGGATGGTTCGAACTAAATAGTGATGTGTCACGACTGTGAAAGGAGGTTAATTACGGTTTCCCCATAGGAAAAGTAATTAACTATTGTTGTTCACAATACCATGAATTATTTTAACGCTTTCCTCACCATATTAGGATTGTTCATGCATGCATATAATTCGAAAATATAGGAAATACTAAAGTCATTTATTTTATCAATGTTTTTCAGCAAAATGTCTTTTAACCCACTACAAACGATTTTAAGTTCGAATAAACTCGAGGGTGAGAATTACGTTGACTGGAAACGTAACCTCGACATCGTACTGACCGTGGAAAAGCACAAGTACGTTCTCACGACCCCATGTCCTCCTGAACCGAGTGCTGACTCGAGCAAGGAAGACAAGGACGCCTTCGATGCGTGGATGAGATCTGATGAGATTGCTCGTTGCTACATTTTAGCATCGATGAGCAATGTGTTGCAACAATCTCATAGAGACATCGCCACTGCATATGAAATCCTTTTCAATCTCCATGAGATGTTTGGATGTCATGGGCGTCAGGCGAGGCAGCAAGCTATCCGCAGTTTCATGAACTGTAGGATGAAGCAAGGAGCTTCCGTACGGGAACACATGCTATTGATCATGGGTCACCTGAACGATATGGAGATTCTTGGTTCGGAGATTGACGGAGAAACCAAGATTGACATGATCTTGGAGACTCTTACGGAATCTTTTGATAGCTTCCGTCTGAACTACTCCATGAACAAGCTCAATTACACTGTGACTGAGCTTATGAAGGAGTTGCAGACTGCCGAGGGACTTCTCCCTAAGAACAAGAAGAAGTCGGGAGAGCTCAATGTTGCTGAACACAGAGCCTCGACCTCTGGTTCTAAGAGAATGATGAAGAGGCCCAAAAACGCCAACCGAGCGGGTTCCAAGAAGCCTTACAAGAAGGCTGTGGATGCTAAGGGCAAAGGCATCGCAAAGGTGGACAAGTCTGAGCACAAGTGTCACCATTGCGGAGAGGCTGGCCACTGGCGTAGGAACTGCCCTACCTACCTCAAGAGTGTCAAGGGGAAAGGTAAGATCTTTGTTACTCAAGCTTGTTATACTACAAACAAGGCATCGCCCTAGATTCTTGATTGCGGGGCGTCTGACCACGTTGTGTTTAATTTGAATGGTTTTAGGAAAACCAGGAGCTTAGGTGACGGAGAGTTCAGATTCAACTGGGGTGATGGAACGAAGGTCGGAGCGAGATCTGTCGGGACCATGAAGCTCAAGTTTGGAAATGAAACTTTGTTATTGAATAATGTTTACTATGTTCCGGATTTTTGCAAGAATTTGATTTCATTTGGTCGTTTAGAAGAACAAGGTTTCAATTTTAAGCAATAATGGTATTGAAATTTTTATTGATGATTGTTTTATTACTAAAGCTCAACGTGTGGATTCACTTTATTACTTATATCCTGCTGAGCCGACAATCTTGGACACCGAAGTGAATGGTGATTCACTTGGGAAGCGTAAGACGTTTCATACTGATGAAACTAACGACACATATCTATGGCACCTGCGTCTTGGACATATAGGCCTAGATAGGATCAAGAGACTAACAAAGGATGGTCCTTTGAAATCTCTACACGTGGGAAGCCTTCCCACATGTGAATCCTGTCTTGAAGGCAAGATGACCAAGAGACCTTTCTCAACAAAGGGTCTTAGGGCCACGCAAGTATTGGAACTGATACATAGTGATGTATGTGGTCCAATTAACATCCAGGCAAGAGGAGGTTACGAATATTTTGTAACCTTCACTGATGACTACTCTAGATTTGGTCAAATCTACCTTATGCGACATAAGTCAGATACTTTTGAAATGTTCAAACAGTATAAGGCTTTAGTTGAAAAGCAAACGGAGAAACAGATCAAAACCCTTCGATCAGATCGAGGGGGAGAGTACTTGTCTGGAGAGTTCGAAGACTTTCTTAGAGAAGAAGGCATTCATTCTCAGCTTACAGCACCTGGCACTCCGCAGCAAAACGGTGTGTCAGAGAGAAGGAATCGAACTTTGCTAAATATGGTGAGATCGATGATGAGTTACTCATCGCTTCCTAATTCGTTCTGGGGATATGCCCTTGAAACAGCAGCTTACATTCTGAACCAGGTTCCATCTAAAACGGTACCTGGCACACCCTATGAAAGATGGAGTGGTAGAAAATCTGTTTTACACCATACTCGCATCTGGGGTTGTCCAGCACATGTGCTGAGACAAAAGACTAGCAAGTTGGCTAGTCGTTCAGAAGTATGCCTGTTCGTGGGATATTCAAAAGAAACAAAAGGGTACATCTTCTATAATGCTGCTGACCAGAAAACGTTCGTTAGCACGAACGCTAGGTTTCTGGAAGCAGATTATATGAAGAATACGGTACCGAGAAGCAGACTTGTGCTAAAGGAACTGTTGGGTGAAGCAACTAGTACTTCACAAGATAGGACGGGTCCTATTCCAACAGTGGGAGAACCAAGCTCGGAATCAGAGACTCCTGCGCTTCGTCGTAGCAACAGAGTTGTGAGACAACCTGTTCGATACATAGGTATCGGAGAATCTTTTACTGCAGTTGCAAACGATGAAGAAGATGATCCCGTATCATTTTCCCACGCAATGCAGAGTTCCGAGGCAAACCTATGGCCAGAAGCCATGAACGTTGAAATGCATTCGATGTATGTCAACGAGGTCTGGAAGCTTGTAGATCTGCCTGAAGGCATCAAGCCTGTAGGCTGTAAATGGATCTATAAGAAGAAGAGAGGACCGGATGGAAATGTCGAGACATTTAAAGCACGACTTGTGGCAAAGGGGTACACACAGAAAGAAGGTATCGACTATGAGGATACCTTCTCGCCAGTCGCAATGCTAAAATCCATCCGAACTCTCTTATCCATTGCCGCAGCCCTAGATTATGAAATCTAGCAAATGGATGTCAAGACTGCATTTCTGAATGGCAATCTTGATGAGCGCATATATATGGCTCAACCAGACGGGTTCATGGAGAAAGGCCAACAGGGCAAGGTTTGTGAATTGCTCAAGTCCATTTATGGACTCAAGCAAGCATCTAGGTCGTGGAATATTAGATTCGACGAGACTGTAAAGAGCTACGGCTTTGATCAATCTGTAGATGAGCCATGCGTTTATAAGATGATAAACGATGGCAAAGTGGTTTTCTTAGTCCTGTATGTTGACGACATACTACTCATTGGGAATGATGTAGGAAAGTTGTCAAAGGTTAAAGTCTGGCTATCAAAGCAGTTTGAGATGAAGGATCTAATAGAGGCAGCTTACATTCTAGGTATTCAGATATTTAGTGATCGAAAGAACCGTAAGCTAGCACTCTCCCAGGCATCTTATATTGATAAGATCATGGATTGCTTTAGTATGCAAGACTCCAAGAAAGGACAACTACCTTTCAGACATGGAGTGCATCTCTCAAACGAGCAGTCTCCCAAGACACCTCAAGAAGTTGAGGACATGAGACACATTCCTTACGCTTCAGCCGTAGGAAGTCTCATGTATGCTATGCTTTGCACGAGACCAGACATATGCTACGCAGTAGGCGTAGTGAGCAGATTCCAGTCGAACCCTGGACCCGAGCACTGGGTTGCTGTCAAGCATGTTCTCAAGTATCTTCAGAGAACGAGAAACTACATGCTTGCATATTCAGGTAGTGACCTAAATATGACGGGTTACACCGACTCCGATTTTCAGGTGGACAAGGATTCCAGGAAGTCCACATCAGGGTCTGTGTTCACCCTGAATGGTGGATCCGTGGTTTGGAGGAGTATCAAGCAATCTTGTGTTGCTGACTCGACCATGGAAGCCGAGTATGTGGCAGCTTGTGAAGCTGCAAAGGAGGCTGTGTGGCTAAGGAAATTCCTTATATACTTGGAAGTTGTTCCAAGTGCAAGCGAGCCTATTACACTTTATTGTGATAATAGTGGGGCAGTCGCTAATTGTAAGGAGCCAAGAAGTCACAAGCGCTCTAAACACATAGAACGCAAGTATCACCTCGTTCGAGACATCGTTCACAGAGGGGATGCAGAAGTCATGAAGATCTCAACGTTAGACAACCTTGCTGATCCCTTCACGAAGCCTTTAACGAGTAAAGTCTTCGAGGGACACCTAGAAGGATTGGGACTGAAGGACCATTCGCATCTCCTTTGAGTCAAGTGGGAGTTTGTTGGGATTGGTGCCCACAAAGGAGATATTAGACATTAAGATACTTTATGTATTTATATTTTGTTGAAACATTGATATTAATAAATGTTCATTCTTTATAAGACTGTGTTTAGTTATGTTTAAGCTATGCTCTGAAACTGTCATCAACGAAAAGGGTGTTAAGTACAGACTTGACAAGATAACCCCTTGTGACAAGTTTGAAACCATTTGTTCGCAATCTAAAGATCGATAGAGCAATCGTATCTTATTATTGATTATTCGCATGAATCATGATATCTCATCTTGTGATATAGAGAGTTGTGACTCTATGATTCATACTGAGTATTTTATAGAAGATATTGAACAAGACCAGTGACACTTAGAAGCTCGAGACAAAACTGTTTACACACTCGAAACGTCAAGTTCACAACTAAAGGAGTATTATGATACTTACCTTAATCCTGAAGTGAATATGTAATTGACATTGCACTTTGTGACATTTGATTCGTCAATGGTTAATGACTAAATTTTAGTTGCATCTGACCCGACTGTTGGTGTCACAAGGATGCAATGTTGGGTTACATGATTCACAGATATGGAATTCATGTAACAACAATGCAAATGCATTAGTATCACACTATGCTTTGTTATGAGAGTGTGAATGAATAAACCTGGCCAGGTATTCATTGAATGATTTCATTCTTTGATTAAAACATGTGACATGTACAGACATCTCACTCTATGTGTTTCTCATTCACAAATAACAAAGGAGTTAGTGAAATAATAACTCGAGGGGTAAAACAGTAATTTTACATTCCTCTCAGTTACTGATACACATGAAGGGTAACATCGTAATATACTCCGTGGATCGTATGAGAAATTGTTTCTTCATATCAAACATAAAAGATACGCACATGAACAGAGAGATTATCAATATTGGTCCTTTAGTGGAATCGATCAATATTAAGAATTAAAAGTCGGAAAAAGTTTGTGAACTTTTGTGTCCGTACTTTATTCTAAAGCTTCGTTCATGTGGGTCCATGAGGTCTCAATGATAGACACTTGGAAGAGATTAAAAGAACTTGAAAAGTTGATTACTCATTAAATATAAATAGTGATTTATATTGGGAAAGTTGTTTTCTTGAAACTCGATAAATAACTAGTTATTTATTTTGTTTATTGAATCACAAGATAACATCATATTGATGATGACATTCTCGAGTGATTAAATATGTTAAAAGAAGAAAACAAATTGTTTCTCAATTCGTACTTATTCGATAACTACGAAATATATTTAATGAAGTGTCATTAAATAATAATGAGAGTTCTAACTTAATTTTAGAAATTAAATCAAATAAATTTAGGAACAAAAATCAAAGACATGGACGAGTAAGGAGAGAGTGTTTGGCCGGATTCCTTAAGTGAATAGGGTCATGGGTTTGACCCAGCTTAAGCCCATTTATAACCTGTATAAATAAGGCTAAGAAACCCTAATCACCTAAGCCTAACCCTAAGTGATTTTCGGCAACTCTCTCTCCCTTTCCCCTTGTGCAATTCTCGGCCAAAACCCCAAACAAAGAGAGAAAAATTGTTTTCTCTTTTTCATCTTTGATTCCTAATTGTTCTTGAGAGCCCACACTCTTGATCTCAATATTTTCCTTGTGTAATATTGTTGATTCATCACTTGTGGTGTTTGAATAATTTAGAAAAATGTTTTGGAATTTTTAAAATTGTTTTAAAAAGGTTTCAACCATCACAAAACACCCTAGGTCGTTTTCTGTGCATTCCGGCGACCTCCCAGCCTCCAGGAGCCCATTCCGGCGACCCAGATCCAATCCGGCGAGGGCTACCAGTCAGGCGGATCCAATCCGGCGAGACAGAGGCAATCCGGCGAGGCAGATCCAATCCGGCGAGTCTGTCTGTCAGGCGAGGAGATCCGATCCGGCGAGGGCATTCCGGCGAGGGCATTCCGACGAGGGCGATCCGGCGAGGTCATCTGGCGAGGGGTCCCAGTGATCTCCAGTCCGGCGAGAAGTCCCAGTCCGGCGAGGCTCCCAATCCGGCGAGTTCCCTGTCTCAGTTCCCTGTGCGGCGACAGACCCCAGTCCGGCGAGGCTCCCAGTCCGGCGAGGTCACCCATTCTGGCAGGCTCCCTGTCAGGCGAGAAATCCCAGTCCGGCGAGGCTTCCAGGAGCTGTGCAATCCGGCGACAGTTTCCATTCCGGCGAGGACGCTCCTGCGCATTCCGACGAGCTTTTTCTCGGGATTTGGGCGTGACGTGGCATTCCGGAGTTAGCTAGCAACGTCATAGTTGTTTACAACTATTTACGTAAGTCTTTCTCAATTAAATAATTATATAAATGTTATATAAATTATTATAATTTGATTGAGCTTGTGAATTATAAATTGTTTATAATTACTTAATAAATTTTAATGCCTTAGGTTGTTAAATATATTAAAATTAGTTTTAATATATTAGATATAATTATAATTTTCCGCCACATAGAATGTGTATTATAATTAATATTGTTTAATTTTTAAATAAATTCCATCACTAACGAGAACGTTGCAAAACATACGCTCGATATTGAGTAACCCGATTTAACATCCACGTAATCCACAACTCTCAGCGAACTCAAATACTTGAAAACCTAAATTCAAGAAGGTTCAAAACTCTATCAAATTTCATTTTTTTAAAACACAAATAAATAAATTTAAAAAAAATCATACCTGAGGGCAGCCTCGGAGTCGGAGTCGGAGTCGTCACAGTCGCCTGCCACATCCGAGTTTGAGTCGAAGTCGTCGCAGTCGCATGTCACATCCGATTCTGAGTCAGAGTTTCATGCCATGTCCGATTCGCATGCGGCGAGGGAGAGTATCAGGGCGGTTGAACGTACGCGGCGAAGTCCAGCCTCCTCGACTGAGTGCTCGTGGAAGCGGAGGCGGGGAAGGTGACGCGGTGCATGGCGAGGGGTGGTGCACTACGACGTCGGCAGAGGGAGGGGCGGAGGTCGGGAAGAGGGAGGAGGGAAGAAGGGTGGAGGAAGGAGGGAGGGGCAGATGAGAGGAGAGGAGGGAAGGGCCGGGGGGAGGAGGAAGGAGCGAGGAGGGCAAAGAAAGGAGGAAGGAGGGGCGGAGATAGGGATGGAGGGAGGAGGGAGGAGGGAGGGCGGGGGACGGAGGGGAGGGACGGAGGGAGGAGGGCTGGAGGGAGGAGGGGCGGAGGAAGGGGGGAGGAGGGCAAGAGGGAGGAGATAGGGGCGGAGGAAGGATGGAGGGGCGGAGGGAGGAGGGGTGGAGGAAGGAGGGAGGGAGGTGAGCTGGAGCAGAGGGAGGAGGGGCGGACAGAGGTGAGCAGCGGAGGGAGGATTTTGGCGAGCAGGAGAGAGAGATTTTGGCAAAGTAGGAAGAGGAAAGAGGCGAACTGCTTAAAAAGAAACCCTACGATTTAGATGCGACTATGAGGCCAACAGATGCGACTTCTCGCATCGGATAAGGCCAACGGATGCGACTATGTCGCATCTGATGTCAACAACAGATAATCTGTGCCACGTTAATTAAAATATGACGAAAGGGGGAAGTTTTGCCCGCCCAATTTTTTGGACTTTTCGATGCGACTAAGTCGCTTTCGATACTCAAAAGTAAAATAAAAAATTTCCACGTCAGATATACAATGCGAAAGGGGAGGGATGTTTGGCCTGCCCAATTTTTTAGACTTTTTGAAGCGATAGTGTCGCAGCTGATACTCAATAATAATAAAAAATCAAATTTCTACGTTAGAAAAACAACGCGAAAGTGGGGGAGTTTTGCCCGCCCAATATTTTTAACTTTAAGATGCGACAATGTCGCATCTAGATACTCAAACAACACTATTTGATGCGACTATGTCGCATCCAAAGGTGTTACCAAGACAAAGTTAAAAAAATTCCAAATACTAAGATTAGATGCGATAAGTCGCATCGGAATGTCCCCCGTAGTAGAAGACCAAATTTGTATTAGTGAGAGCTTACAATGTGATTATTCTCATTTTCGTCTACGTTAGAGATATTGGATGTGATGGCGAGGAAGTTGTTTGCATGATCAGGATTACTATCATTTTCATCATCAGAGAGAGTAAGCTGTGTATCCCTTCTTTTGTTTCCTTAAAAATTTTGTATAGTATTTCTGTATATGACCATAGCCCTCACATTCATGGCACTGTATCCATTTTCCTTTAAATCTGGATTGTTTGTCACCATTCTTGCTGGTTCTCTGAGAAGCATTTCCTCGCTGAGAATGATATTTTAACTGACTGTCATGACCTTCTGATGAAACATTTCGAGGAGGAAGTCGTGCAAACTTCTTCATGACCATGTTATAGTTCTTAGACATAAGAGCAATAGTATCATAAATATCATCATCAGAGTCAGATGATACCTAATTAGAGTACTGTTTCAGAGAACTTTTTAGAGCCAGCTTCTAGTTCTTCTTTTTTGTACGAGGAATAGAAAATTCGTAGATCATAAGGGAACCAATTAATTCATCCAGCTTCATAGTGGAGAGATCTTAAACTTCTTTGATAGCAGTAACTTTCATTTAAAATATGGATGGAAGAGATCTGAGAATCTTTCGAACCAATTTTTCATCTGACTTAGGAACACAAATGCGATATGTCACGAATGCGAACATTAAATTCGGCAATGGTCTCATCCTCATTCATTGTAAGAGCTTCAAACTGAGTGGTGAGCATCTGAAGTTTAGAATTGCGAACTTTTACAGTTCCTTCATGAGCCACTTCAAGAATTTCCCAGCTTCCTTAGCAGTGCTGCAAGTGTTAATTATATTGAACATGTTTTTATCGACACCATTGTAAATAGCATTGAGTGCCCTAGAATTTCCAAAAGCTTCTTCATCTTTCTGGTTTCAAGCTTCTCACAACACTTTCTTCATTACTAAACAGTAGGATGCGTCCTTTTCTGATGTCAAGAGCCTTCAAGAAAGAACAAATACAAGCTTTCCAGTAGCCATAGTGTTAGAATAGGTGTAGGGCTAAGAAAAATTATCATTAATCATATTAATGGCCGAATATAAAATTTCTTTACAAGTAAACAAATTTACTAACCTAGGCAAAGTGCATGAACATGTTATAAATTAAAAACATTACTTAAAGTACTTGAATACTAACCTTTCTTGTATCTTTAAACTTGAAGCGTCTTGAGAAATGTTGATTTACTTCCTTGGCTTGATTTCTGCACGCTTAGTCATGACTTCGAGAAACCTTAGGTCTCTATTACAAGAGTCAATATAGTATTTGAAGGATTTGCGTGTGGGCACAATTATACAATATGAACCAAGAACAATTATTCGATCATAAGCTAATTCTCTAGATCAAGTAAGGATCTAGGTGCCAAAATAAAAAGGAATTTCTAGAGAGAGAGAGAATGGTCGGCTAGAATAGAGAGAGCAAGACCAATAATGCTTCTTTTCATATCTTTATGTGAGGCTCTATTTATAGGAGGAGGAAAATCTATAAAGGTCAATTATGCACTCATGAAAGAATAATGCATTCATGACACAATATTTGATTTTCTCTTCCCCTTTCTCTTCTAATGTGGCCGGTCATATCAAGCTCAAGAGGGAGGAAATTTGTTTCCTCACTTAGCTTATTTATTTCTTTCTTAAGGAAATTCATTTCCTCTTTTCCTTTTGGGTAATTATCTATATAACTAAAGGGAAATAACTCTCTCATCAATGATGCATGTTGGCCGAATTCTATAGACAGGGAAGGAGCATCTAGATGCTTCTTTATATCTTTTAAGACAATTCTTAAAATACCCATTGTAGAGTTATTATTATACAAATAATGAAATTAATTTCTTAATGCCTCAAACGAATTTTAGGCTTTATAAAATAATTTATATTTTAATCATCTTAAAATATTCAAAATCTTATTTTGAAATTCACATCATTTTATGTCCATGTGGACAAAAATACCCTTTAGTCATTTTCCGAGAAAAAGTCTAGTTCAACATTTGTACTTTTTTTGACTTAGCTTCCAGTTTAGAAAACCTACTCTAATGACCTGTAATAGTGACCTTATGTATCCAAATGAATAAAGCTTGAGCTTCAATACTCGGACTTAAAAGTTCACAAAACTTTCTCCAAGTTTAAGGTCACCTCACTCTACTAAAGAGTTGACACTGAAAATCTATCGGTTTAAATGAATTTATTTTCTACTCAAATTCAACTTAATTATATTGAGTAGATACATTGAATGTTATCTATGTTTACCCTTCATGAATATTATCAACTAGATGAGATTTATAAAATTACCTTTTTACCCTTCTAGTTGTTATTTCCTCAACTCCTTTGTTACTTGTGAATAAGTTAGAAACAATGTATTGACGAGTTGCTAACAAGTAACATTATTGCATCCAAATAAATTCGCTACTTAATTTTGGATACTGCACAGTTCATTTATTCACAATCCAAGTAATAAAGCATGAGGTGATATATATTGCATTTCACCAATCTTGTACATGAATTCTATATCTATGAGAACTTCACAAAACTGGTTCATGACATCTTCATAACTTAATATCTCACCAATTGGTCTAGTCTAGATCACTTAATAGATCTAGAATTTTACTTTCTCAAATGAGAATATTAAAGCTATGAAATGACATGTCTCATTTCAGGATTTAGGTAAGTATGATATAATTCATACGTAGTGACCTTGAGGCAGAAGATATTAAATGGTTTCTTCCTACATTCTCTCTAAAGGTGCACTAGTCATCTTCGAAAGATAAACTGGAAGAACTATAGAGATTCTAACTCTCTATGTCTCGTAACCAGACATCATAGATTCTTCCAACAATCATACTGGGATCAATAGATCGTTGATCTTTAGATTGTCACTAGTACAAATGTTGGATCCCACAACGGACTTTCCACAACCCTTATTACTAAGGGTTGTGGACTTCGAGATCCCACAACCCTTACAATTAAGGGTTGTGGGAAAAGCTTGATTTCAGGTATTCCACAACCTTTATAATTATCGGTTGTGCAAACTAGCTTATTCTACAACCATTGTTCTAAGAGTTGTTTAATTATAATTGATATAAAAGGTCCCACAACCCTTAAAAGATCCGTTATGTGACAAGTGCCGCGGCGACGGAAAATAGGGCCGCGGCGCGACGTCCCACAACGAATACAATGATCCGGTGTGGGAAAAGGTCGTGTCTGGGCAGCGGCGCCGCGGCACCACATGACGTCGCCGCGGCGCCGCCTCCCACACCGATTCCTCATCGCCCCTCCTTCCCCTTGACGTCGCCGCTCCCGCGCCTTCACGTCGCCGCTCCCTCCCGTGCCTTCACGTCGCCGCTCCCTCCCGTGCCTTCACGTCGCCGCTCCCTCCCGTGCCTTCACGTCGCCGCTCCCTCCCGTGCCTTCACGTCGCCGCTCCCTCCCGTGCCTTCACGTCGCCGCCTTCTCCCGCGCCTTCACCTCGCCGCCTCTCTCCCGCGCCTTCATGTCGCCGCCGGTCTCACTTCCTCTTCCACATTTCCAAGGTAAATCCGTCCTCTTCCATGTTTAGGTTTTGATGAATTTTAATTTTTTTAGGTTTAGATAATTGTTAGATTTGTTTAAGTATAGATTTATAAATTTGTTTTGGTTTAGATTTGTAGGTTTGTTTGAGTTTAGGTTTAGATGTTTGTGAATTGAATCCGAATTTGTTGCTATTGTGAATAGAATCCGTCCCTCTCGTTTATATGTTTAGATTTATAGATTTGTTTTGGTTTAGATTTGTAGGTTTGTTTGAGTTTAGGTTTAGATGTTTGTGAATTGAATCCGAATTTGTTGTTATTGTGAATAGAATCCAAAATTATGTTTATGTTGAAATTGCGTTTATATGTTGAAATTATTGTTGAAAATGTTGAAATTGTGTTTATGTTTATTTTGAAAATATTGTTGAAATTGTTGAAATTGTGTTTATGTTTATGTTTTTATGTTGAAATTGTAAATGTTAAAATTGTGTTTGTGTTTACGTTTATGTTGAAATTGTAGATTATGTTGAAATTATGTTTATAATTTTTGTTAATGTTGAAATTGTAGGTTGATAGTTTGCGTTTATGTTGAAATAAGTTTTATTGTGTTTCTGTTTATGTTTATATTAGGTTAAAATGCCTCCGAAATTTACTCGTGCCGCCAAGGGCAAAGCTAAGGTCGCAACTTCAAAGCGTTCCCGAAAAATTGTGGAGTCTTCTTCATCGTCGGAAAGTGAAGAAGAAGAACATTACGAGTCGGTGATATTCACGTCTCAACAAGCCGAGGATCGCTACGAGTTGCTCGTTAAGCGCTCCGTAATCCAGGAGAGGGGATTTAGTGTCCCCCGGGATGGATTCGACATTGGCCAACAAATCCACAACTTCATCGACGCCTATGGTTGGGAGAATTTTGCAGTCCTCCGTCGTGCGATGGCAATATCACCATCGTGAAGGAATTTTACGCGAACCTACCGGATGCAATTAATAACATCGTCACGGTTCGCGGAGTGAAGGTAAACATGAGTACCGAGGCGATCAACGCTTATCTTCAAACTCCAAACATTCCTTTCGAGACGGAGGAATACATTCAATATGTACGTCATGCGGATAAGGCAGAGATGGCGAGTTTATTGTGCCTCCCGAACCAAGGTTGGACGACGGAGAAGGGAAGAGAGGTCTTGCATCGTGATCAACTCACAAAGTACGTAATTATTTAACGATTTTTTTTATAATTTGAAATGAATTGAAATATAATTGTGCTTTGAATTTTGTTTTTGTAGGATTGCCAAAGTATGGGTTTACTTTGTGTGCGCTCGCATATTCCCGATCACGCATTTTTCCAGCCTCGACGAGGGTCGCATACAAATATTGTATTGCATCGTGAAGGGACTCAAGATAAACATTGGTCGATTCATCTCGAGTCGGATGAGGAGTGTTGATTACAAGGCTAAGAAGACCGGTCTACCGTATCCGTCGATCATCACTGGCCTTTGTATGACAGCGGGCGTGAGAATTGGGAGGCAGGACACGATCAAAGGTCCAATGGGGCCAATCACGAAGTCAATCATCGATCGGTACAAGATTCGAGAGGAGGAGGCGGCGGCGGATGAGGACGAGGCAGCTGAAGAGGAGGAGGAGGCACCACCGCCACGACCGCGTAGAGCGACGGTACTTGAGCTACCCGCACCTCCGGTGCGAGATCCGATGCTAGAGTATATCGCTCACACCAACCACTACCTCGTTGCCGAGAATCAAAATTTTCAACATTACCAACAACAGCAAGGGGAGTACAACGCCATGTCATACGAGGCGTTCAACGATGTCATCGGTCGGTTGGACATACACAACCAGATAGCGTGGCGATTTCCTCCGTACCCCCAGTACGAGTACTTACCACATTCAGCCCCAGAATGGCCGTCCGAATTCCCACGTCCTCCAGGAGCACCACCACGACGCGACAACGACAACGACAACAACAACTAGCTTATGCTTTTTTATTCATTTTAAAGACTCAGTTTGAATTATGTTTCTTTCTTTATTTAAATTATGTTTGTTTCTTTGTTTAAATTACGAGACTTGAGATTTTAAGAATTAATATGTTTGTTTTATTGATGTTTATTTAAAATATTGTTTGTTTGTATGAATTACGATAGTAAGGAACTAAAGTATGCAGACATTAAATTGTTTCTTTGTAAAACAAAGTTTTTGATAGGTTTTAACGAAGTTTTACTATAAATTTAACACGGCGCCGCGGCCCTATATCCCATAGCCGCGGCACCAGGTCCCACAACGGATGTATATCCGTTGTGGGAACATCGGCGCCGCGGCCCAAGTAGGAGTCGCCGCGGCGTCGGCGACTTACAGAGTCATTATAGACTCTGTAAGTCGTTGGCGCCGCGGCACCAGTTTGGGTCGCCGCGGCGTCGGCGACTTACAGAGTCTATATAGACTCTGTAAGTCTTTGGCGCCGCGGCCCTGATAGGCGTCGCCGCGGCGCCAACGACTTACAGAGTCACTATAGACTCTGTAAGTCATTGGCGCCGCGGCGCCGATGTTCCCACAACGGATGTATATCCGTTGTGGGACCTGGTGCCGCGGCTATAGGATATAGGGCCGCGGCGCCGTGTTAAATTTATAGTAAAACTTCGTTAAAACCTATCAAAAACTTTGTTTTACAAAGAAACAATTTAATGTCCGCATACCTTAGTTCCTTACTATCGTAATTCATACAAACAAACAATATTTTAAATAAACATCAATAAAACAAACATATTAATTCTTAAAATCTCAAGTCTCGTAATTTATAGTAAAACTTTGTCAAAACCTATTTAAAACTTTGTTTTACTCAAATTCAAATCATAAATACAACTCAATCAAACAAAAGTTGGAGCTATGTTAGTTCGAAGTAAATGAGAAACATCGTCATCGTCGAAGTCATCCATCTCTTTGTCGATCGGTGGTAATCCGGATGTGAATGGCGGTATACTAGTCAAATCTTCATCTTCTTCTTCTTGAATATTTCGCGCTTTCATATGAACTACTAATGACAACTCTGGATTGATTGGATCTGTAACATAAAAGACTTGACTCGCTTGTGAAGCGAGCATGAATGAATCATTCTCGTAACCGATCCTCCTGAAGTCGACAACAGTAACTCCGTCATTGTCAACTTTAACGTGATTATTGTCAGCCCATTTGCACTTGAATAATGTCACCCGTAATCCGCAATAATCAAGCTCCCATATGTCTTCAATGTATCCATAATAGTTCATGAAACCTTTTTTGGGATTCTTATCTTTGGCCGACGAAACATGTAATGCTTCGGCCAATAGTGTTACACCGCTATTTTGAACCGGATGCTTGTCGTCTCTCTCTTTTGTGTAAAATGTAAAACCATTAACAGACCAAGCAGTGTACCTTGTAACCATGCTCGAAGGTCCTGATGATAGTTTACTCAATGTAGTTGAATGACCCGCCTCTTCAAATAGTCGTTTTCCAAGCCATATCTGAAATAAACGGTTGTGCTCTTCTTGCAACCATTTTTCATTTCTAGCTTTCTTTGGATCTTTAACTCTCAGCTCATTCAAATGAATATCCACGAACGGGGTTACGTCAGAAACGTTGTGCAGAACATGTAGCGAGGTTTGTTCCCATTCTTTCCGGTTGACGCTAGAATATGTACCTATAGATAATATACTTCTACATTAACTAAACAAGAATTAAATTACTTAGCTTTGATCTATATATATAAAATGTCTCAAATTGACGTACCTGTAGATAGTGCTTTTGACTCAAACCCTTTGTCCTTCGGTAATCCAATTTCATCCGCTTTAGTTAAATATTCAGAGCAAAACTCAACAGCCTCCTCAGCTATATAATTTTCAACGATACTCCCTTCTGGTCGATTGTAGTTCTTCACATAACTCTTCAACACTTTCATGTAACGCTCGATTGGATACATCCACCGTAAAAACACAGGTCCACATAATTTCACTTCACGTACCAAGTGAACAATTAGATGAACCATGATATCAAAAAATGATGGTGGGAATATCATTTCCAACAAGCACATAGTTTTCACAACTTCCGATTGCATCGCCTCTAACCGAGTTGGATCAATGACCTTTGAACATATCGAATTGAAGAATACACATATTTTGGAAATTGCGAACCTCACATCTTTTGACAAAATGCCCCGCAAAGCAAGCGGTAACATTTGTTGTAGTAACACATGACAATCGTGAGTCTTCATTCCAATAAGTTTGAGATCTTTTAAAGATATGAACCTTTTATAGTTTGAAGAATGACCATCCGGGACTTTGATAGATTCAGACCACTTACACAATTTTTTTTTCTCCTCCCGAGATAGAGTATACTTTGCCGGTGGTATTTTTGTTTTTTTTCCATTCTTCTTATATTCATTTCCTTGAGATCCATTCGAGATTTTATTCCGTCTTTCGATTTATTTGGATCATCAAGTAGCGTACCGATGAAAGATTCACATACATTTTTCTCAATATGCATAACATCCAGACAATTCCGAACATATAATGTTTTCCAATACGGAAGGTCGTAGAAAATTGATTTCTTTTTCCAAGGATTCTCTTGGAACGACTCTTTAGTACTAGCACGCCGCTTCCTTTTACCGAGCACTTCATTAACATTTTTAACCATTTCGAAGACATCTTCACCAGACAATATTCTAGGAGGGGGTCGTTCTTCTGTATTTCCATCAAATGCCTGTTTCAACCTTCTATACGAGTGATCTCTCGGTAAAAATCTTCTATGACCAAGAAAAAAAGTTTTCTTACCATGCTTCAAACGAATGGAAGATGTTTCTAGGAGGGCGACTTCTACCCGGGCCGCGGCCCTGGTTTCTGGGTTCAGCCGCGCCGCGGCACGGGTAGCTGTCGCCGCGGCGACTGTGACTTCCCGAGAGCACCCGAGAGTTGGAGCTCTCGGGAAGTCATAAGCGCCGCGGCGACAGCTATCAGTGCCGCGGCGCCGCTTTCTGGGTTCAGCGGCGCCGCGGCACTGGTAGCCGTCGCCGCGGCGCGGATCCCACAACCCTTAGTGTAAGGGTTGTGGGATGTTAAAATTTCGGGAAAACTTTAACTTTTTCATAACCCCGCCCAAATTTCGCTCAAAACTAACTTTCGACTTCTTCTTCTTCATTCTTCATTTTGACTCTCATTTTCTCTCAAAACTCAATATCTCTCAAAACTCAAACTCATTTACTCTCAAGCTTCTATTCTCCGGCGACTCAAAACTCCGGCCACTCACTCTCTCACTCCGTCCTTCATTCCCTCACTCCGTTACTCACTCACTCCCTTACCCTCTCACTCCTCACTCCGCCCTCCCTCTTCCTCCATCCCTCCTCACTCCCTCACTCCCTCACTCTCGCTCCGCCCTCCCTCTCCATCCCTACTCACTCTCTCACTCCGCCCTCCCTCTCCCTCCCTCCTCACTCTCTCACTCCGCCCTCCATCCCCCCTCACTCTCTCACTCCTCCCTCCCTCTCCCTCACTCCTCACTCCTCACTCTCTCACTCCGCCCTCCCTCTCTCACTCCTTCACTCCGCCCTCCATTTTCATTTTGTCGTCTCCCTCTCCCGGTTAATTCACCTCGTCCCTCAACGGTTAGTTTTTTTTACTACTATTTTTGGTTTGAAATTGGTAACTAGTTTAGATTCACATTCAAATATATTTTGTGTTTGGAATGGTTTAGGTTGACATTTATTTTGTGTTTGGAATGAATAATTAGTTTAGACGCATTGATATATATTTTGTGTTTGAAATTGTATTTTGAATTGTGTTTATAGATTCAATGTCGACTACAACTACTACTACTTCTAGCGACGATATTAAAAAGAAACCTAGACGACTATTAGCATTAAATCCCGATGAGAAAGGAAAGAGAAGAAACACCCTTATGAGTCGTGTTAATAAAATTAGAAGTCTTGGTAGAAAAATCACGATAGAGTTAGATTCCAAAGGGCAACCAAAGGGTAAGGAAGGTGATGTGTTGTTGAGTTACTTTGGCGTATTAGCTAGAGAATATGTTCCACTTTCGACTCGTGATTGGAGATTAAAAGAGAACGATCAATTAAAAGAGAGGATTTGGAACGAAATATGTGAAGGATTTTCGATTCCAATAGAACATAAGCACGATTGCCTCATGAGAGTAGGTGAAGCCGCAAAACTATTTCGTCATGAGTTATATCACGATCTTCTCAAAGACAAAATCAATGAACCAAGCTCGTTAAAAAGACCAAGTTGTGTTTTAAAATTTTACACGAGTATCACCGAAGAAGATTGGGTGAAGTTTGTTGAGTATAGACGAAGCGCAACTTTCAAGCAAACGTCGGAGCAAGGGAAAACTAATTCCGCTAAAGTGGAATACAAATCTCGATGTGGCCGAGATGGATATCGAAAACTAGATCAACAAAAGGTTGAGTTTTTTCATTTATTTATTTTGTATTCGGTTTTAACATTTAATATATGATTAATATGATTACTTGTTAATCAATAGCACGACGAAATCGGGCAATGGGCAACGTTAGAAGAATTATGGATTGACTCGCGTAAGAAAGACGGGATAGACGGAAAAGAGTTCAAGAATGACAAAGATCGACTAATGGGAGAATCAATTGTAAGATTTTAAATAATGTAAGTTATATTTTTAATATTTTTATTTACAAATTATTATAATATGTAGCAAAAATTATCTCAACAAGCAATCGAAGGTACTTTTATCCCGGAAACGGGAAAAAGTATCTTGCAAGAAGCCATGGGAGCAAAGAAATATGTTTGCGGTCAATCCAAACATGTTGCCAAGCGTTTCAAGTATTTTGTTCCTCCGACTCCAAATGAAGAACTTAACAAGATGCGGCTCGAAATGCGTCTCGAGTTGATGGAGTTTAAAAATGATATCTTGAAAGCGGTTAATGGTCGTGGTGGTACAAGTGTTGGAGAAGCGAGTGTTGATCTAGTTGAAGATAATATTAATGCAAGTGGCGTTAATATTGAAGAGAAGACTAAGATTCAAGAAGTCGTCGAAGAGGTCGTCTCTTTAGGTAATCTTTATTCATGCTTTATTCATGCTTATTTATTTACTTCAAAAGTTTGCTTATTTTCGGTATTAAATCGGTGATTTTCATAGGACATGACGATATACATAAACCTTCGAAAGTCGATCCAATTATTGTGGAAAAACTAACTAGTGTTCGGGCTAGTTGCTCAGTGAATCCAACCACACCGGTGACACCGTGTTCGAATGAAAGTGTCGAATGTTTTCTCTACATTGACGATATCGTGGAAGGAAACACAATCCATGTTGCAAATGGGCGAGTATATTTGAACGAGGGCGTAATTCACTTCTCAAGTTTAGAAGAAGGAAATGCACGTGTGAGCGTTTCTGGCGTTTTGGTTAAGAAAGCCAAATTACCGATTCCCACCGAAGAAGCTCTAACCGTAGAAGATGCAATGGGAGGTTTTGTCTCGTGGCCGCGACGATTAATAGAAACTGAGACTACGGCAAAAGAGAGTCGCGGCCCTCCCAAACTCGAATCTACGAGTCAACCTACTCCCGACGATAATAGGAGAATTAATTACAAGGTAATATATTTTAACCTACTCATTATTATGTATTGATTGTTCAAATTAGTTATAAGATAATTAATTCAAAGTTTAAATGGTTACAAGGTAATAAATCCCAAGTTTAAATTGCTCGCTCAATATGCCAACAAAATGATGTTAGCACAAGGAAACGTTATTCAAGTCAACGTTTGTCCAACAATCTCTGCTATACCGATTATGTTGGGATTTGATGATATTTCCGAATTTTTACAATTTTCGAAAATTGGGGCGTCAAGCATATCTCTTTACATGGAGTAAGTGTTTCTTTCATGATTTTCTTTTAATATTGATGATTGAATATTGAGTGTTTTAACTATTTGAATAATTTGGAATGTAGTTGTATACGCGCATCATTGTCAAAGTTGAAAAAAAAATTTGTCTTTGTAAACGCCGCGTTAGCTTCTCACATGTCTACAAATGACGAAGATTACCATTTGTCGACACGAGTCAAAGAGGTTGGCAACGCCGTGCGAGGATGCACAGTTGGGCAACTAGTTTTCATGCCCTACAATCGAAACTTTCATTGGATGCTTGTTGTCCTTGACTTATGGAAGGATTGTGCTATGTTTTTTGACCCGTTGAATAAACAAATTCCACAAGACTTGGTTTTGTTGATAAAAAGGTAAGTTTTTTTACTTATATATTGAATATTTGTTATAAAAGATACTCATACTATTTGTTTTGTAGGGTGTTTTCAAATTTCAAACTTGAAAACAAAGGCGCTATTGGCCACGGACAATCAACATACATAAGGTCAATGGCCGCGCCAAGACAAAGCGGTAACACGGAATGTGGATATTTTGTTTTATGTTATATGCAAGAAATAGTTGTAGGAGGTATAAGTAGATTAGAAAACAAAAACACGTATACACCTTTGGATATAGAGAGAGTAAGAGAAGAGTGCATTAACTATGTACAAACATTCATTGAATGTGATGATTAGTTACATTTTGTGATATTGAATGTATATTTTTTAGATGATTTTGAATGATTATGATGATTTTGGATGTATAGTATGTTTTTAGATTGATTGTGCATGTAGGTAATTATATGATATTTTGGGTTTAATCCAATAATAATGAAGAGATGCACTCTTCGGACAACGGCGCCGCGGCGATATATGTTTAGAGCCGCGGCCCCAAGTCCCACAACGGATGTTTGAATCCGTTGTGGGAGCTGCGCCGCGGCACTGAATGTCCAAGCCGCGGCACCAGGTGTCCCATAATAGGCGCCGCGGCGCCGCGGCCCACAACGGATGTTGGGATCCGTTGTGGGACTCCGGTGCCGCGGCACAGATTGGTGGGGCCGCGGCGAGACCGGGCCGCGGCGACCCTTTACGGCGCCGCGGCACCGGAGTCCCACAACGGATCCCAACATCCGTTGTGGGACTTGGGGCCGCGGCGCCGTAAAGAGTCGCTGCGGCGAGAAGTTTTCAAAAATAAAAAAAATTTTACAACCGATAATTGATTGGTTGTTGAATTTCCCACAACCCATAGACATTCGGTGTGGGAAATATGAACATTCCACACCGGAAGTTTAAGGGTTGTGGGAAATTCCACAACTCAGGCTCCCCCAACCGTTATTAAGGGTTGTGGGAAAATTCCACACCCCTTATTAAGGGTTGTGGGAACAAGTTTTTCTACTAGTGTGTGAATCTATCGTTCTAACCAAATCATGAAGAGTTAGTTCATGCAAATCTACATTTGTTTCTTCATACACTGTTAGATTTGATTAAGGACTATAAGACTATTGAATATCATAAATCTTCAATCAAACTAAAAAGGATGAATGAACGTTTCAACTTTTATTAATTTAACCAGCAAATTACAATAAGGAATTTATGAAAGATTTATATATTACATCAATATCTAAATAAACAGTCTTTTTGTGGGCATCTCTGCAAACAAACTCTCACTTGACTCAAAGAAGATGAGAGTAGTCCTTCATGTCCAATCCGTCTCGATGTTGGTTGAAGACTGTGTTGGACTGGGCCTTGGTGAATGGATTTGGAAGGTTGTACACCGTTGAGATTTTATTCACCTCCACTTCTCCGCGCTGCACGATCTCTCTAATCAAATGATATTTCCTCTCAATATACTTAAAAAGCTTATGGGTTCTAGGTTCCTTTGAGTTAGCAACAACCGCATTATTATCAAAATAAAGTGTCATGAGCTCGTTGTTATTTGGAACGACTTCCAAGTACTTAAGGAATTTTCTAAGCCATACAGCCTATTTGGATGCTTCACAAGCAGCCACATATTCTGCTTCCATGGGGGAGTCAGCAAAGCAAGATTGCTTGATACTCCTCCAAACAATAAATCCACCATTCTCTTGAAGTGGATTTTCTGGAATCCTTATCAGCCTGAAAGTTGGAATCCTTGTACCCCGTCATAGTCAGGTCAGTACTTAAATAGTAAGCATCAAGTTCCTAGTTCTCCAAGGGTACTTAAGAATATACTTAACCAGCAACCCAATGCTCGGGTCCAGGATTTTATTGGAAACGGCTAACTACGCCAACGGCGAAAAATATATCCGGTCTAGTTCACAACATATCCTACATGAGACTTCCTACGGCTGAAGCTTAGGGAATATTTCTCATGTCCTCAATCTCTTATGCAGTCTTGGGAGACTGGTCCTTGGAGAGTGAGACTCCATGTCTAAAGGAGTTTTGGCCCTTCTTAGAGTTTTGCATAGCAAAGCGATCCATCACCTTATCTATATAAGATTTTGGAGAACGACAGAGTCCGGTTCTTTCAATCTCGAAAGATCTGAATCCCCCAGAATGTACGCAGCTTCCCCTAGATCTTAAATGTCAAACTGCTTAGATAAACATATTTTAACCTCAGATAATTGACCTACATCATTACCAATGAGTAGTATATCATCGACATACAATACCAGAAATACAATCTTGCTTTCGTGTATCAACTTATAACCACAAGGTTCATCTATTGACTGTTCAAAACCGAAGCTTTTTACAGTTTCATCGAATCTAATATTTCATGATTTAGATGATTGCTTTAATCCATAAATGGATTTAAGCAACTCACAAACCTTGGTTTCTTGACCACTTTCCATGAAATCGTCTGGTTGAGCCATGAAAATGCGCTCGTCAAGATTTCCATTCAGAAAAGCAATCTTGGCATCCATTTTCCAGATCTCGTAATCGAGAGCGGCAACAATGGATATAGGTATACAGATGGATTTAAGCATTGCGACTAACGAGAAGGTTTCTTCATCATCGATACCTTCCTTTTGGGTGTAACCCTTAGCCACTAATCGCGCTTTGAACGTCTCAACGTTCTCATCCGGACCCATTTTCTTCTTATAGATCCAGTTACACCTTACAGGTTTAACCCCTTAAGGTAGGTCTACAAGTTTCCATACGTTGTTGACATACATCTAATGCTAATTATAAAATAATTAAAACAAATACTTAATGTATTTATATAGCATATTTAAGAAGTGGAAAATCAACAAATATTTAGTTTTAGTGGTCGTACCAAAAAATTAAATTTTTGTAATATATAGTCTTTGAAAAACAATTATTCAAGAAAATTTTGAAAACAAATTTCTTATACTTTGAAATAGCTTTGATGCCATTTGTTGGAATAAGTTTAGGGTTAAGAAAAATTATCATTAATCATTTTAATGGCGAAATATAAAATTTCTTTACAAGTAAACAATTTTACTAACCTAGGCAAACTGTTGAATATATTATAAATTAAAAACATCATTTAAAGTACTTGAATAATAACATTTCTTGTATCGTTAAACTTGAAGCGTTTTCAGAAAGGTTGATTTAATTCATTGGCTCGATTCCTTCACGGTTAGTCTTTAGTTCAAGAAACCTATGGTTTCTATTACAAGAGTTTATAGAGTGTTTTAAGGATTTGTGTGTGGGCACATTTTACAATATGAACCAAAAAAAGTTCCTCGATCATAAGCTAATTCTCTAGATCAAGTGAGGATCCAGGTCCCAAAATAAAAAGGAATTTAGAGAGAGAGAGAGAGAGAGAGAGAGAGAGAGAGAGAGAGAGAGAGAGAGGGAGAGAGAAGGGTCGGCTAGAATAGAGAGAGCAAGACCAAGAATGCTTCTTTTCACGTCTCTACGTGAGGCTTTGTTTATAGGAAGAGGAAAATCTATAAAGGTCAATTATGTATCCATGAAAGAATAATGCATTCATGACACAATATTTAATTTTCTCTTCCTCTTTCTCTTCTAATGTAGCCGGCCATATGAAGCTCAAGAGGGATGAAATTTGTTTCCTCCCTTAGCTTATTTATTTTCTTCTTAAGGAAATTCATTTCCTCTTTTCCTTTTGGTTAATTATATTTATAATTGAAGGGAAATAACTCTCTCTTCTATGATGCATGTTGGCCGAATTCTATAGCTAGGGAAGGAGCATCTAGATGCTTCTTTATTTCCTTTAAGACAATTTTTAAAATACCCATTGTAGAATTATTATTACACAAATAATGAAATTAATTTCTTAATGCCTCAAACGACTTTTAGGCTTTAGAAAATAATTTATATTTTCATCATATGAAAATATTAAAAATCTTATTTTGACATTCACATCATTTTATGTCCACGTGGACAAAAATACCCTTTAGACATTTTCCGGAAAAAAGTCTAGTTCAACATTTGAACTTATTTTGATTTAGCTTCGAGTTTAACAATCCTACTTTAATGACCTGTAATACTGAACTTATGGATTCAAATGAACAAAGCTTGAGCTTCTATACTTGGACTCAAAAGTTCATAAACCTTTTCCGCGTATTAGTTTAATGTCAACTGACTCCACTAAAGAGTTGACACTGAGAACCTCTCGGTTCAAATGAATTTATTTTCTACTCATATTCAACTTAATTATATTGAGTGGATCCATTAAAGGTTATCTATGTTTACCCTTCATGTATATCATCAGCTAGATGGGATTTATAAAATAACCATTTTACCCTTCTAGTTGTTATTTCTTCAACTCCTTTGTTACTTGTAAATAAGTTAGAAACAATGTATTGACGAGGAGCAAAAAAGACATTATTTCATCCAAATAAAGTCGCTACTTAATTTTGGATACTGCGCAGTTCATTTATTCACAATCCAAGTAATAAAGCATGAGGTGATATATATTGCATTTCACCAATCTTGTACATGAATTCCATATATATGAGAACTTCACAAAACTAGTTCATGACATCTTCATAACTTAATATCTCACCAATTGGTCTAGTCTAGATCACTTAATGGATCTAGAATTTGAATTTCTCAAATGAGAATATTAAAACTATGAAATGACATGTCTTATATAAGGATTTCGGTACGCATGAAGCTATTCATATATAGTGACCTTGAGATAGAAGATGTTAAATGGTTTGTTCTTACATTGTCTCTAGAGGTGCATTGGTCAATTCAATATCTTCGAAAGATACACTGGAAGAACTATAGAGTTCTTAACTCTCTATACCTCATAACCAGACATCATAAATTCTTCCAACAATCATACTAGGATCAATAGTCCGTTGATCTTTAGATTGTGAATATTTCTTTTTTAGCAAACCATGAAGAGTTTGTTCATGCGAATCTACATTTGTCTTTTCATACGTTGTTAGGTTTGATTAAAGACAATTTGACTATTGAATATCATAAATCTTCAATCAAACTAAAAAAGGAATGAATGCACGTTTCAACTTTTATTAATTTAATAATCAAATTACAATAAGGACTTTATGAAAGATTTATAAACGATCTTCTTGTGGGCATCTCTGCCAACACATAGTTGGAACCATCGAATGTAGGAGGTCAATTTAGAGATCCACCTTCCCTGAAACTATCCATCTTAAGAGAAAGTAAACACAACAGGAAACCACCTTGCGTAAAAGGTGTCTGCTGTTATACCAATTAGAATTCTGTTAAATGCTTAGCCAACTGTCACACTCAATTATTTTAACAGTGTATGTGGCAACTTACAAGCAAAATAAAGATGACATTAAAAGGGGATAATAAGTAATAAACGACACGCACAATTGGTAACCAAGTTTGGAGCAACGTCGCCTACATCTGGGGGGTGTGATACCCCGGTGGAAATGATTTCACTATAATAATACTTCTCAATACAATTGGTCTTATATGAACAACATAAACATCAAAGCCAAATTACTAACTTTAAAGTGAAACCCTAATTCAGTCATCCCCCTGAACTAGTTACCCTTCACAGATCCACCAAATACACACCTCCACGTGTTTTTTAATCACAAGATATCTCAAGCGCGTGACTAGTTCATTCACGTATAAACACAACACCTAACACGAATCGATCACAATGGGTATTCTGATTCAAACACTGCTTTCATTAAGATCAATAGTTTTCTAGGCCGTCGATTGTGCACGTCTAGAAAAAGCTATCCATCCAAACAAAAGCGTCGAGAGACGCTAGATGCTGCAACCTTGCTATTTATAGTGTCCAAAAGAAGAAGATTTTAGCTAGGATTTCCTCAAAGTCAACCACCCAGGACCAAAGAGGAAGGATCTTTAAAACATACTTATCCGTGAATTACAAAACTGTCCAAATATAAGAATTCAGAATCGCATATTGTTAAGAAAAGGATCTCGATAAGTTAACGTAATATATTTAGTCGAAATTCTTGCCTAATAAAAATTAGCCAATCGAGACGTAATAAGAGTGATATTATATTCCCCTCTTAGTTTAAATATTTACACGTTTGAAAAAGATAACAACGAATGAGAGAAAGACATAATCACTTTAAAATTGCATGTATCCCTGAACTTATGGGTTAAAGACAGGCCAAATGATATAACCGCTAATCGTATTTTTTCTAAATTAAAATAAAAGATTGATTTTAGAAAATAAACCTAAATAAGTCAAACTTAACTATATTACACAGTATTAATTATTGAAAATTACATATCAAATTTTGACTGATTTAAAAACTCAAAATTTATTAACCGAAAAATTATAAATTGAAATAAATATTTTATAAACAAATTCACGTAATAAAAGCGTAATATTAAGGCACAATTAAAAGAAATAAAATTTTAAATCATAGGATATTTTTAAGACTGAAAATAAAAATATTAAATTGTTTCTATAAAACTTTCAAAAACTTAAGAAAGAAATTAATGTAAAATCATATTAAAAAAATTCCATGTAATTAATTTTGGCTAATTGTTTTAAATATATATTAATTGGGAGCTAAATATAATTTTTTAGTTTAATTTGACTTATTTGTAACAATTCTTATTTGTAAATATTTATGTTGACGTGAAATTGATTTGACATTAATAGCTTGTGTAAGGCGAGGCCACATTGCGTCGTGTGAGACAAAGTTACGTCGCATTGGGTGAGGCGATGCTACCCCGTGTTTTGAGGCCCGGCTACACCGTATCGAGTCAGGCGAAGCGACGTTGTGCCGTCTGAGGTGAGACGATGCGATCTCAAACTGTTGACTGATGAGTTGAGTTTAACAACGTTATTTGTTCGAGTTGGACGGAGAAATACTGTATAACACCTATGATTATTTTGCAAAGATTATGATGTTGACCTACGAGTAATTCAATGGTTTATTTTCTGCTTTGCCAACTATTTTGTAGAAAGTCACTTTCATGATCTCAAAGCATTTGGAATATTATTATAAATAAGTTGAACGTCTTGATGTTTCTACTAGCGTAAAGGACGATTAACGTTTTTTTCCTGCTGAATTATCAACCGTATATGTCAATTTCTCTTTGTCTTCCAGCAAGCGCATGCATTCCAAATTTATGCATTATTTACGAAATTTCAAATATGTCCTAACAACTTTAACTTTGACTAAAACAACTTAAGAGGAAATTTAGGAGATAGCTAGAAAAACTACGAAGACAAATAAATCACAATGTGAACTCATGGCTCTGAAGTTACCTTCTCGCCAGTCGTGATGTTGAAGTCCATCCGTACTCTTTTATCCATTGTTGTCGCTATAGATTATGAAATTTGGCAGGTGGATGTCAAGACTGCATTTCTGAATGAAAATCTTGACGAGTGCATTTACATGGCTCAACCAGACGGGTTCATGGAGAAAGGCCAACATGGCAAAGTTTGTGAGTTGCTGAAGTCCATTTATGGACTGAAGCCAGCATCTAGATCATGAAATATTCGATTCGACGAGACTGTGAAAAGGTACGGCTTTGGTCAGTCAGTAGATAAGCCGTGCGCTTATAAGATGATAACCGATGGGAAAGTGGTTTTTCTGGTCCTATATGTAGATGACATACTACTCATTGGGAGTGATGTAGGAAAGTTATCAGAGGTTAAAATCTGGCTGTCAAAGCAATTTGAGATGAAGCAGCCGTTGGAAATTATTTAACGATTTAAGTAGATTATTATTAAACATAACAAATTACGTGCAGAATTAATAACAAAAACGATCTAGCATATTAAACTATTTAATATCTAACAACCTATTGGCATTAAAATCATAAACATGTTAATCAACAATATAATTCTAATCTATGAACATGTTAATTAAAGATTAATTATAAACATGTTATTTCGATAAAATCAAACACTCCAAACAATCATATAACCATTATATTAATTAAGAGTATTAGGGTTATCGAAACTTACATCGTCGAGTTATAAATAACTCGGTCGAGGATCTGAAAACGAGTTCGATGCGAGAATCTTCAAGCTCCTCCAATTCTGGAAAGCAAGGCTCCCCGTCACGTCACTACGTCGAAGAAGAGCAGGGCTTGGACTCCTCGGTGTCAGCTCCTAGAACCGGGCTTGGGCGGCGCTTGATTGCAGCTGGAGGCAGCAAGGGATGTTGCTGATTCTGGGCGCGGCAGCGAGGCGCGGGAACAGAGGCAGCAACGGCGCGAGTCTGGGAAGCGTCGCGGAGGAGGCTTGGCTCGGACCTGGGCTCGTTGGTGGCATCACTGGGAAGCTGGGCTCAGCGGAGAGAGGCAGCGAGGCGCGGAGATGCTGTTAGGGGCTGTTGCGCGCGGACGGGCGCTGGCAGATTGACGCGAAACTTCGCGACGACGCTGAGAGCTCTTGGAAGCTCGGATTGGGACGCCGTTTTTTGCGTTGCGTCGGCAATGAACTGACTTAAATGGGTTCGGAAAGAGTTCACGATTTCTGGACTCGGTTTCGTCAGATTCATCGAATCTTTGGTTCGGAAGTGAGATTTCCAGAACAATAAATTTCAATGAAAATGGACCAAACAACCACAAGTTTATTCAACGATGACACAAGAGAAATATGAGAAGATTAGTGTTGGCTCAAGATGAACGCACACAAGAAAACAAAAACGAAATTTTGTCTTCCCGGGTAATGGAATGGTCGGCCAAGAGGGAAAGAGAGAGTGAGAGAGGCTTGACCTAGGGTTTCCTCAAACCCTTTATTTATAGGCATTGTTAATGGGCTCTCATGTGGCTTTTATTGAATCAATATTCAACCCAAAATCATGTTAATGGCCGACCCCTATGTCCTACTCGTCTCTCAATTTTGTTTCCCAAATTGCCTTGATTTAATTTCCAAATTCGACTTAATTTAGAACTCTCATCTATTTAATAACTTTGTTATTAAATTGTTTCATGGTTATCATATAACATAAACAAGAAACGTTTTATTTTATAATATTGTTATTATGAATTCTCAAGAAAATTATTATCACAATAATAAAGTTCTTTAATTCACAAAATCAATAATTAATGAATAACATATTATTCATTAATTCGCTTGGAAAATAAATTTCTCTATACAAATTACGATTTCTATTTTATGAGTAAATCAATTTATTACGTTAAATTAATCTCTTCTAAATGTGCATCCATAAACACAGACTCAATAATTCACAAATTATTTCCGGCTTATAATTCTTAATAATGGTCGACTCCACTAAAGGACCAATATTGAAAATGTCTCAGTTCATGCGCGCATATTTTTCCGTTTGAAGTCACAGAACTTTTCTGTACTCGATCCACGGTGTACTTTACCAAAATACCCTTCGTGTGTATCAGTAAGTCCGGGGAATGTAAAATTACCGTTTTACCCCTAGAATTATTATTTCACTAACTCGTTTGTTACTTGTGAATGAGAAAAAAACATAAAGTGTGACGTCAATACGTGTCACATGTTTTAATCAAGGAATCTCATATTCAATGATTATCTGGCCAGATTAATTCATTCACTATCTCGTAACAAAGCATAGTGTGATACAATGACTTTCATTATGTGTACACGAATTCCATATCTGTGATACACATAATCCAACACTACAACATTATATCATCAACCGTTGGGTCAGATGCAACCATTACACGACCATCGCCCATTGACAAATCAAATGACATAAAGTGTAGCATCGACTATGCACTCACCTCAGGATTAAGGTAGTTATTGAAGTACCCCTCGTATGTGATCTTGGAGCTTCTAGATTAAACGATTTTATATCGAGCTTCCATAGAATCACTAGGTCTTGTTCAATATCTTCTATAAGATGTCAAGAATGAAATCATAAAGTCACAATTTTCTATATCACATGATAAGATATCATGATTCATTCAAACAATCGTTACTTAGACTCGAATGCTCAATCGGTCTTAAGATTGCAAACAAATGGTTTAAACTAGTCACAAGGGGTTATCATGTCAAATCTGTATTTAACACCCTTTTCGTTGATGACAGTTTCAGAGCGTAGCATACATACATAAACACAAACTATAGGAAAAGAATGCTTATTTATTAATATTAATGTTTCAGCAAAATATTACAAATAATAAATAAAATGTCTAATATTCTCCTTTGTGGGCACCAATTCCAACAACATCTAGGAGAGGCAGCTTATATTTTGGGTATTCAGATCTTCAGAACTCGGAAGAACCAAAAATTAGCGCTCTCCCAAGCATCTTATATTGATAAGATCATGGATCGCTTCAGTATGCAGGACTCCAAGAAAGGGCAGCTCTCTTTTAGACATGGAGTGCATCTCTCAAATGAGCAGTCTCCCAAGATTCCTCAAGAGGTTGAGGACATGAGACACATTCCTTACGCTTCAGCCGTAGGAAGTCTCATGTATGCTATGCTTTGCACGAGGCCAGATATTTGCTACACAGTGGGCGTGGTAAGTAGGATTCAGTCAAGCCCTGGACCCAAGCACTGGGTTGCGATCAAGCATGTTCTCAAGTGTCTTCGGAGAACGAGAAACTACATGCTTGCATACTCAGGTGGTGACCTGAATATGACGGGATATACCGACCCTGACTTTCAGGCAGATAAGGATTCCAGGATGTTCACATCAGGGTCTGTGTTCACCCTGAACAGTGGATCCGTGGTCTAGAGGATTATTAAGCAATCTTGCAATGCTGACTCGACCATGGAAGCCGAGTATGTGGCAGCTTGTGAAGCTGCAAAGGAGGTTGTGTGGCTGAGGAAATTCCTTATGTACTTGGAAGTTGTTCAAGTACAAGCGAGTCTATTACACTTTATTGTGATAATAGTGGGGCAGTCGCTAATTGTAAGGAGCAAAGAAGTCAGAAGCGCTCTAAACACATAGAGCATAAGTATCACCTGGTTCGAGACATCGTTCACAGAGGGGATGTTGAAGTCATGAAGATCTCAACGTTAGACAACCTTGCTGATCCCTTCACAAAGCCTTTAACGAGTAAAATCTTCGAGGGACACCTAGAAGGATTGGGACTGAAGGATCATTCACATCTCCTTTGAGTCAAGTTGGAGTTTGTTAGGATTGGTGCCCACAAAGGAGATATTAGACAATAAAATACATTTTGTATTGTTATTTTGCTGAAACATTAATATTAATAAATATTCATTTTTTGTTAAGTTTGTGCTTATGTATGAATGCTACGCTCTGAAACTGTCATCAACAAAAGGGGCACTAAGTACAGACTTGATAAGATAGCCCCTTGTGACTAGTTTAAACAATTTTTCGCAATCTTAAGATCGATAGAGCAATTGAATCGAATTACTGATTGTTAGAATGAATCATGATATATAATCATGTGATATAGAGAGTCGTGACTCTATGATTCATCCTTGATATCTTATAGAAGATATTGAACAAGACCTGTGATATTTAGAAGCTCGAGATAAAAAAAATTAATTACTCGAAACTTCAAGATCACATACGAGGAGTATTTTGGTAATTACCAAAATCTTGAAGTGAATGCATAATCGATGTGACACATTATGCCATTTGATTTTTCAATGGGCAATTGCTAAGTTTTAGTTCCATCTAACCCGACCATTGGTATCATAACGTTGTCATGTTGGGTTATGTGATTCATAGATACAGAATTAATGTTGAAACAATGCTAATGTATTTGTATCACACTATGCTTAGTTATGAGAGTGTGAATGAATAAAACTGGCCAGGTATTCATCGAATACGAACAATCTTTGATTAAAACATGTTACATGTATAGACATCTCACTCCATGTTTTTCTCATTCATAAATTACAAAGGAGTTAGTGAAATTATAACTCAAGGGGTAAAATGATAATTTTACATTCCCCTTAGTTGGTGATACACATGAATGGTAATATCGTAAAGTATTCTGTGGATCGTGTGAAAAACGGTTTTGTCACATCAAACTTAAAGTATGCGCATATGAACAGAGAGAGTGTCAGTATTGGTCCTTTAGTGGAATCGACCAATATTAAGAATTAAAAGACGGAAAAAGTTTGTAATCTTTGTCCTATCTTTATTCTAAAGCTTCGTTCATGTGGGTTCATGAGGTCTCAATGATAGACACTTGGAAGAGATTAAAAGAACTAGAATGATTGATTTACTCATTAAATATAAATTGTGATTTATATCGAAAAAGTTAGTTTTCTTAAGTAACTTAATAAATAATTAGTTATTTATTATTACGTTTAATTATTGAATCATGGAGTATTATTATAATAATAATACACTTTAGATATTCAAATAAATAAAGAAGGAAATAAATCATTTCTCGTTTCGTACTTATTTGGAATGTATGAAATTATTTTAATGATTATTCATTAAATAAAAATGAGAGTTCTAAATTAATTGAATTTAGAAATAAATCAAAATAAATTGGGAATAAATAAATTGAGTATGGCCGAGTGAGATGATGTGTTTTGGCCAAAAATTACATGTCACGGGGCCTTGAATGTGACTCAACTTAAGCCCAAACTTAAACTGTTTATAAATAGGCTTAAGGAAACCCTAGACCAAACCCTAACCCTAACCCTAATTTGTTCAGCCAAGTGACTCTCTCCCTCTCCCTTGTGTCTCTCGGCCTAGTTCCTAAAAACAAAAGAGAAAAGAATTTTCTTGTTCTTGATTCGATTCTTGAAAGTTCTTGAAAGCCCACCTTTTCAATCTCATAAAATCACTTGTGTATTATTAGTGATTCTCACTTGTTTTGTTTGGTGTGTGGATTAATTTTGAAAATTGTTTTTAAATTGTTTGAGAAGGTTTTTGTAGCTTCCTGCCGGCAGGATTCCCTTCCTGTCTCTAGTCCGGCGACCTGCAGTCTTGCAAGCCCTGTCCGGTAAGTTTTTCCCCAGTCCGGCAAAGGTTCCTGTCAGGCGATCCCTGTCCGGCGATATCCTCCCAGTCCGGCGACGAGGTTCTATCCGGCGTAGGCATCCTGTCCGGCGAGAAGTGATATGTCCGGCGACCAGCACCAGTCCGGCGAGTCTTCTTCAGTCCGGCGTGTTCTTGTCCGGCGGTCCCAGGCACGTGGTCTTCTGTACGGCGAAGATTCTTGTCCGGCGAGTCCCCAGTCCGGTGTGACCTCCCTGTCTGGTGAGTCCCCTGTCCGGCGTCCCTGTCTTCCCAGTCCGGCGAAGACGTTCTTAGGGTAATCACCTCGATCCTCGCCCTCGTGGCTGGTCGGTCATCCTCGACGCGCTCTACGATCTTCTTTTCAGCAGCGGGGTTCCTCCTCGCTCCCCCTTGGTTACCTCCACCGGTTTGGGCCGGGTCTCTTGGTTTTTTTCGGCATGTTCGGTTGTTATTCCTCCATGGCTGACGATGGTCAAGCACCAGGTCTTTTATCTCCCCCTGTGCGCATCTCCTCTAGAGTTCCATGTTCAACATAGCACACTCCTCGGTGGAGTGACCGCTCATGTTGTGGAAGTCACATAACTTGCTTGAGTCTTTTTGCCAGAACTTCCTTTCATGACTTCCTCGGCCTCCTACGTGGCCTCCTCGGCCCTCTGAGGACCCTCCTCGGCTAGCGAGGAAGTCTCTTCGCTGATAGCCCTTCTGGCTATTAGAGGAATCTCCTCGCTGCTGATTCCCTCTATCATGTTCGCGATCTCTCTGCTCGTCTACCTGGTAGAATCCTCTCCTCGAGATCTCCCATCCACGACACTCGCCGGGAATTTCCCAATCATCATCTCCTCCTCGTGCCCTCACTGGTCGGGCCTCGTCTCCACCCCGATGTTCTCTCTTATCAGTGTGTCTGCCCTTCCCTCCTGCCTCCTGACTCTTACTCAAGGCCATTTTCTCTTCTTCAATCTCTAGGAAGATTGTCGCCCGAGGGAGTGCATCCTCAATGGTCGACGGACGCATCTTTGCCAACTCCGGTCGGAAAGGCGATGTGTAGTAAATGCCATTTCTCAGGGCCTGGATTTCGACGACACTGTCGAGATTCGACATCCTCACCATCACCGCCTTAAACCTCTCGACGTATTGCCGGAGTGTTTTGTTCTTCTCCTGGGTGAGGCCCCATAGGGTCATGACCGTCGCATCACTATGCACGTACATCGAGTAATGGCGCAGGAAGGCTGTGACGAGGTTATCAGATTCGTCGATGGACTCCGATGGCAGCTTCGCGAACTAATCGCTGGCCGGGCCGTGCAGGCTCTCGACGAAGAACCGGCACAGGATGGCCTCCACCTTCTCCTTCTCGCCAGTTATGCGCTCTTTTAAAATCCTGAAGGTGTTCACGTGAGTGTTCGGGTCCGACGTCCCCTTATACGGTGTAATCTTGACCTTCGGCAGCTCTCCTATCTCCACACCGCGGATCTTAGATGAGAACGGAGTGGCCCTGGCCTCTCTGATCATCCGATCAATTTCAGGCGCCGAGCTCATCGCCTTATGCACTTTGGACGCCACTTGCCTCATCCTCGACTCGATGTTAGAGGACATCTCCTTCACCACTTTCTTGATCTCTTCCTCCAAAGTCGGCATCATCGCGGCCGCCGGGCCTCCTTATGGGCCTGTCGTTGATATGTGGGCGGTGGCGTTGAAAAGGTTTCTGTTGATTGCTAGTGCTGGAGGCGTCATCCTTCTGACCATCCACCGGCCATCATACGATCTAGATGGGTCATGAGCTGCCTATTCAGCTCGGCTTGCTACTCCGACCTCTTATTGGCTTCTGCTATCGCCGCCATGGTGTCGGCCAGCTGTTGTTGAAGCGCTTCCGCTCCTTCGGCTTCGTTCAGGTCAGCGCCAGTGTTGCTCCCTCCGGTTGCAATCTCCTTTCAAATTACTTCTATGGCTCCTTCACCTTCTTGGCTGTGAGTTAGAAAGAAGCATGCCCCACGGTGGGCGCCAAACTGTAGAGGGAAAAAAATGACGGGCGCTCTGAAACTGTCCCAAGGACAAATAACAATTAATAATAAAAAGGTGTGAGGTCTGTAACGTCCTTGATTTCTTTAATGTAATGAGGCTCGGTTTCTTTCGTTTATTAGCTTGGAATCTTGAAGAATTACAGGTAAGATTTATGCGAAAACTCAAAGTATTTCGTTCTATTATCTCTCTCACGTGTGGATCGGATCCTTCTCAATGAAGATTTACATTGGTATTCATAGACAAGTGGTTACCCGAATTGTTTGCTAGGGTTTCCTTACTAATCTCGGATCTCAACTGCATAGAATACGAGATATTCTCCGAAATTTATTGAATACGTTGCGTAATTATCTCATTCGGTTTTGATCTTTTCGATTTACTTTTCTATTTAAACTCAACCGCTGCTACACGGATTCCTGACGACGAGCCTTCCTTGCAAGGACGCCCTCCTCGCAGCGATGTCCTTCCTCGCGATGGAGTCTTTTCTAGGACGAGGTTTTTCCCGCGACAAGCTCCCCTCGCGGAGACGTCCTTCCTCGTGACGAGCCTTCCTCGGGACGACATCCTTCCTCGGGACGACATCTTTCCTCGGGACGAGCTGTCCTCCCGAAGACGACATCCTTCCTCGGGACGAGTTTTCCTCGCGAAGACGACATCCTTCCTCGGGACGAGATTTCCTCGCGAAAACGTATTTCCTCGCAGAGACGCTCTTTCTCGAGACGAGCCTTTTTTACTCGTCGTTTGAGGAACGAAAACGACACAAATGTTGTTAAGATAGATTTGACGAAATCCGACCTTAACAAATAAAATGCAAATGTTCTCGAAGGCAATTACTAAAACACTGTTCAATTTTTAAAAGAATGTCTATTTTGTTGTTAAGGCTAATTCGTTTGTAGTGATTAACTAACCAAAACTAGTGGTCCAACCCTAGTTTGTATTACGATGAAAAAGCAATAAGCTAAACTTTGTCTAGCTGACCATGTACGGATGAAATAAAACTGGAGAAATAAAAGTCCGAGACGCTATCTATAATCTATTTGACTATATCATATATGTGAAAGGACTCGTATCAGCTTACAAATTTACAGGGGATTAGACGACAGTTGACATTACGAAAAGTCTAAAGTCATATATCCAAAGGTTTTTGACAGTTTAATTACGTCGTAAGAGTTCATATAGGATAATAGGTATGAACCAGCTATCTATTCATTCCACACGTATTGACATGTTAGAACGAGTGATATTATGATAGTTGTTGCACGATATTTTGGCCCACGAGAAATGGTTTTTCATACTAAACGTAAAACACGGATATAGCCCAGAACTACTCAAGAATACTCGTAACTAGCACCGGATTCAGAAGAGTAATCACTACAATCGCTCACATATATAAAATAATAATAATTTTTGGCTTATTGTAAATGCAGAAGTTGACATGGTAATATAAGACGTATTTCTTGGCTACGACTTTGAATTACAACAATCTAAATCTTAAAATAATAACTTAAAATTTTGGTACAAAAGCAAAACCACTGGTTGACATCGAATCAAATTATTTCATCTGTGATTTGTTTTAAGAAATCAAGATTTGAGTCGATTATTAATATTCCCAAGCGTGTGTCCGTGTGAAAGCATGCTTTGATTCTCTTGCCATACAGTATTCGCCTTAGACTTTATAGCGCACAACAAATTGAATATACCAAATTCAAGAAACCAAATCAGTTGACTAATTTTTCTAGTTCGTAAGAGTCAAAATTACTAAATTTGGTGGCAACAAATCTTGGAGGAAGCTTGTGGTTCAAGGAGTTTAATGGTCTCTTCCTAGTCGTACCATAAATAGAAAAATGGGAACACCAACAAACTAAAGTTTAGATATTTTCCGAAAAACATCTAGTTAAACATATGAAATTATTTTAACTTAACTCCTAGTTTAACAATTCTACTATGATGACTTGTAATAGTTTAGGATTTAGATATTTACCAATATACCCCTCGTATGTGATCTTAATGTTTCGAGTGATAAAACAGTTTTATCTCGAGTTTCAAAGTATCACTGGTCTTGGTAAATGTCTTCACTAAGACATCAAGAATAAATCACAGAGTCACAACTCTCTATATCACAAGATAAAATATTGTTGATTTATTCACAAAATCAATACTCAGATTTGATTGGCCAACCAATCTTTAGATTGCGAACTAATCATAAGGGGATGTCTTATCAAGTCTGTACTTAGCACCTCTGTCGGTGATGACAGTTTCAGAACGCACCAAACATACATAAACACAAACGTATATAAGAATGAATATTTAATCTTATTTAATCATTAAGCAAAATGAAATACAAAATGTATTTATAATGTCTAATATCTCCTTCATGGGCACAAATCCGAACAAACTCCCACTTGACTCAAAGGAGATGCGAATGATCTTTTAGTCCTAAACCTTCGAGGTGCCAATCGAAGACTTTACTCGTTAAAGGCTTCGTGAAGGGATCAACAAGGTTTTCCAGCGTTGAGATCTTCATAACTTCAGCGTCTCATCTGTGAACGATGTCTCGTACCAGGTGATACTTCCATTCTATGTGTTTTGAGCGCTTATGACTTCTTGGTTCCTTATAGTTAGAAATAGCCCTAGTGTTATCACAATAAAGTGTGATGGACTCTCTTGCACTTGGAATTACTTTGCCACATAGCATCCTTTGCAGATTCGCAAGCTGCCAGATACTCGGCTTCAATGTTCAAGTCAGAACGCAAGATTGCTGTATACTCCTCTTGACCACAGATCCACCATTCAGGGTGAACACAGACCCTGATGTGGACTTCTTGAAATCCTTATCCGCTTGAAAATCAGAGTCGGTATATCCCATCATATTCAGGTCCCCACCTGGGTATGCAAGCCTATAGTTTCTCGTTCTCCGAAGATACTTGGGAACATGCTTGACAGCAACCCAGTGCTCAGGTCCAGGGTTTGATTGGAATCTACTCACCACACCCACAGCGTAACAAATATCTGGCATGGTGCAAATCATCGCATACATGAGAGTTCCTACGGCTAAAGCGTAAGGAATATGTCTCATGTCCTCAACCTCTTGAGGAGTCTTGGGAGACTTCTCACTTGAGAGATGCACTCTATGTCTGAAAGGTAGTTGTCTCTCCTTGGAGTCTTGCCTATTGAAGCAATCCATGAACTTATCAATATAAGATGCTTGAGATAGTGTTAACTTTCGGTTCTTCCGATCTCTAAATATATGAATCCCCATAATGTAAGCCACTTCTCCTAGAGCCTTCATATCAACCTGCTTTGAGAGTCAAATCTCAACGTCTGATAACTTTCCTACATCATTCCGAATGAGTAGTATGTCATCTACATACAGGACTAAGAAGACCACCTTGCCATCGTTTATCATCTTGTAAACGCACGACTCATCTACTGAATGATCAAAGCCGTAGCCTATTACAGTCTCGTGGAATCTGATATTGCACGACCTAGAGTTTGATTTCAGCAACTCACAAACCTTGCCCTCTTGGCCATTGTCTATGAACCTGTGTAGTTGAGTCACATAAATCCGTTCGTCAATATTTCCATTCAGAAATGCAGTCTTGACATCCATCTACCATATTTAATAATAAAGGGCGGCATCAATAGATAAAAGAGTACAGATGGAATTTAGCATCGCGACTGACGAGAAGGTATCTTCATAGTCGATACGTGTTGGGGATCGTGGGATGCAAACATCACGTACAACCCTCCCACTTAATTTTAAGAATTGGCACATCTTCTCGTGTACGTTTGGAAACATGTTTCTTTCAGTTTAGAGAGATAGAGTCAAACACTAGAAAAAGAGCCGTAAAATCGATATTTGTTAGATGCGACCAGTGTTAATGCACTAAGGCAGAAGGAACGTATTCGGATTTTTTTTCTAATTTATTTTCCTAAGGAAAGTGTTTGAGATACAATGTCTCACTTTTTCACTTGGAAGTTTTGAGATTATAAATCTCCCAAAAACTAATTTCTTTGTCTTTTTGTCATCGTCCTTCAACGCATCTTCATGGTCGTTGAGCGCATGAATGTCGATAAGCCACGGTTCCATCAAGAAGAGGGGAAGAAGCTACGAGTGGCAAATCCATATTAAAAATCATGGACTCGCAGATGGCCGTACACCTCAGACTTAAACGGTTATAAATGAGACATCCTGTATCCTAATAAGCCGAAATTAATTGCATTGGATAGCTAACATCTGTACCTTTAATTTGGTTCAATAACCATTAATTTTCATCATCTGAGCAAAATTTTATGACCATTTTCATGAGACATAACAATTTGTGCAGAAAACATAAAACAATTAAATGGTACGTTGGATCAAGTTGTTTGAGAAACAAAGTTTAATGAACAGTTTTATTTATTTGTATTTCAATAATGTGTTATATTAACATATAATCATTTACATAAAATTAAACAATCAACGTAATATAAAACATTCGATAATGAATTTAAACTAGAAATAGAATAAAGCTAATTTAACGATGTACACAAATTTTCAAACTAGTCAAAAAACTATTTTTTTATGGTAAACATAATTTTTTTAAGAACTGATTTTAATAAGTATATATAGACAAAGTGCATGAACATGTTGTTAATTAAAACATATAATAAATATGAAAAATTCTTAGTACCTTTTTTTGTTGCTTGATCTTGGAGACCCTTCTTGGATAACGATTCTATGCGTCGCCTTGCTGCTTATCGTCCTCGAATTCTCGAGCAACCACAAAAATTTATACCACTAGAGTCTTCGAGCGGTTGAAGAGTTTAGTGAGTCGGCACTATTAAACAATATGAACCAAGAGCGAGTCTTAGATCATAAGCTAATACTCTAGATCAAGTGAGGATCTAGGTGCCAAAATAAAAGAGTATGTAGAGAGAGAGGTATGGTCAGCTAGAATGAGAGAGCAAGACCAAATTTATTTTTCTTTTGGGAAATTAACAATATACCATAATGCACAAAATAATAAGAGATAATTCTTTCTCTCCACTATGATGCTTGGCTGACTTCTATGTGTAAGGAGGGAGCTTCTAGATGCTTCCTTATTTCTTTTAAGACAGCTCTTAAAATACCCATTGTACAAATAATATTGCATCAATAATGAAATTAATTTCATAACGACTTCTCGCCTTTAGAATATAATTTATATTTCCATTATATGAAAATATTCAAAATCTTATTTTGATAATCACATCATTTTATGTCTTTATTGACAAAATACCCTCTAGAAATTTTTCGGGAAAACATCTAGCTCAATACGTTAACTTATTTTAACTTAAGCTTCTAGTTTAACAATCCTAACCTAATGATTTGTAATAGTGACCTTATGGATACAAATGAACAAAGCTTGAGCTATTATACTTGGACTCAAAAGTTCACAAACTGACTCCACGAAAGAGCTAACAATGAGAATCTCTCATTTCAAATAAATTTAGTTTCTACTCAAATTCAACTTAATTATGTTGGGTGGATCTAGTGAGTGTTATCTATGATTACCCTTCATGAATATCATCAACTAGATGGGATTTATAAAATTGTCATTTGACTCTTCTAGTTGTAATTTCTGTTGGAACCGGTCTAGGATTTAACAATAAATAATCATACGTGATATTTTTAAGATGTGTAAAACTATTTTACTACCTAAACAAACTGAATGAGCATGTTATCATTTAAAACATATAATAAACACGAAAATAACTTATTACCTTTTTCTTGTCGCTTCATCTTGGAGACCCTTCTCGGATGAAGATCCTATGACTCGTGTCGCTGCTTCTCGTCTTTGAATTGCCGAGCAACCACGAAAGTGTCTATCACTAGTGCCTCGCCTCGCTGCTTCTCATCTCCACTATTAAAAAATATGAACCAAGAACAAGTCTTGGATCAAAATCTAATACACTAGATCAAGTGAGGATCTAGGTGCCAAAATAAAAGAGTATTTTAGAGAGGGAGGGTGAGAGATGGTCGGCTAAGAGCTAGAGAGAGCAAGTGCAAAAACCTATTTTCAATGGAAAAAACTCTATTTATAGGAGAAAGAAATACGAGAAACGGTAAATACCATTTCCTATTGTGTATTCACGACACAATATTTTATTTATTCTCCTCTTTTCCTGGTAGATGTCCGGCTATAGGTGTATTAATGATGAAAATTTGTTTCATCACTTAGCACATTTTTTTCCTTCTCAAAAAAATTCATTTCCTCTTTTCCTTTTCGGAAATTTCATCTCTCATTGATGGTGGCCGAATTTTTCATGCATGGGAAGAGCATTTTGATGCTTCCTTATTTCTTTAGAATCAATATTGGACCAATAATGAAATTAATTTGATAACGCCTCAAAAGATATGTCGACTTTAGAAAATAATTTATATTTCCGTTATATGAAAATATTCAAAATCGTATATGACATTCACATCATTGTACGTTTATGTCGACAAAAATACACTTTGGATTATTTTCGAAAAATACGGCTAGTACAACGATTGAACTTATTTTGACTTAACTTCTAGTTTTACAAACTCTACTGTAATGACTTGTGATAGTGACCTCATGGACCCAAATGAACAAAGCGTTAACTAGGACACTTGATCTCAATGTTAAAAAAATTTCCAAGTTTATTTTAATGTCAACTAACTCTACCAAAGAGTTGATACTGAAAATTTCTCGGTTTAAATGAATATATTTTCTACGAAAAACCTACTTATTTGTGATTAGTGGATCCACTGAATATTATCGAATGATTACCATTCATAAATATCATCAACTAGATGGGATTTGCAAAATTCCATTTTACCCTTTTAGTTCTTATTGCCTCAACTCATTTAATACTTGTGAATAAGTTAAATACGATGTACTAACAAGGAGCTAACAAGTCCCAACTTTTCATTCAAAGAAATCCTTTATTATATTTGGACACCGGCCTATACATTTATTCACAATCCAAGTAATAAAGCATGAGGTGATATACATTGCATTTCAACAATCTTGTACATGAATTCCATATCTATGAGAACTTCACAACGTATACTCATGTCAACTTCATAACCCAATACATCACAGATAGAGCGCAAATCATTCCCAAACTCGGAGCTAGAGTGTAACTTTCTCAAATGAATATATTGAAGTTATGAAATGACATGGCTCATTTCAAGATTAAGGTAAGCACAATGCAATTCATCCATAGTGACCTTGAGACAAAAGAGGTTAAATGATTTGTTCTTACATTGTGTCTAAATGTGCACTGGTCAATTAGTATCTTCGGACGATACACTATAAGAACTATAGAGTTCGTAACTATCTATGTCTCGTAATCAGACATCATTAATTATTCAAATAGTCATACTAGGGTGAATAGTCTGTTGATCTTTAGATTGTATATATTTATTTTAAGAAAACCATGAAGAGTTTTTTCACGCAAACACACATTTGAGTCTTCATACGTTGTTATGTTTGATTAAGGATTGAATATCATAAATCTTCAATAAAAAAAAAAGGAATGAATGAACGTTTCAAATTTTATTAATTTAATCAGCAAATTACAATAAGGACTCATGAGAGATTTATATTACATCGATATGCAAATAAATAATCTTCTTGTGGGGATCTCTGCCAACAATTTCCTCAAATTCTTTATTACTTGTGAATAATATAGAATCAACGTATTGACGTAGAGATAACAAGTCATATTGTTTCATCAAAATAAAGTCGTTACTTAATTTTGGATACCGCACAATAACTGTTATTCACAATCCAAGTAATAAAGCATGAGGTGATATACATTGCATTTCAGAAATTTTGTACATGAATTCCATATTTATGAAAACTTCACAAAGCTAGTTCACGACATCTTCATAACTCAATATCTCACCAATTGGTTTAGTCTAGATTATATAATGGAACTAAAATTTGACCTTCTCAAATGAGAATATGTAAGCTATGAAATGACATGTCTCATTTCAGGATTTAGGTAAGCACGATGCAATTCATACATAGTGACCTTGATACAAAAGAGGTTAAATGGTTTGTTCTTACATTGTCCGTAAAAGTGCACTGGTCAATTCAGTATCTTCACAAGATACACGGGAAGAGCTATAGAGTTCTCAACTCTTTATACCTCGTAACTATACATCACAGGTTATTCGAACAATCATACTATGATTAATAGTCCGATAACCTTTAGATTGTGAATATTTGATTTTAAGAAAATCAGGAAGAGTTTGTTTACGCAAATCTACATTTGACTCTTCATACGTTGTTGGGTTTGATTAAGGACTATAAGACTATTGAATACCATATAACTTCAAACAACTCAAAAGCAATGAATGAAAGTTTCAATTTTTATTAATTTAATCAGAAAATTAAAATAAGGTCTTATGAGAGATTTATATTACATTGATATGCAAATAAATCATATTTTTGTCGACATCCATACACTTGAGTTTAGTCCTTAAATATGAATTTGGTGCAAAACGTTAACAATAACTTACATCGTCCAATTTAATGGCATGCACTTTGTCCGTTGATGACCACCGGAGCATCACCTTGGTTGCAGCTGGCTGAAGAATGTTGCCAAATCTCATTTGCACAACCTGGGTTTGTATCCATAGGCCCATATGTGCAAAGGTAACATGGACCGTCTTCGTCTTTTCAAGGACCTTGGATTTTGGGACGAACGCTTCTACGCTCCCAATGAAGTGCTCCCACCAACGTTCCCCCATGGAAACCCGTTGAATTCACAGGGGTCGTCCACCATCTTTATGAACGACTTGTTCTTCAACTCAACCATGCGTTGCCCCAGTTTAAGCACGTTGTAGAGGGAGTGGATGTGGATAAACTGAACACGTTTCTCGTCGTCATCCTAGTGTTGACTGTCCTTTAAAAGGGCGACTATGTTATTACCCTAGTGGCAAGGACACTGCCTTGCAGGTGTCCACATTTAACTCCCTCCCCCCCCCCGCCCGAATTTTCTTTTCAAATGAGCTCCTGCACATGAAGTCCAGTGATGTCACCGAACTGTATCCTTGTGAACTCCCACGGGTGTCAACCGACATCAATAAGCAATTTGGAGTTGGAATTTCCAACTTCTTCAAAATATCCAGTCCTCGTCATCAGGGTACTGAGGATCATAGAGAACCTCTTGATCGAGGGCATGTCCAAAAATTGCCGAAAACAGGACTCCCGGAACAACTCCGCTTGAGTCTTCGATATCATTGCATTGTCCTTGAATGTCATGAAATTCACGTGGAAGTTGAAGCTGAATTGAAATACCGTTTCGTAGGAGACATATCGCGTCCACACTTGTACAAATAACTTACATACATTGCGTCAGAAAAGGAACTACTATATTCGATAACACTATATAACGAATCATATATTAAGGTAACTATTCAGTGAAAGTTATCGAACTAATCGGAAATAAATGTAACTATTCAGTAAATGTATGTAACTAATCGGTAAAAAGTGAACTATTCAGCCAAAGTTATGTAAGTAATGAGAAATAAAAGGTAACTATTCAATATACGTATGTAACTAATTGGATATAAATGTAACTAATCACTGTATCTAAAACAAAGGTAACTATTTCAGTCAAATTTATGTAGCTAATCGGGACTAAAGGTAACTACTCAGTGATGTCCCTAATTAGATTTAAAGTACCTATTCCCTTAATGTATATATCTAATCGAATTTAAAGTACATTCATAATATAACTACTGACATTTAATCTGTAACTAAATTTACTTCTATACGTAAGTACTGTTTAATTTGCAGTATAGGTAAGTAAAATCCAACGTCTGTTAATAATAACTTTAAACTTGTAACTAATCAATATTAGTGGATCATCATCACAATAACTAATTCATATTACTGCATCATCATCGCAATAACTAAGAACCTAAAGTTACGAATCTATACTATAAAAACATTTAGCAACAGACTAACCGACGTCCATGTCAGTTGTCGTCGCAGAGCCAACCCTAACGCTTCTCCTATTTCCTTAAATTTTTTGGAGGCTAGGGGTTTGTGTGCATGCCCACTTTGTTTATGTGTCCTGTTGAAACTTCTAGATCAAATGGTTGCCTTTTTAGGTGAAGAAATGCGGACACTCTGATGTGGAGTGGATTTATCTCCGGAATCAGATTTGGGATTATCCAGTTGCTTTTATGCGTCTTAGCCTTGGAACGAGAAGTCATTTATCCCAACTTTGTGTAATGCACCTCAAATGGATCACTTTGAGATTATAAAGTAAGAATGCGAACAAAACAACTCATGCAACAGAGAAGATGAATAGTCCCCAACAAAACGGGTTTAAAAAGTTTTTTGTACTTGCGAAACAAAACGACAATCGGCGAAAGAGTTTGTCGGAGGAGTGTCCGACGATCAACGACAACGAGAAATGACGAAGAGCAACATGATCCACTAAAGTCGGAGTTTAGGGATGCGGGTTTGAGTGTGGGATTATGGGTCGGTGAAAACAGGGCAACTCAAAAAAATGTACAAACTCAGTCCAATCGCTCCGTGGAGGTTCGCGAAGGAGGACGACAGCGCGAAACGACGGAGGTCGAGAGATTCTGGTCGGAGTTTAGGGAGGGGGAGTTGGATTTTGGGTCAGTGAAAACATTAAAGTTAAAAAAGTTGTAAAATGCGGGTTTAAGGTATTATGGACTTTACACTATCCACATTGAAATCTTACTTTTGTTATTTGGAAACATAAAATCATTTTCGAAATAGAGGCATTATTTACTCTTACTTTTGGCAGATTCTAGATAAAAGGCTCTTCAAATATTATCCCGTGTGGGAATAAATATTAGGACAAAGTTTGAAGAGTTCTTTTTTAATTAAAATTCAAAAATTAAAGAGAATTAAACTGAACATGCAATATGAAAAATAAATTGAAAGATCATTTAAAAAATTTATAATAATTTAGTGATAAAATGGAAATAAATTAATTGTTAAGAAAAATAAAATAAAAATAGTGGAACGTAGTGGCTTGAACAATTTTATATATATTAGTCATTGGTTCACAATAATCTTTTCTATAATGCAAGAGGCTAATTTTTTTGATAGAAAGACACAACCTCACCAAAGTGGCACACATGCACGATGACGTGGGTCGGTGGACGCATTCCATTGACAGGAAATAACGCAACCAGCTTTTGCTATAATGATACATTCTCTCTGTTGAGAAAGTAATGTTAGGCAAGTGTTTGCTTTCAATTCCGTCTTTTTTATACTATGGAAGAAATATAATTACTTAGCTTTCCTTTATTGTTTATGATCGACTTTTGAAGTGCTTTTATTCCCTAAACTTTATGCCAAGTCACAAGACTATGCTGTGCTCTTGGTCACTCTTCTTCATATCTTTGAGAATATCGGCAGACTAACATCTCCGACCATATATTGTAGTAGGCCAAATTTTACTAGTATTTTCTTCAGTTTCTATTTGAAAAGTTATGAGTATACAATTGGCACTTGATGAGCTTTCATATCTATATATATATGGAAAAGGAATTTTAAAGACGACTTTGAAAAATCCATTGCCATACTTAAAGAAATCAATTCAATATACAAAATATCAAACTATTTTTCTTCTCTCATATGACATTTATTTAAAACAATGAATTTGGTCTTTAACACACATAAACACAAATTCTTTTGAAAATAACCAATATTCTATAAATGTGTTGTAAATAGTTATTGTCCTTACTTGACGTTTACAAAAAGTTATTTTCACATTACTCATTTTGTACGGTAGTTGTGTGCATATCGAATTTTAGGCTATTAGTTCAAATATTATTGCAAACAAATTAGGATGATTATTTACTAAACGTTCAGAAAATACTACATGTTCATATGACTAGTAACTAAAATTACCCTATTTATATAGTGTAACTTATTTTCTTTCTTTATAATGAAAATTTATGTTAGTCGTGAAATTCTCTTAGGCTCATAATCCTAACTAGAACTCCGGGTACAAAAAAAATCTAACGTAGAATTTTTTATTCAATCAAAGTACAATTAGTATTGTCAAGACAATGAATGAAACCAAATGGCTAAATCCTAGTAGCTCGTTCTTAAATTTAAGTGTTTTTTGTGCCTAAGGGCCCGAGTACTCATGAAGGTTAAGGAACTAATGTCCATATAACAAGCGCTAACCATATGAATAAATTTTTTTTAAAAATATAATAGGTAAATAAGATTACTTAGATAATAAATAAATAATACAGACACCTCGACGATTAAAACCAAGGGTAACTCCAAATAAATATCCCTTTACTCACTAGCTGAATAAGGCTACAAATAAATGCCTAGAACGTGGAATGATCACCCACAATCTAAGGCACTCCACCACGGCGCCCCCGAGCAGAGAAGAAAAACTCACATACCTCTATAGATAGCCAAAAGACGAAGTGTGAAAATGACATATTTGAAAAACTTAAGAGAACTAGCTTACTTCTTCACCCTGAACTCGTCTTTATTTAGAGCAATTCTTATGTATTAAACTGAGAGCCTCTGAGAATGCGTACTAAGAAGTCAAATTTCTTCACGAGATAGTTATAACCAATTTTACAGGTTAATCATTTAGCGTTAGAAAGAAGAGATATCGTGAAGAACTATGACTTGTTCATCCATTCCAGTTCACAATACCACATACGTTACTCTCACCTCTAAGAGCGAGCGTCACAAGCGCACGTTGACTCTCATAGTAAAGAAGAAATTTGAGACTCAAACAAGATCTAATATTTCTGAACAATTCAAGGAAATAAAATATTGTATGCAAGCCTTTGAATCCAGTTATTGAGCTAATAGGAAATATCTAGGAAAAGAAGACGTCACCATGAGAAACGCATTGGTGATCTCGAATGAAGAACCGGCTCAACGATTAGAGAAGCCAATCGAGAAGCAGGAAGAAATGATTAAGAAATCTTAAGGCCATACCAAGGATTATTACTAGGGTGTAGCAGAAACCGACTCCCAAGGATTTCAGACTATTCATGGAAAGATCTTCAACACGTACCAGCCTTCTGAAGAGAAACTTTGTTCCCAGACCACGAAAGATCATGAGGAAACTCAAAGATAGGAGACGATGCAAGCACCAGTGAGACGAACTTCAAAAAATTGGATCGTCGAATTGAAAGAAGTTGCGTTGGGTTAGAAGGAACTTCCTTTGAGGATTAGAGAGACTATTTCTCATTTCATTAGTGGGTATTAGCGAATCCCTTTCCAGAGCGCCATAGAATGCAGCATATACTCGATTATGATGGATGAATATAAAAGGAGCAGGTCTAGAGATCGTGTGCCGAGATTTTTTTTATTCATTTTTATGGTTTAGCTAAAAGGTGGTACAGAAAGCTGAAGAAAAATTATGTCGGTTCATGGAGAAATTAGTCCAGGAAATTCATCTAGCAATTTGTTTGGTCGAGCTCAGTGAAGACTGTTGTCGTCGTATTTTTGGGCGGCAAGTCGAATGTATGCCTACCCATCGTCCTCCGATCAACCAAGACACGGAACCCAAGTTAGATTTGTTGGCAGAGATGCCCACAAGAAGATTGTTTATTTACGTATTGATATAATATATAAATCTTTATAAAGTCCTTATTGTAATTTGCTGATTTAATTAATAAAATTTGAAACGTTCATTCATTCCTTTTTAGTTTGATTGAAGATTTATGATATTCAATAGTGTTATAGTCCTTAATCAAACCTAAAATTGTATGAAGAGGCAAATGTAGATTTGCGTGAACAAACTCTTCATGGTTTGACTAAAACGATATATTTGCACTCTAAAGATCAACGGATTATTGATCCTAGTATGATTGTTGGAAGAATCTATGATGTCTGGTTACGAGGCATAGAGAGTTAGGAACTCTATAGTTCTTCCTGTGTATTTTTCGAAGATACTGAATCAACCAGTGCACCTTTAGAGATTATAGAAGAACAAACCATTTTACATGTTCTATCTCAAGGTCACTATGTATGAATATCATTAATAATCTCATTTGAGAAAGTCAAATTCTAGATCCATTACGTGATCTAGACAAGACCTATTGGTGAGATATTAAGTTATGAAGATGCCATGAACCAACTTTGTGAAGTTCTCATAGATATGGAATTCATGTACAAGATTGCTGAGATGCAATATATATAACCTCATGCTTTATTACTTGGATTGTGAATAAATGAACTGCACAGTGTCCAAATTTAAGTAGTGACTTTATTTGGATGAAACAATTTGACTTGTTAGCTCCTTGTCTGTATATTGTTTCTAACTATTCACAAGTACTAAAGGAGTTGAGGAAATAACAACTAGAAGGGTAAATTCATTTGAACCGAGAGATTCTCAGTGTCAACTCTTTAGTGGAGTCAGCTAACATTAAGTTAATACTCGAAAAAGGTTTGTGAACTTTTGAGTTCGAGTATAGAAGCTCAAGCTTTGTTCATTTGGATCCATAAGGTCACTATTACAGGTCATTAGAGTAGCATTGTTAAACTAGAAGCTGAGTCAAAATAAGTTCAAGTATTGAACTAGACTTTTTCCTGGAAAATGTCTAAAGGGTATTTTTGTCCACATGGAAATAGAATGATGTGAATGTCAAAATAAGATTTTGGATATTTTAATATGATGAAAATAGAAATTGTTTTCTAAAGCCAAAAAATCGCTTAAGGCATTATGAAATTAATTTCGTTATTTGTGCAGTTATAATTCCACAATGGGTATTTTAAGAATTGTCTTAAAAGAAATAAGGAAGCATGTAGAAGCTCCCCCCTAGGTAGAATTTTGGCCAAAGAGTGCATCAAGAGGAGAGTTTATTTCCCTTAAATTATAAGGATAATTACCCAAAAGGAACATGAAAATCAATTTACTTGAGAAGGAAATAAATAAGCTAAGTGAGGAAACAAATTTCATCCTTCCTTGAGGTGTATGGCCAGCCATCCTAAGAGAGAAAGGGTAAGGGAAAATCAAATATTGTGTCATGAATACATTATTCTTTCATGAAGGAGTAATTGACCTTTGTAGATTTTTCCTTCTCCTAAAAATAGAGTCTCACATAGAGATGTGAAAGGTTAAGCTTTTGCCTTGTTCTCTCTTGCTCTTGGCCGACCCTCTCTTTCTCTCTCTCTCTAGAAAATACTCCTTTTTATTTTGCACCTAGATCCATACTTGATATAGAGAATTAGCTTATGATCCAAGAATTGTTCTTGGTTCATATTGTTTAATTGTGCCCACACACAAATCCTTTTAAACCTCTATAGACTCTTGTAATAGAAACTTTAGGTTTCTCAAGTTCTCGTTTAGGTTTGAAGGAATCAAGCTAGAAGAGAAGATCAACCTTTCCCAAGACGCACCAAGTTGAAGACACAAGAAAGGTTAGTATTCAAGTAGATTAAATAATATTTTTTTAGTCATAACATGTATATGCACTTTGTTTAGGTTAGCAAAAATTGTTTTACTAGTAAAAGAAACTTTTATATTCCGCCATTAATGTGTTAATGATAAATTTTTCTTAACCCTAAACCTATTCCAACAAATGGTATCAGAGCTATGGTCAAAGTTAAGCATGTACATGTTATTTAAATTCATTATAAGAAAACTGTTTTCTAAATTTGGTTGATTAATGGTTTTTTCAAAGACTAGATCTTACAAAATTTTAATTTTTTGGTACGACCTCTAAAATTAAATTGTGTTAATTTTCCACTTGTTAAATATGCTATACAAATACATTAAAAACAGTTTTTAATTATTTTATGTTTAGCATACTCAAAATAAATGTTTTTGACAAATTTGAAAATTTATGTACATAGTTTAAACTAGTTTATTGTACTTCTAGTTTTAATTTGTTATTGAATGTTTTATATTATGTTGTTTATTTTATATTGTGTTTAATTATTAATATGTTAATATAACACACAATTGAAATCAAAACATAGAATTAAAATATTTCAATAAACCTCTTCCTCTTTACACCTAGATCCGACATACCTTTTAATTATTTTTCAAATTATGCACAAATTTTTATGGCTGAGTAAAATGGACAAATTTTTTCTGAACTAAATTAAAGATACAGAAGTTAGCTATCCAATGCAGTTGGTTTCAACTCAATCGGATACCGGATGTGTCATTTATGAACTTTTAAGTCCGAGGTGTACGGCAGTCCGCGAGTCCGGATTTTTTAATCCAGATTTTGCGACTCCAAGCTTTCTCCCCTCTTCTTAATGCTATCGTGGTTTTCCGACGTTCTCGTGCTCAACCACCATGACGTTTCCTTGAAGGAATATATCATGAAGATGAAGATATTAGTTTTAGGAGATTTTTAATCTCAAAAACTTTCAAGTGCAAAAGTGATGATTTATTAATCTCACATACTTTCCTTAGGAAAAATAAATTACTAGACAAAAAGATCCGAGTATGTTCCTTGTGCCTTAGTGCATTAACACTTCTCTCCCCTCACATATATCGATTTTAGGGTTCTTTTTTCTAATGATCCACTCTATCTCTCTTTCCTAATGGAAACATGTTTCCTCTATGTACAAGAGTAGACGTGCCATTTTTTCAAAAATTAAGTGGGAGGGTTGCACTTGTTTGCAATCCAGGATCCCCTTATTTTTCCTAAAAACTAAGTGGGAGGGTTGTACTTATTGTTTGCAACCCGCGATCCCCAACACTAATGTGAAGTGCACATGTCGCCGGACTAAGAGTCACCTTCGTGGTCCTCTCTTAAATGAGAGTACTCATAGAGGCATTGCTCCTAACATTGCTTTTATAGCTACGTTCAAAAGTGAAACGATGAAACAAGGCCTCCCCTCGGCGGATTGTTTTCAAAGTAGATCTTGTTGAACTAAATTGTTGGTTACACACTTAGACTCAAACTCTAGTAATCCTCCCTCGAGGCCCTGCAAAAAGTTTTGAGTGATCAAACTTTTTTATAAGGTGGCTAGTCAAACCCTGATGTATTGACATCATGACCATGCATTAATGATGTGTCATTTACTTATGAAAGGCGACTCTTTGCGGCCTTCCCTCGAAGGAATAAAGTGTTATTTTGTTCATAACACTTTTGGATTTATTCTTGTCTAAATAAAATTAAACTTAAAATCCTAAACAAAAAGACTAATCATAAATTGTTTCAACTATCAGCAACATGTCTCTAAACACTTTCTCTATCATCTTTTCCTCGAATTAACTGAAATGGAAAACTACGTAAATAAGAAACATGCTCTTCAATCTCTATGAGATGTTTGAAGGGCAAAGGCGCCATGCTAGATAACAAGCGGTTCGAGAGTTTGTGAACTGTCGTATGAAAGCTAGGACTCCTATTAGAGAACATATGATGTTGATCATAAGTTATCTCAATGACATGGAAATCCTTGGATCTGAGATTGATGGAGAAACAAAATAGATATGATTTTGGAAACTCTCCCTGAATCTTTTGATACTTTCAAGCTGAATTACTCTGTTAATAAGCTAGGGTACACTGTTACTGAGCTGATGAAGGAGGTTCAGACCGCTGAGGGACTCTAGCATAGAAACTGTACTGCCTACCTCAAGACTAAAGGGAAAAGTATTGTACTGATTAGCGAAGCTTGTTTAGTAGCTGATAATGTATCATCGTGGATTATTGACTCCACTGCTACTAACCAAAGTTGTTGTTCCTTGAATAGGTTCAGGAAAAGCAAAAGGTTAGAGGATGGCGACTTCTGTTTCAAGTGAGGTGATGAGAGTTTGGTGTCTGCTAAGGTTGTGGGATCCGTGACACTGTCTTTCGAAGATAGAACTTTAAATTTGAATAATGTGTATTATGTTCCTTCCTTTGGGAAAAACTTAATATATGTAGCTCAAATTTTTGAGCAGTATTATTATTTAAAGTTTATTGATAATGGAATTCGTATTACACCTTCCAATTCATTTGTCACTGATGCATGTTTAAAGAATGGTTTATACTATCTTTATCCTACACAACCTTTGCTATTAGACACTAAAATAGATAATGATCTAATTAGGGAACCCAAGAGGATCAAACTTAATGACTCCTCTAATCTAATAAAATCAACGTATCTCTGGCACTTAAGACTTGGTCATATTAGTCTAGATAGGATTAAGAGACTTGTGAGGGATGGTCCACTCAAATCCTCTGCAATAGGCTCACTGTCGACTTGTGAATCCTGTATAGAAGGAAAAATGACCAAACGACCTCTCTCTGATAAAGGTCGAAGAGCCACTGAGCTGCTGGAACTAATACATTCTAATGTATGTGGTCCGCTCAGAATTCAGGCACGGGAATGATACGAATACTTCGTTACCTTTACCGATGATGACTCGAGATATGGATTTGTATATTTGCTCAAACACAAATCCGAAACCTTTAACGTATTTAAGGTTTTTCGGGCTTTAGTGGAAAAGCAGACTGGCAAACAGATCAAAACCCTTCGATCTGATCGAGGTGGTGATTACTTGTCTGAAGAATCCGATGACTTTCATAAAGAAGAAGGTATCGCTTCTCAGCTTACAGCACCTGACACACCTCAACAAAATGGAGTGTCAGAGAGAAGGAATCGAACTTTGATGGATATGGTTAGATCAATGATGAGTTACTCATCACTCCCTAATTACTTTTGGGGATATGCCCTCGAAACTGCCGCATATATTTTGAACCAAGTTCCGTCTAAGACGGTCCCTGGTACTCCTTATGAACGATGGACTGGACGTAAAGCTAGTTTAAGCCACATCAGAATTTGGGGTTGCCCTGCACATGTGCTAAGGCAAAAGACTGGCAAGTTGGCTAGTAGGCCAAAATTATGCTTGTTCATTGGATATCCAAAGGAAACCAAAGGTTTCACATTCTATAGTCCCGAGGACGACAAAATGTTTGTCAACACTAATGCTCGTTTCCTTGAGGAGGACTATATGAAGAATACGAAACCTAGAAGCAAAATTGTGCTTGAAGAAAAGTTGGGTGAGGATGCTTCTACCTCATCTGTAAGAACTGTTCTTACCCAACTGAAACGCAACCTAATAATTCAGAACCTCGTCAAGTAATACTTCGACGTAGTGGGAGGGTTTCTGAAAAGCCCGACAGGTACATGTCTTATGGCGATACTCTCGCAGCCATCGCTGACATGGATGACCCTGTTTCCTACAGCCAATCTATGGCTAGTTCTGAATCAAACCTTTGGCTTGATGCCATGAAAGTTGAGATGCATTCTATGTATGTCAACAAAGTCTAGAAACTTGTAGACCCACCTGAAGGGGTTAAACCTCTAGGGTGTAAGTGGATCTATAAGAAGAAAAGGGGTCCGAATGGGAACGTTGAGACGTTCAAAGTGAGACTAGTGGCTAAGGTTACGCCCAAAGAGAAGGTATCGATTATGAAAAAACCTTCTCGCCAGTCGCAATGCTTAAATCCATCTGTATAATTCTATCCATTGCTGTAGCTCTCGATAACGAGATCTAGCAAATGGATGTCAAGACTGCCTTTCTGAATGGCAATCTTGACGAATGCATTTTCATGACTCAACTAGACGGTTTCGTGGAAAGTGATCAAGAAAACAAAGTTTGTGAATTGCTTAAATCCATTTATGGATTAAATCAAGCATCTAGATCATGGAATATCATATTCGATGATATTGTTAAAAGCTTTTGTTTTGAACAATCGATAGATGAACCTTGTGTCTATAAATTGATACGCGAGGGCAAGGTTGTGTTTCTGGTATTATATGTCGATGATATACTACTTATTGGGAATGATGTAGGTAAATTATCTGAGGTTAAAGGGGAAGAGAAAATCAAATATTGTCTCATGAATACATTATTCTTCCATGAATGAATAATTGACCTTTATAGATTTTTCCTTCTCCTATAAATAGAGCCTCACATAGAGATGTGAAAGGTTAAGCTTTTGCCTTGTTCTCTCTTGCTCTTGGCCGACCCTCTCTCTCTCTCTCTCTCTAGAAAATACTCCTTTTTATTTTGCACCTAGATCCATACTTGATCTAGAGAATTAGCTTATGATCCAAGAATTGTTCTTGGTTCATATTGTTTAATTGTGCCCACACACAAATCCTTCTAAACCTCTATAGACTCTTATAATAGAAACCCTAGGTTTCTCAAGTTCTCGTTTAGGTTTGAAGGAATCAAGCTAGAAGAGAAGATCAACCTTTCCCAAGACGCATCAAGTTTGAAGACACACGAAACGTTAGTATTCAAGTAGATTAAATAATGTTTTTTTATTCATAACATGTATATGCACTTTGTTTAGGTTAGTAAAACTTGTTTTACTAGTAAAAGAAAATTTTATATTCCGCCATTAATATGTTAATGATAAATTTTTCTTAACCCTAGACCTATTCCAACAAAATTTCTCAAGCACGCAGTGGACTCTCCGAAGAGGTTGTGGACACGGCCGGGCATGCGCCGAGCCCCTGTCCGGCATACAGCTCCCTATCAGGCCCCTGGCCGACAAGCAAGTCCTTACCTAGACCCTATCCGAATGGCACGCAGTCCGGCGACCTCTGTCCGACCGACGAGCACCAATCCGGCCGGCGACCCCGTCTGGCCGGCGACTCCTGTCTAGCCGGTGAGCCCAGACCGGCCGGCGACCCAGTCCGGCAGGCGACCCTAAGCCGGCCGGCGGCCCCAGTTCGACCGGCAAATCCTGTCCGGCCGGCGACACCTGTCCAGCCGGCGACTTTTGTCCTGCCAGGGACTTTTGGCTGGAAGGCGACTTCAAGCCAGCCGGCGATTTCAAGCCTGCCCAGCTGACTGGAAGCTGTCCGGCCGGCCGGCTTCCATGGCCAAGGAGACCTGGCTGGCCACCATCCGTGCCCAGGGACATTGCCGGCCGACATCCATGCCCTAGGAACCTGACTGACCGGCATCCATGGCCCAGGAGATCTGACCGGCCGAAATCCATGCCCAAGGAGACCAGGCTGGCCAGCATCCATGCCCCAAGGACTTGGCCGGCCGGCATTGACCTTCATGCATCCAAGACCACTTTGGCTTGCCCCTAGGCCTCTCCTAAGGCTATAAATAGCCTCTCACACCCTCTCAAAAAGGTACATAAGTTTTCTCAAGAGAAAACTACTACTCTCTCTCTAAACATAAGAATTCTATCCCAACAGGAAGAATTCTCCCTAAAAGATCCGAGACCCGAGCCTCGAAACGCCATCGAGCCAAGGATCCCCGTTTCACTCTGTCTTGTCGATCCCTCCTCGTCATCCTATAATTCCACCCACATTATACTAATATTGAGCGTCGGAGATGTATACATAGGACCCCCCTCAGTTTTGCCTTATTAGTTAACGTCTGTTTACTCTTTTCAGATAACAGAAGGACTCGAAGACCACGAGACAACTAAGAGACGATCCATGACACCGGATCCGACACGCTAAGGCTAAAGTGAGGGTCACTTGCCCCGAGCGGGGATCTGCCCGCTTAGGTCTCTGAACGTTAATGCCCAAACAGCCATATTTTCGTAGGCTTTTTTTTGAGGTTTTTTAAACATTAGAAGCGACTATGATAGCGAATAGCGCTTCTAATTTCGTCGCTTCAAAACATTAGAAGCGACTTTAGAAGCGACAAACCTTTAGAAGCGACTAGTTAGAAGCGACTTTGTCGCTTCTAATGTGACTTCTAAAAGTCATTTAGAAGCGACTTTTTGACCTTTAGAAGCGACTTTTGTCGCTTCTAAAAGCCTTTTTTGTCCTAGTGGTTGTCTAAATTTCAGCGACAAAATTTTGGCGCTAGAAGGAGGAGCCTTTAATCTTGTAGCTCATCAAATCGACATCTCTTTATTCCATATCTTTTCTTATCCACTCACATAAATGAGTGACGTTCGGCAGCCTCCGCGGATGTCCGATCGAGCAATTTCGTCGTTCGAGCGACTAGCTCACGATATGAGTTTCGGCAATTCCCCCACCAAGGGACCATGCGACAGCCTGCGGTGAGGAGCTCCGGGAACACCGCCTCTGCCCTTCGTGATAACGAAATAGGTCTAAGAGACGACATGATCTCGGAGACAAACACGAGACAAACCTTCACCCCCTCACCCGTGGCAAACGCGAGCGACGCTCTGTTAGAACCATTGATTGGTCGAACTTAGACAGGCTGTCGACGCGAGGGATCTTGCAACCCTCGGGCGCATAGGGACAGCAACAATCCCCGCAACGGACGCTCTCGACGTTTGCACCGTGGGTCTTCTCGACGATTAGATGACGGCGCGGATAGTCACAAGGTCTGTCGCAAAGGTCGCACACCAATGGCTAGACCCTCGCGTTCCGGCGGGGAAGACCTTAGGACCCGTCTCAGCTCGCAACGGGATCCTCGCGAGGAGGACTTGACAAGAAAGTTGGACGCCTGCCGGTCAGTTGTCGGGGCTTCAACCCTCGGGAACCCTCCTCCCAACGTCATGGACCAAGGGTCCATTGTACGCCAGGTACCCAAGCCAGTGGGACTGGTCGCAGGAGCCGCTAACGGGCTCAAGGTGATCACCATGATTCAGGGACTCCATAATTAGATCATGGAGCTTGGCTAAGCGGTGTGGGGGGCTCCAGACCTTGCAACGGTTCAGAGGGATCATACTCTCCTTTCACGACGCTACTGCTTGCACAACCGCTTGGAAGGGGGATTCAAGCTCCCCACCGTCCCTTCATATGACGGGCGTTCCGACCCCAATTTCCACATCCAACACTACGCAAGGGCAGTCAGACGCAACACTTTGTTAGGCGTTCAGCCTAACATTGACCGGATTGGGCTTTGGATGGTTCAGAAGCCTGAAACCCGGGAGTATCTGCTGGTTCCGAGCACTCCGGGAGGCTTTCCTCGCCCGATTTGCCATCTTAGTGGCACAGAAGAAGTCAAAATCATACCTTTGGACAATCAGGCAAAGGCCAAGCGAGAGCCTTCGCCAATACCTGGCTCGGTACCGAGGGATCCCACAAGGTCGAAGACCTTGACGACCGGGATGCCAAAGTCGCCATCACCGAGGGCGCCGAACCCAGCGACTCCTTAAAGTCGATTATGGGAAAATCTCCGAGGGACATGGTGGAGCTCATGGCGTGTGCTACGATACATATGAGAAACAAGGATTACCTCGGCGGCACAAGGGGCCGAGCAACCGCCCTCGCATCAATGACCGTACCGACACTCAAAGAAAATTGGGAAGGGATAATTATGTCACCGACGACACCCCCTGTCAAGGCTGAAGAGGCCTTTCGCCGATAAGTTCCGGGGAGAAGCCCTCGCCCCACTCGATGCGTCTCTGGTCCGAATCTTGACTCTTCATTGAGACAAGCTCGGCTCCCCGACACCATTGAGGAAGGTTCTGCAATGGGGGACAAAAGCAAGTTCTGTAAATATCATCGAGATCATGGATACATGACCTTTGATTGTTCAAGCAAGATGGAAGACTAAAAGAGTTCATCACATGCTCTCCCGAATCAAATAACTCGACAGAAAGGCCTCCCGCAACTACACCCGCCAGTTCGAAGACATAAGGGGACACACGCTCACCCTATAGCAGACTATAGCTTCCTGGTTTCCATGAATCCATGAGACTTGGGGGGGCTTGCTTAGGTCAACGACAAAGTCGATAATTGACGATGAAAATACATTGTTCCAAAACAACGTCCGAGTTTGCCTCTCAAGTTCACTTGATGAAAAAACGTCGCTCCAAAAGCGACATCCGAGTTTTCCCCTCGAGGCAACTCGATGAAAATACGTTGTTCCAAAACAACGTCCGAGTTTGCCTCTCACGGCCACTCGATGAAAGAACGTCGCTCCAAAAGCGACAACCGAGTTTGCCACTCGAGGCAACTCGATGAAAATAGGTAGTTCCGAAAGCGACATCCGTGTTTGCCCCTCGAGGCAACTCGATGAAAATACGTTGTTCCAAAACAATGTCTGAGTTTGCCTCTCACAGCCACTCGATGAAAAAACGTCGCTCCAAAAGAGACATCCGAGTTTAACCCCTCGAGGCAACTCGATGAAAATACGTTGTTCCAAAACAACGTCCGAGTTTGCCTCTCACAGCCACTCAATGAAAAAATGTCGCTCTAAAAGCGACATCCGACTTTGCCCTCGAGACGACTCGAGGAAAATACGTTGTTCCAAAACAACTCCGGAGTTTCCATATCAAGCCCACTTGATGAAAAAACGTTGCTCCAAAAGCGACATCCGAGTTTGCCCCTCGAGGTAACTCCATGAAAATACGTTGTTCCAAAACAACGTCCGAGTTTGCCACTCACGGTAACTCGATGAAAAAATGTCGCTCCAAAATCGACGATCGAGTTTACCCCTCGAGGCGACTCGATGAAAATACATTGTTCCGAAGCAATGTCTAAGTTTGCCCCTCGAGGAAACTCGATGAAAATACGTTGTTCCAAAACAACGTCCGAGTTTGCCTCTCATGGTCACTCGATGAAAAAACGTCTCTCCAAAAGCGACATCCGAGTATGCCCCTCGAGGCAACTCGATGAAAATATGTTGTTCCAAAACAACGTCCGAGTTTGCCTCTCACGACCACTCGATGAAAAAACTTCGCTCCAAAAGCGACATCCGAGGTTGCCCCTCGAGGCGCCTCGATGAAAATACGTTGTTCTGAAACAACGTTCAAGTTTGCCTCTCATGGCCATTCGATGAATAAACGTCGCTCCAAAAGCGACATCCGAGTTTGTCCCTCGAGGCGACTCGATGAAAATACGTTGTTCCGAAACAACGTTCGAGTTTGCATCTCACGGCCACTCGATGAAAAAACGTCGCTCCAAAAACGACATCCGAGTTTTCTCCTCGAGGCGACTCGATGAAAATACGCTGCTCCAAAACTACGTCCGAGTTTGCTTCTGACGGCCACTCGATGAAAAAAACGTCGCTCCACATGTTGGAATTTATTTAACAATTAAACAATATTAATTACAATACACATCCTATGTGGCCGAAAAATTATAATTAGATCTAATATATTAAAACTAATTTTAATATACTTAACAACCTAAGGCATTAAAATTTATTAAGCAATTATAAACAATTTATAATTCACAAGCTCAATCAAATAAAATTAAATTAATAATTTATATAACAATTATATAATTTATATTTAATTATTTAATTGAGAAAATACTTACGTAAGAGGTTGTAAACAACCACGACGTTGCTAGCTATCGTCGGAATGCCACGTCACGCCCAAATCCCGAGAACACCCTCGCCGGATTGCCTGGGAACGTCTTCGCCGGACTGGGAAGGGTCACCGGAATGCACACCAGCTGGGAGCCTCGTCGGACTGGAGTTCTTTGCTTGACAGGGAGCTCACCGGATTGGAGAGCCTCGCCGGACTGGGCACTCGCCGGATGGGAGACTGTCGCCGCACGGGAACACGCCTGACAGGGAGCTCGCCGGACTGGAGAGCCTCGCCGGACTGGGAAGCCTCGCCGGATGGAAGATCTCTGGGATGCCTCGCCTGATAGCCTCGCCGGATTGGACTCGCCGGACTGGAGCGCCTCGCAGGAATCCCTTCGCCTGACAGGGAACCTCGCCGGATTGGATCTGCCTCGCCGGATTGGACCTGTCTCGCCGGATTGGAGCTCGCCTGACAGGGAGCCTTCGCCGGAATGGAGCAGTGGAGGCCGGGAGGTCACCGGAATGCGCGGAAAATGTCCTAGGGATGTTTTAGAGGGCTGAAACCTTTTCAAAACAATTTTAAAAACTCTGAAACAATTTACTAATTCATTCAAACACCACAAGTGATGAATCAACAATATTACACAAGGAAAATATTGAGATCAAGAGTGTGGGCTCTTAAGAACGATTAGGAAACAAAGATGGAAGAATGAAAAACTGTTTTTCTTTTCTTTTGTTTGGGGATTTCAGCCGAGAAACACACAAGGGGGGGGGGGAGAGTGTGTGTGCCGAAAATTCTCTAGGGTTAGGGTTAGTGATTAGGGTTTCTTAGCCTTATTTATACAGCTTATAAATGGGCTTAAGCTGGGTCAAACTCATGACCCTATTCACTTAAGGAATTCGGCCAAAACACTCTCCTCTTACTCGTCCACATCTTTGAATTTTGTTCCTAAATATATTTGATTTAATTTCTAAAATTAATTTAGAACTCTCATTATTATTTAATGACACATCATTAGATATATTTCATAGTTATCGAATAAGTACGAAATGAGAAATAATTTATTTTCTTATTTTAACATATTTAATCACTCGAGAATGTTATCATCAATATGATAGCATCTTGTGATTCAATGAACAAAATAAATAACTAGTTATTTATCGAGTTTCAAGAAAATAACTTTCTCAGTATAAATCACTATTTATACTTAATGAGTAAATCAACTTTTTTAGTTCTTTTAATCTCTTCCAAGTGTCTATCATTGAGACCTCATGGACCGACATGAACGAAGCTTTAGAACTAAGATCGGACACAAAAGTTCACAAACTTTTTCCGTCTTTTAATTCTTAATATCGGTCGATTCCACTAAAGGACCAATATTGACGATCTCTCTGTTCATATACGTATCTTTTATGTTTGATATGATGAAACACTTTCTCACACGATCCACGGAGTATATTACGATATTACCCTTCATGTGTATCAGTAACTGAGGGGAATGTAAGATTACTGTTTTACCCCTCAAGTTATTATTTCACTAACTCCTTTGTTATTTGTGAATGAGAAAAACATAAAGTGAGATGTCTTTACATGTCACATGTTTTAATCAAAGAATGAACTCATTCAATGAATACCTGGCCAGGTTTATTCATTCACACTCTCATAACAAAGCATAGTGTGATACTAATGCATTTGCATCGTTAGATACATGAATTCCATTTTTGTGAATCATGTAACCCAACACTACATCCTTGTGACACCAACAGTCGGGTCAGATGCAAATGTCACAAAGTGCAATGTCAATTACATATTCACTTCAGGATTAAAGTAAGTATCATAATATTCCTTTAGTTTTGAACTTGAAGCCTCGAGTGTGTAAACAGTTTTGTCTCGAGCTTCTAAGTGTCACTGGTCTTGTTCAGTATTTTCCATAAAATACCAAATATGAATCATAGAGTCACAACTCTCTATATCACAAGATGAGATATCATGATTCAGGCTACCAATCAATAATAAGATTCGATTGCTCTATCGATCTTTAGATTGCGAACAAATGTTTCAAACTTGTCACAAGGGGTTATCTTGTCAAGTCTGTACTTAACACCCTTTTCGTTGATGACAGTTTCAGAGCATAGCTTAAACATAACTAAACACAATCTTATAAAGAATGAACATTTATTAATATCAATGTTTCAGCAAAATATAAATACACAAAGTATCTCAATGTCTAATATCTCCTTTGTGGGCACCAATCCCAACACCACAAGCGACATCCGAGATTGCCCCTCGATGCGACTGGATGAAAATACGTTGTTCTGAAACAACGTCCGAGTTTGGCTCTTACGGCCACTTGATGAAAAAACGTCGCTTTAAAAGCGATATCCGAGTTTGCCCCTCGAGGCGACTCAATGAAAATACGTTGTTCCGAAACAACGTCCGAGTTTGCCTCTCACGGCCACTCGATGGAAAAACGTCGCTCCAAAAGCGACATCCGAGTTTTCCCCTCAAGACGACTCGATAAAAATATGTTATTACAAAATAGCATCCAAGTTTGCCTCTCCCGGCGAATTTATGAAAATACGTCGCCCCAAAATGACGTCCGAGTCAGCCAGTCATGGCCACTCGAAGAAAATACATCGCTAACGTCCAAGTCGGCCCCTAACGGCATCTTGAGGACGACTATGTAATCACATTGCGACGACTTTTGTAATTCAATAGTCATTCCTGTACTTTTGAAACATCGAATAAATAGTCTCATTGTGTCATCATAACTTGTTCCCTAAATTTACAAATTTTCTAAAAATACTTTCATATCGAATTTCATGAAACTTGGGGGGTTAGGGTAAAACGATAACAAAGCCGCCACGGTCTTGCATTCGGGAAAAATCAAAACCCAAAAACCGGGCGAACCGATAACGAGGCATCACAACTTCGCATTCAGGAAAGTCAAAGCCCATAATGTAAAACCACAAGGCGTTAGCCGCGTGGCCGGAGATATCTCCATCAAAAGGAGTAACAAGGCAACAACCTTACATCTGAACGTCCATGGATTTGAGGAAAATTGACAAATCCCGGCTGACGCACAGTTGGGCCAATGTCAAACCCAATCCTAAGGCGTAAAATGAATGCCCTTACAAGGCAAATTGTAAACCAACTGGTCATTGATCAAACGCCTTACAAGGAAAATCGTAAACCAACGTGTCATCGATCGAGCCAATTCTCGAGATTCCTTCACCGTAGAGCATAGTCGTAAGCCGAAAGGCCATCGACGAAGGCTCGCGGAAAATACGTCGCTCCTAAATGACGTCTTAGTCAGCCCCTAAAGGAAACTCGATGAAAATACGTCGATTCTAAATGGCGTTCGAGTCAGCCCCTAACGGCAACTCGACGAAAATACATCGCTCTTAAACGACGTCCGAGTCAGCTCCTAATTGCGACTCGATAAAAATATGTCGCTCCTAAAAGACGTCCGAGTCAGCCCCTAACGGCAACTCGACGAATAGACGTCGCTCCTAAACGACGTCCGAGTCAGCTCCTAATGATGACTCGATGAAAATACGTCGCTCGTAATCGACGTCCGAATCAGCCCCTAACGGCAACTCGATGAAAATACGTCGCTCCTAAACGACGTCGGAGTCAGCCCCTAACGGTAACTCGAAGAAAATACGTCGCTCCTAAAAGACATCCGAGTCGGCCCCTAACGGCATCTCGATAAAAATACGTTACTCCTAAACGAAATCCGAGTCAGCCCCTAACGACATCTCGACGAAAATATGTCGCTCCTAAACGACGTCCGAGTCAGCCTCTAACGACAACTCGACGAAAATGCGTCGCTCCTAAAAGCCGTCTAAGTCAGCCCCTAACGACAACTCGAAGAAAATACGTCGCTTCTAAACGACGTCCGAGTTGGCCCCTAACGCCAACTCGATGACAATACATCGCTCCCAAACGATGTCTGAGTTAGTCCCTAACGACAACTAGATGAAAATACATCGTTCCTAAACGATGTCCAAGTTAGCCCCTAACGGCAACTCGATGAAAATACGTTGCTAGAAACAACGTCCAAGTTAGTTACTAACGACAAGTTGAAGAAAATAAGTCGCTCAAAAGCGACATCCGGCTTAGCCTCGTATTGAAACTCACACAACTGAATAAGGCAGAAGAACATGCTCGGGAGGTTATGCATATGGCGACGCATCGCGGCACGACGATTCTGATCAGGCGACAATCATGCAAGCCACAAGAAGCCACGGGGGACCTTTGACCCATGAAGTCGCAACGTTCCTCTCCTTCATAGGTCACCTCGGTGAACTTGGAGACTGCAACATCCCTCGAAAGACATTTTTATGACCCTACCATGACGCTCGTCGGGAGATACTCAGTGGTCTGGTTTGAACGATAGTAGGAGGATCCTGATTTTGAGTTCATTCTCGATCGCATGGTCGACATTGAACTCGGGGGTCTAATATTGTCGTTGAATTTTTGGGCGGTAAATCGAAGCTAGGTTTTCTCAGGCACGCGGTGGACTCTCCGAAGAGGTTCCGGACACGCCCGGGCACGCGCCCAGCCCGTGGCCATTGTACAGGTCCCTACCAGGCCCCTGGCCGGTCGGCAAGCCCTTGCCTACACCTTGTCCGACAGGCTCCCAGTCCGGCGAGCTCTGTCCGGCAGACGAGCCCTAGTCCGGCTAGTGACACTATCTGACCCATCCGGCGACGTCCGGCCGGCAACGTCCAGACTGGCAAACGACTCTAGTCCAGCCGGTGAGCCCATACTTGCCAGCGACCCAGTCCGGCCGGCGACATAGTCCGACAGAAGAACCCCAATCCGGCTGGCAGCCCCAGCCGATCGGCGAATCCTGTCCGGCCGGCGACTTTTGTCCGGCCAGCGACTTCTAGCACGAAGGCGACTTCAAGCCGGCCGGCCCTTGTCCGGCAGACTGGCAGCTGTCCGGCCGGCCGATCCATGGCACAGGAGACCGTCCATCATCCGTGCTCAAGGACCTGGCCGACCGGCATCCATGCCCTAGGGACCTGACCGACCGGCATCCATGGCCCCGGAGACATGGCCGGCCGGCATCCACGCCCTAAGACACCTGGCAGGCCGGCATCCATTTCCCAAGGACCTAGCCGGCTGACATCGTCCTTCATGTGTTCAAGACAACTTTTGCCGGCCCCAAGGCCTCTCCTAAGGCTAAAAATAGCCTATCACACCCTCTCAAACGGCAGTAGGAAGATCCTGATTTTGAGTTCATTCTTGATCGCACGTTCGACATTGAACTCGGGGCTCTAATATTGTCGCTGTATTTTTGGGCGGCAAATCGAAGCTAGGTTTTCTCAGGCACGCAGTGGACTCTCCGAAGAGATTCTGGACACGCCTGGACACGCGCCGAGCCCCTGGCCGGCGTACAGGTCCCTACCAGGCCCCTGGCCGGCCTGCAAGCCCTTGCCTAGACCCTGTCCGATAGGCTCCCAGTCCGGCGATCTCTGTCCGGCTGACGAGCCCTAATCCGACCAGTGACACTGTCCGACCCGTCCGGTGACGTCCGACCGGCCGGCGACTCTAGACGAGCCGGCGAGCGTAGACCGGCCAGCGACTCTAGTCTAGCCAGTAAGTCTACACTTGCAAGCGACCCAGTCCGACCGGCGACATAGTCCGACCGACGAACCCCAATCCGGTCGGCAGTCCCTGCCTGATCAGCGAACCCTGTCCGGCCGTCGACATTTTTCCGGCCAGCGACTTCTAGTCGGAAGGCGACTTCAAGTCGGCCGGCGACTTCTGGCCGGCCGGTGAATTTTGTCAGGCCGGTGACTTTTGTCAGGCCGACCGGCCCTTGTCTGACTGACTGGCAGTTGTCCGGCCGGCCAATCCATGGCCCAGGAGACCGACCGGCATCTGTGCCTCAGGGACCTGGTCGGCCGGCATCCATGTCGCAAGAGACCTGGCCGGCCGGCATCCACGCCCTACAAGACTTGGCCGACCGGCATCTATTCCCCAAGGACCAGGTCGGCCGACATCGTCCTTCATGCATTCAAGATCACTTTGGCCTGCCGCAAGGCCTCTCCTAAGGCTAAAAATAGCCTGTCACACCCTCTCAAAAAGGTACACAACTTTTCCAAGAGGAAACTTCTCTCTCTCTCTCTCTCTCTCTAAACACAAGAATTATATCCCAACGGGAAGAATTCTCCCTAAAAGATCCGAGACCTGAGCCCCGAAACGCCGGTGATCCTAGGATCCCCGTTTCACTCGGTCTCGTCCATCCCTCCTCGTTATCCTATAACTCTACCCACATTATACTAATGTTGAGCATCAAAGAAGTAAACAGAGGATCCCCCTCTGTTTTTCCTTGTTAGTTCACGTCTGTTTACTCTTTTCAGATAACAGAAGGAATTTAAGACCACGAGACAGCTAAGAGCCGATCCGGGATACAGGATCCGACACGCTAAGGCCGAAGCGAGAGTCACTCGCCCAAAGCGGGGATCTGATCGCTTAGCTCTCTAAACGTTGTCCAAATTTCAGCGACAACAAAGACCCCAAATGAAAGGTTGCAGGTTATAACATAGAATCACGACGATACACTTGAAGAGTACAACGACGATTATCGGTAGCAAGCTTTTCAAGTTGATGGCCTTAATAATGACTTCAATGTTTTTGGAATCTCGTCAAAAATCTGATCATAATAAAAAATTTGACGGTCTCTTCAGAAGACAAGTTATAGAGACTCAAATGACTTCTTGAAGAGGCACAACATAATATCTACGATGGAGAAGATAAAATTGAAGAAAGGCTCCAATAGAAGGAATTAGAGGATAAATTTTGTATTATATATGGTTAGATTTGTGCCACCCCAATTATTAATGAAAAAATCATATTTTTCGTCGTTGTTGGCTAGAATGCCTTCGGCTAATAAAAAAATGAAAAAATGAGTCTCGATGATTCAGAATTCAATCTAAGAAATTGGCCACTTGAATCTTCTATAATTTCCAATTTTTTAATTTTTTGTGAAGGTTGAGGTTTTTAGGCCTGAGCGAGAAGATAAGAGGGGGCAACAATCGAGGATGGTCAACCAAAAAGAAAAACATATCCAAACCCGGCCTAAGAAGCCCTTCTCATGTAAATTTGACGTATATTTTAAATATTGTAAAATATTAAGGCAAGACGAAATCATTTAATGGTGACACGTGCCGATTTTGATAGTTTTTCTAAGTTGAAAGGTCGGACGTAAATTTCTCGAATTTGTTAGTTAGTCGATTGTATAAATATTCAAAGGGTCGTGTTGGTTCGTTTATACTACGCATTAAAGAATTACCAAGGTATTTATGTTTTCTCTTTATATCTCTTCATTTTTCTTTCTAATGTTTTCTCTGTTCGTTCGATTGAAGTCATGTTGACGAGGTATTCTGAATCCTTTTCCTTAGTTCTCTCTGTAGAAGTCACGTTCTTTGGTAGATATAGGATTTATCTTCGTTTTGGTAGGTCTTTCTGTGTTTATAACCATGTTTGAGTTTGGTCCATCTACTAACGCGATTATGTTGAACCCCACAATCATTACTTCTAGCGATTTCGAGCAGTTTAGGTATTGTTACGATATTCATCCTTATCCTAGGGCTTTTCTTCCAACTCCTAAGACGACAACAGATTCACTAATCAACAATTATTGCTACTTGTATGAAGCTTGTTCCCATTCATGTGGGCTTCAATTTCTGATCCACCCCCATATCTTAGATTTAGCGAATTATCTGGGTACCACTGTTCCTTAGATGTGCCCTAATTTCATTAGGATGGTACTATTTTTTTCTCTTCTCACGAATAAGTAAGGTGTCAAGCTGGACATGTTCGATCAGGTTCGTCTTTGCGTGGTGAAGAGAATTCGAAGCACCATCCGAAATGTTTCTATCTTTTGCGTCATCCGCAGAAGGTGATTGTTAAGGTCGGATTTCGCCAAAAATCCCACTTTAACACCTCGCGTGTCGTTTGGGCGTTCACACGACAAAGATGGGGAGCAAAGACGCCCCTCGCTTTGTTTCTGGTCAACTAAGAAGTGGCGACTTATCTTTACACCGTCGCGAGCGAGGAGGAGTAGACCTTCGCGAGGAAAATTCCTCGCGAGGAGGCCCATCACACGGAAGGTTTGTCGCGAGAAGATTCTGCCCCGAGGAGATTAAAGTACTTATACTACCGAACCATTTGAAAATTGAAAGGTTGATTCCAAGTAATTAGCAAACTAATCGTGATTATACAAGAATAAATATTTTCTCGTTTTGTACTACATTGATTAGTATGAAAATAATTAATGACTTGTCATTAAATAAATGAGATGTTCTTAATTAATTAAATATTATTTTAGAAATAAATCAAATAAATTTGAGAGATAATTTTGACAACATGGCCGGCCACTTATATGGTATAAGTGAGTTGGAAAATTGTTTAAATGAATTATTGGGCTTAAGTTTTATTAATGGGTCATTAACTGTTTTTTACCTAACTTAAGCCCATTCGATTGTTTTTTCTCTCCGCAAGGAGAAATCACACGACCAAAATCCCAAAAGAAAAAGAGAGAGAGAATTTGTTAAGCCTTGTTTTATTCTTTCTCCCCTTGTTCCCACAAAAGAGCTCACCCTCTTTGTCTCATAAAATCCCCTTGAGTATTACAATTGATTCAACTTGTGGTTGTTTGAGTGATATTTAATCCACAGGGCCGGCAAATTTTGAGAGTGATGGAGCAAGGACGGATTTCAGGACATCCTAGAGGCGCGTGGGAAGGACTTTCGGGCGAGCACTTGGACGCATACCCGGGGTTCACTCTCGCAGATCCGAACCCAATGTAAGTCTTCTATAAATGAGTTGGATCTGAATATAATAATCATCGAAGGATTGTTAGAATTTTTAGATCACTCGTTTGCATGTTTGAATGAATTTATTAATATGTTTATAAATTTATTGACATGCTAGATTAGATTTAATGAAATGGTTATTGAATATGTTTTAAAACGTTCAAACGTGTTAAATTGAATTATGAATTTCCACGATATATTGATATGTTTCATATCAGACAGGAACAATCGCTCAGATACGACTTATGGGTGATTGATTCACATAAGCAACCATATTAAGTGCGCAAAAATATTAATTACGCTCACAATAGCCAATTAAAGATTATGGTTGACAAACAAGACCTAGATTTACTTTATTAATTACCAATAAAAAAAATTCAACGTCTAATAGATTAGAAGAAGTTTTAGCAAAAAAATTTACGATTTTATATATGCTAAAAAATGCTCCGATCCAACGCGTATTCCTTTTCGTCCTTCGTCTGACCTGAGTAGTCGAGAATGACAACGTAGTCTTCCAAGACGAATAAGAAAATTGATTGGGCACAGTCGCAATCTCACTAGATCTTAGAACCAGGTGTTTCGGGATCTCACTCCTATTTTCTAGGAACGGAATTTGCAATTCCTAGGGAACGGGAGAGTGAAATAATCGGCCAAAAGAGGGAAAAAGATTTGGCAAAAAACTACAGTGAGGAAATAACATTTCTTAGAATTTTTTCCTTCTCCATTAACTACTATTTATAGCATTCAGAAGTAAAGAACCTCTGAAATAATTTCTCGCCTTTTTGAGATATTTTCTCCTATTAGAGATTTTCTCTCATATTAGTTTTAATCTGGGCCATCAGATCTCAACAATGAATCTACAGTATTTCTCATCCATCAGATCAATATCTATGAAGGAGATTTTCTTTCCATTGATTTAACCAAAGAGAGAAAACCTAGGAGAGGTTCACCCAAGGGGGGTTACACGCCCAAGGGGTTTTAGCCACTCTATGTGCCATGCCCAATCCAAAATTCATAAGCCTATTTGCTTAAAAAACCAATTAATTATTAATTTACATGATCCAACAATAAATAAAAAATTATGCTATAAACATTTATTTAATTATGCGAATACCCTAGAATTAATGTTGTCAATCACACTTACAGCAAGTGATATTAAATAATGATTGTCATTATTATTCGAAATTTCTTATCCGCCTTTATCATAGCCAAATCAGGGACTATGGACCTAGTAGTAGAAGTTTAACGAACTCGAAAAAAAGATGATATTGTCCTATATCTTTATCATTGTTTCGTATATATAGTCTTTATCAATAATCCACCGTGTAATCTAAGAGTTAACCCTTCTCTAATACTAACATTATGTTTACTCATCATGACGGGTGTCCATTGATATAGTCAGCTTCTGATCAAGATCCTCGAGGTTCAACTCATGTCATGAGAATTTAATTTTTTCGTTATACTTCTCTTCATACATATCAACCCTATGCATTATTGCTTCCCCAACGAAAGATTCTTTTGAACGTTAGCTTACTTTGAAAGAGATAGAAATCTATCTCATCTGGAATCAGCCCTTAGGTGAGTGAACATTAATCTACTTTCAGGAAGGACGGATTTCGTGTCTGTAAATCACTTCCCACTTGAATCGTGCTATAAGATAACTCCCAAGACATAAGCTATGATTGGCATGGTTAGCCTTTTAGCAAATGATTCAAACAGTTCAAAAACATTATCTAGTGTCCATGATAACTTCAGGATTTAGATCAAATCTCACTGTGACAATCATAGTGGGCTCGGTTAGTGCCTCGTAATGGTCCTTAAACAACACAACTATCCAAAGGCTTGTCCATGTCGTACACTTACCACTACTTCAAATGTTGGATCCCACAACCGATTTTCCACAACCCTTATTAGTAAGAGGTCTGGATTCCGAGATCTCACAACCCTTATAACTAACGGTTGTGGTAAGGGCTTAATTCTAGGGTATTCAACAACCCTTAGAATATCGGTTGTAGAATATACCTTATTCTACAACCATTATTAAAAAGGTTGTTTAATTTTACTTATTTTAATATGTCCAACAACCTCGCCGTGGCGACGCCTTATGGTGCCGCAGCACCATGTCCAACAATGGATCCAAAGATCCAGTGTGGAAACTATAAAAAAGAATTCGGCGCCGTGGCCCCGTATGCACATCACTGCGGCACCACTTCCACAACCCTTCTCAAAAGGGTTGTGCAAACACGTTGTGCTGCAGCCCCGTATGCTTGTCGCCCCGGCACCACTTCCACAATGCTTCTCAAAAGGGTTGTGCAACCCTAGGGGAAGTATTGTGAACGCGGCGCCGCGGCCCCGTTTGCACGTCGCCGCGACACAGTTTCCACAACTCTTCTCAAAAGGGTTTGGCAACCTCAGGAGAGGTATTCTGGACACGGAGCCGCGGCCCCATATTGACGTCGTCGCGGAGCCGTGGACTCCGCCCTCTCTTCCCTCCATCTCCGACCTCTCTCTTTCACTCCGTCCTCTCTCTCTCTCACTACGCCTTCTCTCTCACTCTCACTCTCTCTCAACCCTTTCCTTCCCACGCCAACGCTAACGCCCTCTTTATCTCCACCCTTTCCTTCCCTCCGTCCTGTATCTCGGCCTCACTTTTCACCGAAAAAAGTTAACCTCCGCCCCTCCATGGCTTCTCATCACATTGGTTAGTTTTTTTTACTACTACTTTTGGTTTGAAATTGATAATTAGTTTAGGTTGATATTAAGATATATTTTTCTGTTTGGAATGGATAATATGGTTAGATAATTAGAATATGAGTTCTTGATAATTAGTTTAGGTTCATATTGAGATATCGAGGTTGTATTTTGATTGTGTTTATAGATTCAATGTCGACTACTACTATTTCTAGCCACAGTTGTAAAAGGAAACCTAGACGACATTAGCATTAAATTAATTCTAAGGTATGTATTGACCTACTCTTTACATATGTATTGATTGTTTAAATTAATTACAAGGTAATTAATTCAAAGTTGAAATTGTTACAAGGTAATTAGTTCCAAATTTAAATTGCTCGCTCAACATGTCAACAAAGTGATGTTAGCACAAAGAAAAATTCCACAAGATTTATTTTATTTGATAAAAATGTATTTTTTTTCCATTATTGAGCGTTTGTTAAACAAGGTCCTCATACTTTTCATTTTTTAGGGTGTTTTTCAAATTTCAAGCTCGAATTCAAAGGTGCTATTGGTTACGGACAATCAACGTACATCTAGTCAATGGTCACTCGAAGACAAAGTGGTAACACGGAATGTGATATAGTTATAGGAGGTTTTCGTAAATTATAAAACAAAAAGACATGTACAAATGTAAAAATGGAGAGAATAAGAGAAGAATGGATTAGCTATGTACAAACATTTATTGAATGTGATGACTAGTTACATTTTTTGATTTTGGATGTAAGTATTTCACATGATTTTGAATGTATATGACTATCTTGGATGACTTTTGGATGTATGAAATTTTTTGTAGATTGATTGTGCATGTTTAAAGACATTCTCCAGCCTTATTTCTAGGCATATATCAGTCATCGACCTTATTTTAGAACACCGACCGAACTCAGGTGCCTCGGGCGTGACTCAATTTAATACAGAGGATATAGGAGATAGGTGTTATTGATAGTAATTATTTAGAACCTCACTCCACTAATTATATAATGCTAAGAAAGTAATTTCTTTATCGAATTCAGTAATTATTCATTCGTCATCTTCAAGTTAAAAATATTCAAGGAAATAAAACTCTCCTCTTGATGCACTCTTTGGCCAAAATTCTACCTAGGGGGAGCTTCTAGATGCTTCCTTATTTCTTTTAAGACAATTCTTAAAATACCCATTGTAGAATTATAATTGCACAAATAATGAAATTAATTTCATAATGCCTTAAACGAATTTTCGGCTTTAGAAAATAATTTCGATTTTCATCATATGAAAATATTCAAAATCTTATTTTGACATTCACATCATTCTATGTCCATATGGACAAAAATACCCTTTAGACATTTTCCGAGAAAAAATCTAGTTCGACACTTTAACTTATTTTGACTCAGCTTCTAGTTTAACAATCCTACTCTAATGACCTGTAATAGTGACCTTATGGATCCAAATGAACAAAGCTTGAGCTTCTATACTCGGACTCAAAAGTTCACAAACCTTTTCCGAGTATTAGCTTAATGTCAACTAACTCGACTAAAGAGTTGACACTGTAAATCTCTCGGTTCAAATGAATTTATTTTCTACTCAAATTCAACTTAATTATATTGAGCGGATCCATTGAATGTTATCTATGTTTACCCTTCATGAATATCATCAACTAGTTGGGATTTATAAAATTACCATTTTACCCTTCTAGTTGTTATTTCCTCAACTCCTTTAGTACTTGTGAATAAGTTAGAAACAATGTATTGACGAGGAGCTAACAAGTCACATTGTTTCATCCAAATAAAGTTGCTACTTAATTTTGGATACTGCACAGTTTATTTATTCACAATCCAAGTAATAAATCATGAGGTGATATATATTGCATCTCAGCAATCTTGTACATGAATTCCATATCTATGAGAGCTTCAAAAAGTTGGTTCATGACATCTTCATAACTTAATATCTCACCAATAGGCCTTGTCTAGATCACGTAATGGATCTATAATTTGACTTTCTCAAATGAGATTATTAATGCTATGAAATGACATGTCTCATTTCAGGATTTAGGTAAGCATGATGCGATTAATACATAGTGACCTTGAGATAGAAGATGATAAATGGTTTTTCTTCTATTGTCTCTAAAGGTGCACTGGTCAATTCAGTATCTTCGAAAGATACACTGGAAAACTATAGGTTCCTAACTCTCTATGCCTCGTAACCAGACATCATAGACTCTTCCAACAATCATACTGGGATCAATAGTCCGTTGATCTTTAGATTGCGAATATATTGTTTTAGTCAAACCATGAAGAGTTTGTTCACAAAAATCTACATTTGTCTCTTCATAAATTGTTAGGTTTGATTAAGGACTATAAGACTATTGAATATCATAAATCTTCAATCAAACTAAAAATAAATGAATGAACGTTTCAACTTTTATTAATTTAATCAGCAAATTCCAATAAGGACTTTATAAAGATTTATATATTACATCAATATATAAATAAGCAATCTTCTTGTGGGCATCTCTGCCAACATTGTTTTCAAAGTAAATCTTTTGAACTAAGTAGTTGGTTACACACTTAGACTCAATCTCTAGTAATCCTCCCTCAAGGCCTTGCAAAACGATTTGAGTGATCAAACATTTTATAAGGTGACTAGTCAAACGTTGATGTATTGACATCATGACGTACTATGCATTAATGATGTGTCATTTACTTATGAAAGGAGACTTTTTGCGGCCTTCCCTCAAAGGAGTAAAGTGTGTTTTTGTTGATAATACCTTTGGATTTTTCCTGTTCAATATTAAAATTAAAATCGTAAACAAAAGACTAATCATAAATTGTTTCAGCTTTCAGGAACATGTCTCTAAACCCTCTCTCTACTATCATTTCCTCAAACAAGCTGGAAGGGGATAACTACGTAGATTGGAAACGTAACCTAGACATCTTCCTTACTATGGACAAGCACAAATGGGTACTCACCACCCCATGTCCTCCTGAAACGAATGGTGATTCGACTCAGGAGGACAAGCACGCCCTTACGGCCTGTCTCAGATCCGATGAGATTGCTAGATGCTATATTTTAGCATCGATGAACAATGTGTTGCAGCAACAACATCGTGATATTGGGTCAACCTATGAAATGCTCTACGATCTCCAGGAGATGTTTGGAGGGCAAGAGCGTCAGGCTAGACAACAAGCGGTTTGACAGTTTTATGAATTGTCGTATGAAAGCAGGGACTCCTGTTAGAGAACATATGATGGCGACTTCTGCTTCAAGTGGGGTGATGGGAGCTTGGTGTCTGCTAAGGCTGTGGGATCTGTGACATTGTCACTTAGGAAAAACTTAATATCAGTAGCTCAAATTACTGAGCATAATTATTATTTAAAGTTTAATGATAATGGAATTCGAATTTCTTTTTCCAATTCATTTGTCACTGATGCTTGTATGAAGAATGGTTTATACTATCTTTATCCTACACAACCTTTGCCATTAGACACTAAAATAGATAATAATTTAGTTAGGGAACCAAAGAGGATCTAACTTAATGACTCCTCTGATCTAATAAAATCAACACATCTTTGGCTCTTAAGACTTCGCCATATTAGTCTAGATAAGATTAAGAGACTTATGAGAGACGGTCCACTCAAAGCCTCTGTAATAGGCTCACTGTCGACTTGTGAATACTATATCGAAGGAAAAATGACCAAGCGACCTTTCTCTGATAAAGGTCGAAGAGCCACTGAGTTGCTAGAACAAATACATTTTGATGTTTGTGGTCCGCTCAGAATTCAGGCACGGGGAGGATACAAAAACTTTGTTACCTTTACCGATTATTACTCAAGATATGGATTTGTCTATTTGCTCAAACACAAATCCAAGACCTTTAACGTATTTAAGGTTTCTCGGGATTTAGTGGAATGCAAATTGGCAAACAAATCAAAACCCTCGATCTGATTGAGGTGGTGAGTACTTGTCTGAAAACTTGCCTTCGATGTATGTCAACAAAGTCTGGAAACTTGTAGACCTACCTGAAGGGGTTAAACCCGTAAGGTTTAAGTGGATCTATAAGAAAAAAGGGTCCAGATGGGAACGTTGAGACGTTCAAAGCGCGACTAGTAGCTAAGGGTTACACACAAAAGAAAGGTATGGATTATGAAGAAATCTTCTTGCATGTCGCAATGAATAAATCCATCCGTATACTTCTATCTATAGTTGCAGATCTCGATTATGAGATCTGGCAAATGGATGTCAAGACTGCCTTTTTGAATGGTAATCTTGACGAGCGCATTTTCATGGCTCAACCAAACAGTTTTGTGGAAGGTGGTCAAGAGACCAAGGTTTGTGAGTTGCTTAAATCCATTTATGGATTAAAGAAAGCATCTAGGTTATGGAATATTAGATTCGATGACACTGTAAAAAGCCTCAGTTTTGAACAGTCAATAGATGAACCTTGTGTTTATACGTTTACCCACGAGGGCAAGGTTGTGTTTCTAGTATTATATGTCGATGATATATTACTCATTGGAAATGACGTGGGTAAATTATTTGAGGTTAAAATCTCGTTAACTAAGAAGTTTGATATGAAAGATCTAGGGGAAGCTGCATACGTACTAGGGATTCAGATCTTTCGAGATCGAAAGAACTGGACCATGTTATCTCCGAAGAATCTTATATATATATATAAGGTGATGGATCGTTTCGCTATGCAAGACTCTAAGGAGGGCAACCCACCTTTACACATGAAGTCTCACTCTCTAAGGACTAGTATCTCAAGAGTGCACAACAGATTGAGGACATGAGAAAGATTGAGAGCTTTCATGGTATTATTATACCTTTATTAATTCATATACATAGTAACCTACATTCTTGAATTTTTTTTTTATCTTTTTTGTTATCCTAATTTGGAGTGTGCGGAATCGCCAGAACAAGATGGAGCATAATACTCGGTCGAAAAATACGGTCGACCTTATCGATTGATTTTTCAACGACGATACTTGAAAGACGGTCGACCTTATCGATTGATTTTTCAACGACGATACTTGAAAGACGGTCCGACATGACCTCCCCGGAGCCGTCGAAAAAAGGTCGACCGGCCTCTCTTAGCCTAGGAAAGGACCATTCTACCATAAGACACGCTCATGCTGGCCGGCCCTGGATCTTCCTCAAACAGGCCGACCGGCAGTCCCGGCCTCCCCCAGAGGGGCCGACCAGCCTCTTTGGCTCAAGCATGAACCGGTTGGCCTCACCTGGCCGACAAGCAATGCCGATGACCGACCTTCATACCTAGGCTGGCCAGCCACCCTAAGGCACAAGTGCAAGGCTCTCCCAGAGCCTATAAGTACAAACCTCTCCGGAGAGGTGCATGTAACAAATAATTTGGTAAGAGAACTCTCTCCCGAATCCCCCATTCCTTTATATACACGAGAATTCTCTCTCGACGGGAATGATTCTCCCAAAAAAATCCGAGACTCGAGCCCCAAAACACAGCCGATCCAGAATCCCCCTTTCACTTAGTCTCTTCGATCCCTGCTTGTCATCCTAAACTCAACATGCATTATACTAATATTGGTCATCGGAGAGGTAAACAGAGGACCCCCTATATTTTTCCTTCTTAGTTCACGTTCGTTCATCTATTTTAGGTATCAGAAGAGTTCGAAGATCCTCCAACAGCTAAGGGTTGATCCGGGACACCGGATCCGACACGCTCAGGCCGAAGTAATGGTCACTCACCCCGAGTAGGGATCTGACCGCTCAAGTCTCTCAATGTTGTCCGAATTTCAACGACAACAGGCTCCACTCAATGAAGTGAGACTTAATATATCGAATATTTTCAAAGAAGCCGCTAATTTTGTGAGATTCTAAGTTTGTTTTCGTCATAGAACTTTTAATATTATAACTCATAGTTTCGCAATTTCTTTTAATAATTTGGATAAAACTATATATGGAAATCAAGTGTTTTCTCTTTCGATTGAGGAAGATATTTTAGCCATTCCTCTACCGTTTTTAATCAACGATAAACAACGTCTCCAAGTAAAAAATAAACTTTCAGAACTAAACGAGAGCTTAGAATCAATTATGTAGCGTAATTTTTAACATAGTCTAATGATAATTTCACAAAAATTACCTTAGAGAGTCAATTATGTGAAAAAAAATCAAATTGTGGCGGTAATTTGTGAATCCGTCGATAGTTCAGGAGTGTGCGTCTAATTAGTCCTTAATTGAAAGAAAAAAACATAGAGAAGGAAAAAAATAAGTCACCGGCGACTTTGCCGTGGATTTCCTAGTTTTTAATATCTTTCCTGTTTCCTCTAATCCGCCTGATAATTTTTTTTTTCTGAAGACCTCCTGATAATTTTATTTGGTAATCAATTTGTTATTCTTTTCACGTTAGCAGCTGAATGAATATCAATTTTCTGCTGTAAACTGGTCGGATTTGATTAACAAATCTGTTCTATCAGATTTTTTGGTTTTGCATTAGTTTTTCCGTTCGGTTGAAGATGTGTCGCCAAAATTGCGTACACTTGTCTGTGGAAGAAGCAATTGCCGTGGAAGAGACATTGCTTGTGTACTGCAAACCAGTCGAGCTCTACAATATTCTTCGCTGTCGTGCTTCAGATAATGTAACTGTTCGATCTCTCAACCGGGTTTTAGGGTTTCATTCGTTAAAATCATTTTTATTCTTTCGTCAATTTTAGTATCGGTTATTGACTCGCTTATTACTAATACGTTGTCATAAATATAGCCTTCATTATTCACTATTTTATGTAGGCTGTTATTTTATAATTCAGTTCTGATAATTTATATGTAAAAACTTGAGCTCTTGTTTAGAACCTCTGGCTTAAGAGCAGTGATCTGGTGAAAATGGAATTGCAGATAATACTTTTCTTATGTTCTAATGGATCCAAATCTTGCAAGTCAGAGAGTTTAGATTACTTTATATACACCAGGTTTAGGAACACAAATTTGGGGTATTGGTTGTGATAATGGTGATTCCTACAAAAAATATTAGAAGAAACAGAAACTGATTTTAACTCTCCTATATATCTGGCGACCCAAATTAACACGTGAATTTGCTATGAGTGTAAGGTTTGAGATGGTTTTTATTTTGGTAGCCTCGGTATTGGTTTCTAATACAGAATGTTCTTGTCTGCAGCCTTCGTTTCTGCGAAGATGTTTAAAATACAAAATCCAAGCAAGGCGTAAAGTTAGGTAAAGCATTGTCCTATTTTATTTGCGCACTTATGATATCTGCATTTTTCATTTATGTCATTGCCTGGAAACGGGAAAGGTGAGACATGTCACAAAGAAGTGTATTGTGTTTTGATGTCCAATAGTATTATTTTCAACCATGACAATCTTTTTTAATGGTTCTTCGTTTCTTTTATAGGCGGGTCCTTACCTTGTCTATTATGTTTTGTAGGTCAAAAGATGGAATTGTAGTATTTAACTATAAGGATTGTAGCAACATGTTACGAAAGACTGAAGGTATAATTCGTTATTTTCGCGCTTAAAGCTATTTTCTTTTTGGGTGTTTTAGGATTTCGTTGAACCATTTAAGGGTATATTAAGAATACAAAGGAGCTTAATACGTAGGATAGTACCTGTTACAAGATACTTGTTTAAAAATTGAACTCACGTGAAGTGAAATATTGTCTATCTGGTCAACAATAGTCTTGGTTTCTCATCTTTTATTGATATTTATGTGGAGTTAAACCTAGAATTCATTTAGTTTTTTACTTTTATGATTGTTATATGATTGCTTGATATTAGTAAGAAAAAATAGCAACGTTGGTTTCAAGCATGTAATACATGGACCCGGAACATTTTTAATCTTCTATGTTTCTTTCTTCCACGTGCACTTCAATATAGATATCAGATGCCAAATTTGTAGTCAAAAGGAAAATTTATTCTTATCTTAACATTGACATGGGACATGTAATTTACAGTCACCGAAGACTTCTCTTGTCCATTTTGCTTGATGCAATGTGCAAGCTTTAAGGTAATCTCAAACATTTACATTTTATTTATTTGCTGAAATATCAGTTTTACTATCTAAGAGACAAATGCTCTTGAGTAATCTTTTTAATAACTTCTATAAACCTGGCACTATCAACCGGGAGAGTACCCCTGTGGCCCCAATTGTTGTCTTTAGTGGGGATGGGACTGGGTCTGACGATTCACACGGTCAATATAATCGGTCTTACCACTAAGACCAATCCCTTTAGGTTTTTGAGTAGCTTATTTTATTTTTTACCTATTGAACTTGATATTTTCCCTCTTTTCCCCTTTACCCTCGAGCAATGATTTTGCATCGACATTAATAAATAGAGGATTGACATTGAAGGAGATCATGCACTTTATCTTGCAGGGTTTGCGCTACCACTTATTGTCTTCTCATGCCCTCTTCAACTTTGAGTTTTGGGTTCGTAAGATATCATATTACGTTGCTTCTTTTTCAAGCACTTTTGTGAAGGCTAGTCAAGAAACATTCATTTTGTAGGTGACCGAAGAATATCAAGCAGTGAATGTCTCCGTGAATATTGATGTACTATCTGAGGTAAGAATCCTTACCTTTAATTTGAAGTATTATTGAAAAGTTTTTAGTTTCATGGTGAAATATTGAAATCAAACATTTTAAAGTGTTCATGGAGCCAATTGTGTGGTCTCGACTTGCTGTTTGGTTTCTTCGTTTTGAAGAAAAAAGAATACAAGAATCTTCAACTTAGTAAAGTAATAAAAGAACATCCACCTCTAAGTTTTAACCTTATTAATATGCAACACAAAGTATGTTAATCAAAGAAATGTCAACTTCATGGTGTTAAATAAGTGAGATTTTATTGATTTTGTGTGATGAAGGAAACTTTTGGGTTATAATGAATAAGTGAACGACGTGTCTCTTTGGGGACACCAAATATAATTGGAACAGTATAGAGAGGATTAGCATGCGCAAAGATGACATCGCGAATTGAGAAAATTCCTTTTTTTTTTCTTTTTCTTTTTCTCTCTCTTTCTTTCTCATAGTGAACAGCTTAGGTACCCAAATTTGTATATATTTACTATATGTACTATTTGTTCATTCAATAGTCTGATCTTTGTTTGAGCTGCACAGATACTTTTATGCTGTTTTTCTTCTGGTTTGAACCATATTTTATTCGAATAAAGAAAGCAACAGCAAGTTTGTCATTCTTGCTTTTTTTGTATTGCTCATCCCGTCTTTATACATGTTTTCTGTCCAGACTATAGCAGATAGAGCAATCCCGCAACTCCAAACATTCTTCTTCTGGTCGGTTTTAAATCTCTGGGTACAACTAACTTCGTTGAATTTTAATATCCTAGTTTATTTATTTAAAAAAAGAGTTACTGAATTCGAAACAAACAAACTGGGGCAGCTCAAGACCACGAAGACGCATTTATAAAGGCCTTCATCAGGAGAAAAAAAAATCTGGCAATGTCCAATTCTTGGAATTGGATTCACCAAAACAGGGCATGTTCAATGGGCTTTGTGAATATGTTAATGGTAACGATCTTTACTGTTACATGCAATAAATGCAGCAAAATTCAAATAAAAATATTACTACGCGCATAACTTGGGAAAACCTCCCTTCCAATCCTCTATGTGACATTAAGAAAATAGATTAGATTTGGCCTTACCAATGAAGAATGGCAAGTTCAAGAGGATATGAAAGTTGCATAAAAGAAGAAACTAAATGAAAAGTACAGTTATAGCTCATCATTAACGCTTGTAGAATTCTTATACATGCTTATAGATTTCTGAAGGTGAAAATTTCTCAAATCCATTTCCTGGTGTGAAAGATATGCAGAACGGAGGACATGGGCGGGAAAATTATGGCTCTTATAATCCATATTCTGTTGACGGCATAGAACGGGTTGAATCAAGTTCCAACGTTCTGGGTGCTGTCATGGACACGGCTCAAACTATGGACCTTGATTTGGTTAAACAACCCCCTGGAAACGACCCTCCTCTTATTTCGAAGGCAAAGAAGACAACCACAGAGCGATCAGACTCAAAAAAGTATAAAAAATTAATGGCTTTGCTATTGCATGACCTCTTTTATCAAATTATATATGCAATCGGTTATGGGAGTAGGCCCTCTTCTCTTTTCGCTTAGGAATTTAGAAACTATTGAAATAGATAACTTATGTAGAAGCACGGCTTCCAAATTGGATTAAGTTTTGAAATAATTATCAGCGTGTATGCTAAAAGAGTCTAGTAGGATGCTTTTAGGTAGGAACAATTAAATAACCAAGTTTCAGATTATTGTACTGTATGGAAGATCTGGTCCTAGCTCACATAAACATATCTTGGAATTGTATTTATTACACCAGTAAACTTGGTCAACTATAGGAGGGAAATGTAATTTGAGAGGTACAACTTCTGATTTATTTAGAGCTCCTTCAAACCTGCTAGTTGGCAACATCCAGTGCTTTATTGAGTGGAGGTGCAATAGCCACTGATCGGGCTCCTTGTGAAAATCATAGATAGTTTTCTCTAGGGATCTTTATCTCTTGGTTTATGTAATTTTTCTGAATATTGTTTTTGTAGCCGAATGCTGCTGCAGAAACGGCAGTTCTATCATTCTCACAGAGTTCAGGTATTAATCTGCTTCTTAGATTCGAGTCTATGACATCCTTTATTATTTCATTTTTTTTAGTTCACCATTTAATCATGGGTTTTATTATTAGAAGCTGTATACTCCTGAAGTGGTTTCATCTGTAGACACAATATTGCTTCCATTTTCTCATTTATTAGACCCAAGCTGTTTAAAATGGTTTATTTATGACCATTTTTTTCTTTTTCTTGCACTTAGCCCATGGCATTAGAGCAAGTGCTTTCAGAGCGGGATAGCGAAGATGAAGTTGATGATGACATTGCAGATCTTGAAGATAAAAGGGTATGTGTAATTGAAACGACTCTCTTCCCCTTCAATAATTCACATTTGAGATTCTAATTACGAGTGCAAGAGAAATGACCATGGTTTCTGCGAAATTAAGAAGAGCCTCTGGATATAAGAATCTACAATACTTGTGGGCACTTCATTTTACAACTAATGAAACAACCTGAGAGCTGATATTGAACTGTATCTTCCCCAGATGCTTGATGATTTTGTGGATGTCAGCAAATTTGAAAAACAACTCATGCATCTTTGGAACTCCTTTGTGAGAAAACAAAGGTAGAGAATCTCTTGCCATCATTTTGCTTCGTTATCTTTCTTGAAATCCCCTTGTTTCTTTGGAGTCCACCATTTTATTTTGGGCTTTGTCATTGTCTAATGGATAGGACAGAGGTCTTTTCCTTGGTTTGGAACTAATTTTGGGAAGACGGAAAAAGAGACCATCGAGACCTTTAATATCCTAAGGTCTAATAGTTTTTGGGTAATGTGGCAGGGTATTAGCAGACGGTCATATTCCCTGGGCATGTGAGGCATTCTCAAAACTTCACGGCCAGGACTTGGTCCAGTGCCAACCGCTTTTTTGGTACTTCTCTAAAACACTGAAAATATATTACTTTTTATCCAATAATAGATATCCAATTGTAAATTGACGACTCCATGCGAAAATTCCGCTTACTATTTCCACCGCTTTCTTCAATACTGTACTCTCCCAGCGTATGCTTTATGGTGTCTGGTTCGTTAGTATATTACTCTACTTATCCTCATACTAGCAGTAGCACATTTTCTCATGACTATTAGCCAAATTGCACATGATCAACGACCTCTTTTTATCGTAATGAAATGCCTCACATACTATACATGACATATCCGCTTGAGTGTCTTTTGAGTTTTACTTTATAGAGAAAATTTGCTCCTTCCCCACCTTAAAAGAAACAATATTCAATTTTCCATTTGAATGACTCTTACTCTTAGCAATACTGGGTAACGCATTGTGTTCCTATAAATGATTCTCTTTTCACTCTGTCCCTGTATTTAATTGTATAAATACTATATTCGTTTTTAATTATTATAAATAAATTCGAAATGCGCTTGGCTCAGGTGTTGGAGGCTATTTATGATCAAACTCTGGAATCACGGATTATTGGATGCGGGAACTATGAACAGCTGTAATATAGTTCTCGAGGGATATCGGGAAAAATCAGATGGCACACTAGAAGTTAAACCTGAGGGGTTAATTCAGCTTTGATGGAAAGAAGTTCGGTCATTTATTCGCTTTACTCGGTTCTTTGCTTTTCTAATATTTTCTTTTTAAATGGTGCTTTTCTAATAATTCATTAAGCATGTATATTGACTACAGCGGGAAAGTGGGTCACATGTTGTTAATGGTGTAATTAGAGGAGAAGCCTCAAAACTAAATGATAACAAACTTCTCGGTTAAAAGAAAAATTTCTGTTAACAAGTCTCCACTTTATTTTTAATGAAGTTCGCCAGTGTAGGAGAACATGAACATTAGTTGTTTCACGAGAATAAAAGCCGAAGACGCAAAGAAAAAAAATTATAATCTGAGTACCAGAAAATGAAAAGTAGAATTCAAGTATTTTCTTTTTTTATTTTTTATTTTTTTGTTATCACAGTCGACATTTGATTAACCTGTATTTCGTCCCCTGCAGCTCTCCCAACGGCCGTCCCCTGTATTTCGTCGAGTTTTCCGTCTTCGTCCATTTACGTCAGTTTCGGTCGAATTTTCCGGTCGAGTTTTCCGGCCACGTCCCCTAAAATTATCAGTTCCTTTGCGTAGAAGAATTAGAAGGAGAGAAGGTTTTAGATCCGGGGAAAATGTACAATTTTGAATTGTGGTTGGTAAATGTATCTATGAAATTAACGTAACTAAAACCTAAATTTTGAACTGTGTATACCAATTGGATGCAGTTATGAAAGGGGATGTTTTCACGTACGTCAAGTACGGTGGCGAATGGTTGAGAGATGATTATTACGAGGCCGGCGGTTCTTTCGCAGCCCTCATTCCACCGACCACCACATTTGAGGGTCTAACAAAAATATTATTCACGTGTTCCGGTGGGAGACTACATGAGAATACCCATAACGTATTGAGCGTTTAGTACGAGACAGAGGACTTGGTAAAACCTGTGACCATTGACTCGGACATCAGTTTAGCTTGTTATTTACATATCCGGAATGAGAAAATCGACACATCTAAAATGTCTCTGGTGTTGGAAATTGAGTCGTTGGTAACGTCGCCTACGCATGTCGGTTCGAATCGGAACACAAACGATATTAAGCGTGAACCGAGCACTCCTCCAGCAAACGGCGAACAAAGCGCTACTCATGTTGATGGAGAACACAGCACCCCCCCAAATGTTGGACAACACAACACCCGCCCAGATGTTGGAGAACATAGCACCCCGCCCGTCGCCAGAGGACCTAGGGCCTATCAAGATTTCGACGCAGATGGAGGACGTCCACACAGTCGTACATCCCACATTCAGGGACACCTGTTCAGTCTGGCGATTCTTCTGTGTTGGACGTAATGGACATACATTCTCCTTTAAGGTTACGACAAGGAGGACAGTATGCCAACAAATCTACGTTGCAAAAACATTTGGCAATGTATGCAATAAAAAACCACTTCACTTTCAAGGTCAGGACGTCTACCACGAAATATTACCACGTCGTCTTCCGTGATGAGTCTTGTGTGTGGGCTGTGCGTGCAGTCCAATTGAAGAAAACTCGTATATTTCAGGTTCGAAGGTATGTTGTAGTTACCGGTCATTACTTATAGTTACGATTTGCATTTCAATTAGTTACGGGCAGATACCTTTAGTTACAATATTCTGTTGGTTTATATACTTGTAGTTACGATTCTCGTTTCGGTTAGTTACGGGTAGATACATTTAGTTACAATATTCTGTTGGTTTATATACTTGTAGTTACGATTTTCGTTTCGGTTAGTTACGGGTAGATACATTTAGTTACAATATTCTGTTGGTTTAGATACTTGTAGTTACGATTCTCGTTTCGATTAGTTACGGGTAGATACCTTTAGTTACAATATTCTGTTGGTTTAGATACTTGTAGTTATGATTCTCGTTTGGGTTAGTTACGCGTAGATACCTTTAGTTACAATTTTCTGTTGGTTTAGATACTTGTAGTTACGAATTTCGTTTGGGTTAGTTACGTGTAAATACCTTTAGTTACAATATTCTGTTGGTTTAGATACTTGTAGTTACGATTCTCGTTTTGGTTAGTTACGGGTAGATACCTTTAGTTACAATATTCTGTTGGTTTAGATACTTGTAGTTACGATTTTGTTTGAGTTAGTTACGCGTATATACCTTAGTTACAATTTTCTGTTGGTTTAGATACTTGTAGTTACGATTTTCGTTTGAGTTAGTTACTCGTAGATACCTGTAGTTACAATATTTTGTTGGTTTAGATACTTGTAGTTACGATTTTCTTTAGGGTTAGTTACGGGTAGATACCTTTAGTTACAATATTTTGTTGGTTTAGATACTTGTAATTATGACTCTCGTTTGGGTTAGTTACGCATAAATACCTTTAGTTACAATTTTCCGTTGATTTAGGTACTTGTAGTTACGATTTTCATTTCAATTAGTTACAATATTCTGTTGGTTTAGATACTTGTAGTTACGATTCTCGTTTGGGTTAGTTACACGTAGATACCTTTAGTTACAATATTCTGTTGGTTTAGATACTTGTAGTTCCGATTCTCGTTTCGGTTAGTTACGGGTAGATACCTTTAGTTACAATATTCTGTTGGTTTAGATACTTGTAGTTACGATTTTCGTTTGGGTTAGTTACGCGTAGATACCTTTAGTTACAATTTTCTGTTGGTTTAGATACTTGTAGTTACGATTTTCGTTTGGCTTAGTTACGCGTAGATACCTGTAGTTACAATATTTTGTTGGTTTAGATACTTGTAGTTACGATTTTATTTTGGGTTAGTTACGAGTAGATACCTTTAGTTACAATATTTTCTTGGTTTAGATACTTGTAGTTACGACTCTCGTTTGGGTTAGTTACGCGTAGATACCTTTAGTTACAATTTTCCGTTGATTTAGGTACTTGTAATTACGATTTTCATTTCAATTAGTTACGGGTAGATACTTTTAGTTACAATATTCTGTTGGTTTAGATACTTGTAGTTACGATTTTCTTTTGCTTGTGTGTGTACTTACATTTTTTTTTTGATGTTGTTGGTTTGACGCCGACCATACATGTGGGGCTAATTACAGGCAAGGACACCATCCGCAGGCGACAATGACTTTGGTCGGTGAAGTCGTAAAACCTAGGCTAATAGATCCGACTTTATCACCCTGTAAGGCTAGAGACATCGTGGCACACATGGAAAAAGACTATGGGGTGGAAATGAGTTATAAAAAAGCTTGGAGAGCTAGAGAGAAAGCGTTAGAGTCGTTGTACGGAACTGAAGATGGGTCGTTTTCACAGTTGCCGGCGTTGAAATACATGATGGAGACGACAAATCCAGGTTCGACGTTCGACCTAAAGACGACCCCTCGATCACAGTTTTTTAAATATTTTTTTATGTCTCTGAGCGCTTGGAAAAGGGGATAGAAGTATGTTCGTCCCGTTATCATAATTGACGGGACTTTTTTGACGAACTACTACAAAGGCACGTTGTTTACCGCTTGTGGAATGGATGCAAACGAACAGATCTATCCACTTGCGTTTGGAGTCGGAGATTCAGAGTCTACGGAGTCGTTGGTTTATTTTCTGACACAGTTAAAAAATGCAGTTGGCGAGAGACAGAATCAGGTGATTGTGTCGGATAGAAATAAAGGAATTATCAACGCAGTTGCTCAGGTTTTCACAAAATCAGACCACGGATATTGCATGTACCACTTGTTGAAGAACATGCGTAATAAATTCAAGGGATTGACGAAAGAAGCGTCATGGAAATTTGCAAGCGCTGCAAAGGCGTACACACCCGCGGAGTGGGAGAAGTTTATGTCAATGCTTGACGATGAGGATCCTGATATCCGAACCTACCTTGAGAAAGAGGTAGGGAATGAGAAATGGTCTCGGGCGTACTGTACCGGAAAGAGGTACTCCGTTATGACTTCGAATAATGCAGAATCATTGAACTCGGTGCTCGTAAAAACTCGGGAGTTTCCTATTTCAAAAATATTTGATTTCTTGAGGGAGAGGATGACGAAATGGTTTTATGAAAGGAGAGAGAAGGCTTCTAAAACCGTAACTAAACTGGCTGTGGCACCACACGAAAGACTACTGGAGTACATTTTCGACGCTTGTGGAATGCAGGTAGTGCCTTTTCCATCAGTCTGCGGATTTAGTTACCCACAATTACAATTAGTTACAATGACGTAAATGTTTAGTTACCCATAAGTATAAGTAGTTACATTCCGGTAAATGTTTAGTTACAGTCTCCTACGCATTTAGTTACCGATAAGTACAGGTAGTTACATTCTCCTACATGTTTTGTTACCCTTAATTCCAGGTAGTTACATTCTTTTATATGTTTAGTTACCCTTTATTCTCGGTAGTTACATTCTCCTACATGTTTAGTTACCCTTAATTCTCGGTAGTTACATTCTTTTATGTGTTTAGGTACCCTTAATTCTCGGTAGCTACATTGTCATACACGATGTTTAGTTACCCTTTATTCTCGGTAGTTACATTCTCCTACATGTTTAGTTACCCTTAATTCTCGGTAGTTACATTCTTTTATATGTTTAGTTACCCTTAATTCTCGGTAGCTACATTGTCATACACGATGTTTAGTTACCCTTAATTCTCAGTAGTTACATTCTTCTAGATGTTTAGTTACCCTTAATTCTCGGTAGTTACATTGTCATACATGGTTAGGTACCCATAATTCTAGGTAGTTACATTCTCCTACACGTTTATGTACCCTTAGTTCTAGGTAGTTACATTCTCAAACATGTTTAGTTACCCCATATTATATGTAGATACATTCGTTTAACTCTTTCGAGAACATGTTGTTGATTAGGTACGACCGTCATCAGTCTGCGAGTTTGAAGTAGTTGATCGCACTGGACATTCATGGGCGGTAAATTTATCAAGAAAGACCTGCACGTGTCGTGTCTTCCAAATTGACAAATTTATATGCTCACACGGAATCGCGTATTGTCGTTTCCGAAATTATGGTGTTGAAGAATATTGTTCGCCATATTACACGACGGAGTATTGGAAGTCATGTTATACAGGAGTAATTCATCCGTACGGGGATGCGCAATCTTGGAATATACCGGAGGATGTCAGGAATATAATTGTCAGACCACCTAAGATGATGAGACGACCGCCTGGTAGGCCGAAGAAGAGAAGATTCCCGTCGCAAGGTGAGGAGTATATTGGAAGTGGGAAAAAAATGTTCTCGATGCATACGTGGATGACACAATAAGGCAACGTGTAAGATGCCAATTGGATAAAATTCTATTTGGGTCATTTTCACATAACTTTTTTTAATCGGAGGGGGATTCAGTTTTCGAATTTGTTATGTATAGTTACTATTAGATCTCAGTAGTTACATAATTCAGACAGATTAGTTACCTATATTCTATTTTAGTTACATGCAATCGAGATTACTTGTTTTGTTCAAATTTGTTATGTCTAGTTACATAATCCTGACAGATTAGTTACTTATATTCCTTTTAGTTACCTAACAGCATTAAAAGTGATTGCCCAAACGCATTAATGATATTAAAAGTGGTTACCTAACCGCATTAATAATATTATAAAAGCCCTCCTTACTGACTGTAAATACATAAATGATAGTAAATAAAAGTGGTTGGCGGATACTACCGCCATTAATGCCGATTTTGACCTTATTTCTTCATTATTGGATTTCGACGACCTTATCTCTTCATATCTTCTGGCAAGGCTGATTTTGGAGGCGGCATTTCAATTAGGTGACCCTCTTTCTTCAAAGTCTGGACGTAGTTATCTCCAAATATTTCCTCGAGCACCGATGGTGCTATTAATATTGGACTACGGTCTTGGCTTCCCACATTATTCTCGACGTATTCGTTGATTTCTTCTTCATTGTGGTCGGCGGCGAACTTCTTCAATAACTTGGTTGACGAAGAGGACTCATCGAGTGTAATATATATTCCTGGTTTCGGATTTGTAGTAGGGTCGTTGGTTGAAGGTGTCGGCTTGTCTCCCATTTGATATTTGGTTGAGTAATATGTATTTAGGGTTTTGAAGGGAGTATGAACTTCTTATATAGGGCATCCTCTAGGTATTTACATTTAGGTACGTCGAAAACTGATGTTTGACATTTAGGTACGTAGAAAACTGATTTTCGTTAATAGTATGTGAGCGTAACTAGGGACTGCATTAGTTACGAATAGTTATGATGAGCTATAAATAGTTATGATGAGTTACGTACACTCTTGTAACTGTTAGTATCTGCACGTAACTACTGCCATAGAGTAGTTACTTATAGTGGAGATTAGTTACTTAAATACAACCGTAGTTACATATATTTCTGAATAGTTACGTCCTACGTTTTTGACCAGAAACTGCCGACAACCTGAGCACCGAAATAGTTAAATAATTACACGTCACATCTACGATATATATACATCCAAAAACTGACAACGTTTACAGGTTAGTTCCAAAAGTACTCCCCATATATAACTAGTCTTCATTGTCCGATAACGAACAAGAGTTTGAGCTCTTTATTAGCCCGTGTTTGAAAAGATCTATGCACAGTTTGTGCCGATACATGATCATGTCGTCTGCTTTCAAACACGTTATAGGCTCCATGTGGGCGAGGAATTCAGCCGCTTTGATAGTAAACATGCCGCAATCCCCTCTGCCAAATTAAATATTAGACAAATTCCAAATAATATGAACATTTCTTTACGAAGCCTTACCCAATTTTTTTGGCGCGGCATGTATGGCTCGTACGTGATTGAATAAGGTCGAGGAGACTCATATTTTTTCCGTTGGACTTCCCAGACACGCTTGAATAAGATTTCAGGAATCAAATCAGCCATGTATTCGATTTCTTTGTACCTTTCGTTCGATAAAAGGAAATCGTACACGTTGATGTGTCTTACGGGGATGCAAACCCTCGCTAGTACCCAATGGTTATTATTCACATTGACCGGAACATATGCGTATCCCGCTTTGACCCATGACATTTCGGCACAATTCTTTGGCCTCTCCGCCAATATTGCTTCGACCAAGGAACTACGCTTCCACCAGTCATAGGGTGCCTTGTTTTGGGTCCATTCCCCGTGTGTCCTCATGACCAACTGAGAGAAATGAGAGTCGGCCGTCGTGTACATGTTCCCAGTTTTGGGTTGCAGCTTGCGGAGGTAATAAAAGACGATGTTCATATGTTGGTTATGAAATAGAAAAATAATTTAACGACCAGTAACTCAAGATAACATACATGTTGTCGTAACTACAAGTATCTAAACGTAACTACGCACTGAATCCACCGTAATTATCAGTACCTGAAGGTAACTACTATCTGAAACAAAATGTAACTACGCGTACCTAAATGGAACTAATAACTGTCTGCAAATGTAACTATTATCCTCTGCAAATGTAAATAAGAGTAACTACAAGTAACTAATGGGAAGTACTTACTGTATCCCACGTAATAAAGCAGTCCACACAGAAACAAGTAAATACATGTAGATAAAAGATCCGCTTACAACATTAAAAGTTCAATCACACATATACCCTAACAACTTACCGATCCGTTCAGCCAGGCGGCAGAGGTCCATAATTTGTAGAACCACGTCTTCGTCTCCACGAGCTCGACACGATAATCAAATCCTCTAGGGCAGATTTCGTCCTCGTATTCGGAATATATCCTGTCGGACTCGACTACCCTGTAAACATTACATGTTAATTACATCACATTTGCATTAATGACTACAAAGTACAAAACAAGTCCAACTCACCTCCTAATACGAGTCAGTATCCACTTTTGGACTAATGACCTATCATGTTGATCAGGAGGTGTAAATGGGTTGGCCAGGGGATGCTTCATCGCTTTGGGTTGCACCCTCTTGAAGGCATGGAAAATTTCAGGCTGGGTAGTGGGCGTGAAGATAACAGGCCTTCGCCTCACGCGCTTGAGGCGTTCCGGAGATTCCGTAATGTTAATTACGATCTGGGAACTCTCAAGGTCGTGCCCTGGACCAAAACACTCCAGACCTCCATACGTGTACGCATTTTTAGACCGAAGATCTTGGAATGTACCTGAAATCTCGTCAGGACTTCGATATCCTCCACCAAAAGTGCCGTGTTCTTTTTCCTCGTCTTCTTTCTTGTCGTCCTTCTCGTCCTTCGTTTTCTCGTCCTTCTCCTCCTTCTTTTTCTTCTCCTTCTCCTCCTCCTTCTTGTTGTCCTCCTCCTTCTTCTCGTCCTTCTCGTCCTCCTTCTTCTCGTCCTTCTCCTCCTCCTTCTTGTCCTCCTTCTTCTTGTCGTCCTTCTCCTCATCCTTCTTCTGGTTGTCGTTCTCCTCCTTCTTCTGGTCGTCCTTCTCCTCCTTCTTCTCCTTCTTCTTGTCCTCTTTCTTCTTCTCGTCCTTCTCCTCCTTCTTGTCGTCTTTTTTCTTCTCATCACTGTCATCGTCGCTGTCGTCGTCGTCGTCGTCGTCCGCGTCCTCGTCCTCGTCCTCTTTCTCGACCTTCTTTTCGGCCTGATTCTCCTCCTTCACCACATCGTCCTCTTCATCAGTACTCTCAACCTCGTCACCGGACTCTTCGCTTGAAGAATGACCTTCTTGGTTTTGGTTCTTCGGTTTGGTGGGGGTGTTTTGCGCTGACCTATCCGCCTCTTCTTCACGAAGCTTTTTCTTCGCTGCTTTTTGAAGCATCAACGTGTTGATGGTCTCTACAACACGGGCAATGTCATCGGAATGTCTCTTCACCTTGCCGACAAGCAAGGTCAATTCAACGTGGAGTTGACGCACGTCCGACTCAACGTTCGAGAACCTCTCCTACAACCAAAACAACCCACAATATGTTACTACAAGTATCTAAACGACACTACTACCTGTGATAAATGTAAGTAAAAGTATTTGAACGTAACTACTACCTGAAATACATGTAACTAAAGGTATCTACACGACACTACTACATGTGATAAATGTAACTAAAAGTATTTGAACGTAACTACTACCTGAAATACATGTAACTAAAGGTATCTAAACGTAACTACTACCTGAAATACATGTAACTAAAGGTATCCAAACGTAACTACTACCCTACTTACATGTAACCAAAGGTATCTAAACGACACTACTACCTGTGATAAATGTAACTACAAGTATTTGAACGTAACTACTACCTGAAATACAGGTAACTAAAGGTATCTAAACGTAACTACTACATGTGATAAATGTAACTAAAAGTATTTGAACGTAACTACTACCTGAAATACATGTAACTAAAGGTATCTAAACGTAACTACTACCTGAAATACATGTAACTAAATGTATCTAAACGTAACAACTACCTGAAATACATGTAACTAAAGGTATCTAAACGACACTACTACCTGTGATAAATGTAACTAAAAGTATCTGAACGTAACTAAACGTACCTAACTATAACTACTTACTGTAACTACTACGAAACTTCTAATAGTCATTACCTCAATATTTGCAGAGTTCTCACCGACAGAAGGTTTCCGAGAAGTACCGTCCTCACCCCCAACCTGCGACGAGATTATCTGCATGTTTTTCTCAGGCCATGTCGTGCCCATGGGCTTAAACTCAGCCTACAATCACAAACCACAACCATAAAGTTTACATACGAAATTCATTGTATTAAAAATGTTACAAAAACTTAAGTCGTCCAATTTCAGGGCGTGCACTTTAGCCGTGGACGACCACTTTAGCCGTGGAGCATCAGCGGGGTGGCATTAGGCTGAACAACGTTGCGTAATCCCATCTGAGCCAACCTGGGTATGCATTCGTAGGCCCATATTTGTAGGGGTAGTAAAATCCCTTCTACGTGGACCTTTCTCGTCTTTTCGGTGCTTGAGTGGTTCTGAGCTTTTTGGAGCAACGCATGTACGCTCCCATAAAAATGGTCCCAAACGACGTTCCCCCATGGAAACGCGTTGAATTCGCACGGGTTGTCGACCATCTTGATGAACGACTTGTTCTTCAAGGCCACAGTCCGTTGCCCCGGTAGGAGCACGTTGTACAGGAAGTAGACGAGGAGAAACCGAACGCGTTTCTCGTCGTCATCCCATTGTTCACTGTCCTTTAGAAATAGCCCAATATTCGCCCTTGTCGCAAGGACACCACACTTGAAAGTCTCGACATATAATCCCCCAGGGATTTCAGTCTCAAAAGCGTTCGCTTGGGAAGGCTTGAACCCCTCCTGGACATTAAGTCCGGTGATCTCACTGAAGTGTTTAACAGTGAACTCTCGGGGGTCCCCACCGACGTCTATCAGCAATGACGACTTTGACGTGGCAACTCCCTCAAAATAACCAGTCCTCAGCATCAGGGTGCTCAGGATCTTAGAGGACCTTGTGATTGACGGCATGTCAAGAAATTGCCCGAAACAGGACTCCCGGAACAATTCCTCTTGCCTCTTCGTCATCATTGCTTCTTCCTTGAACGACATGACATTCCCATGGAAGTTGAAGTTGAAGTTTACCTCCATTTCGTCGGGGACATACCTCGTCCAACGCTGTAAACAACAGTTCTATTATATAACTACTCATAACTACTCAAAATATTAGGAACTAATAGGAACTAAATATAACTACACATGCATTTTTGGGAAGTAAAAGGAACTAAATGTATCTATTCAGACAAAATAATAGGAACTAAATGGAACTACACATGCATATTTTGGAAGTAAAAGGAACTAAATGTATCTATTCAGACAAAATAATTGGAACTATTAGGAACTAAATGTAACTACACATGCATTTTTGGGAAGTAAAAGGAACTAAATGTATCTATTCAGAAAAAATAATAGGAACTAAATGGAACTACACATGCATATTTTGGAAGTAAAAGGAACTAAATGTATCTATTCAGACAAAATAATAGGAACTAATAGGAACTAAATGTAACTACACATGCATTTTTTGGGAAGTAAAAGGAACTAAATGTATCTATTCAGACAAAATAATTGGAACTAATAGGAACTAAATGGAACTACACATGCATCTTTTGGAAGTAATACGAACTAAATGTATCTATTCAAACTAAATATTAGGAACTAGTAGGAACTAAATGTAACTACACATGCATTTTTGGGAAGTAAAAGGAACTAAATGTATCTATTCAGACAAAATAATTGGAACTAATAGGAACTAAATGTAACTACACATGCTTTTTTGGGAAGTAAAAGGAACTAAATGTATCTACTCAGACAAAATAATACGACCTAAATGTAACTATTCAGAAAAAATATTTGGAACTACAAGTAACTACAAGTAACTACATGTAACTGCACATGCATATTTTGGAAGTATTACGAACTAAATGTAACTACTCTACCCAACTCAATACAACTACAACAACAATTTCCAGGAACTAATAGGAACTACCAGACAAAACTTTTAAACCTACACCTAAATACTGGTAACTACTCAGTGAATATTAGACACTAAAAACAACAACAAAAACTTACCGACGTCCCTAACACTCGTTCTGTAAGAGCCAATCCCGACGATTCTCCCGTGTGCTTTGTTTTTCTGGGGGCTGGGGGTTTCGGTGCAGACCCACTCCTTTTCCCTGTCATCTTCGAAGTTGAAGATCCACCGCGTGACTTTTTCGGCGACAGCCGCTCACTTCGGCGTGGACTGGACTCCTCGCCTTTGGGACGAGAACGACTAGATTGGGTTTTTCATGTACTTGCATGCGCCTTCACCTTAGGCTGAGGACTCATTTCTCCAAAATCTCTACACGTCTACAAGATCCAAAAATTCTAAATCGCGAAAAATAAAGAACTGCTATTTCCGAGAAGATGAACAGTCACTGAGCAAACAGGGAAGATGATTTATACCTGGGAAATGAGGCAACGATCGGCGACGAGCAAATGGAGGTCGGTCGGCAACGATCCGCGACAGAGGGAGGCAACAATCCGCGACAAGGGGGGGCAACGCTCCGCATGGGTTTGACGAAGAGGGTTTCGGTCGGGAAATAAATACTTCGAAATGTAACTATAACAGAGGGTCTTGAGTTTCTGGAAGTTTAGGGTGGCCGGAAAAAAAACTTGAAGAACAATGTGTTCGGTTTGACACGAAATGGGTTTATGGGTTGGGGTTTACGGCCGGAGAAAGAAGAAAAGAAGAAGAAAGGAGAAGAAAGAAGAAGGAGAAATAATAAAATAGGAAATAAAGAATAGGAAAGAGGAGGGAGATAAGGGTATTTTCGACATTGTATAATCCTAATTCAAATGCCTACTCCTAGTTTTGTCTTTTTGGGTTTATAATTACATTTTTGGAATAGGGACCCTCAAAAGTCCTAGTTAGGGCAAATCCTAAACAATAGATACCACTCATCTTTTAACTCTTGTAGGATGTTCTTACAATACAATTCTAAACTCTTCTGCACAATCATAATAAATTTCTAGTTAAAAAAGAATCTACGAATTAAATTTATTTAGTAATTATGCTTCCACCGCTTTTGGGGTTTGATTTCTTCAAATTGTCTAATTTTGAATCTTTAACAAACTCACAGACGTAGGTAAAAATCCGCTTTCATATCATATTGAGTCAAAGGAATTTTTTTTTTGAGGAAAGGTGGTCGGTACTACGAAATATCATAAAAACTCTCACTTATGACGGAGAAAAACTGTGGTTACATATATATGAATATAAAATAGAAACTACCGGTAATAAAATGAAATATATATAAAATGGGCTATAGATTGCCGTACAGGACCACAACTCGCAATCATCGGCTCGAGTGGTGGTTAACCGTATAGCGTGCTATATTATGCACCACGACATTAAAAAAACGAAAAATATGGAAAATGCAAAACTCCTTAAGCTCCCTCACCTCTTCTGAAGATGCGGTGCAAGATCGTCTTAATATTTTTCGCTGGCGTCACGCCCTCCTCGACAAATGTCACCACTCCAAACAGTCAGACTACATCTCCACTCTCTTGTCGCCGATGCTGCGAACTACCACTATGCCACAGATGACATCATACGCTTCCGCAAGCTGGGGGGAGTACCCCTAGCCAAGAAAAGCGTATGTGAGGCGATCACCTCTCCGGTGTGATCTCTAAAAATACAACCAACAACCTCCATGGTCCCGAGCCAATGTCGTGTCAAAATTAATCAAGTGGGTCCCGTCCCTTAGGGGCCCATCCAGTGGTCAAAATCACCCTCGTCCTTGTCTGAGTCTCCCCGGTCGTAGCTTCTCTACACTCCTCGAGGAAGCTCACCGTCCACTGGACTATCAGTAACTGATTCCATGCTGATCATCCGGCTAGGACATTGTTCTTGAGGTTCCATAGCTCTCAAATAATAGTAAAGAATAGCTCATGAGAATGAACTTCAGGAACATTTGTCGCTCTGAGGATAGCATCGAAAACGTCTCCGCCTCTGAATGACGAAAGGATGTGGTCAAAACCCGCCCCCTTCAAGACGCTCATGCTCCACCTGCAACCCCAAATCGCGTGGAAAACTGTCTCTCTCGCTTCCTGACAGAAAGGGAAACTGTCGTCAGAGGTGAGCCTCTTATTGGCTAATACTGCTCTAGCCGAGATCTGGCTTGAGCAAACTCGCCAACAGTGGAGTTTGACCTTAGGAACTCTCCATCACCGTCGCATCTGAAGAACTGCCGTCCGGAGTACTGGCTCTCTCCATTGCACTCGATAATTGTTCTTGATGGAGTACCCTCCGTCCACAGTGAACTGCCAACAACGCACGTTAGGGATACCACTCTCCCAGACGGAATGCTCAAAATCGTCGTAGCGTCCTCCTCCCGAATATTGCTGAAATAAGATCTACGTCCTAAATATCGTCAAATCTCATGAACAGAACCGACTCACCATCCCCAAATCTGTCATCTCGAACCGAACTGAATGATCTCTCTTCCCTAAAGGAGGTTGCGCCATATGGATGAGCCATACCATCCCAACGGGCGAACATGATGTCTCTATTAGGAATATTGCCCACTTGAAGATGACATATCAATAATTACTGAATTCGACAATTAGATTATTATGTAAGCATTATATGACTAGTGGGTTGAGTTATGAATAATTAATCAGAATCAATTACAACTATCTTCCATAGCCTCCGTATTTAACTGAGTCACGTGCTAGGCACCTGAGTTTGGACGGTGTGCTAAAACGAGGTAGATGACTGATATAAGCCTGGGAACTTATATAAAAAATTCATATATGTGGAACACATGAGTGAAGGCTGATCACTATGTGGGAGCAATCTACACTCGTAGTAAGTGTACGACCTGGAAAGACCTTGTAGTAGATGTGTCGTTTAAGGACCGTTGCGATGCACTAACCGAGGTCACTATGATGGTTGTGAGACTTTATCTAAACACTGAAGTGGTCATGGACTTTGAATCATGTTTCTGAGCTCTTTGTCTCATTCGTTAAAAGGTTATCCATGCTTATTATAACAGAGCATGATTCGAGTGGGAAGTGATTTACAGATAAGGAATCTAGCCTCCCTTAAAGGAGGTCAATGTTCACTTACCTAAGGGTTGATTCCATAACAGATTGATTGCGCGCAATTTCAAAGTAAGTTAACGTTCGAAAGAATATTTCGCTACGGAAGCAACAATGCTTAGGGCTGATAGGTATCAAGAGAAGTATAACAGAATAATTTGACTTCTCTTGGCATGGGATGAACCTGGAGGATCTTAATCATGTACTGACTATATCAATAGACACTCGTCACAATGAGTAAATATAATTATGGTATTAAAGAAGGGTTTAATCTTTGATTACACGATGGAGTATTGATAAAGACTAGACGAATCGATAAAAAAGAGATAGGACAGTATCATCTTTTTCGTCGAGTTCGTTAAGCTTCTACTATTAGGTCCATAGTCCTCAATTAGGCTCTGATAAAGGCGGATAAGAACTTTCGAATAGTAATATTGTTCATTATTTAATCTAATTTGTTGTAATGGTGATTGACAATTTTAATTCTGGAAAAAAAGTATTCGCAGAATTAAATAAATGTTAATAGCATAATTGTTTATTTATTGTTTGATCAAGTAAATAAATAATTAATTTGATTTTTTGGTTTGAGAATTTCGGATTGGGCTTGGTACAAGGAAGTAGCCGAAAATCTCCTAGGGATAAGCCCTAAGGGTGGCCGAACTTCCTCCCCCTTTCTCTCCCTGAAGAGAAAAATTGTCAACTATAGATATTGATCTAATGGATGAGCAAGAGTTTAAATTCACTGTTGAGATGTAATGGACCATATTAAATCTAAAGGAGAGAATATCTCTAGATGGAGGGAATATCTCTAAAAAGGAGAGAATATCTCAACACAAAGGAGAGAAAATATACCAGAGGTTATCTCTCCCTAAATGCTAAAAATAAGGATAGAATGGAAGAGGAAAATTCATTCAATCCTCTCAAGGATACTCGGAAAACACTCTCTCGCTCTTGGTCGAATTTTCTCTTCCCCTATTCCCCAGAATTTCTATTTCCAATCCTTATAAATAATAGGAGCGAGATCCTGAAACAATCTGGTTTCCAGATTTAAGTGAGATATCGATTGTGCGCACTCATATTTCTTATCGTCTCGGAGATTATGTTTCGGAAGACTACGATGTCATTGTCGATTCTATACTTAGAGGTAGGAAGAAACGTAGTCGATGCAGAAGAAGGATGAAACATAGTCGATTCATACGAAGAACGAAATGGAGCGCGCATTGGATTGGGGCGTTCTGTAGCTGATCCCAAACCCGTAAGTTTTATATAAACTTATTCTCTTATATTGGTTGCTGAATTACTTTCATAAATGAATTAAATTTATAAACCTAGATGTTGTTAGCATTTATAATTATTACTTGGCTAATTAATGATTTTCCGCATTTAATATGGTTGTTAAGGTGCATCAATCACCAACAAGTGGTATCAGAGCTAGATAAATTTATTAATTTAATTGATTCGTTCTTGTGATTAAATTTAATTTGGTTTGAATGAATTTATATTGTGATATGAAATTCATTACAATTCGATATGCGAAATGTGAATTGATATTCTTGGTTGATTGTAGATTTATTGATTCTAACTTTATTAGATTTGTTGTAAACCCAAAATTCAAAGGGTATAAGATTTAGGTAAAATTTATTATTTTTCAATTATTATTATTATTATTATCATTGTAATCCGACGATTGGCGCGAGATGGATCTACGATGAGAAGACAGAAAGGGACCGAAGGTCTGCCTTTTGAACCTCTGGAGCAAACCAACCGCGCAACCTTCAAGGAGCTAGGGCTAGACGTGTGTGTGACCTAGAGAGTGCGCTAGATTGGGCCAAGGCTGCCCCATTGCAGGGGCTCAATCAATTCGAATCAAAATATAAATTGGAAATTAGCGTTTGAGGATGATTCGGGCATAGGCCCAGATGCCTGGTGGGCCTTAAGGCCCATCCGAAAAAATAAATTTATTTTTTATTAAAAATTTAAATTTTGAAGTTTTAGTTAATATATTTAAATGGGCCTGGCTCATGCAAATATTATTTAAAACATTGAAAAATAAATGATTTTGATATCGATTTGTTATTCAAAAAAGGACATATGATGGGCCTTTATTCAAATTGAATTTTTTTCAAGGTGTTATGAAATGAAAATATTTTGAAAATGATTTGTCTTCCCCGTTGAAATATATGATCTAATATGATTAGGTTCATTTCGTTTTAAAAGAGTCAATTAGGATACGATCAACACGAATCAAACCGTGTTTTCTATGCTTGTTTGTTTAATTGCTTTGCTATGATTTTTTGCTATAACTTATATATTGTATCGTTTTTTATGGCTGTCATGTGCTTTCATTCATTTAAAAATGATCTAATATGACTAGGATAGTTACTTAATGAATGAGTTAAACGGATCGGAAAGTTTTGTCACCAAGCCGATAAGAAACTAAGCTACGGGGTATTTAAGAAGACATTGTCTCTCACCTTCTCATCAGGGAGCTTTTTAATGAGGGAATGCTTTTAGGTTAATCAGGACTAGAGTTCACGAATTACATAAAACCTAAGCTATATCGAAGCGCATGTTTTTAAGGGTAGCTTAGAAACACTCGAGTTTTTAATATGATTTAGTAAACTCGTAGTGGATCACCTAGATTAATGTTAATGCTAGGAAAATATAAAATACTAAAAGTGTGTTGAGTCTTTAACGGATGAAAGATCCTTGCGTGATCGGCCCTCTTTTAAGGGATGGATGGTGTATTCGTCAGGACATGCTTTTTTTATTCCAATACCAAGATTGTGTTTCTGACCATGGGTGGGAGGGTTGATCTCTGCGTGTACTAGCTAAGTTAGTGCGTAGGGCTAGACTTTTCTCACTAGAATGTTGGTCGATTCATGTATGAACCAACCAGTGGTGGCTCATATGACCAAAGTATTTCTATAAATTGGTAGGTATTGAGCTTAGTTATAAATGGTACATGAACTGTGATTGCTCACTAATATGAGTCGAAACTCATGTTCACTAGGTGCACTCCGTTATGCCACCATAGTGGAACGGACTGTGGCTATTGGTGATTATTGTGGATAATAAAAAACAGGGTCTTTCCAAAGATTAGTATTTTTCCCCGTGCTTACGAATTATGTTTTTCTATCCTAAACATCTTGATAGTTTGTTTATTTTTATATAGCTTATAAAAGTGTTTTTTTTTTTTATGTTTTTAGTAATTATGTCGAACTCTATCATGGCCATGTTGTCAAAAGACGTCCTGACAGGAGATAACTTCCCTAAATGGAAGTCGAATCTAAACATTGTGATTGTGAGTGAAAGCATTCGCTTTATCGTTACCAAAGAGAGACCTCACTTCCCTACTTCGAGTTTAAATAGAAACATTAAGGACGACTATGTCAAGTGGATCACTGCCAATAACAAGGCGGTGGGATACATGCTCGTAAGCATATATGATGTGTTGCAAACAAAGATGAAAGGGATACAAACTACAGTGGAGATCCTTGACTCGTTGCAACAAATGTTTGGAGTGCAAAACGAGCAAGCCTGCATTGAGCTCATCCTTAAGTGCCCTAGCACCAGGATGGCTGAAGGAACTCCGGTGAGAGATCATGTCATGAAAATGATTAACTACTTCACCGAGGCTGAACTCCATGGGGCATTGATGGACGAGGTCACTGAGGTGGGAATAATCATGAATTCCCTTTCGAGTGACTTCACACAGTTTACGTCCAACTATATTATGAATAAGTTGACTTATAGACTATCTCAGCTGTCGAATGAATTACAGATTTACAAGTCTATCACTGGACATAAGAAGAACAAAGGGTCAGCTCTGTACGCTGACAAGAGTTCTTTGCCTAAAACAAAGAAGAAGTGGACTTCTAGTGCTGAGTTGTCTAAGGCACATCCGAATACTTCTAAGGGGAGAGGTCTCGCTAGGAAGGAAATGATGAACTTCAAGAGAAGTGGAAAAGGAAAAGAGAAGAAAAGCGAGAAAGCTTTGAAAAATGTCACCACTGCGATACTGACGGCCATTGGAATAGGCATTTTCCTTTGTACTTGGACGAGCTTGAGAAAAATAAGAAATATGTTGGTATGGTACCTTAAAATTCATGATTAAAGATATCCTAAAATTGTTTTTGAGGATAATTATTCACGAGCATACTTCTTCTCTTGTTGCAGGGTAGATCTGGTAGAACACACGAGTGTTGATGACCTTGCTAAATAATGTCGCATTCAAACCCGAATTGTGAAGAAGCTTATGCTCCACATAAAGATCTAAATTCTCGGTAGTTTTATTACTTTCAGTTTTGGATTTATTTTTGAACCTGGGATGTGTAATTTAATAATCCAAGATTTTCTGGAGTGTAGCTTTTATTGTTATTCCAGAAAGAAAGAATATTCATTTCCTTATGTTTTGTTACATTATTTATGAACACAAGGTTGTGTCATTATATATTTCCTTCTATAACTTGAATGCGTCAAATAATTAATGATTTGTCATTAAATTAATGAAATGTTCTAAAGTAATTAAATATTATTTTAGAAATAAATCAAATGTACTTTTGGAGAATATTAAAGATGATAATCGGCCATAATTAAAGAAATAGGTCATGAAATTAATTTTTGAAATTCATTAAAAGAACAACGGTCTTAAGTTTGAATAATGACTTTGACTTAATAAAAGTCCGCTCTTTCTCTATTTAAAAGGTTTATTCAAAACCCTAATTCAACCCTAACCCCAAATTATACTCGGCCAAATGAATCCCTTGCCCTTTGTGTTATGGCCAAGAGTTTTAGAGAGAGAGAGAGAGATCAATAAATATTTTCTTGATTTCCCGGTTCGTTCTTGAGTGATTCTTTTTGTTCTTCGTTGTTCAGTTGAAGAGCCTACCCTCTTAATCTCCCCAAAACCTGAGAAAATTATCATTGACTCTTCTCGTGGTGTTTGAGTAACGTTTTACCAGCATGGAATCAGCCAAAATGCGAAAAAAAAGAGCGAGACGCGACAAGGCTCATTTCACATGTGCTCGCTGAACTGGAATTCTCGCAGGACAGGCGCGTCCAACGTGCGTTTGTGCTACCACGTGTGCTCCATGCACATCCAGCTCGAGCCACTTCTTCAGCATCTTGTCCTAGCCTCTGTCCACCCAAGTGCATAGATCTCGGAGCTCCAGCGACTCGCAGGAACATGCATGCTCACATGCCAATCTCAGCCGGCCGGCCCGCTTCCAATACGGCGAGCCTGACAGCCCAATCCGGTGATGCAGATTCTTGGAATCCGATGAGGCCCTCCGACGTTAGCTAGCAACGCATGAAGTTGTTTACAACCTCTAATGTGACTCTCCTAAAAAAATTGGATCTGTGATTGAATTTTTTAAATTTGTTTATAAGTTGTTAGATCGTTTATTCAATTTGTTGACCGCATGTTTAGAATAAATAGTTTATTGACATGTTAGAGATTTTAATGCATAGGTCGCTTAATATGTTTAAATGTGTTTAATTTATTTTTAGATCTTATTATATATTTCCGGAACATATTGATGTGTTATATAATAATATTGTTTAATGGTTAAATAATTTCCAACACAAAGATGTATACTAAAATACAGAGACTTGCTATATATAGTATGATGTTAATATGTGTTGTGTAAATTTATTTGCTGTGAACGATTTGACTTAACCTTGAATGGTAAGTCAAAGATCACTTGCAAAAATGTGAATCTTACGAAATGGAACATATGTCTGATCGACATAAAGAAAGAGTAAAAAGTAAACTGAGAATCCATATGATGAGAATCTAAATCCTAGGTCATTGTCAGAGCCGTCTACTAAGATGGAAAATAATTAAATTAGCTCAAGGAATCGTCTTTGGTTAAAGTGGGAGATTGTTAGGAATATCGCCCACTTTGAAGATGACATATCAATAAGTACAGAATTCGATAATTAGATGACTATATAAACATTATATGATTAGTGGGTTGAGTTTTGAATAATAAATCAGAATCAATAACAACTATCTTCCATAACCTCCATATTAAACTGAGCACGTGCTGGGGACCTGAATTCGGGCTTTGTGCTAAAACGAGGTAGATGACTGATATAAGCCTGGGAAGCTATATCGAAAGTCATATATGCTGAACACATGAGTGAAGGATGATCACTACGTGGGCGCATTCTACACTTGTGGTAACTGTACGACCTGGAAATGCCTCGGGGTAGATGTGTCGTTTAAGGACCGTTACAACGCACTAACCGAGGCTACTATGATGGTCACTGTGAGACTTGATCTAAATCATGAAGTGGTCATGGACACTGAATCATGTTTATGAGGCCATCCATGCTTATTACATCTTATGTCTTGTAAGTGTTCTCTTGGAAGTCTCCTAAGAGCATGATTCGAGTGGGAAGTGATTTACAGATATGGATTCCAGCCTCCCTGTAAGGAGGTCGATGTTCACTCACGTAATGGTTGATTCCAGAACCGATTGATTGCGCGCACTTTCGAAGTAAGTTAACGTTCGAATGAATCTTTCGCTAAGGAAGCAACAATACTTAGGGCTCATAGGTATCAAGAGAAGTATAACGGAATAAATTGACTTTTCTTGGCAATGGTTGAACCTGGAGGATCGTGATCACGTAATGACTATATCAGTGGACACTCATCACGATGAGTAAATATAATTCTAGTACTATATAAGGGCTTACTCTTTGATTACACGGTGGAGTATTGATAAAGACTAGACGAATCGATGAAAAATAGTTAGGACTGTAACGTATTTTTCGTGGGGTTCGTTAAGCTTCTACTACTAGGTCCATAGTCCGCGATTCGGCTCTTATAAAGATGGATATTAACTTCTGAATAACAACGTTGTTCATTATTTAATCTCACTTGCTTTAATGGTGATTGAAAGTATTAATTCTGGGAAACGGGTGTTCGCAGAATTAAATAAATTTTTATAGCATAATTGTTTATTTATTGTTGGATCAAGTAAATAAATAATTAATTAGATTTTCGGGCTTGAGAATTTTAGATCGGGCTTGGTACAAGGAAGTGGCAACAAATCCCCTAGGGATAAGCCCTAGGGAAGAGAAAAATGCGCAACCATAGATATTGATCGGATGGATGAGAGAGAGTTTAGATTCCATGTTGAGATCTAATGGCCCAGATTAAATCCAAAGGAGAGAATATCTCTAGAAGGAGGGAATATCTCTAGAAATGAGAGAATATCTCAACAAGAGGAGTGAAAATCTCACAGAGGTTATCTCTCCCTAAATGCTTTAAATAGGGATAGAATGAAAGAGGAAAATTCATTCAATCCTCTCAAGGATACTCGGCCAATACTCTCTCTTGGCCGAATTTTCTCTTCCCTATTCCCCAGAATTGATAATTCCAATCCTAAATAATAGGAGCGAGACCCCAAACAATCTAATTTCGAGATCTTTATGAGATATCAATTTTGCCGACTCATCTTTCTTATTCGTCTTGGAGATTACGTTTTAGAAGACTACAGTGTCATCGGCGAGTACTATACTCAGAGGAAGGACGAAACGGAGTCGACTAAGAAGAAGGACGAAACGGAGTTGATTCAGAGGAAGGACGAAACAGAGCATGCATTGGATTGGGGCATTCTGTAGTTGATCCCAAACTCGTAAGTTTTCGATAAACTTCTTCTCTTATATTGGTTGCTTAATTGCTTTCATAAATGAATTAAATTAATAAATCTAGACCTTGTTAACAGTCATAATTATTAATTGGCTATTGTTAGTGCAATTAATGATTTTCCGCATTTTATATGATTGTTAAGGTGCATCAATCACCAACAGTATCCGTATGGGAAATAGCTCTGACTATAAACGCGCCCAACTAGACTTTTCGGTCTCCGGAGGAAACTCTCGACAATCTTAGTCAGAAGGTTCTTATTGGACTTTTTCATATCTCTGACGCCCACCAGTTCCTGGCAATCTCCAAGTGAATGTCTGTTATCAAGGAAATCAAGATCTGGTGGCAAGAAGCCACGTAGCTGAGGATCGAGTGAAGGACAGACTTAATGAGTACCCCTCTGCCATCCTGTGAAAGGCAGACACCGTTCCAACTCTTAATCTTTTTCCAGACACGGTCTCTCACAAACTGAAAAAGTTATGTCGTCCTACGACCAGAGAACGTAGGGAGTTCCAGGTAGTGCTTATGGCACTCTGTCCTCCTAACTTTTAGAATCAATGCAAAGGCCTCACCTTCCTCGACACTAATATCCCTGCCGAAACAGATATCGGACTTCTGAAAGCTCACCATTTGGCCTGAAGCCGCTGAATAAGTCTGCAACTTCTCTATGACCCTCTCGCACTTCTCGGGTCTCGCTTGGAAGAACATCATGCTATCGTCGGTGAATAACAGGTGACACACGGGAAGGTTCCCGAAGCAGACTCCCGTGATCTCTCTCGCATTCACGCTAGCTCAAAAGAGACTGAAGAGTCCCTCTGAGCATAAGAAAAATAAAAAGGGAGAGATGGGATCCCCTTGACATATGCCTCTAAAGGGAGTCACAGTGCCCGGGTTGAGCCGTTGATGTTGAAAAAGAACCTGACCGAGATGACAATCTCATGATAAGACGCACTCACTGTGTGCTATACCCCAATCTCAACATTATCGACTCCATGTAGACCCACTCGACCCTGTCGAATTTCTTTATCATATCATGTTTTAGAGACGCACACTTTCCATTTCCGCTTCATCTTGTGGAGAGCCTCGAACTCAACCATGACCTTGTCGAAGATAAGTCTACCCCCTACAAACGCACTCAGAGACTCCAAGCTAGGTGTAGGCATAGTGATCTTAAGACGGTTGACCAATCACTTGGTCACTATCTTATAGATCATATTGCAAAAACTAATCAGTCTGGAATTGTTGAACCGTCGTGGCTCCTCAACTTCGGGAACGAGGGTGACTATTGTATCGTTGATGTCACACACCTCATCCTCATTGTTGACAATCCCGAGTCATGTCTTCAAGACCGACTCGTCAACTATATCCCAATATCTATGGTAATATAACGCGGGAAATCCATCGCTCCATGGGGCCTTGATTGCTTCCATCGAGAAGAGCCCCATTTTCACCTCCCTTGGCTCAAAACGTCACTTCCTTGATATCCTGAGAGGACGGTCTCGCCGATGTGAAAATGTCACCAAAGTACCCCGAGACAATCCTCTCGATCTCAGTCTTGTTGTTTTGCCAATCTCTGTGCTCGCCTCTAGGCCTCTAGTAGCGTTTTTTCTCCTCCTAGTAGACGCCTTACGATGAAAAATATTCGTATGATCTTGTCCATGCACTTCATCCAAGACTCTCTACTCCTCTGTCTCCAAAACTGCTCATCCTTCTATACCAGAGCATCTAGTTGTCTCTCCTCTCGAAGAAAGGTCTCCATACAGAAGTCTGGTATTGAAAGACCCATTTTCTCAATGACCTTCTTAGGTTTCTCAATCCGGTCTCTGATCCATCCATTCCTCTCATAACCCCAATGCGTCAAATTCCGCCGGTAATGGCTTATCGCGTCTGCTAAGGCCGAGCTTTTGTCTCTACACGAGCTCGTCTCCCAAGACTTTTGAATCCTCTAGTCGCACTCTGGCTCCCCTATCCAGGATTCCTAAAAGAAAAATCTCCTCAGCCTCCTGGCTCTGCGTGCACCTCTCAAACCCTCCGCGAGTAACAATAGCGTTCTAGGATTTGATCTCCAAAAACCCAGGTGTCTGACAGACGCTGAGGGGAAAAGATCTCTCCACTCATCAATCTCCGGACATCTATCCAGACGCTCTTCTATCCCACTTCTACGCTATGTGAAGGGGTCTCCCTCAAACCCCAAGTCGAGGACATCGTAACGTAGTATCATCTCTTGAAATGTAGTAAGCTGGCCCGGGTCCTTGTCTCTGCCACGTCTAATCTATGAGTTGAAGGCCACCTCGTTCATGTCCCATCCAACTAACCAAGGTCTGATATGAGCTCCCCGAGGCGGCGAAAAAGCTCCCATGTATTCCTCATCTGGGAACCACCAGGTCCTCATAAATCCCCACAAACCTCCAACTCATCCCGCTCTCGCGAACCATGTCTCCCTCGATAAGGTATCTCGAAAATGTGTCGAGTAGGAATCTCACTGGCTCCTTCTAAAGTAACATCAAGCCTCCACTGCTACGACGATAGTCAATAGTCATGCATCCATCAAAACCAAGCTGAAGCATGACCCTCTCAGCTCCCTCTCTCGGTAATATAGTCTCTGAAAGAAATAAAAGATGAAGCCTATGATCGCAGACGTGGGCTTGAAGGGCCGTCTTTGTCCCTGGGTTTCCAAGCCTCTGGACGTTCCACATAACGCCGATCATCGCGTTCAACGGCCCTCACTCTCGAGGGGCGCCGATCTCTCATCAGTAGCTATTAAAGTCGAATATAGAGTGCTAGAAACTCCTAAAGTATGGGTAACAGTAAATACATTACTACTCCCTAGGTCCTGTGCAGCAGAAAATATATCTCTATTCCTAGGTCTTGTGCTGCGGTAAATAAATCTCTACGCCCTATATCATCGTACAATATAACTGAAGAGGAAAAAAGAGGAGATATCACCTTCCCTTCCGAAGGTGCTAGCGTGTGAGGACTAGGGTGGACTGCTAATATTATTGGCTCCTCGAGAGATCCACTGATGCGCGTTAATATCTTCAAGCTCCTCTCTCGAATCGGCTCAATATAAGATCTCTTCCTCAGGCCATAGGTTTCCTTCGTCACCACTACGAGGGCCTGGTCGCTGCACTTTGTTTCCCCTCGGATCAGCTCCTTTAGAGTTGCCCTTTTATTGGACCGGGCCAAAAATTAGAGGGAGTGAGTAGTGAAAGGAAGCCCAAGATCATCAGTACCACGGCCCACCCGGATGGTGTTGTCTTCAATTGCCTCATCCTAGACCACTCGATTGTTGGGGCGAATCAGTGAAACCTTTGGTCGGCCCAATTCAAGAAGATTAGCCGTTTGTAGGCTTTGTGAGTTTGAGGCATTGGACATAGAGAGAGGAGTGTGAGACATGGGACCCACTGCCATGGGAAGACATTCCCCTTCTGAAATTTCATTTATGGGCTAAAAAGTGCTCAAAATATCGACAATGGACCCCTATTTATCAAAATATCTTAAAATGGACTTTTGGGTCAAAATCAGACAAAAATTCCCCTAAGTTCATATTCTCTCTTTTCTCTATCTTCATTCTTCTCTCTTTTCTCCTCTCTTCTCTCTTTTCTCTCGACCGGCCCTTCATTCTTTTTTAAAAAAATTCAAAAACTCAACGTCCCTAAATAATCACACTAACATTATCAACATCCTACAATGTCTTCAAGTTCGGAAAACTTCCTTATTGGTAGTGGAGAGGACCCGAAATCTCAACCTAGCACCTAAAGAAAAAAAAATCTCAAACAAAGGTAAGATTTGTTATTTTTTCTTGGTTAAATCTATTGCATATAGTGAATATAGTGTTTTCGAGTATAATGTACGTTAAATCGGATTGATTTGGGAAGATTTGAACTAGTTTAGAGATTTTAAGTTTTCCAGAAATGAAGAACACCTTGAATGTCATCGTTGCGCAGTAATTTACGAGATGTTACGAGGGTACGATGGGTAGGACGATAGTGTACAGTGGAACTCATAGGAGGGGTGTACGATGGGTTACAATATTGGACGGTGGGTTACGATATAGGACGATGGGTTACGATAATTTACGATCGGTTATGATATTTTACGATAATTTTGAATTTTACGATACTATAAGATGGTAAAATTTATTTTTTTGATATTTTGTTGTGTAGGATCACTTGAAATTCCTTATCAACTACACATTCCCGGGGAGAATCACGTATAGTTGATCGGCAGTGGTGAAAAATGTTAAGAAGTGTTTCGAAGAAATAAATTTGATCGAGCAACTCCGAGGGATAGCGTTCGAGCAATTCTTCATCACGTTAGACTTGAATTTTGCTCCCGTCTTTGTCCATTCTCTATTGCATAGGAAGGTTGAGTCAGTTAAGGCCGGAGAGATCCAATTCGGTCTAGGAGGAAAGAGAGTGAGGTCCGAACTCCTGGAATATGCCCTAATCTCGGGGCTAGACTACACAGATGGTCCGACAAAAGAGGAGAAGGACAAACGCTCCTCCCGCAGGCTTATTGACGAGTATCTGGATGAGACAACCAACCTCAAATTCAACATACTCGTCAAAAATTGGACGGTGTGCAAAGCTCCGGATGACGTCTACAAGCTCGATTTATGCGTCTTCGTTCTCGATTATTTGTACTGACAAACGGGGAACAAAACAATAAATCCGATGTGGCAACCGAACTTTCAGTCGCTCGAAAATCTCCCCTTCTTCTACAACATACCATGGAGGAATATGAGCTGGGGTGAGACGTTTCTATCTCTCTCAATTGATTTGAAGCATTACCGGGAGGGCCTCGAAGACAAGCTGAAGAAGAAGCCCGGTGTCCTCCAAAAAGTGGAGAAGTACACGCTGACTGGAAATCTTCATTCGTTTCAGTATTGGGCATACGAGGCTATCCCAGAGATTGGGCATGCATTCGGAAACGATGTCGTAAATCGAATCCCGAGAATGCATTCGTGGTCAGGAACCATCGTCGTTCTTAGCAAGGACTTAGAGAAGATCCTGAAAAAGAAATCGGTAAATATTATCGTAATGTTCTGTAAAGTTACGATTAAATATTAACATTATTTATATGTTTGAAGTTAGGCGTCCTTCAAATGCTTTGACCGCGGCCGGGGGAAAATGGTTTCTTTCAGACCCTTGAAGAGAAGACACATAAATTTCTATGTCCGACATACGTCAAAGGAGAGGATGCGGCAGAGCCGAAGAACATCGGCGAAGAAATTAACATCGTCGTTTCTGCTGGAGAAGAAAGAGACGTACTTGGCCACGATGAGGACGAGGACGATGAAGAGGAGTACATCTCTGATATTCCTCGGAAAGCTCATCCCATGAAACAATCTCAAGCTCTTCCTTGTCCTACCTCTACTCGTCCTCAATCTTCGCCTCGTCCTGAGGCTCGTGACTCCGAGCCAAGCGATGATGAACCTATTGTCATTACTGCAGGCATGTGGGAAGAGCTTCGTCGAAGAATTGGGTTCATACTCCAGAACATCGCGAACCTAGGGTGCGTCATGAACGCATATAACAGGCGATATGTGCGCGTTCATGATCAAATTAAGCGTATACGTCATGATCAGGTAATTAGTTCGTATATTTCGTCAAAAATTTGGGCAAAATTTTACGATACGTAGCATGAATGTTGTCGTGTTCTATCGTCCTCCATTGTAAGTCATCGTACAATGGGGTAAGAGGACGTGCAACAATGTACGATATCCTACGATGGAGGACGATAGAATACGACAACATTGATGCTACCTATCGGAAAATTTTGCCCAAATTTTTTACGAACTTTTTCTTTTTTGATCCGAAAACGATTTTAACACCAAAAAAGACTACAAAAATAATTTAAATAGAGTGAATGAAAGTAACATACCCATTATGACGATAATCTTAAGTGATTTCAACGGATTTGGAGACGTTTTTAGTGAATTCGAAGTTCAAAATGAGATTAATATGAGACAAAAACCCTATATATGAGCTGTAGGGTATTTTTGTCCGATTTTTATCTTCCCCTTTAGAGTCGTGAGACGTGGGCCCCATGTCCTTAAGAAGTCTTCTCCCTTTTGACGCGTGCCCTTGGGACGTGGTTGATCCTAATCCAGGCGTGGGTTCAATATCAAACTTGAGAGAAGTATTAAACTTTTCTCCTTGTACCTTCATTGCCAAAAAGGGCAAAGCAGGTTCGTTGCACGTGAAAAGAAAATTAACGTTGAGCTTCAAGGATGATTCCCTATGCAGAACACTTCAGAGGACCTTCGATGCAGAGTATTGGTTGTACGAGTGACCGTTGTTGTGTCCTAGGATTGTGTGCTGTCGACCAATGGTCCCCCCGCAGCCTCGATTCCTTGGATATTGGGCTTCAATTTCCCGAGCGGAGATTGTGCGTGCAACATAATCGATGTTGGAGTTTCTAAATCTTCTTCGGGTGGAGTGCCTCGTCAGGGAGAAGCTTTCTACTAGTATTGTATATTGTTAGCGCGGCCTGAGGAGGACTGGGTTCTTATCAAAATCGTATGAGACTCAGGTGGTTTGCAGTTCCACCAGATTCATGTCGATGAAGCCCTCAATGGCTCTGCTTCTTTCAATCTCGAGCCTGCGTCCTTGACCTTTGTGCGATTCTTTATTCTTCCCCTTTTCTGATGGATTGAAGGCATTTGCCTCTGAGCTTGGGGATTGATGTCTGGTAGGGTTTAGATATTTGGTTGTGAGCGATTATCAGTGGTTTTGCTATGTGGGCCAGCCCATCCCTTCTTCAAGCTCAATTCCACTCTGTTGACGTGCCAAACCTTCCATGTGGTCTTGCTCAAGGAATCACCATGTATCCAAGGCATGAAGCTCTGAATTTTGGAGGTTGCATCAGATACAGTTACACACTCAGACAGTCCATGACCCAGCCACCCACAAGCGTAACAAAAATTGGGTAATTTTTCTGCCTCCAGCCCGAGCATAATGAAAATGACTTTTTTTAGAGCTTTCTTGATATTGATCGAGATTCTAACTCAAATAGCTTTCCCGAGCATAAGACTTTGTAGTGCTTTTTGCCTTGTGAATATTTGAGTCAATCAAACATATTTTCCTTAAATCAAGTGTTTTTTGAAAAGTAAAATTTCATGAGACCGTGAATTAGTCATAGATTTAGAAAAATGAATAGTTAAGGTCAATTATTAAGTATTTCAGAATAAATTGAGGATCTAGAGTTTGACTCGAATAATTTTACTTTCCCGAATAAGATTTTTGGTGTGTTCTCGAGTACTAAGTAGAGTCTTGAGGGTGAAAGTAATCAAGGGCGACAACAATGGATAAAAGAGTGCGGATGGACTTCAATATCACGATTGACGAGAAGGTATCCTCATAATTTGTACCTTCCTTTTGGGTGAAACCATTTGCCACTAGTCATGCCTTAAATGTATCAACATTTCCATCTGGTCCTCTTTACTTCTTATAAATTCATTTACACCAAGCAGTTTTAATACCTTCAGGTGGATCTACAAGCTTTCAAACCTCTTTGACATACATCGAATGCATTTCAATGTTCATGATTTATTGCCATAGGTTTGCTTCGGAACCTTGCATCGCTTAGGAAAATGATATTGGATCGTCTTCCTCCTTGTATGCGACTGCAGTGTAAGCCTCTCCCATAAACATGTATCGTTTAAGTTTTCATAAAATGTAAAGTAAAACGTTTTAGTGCAACTCGCCTTGTGAATATTAGAGTCAATAAAACTAGTTATCCCGAATAAGATTTTCGGTGAGTTCTCAGGTACTAAGTATTTTAGAATGAATTGAGGATCTCGAATTAGACTCGAATAACTTTACTTTCCCGAATAAGATTTTCGGTGAGTTCTCACGTACTAAGTAGAGTCTCGAGTGTGAAAGTACTATCTGAAACGCCATAATTTATTTCAGATAAATTAGAATTAAAGATGATTTATCTCGGTTTATTTTCTAAATTGCTTCCATTTTACTACAGACTAAATATTTAGTCATGAATAATAAATGGACTGATTGACTATAGACGGTAGTTATTTGTAAGGAAATTGATGATAAATAGTTTGTAGCAATTATTTTCATCCTAATCTCCTAAAAGACTTTACAACCACGTTTTAAGTACTCTGTAGTCTTCCTATTTCATTATATTCATTATAGTAGATAGCTAAAACAAAACAAAAGAAGATAAGAACAAGAACGAGAGAGAGAGAGAGCGAGAGAGAGAGAGAGAGAGAGAGAGAGAGAGAGAGAGAGAGAGGTTGAAGATCGAACGTAGGTAAGCGATTTAGGTTGTTTACAGTATTTTTCATCTGATCTAGGGTTAAAAAATTAGGGTTTCTTATGTTAGTAGTTATTTTCATGGATTATAAACTGTTTGGATTCGTGATTAAATGTTTAAGGCCGAGTTCATATGATTGAATTGATGTTTGAGATGTTGAATTGTTACTTAAAATTTTTGGGTTTCATTAAGGAAAAACGGATATTGTTAAGTCAGTTTCGTACAAGATTGTTTTTTTCTTCTTCGTTTTCCTGGATAATAGACATCCTAAGGTTTCTAAAAAGTCCAAGATTGTCGTATTTATTTAAGAATTGAGGGAGATATGATTTTTCAAAGTTTTGATTTTGAGGAAGGAAATTTTGAAAATCCGAATATTTGTGGGATGTTTTTGAGACAGTAACCTTACTCCTGCTAGAAAGGTGTGGAAGTTAGCTTTCTCTTTCAATTGGAATCGTTTCATTCTGAGTTTTGTAGAGGACTCTATGTTAAGTTCTTTGACTAGTGTTCGAGTTTAAAAATCACTGTTTAGTAATTCGGGTTTTAAGTTGATTTTGGAATTTCATATTTCAGTTTGTGGCTTGACATTTAGATATTTTGAGTGATTTCGTGATTTGATTCTGATTTTTGGATGAATAAGTTTCTAAGCAAGTCGGAGACTCGATAGGATGTGAATAATTTAGAATAGGTTCGTATTTTGTTCAACTTGTATCGTAGGTGCGGAGGTAGGGCGATGATTCCTATGAGTTGCGAGCAAGCAGGAAGGGCTGTTTGGGTTCAGCAACGAGGCGCTGCCCAATTCCGACAGCGAGTACGACGACTTGGTAAGGTGCTCGAAGGCTGCGAGGATAAGCAGAGACCGCGCGGCAAGGGCTACAAGGCCTTGGCATGTCGAGACGGAGAGTAGCGATAGAGAATTGACGACGTAACATAGACTTAAGGCGGCGAGTCCTCCAAGCTAGGGCCGTTAGATAAAGTCAAACTATATTATGTAATACTACTTGTATATAATTATGTAAAAGTTATTAAACTAACCACGTGACGTAGCGAGTTGTTTTGGGATTTATTTCAACTAGTTCGAGATTTACCGAGGTCCACGTTTTTCGGGAGTGTGTGTGCTGAATCCGAAACGTTTTTGTATCATAATAAATTTCAAATAAATTCATAACTTTCAAACTTATGCTAAGCTTGACTTATTTTCATTATACTTTATTGTCAAACTATATCGTTTTTATCTATGTTATTATGAGTACTAAGTTATGGAAAATAATTACGGAACTGGTTTAAAAATAAAGGTTCATCACCACCTTATTATCTACGATTAATTTTCTAATTACTATTCGAACTAAGTTTATTATTTATTATTTTTAAGTAATTTATTTACTTATAATAATTTAATTTCTTAATTACGATTAGTAGAATTTTCAAGTTTATATGTATTTATTTTATACCACGGGTTACTAATTACGCTTGTAATCCAACTTTGGGTTGTTTTTAAAGGCTCCTTGACGTTTGACTTTCTTTACAAATTTAAGATTTATTATCTTAGTTCCTTATGGCTCATAGTGAAAGGAAAAGAGTCCTTTTTACTCTTGGATTCTTAATATCGGGTTTGGTTCGTGAGTACTTTAATGAGAATAGAAGATCTTTTATCTTATGTTTCACGTATAGCATCTATATTCAGAATTTGTCCGCCTCTCTTGATCATTGTTTTGTTTGGTACTTATGTCCTTATTGTGTTGTTTCTCTTGAATGAGAACATTGTTTGTGTGTGGCGGATATGAATTCCATGCACTTTGTTATGCTTTGTATGTTCATGAAGAGTATAGGGGATTTGTGTTCTGTTGAATTCAAAAGTAATGTCATCTAATGCTCCATTTTATTCCTCATATATTTTCAGCTTTTGCGGTAACAATTAAGCGTTAGAGAAGGAAGGAGCTAGCAGATTAGGACTCCAAGTAAGTGGGAATTAAGTTAACTACTTACCAAGAGAATCACATGTTTATGTGCATTTTAATGTGTAATCAATAGTAATTGAAAACCCATAAATCTGATACACTAATCAAGATAAAGGCTTCAACAACTGTTCATGAAAATGTAGCTTCGGGTTTTATCAAATAATTTCAAACGTTACTCCTAACAACCCGTACCTTTGTCTATATGAGTAGTTAGTCTTCCTTTAACTTACTAATTTAAGATCCACCCGGTTAATGGGGTTATGGGAAAGGCAGGGACCTACATACCTAAGATTCCAACTGAGTGATTTATTCCAGAGGCTGGAAGGTTAACACCTTGAGTACTCTTTTAAAATACCATAACGAGAATATTTAACAATAAATATTCGAGTTTGTACTCGAAACGATGCTCTTCCCGTGGTAGTTAGGATTGTACTCCGACTTCATTGAGTACCAAACACATAAAAACAATCAAAGTCGGTGGTACCAGCAAGTCTGAAGACTTGTATTTTTGTCAGGGAATCCTGACGGGCGCATGGTATTGGAATTTGTAATTAGCCGGCGTATTGGGCACGTATGAGCTTTCAGGATGCTCCTGAGAGCCCCTATATATGGAGATAGTACCATTTGAGGATCCTAGACGAATTTTAATATTGGAGTTACCTTCATGACTAAATTGCTCGGATCTGAGGGATGGTTGCGTTTTATTATGAGGGTTATTGCAGTGAGTTGTTGGATGACCTGGTGATCGGAATAACAAGATTGCATTAGAAAACGATCGTACTTGCATTTCGTATGATAGAAATCATATGACTCTCATGCATACATTATTATGTGTTATGTGCACGTCACATGTCATCTTGTCGTTTATATTACTAGATAGACTCCTACTTGCTGAGTTTTTCGACTCATAGTTTATGACCCTTGGTAATGCAGGGAACGGGAAGGTTTTATATGGTAGAAGGAAGATACCCAGTCCACATGTGCGTCGCTCGACCTGTGGCCATGAGATGTTTTGTTCTAATGGGAAATTGGTGTCTTGTCATGAAACTAGTAAACTTTTGTTTTCGTTACTCTCGTTGCTCCTAGATGTGTATATAAGTTATATCATAAAATGTATAAATTAATGAGTATGTTTTATTTTGTGTATAGTCGTTCTCAACCTAATTTTTGAAAAAAAAAGAACAATTTCCCAAAATTCCAGTCAATTATTATGTTTCGTAGCTATTTACTATCAACTTTTTATTTCCGCTGATATTACAAATGATGTAAATATTTGAGTATTATGGATTGAGAGTTGTGAGGATGTCGTTGTTCGCATGTGATCTACGGCTCGCGGGTCGTGACATACAATCATGTTACTGCGACGAATCACAGCGGGCTCACGTTCCGATTCTGGTTCTTACACTATTGGGGTAGGACTCGTCCTAACTTGTGAAATACCCGCTACTTCACCCAACATTTCCTTAAGCACATGTTTGCTTCTCGGTATTGCATTATTCATGTAGTCCTCTTCAAGAAACCTAGCATTCATGCTAACGAACGTTTTCTTGTCAATAGGACTATAGAAGCCACTTTCGTCTCTTTGGGATATCCTACGAAAAGACATAATTATGAACGACTAGCCAGCTTGCTAGTCTTTTGTCTCAACACATGTGTTGAATAACCCTAGATTCTAATGTAGTTTTAAATAGATTTTCTACCACACCATCTCGCGTAGGGAGTACCAGGAATAGTCTTCGGCGGAACCTGGTTCAAAATGTAAGCTTCCATTTCTAAGGCATATCCCCAGAACGAAGGAGGAAGGGATGAGTAACATCGACTTCACCATATCTAATAGAGTTTGATTCCTTCTCTATGACACACCGTTTTGCTGCGGAGTGACAGGTCTTGTAAGCTGAGAATGAATGCCTTCTTCTCTATGACGATCTTCGAACTCTCCGGACAAGTATACTCCCCCGTCAATTTGATCGAAGGGTTTTGATTTGTTTCTCCGTATTCTTTTCAACCAAAACCGATACTCTTCAAACATTTCAAAAGTATTGGATTTGTTTCGCATAAGGAAAACATGTCTAAACTGTGAGAAGTCATCAGTGAGCTACGTGCGCCTGCCTTCCTCTTGCCGGAATGGACTTCGTGCGCCTGCCTCTCTTTCGCCGGATTGGATGGCCTAGGTTTTGCCGACAGTTTTGCCTCCCATTTCTTCAAAATGGTCGGCCCTATAAATTCTCAAAATTTCACACAAACACCACAATGAATGCAATGATAATTTTCAGAGATTTTATAGAGATCAAGAGTGTGGGCTCTTTTAGGTGAACAACGGGAAAAGGGGAAGAACTCAAGAATATGGAAACTTTGGGGAGAAAACTTTGTCTCTCTCTCGGCCGAACAACACACACCGGGAAGGGGAATGGCCGAGTGACTTAGGTTAGTGTTAGGATTAGAGACAAAACTTCTTTTTATCCAGAGAGAATGGGCTTAAGTTAGGTCAAAATCCAATTTTGGCCCGTGAGTCAAACTTAAGCCCAATAATCTTTAGTGAGTTTCAAAATTAACTCTCCAACCTTAATTCAGAAATTAAAGCTAGCCAAATAATTATATTCTCCAAATTTATTTGATTTATTTCTAAAATAATACTTAATTAATTTAGAATGTCTCATTTATTTAATGACAAGTCATTAATTCTTTTCATACTATGCAAACAAGTACGAAAACGAGATATTATTTACTTTCATATTTTATTTATTTGAATCTCTAAACTGTATTATTATCAATATAATAACACAATACGATTCTTAAATAAATATAATAATAAATAACCAATTATTTATTTAATTACTTCGAAAATAATCTTCTTAGTGTAAATCACAATTTACATTCAATGAGAAAATCTTTTGTTCTAGTTCACTAAATCTCGTCCGAGAGTCTATCACTGAGACCTTATCGACTCACATGAATGAAGCTTTAGAATAAAGTCCGTACACAAAAGTTCAAAAACTGTTTCCGAATTTTAATTCTTATTATTAGTCGATTCCACTAAATAACTAATATTGAGACTCTCCAAGTTCATATGCGTTTATATTTTCGTTCGATGTGATAAAACTCTTCAGATGATCCACAGTGTATTTTACAATATTACTCTTTGTGTATATTATTAACTCAGATGACTGTAAAATTATCATTTTATCCCTGAGATATTATTTTACCAACTTCTTTGTTATTTGTGAACGAGAATAACATAAAGTGAGATGTCTCAACATGTCACATTTTATTCAAGGAATGTTTTATTCGTTGAATACCATGTCCGTTTTATTCGCTCACACTCTCATAACAAAGTATGGTGTGATACTAATGCCTTAGCATTATTTCAACACAAATGCCATATCTGTGAATCATATAATTCAACGAAATAGTATTATGACACCAGTTGTCGGATCAATGACACTTCATTCAGTCATTGCCCATTGACAAATCAAATGTTATAAAGTGTTACAAGAAAATATGTATTCACTTCAGGATTTAGGTAATTACAAAAATACCCTCCATTATGTGATCTTGATGTTTCGAGTGATTAAACGGCTTTATCTCGAGCTTCAAAGTGTAACTGATCTTGTTTAATGTCTTAATTAAGACATCAATAATAAATCACAGAGCCACAACTCTCTATATCGAAAGATAAGACATCGTTCATTTATTCAAACAATCATTACTCAGATTCGATTGCCCAATCGATTTTTAAATTGCGAACTATTATTTAAGCTAGTCATAAGAAGGTATCTTGCCTGTACTTAGCACTTCTTTTGTTGATGACAATTACAGAGCGTAACAAATATACATAAACACAATTATAAATAAGAATGAATATATAATTTTATTTATGTTTCAGCAAAAAAAAATACATAATGTATTTAAATGTCTAATATCTCTTTTGTGGGCACAAATCACAACAGTCTTGTCATCCTCGAGTACTCAGGTCAGACGAAACACAAAGACGGAGCATGCGTTGGATCAGAGCTTTCTGTAGCTGAGCCAAAATACATGTAAGTGTTCTAACGATTTAGCTAGAATCGGTTGCTGAATTACTTTCACTAAATAAAATAAATCAGTAAATCTAGATCTTATTGAGCAATTATTAATATTAATTGATTAATGTGAGTGGATTTAATTACTTTCTGCATTTAATATGGTTGTTAAGGTGTATCAATCACCAACAGTAAGTCAATCACTGCTTAGATCTAGTGGAGCAGCATGATGCAGAAGCTTTAGGGCCAAGGACTTGAATTAGACAGTTATATGATGAGTAGTAGATGCTCGCTTGAGGTTGAGAGGTGTCGTTTTATGCTCCCATCCACTCATACATGGCAAGCTACTATAACAAATCACTGGAAAATTTCTCCTCGTAATTTTCTGGAGAAGATTGTCGGATGAAATACGCAGTTGCTTAGTACCAAGCAACTGAAATAAAGTTTTACAACATGAAGAGTTGGGCACATTCTAGTTTATAAACACCGCATTGTATTCATATATACACCTTTTGTATTCAGAGAAACAATGAAAGGCTCGAGAGAATTATATCTTGAAAATCTTGAGAAATTCGAATCTGCAAAGGCATTTTTATAACATAAAATAATAATATTAAATATATAGCACCAAGGGCTTATTTGTGAAAAAATATTAAAGAATGTGGATCTCAATTCTTAGTGATCAATTCTGATACCCCAGTCGGACAAGAGTCTATCACAATTCCCCTTTGTTATGTTCCAAGTGCTAATGCCATCTTTAGCAACCGGATCATAAGGCGAATCTTCTCCAAATTCAGATGGCAATGAATCATAGTACAAGCTTGGTTCCCAATCTGCCGCTTTCACCGCTTTTATTATTTCCTCTGCAACCACTTTGCTTGCCTCTGACGTAAAATGTATTCCATCTCTGTCGAATTCACATAAAAATTATGATAATTTCCTGTGTTTTATTATTATGACATTTATATCATAAGAATACTAAAAAGACTAGTACTCACAAAAAGCAAGCATTACGCCAGTCTTTTACTCTCTGGATTGAATTCCAAAGATCGATTGCCTTAATTCCCATTTCCTTGCACATCTCTAAGCAAGCATCGGAATATTCTCGACACAATTCGTTTGATCGAGGTGGCATTATAAAATGATCAGTCTTACTGCATTTTTATGGTCAATAAGATAAATAGGACTTCAAGCATAAAAGGTAATAATAGAATAATACGCAACCACCCATACATATTTGCGATTTGTTCTTCGTTGATAGGAGGAGTTGAGAGGATTAGAATTCGAGTTTTTTCAGAAAGACCCTGAAAGCAAAAAGAAAGGCAAAACATTAAGTATAGATTACATAATACTTTCATGAATTTTAAAAAAATGTACAAGTATTTTTATTTATTTTAATTACCTTAAGGTACATAGCAATTTTCTTCATGTTTTCAACATATTCAGGTAGCGGTACATGTGAACCGAGTCCAGATGGATGAGGCTCCACTGAATCATTACCTCCAAAGTAGAGAATCACCAAAGAAGGCTGAATTGCGGCATCCTTATTTTTAATATAAAAAAAAAACTATTAAATAACCACTCATTTGATTATTTAGATTCGGAGTTTTAGACGAAGTACTTTGGGGAAAACTTTCTCGAGAACTTGAAGTGCACGCCTTGAATTCCAACCGGAGTATCCTCGCAGCACTGTGTCAGCCTACGTCAACAATCAGAAGTTTAATCCCAATATCCTGAACAGTTAGTAATCTCTCCAGCCCTTTAATTTCAAATTGGAATCTTCGTTTAACATGAATTGTTTCAGTGTCTATGTGTATACATACCTTACGAGCGTACAAATCTGCAAGAATAGCTCCCAAACCCCCATGACTGAAACTAAGTTGTATGACTGAAGAGCCAAACAGCACAATTTGAGGTCTCTCTGGTCCCACCATGTCAATTCACAACTCAAATCTGTCAATCTCCTCCATTGTCAGAACCTCCACTTCTTATCTTCTCTTTATTTACAATCCAATAATTGTTTGTTCTAGTGTTTTAGCCACATTTGTCAAATGCTGTAAATATAGCTAAAATCGATGACATTGCAATTCTTTTTTACTTTACTCTAAGCATTATTCTATACTTTCAAATTTATTTTTTTAAATAAATCGGTTCTCAAAATTATTTGTCCTTATAGTATGTCATGTATTTGTTTATTTAGTCGGCTATAAGTCTTTAAAACCCGAGATACAGCCACAATATTATTTTTTTATGATTCAAATATTATAGTTAGTTGCTGCCCTTGTTATTTAGTCTTAATAAATATTATAAAATAACCTATAAATAAAATCTTATAAAATCCGATATTTTTTATTATGTATTAGTTCCATTATATTTGTTGTGATTTACAACATAAACCTTACGGGGCGATCATATTTGCTTTTATAGTTGTTCGTTAAAAAATTTGAATCCACATAACAGTTACAAAAATTAGATATTAAGTTTATAATAATAAACAGCGTGCAATATAATTAAATATCAAACACAGTTTTTTGAATTTCCGAACATTACGATTAGTTGGTTGATATTTATTTTGCACAAATTGATCTCGTAAAATTCAGGATATATGCGATTTTAATGAGTTTCATCTCTATCTCATTACTTGATATATTCATCCAATATTTTAAAATTTTAAAAATGTGAACAAGACTTTTACATCTATCACTTTCTTCTCATAAATATTTTGAACCTGCATTTATTGTTCTCAGTAATTTGGTTATTCTTACCCACTACGATTGCACATAAATGCATTTCTTAAAAATTAATTCGCCGATTTATTTCTAATATATATTTAACATGCATGCAACATTCGAATTCCTATTTTTAACAGGAAAAAGTATCGGGTGAAATTTTTGTGTACAATGTCCAACCGACGGTAGACCATCTCCAACCCACTCTTCATTTGGTGAGGACGAAATATATTTGGTGAGAGAGAGCTCCAACCCACCCCAAATATTTACCCAAATTTGGGTAAAATGAATAGTATATATTCGAATTTGGAGTACAACTATTCATCACGCATATTTGGGGTCCAGCTATTTTTAATTATAAATTCATCCACAAATTTATTACTATGTAATTTGGACCATAATTTAAATAATTTATACAAAAATACATATTATCATTGAGAAAAGAGAATAAATAATATGACATTAATAATAATACATAACATTGATTAACAAAATACAACTAAATTAAATACATATCAATGATACTAATAGTTATACAAACAGAATACATAAAAATTAAAATTATAACGTACGTCGTATAACTAGAAAAAAAATAAAAGCATGCATAATTTATAATAAACATACAAATTATTTAAACACAACTATATTTGATATAAATATAAGTTAATTTAATATTGTTTACATACAAAAATAAATTAATGTTGAATAAGATTAATATTGACATAACATATCAATAGAAAGGTTAAATATGAAATTAATATAAGTAACATTGAAAAGTATAAAAAGATAATATTCTTTTTGGTGGAATTTGGTGTTATGGGTTGGAGTGAAAACACTGTAACTGCAACAAATTTGGTAAAAAGTTATCTCAAATTTGAGTTTTGGGTTGTAGATGGTCTTAAAGCGAAGGCTTTTGTCCTTTTGTGTATCGTTTCCTCTCTAGCCTGAGTGTTAGGGTTTGGAGTTTTCGTAGTCGGTGGATTGAAGTAACTGTGAGAGGTTTTTTCTCTGATAAATTGGGATAGTTTTAATGAGGAGTGGATTTCGGAAACACAAAGGGGAGTGACAGATTGGTGTAAGGGATTTTTTTAAGAAACAAGAGGTGAGGGATAGTATTATGGGGGATAAGGATGGAGATGTTCATAGAGGTATTATTGATGATAAGAGAGACTGGGAAGATGAGTTTGATTCGACGACAAGGTTCCTCGCAAGTAATCTAGTGATTACCAAGAAGCTGAATGTTGAAGGGGGATGCGCCGAACAAACCTACTTGGCAGGGAAGATTTTGACAACGAAAGATAGGAGTTGGAGAGGTAAGAGGGTGTTTGAAGTTTTCTCAGGTGAATGGCGGAATAAATATCGGCGGAGTGTTAAGGAAATAAAATCCGGAATTCTGGAATTCCATTTCGATTATGAGGAGGATGCGGCTCGGGTTATGAGCGGGAGGCCTTGGCTAATCAAAGGATTTCAATTCTTGTTGGAGGAGTGGCCGCCTTTGAATCTGGTTGATGAAATAGAGTTCAATATGTCTCTTTTCTGGGTTTGTTTGCGGGGACTCTCTCCGGGATTAATAAATGTAACGACTTCAAAGAGTATGGCCTCTCAATTTGGGAAATTAATTGAAAGCGCAGGGAAGGACATGATTGGTTTGAGATTCAAAATTCTGAAGGATATTAGGAGTCCACTTACGCCGAGGGTCTTTATGGATAGAGGTGACCTGAAGCCACTACGGATCCAAGCGAAGTATGAGAAACAGGGGAAGATGTGCTTTAAGTGTGGGAGGATTGGACATGAGGTGGTGATGTGCAAACGTGATGATTGGGCTATGGTTAAGGGTCCGAGGTTTCCTTACGTCAGTGCGTTTGGTGTATGGCTTTTCGCGGATTCGAGTATTGACAGCTACTTTACCTATGAAAATACCAGAAGAGAGGAGGGCCTGAGAGGGGTTGATGAGAAGGAAAGCCATAGCATAATAGAGGTGGTGTCTGCCGGTAATGATCTTGGTGTTAGAAAGATGGGAATGATGAAGGCAGTGAGAAATGACATGACACAGACAAAATTGAAAAAAGATAAGAACCCATATATGGTAGCGAGAAATGTGGCACCTGCCATAAGAATTGGACAACAGTGTTTGGTCAGAGGAGAGAAGGTGGCAGGGGATTCTGGTTCATTGTGTGGGGCTCATGATGCTGAGATGGCGTCGAGTAGTGACAGGGTGGGCCCTAGAAGGATGGAGACGGAAGGGGAGATTTCTCAAGAAGAGGCTATGCGAGCTTGACCCAGAAGTGAGATTACCATCTGTGAGCTTACTGAAGAGGCTCTATCTGGGGAGGGCCTAAAGTATAATATTGGGCTTCTGGGTCAGACAAATACTATGATGCACGGCTTGATGCAAACATATATTAAGAGGAAGCTTGAAGAAGATGGGGCTATGACTCAATTTTAAAAAAAAGGAAGATGGAAACAGAGTCGGTGTTAAGAAATTTAAATGTGGAGGAAAAGGAAGTTGCTGCGTTTTCTTCAAACCTTGCTAGGACCTTTAATGAGGGCCATGATTTTAAGAAGCAACTGAAGCTTGTTAAGGGCAAACAGATTGTGGGTAAACCAAAAACTACAAAGGCCGCATTAAAGGCTACAATGGCGATAGAAGAAGGAACAAATGATATTGCAAAACTTAAAGTGAAGAAGGATGAAATGGGTGAGGAGGCGACCCTTAACAACCCCCCGAAAGATTCACGTTAGTTCTTTCTTGGAATTTTTGGGACCTTGCGAAGGGCTCGGCGGTGGAGGCTCTTTGGAGTCTTGTGAGGGAGGGAAAGCCGGATTTGATCATTCCTATGGAAACAAAGGTAGGAGTGGGGAGTATGCAATATCTCAGACAGAGGCTTGCACTAGGACATAAAAGGCCTTTAGAAGCGACAAAAATCGCTTCTAAAGGCCAAAAAGTCGCTTCTAAAAGTCCTTTAGAAGCGATAGTGTCACTTCTAATGTGTCGCTTCTAAGGATCCAGAAGCGACTTTGTCGCTTCTAAAGGTATTTTAGACGTCGAATTTAGAATCGACAAGTCGCCCCTAAAGTCGATTCTAAAGGTCCCAAAAACGTGGAAAAAAGGGTGGAAAAATGGTAAGACATGAAGTAATTTTGGGGTGGGGTGGCTGTTCCACCTACAGGTCGGACATGAGGGATGTGTATATGGTGGAGGAAGGTTTTGATGATTGGCATAAGGAAGACATGAAGTAATTTTATTTGGGAAATTGTTCGTGGGGATTGGGGGGTCGAGGCGTGGGATTTGTTTGCAGTTTATGGTCCTCCTAAATTTGAAGATCGTAAAAAAATTTGGAAGATTATGTGCTAAACAGTCAATACCTCGGGGAGGCCATGGGCTTTGCTGGAAGATTTGAATTTGATTCTTAATCAGGAAGAAAAGAGTGGAGGTCAGATATCTAAGGCCAATGTGGGAAATATTCTACGTCGATTCTTGAATAATTCTGGTGGTATAGATTTGGGGGCCGTAGGTGGGTCTTTCACATGGTCCAATTGAAAATCAGGCAATAATAGGATTTTGGAAAGGCTTGATCGAGGAATCGTCAGTGCAGAGTGGTTGAGGAGATTCTCTAAGGCTGGGATTACACATTTTCCTATCTTCCCATCAGATCATGCGCCTATTATGCTTGATTGTTACTCGTTTGACGAGAAAGGCCATAAACCGTTCCGGTTTTATCAAGCATGGTTGGATGATCTTGAGTGTAAGGTATTGGTGGCAACTGCCCGGAATACATGAAATGGTTGTTATGATGCTGGTTTGGAAAGGAGGAAGGAGAGAACAGGTAAGGTTCTCAAGAATTGGCAAAATAGGAAATGGCGTGAGATAAAGAGGAGGGGTGACTATTGTAAGAAAAGATTGTTATAGATTCATGCTTGCCCTTACACAAATGACTGGGAGGAAAGAGGACTTAAACAAGAATTAAAAGATATGGACAGAATGTCGGAGCGGATTTGGAGACAGGAATCCCGTGAGGTGTGGCTCAAGGAAGGCGACATGAATATTAAACTTTTTCGTACGTCCACGCTGGTCAGAAGGAAGCGTAACTACATTGGAGGGATAATTTCTGATGGCGGCGTTCGGCTGAATAACAGACGTGAGATTGGTAGATATATCCAGGGTAAGTATGCAGAGCTTTTCAGAGCGGGTGGTTCTGATTTTTCGGTGGGGCTGGAGGGACTTATCCAAACTGAAATTTTAGATGATGACAATATTTCTATTGCGAGAATCCCTTTTGATGCCGAGATAAAGACTACGGTTTGGCAGATGCACTCCCTGAAGGCTCCTGGACCGGATGGGCTTCATGGGATATTCTATAAAAGTTGTTGGGATATTGTGGGAAATGACCTGAGTATGTTCGCTAAAGAATTTTTCTGGACGGGAGTGCTTCCTAAGGCAGCAAAATTTGCTCACATAGTTCTCATCCCCAAACCTCATGAAGCGGATAGGTTTGAAAAATTTCAGCCAATAAGCTTGTGTAATTTTAGTTTCAAAGTTATTACTAAAATTATTTGTGCTCGGCTAAGACCTCACCTTGACAGATTGATTTCGCCTATCCAGTCGGCATTTGTTCCTGGCCGGTGGACTAGAGAAAACTCTATATTGTCCAGAGAAGTGATTCATGCTATGAAATGAAAGAAAGGTAATACAGGTCTGGTGGGGATTAAAATTGATATGGGAAAGGCTTATGATAGATTGGAGTGTGAGTTTGTTCTTCAGGTGCTACTTTATTTTGGATTTTCATCGACTGTAATCTCGTTGGTTAAAAACTACATAACAGATGTCTCTGGGGCTATTTTATTGAATGTTAGTCTGCTTGGCAAGTTCAATCCGACGAGGGGCCTTAGACAAGGCGATCCTCTGTCGCCTTATCTGTTCATCTTGACTTTGGAGGTCCTAAGCCGGTTGTTGGCTAGAGATGAGTGCCTGGGTAAGTTTGACGGCGTCAGGGTTGGCAGAAATTCTTCTTCTATTTCTCATTTGATGTTCGATGATGATACTATGTCGTTCTGCAAAGCCTCCACAAGTCAGGTAGATGCAGTGATGAATTGTATCAAGACTAATGAAAGATGGTCTGGCAAAATGGTGAACACGAACAAGTCAGGTGTTTTTTTCTCATCCAATTGCAGTGGGGTTGTTAAGGATGCGATTGCTACTAAGTTGGGTATGGATATTTGTGAGGAAGATATTTCGTACCTTGGCAATCCTCTATTCTTGGGTAAGAATAAATCAAACAGTTTCGAAGTCTTGAAAAGAAAGGTGTTGTCTAAGCTCGAGGGTTGGATGGCTACTGCTAAAATTCCTAAATCCTTTTGCGCGGCCATTGATAGAGCGACCCGTGAATTTTGGTGGAAAGGGGCACTGTCGGGAAATAGATATATCGCACTGTTAAACTGGAACGCGATCTGTCAACCTAAGTCTTCAGGGGGTTTGGGGTTCAGACATTTGGACAAATTCAATTTGGCATTTTTTGGCTAAATTAGGTTGGTGTATGGCTTTGAAGCAGGACAAGTACTGGGTAAGAGTACTACCAAATATTGTAGGGGAGGGTCCTTTATGCACAGTGATCTTCCTTCGTGTTGTTCAGGGGGGTGGAAGGAGATTTGGGATCTTCAAGGTTTTATTAAAGAGAATTCGACTATGAAGATTCGGGATGGAAGAAGCACGATGATATATTTGGACAATTGGTGTAATGGATCATGTATTGAAAACCCGACTAATTCTTTATTGTATGACAAAGCTCTTGTTCAGGAATTGTTCATCTCAGGTACAAGGATTTGGGATCGGTTCAAGGTGTTTGCAGCTTGTGGAGTAGCCAGAGGTTTGGAGGTTCTTCAAATCCTTCATTTCCCTATTAATAAGGGAGACAAGCGAGTGTGGCAGAGAAAGTCCAATGGGGCTTTTAGTATCAAATCCGCGTATAACCTTCTGGCTAGATCTACATTTGATTCCTCAGATATGGTTTGGGAGGTAATCTGGAATTTAAAGTTTAATGTCAAGTACATCCTAGTGTTATGGAGAGTGGGTCATCTCAATTTCCCGACGGCTGATAGATTAGCCAAATGCGTGCGTGATGGGGACCAGAGCTGTATTTTCTGTCACGTCAATTATGAATCGGTCATTCATTTGTGTTTTTATTGTCTGGTTGCTTCTCAAATCTGGTTCTCGGAAGTGTTCGGTTTGAGATGGGATACGAGTGCTTGGGTTTCAGGAAAGGATGTGACCAGTGATATTCTTTTGCATAATAATGAAGTCAACCTATTTGCGGAGAGAGATTTGTTCCTGAAGCGAGCAATAGTAGTTACCAAAATCATTTGGAGGTCTCAGAATGGTCTGATTTTTTGAGGTGGTAAGATGAATATGCTCGAAATGGTGATTAAGATCAGGCGGTTGGAGAGGGATATTACGGTCAGTGATGGGAGGGTAAAGCTAAATATGGTGGAGGAGGTGTCTTCACATGGTGGAAGTCTTGCTCGCTCGGAAAGATTCTGGAAACCTCCCGACAGAGGTATTATAAAGATTAATAATGATGTTGCAGTGTCTACGACTGGGGCGGCAGTAGGAATGATTGCTCGAGATGACCAAGGGAAGATTGTCTAGATGTGGAGGAGTAAAGTGGAAGTAGTTGGTGTTTTAAAAGCAGAGTTTGTAGGCGTGGAGATGGCTGTGAAGGTGGCCAAATATTATTGCTACTCCAAAGTTACAGTGGAAGGAGATAGCAAGGTGCTGATGGAGAGTCTACAACGGAAGTACGTGCCCTTGCTAGAAATTTTCTCTTGGGTTAGTCAGGTTGAAAACAAAGTGACTCATTGTTTAGCTAAATGGGCCAACGATTCTGGTTCTTCTGGTGTGTACGTTGAAAGAGAAGTCTCGCTCTCTGTGCCGGACGTTTTGGCTCGGGATCTTCTCCGAGTTCCATGATGTTTACATAGGGCGCTCTTCCCTCGTAGGCCTATCTTAAAAAAAGAAGTCCAACGAACGGTGTATCTTCCTTTTTTTAATATTTAAATCCGTTTTGTAATAGGGATATTTTGCCCCAAAAATATGACCAATGGTTAAACGTAAAATGTAATTAACATTTCAAATTGGCAATACTGTTCATTTTCCCTTTATAACATAAAATTAGGCATTTAATTGGGCAGTGGCGGCCTTTTTTAAGTCTGAAAAAACTCGCCTCTGTCCCCGCTTCCACCAAACAGGCGCACAAGACTTCCTCGTGGCAGATTGATAATACGAGCGGCAAATTTGGCACAGGGAGCATCATTTGGGACCATATGGGTTGAGTTATTGCTTCGGAAATCACCTCAAAGAACGCAAGTTTCCCACCGCAACTTACGGAGGTCCACGCCGTCCTTGCGGGACTTTGTTTGGCGGCGGATCTTGGCTTGGAGCGGATCTTAATTCAATCGAATTGTTTCTCCGTGGTTCGTGCTATTTAAGGAGGCTCTATTCCTCACACGGAACTCGGCATTATCTTGGAGGACATAAAAGTTAGAAGCTCTATCTTCTCTAATTTTAATATTTTCTTCCTTCCGAGATCTTGTAATTTTGTTTCCCATAAGATGGCTCGTTATGCTCTTAGTGTTAACTTTGTGGTTCGTTGGTCGGGGCCTGTCCCACCATGTGCTATTGCAGATGTTATCCGTGATCAAAGTTGATTTGTAACCACGCCATTGCTCTGTCACTTAACTAAAAGTTTTATGATATTTCTAGTGATACCACCCATATTTCCTAAAAAAAAGTCTGAAAAGAACCCAATTTAAGGTCTCAAAAAGATGAAAAAGGTACAATTCAAACTGGTTTTTTTAGCCTAACTCACGCCCAAGCTCTTGATCATGGAGGTCGAGGGCAAAAGTATGAGTTTTGGACACAAGTCTAAACTAATAACTTTAAAATTCCAATAAAGAATTGATTTCAAATCAAAATAACAAATACTTATGATTCAAATAGGGTTTATACGAAACCTATTTTTCTTAAGTTGGTTATTATTAGTGGGGATACAAGATCTAATATATATATACAAAGGAAGATTTCATATTAACAAATTTATAAATCTAACAGGGTAGCACACAAATAAGTCTCAAATTAAATTCTTTGGGCAGTGAGCCCGTGAGATTCGACTCAAAGTCTCACCTTTGGGGTGAAGAATGATTTTCACTGAACCAAATACTTGGTCCAAAACCTATTTTAATAAGACCAATAATCAAAATTATTGATTAATTTTCATATATTTTATATCTTGTTATAAATAAATAATCAAAATAAAAGTATTCCAGGTCACCACTCGTATCAAATTCTAATAAGTATAAATTTAGTTGTAATGGTAAAATTTAAAAACCTTCTTTAAAATTTTGAACTCGTAAGTTGTGCCCCAATTTCAAGTGTCCACAATATATTTAACGAGCTCATTTTTTTCTTGTATTCTAGCCTTTTTATTAGACAAAAATCAACTAGTATTTAATGTTTTTGCACATTTTATTCACATGAATCGTATGATATATTTCACCATGTTCAATTTATTATCAAATTATGTAACCAATTTGTCTTTCCAGACAACATGGTCAAAGATATTGAGTTAAAGGCTTACACGTCGTTGAGGAAGTGGACATCGATGCGCTTAACAGTAGACGCAGAAGAAGTCGATGCCTCGAAGAAGAAAAAGGTCAGAGGAAGTCCATCACCCCAAAATGCATAGAACGTTTGTCGACTGTCGTTGTGGGCTCGTTGGAATATCCAAAATCCAATTTTATTCCTCAAATGTTCATTTTCAATATCTAAGTCGAAGCAAACAAAATTTCTGGAGGATTGATTGTCGAATAGACGAGACTCTAATTTGACAATGGTTTTTTGGTGAAATTTTACATGTTGAATCTTGGGCCGGGATCACCAGCGATGAAGCTCGAGTTAATATTTGCCCTCTCAAACATGTTATTGATCGTCGGGAAAGAGATGCAGCTTGTTTTTGGAGGGCTCATAAAATCTTTGAAAGCATCTTCTGAGCTACGCTGGGAATTGGTGTATTATATAAAAGAACGGATAATTAGAATTCAAGCTAGTTCAAACTTCACGTTGATACCACTATGATGTTATTCTCGATCGTGATACCGACTCATGCGATGATTTGTCTTCATGGGACTAACATTCTTGTTATAGTTAGTCGGAGTCACCAACCTAGTTGATAAATATATTGAACTAGCACTACTCTTAGGAAGAGAATCTTCTAAATAAACAAATATTTGTTCAAATTTTTCAAGGGGTGCTATATTTCTTAGTCTACCTTTTCATCTCAGTTCTAGTTGTCCGGTCAAAATTGGGTTAGAGTTCTGTAATATTTTATATATTGAATCAAGTGTATGGTAATATGTTCAATAACTTCTCGAGTCCTCAAGGGGAGCTATTTCCCGAACGGGTGCATCCATTCATCGAAGCGGACTGATAGAGCTTCTAGTTTGTGGACCGGGTTGACGTGGGACCGGAAGATCATCGCTGGTAGCTCTAGGTGGCGGATTGGGACCGGAGACTCGATGGATGCTAGGGAAGATCGCTAGCTCCCGAGAGCGGGCGATTTTGCGGTTCGGGATAACTCGAGAATTCCGTTGGTACGAGGGTGGCGGAATTTAAGCTTTCTTCTGGGGAGTGGAACCTTCCGCTCCTCTGCCAAAGTCTTTGCGAGGACAACGTGGGCGAGGTCCCAAAAATTCTGGAATCTCGTGAGCCTCGTCTAGATATTCTTCTTTGGCATTTCAGCCCCGAAAAAGAGTATTCGATCCGGAGTGGTTACCGGGTGGCTAGTGATGCTCGGTGTGTGGCGAGGCCTTCCACTTCGAGAGAGACAAAGGTGTGGTGGTCGTTCGTGTGGAGGCTCCACGTTCCCCCATAAGTACGCTTGTTTATGTGGAAGGTAGAGAATAATTGGATTTCCACTATGTGTAACCTTGCCCAAAGTGGGATGAAGATCGACCCTTTTACCCTCGGTGTCCGAATGGGAGAGAGACACATTCCACGCGTTGTCGGAGTATCACGATAGCGTCGGTGTGTGGAAGATTCTTGGGTGGTAGAAAGAGGCCAAAGCCTTCTTCCGTGGGAGGACTCTTGACCTCCTTGATCACTTCTCCTCCTACCTCCCGCTTCACGAGTTCGAACTCATGGCCACGGTGCTTTGGTACGTGTGGAATTTTCGGAACAATACGGTTTACAACTTGCAGGTCAAGTCTTCCACGGAGCTCATCAACGACGTGATTTCCTTCCTCGGAGCTTTTCGTCAAGCTTGCGGGGTATCTAGGACCGAGACGACTGCCGCTCTGCGCCTTTGTCGATGGCCTCCTCTCTCCCCAAGAGTCATGGCAGTGAGCGTGGATAAGGTTGTCGGTGCTAATGGTGTAAAGTGTGACTTGGGATGTACTTTTCACGACTCAAATGATTTCATATCTCTCTCCTGTAGCTCTCCACTTTCCCGGAGTTTCAGCCCTCGTGTAGTGGAGGTCTGACTATTCGTCGGGGTATTGAAGAAGATTTTAGAATGGGTCTCTTTCAGGTGGTTATTCAACTGGATTGCGAAGTAGCGGTTAAAGGCACCACGACTAAAGATTCGCTAACTAAAGAAGTTGGTCTAATCTTGATGGATATTAAAGACCTTGTTGCTAAATTTCAATTTTGTGTGGTTACTTTTATTAGCTATCACATAATAGACTTCAATTAAACGACCAAATTTAAAATTATAAAAATCCACCAATTGACTAAATAAAAAGAATGACTTCCCTAAATAACCAACTGAAAGTAAAAAGTTTGTAAAATAGTACAAATTTGTGTGTAGTGAGTAAAATAACTAAGATGTGTAATAATAAAAATTTCAGGAGTTTGTTTAGGATACGATTAACTACTTTCAACGTGATAAATTGCTTATTATAGTCATTAAAAATGTTAAATTTGGTGTTTAATTTTTTTATGACGCAACTTTACTATCATGCTTAAATTTGAAATATTTTACTATTTTATCAATTAATTAGCTTTAAATGGGTATACGGTATAATTTTTCCAATCAGCAAAAGGGCGTCTTTAATATTGATTTTCTCCTTCTTTTTTCTGGAAATATAAAAGTTTATGATATAAGCGTTATTGCACACCCACACCCACACGTAATTTTAAATCGGAAAAGATATAAATCATATCCCTACAAAACCTACTAACATGACCTACCAACATGAGTATATGTGACACAAAAAACAGTTATATTCTTATTTCTAATCGATTGTTTAAAATTATTATCACAAAAATACGAAACGATTAGTCTTTTTTCTTACTTCCTTTCTAGATATATAAACTACAATGATAAAATTATAATCAATGAATCGATATATCGAATTACCTTATTTTTGGTTGAAGAAGATCGATGATAGGAACTAGAAGAATCAGTATTTAGAATCCTTGAAACTATTGAGTAAATCGGTCAAGATAAATAGCTTTATTCTTATAAATCCCTAAAAAGAAATTGTAATGGACTCAAATATGATGATACAGATTAGATACTTGCGAGCGGATTATATAGAAGGTACAAATAAGTTTGAGATAATACAACACATGAGGTAACCATCTATTTATAGCCCTTGATATATAGGATAAGAGTATAGTGGATAAGAACGGATGACTTGAGGGAGTCATATTTTCATAATAATGTTCATAAATGTATCTTATCTATAAATTGTAGTCATTTTCCTTTTAGGTTGAAAATCACGGACATATAAATAATTTGAGATATGTGAACATTCTTTTTCATTAAAGACTTCAAGCATATTAAACTATCTATTGTTACAATTATTTTCCATTAAGCAAAACTCTTGATGTCCAAGTTAGTCTTCACATGTTCAGATAAATATAAGTCATCTTACAGTTTTTTTATATAATATATGTGTCAGATAAATATAAGTCTTCACATGTTCAGATAAATATAAGTCATCTTAAATAATTAAAGAACATTCTCTTAGTTAGTCTCATATTAAAGAGGTGCCATCATCTTATGTAGGATTACACATTAAATGCACTAAAAAGAAAACCTAAGGTACTTGTTGACATCCCAAAGGTTTTTGTTGTTTGGTCGAACAACAAAAACTATGAGTTTTCTTTTATGTCTTTGGCTATTCATTTTTTGATGATATTAAAACATTTTGAGTGTGCAATTTAGTGAAATGGGAAAGGGATGCACTCGTACGGGAAGCCTATGTTAGAAACCTAATAGAAAAGATTGAGTTATGGTTTTACGAATTTATCATCATTTGTACCAACTTGTATACTATTTGTTTCATCAAATACAGAATGAGATTTTCATGTCACAAATCAAGCAAATACATGATGGAATTCTCCTGTCACAAAAAAACTATGTTAATGATATTGTGAAGAAGTTTTGACTTGAGTTAGGTAAAGCCAAAATGAACTCATGCTTCCACTACTTTGAAGCTAACTAAAGATTATATGATAAAGCAGTGGAAACTAAACTCAACAGAAGCATGATATAGATATTCGTCTACCTGAGTACAAGTAGACCAGATATTGCTTTTTCAATAGGTTTTAGCGTTAAGTATCAAGCTAATCCTACCTCTTCTCATCTAAGCTATGTTAAGAGAATCATACAATTATTCTATGGTACTGCTGATTATGGAATTATCTACTCCCACGATGCAAATCTTGTTAGAATCAATTTAGGATTTAACAGAATAATAAAAATTGTTTTCAAACTTGTAAAACTATTTTACTATATAGACAAAATACATGAACATGTTATCATTAAAACATTAAATAAATATGAAAAAGACTTATTAAGTTTTTCTTGTTGCTTGATCTAGGAGACCCTTCTTGGATGAAGATCCTACACCTCGCCTCGCTGCTTCTCGTCTTTGAACTCCCGAGCAACCACGGAAGTTTTGTTGGAATAGACCTAGGGTTAAGAAAAATTATCATTAATCATATTAATGGTGGAAGATAAAACTTCTTTACAAGTAAAACAATTTTACTAACCTAGACAAAGTGCATGAAAATGTATAAATTTAAAAACATTATTTAAAGTGATTGAGTCCAAATCTTTCTTGTACCTTTAATTTGAAGCGTCTTGAGAGAGGTTGATCTTCTTCTTTGACTCGATTCCTTCACATCTAATGTTGAACTCGAGAAATCTAAGATTTCTATTATATGAATCTTTAGAGGTTTAGAAGGATTTGTGTGTGTGCACAATTAAACAAAATAGCTCAAGAACAAGTCTATGAGCTAGAGAGCTAATTAACCCTAAGTCTAATGAGGACCTAGGTGCCAAAATAAAAAAGATTTTCCATAGAGAGAGAGAGAGAGGGTCAGCCAAAAGAGAGAGACAAGAGCAAGAATGCTTATCTTCACATCTCTATGCGAGACTCTATTTATAGGAGAAGGAAAATCAAGGAAGTGTAATAACCATTTTCAATTGTGTATTCATGACACAATATTTGATTTTCTCTCCCCTTTCTCTTATAACATGGCCGGCCATATGCTATCAAAAGAGAGGGCAAGGTCGTCAGGCTAGACAACAAGCGGTTCGACAGTTTATGAACTATCGTATGAAAATAGGGACTCCCGTTAAAGAACATATGATCCCGATCATAAGTTATCTTAATGAGATGGAAATCTTTGGATCTGAGATCGATGGAGAAACCAAGATAGATATGATCTCGGAAACTCTCCCTGAATTTTTTGATACTTTCAAGCTGAACTACTCCATGAATAAGCTAGGGTACACTGTTACCGAGCTAATGAAGGAGCTTCACACCGCTAAGGGACTCTTAAAGAAAAAGAGGACAACTAGAGAAGCTCATGCTACTGAGCACAGAGTCTCCACCTCTGGATCTAAGAAGAGATCTCATAGAGCCGAGAGGAAGAACCCTAGCAAGGTTCAGAAGAAGAAAATGCCCCGGACTGCAAAGGTGGACAAGTCGAAGGAAAATTTCCACCATTGCAATGAACCCGGACATTGGCGTAGGAACTGTCCTACCTACCTCAAGGCTAAAAGGAAAAGTATTGTACTTATTACCGAAGCTTGTTTAGTAGCTGATAATGTATCATCGTGGATTATTGACTCTGCTGCTACTAACCATATTTGTTGTTCCTTGAATGGATTCAGGAAAAGCAAAAGCTTAGAGGATGGCGACTTCTGCTTCAAGTGGGGTTATGGGAGCTTGGTGTCTGCTAAGGCTGTGGGATCCGTGACACTGTCTTTCGAAGATAGAACTTTAAATTTGAATAATGTGTATTAAGTTCCTTCCTTTGGGAAAAACTTAATATATGTAGTTCAAATTGTTGAGCAGAATTATTATTTTATGTTTATTGATAATGGAATTCGTGTTCCAATTCATTTGTCACTGATGCATGTTTAATTATCCTACACAACCTTTGCTATTAGACACTGAAATAGTTAATGATCTAATTAGGGAACCCAAGAGGATCAAACTTAATGACTCCTCTGATCTAATAAAATCAACACATCTATGGCACGTAAGACTTGGTTATATTAGTCTAGATAGGATTTAGAGGCTTGTGAGGGATGGTCCACTCAAAGCCTCTGCAATAGGCTCACTGCCGACTTGTGAATCCTGTATAGAAGGAAAAATGACCAAACGACCTTTCTCTGATAAAGGTCGAAGAGCCACTAAGCTGTTGGAACTAACACATTCTGATGTATGTGGCCGCTCAGAATTCAGGCACGGGAAGGATACGAATACTTCGTTACCTTTATCGGCGATTACTCAAGATATGGATTTTTTTATTTGCTCAAACACAAATCCGAAACCTTTAGCGTATTTAAGGTTTTTCGGCCTTTAGTGGAAACGCAAACTGGTAAACAGATCAAAACCCTTCGATCCGATCGAGGTGTTGAGTACTTGTCTGAAGAGTTCGATGAATTTCTTAAAGAAGAAGGTATCGCTTCTTAGCTTACACCACCTGGCACACCTCAACAAAACGGAGTGTCAGAGAGAAGGAATAGAACTCTAATGGAGATGGTCAGATCAATGATGAGTTACTCATCACTCTCTAATTCCTTTTGGTGATATGCCCTCGAAACTACTGCATATATTCTAAACCAAGTTCCATCTAAGACGGTCCCTGGTACTCCTTATGAACGATGGACTAGGCGTAAACCTAGTTTAAGCGACATCAAAATTTGGGGTTGTCCTGCACATGTGCTAAGGCAAAAGACTAGCAAGTTGGCTAGTAGGTCAGAATTATATGTATTCGTTGGATATCCAAAGGAAATCAAAGGTTTCACATTCTATATTCCCGAGGACGACAAAACGTTTATCATTACTAATGCTCGTTTCTTTAAGGAGGACTATTTTAAGAATACGAAACCTAGAAGAAAAATTGTGCCTAAATAAAATTTGGGTGAGGAATCTTCTACCTCATATGTAAGAACTGTTCTGACCCCAAATGAAATGTAACCTAACAATTCAGAGCCTCGTCAAGTAGTACTTTGACGTAGTGGGAGAGTTTTTGAAAAACTCGACAGGTACATGTCTTATGGCGATGCTCTCGTAGCCATCGCTGATATGGATGACCCTGTTTCCTACAACCAAGCAATGGCTGGTTCTGAGTTAAACCTTTGGCTTGATACCATGAAAGTTGAGATGCATTCGATGTATGTCAACAAAGTTTGGAAACTTGTAGACCTACCGGAAGGGGCTAAACCTGTAGGGTGTAAGTGGATCTATAAGAAGAAAAGGGGTCCGGATGGGAACGTTGATACGTTCAAAGCACGACTAGTGGCTAAAGGTTACACCCAAAGAGAAGGTACCGATTGTGAAAAAACCTTCTCGTCAGTCGCAATGCTTAAATCCATCCGTATACTTCTATCCATTGTTGCAGCTCTCGATTACGAGATATGGAAAATGGATGTCAAGACTGCCTTTCTGAATGGCAATCTTTACGAGCGCATTTTCATGGCTCAACCAGACGATTTCGTGGAAAGTGATCAAGAGAAAAAAGTTTGTGAATAGCTTAAATCCATTTATGGATTAAAGCAAGCATCTAGATCATGGAATATTAGATTCGATGGAATATTAGGATTTGTGTGTGGGCACAATTAAACACAATAACTCAAGAACAAGTCTATGAGTTAAAGAAATAATTTAGCCTAAGTCTAATGAGGAATTAGGTGCCAAAATAAAAGAAGTATTTTCTAGAGAGAGAGAGGGAGAGAGGTCGGTCAAGAGTAAGAGAGAACAAGGCAAAAGCTTAATGTTTTACATCTATATGTGAGGCTCTATTTATAGGAGAAAAACTATAAACAGGATGGCCGGCCATACACCTCAAGCAAGGAGGAAAACTTGTTTCCTCACTTAGCTTATTTATTTCCTTCTCAAGGAAATTCATTTTCCTTTTCCTTTTGGGTAATTATCCTTATAATTAAAGGGAAATAAAACTCTCTTTTTGATGCTTGTTTGGCCGAAATTCTACCCAGGGGGGAGCTTCTAGATGCTTCCTTATTTCTTTTAAGACAATTCTTAAAATACTCATTGTAGAATTATAATTGCACAATAACAAAATTAATTTCTTAATGCCTCAAACGACTAGTTGGGATCCATTGAATGTTATCTATGTTTACCCTTCATGAATATCATCAACTAGTTGGGATTTATAAAATCACCATTTTACCCTTCTAGTTGTTATTTCCTCAACTCCTTTAGTACTTGTGAATAAGGTAGAAACAATGTATTGACGAGGAGCTAACAAGTCACATTGTTTCATCCAAATAAAGTCGCTACTTAAATTTGGACACTACGCAGTTCATTTATTCACAATTCAAGTAATAAAGCATGAGGTGATATATATTGCATCTCACCAGTCTTGTACATGAATTCCATATCTATGAGAACTTCACAAAGTCGGTTCATGACATCTTCATAACTTAATATATCACCAATAGGCCTTGTCTAGATCACGAAATGAATCTATAATTTGACTTTCTCAAATGAGAATATTAATGCTATGGAATGACATGTGTCATTTCAGGATTTAGGTAAGCATGATGCAATTCATGTTGGGATTGGTGCCCACAAAGGAGAAATTAGACAATGAAATACATTTGTATTCATATTTTTTTGCTGAAACATTTATATCAATAAATATAATCATTCTTAATGAAGTTTGTGTTTATATATGTTAGCTACGCTCTAAAACTGTCATCAACAAAAAGGGTGTTAAATACAGATTTGACATGATAACCCCTTATGCCTAGTTCAAACCATTTGTTCGCAATCTTAAGACCGAAAGAGCAGTCATGTCTAATCAACGATTGTTTAAATGAATAATGATATCTTATCATGTGATATAGAGAGTTGTGACTCTATGATTCATCCCTGATATCTTATAGAAGATATTGAACAAGACCAGTGATACTTAGAAGCTCGAGATAAAACCGTTTAAACACTCAAAGCTTCAAGATCACATACAAGGGGTATTTGGATACTTACCTTAATCCCTTAAGTGAATGTATAATTGACATTACACTTTATGACATTTGATTTGTCAATGGGCAATGACTAAATCTTAGTTTCATCTGACCCGACGATTGGTGTCATAATATTATGATGTTGGGTTTTATGATTCACAGATATGGAATTGATGTAAATAAAATGCGAACGTATTGGTATCACACTATGCTTTGTTATGAGAGTGTGAATGAATTAACCTGGCCAGGTATTCATCGAATAATAGGATTCTTTGATTTAAACATGTGACATGTATAGACATCTCACTCTATGTTTTTCTCATTCACAAATAACAAAGGAGTTAGTGAAAAACGGTAATTTTACATTCCCCTTGGTTAGTAATATACATGAAGGATAATATCGTAAAGTACTCCATGGATCGTGTGAAAAATTGTTTTGTCACAATCAAACATAAAATATGCGCATACGAACAGAGAGAGTGTCAATATTGGTCCTTTAGTGGAATCGACCAATATTAAGAATTAAAAGACGGAAAAAGTTTGTGAACTTTTGTGTCCGATCTTCTAAAACTTCGTTCGTATGGGTTCATAAGGTCTCAATGATAGACACTTGGAAGAGATCAAAAGAACAAGGATTGTTAAGTTACTTATTGAATATAAATTATGATTTATACTAAGAAAATTATCTTTCTTAAGTAACTTAATAAATAATTAATTATTTACTTATATGGAAAGTATGAAATTATTTCAATGAAATGTCATTAAATAAAAATGAGAGTTCTAAATAAGTTGAATTTGAAAATAAATCAAATTAATTGGGAATAAATAAATTGTATAATGGCCGAGTATGAGGAGAGTGTTTTGCCCGAAAATTAGAGGGATAGGGTCATGGGTTTAACCCAGCTTAAGCCCATTATGAAGCTGTTTATAAAAGGGCTACTAAACCCTAATCACTCCTAACCCTAACCCTATTATTTTCGGCAAAACTCTTCTCTCTCTCCCCTTGAGTGAAACAGCCGAATCCCAAGAAATGGAAAAGAAGAAAAACTAGTTTTTTAGTTTCCATTGTCAATCCCGAGTGTTCTTGAAAGCCAACCCTTTCAATCTCGATAAATTCCTTGTGTATTATCGTTGATGCTAACTTGTGGTGTTTGGTGTTCCTTTTGTATTCTGAAAAATTGTTTTTAAATCGTTTTTAAAAAAATTTTGGAATTTTCCACTCTGCCGGATTGCTTCTAGTCGCCTAGAACTTCCTGTCCGGCGAAGGCATTCCGACCGGCGAGGATCTCCTTGTTAGGCGAAGGTGTTCAATCCGGCGAAACTGCTCCAGTCCGGCGATCTGCTCCAGTCCGGCGAACTTCCCAGTCCTGCGACCTTCTCCCAGTCCAGCGAGGTTCATCCCAGTCCGGCAAGCCTAATCCGGCGAGCTCAATCCGGCGAGCCCAATCCGGCGAGCTCAATCCGGGGAACCCCATCCGGCGAGCTCATTTCGGCGAGTTTCCTGAAGACTCCCAATCCGGCGAAACCCCATTCCGGCGACCCTGTTCTTCCCAGTTCGGTGAAGAAGTATTTTGGCCAATCCAATGAGCTTGTTTTTCAACGAGGATTCGGTGAGGCCTTCCAACGCTAGAGAGCAACGTCGGGATAATTTATTATCTTAAATGTAAGTGTTTGCTCAACGAATTGAAATGCTAAATTAAATATATGAATTGTTCATATAGGTTGTTAGTGTGTTTAATTGTTGAGTGTCTTATGATTTAATAAATTGTTTATTAAACTTATAAATTGATTTTAATGCCATAGGTTGTTATTCATATTAAAATTGTTTTAATATGTATAGGCTATTATATAATTCCGCCATATTTAATATGTTATATAATTATTTTGTTTAAATTGTTAAATAAATTCCAACAATTCATACATAGTGACCTTGAGATAGAAGATGTTAAATGGTTTGTTCTTCTTTTGTCTCTAAAGGTGCACTGATCAATTCAGTATCTTTGAAAGATACACTGGAAGAACTATAGAGTTCATAACTCTCTACGCCTCGTAACCAGTCATCATAGAATCTTCCAACAATCACATTAGGATTAATAGTTGGTTGATCTTTAGATTGTGAATATATCGTTTTATTCAAACCATGAAGAGTTTGTTTACGCAAATTTACATTTGTCTCTTCACACATTGTTCGGTTTGATTAAGGACTATAAGACTATTGAACATCATAAATCTTCAATCAGACTAAAAAGGAATGAATGAACGTTTCAACTTCTATTAATTTAATAAGCAAATTACAATAAGGACTTTATAAAGATTTATATATTACATCAATGTGTAAATAAACAATCTTCTTGTGGACATATCTGCCAACAACATTCTCTATGCCTCAGCCGTAGAAAGTCTCATGTACGCGATACTTTGCACTAGGCCAGATATTTGTTACGTATTGGGTATGGTGAGTAGATTCCAATCGAATCATAGACCCGAGCACTAGGTTGCTGTCAAGCATGTTCTCAAGTATCTCCGGAGAACGAGAAACTATATTCTTGCATATTCAGGTGATGACCTGAATATGACGGGGTATACCGATTGCGATTTTCAAGCAGATAAGGATTCCAGGAAATCCACATCAGGGTCTGTGTTCACTCTGAATGGTGGATCCATAGTCAGGAGGAGTATAAAGCAATCTTGCGTTGCTGACTCGACCATGGAAGTCGAGTATGTGAAAGCTTGCGAAGCTGCGAAGGAGGCTGTGCGGCTGAGGAAATTCCTGATGTACTTGGAAGTAATTCCAAGTGCGAACGAGCCTATTACATTTTATTGTGATAACAGTGGGGCCGTTGCTAACTGTAAGGAACCAAGAAGTCACAAGCTCTCAAAACACATTGAGCGGAAATATCACCTGGTACAAGATATAGTTCACAGAGGGGACGTGACGATTATGAAGATCTCAACGTTGGACAATCTTGATGATCCGATCATGAAGTCTTTAACTAGTAAGGTCTTCGAGGGACACCTAGAAGGATTAGGACTGAAATATTATTCGCATCTCTTTTGAGTCAAGTGGGAGTTTGTTGGCATTTATGCTCACAAAGGAAATTTTTGATATTAAATATTTTTGTATTTGTTTTGTTTTTAATTTAAATAAAAATTAAAAACCTATTCTTATTTAAGATTGTGTTTATGCATGAATTTCTACGCCCTAAAACTGTCATCAACGAAAGAAGTGTTAAGTACAGAGTTGACAAGAAAAATTCTTATGACTAGTTTAAATAATAGTTCGCAATGTAAAGATCGATAGGGCAATCGATTATTAGTAATGATCGTTAGAATGAATTAAACGATATCTTATCTTGTGATATGGAGCGTTGTGACTTTGTAATTCATTCTTGATATCGTAATGAAGATATTGAACAAGATCTTTGAAATTTTGAAGTTCGAGATAAACCGTTTAATCACTAGAAATCTCAAACTCACATACGAGGGGTATTTTAGTAATTACTTAAATCCTGAAGTAAGTACATATCTTCTTGTAACACTTTATGACATTTGATTTGTCAATGGGCAATGGCTAAGTGAAGTTTCATTGACCCGACGGTTGGTGTCATAATATTGTTTCATTGAAATATGTGATTCACATATATGGAATTTGTGTTGAAACAATGTTAAGGCATTAGCATCACACCATGCTCTGTTATGAGAATGTGAGCGAATAAACCAGGCCTGGTATTCATCAAATAAAGAATTCTTTGAAATAAAACATATGACTTGTTGAGACATCTCACTTTATGTTTTTCTCATTCACAAATAACAGAGGACTTGGTGAAATCATAACTTAGGGGTAAAACGATAATTTTACATTCCTCTGAGTTAATGATACACACAAAGGGTAATATCGTAAAATACACCGTGGACCGTGTGAATAATAGTTTTGTCACATAAAACGGAAATATAAACGCATATGAACTTAGAGATGTTCAATATTGGTCCTTTAGTGGAATCGACTAATATTAAGAATGAAAAGTCGGAAAAAGTTTGTGAACGTTTGTGTCCGAGTTTTATTCTAAAACTTCGTTCATGTGGGTCCATAAGGTCTCAATGATAGACTCTCGGACGAGATTTTGGTGAACAAGAAATGATTGATTTTCTCATTCCACGTAAATTGTGATTTACACTAAGAAAATTATTTTCTAAATAATTAAATAAATAATTGGTTATTTATTATTACATTTATTTAACGAATCATATTTTGTTATTATATTGATAATAATATAATTTGATGATTCAAATAAATAAAATCTGAAAATAAATATTTTCTCGTTTCGTACTACATTGAATAGTATGAAAATATTTAATGACTTGTTATTAAATAAATGAGATGTTTCAAATTAATTAAATATTATTTTAGAAATAAATCAAATAAATTTGAGAGATAATGTTGACAATATGGCCGACCACATCTAATATAGAAAGGGGCTGGAAAATTGTTAATTGGGTTTAAGCTTAACTAATGGGTCACTAATTGTTAATGACCTAACTTAAGCTCATATCCTTTAGTATAAAAGAAGGCTTTCTTCTCTTCTCTCTGGCCCTAATTTCACACGCATGTTTCCGTTGAATCATATAATTATGTTCATTTATCATACATGAACTAATACGTTTAGTTTCGTCTCGTTTTAATATATAAAGAGTCAATTAGAATACGTTCAATACGAATCAAACCATGCTTGCTATGCATGTTTCTGTAATTATTTTGATGTGATTGTTTGCTATAGGTTAGATAATCTATTGTTTGTTTATGGGTGTCACCGGCTTTCATTCATTTAAAAATTATCTAATTTGATTAGGATAGTTAATTAATGAATGAGTTGAACAGATTGGAAAGCTTTGTCACCAAGCGGATAAGAGGCTAAGCTGAGGGTATTTAAGAAGACCCAGTGTCTCATCTTCTTAATTAGAAGCTTTTCAGTGAAAAAATGCTTTTAGGTTAATCAAGACTAGATGTCACGAATTACCTAAAACCTAAGCTATATCGAAACATATGTTTTTAAGGGTAGCTTAGAAACACTCGAATTTTTAATATGATTTAGTAAAATCGTAGTGGATCACCTGTTGGAAATTGATTAACGATTAATTAATAATTTATATAACATATATAAATATGGCGGAATTATATAATAAGATCGTAAATATATTAAAACACATTTTAACATATTCAACAACTATGACATTAAAAATTCATAATATTTGAATAAACAATTTTATAGTAAACATATTCATCAACAAATTGACTGCAACAAATCTAGCAATTCTATAAACACATTTATATTTTCAACCAATTCATTAGAAAGGACTCACACGTGAGATTATAAACAATCTCGTGCGTGGCTCGCTTTCGTCGGAATGCCTTGTTAGATTGCTTGAATTTGGTCACCGGAATGCCTCAAGGAGGTTTGGCCGGATTGGAAGATGGCCGGACAAGAGCTCACCGGACAGGCTATGCGAGGCACGCCGGATAGGTTTCAAGGAGGCACGTCGGACAGGCTGCAGGGAGGCACGCCGGACAGGCTGCAAGGAGTTACGACGGATAGGGAGCTCACCAGACAGGAGGTCAGCTACACTAGAGCTCGCCGGATAGGAACCTTTGCCAGACAGCAGCTCGCCAGACAGGGACCTTTGCTGGACTGGGCCTTGCCAAACTGGGACTCGCCAGACATGGGAGCTCGCCGGACAGGACTGTCTTTGGCCGGATTGACTCCTCTACGCGTCTAGCTTGATTTCTTCGAGTTTTGATTCGGTTTTCTGCAAACAAGAATCACTTCAAACACCACAAGTGATTCAATGATTTTATCTCTATTTAATATTTCAATACTATTTTAAACATTGAAAAATAAATGATTTTGATATCGATTTATTTTTCTAAAGGACATATGATGGGCCTTGATTCAAATAATATATTCTGAAAAATTACGAACTGCAAATATTTTGAAAATATTTTGTTTTTCCGTTGAATCATATAATTATGTTCAACTATCATACATGAACTAATATGTTTAGGTTCATCTTGTTTTAATATATAAAGAGTCAATTAGGATACGATCAATATGAATCAAACCATGCTTGCTATACTTGTTTATGTAATTATTTTTATGTGATTGTTTGCTATACGTTAGTTAATGTATCGTTTGTTTATGGGTGTCATCGGCTTTCATTCATTTAAAGATTATCTAATTAGATTAGGATATTTAATTAACTAATGAGTTGAACAGATTGGAAAACTTTTTCACCAATCAGATAAGAGGCTAAGCTGGGGGTATTTAAGAAGACCCAGTGTCTCACATTCTCAACTAGAAGCTTTTCAGTGAAAAAATTATTTTAGGTTAATCAAGACTAGATGTCACGAATTACCTAAAACCTAAGCTATATCGAAACATATGTTTTTAAGGGTAGCTTAGAAACACTCGAATTTTTAATATGATTTAGTAAAATTGTAGTGGATCACCTGTTGGAAATTGATTAACGATTAATTAATAATATTATATAACATATATAAATATGGCGGAATTATATAATAAGATCGTAAATATATTAACACATTTTAACATATTTGTTGTCCCTGAAATTTTAACATATTCGTTTTAACATATTTTCCATTATTTTGTTCATTCGCTTTATGGATCCATTGCCTTTTTCTACTGATGGTGGGTCCATGGAGGACTTTATTAGTTCGCTTTTGTCCAACCCTGATGACGATGATCATCCTTTGACTCCTTTATCCCGCGTTTCAAATCTCGAGCCTTTCTCTCCCCTATTTTTCGACGACGAGGCGTTGAACACGTGGATGGCGAGCGACAAAATTTTAAGAGCGGCTGACTCGAAGGCGCGCGTGGGGGCGGCGATCTAGGGAGGAGAGGCCGAACGGACACCGGTGGGCGAGGCAGCGGCGGCAGATCTTGCGCGGACGACTGGGTCGGGCGCGGGCGACGAGGCCGCGTGCGCTGGAGGTCCGAAGCGAGCCGCCTCGGAGGCGGGGTTGACCCTGGTTGGGAAGAGCACGTCGCGCGCGGGCGCGGGCCGCGGAGTGGGAAGCGACGCGGACGCCGTTGGCCGGGCGTGCGCCACCGCGAGGGAGGGATCGGATCTGGCCGGGCCAAATCCGCTCAGCGCAAATTTGGAGGCGCCCCGAGGGGTCTTCCTCGTATGCGCAAGCGGCCCGCATGCGTCTGCGGGGGAATCGTCGGCCGAGTCCGAGCTGGCCGAACCCGTGCCAGGTGGATTTGTGTCCGTCGAGACCGCTCAGGCGGGTTCCGCGCCGATCGGGCCTGCGCCGGCGAGGGCACTTCCGGCCGGTTTGGATCCGGCCAGGGCTATTTTCGCCGGCCCTGCGCAGCCCGCGATGCGGTCGGCCGGACTTTCTTGGACAAATCCCGTGCCGGTCGGCCTTGGCTTGCTTGAAATGCGGCCGGCCGGCCCTGCCCGGGCAGATTCCATGCCGGCCGGCCCTGGTTGGCCTGTGATGCGGCCGGCCGGCCCTGCCTGGGTTGCTTCTTCGCCGGCCAGCCCTGGCCTATCCGTGATGCGGCCAGCCGGCCCTGGCCTATCCGTGATGTAGCCGGTCGGCCCTGCCCAGGCCCATTCCCTATCAGACGGCTTTGGCTTGCCGACGACGTGGACGGTTGGCCCTGCCCAGGACGATTCTTCGGCAGACAGCCTCGGCCTGACTCAAATTCGGTCGGCCGGCTCTGGTTCGACCGAACCCTCCCGAGTTGGTTCCAAGTCAGCGCGGGCTGAGCGGGATCTGGGCGGGGAATCCCCGGCAGACGGGAAGATCTTCGGTTCACCACCGGGCAGCTGTTCGCCCTCAGTTCTCCCGTCGAGCAACGGGACCTTGCCTACGCTTGTCGGGATCGGTCTTGAGATGGTCGAGGAAGAGAGGACGTTGTCTTACGCGATCACGTCGCAGCAGGTCAGGGGAGACTTCTCATGTGTCGGGATTGACGCCGCGTGGGTTCTGACCTTTACCTCTTTCCAGTGCATTCATGAAGAGTTCGAGATCCCTTCGTGCATCGACATCCTTCGACCTCTCCCGGGCGACCGCATGACCTACCCTCGACTCGGGTATGCGACTGTACATGTGACGAGCCTTCAAGGGGAGCTCCGACTGCCGTTCCAGCCCATGGTGCAGGATATCCTCTCCAGGCTGGAGGTTCATGCGGCGCAAATGGCGCCGATTTTCTATCGGTTCGTTGCCACCTGCCACATAATCCTTTTTCGAGAGAAGAAAAGAGCGATGACGACGGACGACTTCCTGGGATTTTTTCCGATCGTGGAAGTTCCGTCTCGAGTCCGGTCATACCGAGCGAGCCACGCCAGGAACTTCGCGGTGGTTACCAATACGCCTTCGAAGTATCGATACCAATGGTTCTGGGTATCTGAGGCCGCCTTCGGATCCTCCCCCCTCACCTTTGGGCCGGCGAAGGTACCGGTGCCGGCGATCGACTCCGAGCTCACGGGACTCGGGCAGGCGGTCCATAGGCTCCCGGCGACCCGACGTCAAGCGTCTATCTTCGTATGCCCTGACATGATGGCCACGACCGGGTGGTTTGTCTCGATGGCCTCTCCGCCGCCTCGTCCCCGAGCAAGGGACCGGCGAGGTTCAGATTCGGGATCCGATAGCGGATCCCAAGTAGTCGATCGCCCTCGCGTTACGAGGTATCCCTCGTTTTATCATTGATTTATCAGCTTTCCTTACATCATGTATTGTCTTTGTTTCAGGTGGTTCTCGGAGACGCTTTTGAGGGAGCAATGATGCGCCACTGCCGGACGCCAGGGCTCGCTCTGCGGAGCAGGTTCCGCCCACGGACGGGCGATCGGGCGCGGTCGTTGAGGTTCCTGCCCCTTCGGGGGAGGAGGGCGGCACTTCGCGCAAGCGCCCTGCGGTCTCTTCTGTGAGCGATGCGCCTTCGAGCTCGCGTCGCCTGGTCAACCCACCTACGCCAAGGTGTTTCAAAGAACTCGTCATGGTCGTTGATGTGGAACTCTTCCGCCAAAGGACTCGCGACGCCCGGAAGGTAAAACCCTCTTTCTTCTTTTCTTTTTTTTATATGCTGCATCCTTATACGACGTACACTTTTAGGCCTTGGCTCACCATGAGCAGATGGAGTCGCTAAAGCTAGAAGTCATCCCGCGCGAGCGCGCGTCAACAGAGTCGAATGACCGAAAGAGCGACAACATGCGGAAGCTATGGCGAAGATCGTGGCGGAGCTCGAGACCGCCAAAATGGAACTTGCGGGAGAAAAGATCTCGAGGGAGCAGGCAGAGCAATCGGCCGTTGCCTTTGCTTTCAATATTAGAGCGCTCGAGAGGGCGGCGGCGGCTCAAGATGCAGAGCTGGAGGCGGTCCAAGGCAAGCTATCTAAGTGCGAGGCCGTGCGCGAGGATGCACTTCAAGAGAGCGAGTCTTTTTTGTCGGAGATGCGGGCATTCACCGAAGAACGCGACGAGATTGCGCGCTCCAAGGCCCGTGCCGAGGAGGATTGGGAGGTGGCTCTATACGAAGCTCGCCATGCCGCAGCGGTGCGGGTACGAGACGCTACGATCGCGGAGAATGGGTCATGCGAAGTTACATTTGCGTTCTTCGACGCAATGTTCTCGCCGTTTGAGGACGACGCGGATGCTGACGACCTCGTGGACCCTCGTCCAGCCAAGACCACTCATTCATTTGTTGGCACATCGCCTTCGCATGCGGTGGCGCCTTCTTTCGCCGATGAGGACCGCGTCGACCTCGGCTCTGAGTAGATTGTTTCTCGCAAAGATATTTGGTTTTTGCCGCGCCTTTTGTGTAGCGCTTTCATGCTTTGATTCAGTTTGCAGACTTATTCCGGATATTCCCTTCGTTTGCATTGTGTGGCATCCGCTTTTAATTGAAATCCTTTTCTTTATGTACCCATGTGATTTTTGCTTTTGCTCGATCCTTATGTTGACAATGGCCGTGGGCCTATGACGCACTCTCTTATTTGGGGGACCAATAGCAATCAAGGTCTTCTGTCTCCGTCAATGATCCGTCGGACCCGTGACCCATGCGATCGGGGAAGTTGGCGGTATGTCACGCGCCTTGTGTGGTCGATGGTGGGAGATCTTGCTAGTCCACTCGTCTAAATATCCTCGGGGGTGCTCGCACTTTTAGGGGTGGTAGCCGTCTCGCCTACTTACGCCCCACTTACATGGCGACACCCGGGCTCGCTTTCTTCAGCGCGAGCCTTTTTTCCACGACCGTGTTTTGAGCACTTTGTCCGAGAAAGCCTTCATCGATGGCCTATCGGCTTACGATTCTGCTCTAAGGATGGTGGGGAATCCTGAGGTTTGGCGCGATCGGTGACCTGTCGGTTTATGATTAGGATCGATGACCTATTAGTTTGCGATTACCTTTTCTAGGCGCCGCGCACATTCATCTCCAAGGTATTCAGGTATCGTCTTAGGACCGGGTCCGGCGTTTGCCAACTTACCTCGGTTCCATGGACGACCGGATGCAAGGTTGTGGCCTTGTTACCATTTTAGCGGATTTCTTCGACCACGGGGTTGACGCCTCGTGGCATCGTTTTTTGAGTTTTGATTTTCCTGGCGTCGGGCCGCTCGGTGTTGTGACCAAACCATCCTAGCCCCCCAAGTTTCATGAAATTTTGACGTGTCACAAATTTTTAGAAACTTTCTTTATGGAACAACACATGATGAGACAAATAAGCTTTTTTTTTATTCGATGTTCAAAAGAGTACATTTGGACTAAATTGAATTACGATAGCTATTCTGTTTACATGAAGTGTAACTGGGCGCGAGGTCGCTGCCGCTATTGGTAATATTTCCTATAGTGCTCGGCGTTCCATGGGTGGGTGAGTATAAGGCCATCTAAATTTTTGAGTTCGTAGGTACCGTTGTGAATGGCCTTTCGAACTCGATATGGTCTCTCCCATGTAGGGCCCAAGACGCCGGCTCCTTGAACCTTGGTGTTGGGGAACACCCTTCTTAGCATTAGGCTCCTGTTCATGAAGCTTTGTAACTTGACTTTCAACTTGCCTTTTCGTTTTCCTCTTCGCGGAAGGTCTCGATACAAAGTGTGAGGAGCGTGGTCTCTATCGGGACCACGGCCTCAACCCCAAAGGTAAGGGCGAAAGGGGTCTCTCCCGTTGCGTTTGGAGCCGTGGTACGATAAACCCACAACACAAACGGCAGCTCATCCGTCCAGGCACCCTTTCGGGATTCCAACTTTTTCTTCAAGTTTTCCTTTATCATGCAGTTGATTACTTCCACTTGGCCATTGGCTTGGGGGTGCCTTGGGGAAGAATATGTTTTGCTTATCCCAAGCTGCTCACAAATCTCACGTAGGCGGGCATTGTCGAACTGTCGACCGTTGTCAGTCACGATGGACTCCGGAATCCCATGGCGGAATATGATGCTCTTCCAAATGAAGCTCGTCGTGTCTGCCTCAGTGATTTTTGCCAGTGGTTCCGTTTCGACCCACTTTGTGAAGTAGTGAATTGCGACTATAGCAAATCAGAACTGCCTCGGGGCCGTGGGAAGTTCCCCAATCAGATCGATCCCTCACTTGGCGAATGGTCGGGGAACGATGACGGGGCAGAGCAGGGCCGGAGGCTGTCTAGGCACATGGGCGAACCTTTGACACTTGTCGCATTGTCGGGCCCAGTCGTGGGCATCCTTTCTCGAGGTTGGCCAGAAGTAGCCTAGTCTTAAGAGTTTTAGGGCCATCGACTGTCCCGCGGCGTGGTTCCCACACAACCCCTCGTGCACCTCGTTCATTTCCTGCCTCGCCTCGCTCTCGTTGAGACAACATAGGAGCGGCATTGAAAAACCACGCTTGTACAACACATCTGCACGCATGGTGTATCTTGATGCCAAGCTCTTTAGCTTTCGAGCGTCATAGCGATTCTTGGGAAGTTTTTCGTTCGTGATGTACTCCGCTAAGGGAGTCATCCAAGATGGGCTTGGAGAGTCGCCGACCGTCCTTATGTTGCTTCTGGAAACGTAGGGGCGAGTCAAGACTTCGATCAGAACGCCTCCACCTTCTTCCTCGTCGATCCCTGAGGCGAGGTGTGCTAGAGCGTCGGCCTCGATGTTCTGCTCTCGGGAGATTTGCACGACTTCGGATCAAGATATTTCTTCTAGATTATTTAGGGTCTTGGCCAAATATGCGATCATATTTGGCTCTTTGGCGGTGTATTCGACTTTTACCTGGTTTACAATCAATTGCGATTCGCAAAAGATGCGCAAGTTTTGACCCCGAGCCAGTGAGCCAGCTCCAAACCGACTATTAGGGCTTTATACTCGGCCTCATTGTTGGAGGCGTTGAATTCGAAACGGAGGGCGTATTTTAGTTTTCCCCATCGGGGTTAGTTAGAACCACCCCGGCACCAACCCCCCGGGCGTTAGATGCGTCGTCGGCGTGTAGAGACCATGTTGGACCTGTCGGCCCGCTTTTTTGAAGAGCCTGACAGGACTTCGCCCGATTCGACCTCGGTTTCCTTTGGTGTGAATTCAGCCACGAAGTCACCCATAGCTTGACCCTTGATGGCCGTTCATGGTTGGAATTTTATCCCGTACTCGCTGAGTTCCTGTGACCAGATTGCCATCCTTGTCGAGGAGCCTCGTTGCAGGGCTTTCTCAATTGGGTGCCCGGTGCGCACGATCACTTGGTGCGCTTGGAAATACGGACGCAATTTTCGTGCGCTCATGACCAGGGCCAGCGACAGCTTCTCGATCTCTGAGTATCGAGTCTCGGCGTCCAGGAGAGATTTTCTGACATAATAAACCGGCTGTTGGCACTGGCTTTCTTACCGTATAAGGACTACGCTTGTGACCCTGTCCGACACTACGAGGTACAACATGAGGACCTCGTGGTCGACGGGTTTTGGAAAGAACGGGGGAATTACGAGGTATGATTTCATCTCGCGAAATGCCCTTTCACACTCTGGTGTCCATTCGAATCCGTCCCTCTTCTTCAGATATTGGAAGAAAGGGTGGTACCTATCGGTAGCCTTGGAGACGAATCTGGCCAAGCCGCGATTCGACCGGCCAGGCGTTGCACCTCTTTTTGCTTCAGGGGGGATCTCATCTCGAGGATGGCCGTGATCTTTTCGGGGTTGGCTTCGATCCCCCTATTTCTCACCATGTAACCGAGGAACTTTCCTGACTCGACCCCGAACGCGCATTTGTTGGGATTTAATTTCATCCCAAACTTGCGGAGGATCGTGAACATGGTTCGGAGGTCATGGACGTGGTTGGGGGCCAATCCGCTCTTTACCAATATATCATCTACATAGACCTCCATGGTCTTGCCAATTTGATCGGCGAACATACGATTGACCAACCGCTGGTAGGTGGCGCCGGTGTTCTTCAGGCCGAATGGCATCACCTTGTAGCAGTAGAGGCCTTTGTTCGTCACAAAGGTCGTATTTAATTGGTCGTCTTCGTGCATCCGGATTTGGTTATAGCCTGAATAGGCATCCATGAAGCTGAGAAGCTCGTGACCCATTGTCGCGTCCACAAGCTGCTCTATCCGGGGAAGGGGGAAACTATCTTTAGGGCAGGCTTTGTTAAGGTCCTTGTATTCTATACAAATGCGCCATTTCCCATTGGGCTTCTTTACCATCACCACATTCGACACCCACTTGGGGTGTTCCGCCTCTCTTATGAAGCCGGTGGCGAGGAATTTTTCAACTTCCTCCCCTATGGCAAGATACCTTTCCCCACTAAATGCCCTTCGGGGCTGTACCCTTTCGGGTATGTTATGGTCATCGTTTAAGCAATGCACCATAATCTTTGAGTCAATGCTCGGCATGTCTGCGTGTGTTCACGCGAAGACGTCTTTATACTCCCTGAGGAAGGAAGCCATCGACTCCTGCCTTTCGGCGGAGAGTTGGGCGCCGATTTTGACCATTTGGTCAGGTTTGGCAGGATCTAGGATGACTGTGACGAGGTTGTTGGGAGTCTCCATGCGCCGGCATTCAATTTCATTGCGCTGGTCCAACTCACCGAAGGTTCCTCCTTCCTAGGGTTTGCACGGGAGTTCGTCGTTAAGTTGATACGTTGTGCAAACCTCCCTTTTCCCCTCAGGCTTGGTGATCTTATCACTGGCGGCGTGCACATGACACGATCGTGCCATGGCCTGGTCTCCCATCATGCATGCGACTCCCCTTTCGGTGGGGAACTTCATCATGAGGCGGTATATTGACGTAATGGCCTTGTGACCTACAAGGGTCGGTCGGCCGATTATCATGTTATAAGCCGTCGGTTCGTCGACGATAAGAAATGTCGCGATCCGAGTGACCTCTGCACTACCTTGGGTCCCGAAGGTGACAGGAAGATCTATTGATCCTTTCGTCCACACCTTTTCCCCGGAAAAGCCATAGAGGGGGGTTTGTATCGGGGCGTGCTTTACTCTATCGAGCTTCATTTTCTCAAGCGCCGATTTGAACATAATGTCCACCGCGCTGCCATTATCAACCAAGATCCGTCGAACCTTGTTGTTGGCTACGGTCGTAGATACGACGAGCGCGTCGCTATGTGGGTGAAGGATCCTCTTTGCCTCCTCTTCGGTGAAACGGATATCCTCAAAGGGGGTAGGCGGGGGAGCGACGTAAGTTAGGTTAATGCCATTTCTGACCCTTTCATTGGTCGTTGCCCTCAAATACCTTTTCCTTTGGTTGCTCGACTCGCCACAGTCAAGTCCCCCAGTGATCGTTCTTACGATGTTCATCTCGGAGGTTTCGGGCTCGTCGCTGATGGTAGCGACTGCCGCAGCCTTTTCTTTGGCTGGGCCCCTGTTTTGGGCAGGTGGGCGATCTTCCGGGATTATCACCCCGGTTGCCCTCATGAAAATCTTTTTGAGCTTGCCATCCTAAATCAGGGCATCTATCTACCGCTTCAACTGATAGCATTCGGAGGTCACGTGCCCGTGATCTCGATGATACTCGCAGTATTTTCTCTTGTCCCACGTCGCAGAACCTTTCCTCAATGGTGCCGCGGATCCGAGCTTGTCTCGATGAAGAGCCAAAATTCGGGCCGGAGACGCATTGAGCAGGGTGAGAGCTTCTACCCGGAACTGGTCGACAAATGGCCTCCTCGACTTTGGCAAAGGGTCGTCGCCGGTGGCGCGGCTGTTTCTCCCCCGCTTTCCTCGAGCGTTGGGGTGGTCGCTCGGGCGAGGATGATTGCTGCGACCCTCGCCTTTCCTGCTGTTGAGGTAATCCTCAACCCCCATGTGTATCCTAGCGCATGCCATGAGTTCGGCCATGTCTCTCGGGGCCCTCCCTAAAATCGACTATAAAAAATTGCTTGGTCCGGCGCCTTCGATGATGGCGACTATAGCATCCTGATTGTCGAAGTCTTCGACCTTATGGGATTCCTCGGTAAACCGATCCAGGTACTGACGCAGGCTCTCGCCCGGTTTCTGCATGACTGTCCAGAGGTGCGTTTTGGACTTCTTTTGTGCCACCAATGTGGCGAATCGGGCGAGGAAAGCCTCCCTAAGAGCGCGGAATGAGCTGATGCTCCCGGGCTTCAGGCTTCTAAACCACTCGAATCCTGATCCAGCCATTGTCAGACTGAACGCCTGACAGAGCGTCGCATCTGATAACCCCTGCATCGTCATCCAAGTCTTGTAGTGTTGGATGTGGAAGTTTGGGTCGGACTGCCCGTCGTATGGAGGCACGGTTTGGAGCTTGAATCCCCCCCCCCCGGGCGGTTGCGCAAGAATTACTGCCGTGAAAGGCGAATAAGACCCTTCCAGACCGTTGTATGGCCTGAAACCTCCCGAGCCTGCCTCACGCAACTCGATGATCTGATTCTGGAGTCCCTGAATCATTGTAATCATCTTGATCCCGTTCGCAGCTCCTACGACCGGCCCCACTAGCATGGGAACTTGTCGCTCATTGGACCCTTGGTCCAAGGCGTTCGGAGAAGGGTTTCCGAGGGTGGTAGCCCTAGCAGTCTCCTGGCAGGAATCCAATTTCCTCCTTAAGTCCTCCTCACGATGATCCCGCCGTGAGTTAAGGCGGGTCCTTAAATCTCCTTCGGCGGAATGCGAAGGTCTAACCGGCAGCGGGTGATCTTCGCGAAGAGTTTTGCGATTATATGTGCCAACGTCCCCCCGCCGGGAGGATTCCCAACGCGCGCGTCGAGATTGCCTGATACGGGAGTTACCCTCTACCAACTGTGCCCGAGGGTTACTTGAACCCTCGCGTCGCGAGCTCTCTTGACACCTCTCCGCCGGCGGGCCCAATGGAGCGTCGCTCGCATTTTCCGCGGGCGAACGGGTGAATATATAGCTCGTGTCCGTTTTGGGGACTATGCCATCTCCGACGTAATTCTCATCCCGGGTCAAACAACCCTCCTCCTCGTATCCGAGGAGGTTCATGAGCAGACCTTTGTCCACCCCCTGCCGGGCCAGCAACTCCGCCAGGCGGCGGTTGGTTTCATCCCTCAAATCTTCCTCGTTGTGACGAGGTGCGGGGATGGCGTTTCCCCAACTCCTTACCCTAGGTTGTTGTTGTTGGAATAGGTCTAGGTTGTTGGCGTTTCTCCTCTTTGATGCTATGTTGGCCGGATTCTACATAGGGTGAGGGAGCATCTAGATGCTTCCTTATTTCTTTTAAGACAATTCTTAAAATACCCGTTGTAGAATTATAATTGCACAAATAACGAAATTAATTTCATAATGCCTCAAACGACTTTTCGGCTTTAGAAAGTAATTTATATTTTCATCAAATGAAAACATTCAAAATCTTATTTTGACATTCACATCATTTTATGTCCTTGTGGACAAAAATACCTTTTAGACATTTTCCGAGAAAAAGTCTAGTTCAACATTTGAACTTATTTTGACTTAGCTTCTAGTTTAACAATCCTACTCTAATGACCTGTAATAGTGACCTTATGGATCCAAATGAACAAAGCTTGAGCTTCTATACTCGGACTCAAAAGTTCATAAACCTTTTTCCGAGTATTAGCTTAATGTCGACTGACTCCACTAAAGAGTCGACACTGAGAATCTCTCGGTTCAAATGAATTTATTTTCTACTCAAGTTCAACTTAATTATATTGAGCGGATCCATTGAATGTTATCTATGTTTACCCTTCATGAATATCATCAACTAGTTGGGATTTATAAAATTACCATTTTACCCTTCTAGTTGTTATTTCCTCAACTCCTTTAGTACTTGTGAATAAGTTAGAAACAATGTATTGACGAGGAGCTAACAAGTCACATTGTTTCATCCAAATAAAGTTGCTACTTAAATTTGGACACTGCGCAGTTCATTTATTCACAATCCAAGTAATAAAGCATGAGGTGATATACATTGCATCTCAACAATCTTATACATGAATTCCATATCTATGAGAACTTCACAAAGTTGGTTCATGACATCTTCATAACTTAATATCTCACTAATATGCCTTGTCTAGATCACACATTGGACCTAGAATTTGACTTTCTCAAATGAGAGTATTAATGTTATGAAATGACATGTCTCATTTCAGGATTTAGGTAAGCATGATGCGATTCATATGTAGTGACCTTGAGATAGAAGATGTTAAATGGTTTGTTCTTCTATTGCCTCTAAAGGTGCACTGGTCAATTCAATATCTTCGAAAGATACACTGGAAGAACTACAGAGTTCCTAACTCTCTATGCCTCGTAACCAGACATCCTAGATTCTTCCAACAATCATACTGGGATCAATAGTCCGTTGATCTTTAGATTGCGAATATACTGTTTTAGTCAAACCATGAAGAGTTTGTTCACGCAAATCTACATTTGTCTCTTCATACATTGTTAGGTTTGATTAAGGACTATAAGACTATTGAATATCATAAATCTTCAATCAAACTAAAAAGGAAAGAATGAACGTTTCAACTTTTATTATTTCAATCAGCAAATTACAAAGATTTATATATTATATCAGTATGTAAGTAAACAATCTTTCAATAAGGACTTTACAAAGATTTATATATTACATGAATATGAAAATAAACAATCTTCTTGTGGGCATCTCTACCAACAAACTCCCACTTGACTCAAAGAAGATGAGAGTAGTCCTTCATGCCTAATCCGTCTCGATGTTGGTCGAAGACCTTGTTGGATAGGGCTTTGGTGAAAGGATCTGCAAGGTTGTCCACCGTTGAGATCTTCTTCACTTCCACGTCTCCAAGCTGCACGATCTCTCTAATCAAATGGTATTTCCTCTCAATATGTTTAGAGCGCTTATGGCTTCTAGGTTCCTTTGAGTTAGCAACAGCCCCACTATTATCACAATAAAGTGTCATGGGCTCGTTGACATTTGGAACAACTTCCAAATACTTAAGGAATTTTCTAAGACATACAGCCTCTTTGGATGCTTCACAAGCAGCCACATATTCTGCTTCCATGGTAGAGTCAGCAATGCAAGATTGCTTGATACTCCTCCAAACAACAGATCCACCGTTCAGGATGAACACAGATCCTGAAGTTGATTTCCTGGAATCCTTATCCGCCTGAAAGTCGGAATCAGTATACCCCGTCATAGTCAGGTCAGTACCTGAATATGTAAGCATCAGGTTCCTAGTGTTCCTAAGATACTTGAGAACATGCTTAACAGCAATCCAGTGCTCGGGTCCAGGATTTGATTTGAAACGGCTAACTACGCCAACTGCGAAACATATATCCGGTCTAGTGCACAGCATAGCATACATGAGACTTCCTACGGCTGAAGCATACGGAACTTTTCTCATGTCCTCATTCTCTTGTGCAGTCTTGGGAGACTGGTCCTTAGAGAGTGAGACTCCATGTCTAAAGGGGTTTTCACCCCTCTTGGAGTTTTGCATGGCAAAGCGATCCATCACCTTATCTATATAAGATGCTTTGGAGAGTTACAAGGTCCGGTTCTTTTGATCTCGAAAGATCTGAATCCCCAGAATGTATGCAGCTTCCCCTAGATCTTTCATATCAAACTGTTTAGCTAACCAGATGTTAACCTCAGATAATTTACCTACATCATTCCCAATGAGTAGTATATCATCGACATATAATACCAGAAACACAACCTTACCCTCATGTATCAATTTATAGACACAAGGTTCATCTATTGACTGTTCAATACCGAAGCTTTTAACAGTATCATCGAATCTGATATTCCATGATCTAGATGCTTTCTTTAATCCATAAATGGATTTAAGCAATTCACAAACTTTTTCCTCTTGATCATTTTCCACGAAACCGTCTGGCTGAGCCATGAAAATGCGCTCGTCAAGATTGCCATTCAGAAAGGAAGTTTTGACATCCATCTGCTAGATCTCATAATCGAGAGCAGAAGCTATGGATAGAAGTATACGGATGGATTTAAGCATTGCGACTGGCGAGAAGGTTTCTTCATAATCGATACCTTCCTTTTGGGTATAACCCTTAGCCACTAGTCGTGCTTTGAACGTCTCAACGTTCCCATCCGGACCCCTTTTCTTCTTATAGATCCACTTACACCCTACAGGTTTAACCCCTTCAGGTAGGTCTACAAGTTTCCAGACTTTGTTGACATACATCGAATGCATCTCAACTTTCATGGCATCAAGCCAAAGGTTTGATTCATAACCAGCTATCGCTTGGCTGTAGGAAAGAGGGTCATCCATATTTGCGACAGCTACGAGAGTGTCGCCATAGGACATGTACCTGTCAGGTTTTTCAGAAACCCTCCCACTACGTCGAAGTACCACTTGACGAGATGCTGAATTTAAAGGTTGCGTTTTAGTTGGGGTAAGAACATTTCTTACAGATAAGGTAGAAGCTTCCTCACCCAACTTTTCTTCAAGCACAATTTTGCTTCTAGGTTTCGCATTTTTCATATAGTCCTCCTCAAGGAAACGAGCATTAGTGCTGACAAACGTTTTGTTATCCTCGGGACTATAGAATGTGAAACCTTTGGTTTCCTTTGGATATCCAACGAATACACATAATTCTGACCTGCTAGCCAACTTGCTAGTCTTTTGTCTTAGCACATGTGCAGGGCAACCCCAAATTCTGATGTGGCTTAAACTAGCTTTACGCCTAGTCCATCGTTTATAAGGAGTACACGGGACCGTCTTAGATGGAACTTGGTTCAGAATATATGCGGTAGTTTCGAGGGCATATCCCCAAAAGGAATTAGGGAGTGATGAGTAACTCATCATTGATCTAACCATATCCATCAAAGTTTGATTCCTTCTCTCTGACACTCCGTTTTGTTGAGGTGTGCCAGGTGTTGTAAGCTGAGAAGCGATACCTTCTTCTTTAAGAAAGTCATCGAACTCTTCAGACAAGTACTCACCACCTCAATCAAATCGAAGGGTTTTGATATGTTTGCCAGTGTGCTTTTCCACTAAAGCCCGAAAGACCTTAAATACGTTAAAGGTTTCGGATTTGTGTTTGAGCAAAAAGACAAATCCATATCTTGAGTAATCATCGGTAAAGGTAACGAAGTATTCGTATCCTCCCCGTGCCTGAACTCTGAGCGGACCACATACATCATAATGTATTAGTTCTAGCAGCTCAGTGGCTCTTCGACCCTTATCAGAGAAAGGTCGTTTGGTCATTTTTCCTTCTAAACAGGATTCACAAGTCGGCAGTGAGCCTATCTACACAAATATGACCAAGTCTTAAGTGCCAGAGATATGTTGATTTTATTAGATCAGAGGAGTCATTAAGTTTGATCCTCTTAGGTTCCCTAATTAAATCATTATCTATTTCAGTGTCTAAAAGAAAAGGTTGTGTAGGATAAAAATAGTATAAACCATTCTTTAAACATGCATCAGTGACAAATGAATTGGAAAAAGTAATACGAATTCCATTATCAATAAACTTTAAATAATAATTCTGCTCAACAATTTGAGCTACAGATATTAAGTTTCTCCCAAAGGAAGGAACATATTACACATTATTCAAATTTAAAGTCCTATTTTCGAAAGACAGTGTCACGGATCCCACAGCCTTAGTAGACAAAAAGCTCCCATCACCCCACTTGAAGCAGAAGTCGCCATCCTCTAAGCTTTTGCTTTTCCTTAACCCATTCAAGGAACAACAAATATGGTTAGTAGCAGCGGAGTCAATAATCCATGATGATACATTATCAGCTACTAAACAAGCTTCGGTAATAAGTACAATACATTTCCCTTTAGCCTTGAGGTAGGTAGGACAGTTCCTACGCCAATGTCCGGGTTCATTGCAATGGTGGAAGTTGTCCTTCGACTTGTCCACCTTTGCAGTCCGAGGCATCTTCTTCTTCTGAACCTTGCTAGGGTTCTTCTTGTCGGCTTTATGAGATCTCTTCTTAGGTCCAGAGGTGGAGACTCTGTGCTCTGTAGCATGAGCTTATCCAGTAGTCCTCTTTTTCTTTAAGAGTCCCTCAGCGGTGTGAAGCTCCTTCATTAGCTCGGTAACAGTGTACCCAAGCTTATTCATGGAGTAATTCAGCTTGAATGTATCAAAAGATTCAGGGAAAGTTTCCAAGATCATATCTATCTTGGTTTCTCCATCAATCTCAGATCCAAGGATTTCCATCTCGTTAAGATAACTTATGATCAGCATCATATGTTCTCTAACGGGAGTCCCTGCTTTCATACGACAGTTCATAAACTGTCGTACCGCTTGTTGCCTAGCCTGACGCCCTTGCCCTCCAAACATCTCCTGGAGATTGTAGAGCATTTCATAGGCTGAACCAATATCACGATGTTGTTGTTGCAACACATTGTTCATCGACGCTAAAATATAGCATCTCGCAATCTCATCGGATCTGAGCCAGGCCGCAAGGGCATCCTTGTCCTCTTGGGTCGAATCACCATTCGTCTCAGGAGGACATGGGGTGGTGAGTACCCACTTGTGCTTGTCCACGGTAAGGACAATGTCTAGGTTACGTTTCCAATCTACGTATTTATCACCTTCTAGTTTATTCGAGGAAAGGATAGTAGAGAGGGGGTTTAGAGACATTGCTGAAAAGTTGAAACAATTTACGATTAGTCTTTTGTTTAGGATTTTAAGTTTAATTTTATTTAGACAATGAAAAAATCCAAAGGTGTTATGAACAAAATGACACTTTACTCCTTCGAGGGAAGGCCGCAAAGGGTCGCCTTTCATAAGTAAATGACACATCATTAATCCATAGTCATGATGTCAATACATCAGTGTTTGACTAGCCACCTTAAAAAATGTTTGATCACTCAAAACTTTTCGCAGGGCCTCGAGGGAGGATTACTAGAGTTTGAGTCTAAGTGTGTAACCAACAACTTAGTTCAACAAGATCTACTTTGAAAACAATCCGCCGAGGGGAGGCCTTGTCTCATTGTTTCACTTTTGAACATAGCTATAAAAGCAATGTTAGGAGCAATGCGTCTATGAGTACTCTCGTTTAAGAGAGGGCCACGAGGGTGACTCTTAGTCCGGCGACATATGCACTTCACATTAGTGTTGGGGATCGCGGGTTGCAAACAATAAGTACAACACTCCCACTTAGTTTTTAGGAAAAATAAGGGGACACTGAATTGCAAACGAGTGCAATCCTCCCACTTAATTTTTGGAAAAATGGCACGTCTACTCTTGTACATATAGGAAACATATTTCCATTAGCAAAGAGAGATAGAGTGGATCACTAGAGACAAAGAACCCTAAAATTGATATTTGTGAGGGGAGAGCAGTGTTAATGCACTAAGGCACAAGGAACATACTCGGATCTTTTTGTCTATTAATTTATTTTTCCTAAGGAAAGTGTATGCGATTAATAAATCGTCACTTTTGCACTTGAAAGTTTTTTAGATTAAAAAATCTCGTAAAACTAATATGTATATCTATATATATATATATATATATATATATATATATATATATATATCTTCATGAAATCTTCCTTCAAGGCGTCTTCATGGTGGTTGAGCGCGAGAACGTCAGAAATCCACGATAGCATTAAGAAGACGGCAGAAAGTTAGGAGTCGCAAAATCCGGATTAAAAAATCTAGATTCGCGGACTGCCGTATACTTCGGACTAAAAAGGTCATAAATGACACATCCGGTATCCGATTGAGCTGAAACCAATTGCATTGGATAGATAATATCCGTACCTTTAATTGGGTTCAAAAACCACTAATTTTCAAGGTTGGAGCAAAGAGTTATGCCCGTTTTACTGGGCCATAACAATTTGTCCAGAATTTGAAAAAATTAAAAGTAGGTCGGATCTAGGTGTAAAGAGAAAGAGGTTTATTGAAAACATTTTAATTGTATGTTTTGATTTCAATTGTGTGTTATATTAACATATTAATAATTAAACACAATATAAAATAAACAACATAATATAAAAACATTCAATAACTAATTTAAACTAGAAGTGCAATAAACTAGTTTAAACTATGTACACAAATTTTAAAACTTGTCAAAAAATTGATTTTGAATATGCTAAACATAAAATATTTATAAAAAAAATTTAATGTATTTATATAGCATATATATCAAGTGGAACATCAACAAAAAATTAATTTTAAAGGTCGTACCAAAAAATTAAAATTTTGTAAGATCTAGTCTTTTGGAAAAACCATTATTCAAGCAAATTTAGAAAACAATTTTCTTAATGATTTTAAATAACATGTACATGTTTATGCTTTTACCATAGCTCTGATACCATTTGTTGGAATAGGTCTAGGGTTAAAGAAAAATTTAACATTAATCAAATTAATTGCGGAATTTAAAAAAAAAATTGCAAGTAAAACAATTTTACTAATCTAGAAAAAAGCATATACATGTTATACATTAAAAACATTATTTAATTTACTAGAACACGAACTTTTCTTTGTAGCTTGGTCTTGAAGCGTCTCGAGAAAGGTAGATCCTCTTCCTTGGTTCGCTCGTCACCTTCGCACCTAATCTTGAACTCGAGAAACCTAAGATTTCTATTACATGAGTCAATAGAGGTTTTGAAAGGATTTGTGTGTGGGCACAATTAAACCATATGAACCAAGAACAATTCTTGGATCATAAGCTTTCTCTAGATTGAATGTGAATCTAGGTGCAAAATAAGAAGAGTATTTCGTAGAGAGAGAGAGGGGGAGGGTCGGCCACAATAGGGAGAGAAGAAGAAAAATGCTTAACCTTCACATCTCTATGTGAGGCTTTATTTATAGGAGAAGGAAAAATCTATAAAGGTCAATTATTCATTCATGAATGAATAATGTATTCATGACACAATATTTGATTTTCCCTTCCCCTTTCCCTCATTGTTTGGCCGGCCATATGGATGCATTAGTGAGGAAATTTGTTTCCTCACCTAGCACATTTGTTTCCTTCTCAAAGAAATTCATTTCCCTTTTTCTTTTGGGTAATTATCCTTATAAGAAAAAGGAAATAAAACTCTCCTCTTTGATGCTATGTGGCCGAATTCTACATAGGGTGAGGGAGCATCTAGATGCTTCCTTCTTTCTTTTAAGACAATTCTTAAAATACCCGTTGTAGAATTATAATTGCACAAATAACGAAATTAATTTCATAATGCCTCAAACGACTTTTCGGCTTTAGAAAGTAATTTATATTTTCATCAAATGAAAACATTCAAAATCTTATTTTGACATTCACATCATTTTATGTCCTTGTGGACAAAAATACCTTTTAGACATTTTCCGAGAAAAAGTCTAGTTCAACATTTGAACTTATTTTGACTTAGCTTCTAGTTTAACAATCCTACTCTAATGACCTGTAATAGTGACCTTATGAATCCAAATGAACAAATCTTGAGCTTCTATACTCGGACTCAAAAGTTCATAAACCTTTTTCCGAGTATTAGCTTAATGTCGACTGACTCCACTAAAGAGTCGACACTGAGAATCTCTCGGTTCAAATGAATTTATTTTCTACTCAAGTTCAACTTAATTATATTGAGCGGATCCATTGAATGTTATCTATGTTTACCCTTCATGAATATCACCAACTAGTTGGGATTTATAAAATTACCATTTTACCCTTCTAGTTGTTATTTCCTCAACTCCTTTAGTACTTGTGAATAAGTTAGAAACAATGTATTGACGAGGAGCTAACAAGTAACATTGTTTCATCCAATTAAAGTCGCTACTTAAATTTGGACACTGCGCAGTTCATTTATTCACAATCCAAGTAATAAAGCATGAGGTGATATACATTGCATCTCAACAATCTTATACATGAATTCCATATCTATGAGAACTTCACAAAGTTGGTTCATGACATCTTCATAACTTAATATCTCACTAATATGCCTTGTCTAGATCACACATTGGACCTAGAATTTGACTTTCTCAAATGAGAGTATTAATGTTATGAAATGACATGTCTCATTTCAGGATTTAGGTAAGCATGATGCGATTCATATGTAGTGACCTTGAGATAGAAGATGTTAAATGGTTTGTTCTTCTATTGCCTCTAAAGGTGCACTGGTCAATTCAATATCTTCGAAAGATACACTGGAAGAACTACAGAGTTCCTAACTCTCTATGCCTCTTAACCAGATATCCTAGATTCTTCCAACAATCATACTGGGATCAATAGTCCGTTGATCTTTAGATTGCGAATATACCGTTTTAGTCAAACCATGAAGAGTTTGTTCACGCAAATCTACATTTGTCTCTTCATACATTTTTAGATTTGATTAAGGACTATAAGACTATTGAATATCATAAATCTTCAATCAAACTAAAAAGGAATGAATGAACGTTTCAACTTTTATTAATTCAATCAGCAAATTACAAAGATTTATATATTACATCAGTATGTAAATAAACAATCTTTGAATAAGGACTTTACAAAGATGTATATATTACATCAATATGTAAATAAACAATCTTCTTGTGGGCATCTCTGCCAACAATTGCCTAGTCCCTTGATAGGGATTGCCGAAACTCATATCGTGAGCTAGCAGCTCGAACAACGGGATCGCTCGATCGAGCAGCCGCGGAAGCTGCCGGAACATCCATCATTTTCTAACGAGCGGAAAAGAAAGGAGATGAAATAAAGAAATGTGGACGGGATGAGCTCCAAGGTTGGAAAGCCCCTCCTTCTACCGCTAAAATTTTGTCGCCGAAATTTGGACAACGTTTAGACACCTAAGCTGTCAGATCCTCGCTCAAAGCGGGTGACCCTCCCTTGGGCCTAAGCGTGTCAGATCCGGTGTCCCGGATCGTCCCTTAGCATTCGTATGGTCTTCGAGTCATCCTGTTATCTGAAAAGGGTAAACAGGGCCGGCCTCAGGGCCAGCCAGGGGCGTGCCAGAGCCGGCCAGGGCGTGCCAGGGCTGTCCAGAGGCGTGTCAGGGCCGGCCAGCGCGTCGGGGGAGTTTGCGGCGCCTTCCGGTGGTCAGGCCCGGCTCGGAGAGGATATTCGGGGATGATATATATATCCCTTATCATTGAAAAACCCGATGACAACAATATTCAACATATATGGCATTAAAAATTCATAATATTTCAATAAATAATTTTATCCTAAACATATTCATCAACAAATTGAATGCAACAAATCTAGCAATTCTATAAACACATTTATATTTTCAACCAATTCATTAGAAAGGACTCACACGTGAGATTGTAAACAATCTAGTGTGTGGCTCGCTTTTGTCGGAATGCCTTGTCAGATTGCTTGAATTTGGTCACCAGAATGCCTCAAGGAGGTGTTGCCGGATTGGAAGATGGCCGGACAGAAGCTCACCGGACAGGCTAGCCGAGGCACGCCGGACAGGTTTCATGAAGGCACGCTGGAAAGGCTGCAGGGAGGCACGCCGGACAGGCTGCAGGGAGGCACGACGGATAGGGAGCTCGCCGGACAGGAGGTCAGCTGGACTAGAGCTCGTCAGACAGGAACCTTTGCCGGACTGGAGCTCGCCGGACAGGGACCTTTGTTGGACTGGGCCTCGCCGAAGAGGGACTCGCTAGATAGGGAAGCTTGCCGGACATGACTGTCTTTGGCCGGATTGATTCCTCTACGCGTCTAGCTTGATTTCTTTGAGGTTTGAGCCGGTTTTCAGCAAACAAGAATCACTTCAAACACCATAAATGATTCAATGATACTATCTCTCAGGTTTTGGGGAGATCAAGAGAGTGGGCTATTTAATTATGAACAACGAAGAGAAGGGAAACTCTCAAACGAATTAAGAATCAAGAAAACGAATTTTCTCGACTCTTTCTTTCTCAAGATAGTAGTTGGCCAAAAACACACAACGAATTCATGGATTAGGGTTCGGCCGAGTCTTTTGCTAGGGCTAGGTTTTCACAAACCCTATTTATAAAATGAGAGAGTGGTATTTTCTTAATTCAACTTAAGCGCGATATTCTTTAAATGAGTATTTAAAATTAATCTCAGCCCTAATTCTCAAATATGGGCGAGTTTATCTTTAATTTTATTCCCAAAATTTATTTGATTTATTTCTAAAATAATATTTAATTAATTTAAAACATCTCAAAATTTTATTCCCAACTCACTATATCACAAGATAAGATATTCTGATTCATTCAGACAATCATTACTAAGATTTGATTGCCCTATCTATCTTTCGATTCCGAACTATTATTTAAACTAGTCACAAGGGGTTATCTTGTCAAGTCTGTAATTAGCACCCCTTTCATCGATGACAGTTTCAGCAAAAAAATATGTGGAACACATGGGTGAAGGCTGATCATCATGTGGGAGCATTCAATACTTTTGGTAAGTATACGACCCGGACTGGCCTCGGGGTAGATGTGTCGTTTAAGGACCGTTACCACACACTAAATGAGGCCACTATGATGGTCACATTGAGACTTGATCTAAATCTTGAAGTGATCATGGACACCGAATCATATTTATGTGCCCTTTGACTCATTCGCCATAAGGCTATTCTTGGTAATCACAACTTATGTCTTGGGAGTTTTCTCAAAGTATGATTCGAGTGGGAAGTGATTTACAGATATGGAATCCAGCTTTCCTGAAAGAAGGTTAATGTTCACTCACCTAAGGGTTCATTCCATAACCAATTGATTACGCTCACTTTCAAAGTCAGTTAACGTTCGAAAGAATCATTCAATGGGGAAACAACAAAGCTTAGGGCTGATATGTATCAATAAAAGTATAACGGAATGATTGACTTCTCTTGACACGGGATGGACCTTGAGGATCTTGATCACGAACTGACTATATCATGAACTGATTACACGGTGGAGTATTGATAACGACTAGACGAATCGATGAAAAACAGATAGGATTGTATCGTCATTTTCATCGAGTTCATTAAGCTTCTACTACTACGTCCATTCTCCGATATTCGGTTCTGATAAAGGCGGATAAGAACTTTTGAATAATAATGTTAAATAATTATTTAATCTCACTTGCTATAATGGTGATTGACAGCATCAATTCTTGATTACGGGTATTTGCATATTTCAATAAATGTTTATAGCATAATTATTTATTTATTGTTATATCAAGTAAATAATTAATTAGATTTTAAGCAAACGGGCTTTGAAAATTCTTGGGTTGGGCTTGGGATAGGTTAAGCTAAAAATCCTTTAGGGTTATACCCTAGGGGTGGCCGATTATGTCTCCCCAATTTCCTCCCTGAATTTCTCTCGTAGAAGAGAAAATATCTTCCATATATATTGATCTGATGGATGAGAGAGATAAAAGATTTACTGTTGAGATCTAGTGGCCCATATCAAATTGAAAGGAGAGAATATTTCTAGAAGGAGGGAATATCTCTCAAAAAGGAGAAAAAATCTCTCAGGGGTTATCACATTTCTAAATGCTATAAATATGGATAGAAGGAAAAAAGAAAATTCATTCCATTCTTCACTGAAACACTCGACCTCTCTCTCTCTCTCTCTCTCTCTCTCTCTCTCTCTCTCTCTCTCTCTCTCTCTCTCTCTCTCTCTCTCTCTCTCTCTCTCTCTCTCTCTCTCTCTCTCTCTCTCTCTCTCTCTCTCTCTCGCTGGTCGAATTTCCTTCCCCATTTCCCTAGGAATTACAAATTTCGTTCCTAAATAATAAGAGAAAGATCCCAAAACAATCTGGGTTTGAGATCTTATGAGAATCGATCGTGCCTACTCATATTTCTTATTCGTCTCGAAGATTACGTTTCGGAAGACTACAGTGTCATCCTCGAGTACTCAGGTGAGACGAACCACGAAGATGAAGTACGCGCTAGATCGGACATTTATGTAGCTGGGCCAAAATCCATGTAAGTGTTGTAACGAATTGGCTGGTATCGGTTGCTGAATTTCTTTCCATATATAAATTAAATCAGTAAATCTAGATCTTGTTAGCAATCATTTATATTAATTGACTAATGTGAGTGCAATTAATTTCTCTCCGCATTTAATATGGTTGCTAAGGTGTATCTATCACCAACAGTATCTGTTGAAAATTGATTAACGATTAACCAATATTATTATATAATATATCAATATATGGTGGAATTATATAATAAGATGTAACATATATTAAAACTCATTTTAACATATTACATAACCTAGGCATTAAAAATTTCTAACATGTCAATAAACATTTTATTCTAAACATGTTGTCAACAAATTGATCACACTAGCAACCTATAAATAATTTAATAATTGCAGACCAACTCGTTTAGAAATGACTTACACATGAAATTGTAAACATTGTGTGCATGGCTAGCTCACTCATGCATGCATTGTCAAATTTCCTCACCGAAATGAAGATGCTAACCTGCCAGAATCGAAGAGGCCCAAACTCGCCAGAATGGGTGACTCTGGCTTGCCAGAATGCTTCAGGAACAGGCTGGCCGGATTGCCAGTTGGCCGGCCGGATTGGACCTGCCGGACAAGTACAGTGGGCATGTGAGCCTACGGATTCCTCTCGCCTATTTTGAGCGCAAACATGTGCAGGATGGTAAAGGACACTTGTGGCCACGTGTCAGGGGTGCTAGACTGCACAGAAATTGCACAAAACGTGCGTCAGAGAGAAGGCCCACCTGGGACCCACTGGCCGGCCAGAATGCTATTTGGCCGGCGGGCCTGTCTGTGAGGCAATTCGCCTAAAATGAGCCAAGCTAAATTCTAGGCTGATTTCCTACATAATAAAATTCAATCAAACACTTCATGTTGAGTCAATGATATTATTCTTGGACTTTTGAGGGAGAATAAGAGGGTGGGCTCTTTTAAATCAAACAATAAAAAGGGAAAACACTCAAGAACGAAACAAGAATCAAGAAACGGATTCTTGATCCCTTCTCTCTCAAGAATACTCGGCCAAACTCAAGGGGAAAGGGAGAGTGGTCAAAATTATGATTAGCTTTCGGGTTAGGGTTTCCTTAAAACCCTTTTATAAGGAGAGAGAGAGAGATAGAGACAGAGAGAGAGAGAGAGAGCGGGCTTAAGTTAGGTCAAAATCCAACTTTGGCCTGTTTGTCAAACTTAAGCCCAATGTTCTTTTTAATTGAATTTAAAATCATTATTCAGCCCTAGTTCACTAATTATGGCTGTGCATAATCATTTTATTTTCCCAAAAATATATTTGATTTATTTTTAAAATGATATTTAATTAATTTGGAACATCCCATTTATTTAATGACAAGTCATTAATTCTTTTCATAGTTCTCAAGGAAGTACAAAACGAGAAATAATTTATTTTCATCTTTTATTTATTTGAATCATCAGATCATATTATTATCAATATAATAATATAGTATATTCGTTAAATATATGTAATAATAAATAATCAATTATTTGTTTAATTACTTAAAAAATAATTCTCTTAGTGTAAATCACAATTTACATTTAATGAGAAAATCAATTGTTCTAGTTCAATAGAGTCTATCATTGAGACCTTATGGACCTAAATGAACGAAGCTTAGAATAAAGATTGGACTCTAAAGTTCACAAACATTTTCCGTTTTTTAATTCTTAATATCAGTCTATTCCACTAAAGGACTGATATTGAAACTCTCTAAATTCATATGTATTTATTTTCCGTTTGATGTGACAAAATAATTTTTCACACGATCCACACAGTATTATATGATATTACCCTTCGTGTGTATCAGTAACTCAGAGGAATGTAAAATTATCGTCTTACCTCTGAGTTGTTATTTGTGACTCCTTTGTTATTTGTGAATGAAAAAACAAAAAGTGAGATGTCTCCACACATCATATGTTTTATTCAAAGAAAGTTAATTCGATATATACCAAGCCCGATTTATTCATTCACATTCTCATAACAAAGCATAGTGTGACACAAAAGCATTGGCATTGTTTCAACACGAATTCCATATATGTGTATCATATAATCCAATGTAACAACGTTATGACACCACCCTTCGGGTCAGATGCAACTTCAATTAGTCGTTGCCCATTGACAAATCAAATGTCATAAAGTGTCACATTAATTTTGCATTCAATTCGGGATTTAGGTAAGTGCCAAAATACCACTCGTATGTTGATCTTGAAGTTTGAAGTGATTAAACGGTTTTATCTCAAGTTTCAGAGTATCACAAGTCTTTTTCAATGTCTTCTATAAGACATCAAGAATGAATCACAGAGTCTCAACTCTCTATATCATAAGATAAGATATCCTGATTCATTCAAACAATCAATACTCAGATTCGATTGCCCAATCGATCTTTATATTGCGAACTATTATTTAAACTAGTCACAAGAGGGTACCTTTTCAAGTATGTACTTAGCTCCCCTTTCATTGATGACAGTTTCAGAGCGCAGCAAACATACATAAAACACAAACTTAATCAAGAACGAATATTTAATTTTATTTAATGTTTAAGCAAAACATAGTACAAAAGTATTTATAATGTCTAATATCCCTTTTGTGGGCACCAATTCCAACAGTATCAATATCAATAATGAAAACATCATCGGGTTCTGTGCTTTCTCTCTAGGGTCAATTATGAAACACAAAAATCTCACATCGTCACCACGTAGGTTTAAGGACATCAATACTTCGATTCAGCATTATCTGAATTAATATAATTATGATTTACATTACAAGCAGAGATGGAGTTTAATAAACTCTGACAATGAAAAGAATGGTTGGTCAGTGATACTCTTTCCCTTTAGCGAAATAGAATTTTTTTTTGTATTCCTAGTGAACTTGTAGTTTTACTCATCTCGAGTGCTGGGTTTTCTCCGGGTTGATCAGTCCTGGTGGTATCTTCTTCCCTTTGAGAAAAGGAAAGTGGTTAGTAGGTGAAGGGTCTTTCAAGTTTTTTGAGTGTCTGGTTTCGTAAATTCCATTGATGGGGAACATGGGTTGAGTAAGAGTTTTTTTTTGGTGAGTTTTTTGGTCTTCGGGAAACACAAGGTTTATGAGGATTTCACAAAGGTTAGAGAGATCGACTCAGTGAAGTCAGCTGAGGAAGAAGATCTAGATTTGGAGGACACCATGTCTTTCATGGAAAAAAAAACTCTTCATTTCAGAGAGAGTGGATGTGGACGGCGAATGCTGGGCTCAAGCAACTATGGTGGGAAAAATCCTAGGCGATAAGTTTATTGGAGTAAGACAAATTTATGAAGTCTTCTTAGGAGTATAGAGGGCAAGATGACCGTGGGTGGTGGAGGAAGTTTAGCCAGGCCTTCTTTAATTCACTTTCGAGGAGAAGGAAGAGATGGTGAAGATAATGGAGGGGAGGCCTTGGACGATCAAAGGAGCACAATTGATTCTTCCAGAACGCCTGTTTCTTCTAACTGTGAAAGAAATAGAGTTCAAATGGTCCCCTTTTTTGATCCATTTGATGGGACTTCCTCCGAGTTTGAATAACATGACAAGCGTCTAAGAACTCGTAGTGATGTTTGGTAGCTTTCATAGATTCTTCAACAGAAAGAAGAATGTGTTTATAATGAGAGTGGAAATAGATATTACAAAACTGATGTGGTCCGATTTTTTCCTTGAGAGGGGTGATCTGAAACCTCTTTGGATTCAGAGCAGGTTTGAAAATTAGGGAGAGTTTGTTACAAGTATGGAGTCTTGGACCATGAGGAGATAGAGTTTCGACGCACAAGCTGGGCCAAAGTCATTATTACTCACTCCCCGGTGGTCAACATATATGGGGGATGGTTTAGGGTGGACTCAGGTCTAAAAATAAATTTTGAAGGGCAGGAAGAATTCATCAGAACCCTAGCTAATGGAGTCAGCTATGAAAGTTCCAAGAGACTACTACCTTTCCAAGAGGATACAACAAACATAGAAAAAATGGTGGAAAGAGAAGGGACCACCATTAAGAAAATCATGGAGACATGAGGCTTTGCGGCTAGGATCTGACATCAAGGACAACAGAGGTAGTGGAGGAAAAATTCCTAAGATGTCAAAAACATTATCGACTGAATAAGAGAGAGACAGTGCCATAAAAAAACCATGTGAGAATGGCCCACTACTTAGAGGCAGGAGAGAAGGGAGAGAATTGCAAAGGAGCGAAAAAAACCTTTCCTCCAAGATTATTGGGGAAACATTTGGATGATGGGCCAATGCCAAAAGCCCAACCTAAAGCAAGGTTTGGAACTTGTAACGAGGAGGAGAAGAGGCCAAGCCCGACCCCGAATCTTAACTTGGTCACAAGGCTTTCCATAACAAAAGACTAGAAAACAGCGAGGAAAATTTAACCAAAAAAAAAAGAAAGGAAGCGAACAAAATTTATCATCGCTTGAGCCAAAAAAATAGAGGCAATTCAAGAGGAAGAGAAGAGACAAAGGAAGAAATTATGACACTAGGGGAGAATTCAAGCAAAAAAATTTCAAAGGAAGAGGACCGCGGCAAGAGAGAGTAGCCATTGCTAGAGCAAAAGCCCAGAAGAGAAGGCCTGGTCTAGAAGCAAAAAATAAAGAAGATGAGCTTAATATGAAGAACATACAAGGAGAGGAGGGAAATGATGTAGATGGAATTTCTGCTAACTGCTATTCGACCGAGGAGGTGGGTTACTCTAAGCCCCTACCCCAACGTAAGTACAAAGATGGAATTGCCGAAGTCTCAATGGAGACTCGAGGGGGAGGTTCCTCAGGGGACACGTTGAGAGGTATAAGCCGAATGTTTTATTATAAACGGAGATGAAAATTAGCAGTGAGAAGATGGATATGTTGAAAAATTTATTGGGTTTCTACGACCAATTTCGGTTGTAGCCACGAGATTTTCAAGAGGCATAAGTCTCGTGTCGAAAAGAGGGGTCTGTTAGACATTTGGAGTATGTCCAAAAATCTGATTTGGGCAATGGTCGTGGGCGATGGGAGAAATCGAGATTGGGATTTATTTGGGGTTTATAGCCCTCCTTACCCAAACCAGGAACAACCTTAATGGGATCTCTTGCTCTCTCAGTAAAAAAAATGGAAAAGTAATGGGCTAATATATGAGACCTGAATCAAATCGCACACCATGAAGATGTTGCGAAAATTGCGTGCGCAAGTGCACGTGTCTAACAATTAATATAGATAGTAAGTACGGTTCGTTCTCACAAGCAATTATATTAAATGAAAATCTAACAATAATGCAATTTAAATCAATAGAGAATGAAATGTGAAGGTTGTGACTTTTAATTTACTAAACAACTTAATTAAAAACGTTTTAACTGTGAATGAGGTGGAACAAGAGTGTGGTTTTACTTTTCTATCATATTGTCGGGATTTCTAGATAAACAAAGAATGCTCAATCCTGTGGCTATGCTAATCGTGTTCACGTGAATTCTATCGCTAACCCTCGCTAGAGTGATATTAACGACCTAAGACTAAGAACTCTTTTTACCTCTCGGTCTCAAGGCATAGAACCTAACTTGCTTTATGTTTTGGAACACACACACGACTCCCTAGCAGCTGTGGCTATCTCTAGACTTCACAGAATGTACTACGGTATTTTATTTTACTCGCACGAATAATTAAACCTCGATAGAGAGAATAACTAATCCTAGAATCAAACATACGATGATCAAGCGTATACGAGCATTAAGAAGATAAATAGAATAAACACCAGCCAAAGAATTAAATCAAACTTCAAAGTAAACTAGAATAAATCCATGACAATTATCAAGAAAATATCCACCATCACCCTCTAAGGGATTGTTCATGGTGATTGTGAAAAAACTAGAAACAAAGAAGAACGATGATCCATGATAAATAAACAAATCATAAAACAAATAAATAGAATTTCATATGAAGAAGAAGAAAGAAAAACTAGATTCGGTGGATGCAGGCTTGTCGCAACTTTCAGAATGTCTCCGGTCTTCTTCTCCGTTCCCTTTCTGTTCCTCCGTAAGGTTTCCTCTCTCTCTAAGCTAAAACAAATCAAGAATGACTTCTAAATGGCTGCTATTAAGTTAAAAAGTCGAGCTCCTCAACATTCCACAGATCTGGCCTTCAAAACCTAATCCAACAGCTTAAAATCGAAGTCCACTGATCAACTTAAGCTGTTGTTGAAGCCCCATCGTGTTGCAGTGATTTCTATTGTGTCACGGTGGACCTTATCGCGTCGCGATGGGAACTCTGGCGGTCTGCGTGTTGTTTCACCTTTTATCACATATCTTGAGCTCCGGGTATCGAAATCGAGATCCGTAAAGTTCCGGAATCCTTGCAATCGCTCCGTCGTCCTAGGATGATCTATCTCTCTTCCTCTTTTGCATCTATAATTCTCATTTTCACTTTTTTGCAACACATAGATCTTTTCGGATCTGAATGTCTTGAAAACTTCACACAAATTACAAAAACTATCAATATACTAGAGGATAAACATCGATTCATAATTCAGGATCATCTAATAATCACGTATATAACGTGCTTATCAAACTCCCCCAAACTCGAACTCGTGCTTGTCCTCAAGCAACAAAAATCGCAAAAGTGTAAACAAAATGACTAAGATTAGGAACACACAAAAATAAAAATTACCCAACACAAAGATAGGTTTAATATTATTGTTATTTCAATCGAATTACGCTAAGACTCTATCCTTCATTTTCAAGACTTTTCAGCTACGTAAATTCATGGTTTCAAACGTCTTCGTTAACTGCTAGAATTTAAACGAGAAAATAAAATCTAACGTTACCTTTAGCCGTTTTTCAATGTCTACCTATCTCGAAGTGTTCGAATACCTAAAATTGTCTTCTTGCCTACCAAAATCATAAAGAACCACAAAAATCAGAATATATATTTGAGATTTGTCATTTACAATTTTGACTTACCATAGGCCTCCTCCTCTTCCTTAATCTCCACTAATGTACACAAATCATTTCTAATTCATCAAAAGGTTTTATGATCCTTGTACTGTTAGGCTCGGGTCAAGGGTATGAAAGGAAATTTTTAGTGACTAAGGTTGACTTTAGCGACTCAAATAAGAACGATAAAAATCCTAACTTTTTCCCTTTATTTCCCAAGACAAGTTTTCCTCACTAACACTCTATGTTTCTCTTAAATTTTCTCAACTATTGGCTCACATAGCTTTTCTAATTAAACTACACCACGTCAAAACACAAACACTTCTCTTTTCAATTTTCAATTCTTTTTTATTATTATTTTTTAAAAACAAGAAGAAGACAAAGAGAAGATTTTTACAAGATTATTATTTGACGTGGTGTTTGAACAAAAAATCTTTCTACAAAGAACGTATAAAATCTCTAAAGACAACCAAATATTCTCATATTTTTTTCAATTAAGCTTAACGAATTTAGTTGTTCTCAAGAGTAGCTAAAAATCAACGGGTTATTTGTGGGATTTAAAAATTGTAGTTTCAGGCTTTTTCTGACTAAGTAACAAGAGGGTATAATATTAGGCTTTTTATGATCGGGTTCTAAATGGTATTCAATATTTTTGGTCCGGCTTTTTAACTTGAAGAGCTCATCCTATAAATCATTCTTACTAGATCAATGTGTATCCAATTTCTCCTCGATTAGGAATTGGAGAAGGTTCTAGTAAATACGGTGATTTTTATATAAATAGTTTAACAATAGTACGCATCTAGCATTCCTAAACTTCAAGACATACAAAATTTGGGCTTACATGACAACTTAGATTCTCTAAACTCAATTTCCTCCTAGCAATTCATGAATTATTACTCTTAAGCCTAAAGTCATTAAAAATTCAAAATCTCATTGACAAGCATATGTGAACCAATCAAATTAACTATACTAAATCACTTATCATACAACCTAAAGACAAATAAAAAAATGAAAAACTAAAAACAAAATAAAAAAACTATATACATTGCAATTTAAATCTCCCCCCAAACTCAAACTAAGCATTGTCCTCAATGTGAAAATGACTAAATACGCGTTGGAAAAGGAGACTTACTTTGCGAGTGAACAACCGAGTCACTCGTCGTCCGGCGGTCTCGAGCGCTTCGTGCTCGCATCGAGCTCTTCAACATATCTTCTCTGAAGTGGATTTTTCGAACGGTAATTATAAGTGTTGATTATTTCGTCACGTTCGTCCACTCTAAAAATGTCATCGCTCGCCTTCGGGTTTTTCATCGAGTTGTAGACGTTGAAGATGACGTCCTCGTCCTGCACTCTCAGCTTCAGCACCCCCTTTTGCACGTCGATGAGTGCTCCTCTAGTTGCTACAAATGGTCTCCCCAATATAATAGGAATATCCTTGTCCTCCTCCATATCTAAAACAACAAAATAAGCCGGAAAAATGAATTTATCTACTTTTACGACCACATCCTCGATGACTCCTCGAGGGTATTTGACTGAGCGGTCAGCCATATGTTGTGTCACTCGTGCTGTTTTCACGTCTATCCCAAGCTTCTTGAAAAAGGAGTAAGGCATGAGATGAATGCTTGCTCCCAGGTCGCACAATGCCTTCTCAAAATACGATTGGCCGATAGCACATGGAACGGTGAAGCTTCCCAGATCCATCAGTTTCTGAGGGAGCTTCTTTTGGAGGATTGCGCTGCACTCTTCAGATAGGAAAATTGTGCTGCAATCTTCAATCTTCTGCTGGTAAATGAGGATGTCCTTCGAGAACTTGGTGTACCTCAACATTTGATCGATCCCCTCCGCGAAAGGGATTTATGTAAAGTTATTTGAATACTTCAATGAATTTCCCGAATTGTTTGTCGAGCTTCACATTCTTCAGCCTCTGGGGGTACTGTTGGAATTTAGTTAACAATTCACCTAATTAATTATGAAACATATCAATATATGGCGGAAATTCATAATTCAATTTAACATGTTAAAACGTTTTAAAACATATTCAATAACCATGTCATTAAATCTAATCTAGCATGTCAATAAATTTTTAAACATATTAATTAATTCATTCAAACATGCGAATGAGTAATCTAAAATTTCTAACAATCCTACAATAATTATTACATTCAGATCCAACTCGTTTATAGAAGACTTACAGTGGGTTCGGATCTGCGAGAATCAGCCTCGGGGTGTGCGTCCAAGTCCGGGGCCGAAACTCTTTCCCACGCGCGTCTAGGATGTCACGAAATCCGTCCTTGCTCCATTGCTCCAAAAGTGGCCGGCCATTTGGATTAAATATCACTCAAACAACCACAAGATGAATCAATGATAATTCTCTAGAAGTTTTTAGGAGATCGAGAGGGTGGGCTATTTGTGGGAACAAGGGAAGAAGGGGAAACTCAAAGAAAAGGAAGGGTTGCGGGGAAATAAATTTTCTCTCTCTCTTTTTCTCTAAAATTCGGCCAAAACCTCTTAAGCATAAGGGGGGAGAGGTTCGGCTGAGTGTTGGTCGAAATTAGGCTAGGGTTATCAAAGAGAGAGCCTCCTTTTATATCAGAGATAATGGGCTTAAGTTAGGTCAAAATCCAATTAAGACCCATTAGTGAAACTTAAGCGCAAAACTCATTTTAATGAGTTTAAACAATTTTTCCAGCCCATTAAACCCTTATTATGGCCGGCCATATTGTCTTATTATCTCCTAAATTTTAATATTTAATTAATTTCGAACATCTCATTTATTTAATAACAAGTCATTAATTATTTTCATACTAATCAATGTAGTACGAAACGAGAAAATATTTATTTCATCTTTTATTTATTTGAATCATTAAATTATATTATTATCAATATTATAACATAATATGATTCGTTAAATAAATGTAATAATAAATAACCAATTATTTATTTCATTACTCAGAAAATAATTTTCTTAGCGTAAATCACAATTTACGTTGAATGAAAAAATTAATCATTTCTTGTTCACCAAAATCTCGTCCGAGAGTCTATCATTGAGACCTTATGGACCCAAATGAATGAAGCTTTAGAGTTCGAACACAAAAGTTCACAAATTTTTTCTGACTTTTAATTCTTAATATTAGTCGATTCCACTAAAGGATGAATATTGAACATCTCTAAGTTCATAGGCGTTTATATTTCCGTTTTATGTATCAAAACTATTCTTCACACGGTCCATGGTGTATTTTACGATATTACCCTTTGTGTGTATCATTAACTCGGAGGAATGTAAAATTATTGTTTTACCCCTGAGTTATTATTTCACCAAGTCCTCTGTTATTTGTGAACGAGAAAAAATATAAAGTGAGATGTCTCAACATGTCACATGTTTTATTTCAAAAAATTCTTTATTCGATGAATATCAGGCTTGGCTTATTCGCTCACACTCTCATAACAGAGCATGGTGTGATACTAATGTCTTAGCATTGTTTCAACACAAATTCCATATCTGTGAATCACATATTTCAACGAAACAGTATTGTGACACCAACCGTCGGGTCAATGAAACTTCACTTAGCCATTGCTCATTGACAAATCAAAGGTCATAAAGTGTTACAAAAAGATATTTACTCACTTCAGGATTTAGGTAATTATTAAAATACCCCTCGTATGTGAGTTTGAGGTTTCGAGTGATTAAACGGTTTTATCTCGAACTTCAAAACTTCATAGGTCTTGTTCAATATCTTCATTCAGATATCAAGAATGAATTACAGAGTCACAACTCTCCATATCACAAGATAAGATATCGTTTAATTCATTCTAACAATCATTACTAAGAATCGATTGCCCAATCGATCTTTAGATTGCGAACTATTATTTAAACTACTCATAAGAAGGTATCTTGTCAAGTCTGTACTTAGCACTTCTTTCGTTGATGACAGTTTCAGAGCGTAGACATTCATGCAAAAAGTTTCTCCGTCCCATTGACTGAAGTTGTGGATTTTGTTGCAAAGACGAGTGGTCTTCTCGAATGGGAATTATTTGGTAAAGAAGGTTGTGCAGAGGTCTTCCCACGAGTAGATTTAATCGGACAGCAGTGATTGCAACAAACCTTTGGCTCGGTCCCTCAGCAAGAATAAAAACAGCCGAAGACGTATGACGTCCACCGGAATGTTGGGGATCTGAAAGGTGTCGCACATCTCGTTGAAGTTATAGATGTGCTCCTTCGGATCTTCATTCGGGGCTCCTAAGAATGAATTATGTTGAATCATGTTGATAATCCCCGTGTTGATGTGGAAGCTTTGATCTGCCGTAATCACTGGTTTACAGACGGCCGAACGATAGCCTTCGGCTTGTTGTGACACGTAGTCAATGAGAGGTCGCTTCACGAGGATAGGTTCCTCGGGAATTAACTACGTGATATTTGGAAAATTTTCCATCGGTTCTTGGCGCTCTTGCTCTGGACTCTTTGGTTCTTGACGTTCGTGTCTTCTTTCCTTCCTATTTCTTTTGCACGTCTTTTCTATTTCGAGATCGATTGGAAATATAGCTGATGGTCCGTCTTTTTGCATACACCTGAAAGAATACAAAAATACGTAGATTTATTAGTTCAAGCACAAATTCAAATTGCAGTAAAAATTGGATTCACAAATAATTAAATAAATTCCCGGCAGCAGCGTCAAAAACTTGTTGCGAAAAACAAGTACGCAAGTGCACGTGTCGAACAAGTAATATAGATAGTAAGTACGGTTCATTTTCACAAGGATTTATATTAAATGAAAATCTAACAATAGTGCAATTTAAATCAATAGAGAATGAAATGTGAAGGTTGTGATTTATAATTTACTAAACAACTTAATTAAAAACGTTTTAACTGTGAATGAGGTGGAACAAGAGTGTGGTTTCACTTTTCTATCCTATTGTCGGGATTTCTAGAGAAACGAAGAATGCTCAATCCTATGGTTATGCTAATCGTGTTCACGTGAATTTTATCGCTAACCCTCGGTAGAGTGATATTAACGACCTAAGACTAAGAACTCTTTTTACTTCTCGGTCTCAAGGCATAGAACCTAACTTGCTTTATGTTTTGGAACACACACACGACTCCCTAGCAGCTATGGCTATCTCTAGACTTCACATAATGTACTACAGCATTTCATTTTACTCGCACGAATAATAAAACCTCGATAGAGAGAATAACTAATCCTAAAATCAAACATACGATGATCAAGCGTATACGAGCATTAAGAACAAAAATAGAATAAACACCAGCCAAAGAATCAAATCAAACTTCAAAGTAAACTAGAATAAATCCATGACAATTATCAAGAAAAGATCCACCATCACCCTCTAGAGATTAGTTCATGGTGATGGAGAAAAAACTAGAAAACAAACAAGAACAATGATCCATGATAAATAAATAGAGTTTCAGATGAAGAAGAAGAAGAAAGAAAAATTAGATAAGGTGGTTGCAGGCTCGTCGCAGCCTTCAAAATGTCTCAGGTCTTCTTCTCTGTTCCTTTTATGTTCCTTCGTAAGGTTTCCTCTCTCTCAAAACTAAAAAAAATCAAGAATGACTTCAAAATGGCTGCTATTAAGTTATAAAGTCGAGCTCATCAACATTCCACAGATCTAGCATTCAAAAACTGATCCAACAGCTTGAAATCGAAGTCCACAGGTCAACTTAAGCTTATGTCGGAGCCTCATCGCGTCGTGGTGGTTTCTATCGCGTTGTGGTGGACCTTATTGCGTCACGATGGGCACTCTGACGGTATGCGCGCTACTTCACCTTTTATCACATATCTTGAGCTCCGGGTATCAAAATCGAGATCCGTAAAGTGTTTTGGAATCCTTGCAATAGCCCCGTCGTCCTAGAATGATCAATTTCTCTTCCTCTTTTGCATATATAATGCTCATCTTCACTTCTTTGCAACTCATAGATCTTTTCATATCTTAATGTCATGAAAACTTCACACAATCTATAAAACTATCAATATACTTGACGGTAAACATCGATTCATAGTTCAGGATCATCTAATAATCACGTATAAAACGTGCTTATCATAAGACAAGGAGGTAGGGGCGCCTTTCAACACTAGAAGATGCAAGATTTTGAGAAACTTTATGAAACTGTTGGGAGGTCTTGACCTAAAATCAAGATCATGGAACTTCACTTGATTTTCTGGAACAATCAAGGAGCGTTTGCATAGAGTGGTGGTCAGCTCGGAGTGGTTATTAAAATTCCCAAAGATATTAGTCAAAGTTCCAGCAATCAAGTTAGATCACTTTCCTATAATTCTTGACAGCTTCCTAATTGATGACAAAGGCTCTAAAACCTTTCTGATTTATGAAGCGTGGGTGGGCAGGGAATGCCGAGTGTCATCGAATAATCTCAAAAATCTGGGATCCAGGTGATAGACTAAGTAAATTTATGAATAGAACCAGAATAGAGGGGAAAACTTTAAGAGTCTGGCAGGCAAAAAGGTGGAGAGAGATCCATGGTAGTCAAAGGCAGTATGAGAAGGAGCTTCTGAAAATTCAAGACCAGGAGTTTGGCTCAAGTTTCTCGGCTAAACGAGTCAAGCTACAACAACAGATTACGGAAGGCGCTGTGAAGATAGAGAAGGTGTGGTGACAAAAATTGAGACAACTATGGCTAAAGGAGGGAGATACTAACATGGGATTTTTCTCATCTATCTACTATAATTCGTCGTAAGCGCAATTTCATTGGCAGGCAAAAGAATAATGGCAGGCTAAAGAATGACAGTAGGAAGTGGCTTACAGCAAGAAATCACATATAGGAAATCACCTATTTTCTTAATTTGAAGATCTATTCCAGAGTTCTAATAACTCATTTCCAAACTCTCTCGAAGACCTGATTGAGCATGAAGTCAATGCATAAGAAATGAGACAATAGCTAGAATGTCATCTGCCAAAGAAATAAAGCAAATGGGATCTGGGAAATGTATGAGTTGAAAGCCCCGGGTCCAGGTGGATTCCAAGGAGTCTTCTATAAAACATTTTGGAAAATGTGGGAGATGCTCTAATCAAGACTATCTAAAACAAATTCAGCAGTGGTCGGCTAGAGGTGGTTCTCGTACACACAGACATGAGGGGCAGATGTTTTTGATAAATTTCACCCAATCAGCGTCTGTAGCGTTAAAGTTGTTACCAAATTGATCACAGCGAGACTTAGAAACATCCTCGGCAGATTATATGTCCATACCAATTGGCCTTCGTCCCTGGGTGTTGGCCAGCCAAAAAATTTATTTTAGCCAGAGAGGTGATAGCTTCTTTGCAGAAGAAAAAGAGAAGAGGGGAAAACATGGGGATAAAGATAGATATGTCTAAAGCTTATGACAGGCTCGAGTGAAATTTTCTTTTCAAAGTCCTAGAGGCTTTCAATTTTTCTCCAAAAGTCAGAGCTCTCATTCACGAAGTAGTTACATCAGCATCGAGTTCAATCCTCTTAAATGGTAGTCCACTTCCCAAAATCAAACTTCATAGACGCCCAAGGCAAGGCGAGCCTTTCTCGTCTTTCCTATTCATTATTTCATTTGAGGTATTGAGCAAACTATTAATCAGGTAGGAATCTTAAGGAGAATTTCACGAAGTCAATCAGAAATCAAATGGTAAGAGCATCTCCCACCTTATGTTTCCTGACGATACTATAGTGATTTGGAAAGCAAACATGAGAGAAATTAATGCAATTTGGAAGTGTGTGAAGAAATAAGAGTAATGGTTGGGGCAAAAGATTAACATCGGAAAGTCAGGGTTAATTTTCTCTAAGAATTGCTCCTAGATTACCAGAGTTTTAATCCAATCTAGATTGTCAATGACGGAGTGGAAGAAGACTTAAAATACCTGGGAAATCCACCGTTTATGGATAGAAACAAATCTAAGCGTATGAGTTCATTACGGCTAAAGTGAATGAGCGGATAGAAGGCTGGATGGCAAAATGTATCTCGAAGGCTGGTAGATTGACGTTGGTGAAGTCTATTCTGCAGAGTATTCCTACCTATGTTATGGTAACTTCCAAATTTCCTACTTCATTATGCAAAAGTTTGGACAAGATCTCGAGCAAATATTGGTGGACCGGGAAAAATAATAGAGGAAAATACTTGGTCTTGAAAAGCTGGGATAGGTTATGCTACCCGGTAGAGTCTGGAGGTCTATGAATGAGAAAGTTTGAGGACACTAATTCAGCTTTGATGGCTAAACTTGGCTGGAGACTTGCAGAGAATAGATCAATGCTTTGGGTTGACGTGCTTAGAGATAAATATTTTCCCAACCAATCTATTTTTGAAATCTACCCGTCAAAGCCCACCTCTTAGGGATGGAAGGAGATTATTTCGCTGTATGCTTTCATCAGATCTCATTCGGTATTCATTATAGGTCCAACATCTAAGGGAATTCAACCTATATGTCTTCAAACAACTTGTCGGGATCTGGACAGGAGCACGGTTGTGAAAGATTTGATGGTTGAAGGTAAATGATGGTGGTATAGGGATGAAATCCTAGTCTATTTGGAGAAGAGCTAGAGAATCATATGTTAAGGATCAAAATTGACAAAATTTGGTGGCGGATGAATTGGTGTGGATCAAAACTCAATCTAGAGTCTTCTCAGTCAAGTCCGCTTTCAAATGCCTAGCCCGAGCTCCCCTCATTCCAAAAGACAAGCTCTGGTCTAAAATCAGGGGATTAAGAATTCAAGAACGCTCTAAATTTATTTTGTGAAGAATTTTTTTGGAAACTTTTCCCACACCCGTGGCACTAGTCAGGAGGAACATGTCTACAGACGAGAAGTGCAGAATTTGCGACAATATGGAGGAGTCAGTATGGCATCTCTTTTTCGAATATCCATGGTCGAGAAGAATCTGGTTCACGGAAGGAGAAGGTAGGAGCCGGAATGCAATTAAGACAAAATAAGGATTAGAGACAATCCGAATTCTTGTGCGAATGGATGAAGACTGAAGTAGAGAAGTTCATTGGGATGAGCTAGTAACTAGATGAGTTTCAATCCTAGATGATATTTGGAAGTGGAGAAATGGAAGTCTTCAACAACGCAACTGAACATGGAGGGTCAATGCTTTTAATTAGATCAAGGCCCAGATTGAAGAGCAAGTTCAGGGTGACGATGGTTGAGATCGGTAACACGCAGGCTAGCCATAATGATATTCTCCAGTGAGCCTTGTAGGTTGAGGTAGCTTTCAAGAATAACAGAGCAGTTGTAGGAGTCATCGCATCATCTATTGACACTAGGAACCATTGTATTTGGAGAAACAGATCGTGCGTAGAGTCGCCGGAAGAAGCAAAGTTGGAGTAGTCCACATGGCTATCTTGGTAGCAAAATATAAAAGTATCAAATCTTTGGTGATTAATGGGGATAAAAAAGCTTTCATGGAAAGCCTCAGCTCTGATTCTAAATCTCGGAAGATCAAAACCTTGTCTAGCAAACCTAAAAGTTTACTAATAATTATTTGTTTTCATTAAGATTTTTGGATCCCTATAATTATTAATCTTACCGCCCACGAAGTGTTCCAATGAGAGTGGCGATCTATGAGTTTGAGTTTTGTTATAGTCGGAATGTCATGTCTCGTGTGCGAAACACTTCTTAATTAAAGTTAGGACTTTGGTCCTTTCCCCTTCGAAAAAAAAAAGAACTCTTGACATGAGTTTAAGCCCGCACAAGTAGTTTCATTTATTTTTTTTTGTACTCCCAAAATTAATAAATTAACTCCCCTTTGTAACTTCTTCACCATTTTGCCTTTATCGATTACACATTTTATTTTACAGTACATTTGACATTATTTTTTTTAACTAAACTCTATTGTTTCAAATTAAAATATTAATTTAATAATAAAAAAAATATTAATTTAATAATAAAAAAATATTAATTTAATAATCGAAATTTTTTTATTTATTTAATATTTTATTTATTAAAATATCTCATAATATAAAACCAAAAATTTGGCGAATTGGTCATACCTTAAAAACGTATTTTGATTTTATCCGACGTTTGGTAAAACTTTTATAAGTATTTAAAACGTTTTACTTTTATACTTTTATTTTTTCGGTCAAATTTTTTTTGAATTTTAGATTTTAGTTTAAAATGATCGCCCAATATTTTAAATTGTTTGCTTTATTGTTCAAATTTTACCGATTTTATTAATTATTGAGATCCATTAATTGTGGGTGGTTAATTGACCAATTATTTGTTGTTTCATTAATGAAAAAATTTCTTATTTGGCCGGATGAGTTATATTCTTTACTGTTATTATTTGAAACTTAATATTCTATACAGATTTCATTGCTTATTTAATCCTTATTTTCGAGAATTAATATCACAAATCACATTGTGTCTCTCCGATATTGCTCTATATGTTTGTTCTAACATTGTTCTTTTATTTCAGGTTGTTCAACAATTATTTGTTGTTTCATTAATGAAAAAATTTCTTTTTTGGCCGGATGAGTTATATTTTTTACTGTTATTATTAGAAACTTAATATTCTGTACAGATTTCATTGCTTATTTAATCCTTATTTTCGAAAATTAATATCACAAATCCCATTGTGTCTCTCCGATATTTCTCTTTATGTTTGTTCTGACATTGTTCTTTTATTTCAGGTTGTTCAATTTTATTTTATTTTACAACGTCCAGTATTACGTTAATTGATATTCAGTTTACACTATAATGTAATCGTTCCGACGTAAATTAAGTTGCGTTTTACAACGTTAATTGATACAACGTAAATCGAAGTTTTTCATCGTTAATTAAATATTAATTAACAAAACACGATTTTTTGTTAATTTCACATCGTTCTCCGCCGTAAGAACTTCACATCTGCCGTGTTCATATAGTTCAAGATCATTAATCATAAATTAGAGATGAAAAAACCGTTTCTAACACAACCGATTTACAAAAAAAAATTAGATAAAAAAGAACATAAAGATCTGTTAAGTGTCGACCGAATTATGTCGTTTAATTCCACCAAAAGATTTTGGTGATGATCGATCGAAAAAAATGTATTGAAATTGCTCATCGATGAATTTTGGTTTCAAAGAGAATTGTTTTTTAAAAAAATAGCGATTGTTTAAAAAAAATTCGTAAATCTAACTCTCGACATTAATTATTTAAATTCATTAAATTTTGAGCGGGATTTTTTTATGGGACAAATTTGGAAAAATATTTAATTAATTAAAAGAGTGGACATGGCAAGAATTTTACTAATTAAAACTAAATTAACAAACTTATATATATAACTATATCATACATTTAACCCATATAAAAATAACAAAAATTAGACTTTTGTCATCTAGTTTTTCCCTCCAAATGTTAATATTACATTTAAAAATAATATAGAATACGAATAATTTAAAATAAATATAATATAATTTTAGAAATTAGTACTAATATATATTTATAAAATTTTTGACAAAATATTATAGTACACAAGAAATTTGTATAATATTTAAATATATTATGAAACACTTTGCATTACCTGGTCTATATATATATATATATATATATATAGACACACGTACGTACTTCCGAGGTGGCGTAAAATTACTACCTGCCATAGTAGAACATAGATAATCAGACATTTTAATCTTTGGTCAAAACGACACTTAGGTGAAGTGAAAAAAACCAATTTGATTCGAGTGGGTGATTATTGAATTTAGTAAATCAAATGAAGATGTAATGGAATATCCCCTTAAACCAGACATAGTTCACATAAAATTCCGAATTTACATAGGTCTCTTGACACAAATCGCTGCAACTCCAAAACATTAGCTCCACCGTAAACGAAAAGGCTGGAGAATCACAAGGGGGTCACTACTACCATTTTTGACAGTTCATTGCACCAAGTTTTGTCTAGTCTTAACCTCAAAACCAGTTCAAAACGCGCCCTCCGATCTCTTCGAAACAGCAATGACGTTGAAGTTAAGTGACTCCGGATTTTTTTGGATCATGCCCTGGATGACTTTAGCCGCATCCTGATAGAAATGCCCAATTTTATTAAATGACGTGTAAATGAACATTCAGTTCATTCTTCCTAAGTCTCTCATCATATTTGAAAACCGGATTATTTTTAACCAACCTAAACACAATCTCAGAAGTGGTGAATGGGCAGTTTCCTGACTAATTAGAAGTCTCAAAACTTCCCGACACCAATTAAATTTAGATATTCTGTGCAAATGGTATGTTCTAATAGTTTTATTTTATTTCATTATATAAGTTTTGCCAAACTGTAAACAGATGGTTTAGAGGATATCAATACCTGCAAAAGAGTGGCTGGTGAGGATGTGCCATGGGGAATCGGTCCGGTCTTCCTTCCATCGAGCTCGTAGAGTGTTCCTGCAACGACGAAAGTTTAGGGCGATGAGGAACAAAATATCAGACAGCAAGTTGAAATACTTTTAGTAGACATTTACCTCGGTTAGAAAACTTCATTTACTGATGCATTGGTTTCGTTTCTCCTATTAGATGCTAGGTGTATAAAAGAGGAAAAATGAGAAATTAGGTTAGGACTACATACCATCCACGCAGGCAAAGCAAATGAAGTGAGTGTTTACATTGTCCACGGCCTACAAAATGGAAGTGATGTGTGAGATAAGCAAAGCTTGTTTAGTCAAAATAAAATAACACCAAAAAATGGCAAACATTTATATGGGAATTAATTATTAGAGCCTCGCTCATTTTATTTTTGAGAAAGTTTGATGATCACTATAAGAAAAGGATAGTTTTTACGAAATTTTGAGCCGGCCTTGAGATTTTGGTAATTTCTCTACTTTTAAGATCCTAAGACGTTCCTACAATACGAACAATAAATCTCCAGGGCCTGATCAAACAAATAATTTAAACACGTTACAGTCCTTAGTAAGGTATTCAAGACTACAGACCTGATCGCAAGTACTGAATATTTTACCTTCTAGTTCGAATCGTTCTAACAATCAGTCAGCATCTTAATACTCATTAGTAGCCTTTTGATTAGACCATTCTGTGAAAATACACCTAGAAAATATATTTTTCCTCCTTTACAGATTCGAGTTTTGTTTATTTTAATCGTTGTCCATTTCGCGAGAATAAACTAGATCCTACCATTCTTATAAAACAATATCACGTCAATAATCAGTAACTTTGCCGATACCTACAAACATAATAGTTAGATCGGATGATACTAGTATTTTCGACAAGCTCTTGTCATTAGGGGATTAACTAAAGGACTCTAGAATCTAACGAAGATAAGAAACCAGAAGCCGGACTTCTAAAAAATTTGACGTCTCTTGTCAGAGTATACTAATTTACAGAAGTACAGAAACTAACTAACCTCTGTATCACCACCCGTGGCTGCAACTGAGTGAGCAACTTCCATGTCCGTATCATTCTCCAAAAATTTTGCTCTCTACAAAGATAGAAGAGATATAATTACAATATGAAGGCAGTTCATCAATGTATTCTAAATTTAGAGAACTAAATAGCCAAAGGGATATAGAGAAAAGTAGAACCTCCAATGCATCCATATTTGCAGTTGTTTTGAAAAACTTATCCAGAAATGATCCTTCGACTGAAAACACATGAGATGCATCATAGATTATCAGAACAATCATTTATTCATACAAGAATTCCGTTGCGCATCTAAATATTATTTCGAGAAGATTCAGAAATCATATTAGATCCCAGAGAATTCGCTGTCGACAACAAAAACCATGGATATGAAACCTAGTAAGACAACACTTACGAAGGCTTATCTCTGATTTTATATTTCCAACAGCGTGGAGAAGTCCAATTGTTCCGCATGCATTTCCCACAGTTTGTCTCATGAAATAAACACCACCATGAGGCTCCTATAGTCAGGAAGGAAAATATTATTAGATAATGGAATAAAATTTGTTTTAGTGAGTTACGCCTGAGTGCAGAGCTGGCTTCACCGGTTACAATCTATCCCGGGTTGGTCTGAATAGGTGTCGTTTATTTTTCTCATTTGTTCCTATCAAGTATCAATTTTCCAAACTGTTTAAAATACTCACACCCATTGGCCTGATGAGACCATACACACCCCTTCATTCACCAATGCATACATGGTGCTTAGACAACCAAGAAATGAACGTGCAGCTTAAAAGGCGTAGTATAAATTGTTGGATCGCCGAACTGCTAACCTTTATTTCCGTAGCTTGTAGCCTTCTCTCTTCTTCACTCTGCGATCAAAACAAAATGAATCGTTGTCAAAGATCTAAACCAAAGAATAATACAAGGAAAAGAAAGAGCATACCTCTGAGGTTAAGGGATACAGGAATAGCACCGCTAAGACAGGTTTTGGGACCATATCTAGAAGTTCTCCATCCAAACCATACACATCGTAGCACTCCGCTTCGCTCTCAGGAAGTCCTAAGCCCCACAGGAACTGCATTTAAATTTACAAGAGAACTCAATATTCCATAGAATAGTAAAAGGCCAATCACTCTACATTTAGTAAGCAACAAGAAATCAAAAATCACAGGAACACTTTTAGTATCTCATGGTTTACAAACAAATACAAACTTAGATGGTATATCAGATTTTATGAATTGATTAACACCCATCAGCAAGTCTCAAACTATAAAATCGCTACAGTTATTATACTGGCACTGCTATGCAGACCTGCTTTGAAATCATAAATACCGATTCACAACCATTTTTACAAAACAAATGAAACTCTAAATAAATAAATAAAGCAAAAATGAAATGAAATAAAATAAAAATATTGACTTCTCATTTCTTGTACAATCAAATAATACAACACACCGCTATTTGCAATCATTTCTATAACCAATCGATCTATCTAGCAATGTATTTTTTGTTTCCGAATTTAATTTTTTCCCTTGCAAAACAATCCAAATCCATGCATTCCTTGGGTCAAAATTGGCCTACACAAATTAAATATGGCTCTAATGTCTAGGCGGTGAAACCAGCTTTGAACAGAAAGATATCTCAAAATCTTATCAGTGAAAGAATCAAGAAACTCAGAGTGACATCTAAATACATGAACTCGCGGATACAAATATTTCAAAGAACTAAACATCGTCTAACAGAAATAAGAGAGGTTAAGAAACCTGGTTCATAACATCGGGATTAGCTTCGAGGGGAAGCCATCTTTTAGCACCTGCACGTTCATCCAAGTACGCCATTTGAGCTTCTTCTCTACTGCAAGGTAAGAGATTTTGAAAAGAAAGACCAAAAACCGCCTGAGTGAAATTCTGCGTTTAACAAATGACATAATAATGATATATGCTTTGGTTAGACTTCTAGAAGAATATACCTCGAGTCTAACGTGCTGGGGCGGTGGTCTGTGCTAGGCCCAGTACGGCTGATTAGGCCCAACAACCTAATACAGAATTATTCCACCACCAAGTGGAAATTGTTCTTAAAATTGTGTTTAAGGTTTTTATTACAAAGTTATTTTATTCACGTTGTACATAATAGTTTGGTCGTGTTTACAGATTTTTATATAAATTTTAGACTTTATCTAACTTTTCAATATTTGCTTTTTTCTAAGGCAGTTTCTTAATATATTTATAATTAAGATTAAACTCAGGACATCCACGTTGGCGATGGTGTATTACTACTACTTGTTAAAATAATCTCAAATAACTATTCACGTAAAAAAAAAATTGAAAAAAACAGCTAGTATTATAAAAAAATACAATTTTGATAAACTAACTAAATTATGAACTTTCATAATTAAACTTGTTTTCTATTTAAAATATTTCATTTCTAAAATGAAAAGAGAAGCCATATATTTTACTCTCTTCTATTTTAAATTTTTTAAATAAATTCTCTGAATTTGAATTTTTTTTAAGAAATATCTAAATTTATTCGGTTTTTTATGTCAAAGATCTAGATTATATTTAGTTTTAGAAGTAGTATATATATATATATATATATATATATATATATATATATATATGTATAACATAGTACTATGAATCATACGATCATAACAAACTGTTATTGGATGGACAAATTGTTTTCTCACTTTATATCTTTCATTTCATAGTTGATGATCGATTAGGGTATCATGAATTCAACAATGATGGATGATATACTGGTATATTACTGTTCTATCAACTCTTTTCATTGTTGTGACGTGTTGTTCATTCTTTAATAGACTGGCTGAATCCCATTGACAACTGCATTTAAATGATATGAATATAACTAACTGCATTGATTTAATAGCAGCATTATAGAACTAAGGGGAATTGGCGGTGAAAAAGTACCTTAAGTTTTAAATTGTATTCACTTAAATACTTAATCATTTTTTTTACCAGCTAAAGTACTTCAACTTAAGTCTGTTTACACCATCCATACCTGGTCTTACGTGGCACCGTCAATTTTAACAATGAATTATTTTTTCCACGCGTTTGGTGCGTATTGGTTGTAAAATAATATTTTATACCACATGGACTACGCTCGTCTGTACGAAAACGAGGTTGAGGTCGGAGAAGCCTTGTCTCAGGCGTTCGAGCAGAGCCTGGTTCAGAGGGAGGATATTTTCTTGACCTCGAATGTGTACTGCATGATGAACTCCCCGAACAAGATCGAGAACTATGTCAGAGCATCGATCAAGAATCTTGAGGCATCTCTTGTCTGGATATGTATCTGATGCTTTGGCCGGAGAGTTCGGCGTTCGGTGACGCTGCTTCTAAAGGAATTGCTCAAGTTTGCGAAAGTTGTGGATGCCGTGAAACAGACCGACATCGATTCTTCATCGCCACCGGAACAAGTTCGTCCGATAGTTCCGCGAATATCGCCGAGAATCGCAGCAAGAAAACCTCGCGGCACTTGGTTACTTCCTGGAGCGAGAATTCCAACGATTGGACTGGGCACGTGACAGTGGCGGCGATCACTGAGTGCAGGGAGCCACGTACCGCGAGAATTTCTTGCTGCGATTCTCGATGATGTTCGCGGAACTCACAGACGAGCTAGTTCCGATGGCGATGGAGAGTCGATGTCGGTCTGTTTCACGGCACGACCCCGCGTGGGTGGAAAGCAATGGACCCTTTCTTTTTCTTCATGAACCCTAGCCCCTCTTACGAGGTCACATTCCTCACCAAGATTTCGACCGAGAGGAGTTTCAGATCTCGGGCACGCCGTGTGGCTGAAGCAAAAACGCGGTTCCGAAAAAAAAAATATGAAGATGAAGAAAAAAGAAAAAAGAAAGTAAAGAAATGGTCGGGAAGACAAAAAAGAATTCTGTGGAATAAAATTATTTTATACAACCAATACATACCGCACACGTGGCAAAGATAATTTTACTGTTAAAATTGACGGTGACACGTAAGACTAGGTATGGATGGTGCAAACATACTTAAGTTGAAGTACTTTAACCGGTGAAAAAAAAGATTAAGTATTTAAGTGTATACAATTTAAAACTTAAGGTACTTTCGCCGCCAATTCCTCTAGAACTAATGCTGGTTGTCATTGTCATATCTTTAATACACTTTCTAACAGTTCTTGCAGTTCTTGGTTAATCATTGTTGGAAAAACCTTTATTCCGGCTCCCAAGTCTAGTCTCCAAGGGTGCTATTTATTGGCGTTTTAGAGAATCCTGCTCATGTGTCATGAGGCCTAAGCTCCGAGGCATCAGAGCACATTTCTTTCCTGCGTTTCATTCACTGATATACAGCATGAACTCCGGGTTCCTTCCAGTTTCGAGTGTTTTCTTGGATAATTATAGCGGCCCATAGGCGCGAGATGTACCTTGTTTGATTTGTGGGGAAACCTAGACATAGTCCTTATTGATAGGACTGCATTATGGCACCTGATATGAGACTATACGGTTGTTGAATAATGCTTGTCGAGTTATAGAAATGAATGGATGCTTGCTATATGTATAGTTCTAGATTATGTTATGGTATTGGTATTTAATGGCAGTGCAAGGCCAGAAATTGCATTGATTCTGCTCGTTTCCTTCGCTTCAGGGCCTCCATACTGTAACGCAGCTTACACTTGTTCACTAATTATGTTCGCCAGGGCCTCTTTCCTTCCTTTTTTCTGCTCACTCGTATCTTCCTTCGTATCTATCTGGTACTCTCATGTGGGAATTCTAACCGCAGTTAGCCTACGGTATAGATATCAACAAATGACCTACGGAAATACGGTCTTGGAAAGCTATTAATCTAGTTAATTTAATGGGGAGTCTCAGAAGTCTCATGAATAATTGTTTCTTGCGGGTTGTCCGTCCATATCGAGTCAGAAATTTGTTTAATTAATGCCAAGACATACTATTTATTCTTCATGAATGTTCATAAAGAAATGAGTCTTATCTACATCCAGCAATCAGTGTTCTATAAGAACTGAACTCCAATCTTGTCCGATGAATCCAATGTTGTCTTGTTCGGTCGGTCTAAGAGAATATTAATACCGGTAAGCTACCTGCACCTCTTTCATTCAATTCCATTCCTGATATACCCGATGTATGTTGTTCATTAATATCAACTTTCTCTATTTCAACTAAACATCCTGATGGTGAAAATTTACTACATTGACCTTAATCTACATTAAATAGACCTATCATTAACAAAAGATAGGTAGCCTAATTATAGAAACTCTATCTTGAGATCGTTGCGCAATTAAATTAACATTGATATACTTTCAAGACATCAATAGATTATAGACTCGATATAGAAAATATTGGCTCAGATGGTATGGTACAGTAGGTCTCATGTCCTCTTTCTTTGTTGTTATTCATGTATATAAGTGTTGGTAAGTCTGGTTTCATTGTATTCTTTCGCTGTTATCTTTCTTATGATTATTTTTTCCCTTTTCTAGAACTACATTGATATTTTTTCATTTCTGCACATTGCAACACATGGCTAACATTAAATAAAGAATTATCTTTATAAAGTAATAGCTCTTATCATGCCATCTCGATTGATACTGATGTTGTTAATGCATTGAACAAGAATCATCTCCTGCCACCTGATTAACTGGCATTCCTATCTTATAGACCATTATCCATTTTTCATGCTTTATGTTATTTTTTACTTTAATGTATTCAACAAAATATACAATTCATTCTTACTGAATGTCGTTGTTATTCATGTAAGTCTGTGTTGGTTTATATATGAGTTAGTTCTTTAATTTCAGTCTCCAATGTTGGACATGACACTCTAACGTTCTAATACCAATAGAGTTATTTATTTCTATCCAACGTTGCCTTAATCAAAGATACCTAGGCGAATATATATATGTATATATATATTCGCTAATGCGTTTTCATAAATTATATTCAGGTGAAAAGTGAGACTTCACTTGTGATATAAAAATAACTTAATAATTTTGTTTTTGTTATTTTTTGGTGGGGTATGTGCATCTCCAATGAGTGGTAATTTAACTTGCATTGCGATGACATGATTGACATATGTTGTTTACCCATTTCAGTCAACACAAAATAGAGTAAATTTGGAGTAAACTCTTTATTTGGCATCATCCTAGCACGTGGAAGGAAGAAACTTAATAGCTAGCGTTGTATCTGCCATTAATCGAAAAGAGTAATTTCGTGAAGTTTTTCAAATTGTCACTCTCGTTATTTTTTATGAATCTTAAAAAGTATAATAATTACTTAGTTAATTAGTTAACATAAATATGAATTTTTTTTAAATGACTAGCATTTTGTAAAACTCTTTTAAATGGTCATCACTCTTATGTGGTAGTAGTATTTTCAAATTTCATTATCAATTTTTCCTTTCTAATTTTCGGGATTTTAGTTTTTCAAATTTGAATTTTGTTTCGTTTTAAATTTCAAAAATTGAATTTTTTCTTTGTTAGTTGTTTAACATCTAATTTCATGTGATTTAAATGGTAGTTTAATAATTATTAGATGACCCAATTGTTTAGATCATATATATTAGAAAACTAGTGGATGTGTAAGGTACCCATAAAATGACCATTAATTTAGTCATTCAATTTTCTCTCTTTCTATTATGGAAGACCCAAATTCTAGAAAGAAAAAAATTGACCGTCCGAGAATGAATTATTTTTATAGAAGTTGTTCTTCTCAACGCGATTCGAGTTTGTAATTTTGTTTAATATGCCAACGTTTTTTTCGATCCAAAGTTCACGTTCAAATTTTATTTTTGCAATCCAATTTCATTTATTTACTGCTTCAAATTCTTTACACACCCTTTTTATCATTTGCTCAATACTTTTTAGATTGAAAAAACTATAAAATTGAATTTTTTTTCTCTTGGCAATAGAGATGGATTTATTTCAAGAAAAATGATTTTTCTTAATTGAATCATGTATGTTTTCGTTTATTTGTAAATTCATTTGTTATTCCAATTTATCATTTATGTGAATGAATAAATAAATGTATGAGCCTGCTAAATTTTGTGAATTTTATATGTGAAAGTGATTGATCGATAAAAATAATATATCTAATTAGCTTTTTCGAGATCATGCGTGCGATAAGTTAAATATTGCATCTATGCTAAATGAAAAATGTTATTATTATTTTATTTTTGTACTACAAAATATATATTATCATCCACTAACTATAATGGGTCCTACTAAATACCAATTATTAGTAATTTTTAGTAAATTGTATTTTAATTTTGGTTATGTGTCTTAAAATAAAAACTCTAACATTGGATATGCTCTAACAACAACGACATTATTTAAAGCATTTTTTCACCCTCTCACTTTATATCTTGCCAAGTACATAACTAGATAACGCGGAGGATGCAGACGGACGATAGGTGCAGAATCTGCAATGGGAAGGCTGAAACAGTTATCCACCTGCTGTTTTTGTGTCCATGGGCGGGAAGAATTTGGTTTTTAGTGGGGGTGGGTGTGAGGTGGGAGATTGAGGACCTGAGTGACGGATTTGGTGCAATTAAAAAAAAATTCGCTTTTAATTCAACCTCGGGAGCTGAGCTTGTTAAAAATGGATTTTCTGGTTCGGGCAATGGCGGTGATGGAGGAAATATGAAAATGGAGAAATGAGTCTATTTTTCGGTTCACACGTAACACATAATCTAGAAGCTTGTTTAGAGAGAATCGAAGGGCGGGTATGGGAGGGCGAGGAGTTTTCAAAATTGAAGCAACGATGGTTGTCCTCTGAAATTCCCACAGAAGGTTCGGAGCTTTTGCAGGAGTCTTGGGATTCTGTTCTAGAGGTGGATGCGGCCTTCAAAAATGGCAAAGCAGCGGTGGGAATTCTGGCTAGAGACATAGAGCAGACTCTCAAGTGGGTGTGGCGGAGTGTGGCGGTGGCTCAGTCTGCGGAGGAGGCAGAATTACAGGCCATTCATCTTGCCTTACTTATTGCAAAATTCAGAGAAATACAGAGACTGCATATTTCAGGGGATAACAAGAGTATCATCGACACACTACAGGAAAATAAACGATGTTCGTGGTGGTTCCTCAAACCGTTGTTCAAAAATGTAAAGAACCTGTGTAAACATTTTGGTTTTGTTTATTTTGTTTGGCTTCCTAGATCGCAGAATCGTGCCACCCATGTAAAGAACCTATGTAAACATTTTGGTTTTGTTTATTTTGTTTGGCTTCCTAGATCACAGAATCGTGCCGCCCATGTACTAGGCCAGTGGGCATGGCAATCTTGCGGATCGGGTTTTGCGGAGACAAAACTTATCCCCGGCTGTGAGCAGGGTGGTTATTGGCTAATATATCGTCTCTGGGCTGTCATTAGGCCCTTTCCTGTTAAAAAAGGTACATAAGTAGATAAATATATTTACGTGCACTACCCTTATTGTCACTTAAAAAAAGTTATTAAGTATAATATGTTTTGAAATATAGGATTTTTGGAACTAGTACATGTTTTGTAAAATTAATGTAAATATTCGGCTCAAAGTTTTATAAAGTTTTGAAGACGAAATTAGTCCAAATTGATTTCCCGCTCGAGTTTTTGTTGTTTGGACAAAAGATAATGTACATGATTAAGACCGACAATAACTACTACATTAATCAAATCAATTCAAATTGATGGAAGTGAAACAAAGTCGAGAAGAGATTGAGAGTAAATTTAAAATTCATTTATTGATTATTCATCTTCGTATTGTTTGTTCTTATTTTAGTTTTTCACTAACTTATGTTTTGATATGTTTTAGGTGTAAAACATTGTTGATCAATCGGTTGCAAAAGATATTGGATTACGGATCACTTCATCAAATTATTACTAATTAAAAACTGTTGAATTTTTTAAAAATTAAGTTTCATTTTAATCCAAATTTTAAACACGAAATGAAATTCAAATTCAAATTTCAGATGTTTTGCAAAAAAATTATAGGGTACACGTGTATAATAACATTATAAATTGAGTTGACACTTAAAGCTAGAGCCATTTACATAAATTTTACGAAATAGACAATTTTCAAATGCGATAATGAATGTTGACCAGCCAAAATTTTGTAAGGATTCATAATGCATTTTTTAAGAAATCACTTGAAGTCTTCTACAATTACTCTTATAAGATTTCTCCTATTGTTTAAAAATAATCCAGATTCCTTCCATTATTTACATACAATATCTTATTCTCTTTTTGTAATGTAATTTTGAAGTGGCTCTAGTCTCTAAGCTTATAATTTCGACTCAAGTGCTTGTTTGTCCGTGCACGAAGAATTGAATTTTTGTTACATATTGTATCTATTTGGAGTTTATACAAGCATACTAGTTATTTTTTTACTATCTTTCATCATACAATCTATATATTGATTACATGAAACATTTAAATCTTATTTATTAAAAAGATTATAAATTTCAAATAATAAAGACAAATCCATGTCTCGTGATTGAACCCATGTGCTGACGATGGAAGAGAGAAGCAATGCTACCCAATTGAGGCACAAAAACGATAGTGCAAGTAGCGCTTCACAAGTAAAAATAATAGAGGAATTTTCAAAACTACCAGTTTTTATGATTTTTCCAAAATGCAGTCAAACATATTTTTTTTTCAAAATACAAGTAATTTCATGTGAAATTTTTTTTTAAAAAATAAAACTAATACAATGCCTTACACTATATTACTGGCCAAAATAATTAAGAAAAAAATAAAAAAAATTAAAATTTTTAGGGTTGGAGTAATGTTTACCTTTTAAAGTTTAATTTAAAATATATATATATATATATATATATATATATATATATTAACTGATTAATATGAATATGGAATAAAATGCAAAAATACTGTTTTAGAGGTATTTTAGACTTTTGTACTAGTATTTTGGAAAAAAATTAGTTTTACTGGATTTTGGGAAAATCAAGTACAAATGGTAATAATTTAGACAATTTCTCAAAATAATATATAGATTTGACATTAGACCTCGTCGAGCCATTAGGGAAATAAAGCAATTGCTTTTAGCACACCGTCCAAAGAGTCAATTATTGTAAATAGTTTATAGAGCTTCGTAAAAAAATCAGACGAATTTCCTTCCATATCTGTATGTTAGTCTCATATATAATGGCCAATTCAAGTTGTAATTTTCCGGTTTCGCAAGAAAAAAAATAGCATAAAAAAGTAAAAATTGCTTCGGAATACCATTAACGACATAGACTATCCTTGTTGTTTTCAATTTGGTGAAAGAAGACATGAAAAATCCTTCAGCTAAGTGATGATCACCCTACCTCGTAAATAATTGAGTTTGGTTTGACTCGCGGGACAGGAAAATATCATCTTAAGAAAGTAGACGTTTCTAACATCATTGGACATTTTTTAAATAGAGCAGACTTACGTTTTAACGAGTAATGCTCGTATTAACGTCCATATGTGCCAAGGGACAAGTTGAAGCCGGAATCGACATATTCAAGATCAAGAGAACTATTCATGTAAAAATTTTATTCTTTCAGCCAAGGTTGGGACTAAATAAAATTTTATTCTTTCAGCCAAATGTTTATACTCAGAGTACATTATTAAAAATTAATTGGATAATACAACCATACATTCCATAGGCAAGAATGGGTATAATAACCTCCGGTGAACTTATTTGCCACTGTACTTTGGTTTTCGCTTCTCAGCAAATGCGGCCAGGCCTTCTAGTCTATCCTGGGTCTCGAAGAGCTGCTCGTAGCAGTGTTGTTCGATTTTCATGCCCATATCTATATTCACCTCTAGACCCTCGTTGATGGCTTGTTTCGCCATTCTTATTGCCACCGGACCCTGCTTACATTTCATACACATTTGCAGTTCTTAAGATCACCAAAACTCGAGTTTAGTTAAGTTAGAAGTTGGATATACAACGAAGTACGCACTTTTTGGATTATCTCTCGAGCTAGTTCGAGAGCCTTCACATGAGCTTTGCCAGGGGGAACACAGTAGTTGACTAGACCTGAAGTGACATTATAACACGACCCGTTGAATAAAAACCGACACTTGAGTCAGATAAACACAAAACCATCCCAAATTGCATGTAAATTCACCGATAGACATTGCTATAGAGCCACTAATCTTCGCTCCGGTGAAAATAAGTTCTGCTGCTTTTGCTTTTCCGACTAATCTCGGAAGCCGTTGTGTCCCACCAGCCCTGTTTTAATCATAGATTGTTGGGATAGATAATGAGAAATAGATAAAACCATCTTCACAGCTGATATGAAAAAGAAAACAAACATAAAAGAGCACATATGATATATGTGACGCGTGATCAGCTCATACCCAGGAATTATAGCAAGCCCAGTTTCTGGCAAACCTAACACGGCATCTTCTCCTGTGTCAAATTCAGACGGGAAACATAAAAATCCTGATATTCCAGTAATCAAGTCTCCCTTACCTTCTAGATTTTGATTCAACATGATGAAGAAAACTACCACATATCCGAAGATCACACGATAAAGCCATTTCAAGCCCACCGCCCAGTGCAGCTCCTTCAATGACCGCAATTGTTGGAATATGGAGTGCCTGAACAAAGTCATTGCTAGTATGTATTATCCCCACAAACCATGGTTAACCCCAAATTAAGGAACTCTACTCAAAGTGGATGTGGTACAAGAGAACGCAAGAGGAGCAAAATGGTAAATCAGTAACTTGAAACAGATGGCATGCACAGAAAATTGTTTCGACCATATGAAGTAAGCAGATTGAGTTATGTAACACAAGCTAGTTCATAAACTTCTGATAGATAAATAAAAAAAAAAAAAAAAGAAGAAGCTGGGTATGCTCAGATGGTGAAACTGTATAGAACTCCAGATTAGAGCATATATATGGGAGTATAAATATGATGTAAACTTGTAGACTAGAAAAGAAGCCACTTCATTTCAACAAAAGAAGCTATGGTCTGAAGATTAATTAAAGCAACAAGGTCAACAAACCTCTAAATCTGAGAATGTGGACCGCAAGGCCGAGACAAACAACCGACTATCGTCTGGACTCATTGTCTTCCGTTCCTGTAAATCCAAATTGTTTCAATTCCATTAAAAAGTAATCACATGCTTAAACAACAATCAACATGTTTAAAATAGAATTTCGATTTGTTTTCTTCTTCTTCTTCTTTCCGGTATACCTTCAAATCAGCACCAGCACAGAACGCTTTGGGAACTGAACTCCGAAGCAACATGACTCTCGCGGACGAATCGTGACCGATGTCATCCATGGCGTTTCGAAGCCCTCTCAGGAGCTCTTTACCGATCGCGTTCCTCGTCTCAGGCCTGTCCAAGCTGACTTCAACGATCCCTGCGACGAATTGAGCCCGAGTCAGAGCGTTTCAGAGCCCGAGCAACCGAACAAGATCAAAATCGGCGGCGGAGATCACCGGTGTCCGAGTCGGAGAATTTGTGGAGGCTGACAAAGCGAGAAAGCGGCTCCAGAATGAGAGTTCGGCGAGACTGGTAACGCCATTGTTGAGTGATTGAAGTGCGAAGAAAGTTTGAAGCGCGTGTTATTGCGGAGCTCATTTCGGAGGACTGAGTGTCTGATAAAGACGATCAATTTTCAAGTTTTTGGACAAATCACTGGACTAAACCAGATTACGCAACCATTAGACTACACGTCAAAATAACAAGTTCATGTCCCCAACCAGGAAAATTATATTTCGCGTTCAACTTACACAACTTTGTACCGATTTAGAACTGAAATCGTTAGTTAACACTAAACTTCATGCTAAAAATAATATTTATTATTATTATATAATTAAAATTACACAATTTCTTTATTAAAATAAATTAATAATGAAATATAAGAATCATATACATGAGAAATTGCTCAAATTACCACATTTTACACTTGATTTTTCACAAATCTAGTAAAATTAATTTTTTTCTCAAAATATTAATACAAAAGTCTTAAATACTCCTAAAACAATTTATTTACATTTTATACCATATCCATATTAATCGATAATAATTTATTTATTTATTAAAAAATTAAACTTTAAAAGATAAAAACTGCTCTAACCCTAACATTTTAATTTTTTTTTTTAATTTTTTAAATTTTTTCTTAATTATTTTGGCCGGTAATATAGTGTAGGGCATTTGTGTTAGTTTTATTTTTTAAAAGGGTATTTTGTTTTTTCACGTGAAATTTACTTGTATTTTGAGAAAAAAACATGTTTGAGTGAATTTTGGAAAAATTAAAAATAAAAGGTAATAGTTTGGGCATTCCTCATATTTAAATGATATGTCGTGTGCGCGTTATCGTTACGCATTAAATTTAGAGTGATCTTATATCACACTCTTTGGTGTTAATTACAATATGTGATTGGAATAAAAAAAATATAAAGTTTTAACGTATGGTTGGAGATGGCATAAGATCAAATACCACCCAAATTCACAAGTGCTTAAGTTCGTTTGAATTTCACTTCACAAGTTTTTGGTTAATATCGTTGGAAAAAAGGTTAATAAAAAGTTATTAACGAAATTATGGGTGATTTGTGGTAATTATTTGAGTGAAGTTCACCCACCGAAATTGGCTAACATTTGATGGTATAAGATTAAGTATATGTTTGTCAAAATCATGTCTATAATGACGAGAAATTGATGCTTTAATTATGTTTAAAAAATCACATTTATTATGTGTTTTTAAAGAAGTGAATGCAAAGAGATACACTTGGTAGTATATTAAAAAAAGTCTCACAGTGGTTGAAAATGTGTGTCAGTGTAGTGTATATAAAACATCTTACTCCTTAAGATGATAAGCAAGTGTAATGGAGGAGAGTAGGTGGGCTAACTCTAACCCATCGTGGACACATGTGCGCCGAGCTGAGCCGAGCTTGAATTTGGATCTTGAGAATATGGAAATTTGGATTCTTCTTGGACTTCCGGTTCCAATATTTATATTTTTATTACAAAATTCACTTCGAAAGAGTTTTAATTATGCAAATGACTTGTACGTTATTATAGTAATTATGATTAAAAAAAACCGTGCATGCATACAAACGGTCATATAACGTTTGGATGGTCGAAATTAGGTGCATTAAGGCTCATTTTGGTGGCCGGATGTAAGTGGTATTAACATCTTTGAAGAAAATTAATAAAAGGACGTGTTGCTTAGTTGTACTCGAGCTCCCTATCTTATAAATAGAGGTTTGAGCTCTCATTGAAAAGAAAACCGCGAGACAACCAAATCTCTTTCTTCATTCTTCATCTTTCTCTCCGAAATTGTGTTTTTTTTTTTTGTAATCCGAGTTTGATTCAACCACTAGTTTGGTTCACCGAAAAAATTTCTATATTTATGAAAAAAAATTTATCGTCCACTATAATATCCTGAAAGATTGCTCACGGTTCCTGATAGTGAAAAAATAATATTATTTAAAAAAAACCGTTAAACGATTTTCGACGTTCCTCCATTTTCCGACCAATATTATTATTCTTGTTCTTACTAACTAATTATATTTTTCTTCTATTTCTCCTTCTACTTTGTTGTCCATTTGTTTTCGAAATTAAATAATTTACGTAGTTATTTCTTACAAAGATTTTGATTCAAGTAAAAATTCATAAAATATTCATGTCAATATAACCAAAATTCAAAGGTTTTGTGCTTGATTTGGGTTTTAATTCTTTTTAATGTTGAAATATTTTAGAAAAATTTGATGATGTGAAGTACTAGAGAAACAACCGATGAGTTATTTTTAAGAAAAAATGAAATTACAATTATTTTTCAAAAGACACTAAATTATGGAAGTACAAATGACAAAAATGTTCCATTATACTAACGAGCATATTTAATGATAAATCAAAATATCATTAATTTGAGTTGTCACATCATATTTTTTTAGCGGTAACATTTTAAATTAAATTTATTTTTACTGGTAAGTTAAATTTTTTTTAACTTAACTTTATCTAATAATAATAATAATAATAATTCAATTCACATTCATTTATTACACAAATCAATATTTTTATCGGAAAGTCAAAAATCTATGTGAATCTCGTGTATTTGTAGTAACACATTAATCTTATAAAATTAAGAGATAAGTAGCAATATAGTACTTTAAAACATACCAATTAAAAATATAACTCACTTATACCAATTACTAGTAGACACGTCATAATAAATGACTATTTACTAATAAAAATAAAAGAATGGTCAAAGAATAATATTAATGTTTCTTTGGTTATTTAGAACAATTTTAGTAAAATTAAATGGCATAATTAAACTAATATGTAAAATACAAAATAATAATTTAGCTATTATCTAAGAATGATTTTTATTTACTAATAAGTTTAATGCCCATATGTTAGACTCTTAGCGTTTAGCATTTATATCACACTTGAAAATAACAAAAAACTAGTATTTTCTATTCTCTAGAATTTTAATACAACGTCAAACATTCTACAATATTGGCTATACGGTACCAAAATGCTTATATATTTTTTGTGGAACTTGAGCAACATTAGTACTTGAATCAGAGTAAATTTCATGGGATAATCACTAGTTAAACCAATAGAAATCTTTACCTGTCAGTACTCAATATTTCATGTGCAGTGAAAGAAGAAGAAATGTATCTCAAATTTAGCTGTTCCTTATGCTATACGAAGAAACTATATAGCGCACGTGCCTGTACATTCTACATCTGCAAATCCCGTCCTATTTATCAATTTATTCCAGCATAATTTATTTCGTAATTAGATACCACTCTTCGGTTTGTTGGGAATTCTAAATGAAAATGAAGAAGAAGAAAAGGAAATTTATATAGAGATTTTTCTTATTTGATATGAAAAAAATTGGATTAATAGTTGACGGACTCTTATTTACTTTTATACAATTTTTATTTTTAGTTATATATTCATATTAATGTTTATTAATTTTAAAATATCTAACATTTGTTAAATTTTTCGTAAAAACTCAGTAAAAATTATTTACACGTTTTTATGGATTATAATTAGCTTAATGAAGATATTATAATCCATAAAAATGTGTAAACAATTTTTGCTGGATATTTATGAAAAATTTATCAAACGTTGGGTATTTCTAAACTAAACATTAACGTAGGTACACATCCAATATTTTTATTACGATGAAAGGGACAAGAAAAAATTAGATAACTCGTTAAAATAATATAAATACTTATTAAAGTGTACCTGATGAATTCGAGATAGTTTTGTCATTTGAATGAGCACATGTACTTAGAGACATTTGTTTTCTTTCTCACTCAATATTTAAAACTGAGAAGTAATATGCGTGATATGATCCGCTGACCGAAACCATTTTATATGAAATTATGGGTTTAGTTTAATAAGAAAAAAAGAGTTTGTGAAATGAATCGAGTTGTGAACATTAATATCTTGCAGTGTATAGTAAAAGAAAGGTATATAAATGAGATTAGGATGGATTTGTAATCCCAAAGAAAACACAATCCCTTATTCAGATTAGGTTGAGAGAGATGGAAACCAAGTTTTTAAGAAAACTGATCTCTTACTGATTTTATCCCCAAAATTTACATGTAATAATAGGAAACTATCTTAATATTAAGATAACGTACATTTATTATTAATTTATCTTTGTAATTTTAATCGAACAGCAAATGAATGAATTATATATTTAGTTTTTTTTACCTAATATATAATTTAAGTTTGTAAACGGTACATTAATCTTCCATCATATCCAATTTTTTGTTTTGTTTTGAAAAACCCATCATATTCAATTCATCCACATATGTTTCCACTTTTTTCTAGAAAACATAACCTTAACAACAGTCATTAAATATTGAGAAATTTACTAAACTAATATTATTATGGATTTTTTCAAAATTCACTCAAACATATTTTTTTCCAAAATACTAGTAAATTTTATGTGAAAAAACAAAATATCGTTTAAAAAAATAATTTAACACAAATGCCCTACATTATACTATCGGTCACAAAAATTAGGAAAAATTTAAAAAATTAAAAATAATTTATAATTTATAAGAATGGAGCAATTTTTACTAATTTAAGTTTAATTTTTTTTAAAAAAAATAGATAATAAACAGTTAATATAGATATGTAATAAAATATAAAAAAATTGGTTTAGAAATATTTTAGACTTTTCTATTGATATTTTGAAAAAAAATAATTTTAGTGAATTTTAGAAAACCAAATACAAATGATGATATTTTGAGCATTTCTCTTAAATATTTAATCATCTACATATGTTTCCATTCATCCTAGAGAACTAGCCTTGTTAACACACTTTCGGGATCTAGAACGTGTGTAAGTTTATTGCAGCTTCTAGAAAGGGCATTGTTGTACGACCATCTTTTATTAAAAACTTATTTCAAAATATCTCTTTATTAAAAAATCCTCTCATTTTTGTGACTTAGTTTCTAGAGAAATTTCTTAATTTGAGTTTTATTTTGCTTGATATATCAAAGAAACTTATTATGTCATGCATATATCATTTTTGGTAAAAATATTTTTAACTCAATTTTTTTTATTTGCGATAGATTCAGACGGCCAACGATGAAAAAAAATTAAAATTTTCTTTTTTACGATGTATTGCGATAATATCTGATGATTTTCAAAAAAATTAGATGACTTGCGATGAAATCCGATGAAAATAAAAAATTTAGATGAATAAAAAAATTAAAAGTTTAAGTTTATATTCCGGGGAACTCCGTCACCGAATTCCGATAGGATCCGATGGATGCGATGAACTCATGTATTCACTTCACTTTAAGGGGTAAAAAAAATGGGTCAAAATTTTATTTTGAGATAGAGTTAATATAAGAGATCTAATATTGATATTTCAAGTAAAATTAGATCCCATAATATGTGTTATTACTTTGGATTGACTTTTTTTTATTAGGCAAGTCTTGACGCAATCTGTCATATTAATATACCGAGGTATTATGCTTTAACAGTGTGCGATTATGTGATACTATATTTAAACAGTTTCCTGAATTCTCAGAGATAAGGTTTTAAAGGTCTTTCTTTTTTGGCACTATCATGTTGAGTGTTGGAATTAATTTAACAATTTAATTTTTTTTAATTATACTACACATCCTATGTGGCGGAAAAATATAATTGATCTAATATATTAAAATTAATTTTAATATATATAAACAACCTAAGACATTAAATTTTAGCTACATGTTCAATAAATAATTTATTAAATCAAACACTCAACAAATAAATTACTAAGAACCTATATAAACAATTTATATGTAATTAGCAATTTAAAATTGTTGAGAATACTTATAATTAAGGATAATAAATCCGACGTTGCTCGCTATCGTCGGAAGGCCACACCGAATCCACGTTGGAAATCAGGCTCGTCGGAATGCCCTGATAATCGCTTTGCCCTGATAACTGCTTTGCCGGTGGCACGTTGGAAACCAGGTCGCCGGAAAGGGAGCTCTCTGGACTGGGAGCCTTCAGGAGACTCACCGGATTGGGCTCGCCGGAATGGACGACTTCGCTTGACAGGGAACTCGCCGGACAGAAGACCTTTGCCGGATAGGGAGCTCGCCTGACAGGTGACCTTCGCTGGAATGGAGACACGCCGGACAGGAGACCCTCGCCGGACTGGGAACGATCGCCTGACTGGAGATTTTTGCCGGATGGGAGACTCGCCGGACAGGTGACCCTCGCCGGACTAGGACCTGGACGCCTTCGCTGGACTCTGGGAGGGACGCCGGAAGGGAGATCTTCGCCGAATTGGAATCTCTTCGCCGGATGGATGCTGGGAAGGATTCCGGCCGGCAGGAAGCTTCAAAAACCTTTTAAAAACAATTATAAAATAATTTTTTGAATTAAATCAAACACTAAACACCACAAGTCTTGAATCAATAATAATACACAGGGAATTATGATGAGATCTAGAGGGTGGGCTCTCAAAAACTCTTGGGAATCAAAACAAAAACAAGGAAAACAATTTCTCTTTGTGTTGTGTTTAGGAATTTCGGCCGAGAGACCCAAGGGAAGAGAGAGAGAGGGTTTGGCGGAGTGACTTAGGGTTAGGGTTAGTGATTAGGGTTTCCTTGAGTTCTTTTATAAACAGTTTAAGATGGGCTTAAGTTTGAGTCAAAACCAAGGCCCTATCACTTGCAATTCTCGGCCAACTCTCCCTCTCATACTCGTCCATATATTTCCAATTTATTCCCAAATTATTTTGATTTATTTCTAAATTCAATTAATTTAGAATCGCATTTTATTTAATGACATTTCATTAAAACAATTTCATACTTTTCCAAATAAGTACGAAACGAGAAATTATTCATTTTCTTCTTTTATTTATTTTGAACCATACAAGAGTATTATTATCAAGATAACGATACTCTATGACTCAATAAATAAATGTAGCAATAAATAACAAATTAGTTATTAAGTTACTTAGAAAAATAACTTTCCCGATATAAATTACAATTTATATTTGATGAGCAAATCAATAATACTAGTTCATATAATATCTTTTAAGTGTCTATCATTGAGACCTTATGGACCCATATGAACGAAGATTTAGAATAAAGATCGGACTCAAAAGTTCACAAACTTTTTCCGTCTTTTAATTCTTAATATTGGTCGATTCCACTAAATGACCAATACTGACACTCTCTCTGTTCATACGCGTATATTTTCCGTTTGATGTGACAAAAAAATTCTTCACACGGTCCACAGAGTACTTTACGATATTACCCTTCATGTGTATCACTAACTAAGGGGAATGTAAAATTACCGTTTTACACCTTGAGTTATTATTTCACTAACTCGTTTGTTATTTGTGATTGAGAAAAGCATAGAGTGAGATGTCTATACATGTCACATGTTTGAATCAAAGAATGTTCTTATTCGATGAATACCTGGCCAAGTTAATTCATTCACACTCTCATAACAAATAATAGTGTGATACTAATGCATTTGCATTTTATCAACATGAATTCCATAACTGTGAATCATATAACCCAACATCACATCATTATGACACCAACCGTCGGGTCAGATGAAATTAAGATTTAGTCATTGCCCATTGACAAATCAAATGTCATAAAGTGTAATGTCAATTATACATTCACTTCAGGATTAAGGTAAGTATCCAAATACCCCTAGTATGTGATCTTGAAGCTTCGAGTGTTTAAACGGTTTTATCTCGACCTTTAAGTATCACTGGTCTTGTTTAATATCTTCTATAAGATATCAAGGATGAATCATAGAGTCACAACTCTCTATATCACATGATAAGATATCATGATTCATTCAAACAATCGTTAATTAGACACGATTGCTCTTTCGGTCTTAAGATTGCGAACAAATGGTTTAAACTAGTCATAAGGGGTTATCATGTCAAATATGTATTTAATACCCTCTTCGTTGATGACAGTTTCAGAGCGTAGCATTCATACATAAACACAAACTTAATCAAGAATGAATATTTATTAATATTAATGTTTCATCAAAAATATAAATACAAATGGGCACCAATCCCAACAAACTCCCACTTGACTCAAAGGAGATGTGAATGATCCTTCAGTCCCAATCCTTCTAGGTGTCCCTCGAAGACTTTACTTGTTAAAGGCTTCGTGAAGGGATCAACTATTGGAATTTAGTTAACAATTAACCTAATTTAATTACGAAACACATCAATATGTGGCGGAATTTCATAATTCAATTTAACATATTATAAACGTTTTAAAACATGTTCGATAACCATATCATTAAATCTAACCTAACATGTCAATAAATTTACAATCACATCAATAAATTTATCTAAGCATGCAAACGAATAATCCAAATACATATAATTATTCTAAAACATCATATTATTCAGATCCAATTCGTTCGAGGGACACTTACATAAGATTTGGATCTGCGAGAGCAAGTCTCGGTGTACGTCAAGGTGGTCGGCCGATCCTCTACGCCACGCGCGTCCAAGAAATCCTCAAAACCGTCGTGCCTTCGATCCTCCAAAATTAGCCGGCCCTGGGGAGAGAAAAATCACTCAAACAACCACAAGTTGAGTCAATGATAATACTCTAGGGATTTTTAGGAGACAAAGAGGGTGGGCTCTTTCGTGGGAACAAGGGAAGAAGGGGAAACTCAAATAAAAGGAAGGGCTGCCGGGAAACAGTTTTCCTCTCTCTCTTTCTCTCTTAATTTCGGCCAAAACCTCTCAAGCACAAGGGGGGAGAGGTTTGGCTGAGTGTTGGTCGAAATTAGGCTAGGGTTACCAAAGAGAAAGCCTCCTTTTATATAAGAGAGAATGGGCTTAAGTTAGGTCAAAATCCAGTTAAGACCCATTAGTCAAACTTAAGCCCAAAACTCATTTTAATGAGTTTAAACAATTTTTCCAGCCCATAAAACACCTATTATGGCCGACCATATTGTCCTAATTACCTCCCAAATTTATTTGATTTATTTCTAAAATAATATTTAATTAATTTAGAACATCTCATTTATTTAATGACAAGTCATTAATTATTTTCATACTAATCAATGTAGTACGAAACGAGAAAATATTTATTTTCATCTTTTATTTATTTGAATCATCAAATTATATTATCATCAATATAATAACATAATATGATTCGTGAAATAAATGTAATAATAAATAACCAGTTATTTATTTAATTACTCAGAAAATAATTTTCTTAGCGTAAATCACAATTTACGTTGAATGAGAAAATCAATCATTTCTTGTTCACCAAAATCTCGTCCGAGAGTCTATCATTGAGACCTTATGGACCCACATGAACGAAGCTTTAGAATAAGGCTCGGACACAAAAGTTCACAAACTTTTTCCGGCTTTTAATTCTTAATATTAGTCGATTCCACTAAAGGACCAATATTGAACATCTCTAAGTTCATATGCGTTTATATTTCCGTTTGATGTGACAAAACTATTCTTCACACGGTCCACGGTGTATTTTATGATATTACCCTTTGTGTGTATCATTAACACAGAGGAATGTAAAATTACCGTTTTACCCCTGAGTTATTATTTCACCAAGTCCTCTGTTATTTGTGAACGAGAAAAACATAAAATGAAATGTCTCAACATGTCACATGTTTTATTTCAAAGAATTCTTTATTCGATGAATACCAGGCCTGGTTTATTCGCTCACACTCTCATAACAGAGCATGGTGTGATACTAATGCCTTAGCATTGTTTCAACACAAATTCCATATCTGTGAATCACATGTTTCAACGAAACAGTATTATGACACCAACCGTCGGGTTAATGAAACTTCATTTAGCCATTGCCCATTGACAAATCAAATGTCATAAAGTGTTACAAGAATACATGTACTCACTTCAGGATTTAGGTAATTACTAAAATACCCCTCGTATGTGAGTTTGAGGTTTCGAGTGATTAAACGGTTTTATCTCGAACTTCAAAACTTCACTGGTCTTGTTCAATATCTTCATTAAGATATCAAGAATGAATTACAGAGTCACAACTCTCCATATCACAAGATAAGATATCGTTTAATTCATTCTAACAATCATTACTAGGAATCGATTGCCCAATCGATCTTTAGATTGCGAACTATTATTTAAACTAGTCATAAGAAGGTATCTTGTCAAGTCTGTACTTAGCACTTCTTTCGTTGATGACAGTTTCAGAGCGTAGACATAAATGCGTAAACACAATCTTAAATTAGAATGGATATTCAATCTTTATTTAATTTCAAAGCAAAACAAATACAAAAGTATTTAATATCAAAAATCTCCTTTGTGGGCATAAATGCCAACAAACTCCCACTTGACTCAAAGGAGATGCGAATGATCTTTCAGTCCTAATCCTTCTAGGTGTCCCTCGAAGACCTTACTGGTTAAAGGCTTCGTGAAGGGATCAGCAAGGTTGTCCAACGTTGAGATCTTCATAACCGTCGCGTCCCCTCTATGAACTATATCTCGTACCAGGTGGTATTTCCGCTCGATGTGTTTCGAGCGCTTGTGACTTCTTGGTTCCTTACAGTTAGCAACGGCTCCACTGTTATCACAGTAAAGTGTAATGGGCTCGTTGGCACTTGGAACTACTTCCAAGTACATCAGGAATTTCCTCAGCCACACAGCCTCCTTTGCAGCTTCGCAAGCTGCCACATACTCGGCTTCCATGGTCGAGTCAGCAACACAAGTTTGCTTTATACTCCTCCAGACCACAGATCCACCATTCAGGGTGAACACAGACCCTGATGTGGATTTCCTGGAATCCTTATCCGCTTGAAAATCGGAATCAGTATACCCCGTCATATTCAGGTCATCACCTGAGTATGCAAGCATATAATTTCTCGTTCTCCGAAGATACTTGAGAATATGCTTGACCGCAACCCAGTGCTCGGGTCCAGGATTCGATTGGAATCTACTCACCACGCCCACTGCGTAACAAATATCTGGCCTAGTGCAGAGCATTGCATACATGAGACTTCCTACGGCTGAGGCGTAGGGAATATGTCTCATTTCTTCTATCTCTTGAGGAGTCTTGGGAGACTGCTCAATGGATAGATGCACTCCATGTCTGAAAGGTAGCTGTCCTTTCTTGGAGTTCTGCATACTGAAGCGATCCATGATCTTATCAATATAAGATGCTTGAGAAAGCGCTAACTTTCGGTTCTTCCGATCTCTAAAGATCTGAATCCCCAGATTGTAAGCCGCTTCTCCAAGATCCTTCATCTCAAACTGCTCCGACAGCCAGATCTTAACCTCTGATAACTTTCCCACATCATTCCCAATGAGTAGTATGTCATCTACATAAAGGATTAAGAAGACCACTTTGCCATCGTTTATCATCTTATAAACACATGGCTCATCTAGTGACTGATCAAAACCGTAACTTTTCACAGTCTCCTCGAATCTAATATTCCACGATCTAGATGCTTGCTTTAGTCCATAAATGGACTTTAGCAACTCACAAACCTTGCCCTGTTGGCCTTTCTCCATGAACCCATCTGGTTGAGCCATGGAAATGCGCTCGTCAAGATTTCCATTCAAAAATGCAGTCTTGACATCCATCTGCCAGATTTCATAATCTAGGGCGGCAGCAATGGATAAAAGAGTACGAATGGACTTTAGCATCGCCACGGGCGAGAAGGTATCTTCATAGTCGATACCTTCCTTTTGTGTGAACCCCTTCGCCACAAGTCGTGCTTTAAATGTCTCGACATTTCCATCCGGTCCTCTTTTCTTCTTGTAGATCCATTTACACCCAACAGGCTTGATGCCTTCAGGTAAATCTACAAGTTTCCAGACTTCGTTGACATACATCGAATGCATTTCAACGTTCATGGGTTCTTGCCATAGGTTTGCTTCAGAACTTTGCATCGCCTGGGAAAATGATACTGGATCATCTTCCTCCTTGTATGCGACTGCAGCAAAGGCCTCCCCGATGTACATCAATCGCTCAGGTTGTCGTACAATCCTGCTACTGCGACGAATCGTAGGAGGCTTAAGTTCTGAATGTGGTTCTTCTATTGTTGGTGTAGGACTTGTCCTATCTTGTGAAGTACCAACTACTTCACCCAACATTTCCTTCAGCACAAGTTTGCTTCTCGGTACGGTATTCTTCATATAATCCTCTTCAAGAAACCTAGCGTTCGTGCTAACGAACGTTTTCTTGTCAGTAGGACTATAGAATGTGTACCCTTTTGTTTCTTTCGGATATCCTATGAAAAAGCATAATTCTGAACGACTAGCCAACTTGCTAGTCTTTTGTCTCAGCACGTGTGCTGGACAACCCCAGATCTTGATGTGGTTTAGAATAGATTTCTTACCACACCATCTCTCGTAGGGAGTGCCGGGAACCGTTTTTGACGGAACCTGGTTCAGAATATGAGTTGCCGTTTCTAAGGCATATCCCCAGAACGAATCAGGAAGAGATGAGTAACTCATCATTGATCTCACCATATCTAGTAGCGTTCGGTTCCTTCTCTCTGACACACCGTTTTGTTGTGGTGTGCCAGGTGCTGTAAGCTGAGAATGAATGCCTTCTTCTTTAAGAAGATCCTCGAACTCATCAGACAAGTACTCTCCTCCTCGATCTGATCGAAGGGTTTTGATTTGTTTCTCTCTTTGCTTCTCAACCAAGGCCCGATATTGTTTGAACATTTCAAAAGTATCGGATTTGTGTCGCATTAAGAAAACATGACCAAAACGTGAGTAGTCATCAGTGAAGGTTACAAAGTATTCGTAACCTCCTCTTGCCTGAATACTGATTGGACCACATACATCACTATGTATGAGTTCCAATACTTGTGTGGCTCTTAGACCTTTCGAAGAGAAAGGTCTCTTGGTCATTTTGCCTTCAAGACAGGATTCACACGTGGGCAAAGATCCCACGTTTAGAGATTTCAAAGGACCATCCTTTGTTAACCTCTTAATCCTATCTAGGCCAATATGTCCAAGACGTAAGTGCCATAGATATGTATCATCCGTTTCATCACTATGAAATGTCTTACGCTTCCTGAGTGAATCACTATTCACCTCAGTGTCCAAGATTGTCGGCTCATTAGGATATAGATAATAAATAGAATCTACTCGATGAGCTTTAGAAATAAAACAACCATTAAGAAAAATTTCAATACCATTATTGACTTTAAACTCATAATGTTGTTCTTCTAAACGACCAAAAAAAATTAAGTTCTTGCAAAAATCTGGAACATAATAAACGTTATTCAATAATAAAGCCTTATTCCCAAAATTCAGCTGCATGGTCCCGACAGATCTGGCTCTGACCTTCGTTCCATTCCCCCAGTTGAACGTGAACTCTTCTTCACCTAAGCTTCTGGTTTTCCTGAAACCATTCAGATTACACACAATATGGTCAGAAGCCCCGCAGTCTAAAATCCAGGGTGATTCTTTATATGTCGTGTAACATGCTTGGGTGACGAAAGCCATACCTTTCCCCTTGACGGTCTTGAGGTAGGCAGGACAGTTCCTTCGCCAATGGCCGACTTCTCCGCAATGGTGGCACTTGTGTTTAGACTTGTCCACCTTTGCGATGCCCTTGCCCTTGACATCCGCAGCCTTCTTGTAGGGCGTCTTGGGTCCCGTTCGGTTGGCGTTTTTGGGACCCTTCATCACTCTCTTCGATCCAGAAGTGGAAGCCCTATGTTAAGCAACATTGGCTTCACCAGTCTTCTTCTTGGTCTTAGGGAGAAGTCCCTCGGCAGTCTGCAACTCCTTCATTAGCTCGGTTACAGAATAATCGAGCTTGTTCATGCAGTAGTTCAGACGGAAGCTATCGAAAGAATCCGTCAGAGTCTCCAAGATCATATCGACCTTGGTGAGTCCATCGATCTCCGATCCGAGAATCTCCATGTCGTTCAGGTGACCCATGATCACTAGCATGTGGTCCCTGACTGACGTTCCCGGCTTCATCCGACAATTCATGAAATTTCGGATTGCCTGCTGCCTCGCCTGACGCCCATGACATCCAAACATGTCATGAAGATTGTAGAGCATGTCATATGCCGTGGCAATGTCCTTGTGAGATTGCTGCAACACATTGCTCATGGAACCCAAGATATAACACTTGGCAATCTCATCGGACCTTACCCACGTGTCATAGGCGTTCTTGTCCTCCTGGCTTGAGTCAGCACTCGGAGCTGGAGGACACGGGGTAGTGAGAACATACTTGTGCTTTTCCACCGTCAGTACGATGTCGAGGTTACGTTTCCAATCAACGTAATTCTCACCCTCGAGTTTGTTATAACTGAGTATAGATGCAAGTGGATTCATGATATTGCTGAAATTAAATGAAATGAATAAATTTAGCATATGCTACAGTTTCGAATTATAATGCATGTACAATCCTAAATGAGTGAGGAAAGCGATAAATAATTCATGGTATTATGAACAAAAATGATCAATTACTTTTCCTAGGGGAAACCGTAATTGATCGCCTTTCATAGTCGTGACACATCACTATTTAGTTTGAACCATACAAGAAGTCACAACTTCTAGTTCTCTCTAATTACCATGGACTTTTGGTCACTTATGTTTAACGCATAGCCTCTATGGAGGGTTACTTTAAACAATAAGTCTAAGCGTGCAACCAACATGTGGGCCCTTATCCAAGTTACTTTGAAAACGGTTCTCCTAGGGGAGACCCCGCTTCATCGTTCCTCTTTAGGGCTTAGTTCGTAACAATTTAATTGACTATGTGCTTCCGAAGTACTCCCATTGAAGGGAGGGCCACGAGGGTGACTCTTAGTTCATTCACACAAGTTAATTAAATTCATGTTGGGGACCTCGGGTTATTTCAACGACAAAAAACCCTCCCACTTAGTTTTTGCAAAAATCATATTTTTGTGGACGATGTTCAATTTCATAACTAGTTATTTAAATTAAACTATAATGATGCATGAACAATTCATATAGTGTTGGCGTTCTATCCTATATGACATGTGGATGAATATGAGATAAGATTAAATAAAATAAAACATAATATTTAACTTACCTAATGGCCCATTTCTAAAATTACAACCCTTTACAAAAGAAAAATCAATAAACTACTTTATTTCTAGTCTTGTGTCGAGTCGTCGAATTTCCGAGTTTTAAAACTTAGAGATTAATATCTCCCACTCAAATAATTAAATTCATTTTTATTATTTCAAAAATAATATAAATAAATTTAATTATTCAAGATTTTAAATTTATTCGGAAACGATTTCCGAATCTCGGTCGTCGGGCCTAACCCTAGCTAGCTCGCGCGCGTCCGAAGACACACGGCCACGCTAGGGTTTTGGCCGACCCAAACAGCCCTCTTGTGTCCAATACACAGGTCCTTAGGCGTGTTCGGAATCGACCGGGATAGCTCCCACGCGTTTCAAAAACGCGCGGCCATTCCCGGAGGCTGCCTTCCTTCTTCTTGTCTCCCGGATTACAAAATTATAAATTTAAATTTACAACAAATTACAAATTTAAATAAATAAAAAAAAAAAATAAAAAAAAAAACCGGGACGTAACCCGTAAAAAATCCTAGGGCCAATTAGAGTAAGGATCCATTCACATAAACACACATACATTCACAAATGCAATTCATACAAAAACGCCAACACTCAAAATCGATTTAATGACAATTATGGCTCTGATACCATTTATTGGAATTTAGTTAACAATTAACCTAATTTAATTACGAAACACATCAATATGTGGCGGAATTTCATAATTCAATTTAACATATTATAAACGTTTTAAAACATGTTCGATAACCATATCATTAAATCTAACCTAACATGTCAATAAATTTACAATCACATCAATAAATTTATCTAAGCATGCAAACGAATAATCCAAATACATATAATTATTCTAAAACATCATATTATTCAGATCCAATTCGTTCGAGGGACACTTACATAAGATTTGGATCTGCGAGAGCAAGTCTCGGTGTACGTCAAGGTGGTCGGCCGATCCTCTACGCCACGCGCGTCCAAGAAATCCTCAAAACCGTCGTGCCTTCGATCCTCCAAAATTAGCCGGCCCTGGGGAGAGAAAAATCACTCAAACAACCACAAGTTGAGTCAATGATAATACTCTAGGGATTTTTAGGAGACAAAGAGGGTGGGCTCTTTCGTGGGAACAAGGGAAGAAGGGGAAACTCAAATAAAAGGAAGGGCTGCCGGGAAACAGTTTTCCTCTCTCTCTTTCTCTCTTAATTTCGGCCAAAACCTCTCAAGCACAAGGGGGGAGAGGTTTGGCTGAGTGTTGGTCGAAATTAGGCTAGGGTTACCAAAGAGAAATCCTCCTTTTATATCAGAGAGAATGAGCTTAAGTTAGGTCAAAATCCAGTTAAGACCCATTAGTCAAACTTAAGCCCAAAACTCATTTTAATGAGTTTAAACAATTTTTCCAACCCATAAAACACCTATTATGGCCGACCATATTGTCCTAATTACCTCCCAAATTTATTTGATTTATTTCTAAAATAATATTTAATTAATTTAGAACATCTCATTTATTTAATGACAAGTCATTAATTATTTTCATACTAATCAATGTAGTACGAAACGAGAAAATATTTATTTTCATCTTTTATTTATTTGAATCATCAAATTATATTATCATCAATATAATAACATAATATGATTCGTGAAATAAATGTAATAATAAATAACCAGTTATTTATTTAATTACTCAGAAAATAATTTTCTTAGCGTAAATCACAATTTACGTTGAATGAGAAAATCAATCATTTCTTGTTCACCAAAATCTCGTCCGAGAGTCTATCATTGAGACCTTATGGACCCACATGAACGAAGCTTTAGAATAAGGCTCGGACACAAAAGTTCACAAACTTTTTCCGGCTTTTAATTCTTAATATTAGTCGATTCCACTAAAGGACCAATATTGAACATCTCTAAGTTCATATGCGTTTATATTTCCGTTTGATGTGACAAAACTATTCTTCACACGGTCCACGGTGTATTTTATGATATTACCCTTTGTGTGTATCATTAACACAGAGGAATGTAAAATTACCGTTTTACCCCTGAGTTATTATTTCACCAAGTCCTCTGTTATTTGTGAACGAGAAAAACATAAAATGAAATGTCTCAACATGTCACATGTTTTATTTCAAAGAATTCTTTATTCGATGAATACCAGGCCTGGTTTATTCGCTCACACTCTCATAACAGAGCATGGTGTGATACTAATGCCTTAGCATTGTTTCAACACAAATTCCATATCTGTGAATCACATGTTTCAACGAAACAGTATTATGACACCAACCGTCGGGTCAATGAAACTTCATTTAGCCATTGCCCATTGATAAATCAAATGTCATAAAGTGTTACAAGAATACATGTACTCACTTCAGGATTTAGGTAATTACTAAAATACCCCTCGTATGTGAGTTTGAGGTTTCGAGTGATTAAACGGTTTTATCTCGAACTTCAAAACTTCACTGGTCTTGTTCAATATCTTCATTAAGATATCAAGAATGAATTACAGAGTCACAACTCTCCATATCACAAGATAAGATATCGTTTAATTCATTCTAACAATCATTACTAGGAATCGATTGCCCAATCGATCTTTAGATTGCGAACTATTATTTAAACTAGTCATAACAAGGTATCTTGTCAAGTCTGTACTTAGCACTTCTTTCGTTGATGACAGTTTCAGAGCATAGACATAAATGCGTAAACACAATCTTAAATTAGAATGGATATTCAATCTTTATTTAATTTCAAAGCAAAACAAATACAAAAGTATTTAATATCAAAAATCTCCTTTGTGGGCATAAATGCCAACATCAACAAGGTTGTCTAACGTTGAGATCTTCATGACTTCAGCATCCCCTCTGTGAACGATGTCTCGGACTAGGTGATACTTCCGCTCTATGTGTTTAGAGCGCTTGTGACTTCTTGGTTCCTTACAATTAGCGACTGCCCCACTGTTATCACAATAAAGTGTAATGGGCTCGCTTGCACGTGGAAAAACTTCCAAGTACATAAGGAATTTCCTTAGCCACACAGCCTCCTTTGCAGCTTCACAAGCTGCCACATACTCCTCCAGACCACGGATCCACCATTCAGGGTGAACACAGACCCTGATGTGGACTTCCTGGAATCTTTATCCACCTGAAAATCGGAGTCGGTATATCCCTTCATATTCAGGTCACCACCTGAGTATGCAAGCATGTAGTTTCTCGTTCTCCGAAGATACTTGTGAACATGCTTGACAACAGCCCAGTGCTCGGGTTCAGGGTTTGACTAAAACCTACTCACCACGCCAACTGCGTAGCAAATATCTGGCCTCGCGCAAAACATATCATACACGAGACTTCCTACGACAGAAGCGTATGGAATGTGTCTCATGTCCTCAACCTCTTAAGGAGTCTTGGGAGACTGCTCACTTGAGAGATGCAGTCCATGTCTAAAAGGGAGATGTCCTTTCTTGGAGTCTTGCATACTGAAGCGATCCATGATCTTCTCAATGTAAGATGCTTGAGAGAGTGCTAATTTTTGGTTCTTTCGATCTCTGAAGATCTGAATACCCGAAATATAAGCACCCTCTCCTAGATCCTTCATCTGAAATTGCTTTGATAGCCAGATTTTGACCTCTGATAACTTTCCTACATCATTCCCAATGAGTATGTCATCTACATATATGACCAGAAAAACCACTTTACCATCGTTTATCATTTTATAAACGCACGGCTCATCTATTGACTGATCAAAGCCATAGCCTTTCACTGTCTCGTCGAATCTAATATTCCACGATCTAGATGCTTGTATCAGTCCATAAATGGACTTAAGCAATTCACAAACCTTGCCCCGTTGGCCTTTATCCATGAACTCGTCTGGTTGAGCCATATATATGTACTCGTCAAGATTTCCATTAAGAAATGCAGTCTTGACATCCATCGGCCAGATTTCATAATCTAGAGCGGCAGCAATGGATAAAAGAGTACGGATGGACTTTAGCATTGCGACTAGCGAGAATGTATCTTCATAGTCGATACCTTCTTTTTGTGTGAACCCCTTCGCCACAAGTCGCTTTAAATGTCTCAACATTTCCATCCGGTCCTCTTTTCTTCTTGTAGATCCATTTACACCCAACAAGCTTGATGCCTTCAGGCAGATCTACGAGTTTCCAGACTTTGTTGACATACATCGAATGCATTTCAACGTTCACGGCTTCTTGCCATAGGTTTGCCTCGGAAATCTGCATTGCTAGGGAAAATGATACTGGATCATCTTCCATGATATGCAATTGCAGTGAAAGATTCTCCGATACCCATGTATCAAACAGGTTGTCGTACAACTCTGTTATTGCGACAAAGCGCAGGAGATTCTTGTTCCGAGTGTGGTTCTCCTACTGTTGGTATAGGGTTAGTCCCATCTTGTGAAGTACCAGTTACTTCACCCAACAGTTCCTTAAGCACAAGTTTGCTTCTCGGTACTGTATTTTTCATATAGTCTTCTTCAAGAAACCTAGCGTTCGTGCTAACGAACGTTTTCTAATCAGCATCACTATAGAAGATGTACCCTTTTGTTTCCTTGGAATATCCCACGAAAAGGCAAACCTCTGAATGACTAGCCAACTTGCTAGTCTTTTGTCTCAGCACATGTGTTGGACAACCCTAGACGCGAATGTGGTGTAAAATAGATTTTCTACCACTCCATCTCTCATAGGGAGTATCAGGTACCGTCTTGGATGGACCGTGGTTCAGAATGTAAGCTACCATTTCCAAGGCATATCCCCAGAACGAGTTAGGAAGCGATGAGTAACTCATCATCGATCTCACCATATCTAATAGAGTTTGATTCCTTCTCTCTGACACAACGTTTTCCTGCGGGGTGCCAGGTGCCGTAAGCTGAGAATGAATGCCTTCTTCTCTAAGAAAGTCTCCGAACTCTCCAGACAAGTACTCTCCCCCTTGATCAGATCAAAAGGTTTTGATCTGTTTCTCCGTTTGCTTCTCTACTAAAGCCTTATACATTTTGAACAATTCAAAAGTATTCGACTTGTGTCGCATAAGGTAAACATTACCAAACCTTGAGTAGTCATCAGTGAAGGTTACAAAGTATTCGTAACCTCCCTTTGCTTGGATGTTTATTGGTCCACATACATCACTATGTATGAGTTCCAATACATGCGTGGCTCGTAGACCCTTTGAAGAGAAGAGTCTCTTGGTCATCTTGCCTTCGAGACAGGATTCACACGTAGGAAGGCTTCCCACGGTCAGAGACTTTAAAGGACCATCCTTCGTTAGTCGCCTAATCCTATCTAGACCAATGTGTCCAAGATGCAAGTACCATAGATATGTATCATGCGTTTCATCAGCATAAAGTTTTATTTCCAAACTTGAGCTTCATGGTCCCGACAGATCTTGCTCCGACTTTGTGAGCTTCATTTATGCCCACAAAGGAGATTTTTGATATTAAATACTTTTGTATTTGTTTTTCTTTGAAATTAAATAAAGATTGAATATCCATTCTTATTTAAGATTGTGTTTACGCATTTATGTCTACGCTCTGAAACTGTCATCAACGAAAGAAGTGCTAAGTACAGACTTGACAAGATACCTTGTTATGACTAGTTTAAATAATAGTTCGCAATCTAAAGATCGATTGGGCAATCGATTCCTAGTAATGATTGTTAGAATGAATTAAACGATATCTTATCTTGTGATATGGAGAGTTGTGACTCTGTAATTCATTCTTGATATCTTAATGAAGATATTGAACAAGACCAGTGAAGTTTTGAAGTTCGAAATAAAACCGTTTAATCACTCGAAACATCAAACTCACATACGAGGGGTATTTTAGTAATTACCTAAATCCTGAAGTGAGTACATGTATTCTTGTAACACTTTATGACATTTGATTTGTCAATGGGCAATGGCTAAATGAAGTTTCGTTGACCCGACGGTTGGTGTCATAATACTGTTTCGTTGAAACATGTGATTCACAGATATGGAATTTGTGTTGAAACAATGCTAAGGCATTAGTATCACACCATGCTCTGTTATGAGAGTGTGAGCGAATAAACCAGGCCTGGTATTCATCGAATAAAGAATTCTTTGAAATAGAACATGTGACATGTTGAGACATTTCACTTTATGTTTTTCTCGTTCACAAATAATAGAGGACTTGGTGAAATAATAACTCAGGGGTAAAACGGTAATTTTACATTCCTCTGAGTTAATGATACACACAAAGGGTAATATCGTAAAATACACCGTGGACCGTGTGAAGAATAGTTTTGTCACATCAAACGGAAATATAAACGCATATGATCTTAGAGATGTTCAATATTGGTCCTTTAATGGAATTGACTAATATTAAGAATTAAAAGCCGGAAAAAGTTTGTGAACTTTTGTGTCCGAGCTTTATTCTAAAGCTTCGTTCATGTGGGTCCATAAGGTCTCAATGATAGACTCTCAGACGAGATTTTGGTGAACAAGAAATGATTGATTTTCTCATTCAACGTAAATTGTGATTTACGCTAAGAAAATTATTTTCTGAGTAATTAAATAAATAACTGGTTATTTATTATTACATTTATTTCACGAATCATATTATGTTATTATATTGATAATAATATAATTTGATGATTCAAATAAATAAAAGATGAAAATAAATATTTTCTCGTTTCGTACTACATTGATTAGTATGAAAATAATTAATGACTTGTCATTAAATAAATGAGATGTTCTAAATTAATTAAATATTATTTTAGAAATAAATCAAATAAATTTGGGAGGTAATTAGGACAATATGGTCGGCCATAATAGGTGTTTTATGGGCTGGAAAAATTGTTTAAACTCATTAAAATGAGTTTTGGGCTTAAGTTTGACTAATGGGTCTTAACTGGATTTTGACCTAACTTAAGCCCATTCTCTCTGATATAAAAGGAGGCTTTCTCTTTGGTAACCCTAGCCTAATTTCGACCAACACTCAGCCAAACCTCTCCCCCCTTGTGCTTGAGAGGTTTTGGCCGAAATTAAGAGAGAAAGAGAGAGAGGAAAACTGTTTCCCGGCAGCCCTTCCTTTTATTTGAGTTTCCCCTTCTTCCCTTGTTCCCACGAAAGAGCCCACCCTCTTTGTCTCCTAAAAATCCCTAGAGTATTATCATTGACTCAACTTGTGGTTGTTTGAGTGATTTTTCTCTCCCCAGGGCCGGCTAATTTTGGAGGATCGAAGGCACGACGGTTTTGAGGATTTCTTGGACGCGCGTGGCGTAGAGGATCGGCCGACCACCTTGACGTACACCGAGACTTGCTCTCGCAGATCCAAACCCTTTGTAAGTGTCTGTTAAACGAATTGGATCTGAATGATATAGTATTGTAGAATGATTATATTTATTTAGATTGTTCGTTTGCATGCTTAAATGAATTTATTGATATGTTCATAAATTTTGTTGACATGCTAGTTTAGTTTTAATGACATGGTTATGAATATGTTAAAAAACGTTTTTAATATGTTAAATTGAATTATGAATTTCCGCCATATATAGATATGTTTCATAATTAATTAGGTTAATTGTTAACTAAATTCCAATAGGAAACAGGGTCATCCATGTCAGCGACGGCTACGAGAGTATCTCCATAAGACATGTACCTGTCGGGCTTTTCAGAAACCCTCCCACTACATCGAAGTATAACTTGGCGAGGTTCTAAATTGTTAGGTTGCGTTTCCATTGGAGTAAGAACAGTTCTTAGAGATGAGGTAGAAGCATCCTCACCCAACTTTTCTTCAAGTACAATTTTGCTTCTAGGTTTCGTATTCTTCATATAGTCCTCTTCAAGGAAACGAGTATTAGTGCTGACAAACATTTTTTCGTTCTCGAGACTATAGAATGTGAAACCTTTGGTTTCCTTTGCCTATCCAACGAACACGCATAATTCTGACCTACTAGCCAACTTGCTATTCTTTTGCCTTAGCACATGTGCAAGGCAACCCCAAATTCTGATGTGGCTTAAACTAGCTTTACGCCCAGTCCATCATTCATAAGGAGTACGAGGGACCGTCTTAGACGGAACTTGGTTCAGAATATAAGCGGCAGTTTCGAGGGCATATCCCCAAAAGGAATTAGGGAGTGATGAGTAACTCATCATTGATCTAACCATATCCATCAAAATTCGATTCCTTCTATCTAACACTCCATTTTGTTGAGGTGTGCCAGGTGCTGTAAGCTGAGACGCGATACATTCTTCTTTAAGAAAGTCATCGAACTCTTCAGACAAGTACTCACCACCTCGATCAGATCGAAGGGTTTTGATCTGTTTGCCAGTTTGCTTTTCCACTAAAGCCCAAAAAACCTTAAATACGTTAAAGGTTTCGGATTATTGTTTGAGCAAATAGAAAAATCCATATCTTGAGTAATCATCGGTAAAGGTAACGAAGTATTCGTATCCTCCGCGTGCCTGAATTCTGAGCAGACCACATACATCAGAATGTATTAGTTCCAGCAGCTCAGTGGCTCTTCAACCTTTATCAGATAAAAGTCGTTTGGTCATTTTTCCTTCTATACAGGATTCACAAGTCGGAAGTGAGCCTATTGCAGAGGCTTTGAGTGGACCGTCCCTCACAAGTCTCTTAATCCTATTTAGACTAATATGACCAAGTCTTAAGCGCCAAAGATGTGTTGATTTTATTAGATCAGAGGAGTTATTAAGTTTGATCGTCATGGGTTCCCTAATTAGATCATTATCTATTTCAGTGTCTAATAGCAAAGGTTGTGTAGGATAAAGATAATATAAACCATTCTTTAAACATGCATCAGTGACGAATGAATTGGAAGAAGTAATACGAATTCCATTAGCAATAAACTTTAAATAATAATTCTGCTCAACCATTTGAGTTACAGATATTAAGTTTTCCCAAAGGAAGGAACATAATACATATTATTCAAATTTAAAGTTTTGTCCTCAAAAGACAATTTCACGGATCCCACAGTCTTAGCAGACACCAAGTTCTCATCACCCCATTTGAAACAGAAGTCGCCATCCTCTAATCTTTTGCTTTTCCTGAACCTATTCTAGGAACAACAAATTTGGTTAGTAGCAGTGGAGTCAATAATCCACGATGATACATTATCAGCTACTAAACAAGCTTCGGTAATCAGTACAATACTTTTCCCTTTAGTCTTTAGGTAGCCAGGACAGGTTCTATGCTAGAGTCCCTCAGTACTGTGAATCTCCTTCATCAGCTCGATAACAGTGTACCCTAGCTTATTGACGGAGAGTTTAGCTTGAAAGTATCGAAAGATTCAGGGAGAGTTTGCAAGATCATATCTATTTTTTTTCTCCATCAATCTCATATCCAAGGATTTCCATGTCATTGAGATAACTTATGATCAGTATCATGTTTTTCTAACATGAGTCCTAGCTTTCATACGACATTTTACAAACTGTCCAACCGCTTGTTATCTAGCGTGACGCCTTTGCCCTTCAAATATCTCATAGAGATTGAAGAGCATGGTTTAGGCCGAATCAATATCATGATGATGTTGTTGCAACATATTGTTCATCGATGCTAAAACATAGCATCTCACAATCTCATCTGATCGGATGCAGGCCGCTCGGGCGCCCTTGTCCTCTTGAGTCGAATCATTATTCGTTTCAGGAGGTCATGGGGTTGGTGAGTACCTAATTGTGCTTGTCCTTCGAAAGGACGATGTCTAGGTTATGTTTCTTATTTACGTAGTTTTTCGTTCCCGTTAATTCGAGGAAAGGATGATTGAGAAAGTGTTTAGAGACATGTTGCTGATTGTTGAAACAATTTATGATTAGTCTTTTGTTTAGGATTTTAAGTTTAATTTTAGTTAGACAAGAATAAATCCAAAGGTGTTATGAACAAAATGACACTTTACTCCTTCGAGGGAAGGCCGCAAAGAGTCGCCTTTCATAAGTAAATGACACATCATTAATGCATAGTCATGATGTCAATACATCAGGGTTTGACTAGCCACCTTATAAAAAGTTTGATCACTCAAAACTTTCCGCAGGGCCTCGAGGGAGGATTACTAGAGTTTGAGTCTAAATGTGTAACCAACAACTTAGTTCAACAAGATCTACTTTGAAAACAATCTGCCGAGGGGAGGCCTTGTCTCATCGTTTCACTTTTGAACGTAGCTATAAAAGCAATGTTAGGAGTAATGCGTCTATGAGTACTCTCATTTAAGAGAGGGTCACAAGGGTGACTCTTAGTCCTGCGACATGTGCACTTCACATTAGTGTTGGGGATCGCGGGTTGCAAACAATAAGTACAACCCGCCCACTTAGTTTTTTAAAAAATAAGGGGATCCTGGATTGCAAACAAGTGCAACCCTCCCACTTAATTTTTGGAAAAATGGCAAGTCTACTCTTGTACATATAGGAAACATGTTTCCATTAGCAAAGAGAGATAGAGTGGATCACTAGAAAAAAGAACCCTAAAATCGATATTTGTGAGGGGAGAGCAGTGTTAATGCACTAAGGCACAAGGAACATACTTGGATCTTTTTGTCTATTAAATTTATTTTTCCTAAGGAAAGTGTGTGAGATTAATAAATCGTCACCTTTGCACTTGAAAGTTTTTTTTTTTTTTTTGAGATTAAAAATCTCCTAAAACTAATAACTTCATCTTCATGACATCTTCCTTCAAGGCGTCTTCATGGTGGTTGAGTGCGAGAACGTCGGAAAACCACGATAGCAGTGAGAAGAGGGGAGAAGGCTTGGAGTCGCAAAATCCAGATCAAAAAATCTGGACTCGCGGACTGCCGTACACCTCGGACTTAAAATGTCATAAATGACACATCCGGTATCTGATTGATGTGAAATAAATTGCATTGGATAGCTAACTTTCGTACCTTTAATTTGGTTCAAGAACCACTAATTTTTAAGGTCCGAGCAAATATTATGCCCGTTTTACTAAGCCATAATAATTTGTCCAGAATTCGGAAAACAATTAAAAGGTACGTCGGTTCTAGGTGTAAAGAGAAAGAGGTTTATTGAAACATTTTAATTGTATGTTTTGATTTCGATTGTTTGTTATATTAACATATTAATAATTAAACACAATATAAAATAAACAACATAATATAAAACATCAATAACTAATTTAAACTAGAAGTGCAATAAACTAGTTTAAACTACGTAACACAAATTTTCAAACTTGTCAAAAAATTGATTTTGAGTATGCTAAACATAAAATAATTAAAAAATAGTTATAATGTATTTATATAACATATTTAACGTGGAAAATCAACACAAAATTAATTTTAAAGGTCATACCAAAAATTAAAATTTTGTAAGATCTAGTGTTTGAAAAACCATTATTTAAGCAAATTTTAGAAAACAATTTTCTTATAATGACTTTTAAATAACATGTACATGCTTAACTTTGACAATAGCTCTGATACCATTTGTTGGAATAGGTCTAGGGTTAAGAAAGATTTATCATTGATCATATTAATGGCGGAATATAAAAATTTCTTTTACTAGTAAAACAATTTTTATGAACCTAGATAAAGTGCATATACATGTTATAAATTAAAAAAATTATTTAATCTACTCGAATACTAACCTTTCTTGTGTCTTTAAACTTGAAGCGTGTTGGGAAATATTGATCTTCTCTTCTAGCTTGATTCCTTCAAATCTGAACGAGAACTTGAGAAACCTAAGGTTTCTATTACAAGAGTCTATGGAGGTTTAGAAGGATTTGTGTGTGGGCACAATTAAATAATATGAACCAAGAACAATTCTTGGATCATAAGCTAATTCTCTAGATCAAGTATGGATTTAGGTGCAAAATAAATAAGAGTATTTTCTAGAAAGAGAGAGAGAGAGGGTCGGCCAAGAGCAAGAGAGAACAAGGCAAAAGCTTAGCCTTTCACATTTCTATGTGAGGCTCTATTTATAGGAGAAGGAAAAATCTATAAAAGTAAATTATTCATTCATGAAAGAATAATGTATTCATAACACAATATTTGATTTTCCATTCCCCTTTCTCTCTTAGGATGACCGGCATACACCTCTAGCAAGAAGGAAAATTTGTTTCCGCACTTAACTTATTTATTTCCTTCTCAAGGAAATTCATTTCCCTTTTCCTTTTGGGTAATTATCTTTATAATTAAAGGGAAATAAAACTCTCTTCCTTTATGCACATTGGCCGAATTCTAGCTAGGAAAGGGGCATCTAGATGCTTCCTTATTTCTTTTAAGACAATTCTTAAAATACCCATTGTAGAATTATAATTGCACAAATAACGAAATTAATATCATAATGCCTTAAACGACTTTTCGGCTTTAGGAAATAATTTATAATTTCATCATATGAAAATATTCAAAATCTTATTTTTACATTTATATCATTTTATGACCATGTGGACAAAAATACCCTTTAGACATTTTCCGAGAAAAAGTCTAGTTCAACATTTGAACTTATTTTGACTTAGCTTCTAGTTTAACAATCCTACTCTAATGACCTGTAATAGTGACCTTATGGATCCAAATGAACAAAGCTTGAGCTTCTATACTCGGACTCAAAAGTTCACAAACTAGTTGGGATTTATAAAATTACCATTTTACCTGTCTAGTTGTTATTTCCTCAACTCCTTTAGTACTTGTGAATAAGTTAGAAACTATGTATTGACGAGGAGCTAACAAGTCACATTGTTTCATCCAAATAAAGTCGCTACTTAAATTTGGACACTGTGCAGTTCATTTATTAACAATCGAAGTAATAAAGCATGAGGTGATATATATTGCATCTCAGCAATCTTGTACATGAATTCCATATCTATGAGAACTTCACACAGTTGGTTCATGACATCTTCATAACTTAATATCTCACCAATAGGCCTTGTCTAGATCACGTAATGGATCTAGAATTTGACTTTCTCAAATGAGATTATTAATGCTATGAAATGACATGTGTCATTTCAGGATTTAGGTAAACATGATGCGATTCATACATAGTGACCTTGAGATAGAAGATTTTAAATGGTTTGTTCTTCTATTGTCTCTAAAGGTGCACTGGTCAATTCAGTATCTTCGAAAGATACACTGGAAGAACTACAGAGCTCCTAACTCTCTATGCCCCGTAACCAGACATCATAGATTTTTCCAACAATCATACTGGTATCAATAGTCCATTGACCTTTAGATTGCGAATATATCGTTTTAGTCAAACCATGAAGAGTTTGTTTACGCAAATCTACATTTGTCTCTTCATACATTGTTAGGTTTGATTAAGGACTATTAGACTATTGAATATCATAAATCTTCAATCAAACTAAAAAGGAATGAATGAACGTTTCAACTTTTATTAATTTAATCAGCAAATTACAATAAGGACTTCATAAAGATTTATATATTACATCAATATGTAAATAAACAATCTTTTTGTGGACATCTCTGCCAACACGTGCGGCCAATCCCGAGGTGCTGTCTCCTTGTCTTCTCGTCGACGAATTACAATAAAATAAATCTACAATTTAAATATCCTCGCAAATTGAGGCTCACAATATAAATAAATTAATTAAAAATCTGGGACGATAACCGGAAACAAAATCCTAGGGCCATATTAAATGAGGATCCATCCATAAACACAAACACACGATTCAAGCATTCACAATGCAATTAATAATCATACAAAAACGTCAACACCAACTAGGCAAACAAATTTCAAAACTAGTCATTAAACTTAATTTTAATGCCTTTAATTACCTCTGATACCATTTGTTAGAATTAATTTAACAATTAAAAAAAATTTAGTTATATTACACAAACTATGTGGATGATAAATATAATTGATCTAATATATTAAAACTAATTTTAATATATATAAACAACCTAAGATATAAAATTTAGCTACATGTTTAATAAACAATTTATTAAATCAAACACTCAACAAATAAATTACTAAGAACCTATATAAACAATTTATATGTAATTAGCAATTTAAAATTGTTGAGAATACTTACAATTAAGGATAATCAATTATCCCGACGTTGCTCGCTATGATCGAAAGGCCACACCGAATCCACGTCGGAAATCAGGCTCGTCGGAATGCCCTGGTAGCTGCTTCGTCGGACTGGGAAGAACCGGGTCGCCAGAAAGGGAGTTCGCCGGACTGGGAGTCTTCAGGAGACTCACCGGATTGGGCTCGCTGGAATGGATGACTTCGCCTAACAGGGAACTCGTCGGACAGAAGTCCTTCGCCAGATAGGGAGCTCGCCTGACAGGTGACCTTCGCCGGAATGGAGACTCGCCGGACTGGGGACCCTCGCCGGACTGGGAACAATCGCCCGACTGGAGACCTTCGCCGGATGGGAGTCTCACCGGACAGGTGACCCTCTCCGGACTGGGACCTGGACGCCTTCGCTGGACTCTATGAGGGACGCCGGAAGGGAGATCTTCGCCGGATTGGAATCTCTTCGCCGGATTGGATGCTGGGAAGGATTCCGGCTGGCAGGAAGCTTCAAAAACCTTTTAAAAACAATTCTAAAATAATTTTTTGAATTAAATCAAACACCAAACACCACAAGTCTTGAATCAATAATAAAACACAGGGAATTATGATGAGATCTAGAGGGTGGGCTCTCAAGAACTCTTGGGAATCAAAACAAAAACAAGGAAAACAATTTCTCTTTGTGTTGTGTTTAGGAATTTTGGCCGAGAGACCCAACGGAAGAGAGAGAAAGGGTTTGGCGGAGTGACTTAGGGTTAGGGTTAGTGATTAGGGTTTCCTTAAGTCATTCTATAAACAGTTTAATATGGGCTTAAGTTTGAGTCAAACCCAAGGCCCTATCACTTGCAATTCTCGGCCAACTCTCCCTCTCATACTCGTCCATATATTTCCAATTTATTCCCAAATTATTTTGATTTATTTCTAAATTCAATTAATTTAGAATCTCATTTTATTTAATGACATTTCATTAAAATAATTTCATACTTTTCCAAATAAGTACGAAACGAGAAATTATTCATTTTCTTCTTTTATTTATTTTGAATCATACAAGAGTATTATTATCACGATAACGATACTCTATGACTCAATAAATAAATGTAGCAATAAATAACAAATTAGTTATTAAGTTACTTAGAAAAATAACTTTCCCGATATAAATTACAATTTATATTTGATGAGCAAATCAATAATACTAGTTCATATAATCTCTTTCAAGTGTCTATCATTGAGACCTTATGGAACCATATGAACAAAGATTTAGAATAAAGATCGGACTCAAAAGTTCACAAACCTTTTCCGTCTTTTAATTCTTAATATTGGTCGATTTCACTAAATGACCAATACTGACACTCTCTCTGTTCATACGCGTATATTTTCCGTATGATGTGACAAAACAATTCTTCACACGGTCCACAGATTACTTTACGATATTACCCTTCATGTGTATCACTAACTAAGGGGAATGTAAAATTACCGTTTTACCCCTTGAGTTATTATTTCACTAACTCGTTTGTTATTTGTGAATGAGAAAAGCATAGAGTGAGATGTCTATATATGTCACATGTTTGAATCAAAGAATGTTCTTATTCGATGAATACCTGGCCAAGTTAACTCATTCACACTCTCATAACAAAGCATAGTGTGATACCAATGCATTTGCATTTTATCAACATGAATTCAATATCTGTGAATCATATAACCCAACATCACATCATTATGACACCAACCGTCGGGTTATATGAAACTAAGATTTAGTCATTGCCCATTGACAAATCAAATGTCATAAAGTGTAATGTTAATTATACATTCATTTCAGGATTAAGGTAAGTATCCAAATACCCCTAGTATGTGATCTTGAAGCTTTGAGTGTTTAAACAATTTTATCTCGAGCTTTTAAGTATCACTGGTCTTGTTCAATATCTTCTATAAGATATCAAAGATGAATCATAGAGTCACAACTCTCTATATCACATGATAAGATATCATGATTCATTCAAACAATCATTAATTAGACACGATTGCTCTTTCGGTATAAATACAAATGCATTTCATTGTCTAATCTCTCCTTTGTGGGCACCAATCCCAACATTGAGTACAAAGAACCCTAGAGAAGACCATCCTTTATTGGATGCTATAAGATGCGATACAGCTTCCATTTTGCTCCTTGATGCTTTCATTGAGTTTACGGACTTTTCTATACGTGCATGACCGGCGGGCTTGAAAATTGTGAACTCTGTGAATAGTACTGTAGAATCAAATCACCCAATGTGATTGATTTGCGTTTTGGATCTGTGTTTGCTCGTGAATTAATTAATCACGCTTGAGATTTATTGGTGATAAAAGAACACGTGGTAGTGTACCTGAACTATGAGGGTTCACTAATTTAGGAGGATGACTGAATTAGATTTCACTTTTACAGTTTGTGATTTGGCTTTGTCGTAAAGGTTGTTCGTATAAGTCTATTTTGTACTGAGAACTATTTATGTAGTGAAATGATTTCCACTGGGTTGCACTGAATTGGGTTACCAATTGTGCGTGTCATTTTAATGATTTATGTTGTGTCTTTAATATCATCTATATTCCCTTGTCCAAGTGTTACGCACATCTATATTTCCAATCTACATAGTTTTCCAATTCCAGTGTATTCGAGGAAATGATAGTATAAAGAGGGTTTAAAGACATGTTGCTGAAAGTTGAAACAATTTATGATTAGTCTTTCATTTACGATTTTAAGTTTTTAAGTTTGACAGGAAATATCCAAAGATGTTATGAACATAAAAGACACTTTACTCCTTCGAGGGAAGCCGTAAAGAGCCGTATTCTATAAGTAAATGACACATCATTAATGCATAGTCATGATGTCAATACATGAACGTTTGACTAGCCACCTTATAAAAAGTTTGATCACTCAAATCTTTTCGCAGGGCCTCGAGGGAGGATTACTAGAGCTTGAGTCTAAGTGTGTAACCAACCACTTAGTTCAAAAAGATCTACTTTGAAAACAATCCACCAAGGGGAGGCCTTGTCCCATTGTTTCACTTTTGAACGTAGCTCTACAAGCAATGTCAAGAGAAAAACGCCGTTGAGTACTCTCAAGAGAGGGCCACGAGGGTGACTCTTAGTCTGGCGATATTTGCACTTATTATTAGTGTTGGGGATCGTGGGTTGCAAACAACACGTATAACTCTCCCACTTAGTTTTTAGAATTGGCACATCTTCTCTTGTACGTTTGGAAACTTGTTTCCTTAAGTATAGAGAGATAGAGTGGAACACTAGTTAATGTACTACGGCACAAGGAACATACTCGGATCTTTTTTCTAATTTATTTTATTAAAAAAAGTGTGTGAGATACAAAGTTTCACTTTTGCACTTGAAAGTTTTGAGATTATAAATCTCCCTAAGACTAATTTCTTTGTCTTCATGTCATCTTCCTTCAAGGCATTTTCATGGTGGTTGAGCGCATAAATGTGGATAAGCCACAATTGCATCAAGAAGAGGGGAAGAACCTAGGAGTCGCAAATTCGGATTAAAAATCCTGCACTCGCAGACTGCTGCACAATTCGTACTTACAAGGTCATAAATGACACATCCGATATTCTAATGAGCTGAAACTAATTGCATTAGATAGCTAACATCCGTAACTCTAATTTGGTTCAAGAACCAATAATTTTCATATTTTGGCTAAAAATAATGACCATTTTATATAGACATAATAAGTTGTTCAGAAAATTAAAAATCAAGTGAAAGTTACATTGGATCAAGGTGTTGGAGAAACAAAGTTTATTGAAGTGTTTTACTTATATTTTTTATTTCAATTTTGTGTTATATGAACATATTAATAATTTACACAAAATAAAACAATCAACATAATACAAAACATTCGGTAATAAATCTAAACTAGGAATACAATAAAACTAGTTTAACAGTATACACGAATTTTCAAACTTGTCAAAAATAAAAAAAACTAATTTTTATTATGCTAAAAAGTAAATCATTAAGAACTGATTTTATTGTGTTTATATAACATCTCTAACATGTACAAAATCAACATGTTATTTATTTTAAAGTCATACATAATAAAATTAATATAGAATACAAGTCTAGCATATTCAACATCTAAGCAAATTTCAGAAACAATTTCTTTTATTATAGTTTTAAAACTATATTCATGTTTAAACTTTAACCCATGCTCTGATATCATTTGTTGGAAATGATCTAGGATTTAACATTAATTATCATATAATATATGGTGGAATATAAAACATTGTTTTTAATACGTGTAAATCTATTTTACAACCTAGACAAAGTGCATGAACATGTTGTAAATTCAAAATTATAATAAATATGAAAAATACTTATTACCTTTTTCATGTTGATCTTGGAGACCCTTCTCGTATAAAGATCCTACGTCTCCTTTTGCTTCTTCTCGTCTTTGGATTCTCGAGCAACTACGAAAGTCTCTACCTCTAGAGTTTTCTAGCGTTTGAAGATTTTAGTGAGTGGGCACTATTAAACAATATAAACCAAGAACAAGTCTTGGATCATAAGGTAATTCTCTAGATCAAGTGAGGATCTAAGTGCCAAAATAAAAGAGTATTTAGAGAGAGAGAGAGGGAGAAGGTTGGTCGGCTAAAAGAGAGAGAGCAAGACAAAAAAACTGATTTTCACATCTCAATGTGAGGCTCTATTTATTGGAGAAGGAAATACAAGAAAGTGTAATTACCATTTCCTATTGTGTATTCATGACACAATATTTGATTTCCTCCTCCCTTTCTCTTCTACAAGGTCGGTCGCCCTATTTCATATTTCCTCACTTAGTACATTTGTTTTCTTCTCAAAGAATTTCATTTCCTCTTGTCTTTTGGGCAATTACCAATATACAATAATCCACTAAATAAAAAACGATATTTTTCTATCTCCCTTGATGTAATATGGCCGGAAATATGGGTGTCTACACAAACATATTTACTTCCAAGGCCCGGCCGCCAGTGCGCATCGGATGCCTTGCCCATTCCTCCACCGACGCCGCTCACGAGGGCCCCAGCCGGATATGGCCCTGGCGTCCACCTAGACAGATTTTCCGGCCCCCGGGGAGGTGCCTCCAGTCTCCGTCGCGTAGCCGACAGCTCACTCTGCGTCCGACTCTTCTCCGACACCGCATGGGCGCACCAGCCGCCGGTCGTCGTCTGGGCTCCGTGCTGCTTGTTGGCGATCGACGAGGGCGCAAATTTGTTCGTCGGTCCCCCTAGGCCCATGGGAACGAAGATGGCGCCGCTCCCGACACCCCTCGACTCGCGCGCCTCCTCTAAAGGAGCATCGCGCCCTTCCTCCCACTCGAAGGCAGCACCTCCACACGTAACCACCTCCCCGGATCCCGCTTATCTGGCAAGGATATCGGCTCCGGCCTCTGTCGAGCCACTTTAGAATCCCTTAGACGCTATTTAAGCGTTCAATATTCGTCGTCAAAGAAATTGATAGAGAGGGGTTTGGGATTCATAGAAATAATAGATGAAAGTAGTAGGGAATTATTTTCTTCGGGCGTTGATAAAAAAGAGCCAACAAAGTTATCTACGGTCCAACCATCGGCATAAAAAAATGGAGGGTCCATGACGCACATATGAAAAGGAAAATAAGAAAATAAAGAAGGAGCTTTATATATCACATGACCATCTGCGTCGTGTGAAGGGCCTTCCCGCAGTTCGCTCGTCAGTCCGCCGGAGGTTGCACAAGGGTCATACTCGATCGGCTGAGGAAATTCTCTAGTCCTGAGTTCGCTCTCAATCGTATAATCGAAATCAAATTCGGGGGCTAATGTTATCACCGTATGTTAGATGACAACTCATTGATAAGAGTTCTCATGTCTCCTCCGAGTTGGTTACACTTCGTGGATCCGTCCCAATTCCCGCTCCTTATTGTCGAGGCCACAAGCTACCTCAGACGCTCGTCGTTGACCAGACCGATCGTCAAGCTCCCCGCCTGGCCTTGGACGACCAACAGGCACACCCAGAATGCCCGACCCGTCAGCAATCAACCCCAGGCGCACGTCCAAGGCTTGGCCGTCCGGAAGGCACATCTTGGAGGCCCGACCGGCCGGTAACTACCCCAAAGCACACGACCAAGGCTTGTACGGCCGACATGCACACCATGGACGCCTGACCGGCCGACAAGCACCCCCAGGCGCATGTCCAAGGCCTGGGTGGCCGACAGGCACACCCTGGAGGCCTAGCCGGCCGGCAAGCGCCCTTAGGCGCACGTCCAAGACCTGGCCGACTGGCAGTCGCACCTTGGAGGCCTGGCGGTCGGTAGGGACGCGTACAAGGCCCAACTGGCCGGCGCCCATTCCTACACGCCAAAGGCCCCCCTTGGTCGTCCCGCTCGGCTATAAATAGCCTCCCACCTTCCACAAGTGAGGTAAGTTATTTCTACTTCTCGAAACCCGGCCCAAAGCTTGCGTTTCTCACCCAACCTTGTGCTCCACGTGAGATAACTAGAGAACGACTTCTAATGGGAAAAATTCTCCTAGATCTGAGATCCTAGCGCGAAACGACGTTGACCCAAGTGTCTCTGTTTCGCCTGATCTTGTTGACCGTCGGACAGGTAAATAGAGGACTCCCTTCTGTTTTCCCTTCTTAGCTCACGTATGTTCACTCTTTTCAGATAGGAAAAGAACTCGAACACCCCAAGATATCCAAAAGACGATCCAAGACACCGAATCTGACACGCTAAGCCCGAAGCTAGAGTTACTCGCTCTGAGTGGGGATCTGACCGCCAAGGTCTCTTAAAGTTGTCCAAATTTCAGCGACAACACATGCAATAACATATTGTGTGTATTTTAAACTTTGGGGTAGACGCATGATTATATTTAACTAAAAATTAAAATTTTGTTATGGTAAAAAAATGTATATATTAAATATATATATTACTCGAGAATTTAGTCAAGACCGATTAAGTAACCGGTATACCAAGGCGGATGCTCCTCGATACTCGCAAAGATTAACCATATACTTGGATACCGAGGGGAACAAATATCCCAATACAAAGGTTCGAGTCAAATATGTTTGAGAACCAGTGAAAGTTAAGGAACGCCCCGTTCATTGGTCAAGAACGACTCCCATTGAGCAAACATTCGAATAGAAAAGAAGACAATAGGTCTAATACTAGTCAAAAACCAGAATACACGTGCAAAATAAAGTGAACCACAGTCTTTGACACTTACATGCCAGGTATGCAATCAAAAGAAATGGCCTCCCATGAGTGACTATATCGTAAATACGTGAGATTTATCACCTCACGATCTACTAAGATTACAATTCCACACGAGAAAGGGGAACAAAAAACTCGAACACTTACTAGTATAATTTCATTTATTTTATAACCACATTGTTTTTACTCTTTTATAATAGATTAGTTAGTATATAAAAAAATCCTACCTAAAGTTTAAAAAACTCATTTAAACTGTGTGATCGATATTAAATAATTTTTGTAAAATATTGTCAATAATGTATGTGCGGTACGAAATTTATAATTCATACTGATCCTAGACATTAGGAACCGAAAGTTATCAAAAGATTTGTTCTGACGCGCGTTGTCGTCGAGTTCCTCGGCCTTGGCCTGCTCCTCGTCGCGACCCCGCTGCCACTTTGGAAGCTTAGCCTGGAGGTACTCGATAGTCGCCCTGAGCGGGAGAGCGTTGACCGCATGGATATTGGCCTGATAGGCGGCTGCCAGGCGGTTGGCATCGACATACTCATCAAGAGCCTGGAACCTAGCCGACGCCCGCTCAAACTTGCCCTTGGCCCTCTCGAAAAGGCGCAATCGGGCATGAAGTTACTTGCCCGACTCGGCCTGTGCTGCCTCTCGCTCCTCGACGGGCTTCCTCAAGGCGGCCCGAACCATGGAAGGTAGGCAACCCTCCTCGAGGTCCGGAACGCCCACAACCTCGCCAATCTGGGTGAGGAGCTTTTCTTCCTCTGGAGGGCCTACGCGACCTCCTGATAGCTCTTTTTCTCCTCGGCTAGGAGACCCTCCTCGGCAGCCAGCATCTGCTTATGCTCCTCGGGTTTTCGCCCCGCCTGGGCCTTGAACTTTGCGAGGTCGACTTCGGCAGAAACGCGTCGACGAGTCTCCGCAGCCAGGTCAAACTCCAGTTTCTCGGACTGCTCCAGATACCCACGCTCGCCGGCGATAGAAAGCTCGAGTTGCCTCTGAGGGTCCTTAAGTTGGACCGAGAGCTCCCCCGATTCCTGAGTCATCAGGCTGGCATTATGGCACTCGGCGAGGATCAGGTCGTTCAACCGAGCCACGCCCTCGAATAGGCAAGCCGTTGTCTCAGGATAGCCCTCAAAGTCTCCAAGAGGCATGCCAACGTCGAACGAGCCGGATGATCGCAGTGTCAAGTCCCAGCACGAGTACGAAGAGTACTCACTCCAGTCATTTGTAGATGAACCCGTGGTAGGCACGCGAGGGAACCACTAAAGACCCAAGAAGAAGATTGCGAGGCTTCGAACCCGAAGTGGCGTCGGGGTGAGCGACGAGGAGGAGGAAGAAGCGCAACGAAGGGGACCAGCCCTCGTTCTGGGACAGATGACGTCCCCGCTTCATCCACGAGAGTGGCCCCGACCGACTCGTCGCCACGTGCCGACGGCTTGGAACGAGGAACCTCGAAGGACCCCCCCTCGGGTTGCACCTCCTCGGGACCAGGCCCGACATTTCCCTGGTCTCTGTCCCGTCCGGCGAGCTTAGCAACAGGAGAAGGAGCAGAGGCATTTTGTCCACTGGCAGAGGGGAGAAGAACCCCTCCGATCGAAGAACGGACGGGAGGAGTCAAGACGGTAAGCCTCTCCCTTGCCTCCTCGGAAAGGCTGTCAAGAGGGGGAGGTGGGGAAAGCTGGGCTGAAAGACCCGCGACGCCCAGAGGAGGAGTGGTAACCGTCTGGACCACATCGTTGTAGTCCACCACGAGGTCCTTTCTTCTTTTGGCGCGACGGGAAGAACCCGCGCCCTCGGCGGACACCTCAGTGGCCGACTCGGCGTCACTCGCGATAGTGGAAGTCGGAAGGTTAGAGGCCTGCCCCGGAGTGGATCCAACATTGCTGGAAGGGACAAAGGTCGGAGGAGTCATGAATACCTCCTCGGTCGAAGGCTTCCCGACCGACGCGGCGGCTTTGGCCTTCTTTGCTGGAGGACGATCCTCCATGCCTGCGGAGGGCCACTTGCCCGCATCAGCCTCGGCCTGAGAATGTGGCCCCGCGGAACTCCTCGGTGTTTGTGGGAAGGACGCCGGTGGAGTTCTGTCGGAGCCGCGCCTCCTCACAAGAGGTTCTTCGGGCGAGTCTTCCTCGTCCCGAGGGAAATTCTCTTCGACGTCGCTAGAAGCCTCTCTGGGCTTCTTCGCCTTCTTCTGGACTCTCCTCGTCGGGACAGAAGACGAGGCGCCCACTCGCGCTACAGGGTCGTGGAACCCGGTCGGAAACCGGGTTTGGATGTGAGGGCCATGGATGTTTTCCTCGAGGAAGATCCCATCGTCCACCAACCGTTGACGGTTGCTGAAATCTCTCCACAGTCATGACGGTCACTCGCAAGAAGCGCCAGGTGGATCTTCTTGAACTTGGCCTCCGCTTCGGTACCGACGCTGGGACTAAACTAGGGAAGCGTCTGATTGGCTTTGATCCATCACGTCGGCAGCGACTTGCTGTGGTAGCCGAAGGATCAGGCGTTGACCTTGACAAAGAAGTAAGAATACTCTCATCCAGACTCGTTCGAGGGAACGTTGATGAGGATATGATCCAAACGCGGTGGGATAGAGAGAAGCGTCCCAAGTTCTTCGGGTTCTTGGAGAATTTGTAAAGGCGCATAAAATTCTCCAGGGAGACAGGAATATTCTCTTCAGCAGCAATGGCCATGGTGCAGAGAATGAGTCGAATCACATGGAGCTGCACCTGGGCGATAGGGACATTGAAGGCGCAGAGGAAAGCAAGGAGAAGGTACGGGACTGGGAAGCAAAGGCCCATGACCTTGAAAAAAGCTTCATATACGGCGACCCATTCCCCGTCTTCGGGATCGTCAGCAAGCTCGTCGGGCGAGGAAGACGAATCTGGCAGACATCGACGTCACAGTACTCCGGCCTGATGGTATTTAGACGCTCCTGAGTCATGGTGGAGCAGGGAGAGTTGGTCTTGAAAATGTGTCACAGAGCCATTGTGGATCTAGGGACGAAGAGTCTTGACGAGGATTTGAAAAAATCTTGGAGAGTGAGAGAATATAAAGTGTTGGAAAGTTTCCTTCTAACAACGGGTCCTGCTTTTATAGAGAAAATCAAACAAATTCGACGACCAAGATGAAGTATCTGAAGCGGTGCGAACGAATCTAACGGCCCGAATGCAAAAGGGTGTTGATGCAAGCGACAATGGAATACTGCTGGCCGCTAAAGTGTTATGAAGAAAAGGTTATAGGCACTCAAGTACTCGCCATCCGCATTTAATAAAGAGAGAGGTTGGCGGGATTCAAAGAGACGTGCTCGAGGAAGGAGGTAAAGGTGATACCTGGCACATTGCTACGCCCAAAAATAGCTAGCGCTCAGGAAAGCTCATCGGGGCAACCTCTGTTTCATTTTACCAAGTGATTACACTTGATAAAATGGGGGACTAACTGTTAAGGTTGGATTTCGTCAATCCCTCTTAACACCACTTATGTCATTTTTATTCCCCAAATGACATGAAACAACTGTTTGTCCGAGGAAGCCTCATCCCGAGGAAGACTTATCCCAAGGAAGGCTCGTCCCGAGGAAGGCTCGTCTCGAGGAAGGCTCGTCTCGAGGAAGGCTCGTCTCGAAGAAGGCTCATCTCGAGGAAGGCTTTTCCCGAGGAAGGCTCGTCCCGAGGAAAGCTCATCCCGAGGAAAGTCGTCGCTGCAAGGAGGGCTCGTCGTTAGGAATCCACGTGACAGCGACAGAGTTTAAATAGGAAATAGAATTAAAGAGTTAAACCGAATATGAAAATTATGTGATTAGTTAGAAAATCTCAGAGAATATCCCGTACTTTCGGCAATTAAGATAAGAGACAAATGAGGAAACCCTAATAGACCAAGGAGGAAACCCTAGCAAACATTTCGGGAAATCTTTGAGTCTATAAATATGAATGTAAAACCTCATTGAAAGGGGTTCTGAGAATTTACGCTGTCACATATATAGAGTCCACACTTTTAATATTCTTTGTATTTCCTCAAGTTTCCAAGCTAATAAACGAAAGAGACCAAGCCTCAACACATATAAAATCAAGGATATTGCAAATGTAACCCATATTATTTCCTTGTTATTATTCATATAATCCTTGTGATTTTTTTTGAGATCGGTGCAAATCGACCTCCACAAACACATAATTCTCGACATTAATAGTCGATAATTTTGGTTTTAATAAGGTATGATAGTGCATTCTTAAAAAATAAAAAAAGGTATGACAGTGTGCGTCACGGGAATAAGTACCCAAATGAGCTCTTGCTTTTCTTTAAATGGAAAGAACATTTATTTTGAAAACACAACCCTTCATTGTTGCAAAAAATACATTCACAAGTGCACGAGTTGTTCAAGTAATATATGTTTGAAATATGAGTTGTCGTTCTCACGAGAACTTAGTATTAAATATAAATCAAAACAATGGCTACAATTTAAATAGGGAAAATGAAATGTGAATATAGTGTCCTGGTAAAGTGTCACACAGTTACTAAAGAGAAATAAAGATTGCAAATGGGTGTGGTGAATCGAAGATTTCAGTTTCATTTTTCTTTCCTATTGTCGGGATTTCTAGACAATGAAGATTAATCAATCCTATGACTATGCAAATCGTGTTCACGTGATTTTATCGCTAACCGTTTCTAGCTTGATATTAACGACCTAAGACTAAGACCTCCTCTTAGCTCTTGGTTTCAAAGTTTAGAACCTAACTTAATTTACGTTTTTAACACTCTCACGACTCATTAGAAGCTATGACTATCTTTAGACTTCACATAATGTACATTGTTATTCTATATTACTCGTACGACTAATTAAACCTTGCTAGAGAGATTAACTAATCATAGAATACTACATACAATGATCAAACTTATACAATCATTATACATAAAAATACAATAAACATCAACCGATAGAATGAAATAAACTTTCAAAGAAACTAGAATGAAATAACACTTAAAAGAAACTAGAATGAATCCATAACAGTAATCAAGAAAAAATATATTTTCACCCTCTATAGGTTTAGTTCATGATGATGGTGGTAAAACTAGATAAATAGAAACTAGTTACCAACAAAAGAATGAAATAATAAAATGATAACTTGCAGAAGTATCAAATATAAAGAGAAGAGAGAAAATTAACCTATTAAATTACAAAAAAATAGTTGTTTACACATATTTACGTTTTCGAATTTCATTATACCCAACGTTTCGTTAATTTTGTGTAAATACCCAATTGAAGTTTACAAGAATATTGGGTCAAAAATACTCTTTTCATCGTCAACATAAAAGTTTTCGGGGGATTTTTTTTCTCGATTTGAACTCACTTTCTTTTAATAATTTATTTAATTAATTTATTTCGTTTACTTAAATTTGAGCGGCAGCCCTAGGCGGGAATAAAAAAAGGTAAATATAGTCCAAAAATTGTCGTAAACAAAATTCAATGGGTATTTACGCAAAATTATCGAAATGTTAGGTATATTGAAATTGGTAAATCTATTTATGGGTATTTACCTAATAAACCCATTAAATTTGAAACATATCTAAATATGGAGGAATTCATAATTTCAATCCTAATATATGAAACGCATTTCGTAACATATTCTATGACCATGGCATTAAAAATAACCTAACATGTCAATAATTTATAAACATGTCAACAAATAAAATCAAGCACACTAGCAAGCTATAACAATTATATGTCGCATATCCAATTCGTTAGAGGAAACTAACGATTGTCATTGACAAGTTTTGGAGTTTCCTCTCCGTCTTTGGTCTGCGAGAATCCATCTTGGAATGCGCGTTCATCCCCTTGGCCGAGAGTCTACTCAACGCGCGCTCCTAGGGTTTCTTCGCATATCTTTGATGGTTCGAGGCGGTTCTGCGTTTTGCTGTGGGGTGTCAGGTGGTGTAAGCCGAGAATGAATGCCTTCTTCTCTAAGAAGGTCCTCAAACTCTATAGACAAGTACTCTCCCCCTCGATCTGTTCAAAGGGTTTTGATTTGTTTCTACGTATGTTTTTCAACCAAAGCCCGATACTCTTTAAACATTTCAAAAGTATTAGACTTGTTTCGCATAAGGAAAACATGTCCAAATCATGAGAACTTATCAGTGAAGGTTACAAAGTATTCATAGCCTCCTCTTGCCTGGATGTCGATCCGCCCACATACAATTCTATAAACGAGTTCCGATACTTAAGTGGCTCTTAGACCTTTCGAAGAGAAAGGTCTCTTGGTCATCTTACCCTCATGATTCACACGTGGGCATGGATCCCATTTTTAGAGATTTCAAAGGACCATCATTTGTCAACCTCTTAATCATATCTTGGCCAATATGTCCAAGACGTAAGTGCCATAGATATGTGTCATAAGTTTTATCACTATAAAACATCTTACGCTTCCCCAGTGAATCGCTATTAACTTCGGTGTTGATGCCGACGAAATGGAACTTGCCTTCCTCGAAGCCCGAGACCGGATGAAGGGCTCCTCACGTTGAAGTCTTGGCTGGTCGCTGGACACTTCCTCGCGACCTGATCTACGATTTGCATTTACTTTGATATATTCAGTTTCCTTTTTTATTATCGTTAATTGTGGGATTTGTTAGGATTGTTTCCTTTTATTTTGCATTATGTTTTAGACCAAACCCTAGCGTATTAAAGGTTTCTTTTGATTCATGTAATTCAACTTTTTTTTAATAATATATTTTAAAAGCTTTTGCTTTGAATCCCTAGTTCATCATCGTTGAGACGCGTTCTTGCTTTCAATCATAGTCTTCTCTACATCAGTTGGTATCAGAGCCAATCTTTTCTTATTTCTTCACGCAGATGACCGGAAGAAGGAGATGAGGTGTTCAAGATTTTCCCATAGAGCCACTCATGGTGAAACCTAAAGAGGTCGACGGATTACGGGCTCAGATGGAGTTGTTAACTTGACAGATGGCGGCACTGGTGCAGCATCGTGTGGAACAACGAAATCGAGACGTATCCGAAACTGAGAGCGATTTGGCCAACCCGTTCGGTGATCATCTTCGTGAACGTGCGGAGGTTCAGGAGGCGGCGCGATGGGAAGCATCGTTCAAGGTTGAAATCCCTGAGTTCCACGGAGGTATACAGGCTGATGAGTTTCTCGATTGGCAAGTGGCTACCGAAGAGGTGCTCGAATTTAAGGAAGTCCTAGAGGACCAACGAGTTTCACTCGTCGCGACAAAATTTCACGACCGTGCTTCGGCATCGTGGTCACAGTTGAAAGCTTATCGTCTTCGCAGGGAAGCCCAAAACTGCAACATGGGTGAAGATGAAGAAGCATATGCGAGCGGAATTCCTTCCGTTCAGTTAGGAGCGCACCCTCTTTCTCTCCCTTCAGAGTTTACGTCAGTGTACCAAGACGGCCGTCGAGTATACCACCTCCTTTTGGATGCTCGTGACTCGCACGGACCTCAACGAATCAAGCACCCAGTTGACGTTGTGCTACATTGGTGGTCTTCGCACCTTGATACAAGACGTCATTAATTTGTTCGATCTGACAACGGTGTCCGAGGCCCAAAAGCGAGCAATCGCTATCGAGACGCAACAAGCGAGGACCGACTCTCGCCGATGCTTCGCATCGAACCCCTCCCCCTTGCAGAAGGTGACGGGCACTAGCTCTCCTGGGACCCCTTTGCCGAATGCACCTCCTCGGCCTCCGAACAAAGGCCTTCGTTGTTTTGGCTGCGGTGAGCCTGGTCATTGTCGCCAAAATTGCCCTAATCCTCCTCGCGCGGGTCTCTTTCTTTAAGAGACCGATAACAACGAGGGTCCCATTTTTTATGAGGAACCCGTCCAACCCGATGACACGCTCGAGTTGACCGGCGAAGTCGGACATGCGCTCGTCCTCCGTCGCAACTTCCTCTCCCCTCTGGGATGCGATGATTGATCGCTGCGATCCAACATTTTCCTTCCTACCTGCACGATCGGTAGGAAGGTTTGTCTCTTTGTCATCGACTTGGGGAGTTGTGAAAGCGTCATCGCCGAAGAGGCATTGAAAAAGTTTGGCCTCCAAACGGAGCCCAACCCAAGGCCGTACAAGCTCGCCTGGCTCCAAGACGGCACTGACGTCTCCGTCACCCAGCGCACACGTGTAAGTTTTTCCATTGGCTCCTCTTACCGTGATGAAGTGCTCTGTGATATAGTGATAATCAACGCTTGTCACTTGCTCTTGGGCCATCGTTGGCAATTCGATTGCAAGACTATGCACGACGGCGAGAAGAACACCTACAATTTTATGTAAGGTGAACAGAAGATTGTGCTTCTTCCGACGAACCCCAATGCAATCACGACGAGACGTTTATCGCCCAACTTACTCACCCACGCTGAGTTTGAGTCCGCCGCTGTTGAATCTGGGGTGGTGTTCGCGCTCGTGAGCAAACTATCCGCCCCAACCACTTCTCTAAACCCGGTTGTTGCCTCGTTGCTCGCCGAGTTCACCGACGTATTCCCTACCGATGCGCCATCATCGCTGCCCCCTCTTCGGGATATTCAGCACCACATCAACTTCATACCCAACGCTCAGCTTCCTAACCAAGCCCACTACAGGATGAGCCCCTCATAACACAAAGAGCTTCGTCACCAAGTCGAGGAGCTCCTCGCCAAAGGCCATATTCGCGAGAGCCTCAGCCCTTGCGCTGTACCCGCTCTCTTGACGCTGAAGAAAGACGGCACATGGCGTATGTGCGTCGATAGTCGAGCGATAAACAAGGTCATCGTCCACTATCGGTTCCTGATACCACGCTTGGATGACCTCCTCGACCAACTTAGGGGTGCCCGCGTCTTCAGCAAGCTCGACTTGAAGAGTGGCTATCACCAGATCCGGATTCGACCCGGCGACGAGTGGAAGACGGACTTCAAGACTCGCGAGGGCCTCTACGAATGGCTTGTCATGCCGTTTAGTCTCTCCAACGCTACCAGTACCTTCATGCGCGTGATGAACCGGGCTCTCATGCCTTTCATCGTGAAAATCATGGTCGTCTACTTTGATGACGTCCTCGTGTACATTGCTTCGACGGAGGAACATTTGCAACACCTTCGTGAGGTCCTGCTTGTGTTTTGGCAACACGCATTCTATGCCGCCTCGCAAAAGTGTTCCTTCCTCGTTGATTCACTGGATTCTTGGGATACATCGTGTCCACCACGGATTGTCCGTGGACCCCGATGACGGTCACCGATGTTCAGAGCTTCCATGGTCTAGCGTCGTTCTATCGTCGCTTCATTCCTCACTTCAGCTCGATTATGGCCCCGACCACAGAGTGTATCAAGACCGGGCGCTTCCATTGAAACCCCGATGCGACGAAGGCCTTTGAATTGATCAAGGAGAAGCTAACGACGGCCCCGATTCTCATTCTCCCCGACTTTGAACAACCGTTCCTTCTTCACTGTGATGCGTAGAAGGTTGGCATCGGTGCTGTGTTGAGCCAGGGTTCTCGGCCTATCGCTTATTTAAGCGAGAAGCTTTCCGGACCCAAGAACCGCTACAACACATACGACGTGGAGTTCTACGCCACCGTCCGTGCCATCCAACATTGGCGCCACTACCTCGTCCACCAAGAGTTTGTCCTCTTCACCAACCACAACTCCCTCAAGCACCTTTGTACACATGACAAAGTCTCCTCGCGCCACGCGTCGTGAATTGATTTTCTCCAACAATTCACCTTCGCCATTAAGCACAAGGCCGGTGTGCTTAGTCGTGTTGCAGACGCTCTGAACCGTCGTCACTCCCTCCTCGCGACTCTTTTGGTTTCTACCCCAGGTGACTCCCTCCCTGACGCATACGTTGACGACCCTTTGTTAGCTCGCTTCGTCGGGAAGTCCAATCCCCTCGGGGACCCGAACTTCTCTTGGCTGGACGGCTCTCTTTATCACTTGGGCAAGATGTGCATCCCGACGGGAGCATGCGACTTATGATTGTTTGTGACCTTCACAATGAAGGGAACGTCGGCCGCGACTGCTCCTTCTCCCTCGTCGCAAACTTTTACTACTGGCCCTCGATGAGAAAGGACGTGTTCCTCTTCGTCGATCGTTTTCGCGTTTGTCACCTTGGGAAGGGCAAGGCTTCGAACGAAAGTTTGTACATGCCTCTGCCGATCCCATCGCGACCTTGGTTCGACGTGAGTATGGACTTCATGCTCGGTCTTCCTCGCACCCAGCGACAGCATCACTCCATCTTCGTCGTCGTTGACCGATTCTCGAAGATGTCCGACTTCATCCCATGCAAGAAGACTCCCGACGCGCGCCACGTGGCATTCGTGTTCTTCCGGTAAGTGTACCGACTCCATGGCCTTCCAATTTCGATTGTGTCCAACCGGGATACGCGCTTCCTCAGCCACTTTTGGCAAAACTTGTGGCGTTTAGTACACACACGCCTCAATTTCAGTAGTGCCTACCACCCGGAATCCGACGGGCAGACAAAGGTAGTCAACCGCTCCCTTGGGGACTTACTTCGTTGTCTTGTCGGTACCTCTATCAAAGCGTGGGATTTGAAACTCAGTCACGTGGAATTTGCTCATAATCACGACGTCAACCGAAGCACAGGATTCAGCCTTTTTCACATTGTTTACGGGCTCAACCCACGCTACCCACTTGACCTCGCCGTTGTTCCACCCGGTGAGACAGTCCACGCGGATGCTTCATCCTTCATCGACCAACTCCAGGAAACACATCGCCAAACGACGGCTAATCTCGAAGCAACGACTGCTTGGTACAAGCTTGCCGCTGAAAAACAATGTCGCCATGTCGAATTTGACGTCGGGGCCTTCGTATGGGCAGTCTTGACGAAAGACAAGGTTCCGGCACACGAGTACAACAAGATCAAACCCAAAACAGTTGGTCTCGTGGAGATCATTGAGAAGATTAACCCCAATGGCTACCGCCTTCGCCTCCCACAAAGTGTTCAATGTCAAGCATCTTTATGTTTACACAGGCGACAACGCCGACGAGGACCCCATCACGAATTCGAGGAAGAATTCTTTCGACCCCGGGGAGAATGATGCCGACAAAATGGGACTTGCCTTCCTCGAAGCACGAGACCGGATGAAGGGCTCCTCGCGTTGAAGTCTTGGCTGCTCGCAGCGACACTTCCTCGCGATCAGATCGGCGATTTGCATTTACTTTGATTTATTCAGTTTCCTTTTTATTATCGTGAATTGTGGGATTTTTTAGGATTGTTTCCTTTTATTTTGCATTCTATTTTGGACCAAATCCTAGCCTATTTAAAGGTTTCTTTCGATTCATGTAATTCAGATTTTTTAGTAATACATTTTCTAAGCTTTTGCTTGGAATCACGAGTTCATTCTCATTGAGACGCGTTCTTGCTTTCAATCATAGTCTGCTCTACATCAGGTGTCCAAGATTTTTGGCTCATTTGGATACAAATAATATATCGATTTCATACGATGAGCTTTAGTAATAAACGAATTACTATGGACAAGCACAATGGGTACTCACCACCCCATGTCATCGTGAAACAAATAATGATTTGACTCAAGAGGACAAGGACACTCTAGTGGCCTGAATCCGATCTGATGAGATTGTGAGGTGATATATTTTAGCATCGATGAACAATGTGTTGCATCAACAACATCGTGATATTGATTCGGCATATAGCATGCTCTTCAATCTCCATGAGATGTTTGAAGGGCAAGGACGTTAGGCTAGATAACAAGCGGTTCGACAGTTTGTGAACTTTCGTACTAAAGCTAGGACTCCTGTTAGAGAACACATGATGTTGATTATAAGTTATCTCAATAACATGGAAATCCTTGGATCTCAGGTTGATTGAAAAACCAAAATAGATATGATCTTGACAACTCTCCCTGAATCTTTCGATACTTTCAAGTTGAATTACTCCATTAATAAGCTAAGGTACACTGTTACCAAGCTAATGAAGGAGATTCACACCACTGAAGGACTCTGGCATAGAAACTGTCCTGCCTACCTCAAGACTAAAGGGAAATGTATTGTACTGATTACCAAAGCTTGTTTAGTAGCTGATAATCTATCATTGTGGATTCATGACTCCACTGCTACTAACTAAATTTGTTGTTCCTTGAACGGGTTCGGGAAAAGAAAAATCTTAGAGGATGGCGATTTCTATTTCAAGTGGGATGATGGGAGATTGGTGTCTGCTAAGGCTGTGAGATCCGTAACATTGTCTTTTGAAGACAAAATTTTAAATTTGAATAATGTATATTTTTTTTCCTTCCTTTGGGGAAAACTTAATATATGTAGCTCAAATTGTTGAGCAGAATTATTATTTAAATTTTATTCATAATGGAATTTGAATTTTTATTTCCAATTCATTTGTCACTGATGCATGTATGAAGAATGGTTTATACTATCTTTATTCTACACAATCTTTGCTGTTAGACACTAAAATAGATAATAATCTAGTTAAGGAACCAAAGAGGATCAAACTTAATGACTCCTAGAATCTAATAAAATCCACACATCTTTGGCACTAAAGACTTGGCCATATTAGTCTAGATAGAATTAAGAGACTTGTGAGGGATGGTCCACTCAAAGCCTCTGCAATAGGCTCACTGCCGAATTGTGAATCATGTATAGAAGGAAAAATGACCAAGCGACCTTTCTCTGATCAAGGTTGAAGAGCCACTGAGTTGCTGGAACTAGTACCTTCTGATATATGTGGTCCGCTTAGAATTCAGGCACGGGGAGGATACAAATACTTCATTACCTTTACCGATGATTACACAAGATATGGATTTGTCTATTTGCTCAAACAGAAATCGGAGATCTTTAACGTATTTAAAGTTTTTCGGGTTTAGTGGAAAAGCAAACTGGAAAACAGATCAAAACCCTTAAATCCGATCGAGGTGGTGAGTACTTGTCTGAAGAGTTCGATGAATTTCTTAAATAAGAAGGTATCGTTTTTCAGCTTACAGCACGTGGAACAACTCAACAAAACGATATGTCAGAGAGAATGAATCAAACTCTGATGGAGATGGTTAGATCAATGATGAGTTACTCATCACTCCCGAATTATTTATGGGGATATGCCCTAGAAACTGCAGCATACATTCTGAACCAAGTTTCGTCTAAAACGGTCACTGGTACTCCTTATGAACGATGGACTGGGGTAAAGTTGGTTTAAGCCACATCAAAATTTGGGGTTGCCCTGAACATGTGCTTAGGCAAAAGACTAGCAAGTTGGCCAGTAAGTCGAAATTATATGTGTTTGTTGGATATCCAAAGGAAACCAAAAGTTTCACATTCTATAGTTCCGAGGACGACAACACGTTTGTCAGCACTAATGCTCATTTCCTTGAGAAGGACTTTATGAAGAATACAAAACCTAGAAGCAACATTATGCTTGAAGAAAACTTGGGTGGGGATTCTTCTACCTCATCTATAAGAACTGTTCTTACCCCAACTGAAACGCAACTTAATAATTCAGAACCTCGTCAAATAGTACTTCAATGTAGTGGGAGGGTTTCCGAAAAGCCTGATATGTACATGTCTTATGGAGATACTCTTGTAGCCGTCTCTGACATGGATGACCCTGTTTCCTACAGCAAAGAAATGTCTGGTTCTGAATCAAATCTTTGGCGTGACGCCGTGAAAGTTGAGATGTATTTGATGTATGTCAACAAAGTCTGGAAACTTGTAGAGCTACCTAAAGGGGTTAAACCAGTAGGGTGTAAGTGGATCTATAAGAAGAAAAAGGGTCCGGATGGGAACGTTGAGACGTTCAAAGTACGACTAGTGGCTAAGGGTTACACCTAAAAGGAAGGTATCGATTATGAAGAAACCTTCTCGCCTGTCGCAATGCTTAAATCCATCCGCATACTTCTATTCATAGCTGTTGCTCTCGATTACGAGATCTTGCAAATGGATGTCAAGACTGCCTTTCTTAATGAAAATCTTGACGAGCGCGTTTTCATGGCTCAACTAGACCGTTTCATGGAAGATGGTCCAGAGACCAAGGTTTGTGAGTTGCTTAAATCCATTTTTGGGATTAGAGGAAGCATCTAAATCACGAAATATTAAATTCCATGAAATTGTTAAAAGCTTTGGTTTTGAACAGTCAATAGATGAACCTTGTGTTTATAATTTGATACACGAGGACAAGGTTGTGTTTCTGGTATTGTATGCTAATGATATATTACTCATTGGTAATGACGTGGGTAAATTATCTGAGGTTAAGATCTGGTTAGTTAAGCAGTTTGATATGAAGGATTTAGGGGAACCTGCGTACATTCTGCGGATTACGATTTTTCGAGATCGAAAGAACCGGACCCTGTCGCTCTCCCAAGCAGCTTATATAGATAAGGTGATGGACCGATTCGCTATGCAAAACTCCAAGAAGGGCCAAAACCCCTTTAGACATAGAGTCTCACTCTCTAACGACAAGTCTCCCAAGAATGCACAAGAGTTTAAGAACATGCGAAAGATTCCATATGCTTCAGCCATAGGAAGTCTCATGTATGCTATGCTAAGCACCAGAAAATATATATGTTTCGTCATTGGCATAGTTAGCCGTTTCCAATCAAATCCTGGACTTGAGCGTTGGGTTGCTGTTACGAATTTTCTCAAGTATCTTTGGAGGACTAGAAACTTGATGCTTACATACCCAGGTACTGACCTGACTATAACAAGGTATACCGATTCTGACTTTCAGGTCGATAGGGATTCCTGGAAATCCACTTGAGGATCTCTGTTCATCCTGAATGGTGGATGCATTTTCTCAAGTATCTTCGGAGGACTAAGAACTTGATGCTTACATACTCAGGTATTGACCTGACTATGACGAGGTATACCGATTTTGGCTTTCAGGTCGATACGGATTCCTGGAAATCCACTTGAGGATCTTTGTTCATCCTGGATGGTGGATTTAGTGTTTGGAGGAGTATCAAGCAATCGTGCATTGCTGACTCCACCATGAAAGCAGAATATGTGGCTGCTTGTGAAGCATCCAAAGAGGCTGTATGGCTTAGAAAATTCTTGAAGTATTTGGAAGTCGTTCCAAATGACAATGAGCCCATGACACTTTATTGTGATAATCGTGGGGCTGTTGCTAACTCTAAGGAACCTAGAAGCCATAAGCGCTCTAAGCATATTGAGAGGAAATGCCATTTGATTAGAGAGATCGTGCAGCGCGGAGACATGGTGGTGAAAATAATCTCATCGGTTGACAACCTGACAGATCCTTTCACCAAGGCCCTATCCAATAAAGTCTTCGACCAACATCGAGCCGAATTAGGCATGAAGGACTATACTCATCTTCTTTGAGTCAAGTAGGAGTTTGTTGGCAGAGATGCCCACAAGAAGATTATTTATTTAGATATCGATGTAATATAAATCTCTCATGAGTCCTTATTGTAATTTGCTGATTATAATTAATAAAAATTAAAAATGTTCATTCATTCCTTTTTTCGTTTGTTTAAATATTTATGATATTTAATATTCTTATAGTCTTTAATCAAACCTAACAATATATGAAGAGACAAATGTAGATTTGCGCGAACGGTCTATTGATCCTAGTATGATTGTTGGAAGAATCTATGATGTCTGGTTACGAAGCATAGAGAGTTAGGAACTCTATAGTTCTTCCAGTGTACCTTCCGAATATACTGAATTGACAAGTGCACATTTAGCGACAACGTAAGAACACACCATTTAACCTCTTTTGTCTCAAGGTCACTATGTATGAATTGCATCGTGCTTACCTTAATCCTAAAATGAGACATGTCATTTCATGACTTCAATATATTCATTTGAGAAAGCTACACTCTAGATTCAAGTTTGTGAACTAGATGCTCTCTATTAGTGATGTATTGGGTTGTGAAGTTGACATAAGTATATTTTGTGAAGTTCTCATAGATATGGAATTCATGTACAAGATTGTTGGAATGAAATGTATGTCACCTCCTGCTTTATTACTTGGATTGTGAATAAATGAACCGCGTGGTATCCAAAATTAAGTAACGATTTTATTTGAATGAAACAATGTGACTTGTTAGCTCCTCATCAATACATTGTTTCTAACTTATTCTTAAGTAACAAATGAATTGAGGAAATAACGACTAGAAGGATAAAATGGTAATTTTATAAATCCTCTCTAATTGATGATATTCATGAAGGGTAATCATTCGATGATATACAATGGATCCGCTCATCACAAATAAGTAGATTTTTTAGTAGAAAATGTATTCATTTGAACCGAGAGATTTTGAGTGTCAACTCTTTAGTAGAGTCAGTTCACATTAAACTAGACTTGAAAAAGTTTGTGAATCTTGATTCCAAGAGTCCTCGTTAAAGCTTTGTTCATTTGGGTCCATGAGGTTACTATCACAATTCATTAGAGTAGAGTTTGTTAAATTAGAAGCTAAGTCAAAATAAATTCAATTGTTGAACTAGACGTCTTTTCCGAAAATGGTCTAAAGGGTATTTTCGTCCTTAAGGATAATTGATATAAAATGTCAAAATAAGATTATAAATTTACTCACAAATTCATTTAAAGTCCCACGGCTGAAAATTGGTTTTCATGCTTAGTGAATTGATATTTGTGACATGTTATTGTATGGGCAATAATGTGAGGGCTTTTCCGTAACTTGTTATGAACAAATTAGGAAGTAAGTATGTGTGTGTAGACACTCATATGGCCTGCCACTTTACATCAAGGGAGGGAGAGAAATATCAATTTTTATTTGGTACGTTATTGCATATTGGTAGTTTCCCAAAAGAAAAGAGGAAATGAATTTCTTTGAGAAAGAAACAAATGTGCTAAGTGAGGAGACAAATTTCTCTCACTTATGGAATATGGTGGCCGACTATTTGGAAGAGAAAGTTAGGAGGAAATGAAATATTGTGTCATGAATACACAATAGGAAAGGGTAATTACCCTTTCTTGTATTTCATTCTCCTATAAATAGAGTCTCACATAGAGATGTTAAAATAAGTTTTTTGGTCTTGCTCTCTCTCTCTCTCTCTCTCTTTAGCCGACCACTTCTCTCCCTCTCTCTCTAAAATACTCTTTTATTTTGGCACCTAGATCCTCACTTGATCTAGAGAATTATGTTATGATCCAAGAATTGTTCTTGGTTCATATTGTTTAATAGTGCCCACTCATTAAACTCTTCAAACGCTCGAAGACTGTAGTGGTAGAAACTTTCGTGGTTGCTCGAGAATGCAAAGACGTAAGGCATCAAGACAAGGAGAATGATCTTCATCAAAGAAGAGACTCCAAGATCAAACCACAAGAGAAAGGTTAGTATTCAAGTATTTAAATAATGTTTTAAATATATACATGTTCATGCACTTTACCTAGATTAATAAAAATTGTTTAACTAGTAAAGAAATTTTTATATTCCGCCATGAATGTGTTAATGATAATTTTTTCTTAACCGTAGACCTATTCTAACATTCACGTCATGAATAATTTCATCGCACCGAGATGGACAATCTGATGACAAATTTTGAACCTTTTTTTTTATCGCGACAGGACGAGTCTCCATCGCGTTGCGATGGGCACTTGGATGTTCGAATGAAGAAATCAATTTTTTTATTGCCCTTTCTCTTCCTGCTTTGCATTTAGAATACTCATTTTCAGTTCTTTACCTCTCATAGACCTTTTTTTACTTTAAATGTCCTGAAAACTTAACAAAACTATCAAACTACTTGAGTTCTTCCATTGATTTTTATTTAAGGCTACCGAATAATTACGTACATAATGCAAGTCTTTAAATTAAAAATTGTTTCTTTATCCTATAAAAAAACTTACTAGTTCTAATAAATTGTTTTATATCGTTAGTATTATAGATGAAACTAGTTACAATTAATTGCTCTTTACTTTAATAAAATTTATCATTTGCCATAGTTCCTATGAAGTTCTTTTATTTTAAAATGTTTATATGACTTTATCATTTGATAAAGTATCATACATGAATATTATTGATGAGTTTAAATATTGATCTATTAACTAGTAGTTTAATGTTCAGTGGTGACCAGTAGATTAAGAAATTAACATACAATAGAACCACAAGTATCATTGAAGTATCGATGAATAATTCAACTCAAATGCGAAGGATCGATGAATAATTCAACTCAAATGCTTAGTGGAACCACTGGTAACATTCATTTGTCCATCAATTAGCTTAGTGGAACCACTAGGAACATTCATTTGTCCATCAATTATCTTGAATGTTACTGCTAAAAACATTGATTTACCAACTAATTGTTAAACTTTAATGCTCAGTGGAATCACTAGAATCAAGGATCAACCGACCAATAGAGAATTTCTACAACCATTAATGAATTTCTACAATTCAGTAGAACTGTCAGAGACTTGGTAATCATACATACATGTCTTAGATCTTCATCATATTAATTACCGAAAATGAGTATCAAAAACACAAATTAATTAATACATATATGTACATAAAATACGAGTCAAGGGTCCAATCACCTTCAAAATACCAACAATCATCTTTTTCTTAATAGCGAAACGTGAACATCGTCAAAATAGAACAATCATCATTTTTTTGTTATTGTACCCATGCGTTTCGGTTCGCCATGCAGAGTTTTTTCATTTCTTATAAAATTGTGCCCACAGTCTTGACAATTGCATACACGAGCCTCCATCAACCAAATTTTATGAATAGATAATTTTTAATTGATTCAAGCTTTCAGCGAATGATTCTTATTTCAGAAATTAATTGGATCCGCATAATATCGTCTTTCTCCTTTTACTTTGAAAACAAAAAATTCCGTACGATATACATAAAAGATAAAACCCATAAACTTTGATGATTTAAAATATTTTTAAATAAAAATTTAAGAACATTATATATAAAACTTTCCCTCTTGTTTTTGCAATAGTTTTGGATATGTCTCTCAACGAGATTTTTCTTGATTCCAAGTCTTAGTTTCACTTTGTAAAATGTGTGGATATTTATATTTATTTATAATAGATCGTACTTCTATACTATTTCAAGTACCATATCAGATATTCATATCTACAAAAAATTATTCTAATACAACGCGTGTACAATACTACATGATAATCTACTGACACTGCAATTTTTGACTCCGACAGCGGATAAGATCTGTTGTGAAAAGATCATATATTAGATAGTTCTGTTGTACGAGTCACTCACATCTAACCAGTGTCTCGTTGGGGGACTTACTTGCTCTCATCGGGACTGTCCATCCTCCCACAAGAGGTCATTCTCGACGTAGGAGGCGGCTAAATCAGATCAATTTCGCTGCGACAAAGTCTAAATGTCACCACGGCGAAGACCCGTTGTGGCAGGAGGCTCAATCAGGTCAAACTTCACTATGACAAAGTGCAATTCTCGCAGTGACAAAGATCCTCCCCCACAACAAGTTAGCCCAAACAAGGGAGGGGCTCAATCTAGTCAAATTTTTCTAGAGCAAAGTGCATTTCTCGCCGCGGATAAGACCCGCTCCAGCAGCAGATCAATCACGAGATGGGAGAGGGCTTAATCTAGTCAAACTTTTCTGTGACGAAGTGCAATTCTTGTCACGGCAAAGTGTCGCTCCGACATCGGGTCAGTCCCGCTGTGGGAGCGGGTCCTGTTAAGACCTTGGCTGCAAAAAATTTGTCATATGTTCTGTTATGAGACACATTTGGTGCAGCAAACATACGTCTCACAATGGGATAAATGACCAATTGTGAGAGAAGTTCGTCACAGCAAAGTACAAATCTCGCCACACGATAAAAACTTGCCGACGACTGGGCTATATAGTGTCTGAGTGTCCCATTGTGGCACAAATCAAGTCTCACATTGAGACATTGTCTCATTGGAAGAGTAGACACGTCCCACTGTGGGGAAGTCGTCCCGCTGTGAGAGTATACATCTCCCACAGCGGGACGTTGTCCCCTCTTTGTGAAATCCATTGTGGGAGCCGATATTTGTAGTAGAGTGACTTGTAGATAAACTCTAATGGTAAGTAAAACATGATTAATTGATCTACCAACTAATAGTTAATCTCTAATTCTCATAAAAAAAAGTTTATCAATATCCCGAAAATTTAAACATTAAAGGAGATGAAAGCAAGATGTTGTTGGCAGAGATGCCCACAAGAAGATTATTTATTTACATATCGATGTAAAATAATTTCTCATAAGTCCTTATTATAATTTGCTGATTAAATTAATAAAAGTTGAAACGTTCATTCAATCCTTTTTCGTTTGTTTGAATATTTATGATATTAAATAGTTTTATAGTCCTTAATCAAACCTAACAATATATGAAGAGACAAATGTAGATTTGCATGAACAAACTCTTCATGGTTTGGTTAAAATGAAATATTCGCAATCTAAAGATCAAAGGACTATTGATCCCAGTATGATTGTTGGAAGAATCTACGATGTCTGGTTATGAGGCATAGAGAGTTAGGAACTCTGAAGTTCTTCCAGTGTATCTTTAGAAGGGACTGAATTGACCAGTGCTCCTTTAGAGACAATATAAGAGCAAACCATTTAACATCTTCTGTCTCAAGGTCACTATGTATAAATTGCATCGTGCTTACCATAATCCTAAAATGAGACATGTCTTTCCATAGTTTTAATATTCTCATTTGAGAAAGTTAAATTCTAGATCCCTTAAATGATCTAGACTAGACTAATTGGTGAGATATTAAGTTATGAAGATGTCATGAACCAGCTTTGTGATGTCCTCATAGATATGGAATTCGTGTAAAAGATTGCTCAAATGCAATATATATCACCTCATTCTTTATTACTTGGATTTTGAAGAAATGAACCGTGCGGTATCCAAAATTAAGTAACGACTTTATTTGGATGAAACAATGTAACTTGTTAGCTCATCTTCAACATTGTTTCTAACTTATTCAAAAGTAACAAAGTTGTTGATAAAATAACAACTAGAAGGGTAAAATTGTAATTTTATAAATCTCATCCAGTTGATGATATTCATAAAGGATAAACATAGATAACATTCAATGGATCCACTCAATATAAATAAGTTGAATTTGAGTAGAAAATAAATTCTTTTGAACCGCGACATTCTCAGTGTCAACTCTTTAGTAGAGTCAGTTGAGCTTAAGCTAATACTCGAAAAACGTTTGTGAACTTTTGAGTCCAAGTATAGAAGCTCAAGCTTTGTTCATTTGGATCCATAAGGTCACTATTACAAGTCATTAGAGTAGGATTTTTAAACTAGAAGCTAATTCAAAATAAGTTCAAGTTTTAGCTAGACGTTTTCTCGAAAAATGTCAAAAGGGTATTTTTGTCCACATGGACATAAAATGATGTGAATTTCAAAATATGATGCCCCTTCCGTAGAGTAGAGTTCGGCCAAAACACACCCTAATAGGAGATTTTGTGCCTTTAATTATAAGGATAATTACCCAAAAGAAAAATAGGAAATAAATTTTTTTAAGAAGGAAATAAATATGCTAAGTGAGGAAACAATTTTTCGTCACTAATAAGAGCATATTGGCCGGCCATGTACTAGAGGAAGAGGAGAGAAAATCAACTATTATGTCCTGAATGCATAATAGGAAAGGGTAATTATCATTTCTTAATTTTCATTCTCTTATAAATAGAGTCTCACATAGAGATGTGAGAAGAAGATTTTTTGTCTTGCTCTTGCTATTCTAGCCGACTACCCTCTCTCTCTCTAAATTCTCTTTTTATTTTGACACCTAAGTCCTCATTAGACTTAAGCTAAATTAGCTCTTTAGCTCATAGACTTGTTCTTGAGCTATTGTGTTTAATTGTGCCTACACACAAATCCTTCTAAACTTCTAAAGACTCATGTAATAGAAACCTTAGGTTTCTCGAGTTCGCGTTTAGGTGTGAAGGTAAGAGTAAGAGATGATCTACCTTTCTCTAGAGTAATCCAAGATCAAGCTACAAGAAAGGTTAGTGTTCAAGTAATTTTAAATAATGGTTTTTAATATATACATGTTCATCGAATTTGCCTAGGTTAGTCAAAGTTGTTTTACTTGTATATAAATTTTTATATTCCGCCATTAATGTTTGAATGATTAATTTTTCTTAACAGATCTATTCCAATAGATGTATGGCTTTCAAATTGCTAATCCCTTTACGTCATTCTCTCACAAGCTACGTAAAAATCTAGAAACCTTAGCAATACACTTCACCCTCTCAATCAACCCCAACTCATTCGTCATATTATCTCTCGTGTCTTAAAAATATTTAAAATATTATAATTTGAAGAACTCAATATAGAGAAACAAGACTGACTTTCTCATGGTCCTCCTCTTCAACTAGCATTGCAATGTAGGAAAAACCTAATACGTACTTCACCGAAGACACAACGATGCTAAGAGGATCTAAGTGGCTTCTAAACAGCGTAAATTAGCCGAGTGTCGGAGCTCCGGTGGGCGATGATGAAGATGGAGAGATGTGAATGTTTAAGCCTGATGGAGTCGTTGAGGAGTTAATCTGTGCAAGATGCTTGTTGTAGAGCTTCTTCAGAGAGAGTAGAGAAAAACTTAAAGACCTCACTTGCCTAAATTTATCGTAATAGTTGTGCCTACTAATTGTGTACACCAATATTTAAGCCTAAGAGATCATTTTGTCAATCAATAACCAATATTTCATTTATTATGTGGCCGGTGGTGTTGACGGTGTACAATTTTCAACCATGGTTTTGCATGAAACTTGAGTACTTGATGGTGACACTCTTGATTCCTGGTCCAAAATCGCGTGGGGAAGACACTGATGTGTTCTTGCAACCGATTTTTGAAGAATTGAAAGAGTTGTGGGAATTGGGAGTTTGAGTGTGAGATGGCTCTAACAATAATATTGTCTTCCTTTTGTGGGCAACACTTCTTTGGAAGAAAAACGATTTTCCTGCTCACAGCACCAAAGACACTCCATCATTGTCCGTTAGAAACAAATTTATGTATTACGATCATCGACGATACGTACATGATAATCACCGAATGAGAAAATTCAGTGGTCACTATACAATGTGCGTCGAGAAATGAAAACCTCCGTAGAATTTTACTGAATGTCAGATTATCGAGCAGCTTAACAGCTTTTCTAAATTGATTTTGTATAAGCACTCTATGAGTTCAAAATGAAACCGAGGAGAGAGCGCACTTAATTGGACCAAAAAAAATATCTTTTACGAGTTACCATATGCGAAAACTTACTCGGGACGTTGCTCAGTATTGACGGGAAAGATAAGGACACCGATAAGATAAGGCAAGACTTAAAATACTTGAAGATTAAGTATAGTTTACACTTGGAGAAGGTTGGAAGCAGGTGTTTCAAACCACAAGTTTCGTAAGTTCTCACACCCATGCAACATAAAATATTTGCAGAGTTTCTCAAGTCTGTTAAGTATTCTGACGGTCTCGCATGAAAATTGAAATAATTGTCACTCCAAATGGAAAAGTGATAGGGTTGAAGGCCTAGAACATGCATGTGATAATGCAAAGGCTGATGGCAGTGGGTATTGGACCTTATGTTCCAAAAAAACTTCAAGAGACGATTGCAGAACTTGGAATTTTTTTAACCTCATTTGTTCCACAACATTACGAGTGGAAGAAAGCCCAAGACCCCATCATTGAGATATTGTGTAAGATAGAAATCATTTTTCCCCCCGCTTTATTTACGATCATGATTTATGTTATCATTCATCTACTTGAGAAAGGTCTTGAAGGTGGTCCAGTGCATATGAGATGGATGTATCCATTTGAAAGATATATGGGAACACTTAAGCATTTCGTTCGAAACAAAGAGAGAATAGAAGGATCTATAGCTGAGGCTTACATTATGGAAGAAGCTTTGGAATGTGTTGCAAGGTACTTCGATGATGCCTCGACCAATTTTGTTCAGCCTAACGAGTTCTCTATTTTCCAATCTGAGAAGCGTGTCCCTTATGGGAAGATGAGTCTGACAAGGTTGGACGAGAAGTCCATAGAGATGGAAAAATTGTTCTTGACAAATTGTACATAAATTGATCTGTATATGACGTGAGTCTTTTTAATCGTTTCCAAATAAAGTCATAAATTTAGTTTTTTATTTCTCTATTTTCCCTATTCAATAATGTATAAACTGTGTGTTGGAATAGGTCTAGTGTTAAGAAAAAATTATCATTAACACATTAATAGCGGATTATAAATACTTCTTTTACTAGTAAAATAATTTTTACTAACCTAAACAAAGTGCATATACATGTTATAATTATAAACATTATTTAAACTACTTGAATACTAACCTTTCTTGTATCTTCAAAATTGAAGCGTCTTGGGAACTGTGGATCTTCTTCCTCGGCTCGATTCCTTCATGTCTAGTCTTGAACTTGAGAAAACTAAGGTTTCTATTACAAGAGTCTATAGAGGTTTAGAAGGATTTGTGTGTGGACATAATTAAACAATATAAACCAAGAAAAATTATTGGATCATAAGCTAATTCAGTAGATCAATTGAGAATCTAGGTGCCAAAAGAAAAAGGAGTATTTTCTAGAGAGAGTGAGAGAGAGGGTCGGCCAAGAGCTAGAGAGAAATATGAGAAAAAAGCTTATTTTCACATTTCTATGTGAGGCTCTATTTGTTGGAGAAGGAAAATCAAGAAAGGGTAATTATCCTTTCCTATTATGCATTCATGACACAATATTTGATTTTCTCTCCTCTTCCTATACGTATATGGCTGGCCATTCTATGACATAAGTGATGGAAATTTGTTTCCTCACTTAGCACATTTGTTTCCTTCTCAAGGAAATTCATTTCCCTTTTCCTTTTAGATAATTATCTTTATAATTAAAGGGAAATAAAATTCTCCTCTTTGATACATGTTGGCTGAATTCTATAGCTAAGGAAGTGGCATCTAGATGCTTCCTTATTTCTTTTAAGACAATTCTTAAAATACCCATTGTAAAATTATTATTGCACAAATAATGAAATTAATTTCTGAATGCCACAAACAACTTTTCAGCTTTAGAAAATAATTTATATTTTCATCATATGAAAATATTCAAAATCTTATTTTCACATTCACATCATTTTATGTCCATGTGGACAAAAATACCCTTTAGACATTTTCTGAGAAAAAGCCTAGTTCAACATTTGAACTTATTTTGACTTAGTTTCTAGTATAACAATTCTACTCTAATTACCTGTAATAGTGACCTTATGGATCCAAATAAACAAAGCTTGAGCTTCTATACTCGGACTCAAAAGTTCACAAACCTTTTCCGAGTATTATCCTAATGTCAACTGACTCCACTAAAGAGTTGACACTGAGAATCTCTCGGTTCAAATGAATTTATTTTCTACTCAAATTTAACTTAATTGTATTGAGCGGATCCATTGAATGTTATCTATGTTTACCCTTCATGAATATCATCAACTAGATGGGATTTATAAAATTAACGTTTTACCATTCTAGTTGTTATTTCCTAACTCCTTTAGTATTTATGAATAAGTTAGGAACAATATATTGACGAGGAGCTAACAAGTCACATTGTTTCATCCAAATAAAGTCGCTACTTAATTTTGGAAACAACCCAGTTCATTTGTTCAGAATCCAAGTAATAAATCATGAGGTGATATATATTGCATCTCAGCAATCTTGTACATGAATTTCATATCTATGAGAACTTCTTTTACATTTGACTCTTCATACGAATGAATGAATGAAATTTTTTACTAATGAAAACGAAGGACTATAAAACTATTAAATATCATATAGCTTCAACCAAACAAATAACGAATGAATGAAATTTTTTACTTTTGTTAATATAATCAGCAAATTACGATAAGGACTCATGAGAGATTTATTACATCGATATGTAAATAAATAATTTTTTTGTGGGCATCTCTTCTAAAAGTCACTATGTTGTACTAACAATGGAACTACAACCGATGATGAAACGTCAATATCAAGACAATCTCATACAAATTAGCGATTACAATCTTTGACGATGTTTCATTCCATTTTTATGGGATATCGATGATCGACTATAAATGGTTCGTATGGGAAGCATTCTTTTTCCATGTAAGCTCTCGTTGTTCAACATATGTTATCCTTGCGAAAGCATCTAAGTGCATTGTGCTTGTCACCATACCAAAGACACCAGAATAATATGACTCAAAAACAACGTTGATAGTTCAGCACGACAACATCATCCATCCTTCGGTAGAACGTGTAGCCGTCCACAAGTATGCAAATGCCACTATTTTAAAGTAGTAAGCATCTCATCGCGACATGAAGTAATAAAATTTATGCTGCTAACCACAAAACTTGGATAAATATGAACATCTTAAAAGGGTCCGATCGACAATGCTTACAACTCGTCAGACAAATAGATTCCACTGAGTTTCTGTTCGAAAACCTTTTTAGCGAACTAAAATATGATTTCTTTCCGATGCGCTTCATCAACATCATGGAGACGTTCAGATATCATGAGATTCCAATGCTCATTATATATACATTATTGAATAAAAAAGTTAGAGAAATAAAAGAAATGAGTTTATATGGAAACGATTAAAATAGATTCATCTTCCCATAAAGCACACACTTCTCGGATTGGAAAATAGAAGTACCTAGAAACAAATGCCAAAGCTTTGTCAACGACGTAAACCTCACAGTAGGACAAAAAAGGCATTTAGAAGCTACAAAATTTGCTTCTAAAAACCAAAATAACGTTTTTAAATGACCGCTAGAAGCAATATTGTCGCTTCTAATGCCTCGCTTCTAAAGGTTCGTCGCTTATAAAGTCGCTTCTAATATTTTTAAGTGACAAGATTAGAAGCGCCTACTCGGTCCTAGAGTCGCTTCTAATGGTATGAAAATGGAGAAAAAAGTGCGAGAAAGTATGGCAAAGAATCCTTTAGAAGCGACATTAGAAGCGACTAGTCGCTTCTAAAAGTTACACTCCATATTTTTTAGAAGCGACTAGTCGCTTCTAAAGGGTCTCCAAAAATTATTAATGTGGCATTAGAAGCGACGTTGTTGCCATTAGATAAGGCTCCTCTGGCTCGGTGTCAGGGAGAGGTGCCGAAGACGAAGGTTAGTTTGGGTGTCGGCGTGGATGATCCAGTCAGTGCTCATTACCCGAAGTGCTCCAGGGTCCGAACTAAGAGATTTATGGGTTCAACGTTGCTTGAAACTCAGGGTTGACACTAATGCTCGAGTTCTTGATGAATCTAGTGGCCACGCTGAACACAGCTCCTTGGAGAGCCGCCAACTTCTCTTCCATATCAGACGACTTTAAACTTGCGTTCCCTACGTAAGACGATGAGTGGTCTAGGCCTTGACTTCAAGCAAGTTCGAGCGCGGAATGAGTGGACCAATTCCCGTAACCCATTCATGTCGCATGTCGAGGACTTTGGACATAGGAAACTCCTCTAGATGAGCCATGTCCACCTCACGTCCAGACGCCCAAGCTTACTCTTGTAGATTACCCACCCCACCTACTATCTTAGCCTGCATGCACAATACAAATTAAATATTTATTAATAACCATAATTATAATGTAAATTTAGAATAATATTTTTACTTTGATGATACTCTCTAGCGGCAGGCGTAGTCCATTGAACATCATGACTCGTATGTAACCTCTCCTACCCTCCGATCGGTCCTAGCATGTGTCCGACTTCTCACCCCCTCTGCATTTAACACATTTGTAATTGAATAAAAATATCGTACGGAATCTGGTGATACTCAAAAAATGAGATCGTGCCTTGCCGGCTCTTCGTGGTCTTCTTTTTCTAATTCTCTTTGTTTCTCTTAGACATTTTCTGGAAATCAACATTGGCTAGATTAAAATACTTGTTCTTAAGAATAAAAAATTGATTAAATGTTTAATCTATTTTATACGTGGAACGCCTCCGCATCCATTCTGTCTAACAACTCGGACCACTGCTACTCGGGCATGCCCCTAGGCTTTCGTGCGAGCGCCTCCTCTTGATCTCAAATGCACTTGATCCGGTATAGTCAACTGTACTTCACCTTCCCGTCATGAATACGCTTATTCACATAACAGATAGTGGTCTTCTCGATAAGACTCGAGCAACATGCTTCCAGAACAAGTTTTCTGTACTCGTCCTCGTACCCAAAGTCGTACTATGTGTACATATTGGACAAAATCGCCGCTTGTAGTTGCTGCGAGATGCTATTCTAGTTCGACATTGTTAGAGGGATGTGCTCTCGCTCCAAAATTCTAAGGCTATTGGCGAACGTGCAAATCCGCTCGCCTTTTTTCACCTTCTCTTGTTCACCTCTACTCAAAGGTGGATAAAATTGGAGAAGGACGGGGTCGAAGAAAATTGTGACTTTCTTCCCTCTTCGAGCTTTTTGCGAGCTTTGACCTATGATCAAACCTCGTCCAGACGAAGGAGTTCGATGTTGGGATTGGTGCCCACAAAGGAGAATATTAGACATTTTATTTATTATTTGTAATATTTTGCTGAAACATTAATATTAATAAATAAGCTTTCTTTTCCTATAGTTTGTGTTTATGTATGTATGCTACGCTCTGAAACTGTCATCAACGAAAAGGGTGTTAAATACAGATTTGACATGATAACCCCTTGTGACTAGTTTAAACCATTTGTTCACAATCTTAAGACCGATTGAGCATTCGAGTCTAAGTAACGATTGTTTGAATGAATCATGATATCTTATCATGTGATATAGAAAGTTGTGACTCTATGATTTCATTCTTGATATCTTATAGAAGATATTGAACAAGACCTAGTGATTCTATGGAAGCTCGATATAAAACCGTTTAATCCAGAAGCTCCAAGATCACGTACGAGGGGTACTTCGATAACTACCTTAATCCTGAGGTGAGTGCATAGTCGATACTACACTTTATGTCATTTGATTTGTCAATGGGCGATGGCCGTGTAATGGCTGCATCTGACCCGACGGTTGGTGACATAATGTTGTAGTGTTGGATTATGTGATTCACAGATATGGAATTCGTGTACACATAATGAAAGTCATTGTATCACACTATGGTTTGTGACGAGATAGTGAATGAATTAATCTGGCCAGATAATCATTGAATATGAGATTCCTTGATTAAAACATGTGACATGTATTGACGTCTCACTTTATGTTTTTTCTCATTCACAAGTAACAAACGAGTTAGTGAAATAATAACTCTAGGGGTAAAACGGTAATTTTACATTCCCCGGACTTACTGATACACACGAAGGGTATTTTGGTAAAGTACACCGTGGATCGAGTACAGAAAAGTTCTATGACTTCAAACGGAAAAATATGCGCGCATGAACTTAGAGATTTTCAATATTGGTCTTTTAGTGGAGTCGACCATTATTAAGAATTATAAGCCGGAAATAATTTGTGAATTATTGAGTCTGTGCTATATTCTCAAGCTTCGTTCATGTGGGTCCATAAGGTCTCAATGATGCACATTTAGAAGAGATTAATTGAACGCAATAAATTGATTTACTCATAAAATACAAATTGTGATTTGTATAGAGAAATTTATTTTCCAAGCGAATTAATGAATAATGTGTTATTCATTAATTATTGATTTTGTGAATTAAAGAACTTTATTATTGTAATAATAATTTTCTTGAGAATTCATAATAACAATATTAGAAAATAAAACGTTTCTCGTTTTATGTTATTCGATAACCATGAAACAATTTAATAACGAGTTATTAAATAATTGAGAGTTCTAAATTAAGTCGAATTTGAAAATTAAATCAAGGCAATTTGGGAAATAAAATTGAGAAACGAGTAGGACATACGGGCCGGCCATTAACATGGTTTTGGGCTGAATATCGATTCAACAAAAGCCCACATGAAAGCCCATTAACAATGTCTATAAATAAAGGGTTTGAGGAAACCCTAGGTTAAGCTTGCTCTGTCTCTCTCTTCCCTTCCCTCTTGGCCGACCACCTCATCACCCGAGAGGACGAAAAATTTCGTTTCTTGTTTTCTCGTGTGCGTTCATCTGAGCCCACACTCATCTTCTCGTTTTTCTTCTTGTGTCATCGTTGAATCAACTTGTGGTTGTTTGGTCCATTTTCGTTTTCTGGAAATCTGACCTCCGAACCAAAGATTCGATGAATCCGACGAATCTGAATCTGCAAACCCAGATCTCTCTCCGAACCCATTTAAGTCAGTTCGTTGCCGACGCAACGCAAAAAACGGCGTCCCGATCCGAGCTTCCATGAGCTCTCAGCGTCGTCGCGAAGTTTCGCCTGCGATCTGCCTCCGCCCATCCGCGCGAACCTGCGCCTGACTCCGCCCGACCGCCCCTCTGCGTGTCCCAGCAGCCTGCCGCCTTTATCCAGCCAAGCCTGCCTCTGCCCAGGTCGCTGCCGACGTCGCCGTTGTTCCTCCGCCTGAGCCCAGAAGTGCCTGCCCCTCTCAGCCGCTCCGGGGTCTCCTAGGGCCGCTGCCTTCTGCGTCGGACGAGTCCAGCCGCTGCCGCCCGTTCCCAGCCTGCCGATGACCGCGCGCCATCTGCTGCCAGCTTCCCGGACCAGCCCCAAGGACGTGCCTGCTTGCCGCCTTCGCTGCCCGTGTTGACAAGCCGAGGAAGTCTCTTGCAAACCCGGAATTGGAAAAGCTTGAAGATTCTCGCATCGAACTCGTTTTCAATTCCTCGACTGAGTTATTTATAACTCGACGATGTAAGTTTCGATAATCTTAAATACTCTTAATTGATATAATTGTTATGATTGTTTGGAGTGTTTTATTTTATTGAAATAACATGTTTAGAATTAAATTGTTAATTAACATGCTTATGATTTTAATGCCAATAGGTTGTTAGATATTAAATAGTTTAATATGATAGATCGATTTTATTATTAATTCCGCACGTAATTAGTTATGTTTAATAATAATTTACTTAAATCGTTAAGTAATTTCCAACAAATGGTATCAGAGCTATAATTGGCATTAAAATCTAAGTTGTAACTAGTTTTAAAATTTGTTTTAGCTAGTTGATTGTTGGCGTTTTTGGATATGATTGTTTATTGCATTATGAATGTTATAAATTATGATTGGTTGTTTATGGATGGAACCTTATTAATATGGCCTTAGGATTTTGTTTCCGGTTACGTCCAGGTTTATTTTATTTTTCTTTTAAATTGTGAGCCTCAATTTTCGAGGACGTTTAAGTTGTAAAATATAAAATTGTTGTAATCCGGCGATGTAAAGACGAGGGACGAAGGAGACTCGGTGTTGGCCGCACGTTATTGAATGTGTGAGAGCTAAACCGAGAGACTCAATTTGGCCGCACGTTATTGAACGTGTCAATGCTAATTGAGTGGGAGGAAATCGGAGTTGGCCGCACGATGGAAACGTGTGGGTGCTAATCCGATCGACTGAATGACGCGTCATCAAGCACCTCGACCGGAAATAATAGAAAATTAAATAGGATTTAATAGTTTATGTAATTATTTTATGGGTTGTATTTAGAAATAGGCCATTCAATGAGTTAAATTAGTTATGCTATATTTAATTTAATCTCATTGCATAGCACGTCACACGTCATATAGGATAGAACGCCAACATCAAAATTAACATGAATTTTTCATATAGTTTATAATTAAATAATGAGTTATAAATTGTAAACTGTTTTTAATAGAATATGATTCTTTCCAAAAACTAAGTGGGAGGGTTGTTTATCGTTGAAACAACCCACGGTCCCCGATGTGAATTTAATTGACTTAATGTGTGATGAACTAAGAGTCACCCTCGTGGCCCTCCCTTTAATGGGAGTACTTCGGAAGCATTAAGTTAATCAAATTGTTACGAGCCAAGCCTTAAAGAGAAACGATGATGCGGGGTCTCCCCTAGGTGAACCGTTATCAAAGTGACTTGATTAAAGGCCCACACGTCGGTTGCACACTTAGACTTATGTTTTAAAGTAATCCTCCCTCGAGGCCCTGCATTAAAAATAAGTGACCAAAGTTTATGGTAATTAGTAAGAACTAGAAGTTGTGACTTCTTGGATGGTTCGAACTAAATAGTGATGTGTCACGACTATGAAAGGCGATCAATTACGGTTTCCCCTAGGAAAAGTAATTAATCATTATTGTTCATAATATCATGAATTGCTTACATGCTTTCCTCACCATATTAGGACGGTTGCATGCATCATGTAGTTCGCATTTGTAGCACATACTAAATTTATTTATTTTATTATTTGTTTCAGCAAATGTCTTTTAAAATACCCCACATAGAATTATTTTAAGTACAAACAAACTCGAGGGTGAGAATTACGTAAATTGGAAACGTAACCTCGACATTGTATTGACGATGTAAAAGCACAAGTACGTTCTCACTGTCCCCTGTCCTCCTATTCTGAGTTATGACTCGAGTCAGGAAGACAAGACGCATATAACTCTTGGATGAGATCCGATGAGATTACAAGGTGCTATATTCTAGCATCTATGAGCAATGTGTTGCAGCAGTCTCATAGACACATCGATACAATGTACAAAGTGTTGTACAACGTACTTGAGATGTTTGGAGGTTATAGGCGTCAGGCTAGGCAGCAAGCTTTCCGCAGTTTCTTGAACTGTAGAACGAATCCAGAAACTCTTGTTTAGACCACATGCTTGCGATCATGGGTCATATGAATGAGATGGAGATTCTTGGATCAGAGATCAATAGAGACACCAAAATAGATATGATCTTGAAAACTCTCTCTGACTCTTTTAATTGCTTCCGTCTGAACTATTCCATGAACAAGCTCGACTATACAGTCTAGGAGCACATGAAACAGTTGCAGACTGCCGAGGGTCCTCTCCCTAAGAACAAATAGAAGTCAAGTGAGCTCAACGTTACTGAACATAGAGGCCTCGACATTTGGTTCTAAGAGGTCTAAGAGGAAGCCCAAAAACGCCAACCGAAAAAGAATATTTGTCACCTAAGCTTATTACACGACAAACAAAGTGTCGCCCGGGATCTTAGATCGCGGGGCATCTGAGCATGTTGTTTGTAATTTGAATGGTTTTGAGAAAATCAAAAGCTTGAGCGACAAAGAATTATGATTCACTTGGGAAGCCACAAACGGTCACATGTTGATGAGACCGACGACACATATCTATGGCACTTGTGTCTTGGACATATTGTCCTAGATAGGATTAAGAGATTGACTAAGGATGATCCTTTGAAATCTCTACAGGTGGGAACTTTTCCCACTTGTGAATTCTGTCTCAAGGACAATATGACCAAGAGGCTTTTCTCTTCGAAAGGTCTTAGAGCCACGTATGCTTTTGGAACTCGTACATACTGATGCATGTGTTCCATTTAACATCCAGGCACAGGGAGGCTATGAGTATTTCGTAACCTTCACCGATGACTACTCGCGTTTTGGTTATGTCTACCTTATGCGACATAAATCTGAAACCTTTGAAATGTTCAAGGTGTTTAAGGTTTTAGTCGAGAAGCAGACAGAGAAACAGATCAAAACTCTTCGATCAGATCAAAGGGGAGAGTATTTGTCTGGAGAGTTCGAAGACTTTCTTAAGGAAGAAGGTATTCATTCTCAGCTTACAGCACCTGGCACCCCGCAATTAAACGGTGTGTCAGAGAGAAGGAATTGAACTCTACTAGATATGGTGAAATCGAGGATGAGTTACTCATCACTTCCCGATTCGTTCTATGGATACGCCTTAGAAGCGGCAGCGTACATTCTGAACAAGGTTCCGTCTAGAACGGTTCCTGGAACACCTTACAAAAGATATGGAGTGGCAGAAAATCTATTTTACACCACGTCCGTATCTGGGGTTTTCTAACACATGTGCTGAGACGAAAGACTAGCAAGTTGGCTAGTCGTTAAGAAGTATGCCTCTTCATAGGACATTCCAAAGAATCGAAAGGTTGCATCTTCTATAGCTCTACTGATCAGAAAACATTTATTAGTATGAATGCTAGGTTTCTGGAAGCAGACTATATGAAAGATGCTGTACCGAGAAGCAGACTTGTGCTTAAGGATCTATTGGATGAAGTAGCTTGTACTTCAGAGAATAGAACAAGTTCTATTCCAATAGTGGAAGATACACACCTGGAACGAGAGACTCCTGCGATTCGTCACAATATCAGGACTGTACGACAGCCTGACCGATACATGGGTGTCGGAGAGACTTTCACTGCAGTTGCATATCAGGAGGATGATGATCCGATATCGTTTTTCCAATTGAAGTAGAGTTCCCAAGCAAACCTCTGGCAAGAAGCCATGAACGTTGAAATACATTTGATGTATTACAACGATGTCTGGAAGCTTGTAGACTTACCCAAAGGCATCAAGCCTGAAGGATGTAAGTGAATCTACAAGAAGAAGAGAGGTCCGGATGGAAATGTTAAAACATTTAAGGCTAGACTGGTGGCGAAAGGGTTCACACAAAAGGAAGGTATATATTATGAGGATACCTTCTCTCCAGTCGCGATGCTGAAGTCCATCCGTACTCTCTTGTCCATTGTTGCCGTCCTGGATTATGAAATTTGACATATGGATGTCAAGACTTCCTTTTTGAATGGCAATCTTGATAAACGCATTTATATGGCTCAACCAGACGGGTTCGTGGAGAAAGGCCAACAGAGCAAGGTTTGAGAGTTGCCAAAGTCCATTTATGGACTGAAGCAAGCATCTAGGTCGTGGAATATTAAATTCGACGAGACTCTGAAAGGCTACAGCTTTGATCAGTCAGTAGATGAGCCATGCGTCTATATGATGATAAACGATGGCAAAGTGTGTTTTCTAAATCCTATATGTCGATGACATACTACTCATTCAGAATGATGTTGGTAAGTTATCAGAGGTTAAGATCTGGCTGTCAAAGCAATTTGAGATGAAGGATCTGGGAGAACCGGCTTACATTCTGGGTATTCAGAATATTCCGTGACCGGAAGAATCGAAAGTCAGTGTTTTCCCAAGCATCTTATATTGATAAGATCATGGATCACTTTAGTATGCAAGACTCCAAGAAAGGGCAGTTACCCTTTAGACATGGAGTGCATCTCTCAAGTAAGCAGTCTCCTAAGACACCTCAAGAGGTTGAGGACATGAGACATGTTCCATACGTCTCAGGAGTCGGAAGTCTCATGTATGCTATGCTTTGTACTAGACCAGATATTCGCTGCGCAGTAGGCGTGGTGAGTAGGTTTCTGTCGAACCCTGGACCCTAGCACTGGGTTACTATGAAGCATTTTTTGAAGTACCATCGTATGACGAGGAACTACATGCTATAATACTCAGGTAGTGACCTGAATATGACGGGATATACCGACTCCGATTTTCAAACGGACAAGGATTTCAGGAAGTCCACATTAGGGTCTGTGTTTACCCTGAATGGTGGATCTGTGGTCTGGAGGAGTATCAAGCAATCTTGCATTGCTGACTCGACCATGGAAGCCAAATATGTGGCAGCTTGTGAAGCTGAAAAAGAGGCTGTGTGGCTGAGGAAATTCCTTATGTACTTGAAATTTGTTCCAAGTGCAAGCGAGCCCATTACACTTTATTGTGATAACAGTGGGGCTGTAACCAATTGTAAGGAGCCAAGAAGTCACAAGCGCTCAAAACACATTGAGCGCAAATATCACCTCATGCGAGATATTGTGAACTAAAGGATATTGTATCTCCTTTGAGTCAAGTGGGAGTTTGTTGGGATTGGTGCCCACAAAGGAGAATATTAGACATTTTATTTATTATTTGTAATATTTTGCTGAAACATTAATATTAATAAATAAGCTTTCTTTTCCTATAGTTTGTGTTTATGTATGTATGCTACGCTCTGAAACTGTCATCAACGAAAAGGGTGTTAAATACAGATTTGACATGATAACCCCTTGTGACTAGTTTAAACCATTTGCTCACAATCTTAAGACCGATTGAGCATTCGAGTCTAAGTAACGATTGTTTGAATGAATCATGATATCTTATCATGTGATATAGAAAGTTGTGACTCTATGATTTCATTCTTGATATCTTATAGAAGATATTGAACAAGACCTAGTGATTCTATGGAAGCTCGATATAAAACCGTTTAATCCAGAAGCTCCAAGATCACGTACGAGGGGTACTTCGATAACTACCTTAATCCTGAGGTGAGTGCATAGTCGATACTACACTTTATGTCATTTGATTTGTCAATGGGCGATGGCCGTGTAATGGCTGCATCTGACCCGACGGTTGGTGACATAATGTTGTAGTGTTGGATTATGTGATTCACAGATATGGAATTCGTGTACACATAATGAAAGTCATTGTATCACACTATGGTTTGTTACGAGATAGTGAATGAATTAATCTGGCCAGATAATCATTGAATATGAGATTCCTTGATTAAAACATGTGACATGTATTGACGTCTCACTTTATGTTTTTTCTCATTCACAAGTAACAAACGAGTTAGTGAAATAATAACTCTAGGGGTAAAACGGTAATTTTACATTCCCCGGACTTACTGATACACACGAAGGGTATTTTGGTAAAGTACACCGTGGATCGAGTACAGAAAAGTTCTATGACTTCAAACGGAAAAATAATCGCGCATGAACTTAGAGATTTTCAATATTGGTCTTTTAGTGGAGTCGACCATTATTAAGAATTATAAGCCGGAAATAATTTGTGAATTATTGAGTCTGTGCTATATTCTCAAGCTTCGTTCATGTGGGTCCATAAGGTCTCAATGATGCACATTTAGAAGAGATTAATTGAACGCAATAAATTGATTTACTCATAAAATACAAATTGTGATTTGTATAGAGAAATTTATTTTCCAAGCGAATTAATGAATAATGTGTTATTCATTAATTATTGATTTTGTGAATTAAAGAACTTTATTATTGTAATAATAATTTTCTTGAGAATTCATAATAACAATATTAGAAAATAAAACGTTTCTCGTTTTATGTTATTCGATAACCATGAAACAATTTAATAACGAGTTATTAAATAATTGAGAGTTCTAAATTAAGTCGAATTTGGAAATTAAATCAAGGCAATTTGGGAAATAAAATTGAGAAACGAGTAGGACATACGGGCCGGCCATTAACATGGTTTTGGGCTGAATATCGATTCAACAAAAGCCCACATGAAAGCCCATTAACAATGTCTATAAATAAAGGGTTTGAGGAAACCCTAAGTTAAGCTTGCTCTGTCTCTCTCTTCCCTTCCCTCTTGGCCGACCACCTCATCACCCGAGAGGACGAAAAATTTCGTTTCTTGTTTTCTCGTGTGCGTTCATCTGAGCCCACACTCATCTTCTCGTTTTTCTTCTTGTGTCATCGTTGAATCAACTTGTGGTTGTTTGGTCCATTTTCGTTTTCTGGAAATCTGACCTCCGAACCAAAGATTCGATGAATCCGACGAATCTGAATCTGCAAATCCAGATCTCTCTCCGAACCCATTTAAGTCAGTTCGTTGCCGACGCAACGCAAAAAACGGCGTCCCGATCCGAGCTTCCATGAGCTCTCAGCGTCGTCGCGAAGTTTCGCCTGCGATCTGCCTCCGCCCATCCGCGCGAACCTGCGCCTGACTCCGCCCGACCGCCCCTCTGCGTGTCCCAGCAGCCTGCCGCCTTTATCCAGCCAAGCCTGCCTCTGCCCAGGTCGCTGCCGACGTCGCCGTTGTTCCTCCGCCTGAGCCCAGAAGTGCCTGCCCCTCTCAGCCGCTCCGGGGTCTCCTAGGGCCGCTGCCTTCTGCGTCGGACGAGTCCAGCCGCTGCCGCCCGTTCCCAGCCTGCCGATGACCGCGCGCCATCTGCTGCCAGCTTCCCGGACCAGCCCCAAGGACGTGCCTGCTTGCCGCCTTCGCTGCCCGTGTTGACGAGCCGAGGAAGTCTCTTGCAAACCCGGAATTGGAAAAGCTTGAAGATTCTCGCATCGAACTCGTTTTCAATTCCTCGACTGAGTTATTTATAACTCGACGATGTAAGTTTCGATAATCTTAAATACTCTTAATTGATATAATTGTTATGATTGTTTGGAGTGTTTTATTTTATTGAAATAACATGTTTAGAATTAAATTGTTAATTAACATGCTTATGATTTTAATGCCAATAGGTTGTTAGATATTAAATAGTTTAATATGATAGATCGATTTTATTATTAATTCCGCACGTAATTAGTTATGTTTAATAATAATTTACTTAAATCGTTAAGTAATTTCCAACATCCGAGATTCATCGCGACTAGTCGACATACTGTAGAGCATAAAATATAATTTAGAATTTCATTTATAAAAGAATTATGTTATACTCTACATTAAGTTTAGGTAAAACAATTTACTCAATCTTCATCGTCGTCATTTATGAAGTCAATTTGATCTATTTCAAGATCATCGTCCATAGTATCTCTGAGAAAATGATCAACGTTGTCATCATGGTTATCGTCGTCTATGAAGTCATCGATAGGCTCAACTTCGGTAGCATCATCCACAAGAGTTGGTTCACAATTCTCGTGAAGATGAGACAAATGATCAAAGTCACTATGCTGTACAGAGAATGGAACTACAACCAATGATGAAACGTCAATGTTAGGAAAATCCCATACGAATCGGTCATTACAATCTTTGACGACATTTTATTCTCCTTTTCTAGCATTGCGAGGATCAAATAAGTAAAAAACTTGTTTGGTTTGAGTAACGAGTATAAATGGTTCGTCTGGGAACAATTCTTTTGATGTCTGGTTACGAGGCATAGAGATTTAGGAACTCTATAGTTCTTCCAGTGTATCTTTCGAAGATACTGAATTGTCCAGTGCACCTTTAGAGACAATAGAAGAACAAACCATTTAACCTCTTATGTCTCTCAAGGTCACTATGTATGAATTGCATCATGCTTATCTAAATCCTGAAATGACACATGTTATTTCATAGCATTATCTCTCTCATTTGGGAAAGTCAAATTCTAGGTCCATTACGTGATCTAGACTAGGCCAATTGGTGAGATATTAAGTTATGAAGATGTCATGAACCAACTTTGTGAAGTTCTCATAGATATGGAATTCATGTACAAGATTTCTGAGATGCAATATATATCACCTCATGATTTATTACTTGAGATGCAAACTATATGATATTTAATAGTTTTATAGTCATTCGTTTTCATTAGTAAAAAATTTCATTCATTCATTCGTATGAAGAGTCAAATGTAAAAATCTTCATGGTTTGCTTAAAATAAAATATTCATAATCTAAAAACCATCGGATTATGGATCGTAGTATGAATGTTGGAAGAATCTATGATGTCTGGTTACGAGGTGTAGAGACTTGAGAACTCTATAATTTTTCCTATGTATCTTACGAAGATACTGAAATGATCAGTGCACCTCTAGAAACAATACAAAAACAAACCATTGAACCTCTTCTGTCTCAAGGTCAATATGTAATGATTGCATTGTGCTTACCTAAATCCTAAAATGAGACATGTCATTTCATAGCTCACATATTCTCGTTTGGGAAAGTAGAATTCCAAGTCCACTCTCTGATCTAGATTAGACTAATTGGTGTGATCTTGTACATGAACTAGCTTTGTGAAGTTCTTAGAGATATGGAATTCATGTACAAGATTTCTGAAATGCATTGTATATCACCTCATGCTTTATTACTTTAATTGTGAATAAATGAACCGCACGGTATCCGAAATTAAGTTACGACTTTATTTCGATAAAACAATGTGACTAATTAGCTCCTCGTCAATACGTTTTTTCTAACTTATTCACAAGTAACAAAGGAATTGAGGAAATAACAACTAAAAGGGTAAAATGATAATTTTATAAATCCTATCTAGTTTATGATATTCATGAAGGGTAATCATAGATAACATTCAATGGATCCACTCAACATAATTAAGTTGAATTTGTGTAGAAAATAAATTCATTTGAGCCTAGAGATTCTCAGTGTCAAATCTTTAGTGGAGTCAGTTGACGTTAAGCTAATACTCGGAAAAAGTTTGTCAATTTTTGAGTTCAAGTACAGTACCTCAAGCTTTGTTCCTTTGGATTCCTAAGGTTATTATTACAAGTCAATCGAGTAGGATTGTTAAACTATAAGCTAAGTCAAAATAAGTTCAAGTGTAAATGTCTGATGGGTATTTTTGTCCACCTGGACATAAAATGATGTGATTGCAAAATAAGATTTTGAATATTTTCATATGATGGAAATATAAATTACTTTCTAAAGCCGAGTAGTCGTTTCAGGCATTATGAAATTAATTTCATTATTTGTGCAATATTAATTATACAATGGGTATTTTAAGAATTGTCTTAATAGAAATAAGGAAGCATCTAGAAGCTCCCCCCATAGACAAATAATTCGGCCAACATCAAAGAGGAGAGGAGTTCATATCCGAACATTGTCGATCGTGCATTTTATGATAGGTTGAGCCACTACATATTTACCATGATCAGCCATGCCATTACCCAGATGAGCCTTCACCTTCAGCACTTGCCACCGATACTGAGCGAGATGAGCCTCCTCACAAACCCACAAGAAGACGCATTGGGCGAGGACGAGGACACAGAAGATGATTTTAGTTCTTACTTTGTTTTAGACTTTATTGAACTTTATTAGTTTATGTTTATGTTTATCGACCTTGTATTATTGACATGTTTATCGACTTTCTATTTCATTTATATTTTATTTGAATTCAATTAGTAAATTTTAATTATGATTAAGTGTAATTATATTTCATAATAATTTTAATAATAAAATAATTTGGGTAATAAACAATTCATAATTGAATGAAAAGAAACAAAAAATTTACCCTTTAGAAAAGACATTATTGTTTTTAATGTCGCTTCAAATCTTGGCGGGTTACTTTTAGAAGCGACGTTGTCACGTTAACAATTTCTAATATCGCTTCAAATTCGCTTCTAATGCCATGTTGATGAATTTTTTAGACCATAGTCGCTTCTAAAAATACGGTTGGTAAGTTTTAGAAGCGACTACTCGCATCTAAATTCACTTCTAATGTCACGTTGATAGATTTTCGAGACCTTTTATAAGCGACTAATCACTTCTAATAATATGATGGGTAATTTTTAGAAGTGACTAATCGCTTTTAATGTTTACCTGCCATGTTTTTCCTCGCCTTTTGCGCCTTTTTCAGACCTATAGAAGTGATTCTAGGGCGACTAGTCGCTTCTAATTTTGTCGCTTCAATAAACGACTTTAGACGCGATATACATTTAGAAGCGAAATTTTAGAACCGATAAATGTTGCTTCTAAAGATCATTCATAGGCGACTTTTTTTACTTTTAGAAGCTATAATGGTTATTGGCGCAATTAATTATGAATTATTGGTTTTTACATTAAAAAAATATTATAGTAGATTTATTGTTGAATAAAGTATATAATCAATTTACTAATTATTTTATTTTTTTTCAATCAAGAAAATAAATAATTAAAATGGATTTGAAACTATTGGGCTTAAAATGCCAAAATTTTGAAATGAGCTTAGGGTCCATGAGGCAACATTGCGCTAATTTACGCTCTATGACATAGAGTATGGATGGTCATTATAGACTAACAAAAACAAAAAAAAAATCATTATTTGTTTCAAAATAGGTGGAAAATTAATTATTTAATTAATTTACCAAATTCTCTCTATTTGAAAGAGAAATATACAAAGATTTTCAAGAAGAAAAATTCTTAAATAAATAATAATATTATTCTAGATTTTGATCTGACGGATGAGAAAATTTTCCATAATTAAGAAGAATAAAATATTTTTATTAGCCACAAAATATCTTTCTTAAAAAAGTTTTATATAGATGATTAAATGAAGCTTTTTTCATTCCAATTCAAATTGAAAAAGTATGGTTTGCTTCTCTTCTTGGGGTGTTTGACTCCTCCCCTCGGAATGGCTTCACATATGTTCTTAGAAATAAGAGAGAGAATATCTAAACGCCTTATTTAGGATCTGTGACATATAAGAGTGTGGCCTACACACTTGACATATTTACTTCGTAGATTACATTTTGTAAGACCATGGTGTCGTTACATCAAAGAGTACTCGGAGGGGATGTGATAATGAAAGAAGACAAGACAAAGGACTAGTGTATATTAGACTGAAGACAGAGTGTCAAGGCTTGAAGATTATGTTTGTGAGCCCAACCCCTAAATCTTCTATTTTGTTTTTTTATTGGTTACTTAATATTTTCTCTCTGTCTATAATTAATTAAGTAATCTAGATTCATGTTTATAACCATATTTAATTTATTTATAATAGCGTAACTATTTATTTCCACATTTCTTAGATGTATATGTTGCCTAAATCACAACCAGAAGTCGCCAGCAAAACAATTATAAACTCCATGAAAAAGAGGTTAGACGCAAGAAAGGGTTGAAGAACTTTCATAAGAAATTTGGGGCTACCACTACAATTGAGAGACCCTATAGGAGAAACCCCATTTTCATTAATACACAATATAGAAGTCGTAATACTAGTAGAACACAAAGTACGAACTATCATGATGATGTATGCTCATGAAAACAAAGACACCAATAATGCATCGCTTTATGACTCCCTCGATCTGATCGAAGAGAAAAGAGAGCAAGCACTCGTCAAAATTTTGCAGTACCAAAAGATAATTGCAATATCCTACAACAATACACCCCACCATTTTGAAGTTGGAAATTTTCTTCTCGGAAGGTCTTTCATAACACCGCGGAACCCAACGTCAAAAACTTATGGGCGAAGTTGGAAGATCCCTACCAAGTGATAAAAGTGGTCCACCCAATTGTATAAGAGGTAGAGATTTCAAACAGCATACCCGATAATCACACTATGTCTTGGCTTGACCGCATTTATTTGGTACATAGGTAACTTTACCTACAAGGCTCAGCTTTCACATTAAAACAATTATCTATCCCAAGATCAATTACGAGTAATTTCTCTTAAAAAAGGGAAGTGTGGGGAGAAATGACAAGACGATATTGGAATATCCATTTGGAAGAAATGATGGAAGCGGGTTCTTGAGTTGGCAATGCAAAGATGCTGAGGTTTCATAAATCTACATGGGAACAAGGCCAAACCTTTACATCCCACGAGCACCGAGGCTCTCAGTATGATTGGATAATCCTCCAATACACAATAGGACTACAACTCATACTGAAAATTAAAACCATAAATCCGACCCAATCTCGGACATTTTAGCCAACGAAAGCGAAAAATGAATGATCAAATGATCAACATAACGACATTCATAATTCCAAAAACGATTTAAGTATCCCAATCCAAAAAATAATGATCGAGCCGAGATATCAAAAATTACATTAAGTATTCCAATCCATCGAAACTAAAATTTGACAAACATTTTGTAACAAAAGTAATCGGACCAAAAGATTCGCAGCATTTATCGCAACAAACAAAGAACATTTAGTCTATTTGATAGGAAATTGGATTGTAAATTGACCAATTATTTCAATTGGCCAAGCTCCTAAAGCTTAACGAATTACCCAGACAGAGATGCTTTGTAAAAAATTGAGGTTTCAGTTGGATATATAAAAAAACAAAACTTCATTCAATCTACCAGATGCAACTAAACAAATAGTGCAACAACAATAATAAAATCCGTGACTCAAAAATCAAGTAAATTATGGCGCAATGAAATTGACAACATAGCCTCATTTATAACGCCCCAAAAAATTATTACACAACAAACTCGAAAAATTGTATCAGGGATTCAAAAGAAAAGAGCGAGAGATAATATAAAGGGTAGGTCACTCCACACGATCAGCAAGATCCTCTGCGATGACGCCCCCATCTCCAACTTGGAAGATTTCTTGATAGCCAAAGTCATTTATATAATGTCGCCTTACACGAGGCTCAAATTTGTTCCACACTGATCAATGCCCATCTCAGTCGATAGACCTTCGAGAACATCCTTTGAAGCAACTCTCTCTAAATACGGAGTGAACACAATGATTTTTTTACTTGTAAGGTCAGTAAGTAGGTCAGGAACAAGGGTTGAAGTAAACTTTTCCATGTCATCCTTCACCTTGCAAAGCTCTTCCGAGGCACCTTCGACATTACACAATAAAATGTCCTCCAAATCTTCGACAACAGTTAGATATTGATCTATCTTGCGAAGAGTAGTGGTCCTCTTAGGAATAACATGGTGATACTTAGAAAATGGTGACACTTAGAAAATGGTGACTTCCAATCAGCTCAAGTAGCCCTACTCCTAATCACCTTTGCAAAGCGATGGAGTTGGGTAACATGTGCAATTGCCTTGTGAAAACCCCAAATTGTGTTGGCATCGTCCAAGTCCATAAGTTTCTGCTTGAGTTCCCCTTCTTTAGTAAAGACGAGGCTACGCTGACAATTCAGTTTCAAAGTTCTAAACTTCTACATACATCTTGTCAAATTTCGCTCGAGCGGCAACCACCTCTTTTAGCTCGTCATCCTTATGCATTAATGCATCCGTTCTCATGGCTAGCTAATCTTTCAGAGAGCCCACTTTGGTAGAAAGGCCACCAATCTTACCAAGTTCCTTGATAAGCTCAAAAACATTGGTGTCAGGCCTAATTATCGGTGTAGGTTTCAACTCGAATATACTCTCCTAAATGAAATGGGTATCAACCCGTTTTAAATGTGCCAGTCCATGACTTATATGTGAGAAGCCCACGAAGCCCCATTGCATCATCAGATCCACCTCACAAGATGAAGTAATGCCATTCGTCGAGTCAACGCACATGAAGCAGTCCATCTCCGAATTTTCAGGAACTCGTCCAACGACTAGCCCGACACATAGCTCCTCCATCTACTCCAAGTTTTCCATGTGGTCATCGAGATCAAAGAGCATCAAGAAAACAACAAGAACTATAAAAGGAGATGGATTCAACTTAGAAGGACACATTTATTAGATTCCTTAACGGCATTAGTGTAATTTTTCTTATTGCTTCATTCGAGCTTTATACTTGCATATTGCAGCTGGATTTCAGTTTACTTAGTTCGTAATAAGACGGTTATATTATTTTCATTTCACTGCCAGTCTGTCTATTTCATTATTTGTTCTTATTTTAATATCATTACAAAAAATTCCTGAGATTCACAGCCTATGATAATAAAACATTATCATAAAGAAAATATTTAGTTTTGTAATTGTGTTGAGATTGGTGCCCACAAATGAGATATTAGACATTATAAATACTTTGTATTTGGTTTTTGCTGAAAGATTAAATAAAATTAAATATTCATTCTTAATTAAGATTGTGTTTTTATGTATGTTTGCTACGCTCTGAAACTGTCATCAACAAAAGGGATGCTAAGTACAGACTTGACACGATAGCCCCTTGTGACTAGTTTAAACATTAGCTTGCAATCTAAAGATCGATAGGGCAATCGAATCTGATTAATTATTGTTTGAATGAATCAGGATATTTTATCTTCTGATATAGGGAGTTGTGATTCTGTGTTTCATTTTTGATATCTTACATAAGATATTGAACACGACCTGCGGTACTCTGAACCTCGAGATAACGCCGTTTAATCACTCAAAACTTCAAAATCACAAACGAGGGGTATTTTGGTACTTACATTAATCCTTAAGTGAATACATAATCGATGTGACAGATTATAAAATTTGATTTGTCAATGGGCAATAACTAAATTCAAGTTGCATCTGACCCGACGGTTGGTGTCATAATGTTATCATGTTGGGTTATATGATTCACAGATACGGAATTCATGTTGAAACAATGCTAATGCATTAGTATTACACTATGCTTTATTATGAGAGTGTGGATGAATAAACCAGTCCTGGTATTCATCGAATAAAATATTTTTTTATTAAAACATGTGACATGTAAGACATCTCACTCTATGTTTTTTTCATTCACAAATAACAAATAAATTAGTGAAATAATAACTCGGGAGTAAAACAGTAATTTTACATTCCTCAGAGTTACTAATACACATGAAGGGTAATATCGTAAAATACTATGTGGATCGTGTGAAGAATTGTTTTGTCACATGAAACGAAAAATAATCGCATATGAACTTAGAGAGTTTCAATATTAGTCATTTCATCAACTTTCACAGGATTATAAACCCGAAGCACAATTTTGAATGTGGGCCGAAACATATTTTTGGGAAAAAGATGTGGGAATATCGCCCGTGTCGAAGTTGTCGCCCAAATCTTGTTGAATCTTCAGGTGACTGGTAAGTAATTGCTCAGTATGGAGGAAAATACTCTCGGAAACACGTATACTTTCCGATTGTCGTTAAATGGAAATTTTTAGATTTGAGCTTTAGAAATGTTGACGAAATTCTCCTAAATAAATGTTATATTAATAGCAAAAAAAAAATCATTTCGTCTAAACAAACAATAAAATTCCCATGACAAAAAATTAAAAAACGCTCAAATGATAACAGTCTTGCTGACTTCCTCCAATCACCAAGATTTCACCATCACTTTCACGATTTTCCCGAAAGTTTATGCTTGCTACAAATGAATAATAATAGTATTCTATATAGGATCAGACACTTCTATGGAGTGGTGGTACTCACATTTAACTTCTCCTTTATTCAAATTCCACTTGTCAAAACAAATTTTGCTCATGTCCTAGAAATAAATTTCCTTAATTCTTCCAAGAGAAATGAATAGCCAACGTAGTCAAACACATTCGGGTACTAACAAATTACCTTGTTCAGAGCACTTATATTCGATGAACCCATCGTTCAAGTCGAAGCTGTTTCAAAGGAGGTCCAAAGTCTTGCTTTCTTTTCTGAGGACACTTCCATTTGCCAGTAGTCTCATTTACACTTGAATCTCGAAAGTTCGTTCTTTCAGCTAAAGCCTCTCTACTAACAGCGGAATATTTCCGATCCGCCAGAGAATTAGTTTTTGGCATTTCCAGATGGGTCTCTTCTCTCCCCCTGCGAAATTCGCCTTTTCTTGTCGTAACAAAGCCGTCGCTTGAGGTTTCCTTACAAATGTTTTCCTTTCCGTTGCTTCTACGAGCTGAGTTTTCATTCGACTCTGCATCAATAGAGACCAACTTTGGTGATGAAAAGTCATAATCTTTACCACTCTTCAATTCCAAGTCATCAAAAAATTCGATTCCCCGCGAAGCCCTTTTGGAACATCTTTGCACATTCACTGGCATAACGTCCACTTCACGGGAAAAATCTAGCGTGCATTGAGAATCGTCTTGATCCAGATTAGATTCCGTCTCGCAATTAGCAGCACTAATTCCATGGTTTGGAAATAGACTATGTTTTGAGCTGCGTTCAAATTCATTCCTACAACTCGTGTTATTTTTATCACCAAATCTGGTGTTTTCCTGCATGTAGAGAGAGCATGACCATGATTAAGTATCATGATGTTTAATCTCAAACTAACAATGAAACCATGATGTAAAGTCAGATGCATCTCTAGCATGTGAGAAAATAGAACGCTCGAAACAAACAAGCCAAAATGGAAGACAGATTAGCACCTTGTTTAGTGGTGGATTTTCTTCCTCCTCTATCTCTACATAGGAGTTGCTATTTCTGGCAAGCCCGAATGAACTCTCGACACTATTTCCAACACCATTTCTCATTGAATCCATACAGTTCTCAACTGTGTCTCTCTTTCGACATTCGGTATTAAACCCATCCACGCGCTCACTCTCTATGAAAGCAGAACCTCCGAAACCATCACTCGTGCTTAAAACCGGAGATTCGTATGTGTAGTTTGGGAACCAGTTCTTCACATGAACAGGCTCTATCATAGAGATAAACGAACCAAGGAATTACTTTACTTTTCATGCAATGTAAGTTAATGTAAGAAGAGCAAGAGTACTGATTTACATACCAGAAAGGAGTGATGCCCAGTGCGCCAAATCAATATTCTTCTGTTGTAAAAATATGATAAAATGGTTAGAAACGGAATAATTACGGAGTTGAGAATTAATAAAAATGAACTGAGAGATATAGAGGAAAAGGGAGTACCTCACAAATAGGTTCATCTTTATCATTTTCACTGCCATTGATAAAAACCTCCTCTTTCCCTGATTCGGTTTCTTGGCAAATAGAACCCCCAAAAAGATCATTCGAATCCAGTTTCGGCGATTCATACCGATAGCTTGGGAACCAGTTTCTTATATCGGGAGGTTCTGTAATAAAATCCCAAACGATATATATATATATATATATATATATATATATATATATATATATATATTAGCCAATTAAACCACGATCGAAACGTGTTTCGATTGGCTGACGAGAATGCTACAAATTATTTTGAAAATAAAATAAAGATGAAGATAAGATGGACAAACCTGATGGAAGCGAGAGCGAATCCGACGACCCTAAAATCTAAAGGAAAAAACTTGGTTTTAAATTGTAGCGAATATCCAGTAAGATAGTTCAATAAAACAAAAACCCAGGATCGTAACAGATGCTCAAAGGGATACTAGTCCCGCATTATGACCTTAATGTTTTCTATAGCTTGTCGAGAATTGAGACTCGAAAATTGTTGACTGAGGAGTCTGGAAAATAAAAATGTCGAGGGTATACCTCAGAATCCGTGGCACTTGGGACAGGGAACTGGGAGATCCGGGATAGCCTTTTCGGAAGCTCCATTGGAGTCTCTCTTTTCACTCTCTCTTGGTTTGGGTACTTCGCTTATGTTCATTTGTTCATTTGTCTTAATTTTGAATCTCCCGGGTTGAATTTTAAGCGCTATTTTATTCACAAAATTTTGAACTTTGAGCGAGTACGTGTATCAGTGTATGGTTAGGATCTTATTAGGAAGGATAATCTGTAGGACTGTTATTAACCTAAATAAAAATAACATATATACATATATCTATACTAGTTTTAGAAAGAAATGCCAAAAAAATTTATATCTTCACAGATTTGATATGTAAACATATATGAGAACAGTTTGTACACATATTTTCAAAATAGCAATCTAGTTACAAAAACTATGTATCATGTATGATTCAGACTGCAAAGGTAACTAACAAAAAAGTTTAGAAACAGCATTCAAAAACAATTGAGTTGAACTTCAGATAAGTAGGAGATGTAGAATAAAATTCTTACCTCTACAATAGCTGGAGTGAGACTGGAACCTAGTGGATAAACAGGGACAGTTTGAGGGACACTGTCAACATTCTACAGTAGCCGATACACTTCATCTTAAGAATTTTTAAAAAATTAAAAAATAAAAATATAATGAATTTGGAAATAGTAAATATTATGTGAATGTGTTATAAGCATTTAATATGCATATGCATCATATAGTTTACAAAAAAAAAAAGACACTAAATTGTCATTCGTTAATAATAATTTATGTGACTGTGTTATAAACAGTTAATATGCTTATGTATCATATAGTTTAGAAAAAAAAATGATACACTGAATTTTCATTCCTTAATAATTATTTTCTGCATTTCAATTTTTGTGTTATATTTGTTTAAATATTGTTATGTTGATTACCTGATATTTGATTTTCACCTTCAATTCCTAGAAATCAGGTTGGTTCGCGACGACTGAGAGGTTTGTAATGTCACGACCACAATAACACTACCTGCGGCTGTCAAGCATACATGCAACAAAGAGCCGATGGATTTAGATAGCAACAAACATATTTTGTAATAGTACAGACATATTAGGGTTTAGGGCTAAACACCTAAACACAACAACAAAGCATCCAACTTCTAATAATCTTCAACATAATGAAACTCTCAATTCATAAGTATGTGTTTCACACACAGTTCTTGTGAGGAACAACATAAAATGAATACAGCAAAGCATGATAATAATAGAAGATATGATTCATATATCACTCAAAATATTAATGATAACAACATGTAAGATCATCTGCAGAGCCTGTACTAATGCTAGAGCTGGTAATAGACGTGTACAGAGCAAGTGTAAGGATCGCAAATGGAATTAAAACATGGCAGCATGCTTAACTTTGTAAATCTCATTTACGTCAATCTATCACCTTCATGTTAATCTAAAGTATACGAGTTGTGAAGGTGTAACTATACGTTGCATGTTAACAGTTTGTTTATTAAAAGTCGAAGTAGTTGAAATTTATTTTCGTTCATTAATGAATCATTTTTTATATAAGGAAATTATAAAGATCTTATGAAAATATTATATTTAAAAACTTAGTAATAGTATTTTTGTTCTTGTCAGGTATATACTAATTTTTTAAAAAAACTCTAAATTCTAATCCGAAAAATTGTGATCTATCAGTGTCTTGGAGTTGGAACTTCTTATTACAGTTTGGATTAGAAAGCATATCGTTTTCATATAAATCCCTTTTCATTAACAAATATATATTTTATTTATAGTAGAATATTAGGTGGGACTAATTTCGTAATAATTTTATTGATTTACATTATTCCACTTACTTACATGCTTTATTTAAGTTTGAAATCTAACTATATGTAAGAAAACAACATGAATAAAATCGTTGAGTTTTATTGAAGAGTGCTAAAAGATTAACTCATAAGTATTGTTAAAAATTGTTTATTTTTCATTTGCGTTTTCATTAGTCATAATGTTGTAAGCGATTCAGACTCAAAAGAACCTGATAGCTTCCACACGTGCATGCATTGAAAAGATCATCTATCTATCTTTATTTAATTATATATCTGTACTTCACACGCATATAAAGACTAATATTATTAATCTTCGCTTGCATCAAAGTATCGTTCGTTAATAATAAATGTGTGCATTTCAAGTTTGTGGTTCTGTTTCTTCAAATACAGTTTTAAAACAGATTAATCTTTCTATTCACAAACCACTATTCATTCCGTGCTTTATTATTTTGCTAAACTTTGTTTGTTATGTTGGTTTACCTAATATTTGATTTTCACCTTCGATTCCTGAAAATTAGGTTGGTTCGCGATGGCTGATAGGTTCGCAATGTCAGTAACACAATGACGCTACTTGCAGCTGTGAAGTCTACTTGCAGCTGAGAACCGAGAATATAATTAGCTGTTATTAAAATGAAACACACTCAATGTTGGGATTGGTGCTCACAAATGAGATTTTAGACATTGAAATACTTTATGTATTTAATTTTTGCTGAAACATCGATATTAATAAATGTTCATTCTTTTGAAGATTGTGTTTAGTTATGTTTAAGCTATGCTCTGAAACTGTCATCAACGAAAAGGGTGCTAAGTATAGACTTGACAAGATAGCCCCTTATGACCAGTTTGAAAAATTTGTTCGCAATCTAAAGATCGATAGAGCAATCGAGTCTTAGTAATGATTGTTTGGATGAATCATGATATCTCATCTTGTGATATAGAGAGTTGTGACTCTATGATTCATGCTTGGTATCTTATAGAAGATATTGAACAAGACCTGTGACACTTAGAAGCTCGAGACAAAACTGTTTACACACTCGAAGCTTCAAGTCAAAACTAAAGGAGTATTATGATACTTACCTTAATCCATAAGTGAATATGTAATTGACATTACACTTTGTGACATTTGATTCGTCAATGGGCAATGACTAAATTTTAGTTGCATCTGACCCAACTTTTGGTGTCACAAGGATGTGATGTTGGGTTACATGATTCACAAATATGGAATTCATGTAATAACAATGCAAATGCATTAGTATCACACTATGCTTTGTTATGAGTGTGTGAATGAATAAACCTGGCCGGGTATTCATTGAATGAGTTCATTCTTTGATTAAAACATGTGACATGTAAAGACATCTCACTTTATGTTTTTCTCATTCACAAATAACAAAGGAGTTAGTGAAATAATAACTCAAGGGGTAAAACAGTAATTTTACATTCCTCTTAGTTACTGATACACATGAAGGGTAACATCTTAATATACTCCGTGGATCGTGTGAGAAAGTGTTTCATCACATCAAACATAAATAGATGTGCATACGAACAGAGAGAGTGCCAATATTGGTCCTTTAGTGGAATCGACCAATATTAAGAATCAAAAGACGGAAAAAGTTTATGAACTTTTGTGTCCGATCTTTAATCTAAAGCTTCGTTCGTGTGGGTCCATAAGGTCTCAATGATAGACACTTGGAAGAGATCAAAAGAACAAGGATTGTTGATTTACTCATTGAATATAAATTATGATTTATATTGAGGAAATTATTTCTCTTAAGTAGCTTATTAAATAATTAGTTATTTAATGTTACGTTTATTTATTGAATTATAGAGCATTATTATAATGATGATAATACTCTTGTGATATTCAAATAGATAAAGAAAGAAATATATAATTTCTCGTTTCGTACTTATTTGGAAAGTATGAAATTATTTTAATGAAATGTTATTAAATAAAAATGAGAGTTCTAAATAAATTGTATTTAGAAATAAATCAATTAATTGGGAATAAATAAATTGTATTATGGCCGAGTATGAGGAGGGTGTTTTGGCCAAAAATTAGAGTGATAGGGTTATGGGTTTGACCCAACTTAAGCCCATTATGAAGCTGTTTATAAAAAGGCAACTAAACCCTAATCATTCCAACCCTAACCCTAGAAATTTCGGCAAGACTCTCCTCTCTCCCTCTTTGTGAGTCTCGGCCGAATTTCCAAGAAAAGGAAAAGAGAAAAAAGTTGTTTTCTAATTTCCATAATCAATCCCGAGTGTTCTTGAAAGCCCACCCTTTCCATCTCGATAAAAACTCCTTGTGTATTATTGTTGATTCTCTATTGTGGTGTTTGGTGTCCTTTTGTATTCTGAAAATTTGTTTAAAAATCGTTTTTAAAATTATTTTTTGAGATTTTTCCACTCTGCCGGATTGCATCTGATCGCCCAGGAGAACCAGTCTGGCGAAGGCATTCCGACCGGCGTGTTTCTTCCTGTCCGGCGACCTTCTCCAGTCCGGCGACCTGCTCCAGTCCGGCGAGCTCCTCAGTCCGCCGGTCCCAGGTTCAGAGACCCAGTCCGGCGAGCCCATTCCGGCGATCCCAGTGCAGCGAGCCTAATCCGGCGAGCCCAATCCGGCGAACTCCATCCGGCAAGTTTCCTGAAGCCTCCAGTCCGGCGAGGCTCCATTCTGGCGACCCGATTCTTCCCAGTCCGGTGGGTATTTTTTTGGGCATTCCGACGAGCCTGTTTTTCGACGTGGGTTCGGTGAGGCCTTCCGACGCTAGCGAGCAACGTCGGGATAATTTATTATCCTAATTGTAAGTATTTTTTCAACCAATTAATATGCTAAATTAAATATATGAATTGTTCATATAGGTTGTTAGTGTGTTTAATTGTTGAGTGTCTTACGATCTAATAAATTGTTTATTAAACTTATAAATTGATTTTAATGCCATAGGTTGTTATTCATGTTAAAATTGTTTTAACATGTATAGATCTATTATATAATTCCGCCATATTTGATATGTTATATAATTATTTTATATAAATTGTTAAATAAATTCCAACACTCAAGCCAGTGAACGTACCTGCAGCTGCCGAGTCCGATCGGTGTTATTATCCTCAAAATGAGATCTGGCTTGTTAGCTTCAGAACCAGAGATCTAATCTGTAATGGAAAACTGTTCTTCTAAATCCAGAGTGATCATCATCATTACGTGGGACAAAAAAATCCAGCTACCAATAGTCCTCAATAGCTGCCAAATGAGCTCACCCTAAAACAACATAATGAAAGTTTCAATTCATCAGTGTTTGTTTCACACAGAATTCTTCTGAGGAACAAAATAAAATAAATGTTCCTACAATATCAGAAACAATAAAAGCTGCTCCAAATTATCAACACCATTTACAGTTCAGTATGACCTACGAATTAGAATATCTGCACATCCATTAACTACCTTTTCTTCGTAGCAAGATGAGTTTGTGTCGTTTGTGACCTATCCTTGACCCATTCTTTTCTTCGTAAAATATACGTAAACCATTAAACAAATAAGAGAGAAGCGAAAACAAATGGATTATATACAGCAAGAACAGCTTCATTGAGCTTGACTTTAGAACACCATGTATACATTTAGAACAGAATACCAAATTTACTCATTGCTCTGCAACAATCATGATTCTAATTGATAATTTAAATCTAGGGCTAGATATCTCACAAATACATTACTACCATAAATTAGCCGAGTGAATCCAAAGAATCGAAAGAAATACGATTCACAAAATTCTCAAAAACTTGATTTCCATAATTCTTCTAAATTGTTTGAGCAACAATCAGTGTAAAATATCAACTTAGAAAAAGAGGGAGAGAAACTGTCCCTCGTGATTTTGCGAGGAGAGAAAAGCCCTAAATTTCTAACAACATGCGATCCTTAAATCGAAAAACCATAAATCAGCGAAAAAAAAAACTTAATCGATCCAGACTGACCTTTTTATTCTCGAAAATAAAACCACTCGCCACCGACGAAGTTGTCGGGCGTCGCGACGGAGACCAACTAAAACCGACCGACGAGGGTTTACCTCAGCGCACAAGATTTGAGAGCGAGCGACGAGTGACGAAACTCTCGACCGTAGCGACGGAGAAGAACTGAAACCGACTGTCGATGGTTTACTTCAGCGCGCGGGATCTGAGACTGGTCGGCGAGCATTTAACGCAGTGAGAGAATTATGGGAAAACTTAGACTGAGTGCATCGTGAAACCTGTAGGGAAACTCTTACGAACAGTAATCTTGTATTGTGACATATACTTATTAGATAGATATATATTTTTATATGCATTTAGTGAATTAACAATTGAGTTCCAAATTCTATAATTGGTTTCAAATAAAAGTACGGGCAACTGTAGTACTTAATAGTATACTCATCGCTATACTTAACAAAGGTAATTGGAACAAATGTATATACATTCATCTACTCTTGTTGAGAGGCTTCAGGGTGGACTCAGCTCATGATGAGTTGGAATTTGTCATGAATAGAACATGAAAAATGAGTAAAATTTGTAGACCCTAGTAAGACGTTTAAATTTTTTAAAAATGTTAGGTAATCTCTAAATTTCATTTGGTGGTCTATAATTTAATTGAAATCATAGATATAAATAAGGACACTTTCATATAACTCAATATATTGAACAACTTTCACTAATATGCTACATATGGTTGATATATTGCAATGTTTGTGCAATCGTGAAGACGCTCATCCATTTTTGTAACACTATGAATTCCTTAATTAGATGTCGGTGTGTAAATAATGAACAATGTGTGTATTTCATCATAAAAAGAAGAAAATAAAAATATAAATATTCGGCGAATTGGGTCTAACTTACAAACGTAATTTGATTTTGTCCAACGTTTCGTAACACTTTTGTAAATGTCCAAAATGATTACGCTGCATACTTATTAATGATTATTAATTACTTTTATACCCTTTTGTTTTTATGCGGGATTTTTTTTTATTTTTTGCAGTTATTTTGTATATTTGAAATCGTTGACCTTTTAAGATTAAACCTGATTAATTCAATTTAGTTCTTCAAATCGTGGATAATTTGAATTTCATTTAAAATCGTGGTTAGTCGGCCGATTTTATTTTTCTTTATATATATCCAAATAGTTTCCCTTTTGAATAAAAACTTTAATACTGTTTGATTAAGTATTATAGATCCTATAATCTTGGATATATTCTTGACATGTTTTAGCCATATTTTTATTAAAAACATTTAACGGCCGAATTTTGGTTGTTATTGTTAGGGATTTTAAATATGTTCAGCTGGTTATATTCCACTTGTTTGAATTATTCTCGCTAATATCAAATTATCAATTAAGTATTGTGATATTAACAGCGTTTTTTAACACAACGTTGTTCGACAATTATTAATCAATTTATGTGGTTTTATCATATTCACAGAATTGTTTCTTTGCCATTATTATTGAAACATTATATTACGTTAAAAATGGTTGGAGTCGAGAAACATATTTACGTCAAGGGTTTAAGTATTGTCGTCCTGTGATTTCCTTGCACACGAGCTCCAAACGCAAAGAAAAAGTACTTGAATGTTCCATCTTCTTCAAAGACTATTTTAGTGTACGAAAACTGTAAATAATGTAAGTCATAACCCGATTAGCAATGTAAATCGATTATTTAGACCACTGAAAAAACAAAACAGAAGTAAATCGAATAACAATTAACATAATTAATGGAGTACATGTGTTCGTGTACCAATAAATAAAACTAAATCCGTGTAAATGCTCAAATTTAAATGTTCGAAATAATTTAAATGCTCAAATTAATTTTATAAATAACTGTAAATCGAATTTCAAAAAGATTTTAATTAATGCAAATAATATTTTCCGGGTCGGTTTTAATGCATTAGTTAACCGATTGGACTATTCAATTTCATTTTTTAATATTGGCGGGAATTAAAAATTTGGGGGCAAGATTGGAAGGAAATTTTTGTTAATTAAAGGCGTAGACATTTACAAAAGTTTTACAAAACGTTGGACAAAACAAAATTACCAAACATATATAGGGCTATATTATACATTAACCCATAAAAATATTAGTGTCCAATATCTTGTTCAGTTATGTTATTGCCCAAATTTATTCACATATAGATAGTTCAACAAGGATGTCAAAATAAAAAAGTGTTGAGCTCTACCCAATCATGTTACCGATGTGGAAGGTCCTCTTATCAATGTCCTTAAATAAAAAATATATATTTAGTTTGTCTAGAATATCTTGGATTTGAACTGTTTTCTAAACCTTGGTTTCTATAATCTTAGTAATACACTACTCAAAACGTACAACCTCCTTTCTAGGAATGCACCCAAACTTGACCTGCAACTTGTGTCGAAATTGAGATAAATTGAACCATGATGATTCATTGTCATCGAGCTCACCACATACATCTAGCGCACCCTTGAGGCACGGTCAACTCTACTTCAGAATAATCATTTATCTTTATCAATGCATAAACATCACAAAATCAAGCTAACAATTAGAAAATGTAGAGGATGCGGATGCGGATGCGGACGAACCCCTAATGTTGGTCACAACTTTTATTAGTTTTTTTTACTCATAGTATTTTTGTATTATATAGACTATTTGTTTAGTTTAAACTTTTGATTAGCCTTATTAGTAAAACGTTTGGAATTCAATGAAATATTTTATTCCATATTTAAAAAAATGATATCTAACAATTAATTTTAGTTTGAATTTGATATTTTAAAAAATATAATAAAATTAGTAAAATTAGAAGTGAAAATCTCTTGTAAACTTGCTTCTAATTTTTTGCGACAACCATTTTTTGGCGGAAAATCTCTTGTTTCTGAATACGTCATTTTTATATTTAGAAGTGACAGACCAATTGAACCAAAGCTATAGAATCTACATTGGCACGTCTAAAGTTGATACTAATGATCAAATAGAATAATTTTTATCTTTAGAACTGATAAATATCGCTTCTAAAAGTCATATTTTGTAACAGTGTAAGGTTAATAATATGGCATCGCATATTTCGTGTAAAATAGTCTTTAATAAGTATCCTAAGTCGTAAAGCTCTAACCATAACGTTGTTGTCTGTGGTCTTGTCAACAATAATGAAACTGATGCTCTCACATATTTTCATTATTTATATATCTTGTAGGAGGATTTTTAAGAAAGTATATGTGGCGTGACTACCTTACATTTAGAGATTACGATTCGCTTTTGTACGAATATAATGTATTCCATTTGTGTGTTAAATGATCGCCTATCAAACTACAATTAACTTAGTAGACATGAATACAGCTTTCGACGCCGCTTAGTCTATTTTGAAATTGTTAATAATTTTCTTATATATATATATATATGTATATATATATATATAGAAATGATTTGAATTGCATGAATTGAATAGTGCATATATATACCAAAGCCTATGTGAAAGTGATTAGTCGGTAAAAATTATGTACCGTGCAAGTTGTTTTCTAATTTTTATTGAGATTATGTGTACTTATCACACACATCTTATAGTGGTGGTGCAACGAGAAAGTTCATTTTTCGATCCCGGAGGTAATGGAGGAAAGTTTATTGGAAACAGGTTGCCTTCCAAACGAAGTGATTCATCATGCGCAAACATGAGCCGATCGTTCGTTAGGGACCCTTTATAATAGATCATCAAATTCCCACAAATGGAATGAAAAGTGGATTCATGTAAATGAATAACCCCTATTACAGGGGTTGATGGTATTTCTTTGATTATGTGGTGGAGGCAGTAGATCTTGTGGTGAACTGGTTCGTCCTCAACAACCATAAAACAAATTAATATATATAGTTTGTACTATTTATATTTAATACGTGGATATTAGTATAACTTCGTAATAATAATATCTAATAATGAAGATAGAAGAAAATAAATAGACGAAATGAGAATTGTATTAATATCGAGCAAATAATATAATTCACTTCGGCTAAGAGAAATGGGGAAAATGGAATGAATAATGAGAATAATGATGATGCCATATTGAACTAATATACTTTACATTTATACTAAAGATCAATTAACTAGCTGGTAACACTTGGGGATATAAAATCGGCTCGGTTAAAGTTAATTTATTAGGCCCAATATCTGGCAAACATTTCAGCCCAAGACTATCAAGCAGAATCACTGAACTCCCTCCAAAGCACAACGTGTTCAATTATGACGAAGTGTCCAGTCAACATAGTTGACTTTGCTGAAAAGATTGTACTCAGACAAATTCCAAATCTTATTCTTCAACAGCAATGTCGGATCGACTTCAGAAATCTCAGCATCACGTGTTACGAGCTAGTTACTCGATCTTTAGTATAAATGTAAAGTAAATTAGTTCGACACAACCTCATCATTATTCTCAATATTCATTCCTTATTGCCCATTTCTCTTAGCCAAAGTGAATTTTATCTTTTCTCAACATTAATCTAGTTCGCACTTCATCTACTTATTTGCTTCTATTTTCATTATTCAATATTATTGTTATGAATTCATATTGATAACCACGTATTAAATATAGATCGTACAAACTATATATATTAATTTGTTTCGTGATTGTTTATGAGCAAATCCGACATCAACAATTTGGTGCCGACTGTGAGAAATAATCAGTAAGACCAACCTCAATCTATAATATATCGCCATTACATATCTTCCCCTTAGTCTCCTAGTGAATCTAAAGATGAAATTCCTTCTGAGATCAGGGAATCTTGGATATGGTAAACAATATATTTGAACAACAAGTCAAATCAAACTGAGATATCGCATCTCGGCCAGACTGTCTGATGACGCCTCCGCCACATACTTCCGATTTTCAAACCACAAAGCGATTCAGCTCGCGCTGCGAAAACCGCTGCATAACAAACCCAAACTCTCCCCAAGTAACTGGTTTGGAATTCTACGGAATCTATATGGCACCTTGGAGATATCGTGATTCTTATCCGATATTTTAACCTGCATGATCATCCCAAAAAAAATTGACCGAACTACCTCTGCCTCCTAGGACAGAGGTCCACCTGGGAACCTATCAAGTTGATCAAGATAGGAACATTTCGACAAGAATCCGTGAATCGCCCGTCCTAGGAGGCAGAGATCAAGGTCAGACCTCGCCTACCCTACCATCTTTGCTCTAGTACGCACGGAAAATCAACTTCTGCGAGAAGGGAACCTGAGGACGAATGAGTCTGATACATTCCATCAGTAAATGTCAGCAGAATTTGTTGAAAATTATTTAACAATTTAAACAATAATATTACATAACACATCTATATGTGGCGGAATATATAATATGATATGTATTAAAACTCATTTTAATAAACTAACAACCTAGGCATTAAAAATCACAAACATGTCAATAAATCATTTATTCTAAACATGTCAACAAATTGAACCAAACCATCTAACAACTTATAAACACATTTTATAATATCATTAAAACAGATCCAATTCGTTTAGAACACTTACATATGAGGTTGTAAACAACCTCGTGCGTTGCTAGCTAACTCCTGAAGGCCTCGTCAAAATTCAGAAATCTGATCCGCCGGATTGGAAATCCCAACCCGCCGGAATGGATTCAAGCAAGCCGGCCAGAAATTGGCCTGCGACGCTGTGGCTTCCTCCGGTGGAATCTGACCGAGAAACTTTGCAGGAACGTGGAAGACACCTAGGATAGGTGCCTGTAAAAGGGCTAGGCCAGATTCGTTGTCAAACTCCCGTGGTGAGCTAGGCACGTTTCGAGTCCGGCGAAGTTCTCCAGTCCGGCGACCCAATCCTGCTAGCAGGCTGAAATGAGTCTCGCTCCGTTTCGCTCGATTTCTTCACGTCTCGAGTGAATACCTACGTGTACAAAGTCACTCAAACACCAATAGAAGAATTAATGGTAATTCCCTCGGGATTTGATGAGATTAAGATGGTAGGCTCTTCAATTGAACAACAAGGGACACTCGGGATCACTCAAGAACTTTCGGGAGATCAATAAAATATTTTTTGATCTCTCTCTCTCAAATTTCGACCAAAGAACTCAGGAGAAGGGGGAGAGAGTGGTTGGTCGAAAATTATGTGATTAGGGTTAGGGTTAGGATTTTCAAAAAAACGTTTTAAATAGAGAGATAGCGGGCTTTTTTTAGGTCAAACCCGATAGTCCATTATTCTTTGACCTAATTCATTAATTATGGCCGAGTATTATCCTATATATTTCGAAAATATTAATTTTGATTTATTTCCACAATAATATTTAATTATTTTGGAATATCTCATTTATTTAATGGCAAATCATTATTTTCATACTATTCAAAATAGTACGAAATGAGAAAATATTTATTTTCATATTTTATTTATTTGAATCATTTAAATATGTTAATATCCATATATTAACATAATATGATTCATTAAATAAATGTAATAATAAATAATCAATTACTAATTTGATTACTTAGAAAAATATTTTCTTAGTGTAAATCACAATTTACTTAAATGAGAAAATCAAATTGTCCTTGTTCAATAAATCTCGTCAGAGGGTCTATCATTGAGACCTAATGGACTCACATGAACAAAGCTTTAGAATAAAGATCGGACTCAAAAGTTCACAAACCTTTTTCGTTTTTTAATTCTTAATATTAGTCGATTCCACTAAATGACTAATATTGAAACTCTCTAAGTTCATATGCGTATATTTTCCGTTTGATGTGACAAAACAAACTTTCACACGATCCACAGAGTATTTTACGATATTACCCTTCATGCGTATCAATAACTCAGAGGAATGTAAAATTACCGTTTTACCCATGAGTTATTATTTCACTAACTCTTTTGTTATTTGTGAATGAGAAAAGCATAAAGTGAGATGTCTTTACATGTCACATGTTTTAACCAAAGAATGTTCTTATTCGATGAATACCTGGCCAGGTTTATTCATTCATACTCTCATAACAAAGCATAGTGTGATACTAATGCATTAGCATTGTTTCAACATGAATTCTGTATCTGTGAATCACACAACCCAACATGACAGCATTATGACACCAACCGCCGAGTCAGATGCAACTATAATTTTAGCCATTGCCCATTGACAAATCAAATGTCATAAGGTGTCACATCGACTATGCATTCACTTCAAGATTTAGGTAAGTACCAAAATACTCCTCGTATGTGATCTTGAAGTTTTGAGTGTTTAAAAGGTTTTATCTCGAGCTTCAGAGTATCACAGGTCTTGTTAAATATCTTCTAAAAGATATCATGACCAGTGATATCTCTCTCAAACAGTTTTATCTTTATTTGTCATCATGGTATCTTATAGAAGATATTAAACATGACCAGTGAGGCTCAGAGTCTCGAGATAAAACCGCTTAATCTCTCGAAGCTTCAAGATCACATACGAGGGGTTTTTGGTAATTACGTAAATCCTAAAGTGAATATATAATCGATGTGAAACATTGTGACATTTGATTTGTCAATGTGCAATGGCTAAGTCTTAGTTGCATCTGATCCAAAGATTGGTGTCATAACGTTGTCATTTTGGGTTATGTGATTCACAGATACGGAAATCATGTTGAAACAATGCTAATATATTTGTATCACACTATGCTTTGTTATGAGAGTGTGACTGAATAAACCTGGCCATGTATTCATCGAATAAGAACATTCTTTGATTAAAACATGGGACATGTAAAGACATCTCACCCTATGTATTTCTCATTCACAAATAACAAAGTAGTTAGTGAAATTATAACTCAGGGTAAACCAGTAATTTTACATTCCTCTGAGTTACTGATACATATGAAGGGTAATATCGTAAAGTACTCTGTGGATCGTGTGAAGAATTTTTATGTCACGTAAAACGAAAAATAAACGCATAAGAACTTAGAGAGTTTCAATTTCGTCCTTTAGTGGAATCGACTAATATTAAGAATTAAAATACGGAAAAGGTTTGTGAACTTTTGAGACCGATCTTTATTCTAAAGCTTCGTTCATGTGGGTCCATAAGGTCTCAATGATAGACACTCATACCAGATTAAATGACAAGAACAATTGATTTAGTCATTGAATATAAATTGTGATTTATATCGAGAAATTTATTTTGCAAGTGACTTAATAAATAATTAGTTATTTTATCATTACATTTATTTAGTGAATCATATTGTATAATTATATTGATAATAATATATTTTAATGATTCAAATAAATAAAAGATGAAATAAATATTTTCTCATTTCGTACGTGTTTGTAAAGTATGAAATTATTTAATGAAATGTCATTAATAAATGAGAGTTCTAAATTAATTGAATTAAGAACTAAATCAAAAGAATTTGGGAATAAAATAAATTGTTTTTGGCCGAGTGTTTTGACATGTGTTGGCCGAAAATAATTAGTCATGGGTTTATAAAATGGTTTAAAATTGAGTAATGGGTTTGACCCAACTTAAGCCCATTCAACCTTTCATATAAAGGCTTAAGGAAACCATAGATTGACTTGAGGCTAGCATAAATAACTTAATTATATAACACATCCTATGTGGCCAAAATATATAATTAGATCTAACATATTAAAAACTATTTTTAATATATTTATACAACCTAGGCATTAAAATTTATTGACATGTTAATAAACAAATTTATTAAAACATGTTAAGCAACAATTGAACACACTATCAACCTATAAAAAGTTTTATATATTTATAGGCATCCAATTAGGTGAGAAATACTTACAATAGAGAGTGTAAACAATCCCGACGTTGCTCGCTATCTCTGGATTGACACACCAAGTCAAAAACGCGAAACAGGCTCGCCGGATTGCCTTAGGAACATGCTTGCCGGACTGGGCGCCTTCACCGGACAGGGAGACCTTCGCCGGACTAGGAACCTTCGTCGGAATAGGAGATCCGCTGGACTGGGAACCTTTGCCAGACGGGGAGGCCTTCGCCGGACTGGGATCTTCGGCGGACTGGGACCTGGACCCTTTCCGCCGGACTAGGACTTTCACCGGACTGGGACCTTCGCCAGACTGGGACCTTCGCCGGATGGGATTCACGCCGGACTCGGAAGTCACCGGGTAGGTCATGTTCGCCTGGAGGTATCGTCGGACAGGGAGGATCTCGTCGGGCAGGGGAGATCTCGCCAGACAGGATGATCCTCACTGGTTTGGACTTCAAAAATAATTCTAAAAATCACAACTTTCATAATTAAAAACACCAAACACCATAACAAAGAGTCAACGATAAAACACGAGGAATTTAATGAGATTGAGAGGGTGGGCTCTTCTATGAAGTCTCAGGAATAAGGAACCACTCAAAAAGGGATGAAAACAATTTTCTCTCCTTTTTTTCTTTCTAAGGATTTCGGCCGACTGTCACAAGGGGGGAGAGAGATTGCTCTTGGCCGAAAATATTAGGGTTAGGGGATTAAGTGATTAGGGTTTCTTAAGCCTTTTTATAAACAAGTTCAACGGGCTTAAGTTGGGTCAAACCCATGACCCAATCACTTATAAATTTCGGCCAACTCTCATCCCTAAACTTGACCAAACACTTTTATTTTATTTCCAAATACTTTTGATTTATTTATAAATTCAATTAATTTAGAACTCTCATTTATTAATGACATTTCATTAAATAATTTCATACTTTTCAAATAAGTACGGTTATTTATTTTCTTCTTTTATTTATTTGAATTACTCAAGTTATTATCATTATAATAATAGTATGAATCATATAACCCAATATGACAACCTTATGACACCAACCGTCGGGTCAGATGAAACTAAGACTTAGTCATTGCCCATTGACAAATCAAATGGCATAAAGTATAATATCAATTATATATTCACTTCAGGATTTAGGTAAGTACCAAAGTACCCCTCGTATGTAATCTTGAAATATCGAGTGTTTAAAACGGTTTTATGTTGAGTTTCTAAGTATCACTGGTCTTGTTCAATATCTTCCATAAGATATTAAGAATTAAACACAGAATCACAACTCTCCATATCACAAGATAAGATAATAATTCAATCAAATAATCATTACTTAGATTCAATTGCTCTAAAATATTAAGATTGTGAACAAATGTTTAAACTAGTCACAATGGGCTATCTTATCAAGTCTGTACTTAGCACCCCTTTCGTTGATGAAAGTTTCAGAGCGTAGCATTCATACATAAACACAAACATAATAAAGAATGAATATTTATTTATATTAATGTCTCAGCAAAATTAAATACAAATGTATTTCAATTTCTTATATCTCCTTTGTGGGCACCAATCCCAACAAACTCCCACTTGACTCAAAGGAGATGCGAATGATATTTATAGGTGTCCCTCAAAGACTTTACTCGTTAAAGGCTTCGTGAAGGGATCAACAGGTTTGTCTAACGTTGAGATCTTCATGACTTCAGCGTCCCCTCTATGAACGCTGTCTCGTACCAGGTGATATTTCCGCTCTATGTGTTTAGAGCGCTTGTGACTTCTTGGCTCCTTACAATTAGCGACAGCCCCACTATTATCACAATAAAGTGTAATAGGCTCGGTTGCACTTGGAACTACTTTCAAGTACATAAGGAATTTCCTCAGCCACACAGCCTCCTTTGCAGCTTCACAAGCTGCCACATACTCAGCTTCCATGGTCGAGTAAGCAACCCAAGATTGCTTGATACTTATCCAGACCACGGATCCACCATTCAGGGTAAACACATACCGTGATATGGACTTCCTAGAGTCCTTATCTTACGCCATGTGTGCCTTCCTCTTGACGCGCACGTGGAGACCAGCCCCTTCCTCGAAGCCCTCGCATCTTGCTCTCGGCCAACAACCCTTTTGCACCCGACGAGCTTCTTTCACGAGTTGAAATTTGACGAGGCTTTCAGGAGTTAGCAAGCAACGTCCAAGATTGTTTACAATCTCCTTTGTAAGTATTTTTCAACTAATTGGATATGTGATTATATAAATTCTTTATATAGGTTCCTAGCGTGTTCAATTTGTTGTTTAACATGTTTAGAATAAAAATGTTTATTGACATGTTTGTAATTTTAATGCCTAGGTTAATTGAATATGTTAAAAATTGGTTTTTAATATATTAGGTCATATGATATATTTCTGCCATATTTAAGATATTATATAATTTATCATTTAATCGTTAAATAAATTGCAATAGTTGACATTAAACTAGACTTGAAAAAGTTTTTGAACTTCGAGTCCACGAATCCTAGTTAAAGCTTTGTTTATTTGGGTATATGAGGTCACTATAGTCATTAGAGTAGAATTTGTTAAACTAGAAGCTAAGTAACAATAACTTCAATTATTGAACTAGATGTATTTTTCGAAAATAGTCTAAAGGGTATTTTTTTCCACTTGGACATAAAATGATGTGAATGTCAAAATAAGATTTTGAATATTTTCATATGATGGAAGTATAAATTATTTTCTAAAGTCGATAAGTCGTTTGAGGCACTATGAAATTGGTGCAGTATTGATTCTACAATGAGTATTTTAAGAATTTTCTTAAAAGAAATAAGGAAGCATCTAAAAGCTCCTCACATTTATATAGAGTTCGGCCAACATCAAGAAGAGGAGAGAAATCATATCTAGAAATTCTTTTGCCTTGAATTATTAAGATAATTGCCAAAAAGGAAAAGAGGAAATGAATTTCTTTGAGAAGAATTTTTTTTTGCTAAGTTAGGAAACAAATTTCCCTCACTAATGCACATAGTATGGCCGGCCATCTCCTAGAGAAAGAGAAGAGAAAACCAAATATTGTGTCATGAATATTCAATAGGAAAGGGTAATTCTCCTTTCTTGTATTTTCTTCTCCTATAAATCGAGTCTCACATTGAGATATGAAAATAAGTTCTCTGCACTTGTTCTCTCTATTTTGGCCGACCATATTTTATCTCTCTCCCTCAAAATATATCTTTTATGTAGGCACCTAGATCCTCACTTGATCTACAGTATTAGCTCTTGATTCAAGACTCGTTCTTGAATCATAGTGTTTAATAGTGCCCACTGATTAAACTCTATGAACACTCGAAGGCTCTTGTGATAGAAACTCTTGTGGTTGTTCCAGAATCAAAAGACTAGAAGGAGTGAGGATAGACGAAGGATCTTCATCCAAGAAGGCTCTCGAAGATCAAGCGAAACTAAAAAGTTAGTAAGCTCTTTTGATAATTATTATGTGTTTTAAAATAACATGTTCATGCACTTTTTATAGGTAGTAAAATCGTTTACACGTTTTAAAAACAAGTTTTTATATTCTTCCATGTACGATATGATAATTAATTGTTAAATCCTAATTTCTACTTGTGCTTTTTTATTGTATTTTGGATCCTTTTTTCTTTAATCCCTTTCTCAAAAAAAAATTAAATTTAATTATTTGTACATCTAGAGTCCACTTCTTCCCCATAGTACGAGTGAAAGGGAAAATGTCGATTCCAACATTGTCTCCTTCCCAATGCTATAAATAGGAATAGAAAGGAAGAGAAAACTCATTCCATTCTCTCTATAAATCTTGGCCACTCCATCTCTCTATCTGGCCAATTATTTTCTCTCCCTATTTCCCTTGGAACCGCAAATTTCGTTTCTAGAAAACATAAGTGATATCCCGAAACATCTGGTTTCGAGATCTAGTTAGATATCGATTGTGCCCACTCATCTTTCTTATTTGTCTCGGAGATACGTTTTGGAAGACTTAGGTCTCATCCTCGAGAACTCATGTTAGATGAAGCTGGAAGATGGAGCACGCGTTGGATCGGAGCTTTATGTGGCTGAACCAAAATCCATGTAAGTGTTCTGACCACTTAGGTTGAATCGGTTTCTGCTTTCATTAATAGAATTAAATTAGTATATCTATATCTTGTTTAGAAATAACAAATATTATTTGGCTAATTTGAATGCAATTAATTACTTTCCACATTTAATATGGTTGTTAAAGTGAATCAATCACCAACACATGAAGCATTGCTTCTACATTCTTCGTCATTTCTTTCTATAAAATCTAGAAATAACACTTGTAAAATTTCTCATAAAATTCCACCAATAACAAAATTAATTTATTTATGCCTCACATGACTTATCGACTTAGAAAGTAATTTACACTACCATCATATGATAATTTTCAAAATGTTATATTGACATTAACACCATTTTATGTCCATATGGACAAAATTACCCTTTAGACATTTTTCGGAAAAACGTCTAGTTCAACATGTGAACTTATTTTGACTTTAATTTCTAGTTTAAAAATCCTACTATAATGACTTGTAATAGTGATCTTATGGATCCAAATGAACAAAGCTTGAGCTACTATACTTGGACAAAAAGGTTCAAAAACATTTTCCAAGTTTTAGGTTAATGCCAACTGATTCCACTAAAGAGTTGACACTGAAAGTCTCTAAGTTCAAATGAATTTATTTCTACTCAAAATTAAACTTAATTACGATGAGTGGATCCATTGAATATTATCAATGTTGACTCTTCAATAATATCATCAACCAGATGAAATTTATAAAATTACTATTTTACCCTTCTAGTTTTTATTTCATCAACGCCGTTGTTACTTATGGATAAGTTAGAAACAACGTATCGACGAGGAGCAAACAAGTAACATTGTTTCATCCAAATAAATTCATCACTTAATTTTGGACACTAGCCAGTCCATTTATTCAAAATCCAAGTAATAAAGCATGAGGTGATATATATTGCATTTAAGCAATCTTGTACATGAATTTCATATCTATGAGAACTTCACAAAGCTGGTTCATGACATCTTCATAACTTAATATCTCTTAAATTAGTCTAGTCTAGATCACTCAAATGAGAATATTAAAGCTATTAAATGACATGTCTCTTTTCAAGATTTAGGTAAGCACGATGCAATTCATACATACGAACCTTGAGACAAAAAAAATTTAAATGGTTTGTTCTTACATTGCCTCTAAAGGTGCACTGGTCAATTCAGTATCTTCAGAAGATATACTTGAAGAACTATAGAGTTCCTAACTCTCTATGCCTCGTAACCAGACATCATAGATTCTTCCAACAATCATACTAGGATCAATAGTCCCTTGATCTTTAGATTGCGAATATTTCATTTTTAACCAAACCATGAAGAGTTTGTTCACACAAATCAACATTTGTCTCTTTATACGTTGTTAGGTTAATTAAGGACTATAAGACTATTTAATATCATAATTCTTCAAACAAAAGAAAAAGGAATGAGTGAACGTTTCAACTTTTATTAATTTAATCAGCAGTTACAATAGGGACTTATAAAGATTTATATTACATCAATATGTAAATAAATAATCTTCTTGTTGGCATCTCTGCCAATAGATTCATTATGTGATGTAATGTTAGAGACAGTTGGTGAGACATCGTGTCGAACATTTGGCTCTCTATGATGAGTTCCATCATCTTAATCAGGCATGTATATATCAGTTTTCCCTTCGTCCACCACATTAATAGATTCCATGATAATCTTTGGCCTCAAATTATAAACACGAAAAGCAGTGATGTTTCTTGAGTATCCCACAAACATTCCTTCATCTTTTTCAGGATCAAAATTAATTATGACTCTCTGTCAGGCAAGATGTAATAGGTGGATCCAAAAATCTGAAAGTATTTCACATTAGGTCTTCAACTTCTCGAAATCTCATATTGAGTAGTAGATGTACCCGATCTAATTGTGACCTGATCGTGAATATGACATGCAGTATTTAGAGCCCCTGCCCAAAAACGAGGGGGATATTATTTGCGAGCAACATAAGTCGTGCCATCTCTTGGAGAGTTTGATTCTTTCTCTCTATGATCCCATTCTATTATGGAGTGATAGAGTTGAGAATTCATGAGAGATACCTTCCCAATAACTGAAGTTATAAAAGCTTGAATTTTCAAAGTCACGCCTATGGTCACTGCGAATTCTGATAATTTTTCAATAGTGTCACCTTTCTGTTGTTTAACATGTCTACAAAGCTGTGAAAAAATAGAAAATGTGTTAGACTTTTCTTTCAAAAATTGAAACCAAGTGTACCTAGAATAATCATCCACACAAACGAATACATATCGCTTCCCTCCCAGGCTTTCTGTTTGCATGAGCCCTATTAAGTCCATATGTAAGAGTTCAAGAACTTGTGATGTTTTGTGATGTTGTACATGCTTGTGTGAGTTTTCACCTGCTTCCCGTATTTGAAATTCTCAACAAATCTGTCCTTCAACGACTTTGATATTAGTAATTCCATATATAATATTTTTTGTAGTGATCTTCTTATAATTCTGTAGTTTAAATGCCTTAGGAGTTGATGCCACATTTTAGCCTCATTGGCCCTTGATATCATGTATGACTCTGGTTTAGGACTTTTGAGAGGAGATCACATGTAACAATTGTCTTGAGACTTGACTCCTTTCATCAGTTTGACGGGTGGTACGGGTTGTGCACTCATCACGAGTGAAATTCACAATGAGATTAGAATCACATAGCTGGTTGATGCTCATAAGATATGCATTAAGCCCTTCGACTAGTAAGGCTTCTTTCAGACACTTTAAGCCTTGAAAGGTTAGACTCCATTTTCCAATGATCTTAGCCTTGACTCCAACTCTAAAGTAACATAGCAGTTAGAATAAGGTTTTACATCCGAAAGATAATCCTTCACTCATGGCATGTGTCTTAAACATCCACTATCAAAATATCAGTCATCATAGGTAGAAGCACGAAGTGAAGTATAAACGATATTTTCTCGATTATCATTCTTAATTCCCCAAATCATTCATGGGTTTGTACACGACTTTATATAAGGTTGAAGAGAAGACTGTGATTGAAGACTCATTATGTTCAAAAGATGATAACATTATGGACGAATGTGTCCTCATCTTCCGTAGTAATGACAATCCATGTAGATATTTTAACATGAGATCTCACATGTTGTTTAGACATTTGTATTCCACTTATTTCTCTCATCACATATTATTGAAACATTTGTCTTCCCCTTTCTTCTCTCATTTTCCGTGGAACAAATATAATTTAAGATGTAGAAGCACCATAAGTATATTGCAGCCCTTTCATGTTTTTTGCTGGTTTTCCCAATGTGAGAATCTTGTCTACATTATCAGCACCTGAAAATTCAGCATTCTAATAGACTTGATCATTTTCAAATATTCATTGTTTAAACGAGATACCTCCAGTTTTAGGCTAACAATTGTTTCCAAGAGTCTGTTCTTATCATTTGTTAGAGCTAAGATCATATTATTCTGTTTGTCTGATACACCAAGCTCATCATGAGTAGATAGAGTAAGATTAATATTTTGATTATCACAATCAGGAGTGGAAGAAGCAGTTGAGCTCACAGTGTGATGTTCTACCTCATTCTCTTGAAGATTAGAGATGGTAGAAGTGAATGATGGGAAGTGGTAAACGTTTTTCAGTTTCACTATTGTTTTCATCAGCTGAAAGAGTGGCAAAGTAGCCCTGCTTTTGCTTCCTCAAAAGATTAGTACATTCTTTCTGAATGTGACCATATCCCTCACATTCATGCCACTGAATACCTTTTCATTTGTAGTGTGTATATCTTTCCCCATTTATGTTGAATCTCTGAGGATTGTTTCTTCTTTGAACCTATTGTTGAGGCTGATTGTCGTTGACATCTTATGCAGCATTTCTAGATGGAAGTTTGCTAAACTTCTTCACCACCCTATTATAATTTTTAAAGAATAACGCAATAGCATCATATATATCTTCTTCGAAGTCAGAAGATACTTGACCAGATTGCTGTTTGAAAGAGCTTTTCTAAGCAAGACTTTTATTGCGTTTTTTAGATAGAGGGATGGTCAAGTCATACTTCTAAGAGATCCAATCAGTTCATCCAGTTTCATGATTGACAAATCTTGTACTTCTTCAATAGTTGTGACCTTCATTTGAAGCCTTAAAGGCAAAAACCTAAGAATCTTTCGAACCAGTTTTTCATGTGTCATGGAACACCAACATAAAATATTTCATTAGCTACATCAAGAGAAAATCCAGCTATGATTTCATCCTCATTCATGGTTAGGGCTTTAAATTAAGTGGTAAGCATTTGAAGTTTTAAACTATGAACTTTTACAGTCCCTTCATATACCACTTCCAGGATCTCCTATGCCTCCTTAGCGCTGGTGCAGGTGTTGATTATCCTGAAAATGTTTATATCAACTAAATTACATATGGAATTCAGCGCTCTAGAATTTTCAAGAGTCTCTTCATCTTCAGTAGAAATCAAGTCTTTCTCAGGCTTCAGGCTTCAGCCTCGCCACTTTCTTCATCAACAACTGTTGTAATGTTTTGAGCATAACACTTGATCTCACATGAAACCACATGTCTAATCAGACTCTAAACATTATAAAATATGATAAACATATTCAATGAGAAGGAGCAAACAAATATGAACCAAATGGAACCCAAATTGAGATATTTATATATATATATATATATATATATATATATATATATAATAAATAAATTTTAGTCAAAATGATAATATATGTGGCAATATTTTTGGAAGTATCACAATTTTTATGGGATTAAATTTGAGTAATTTACGTGTTTTTAGATCAAATTTTAGCAACACTTTTGTTATGTTCTTCTTGGTTACAAAATATGTCGTTTCTCAGAGAACCCTTTGTGCGCATATTTAATTTTTGGTAAGTTTCATGTTGATTGTCATATGTCATAACTTGTGGTGTCACTTTTAAAGGCTCAACTCTTTTTGGTCTCAAATTGAGTATTACGATCTCGTTTGGAGGGTTAGAGGATTAGTCTGTTTTAAACGTTCTTTATTTGTACAAATGGTTTCATTTTTATTTCATATAATTTGTAATCACGATATTTCTCTGCTAGATGTGTAGATGTTTTATGATATTTTTCGTACAGCTGCCACAATTCTTAAAAAGAAAAAAAAAACTCAAACTCAATAAATTGTCCCTTGGTTTTAACTTGAGCTATTAGTGTACACATGTCATCTCACTTGGTTAATTTAACATATTCTCTCTCGCTCCACAAACTCACGCATGCGCACACATATATATTGCACTTATCTAACATCCGTAAATTCTTCACAAACCATAGTAGCACATTGTTTATTTTTTCATTTCTTAAATGTTTATTTTAAAGAATATATTAGCACATGTTTAAAAAAATTATTGTTAACGATAAGAAATTATTGATATGCAGGCTATCAATGTAATAAAGTACCAGATAGACTGCATATCAATAATTAATTTCTTTTTTTTATATCTTTCCGAGTTAAAATTTAAAATTTGGTCCATTTACGAAATTATTGTAATGACGATAATGCCCGTTCATTAAAAAACACACATTCTTATCCAACACACAATTTATCCTAAATTTTATGATTATAAAAAAACATAACTCTGAACGCATAACTATGACCGCCGTCTGTGATATTTTTACTCAATCGTAGTCTGACATATAGTCTGTTTGTAAGTATATTACTTCTTGGGGATTTTTATGTTAATAATATTATGTGATTAGTGTGTTAGTAGTTCAAATGGGACTTGGTCCCTTTAATCCATGAATAAATGTTGTCGTAATTCTCTTTTACAGATTTCATATATATATATATATATATATATATATATATATATATATATATAAGAGGTCATTATTCCGGCGATTTACTCCGAGAGTTGATTCGAAAACGAAGTTTTAAATATTGTTTTGAAGTTAATTTTGTTGCGGGTGGGGTTCGAACCCACGACTTCCTATCTAGAACATGTGATATTGCAACTAAACTATCCGGCCTAATACAGAAGCTCTAAATATTCAAAAACCCATTTTTTGAGTTCTCAGATAAGCAATTTTCAAGGGTCTGCTTGGAAGGAAAATGAAAACGGAAATGAGAATGCATGAGAAAATCAAAATTCTATGTTATGTTTGGAAATGTAGAAAATGCAAAGGAAAAAAATGGGAATCCATAATATTTTCCTATTATTGTTTGGCTATGTTAAAAACATCAAGATGAAAAACACAATGAAAAATTAATTAAAAAATATAATTATTTTATTAACCATTAAATTTAAAATGATTATTTCCTATAATTTTATTTTAGCGACATACCGATTTATGTATTTTCTAAGAGTATCTGGTACTTGAGTTTTTTTTTATAATGACGCGTATATATGTAGCTGAAAATAACTTTAAAATATTGACGATATATAAAAGAAAAATCGAAAAACTCCATTATAAAAATTTTTAATTCACTAAATCTGATACATTATAATATTTAGCTAAAATTAGTAGCAATTTTATAATGGTCGAGAACTATATTGAATTTGATTTTTGAAGAAATATAAAAATTGAAATTATTATTAAACCATAGTTATTTAAACTTTTCGTACCAATTTTTTTTGCACGCGTACTCTACTGAATGTATAGTATATCTATCAAATTTTATTTATTTTTATTTAATTTGTATTCTTTTTATTTTAAAGAAAAAATGAACCATTTATTTCTTAAAAATATTTAGATTTTTTTTTATATTTTCTTTTTAATTTGTTTTTACTTTTTTTCCAATTTTGTTTTTATTTTTTTAAATATTTTTTTTTCATTTAATTTATGAAAAATAAATCTATTTTTTTATATAAAATTTTTATTACAATTTCTAAGAAAAAATAATTTTAATTTTTTAATTAATTAATTAATTTTTTATTATTTTTTTATATATTTAAGTATTTTTTTATTTTTTAAATTATTCTTATTTTAATTTGAAGAATTTTTTTTTTGAATAATCAATTGTATTTTTTATTTTTTGAAATTTTATTGTTTTAAGAAAAAAACCATTTTTTTATTATTTTTTAAGAAATAAAACTAATTTTTTTAGATAATTTTTTTTCTATTTACATACGCATATATAATATAAAATATGCGTATAGTCAACATTTTTTTATATTTTTTTAACACGTGTGCTTGGATGGAAAATGAAAATCTTCTACAAGTGTGAAAAAAGTGGTTTTTTATTATCTACAACATTTTTAAGGGAAAATCAAATTCACTTTTTAGTTATATATTTTTTTTCTTATTTTTGAATCTAAAATTTTTCTTAAAAAATATAGATGAATTTTATTTTCTATTATTTCGCATTTTTTGGGTTCCAAACAGACTCTAACAATAAGAAGAAGGTAACATCGATTTCGTATTTACGATTTTTCTTTTATGATTCATTCGATTTAGAAAAGAGAATAAATTTGATTTTCATATGTTAATAAAATATCAATGCACAGACAACACACACGCGCAAATTTGTATATCTATGTATCGTAAATCCACAAATTTTGGTAATGGTAATTTCGCCACAAACCATAGCAGCATATTATTTTTTTGCATTTTGTAATGTTTATTTTACAGAAAAATATCAGCACATGTTTTAAAAATTTGTTTTAGCTATAAAAGTTATTTAAGATAATATATTATATATATATAATATATTTTCTTCCTCAACTTTTAATGTTTATGTAGATGATACTACATATCAGCATTAGAGATAACATATCCTTTCACAAAGTACCTAGCATTTCAGACATTTATGATTTTCAGAGTTCAGTGTAAGTTCATTCTTATTCAAAGATAAGGTATATCTAGATTGCATATCAATTATTAACTATTTTTTTATATCACTACCAACTAAAAATCCGGATTATATTTTAAGATTTGGTCCATGTTTAAATTATTCTAATGACGATTATCGCCCGGTAAGTAAAAGAAGCCCATTCTTATCCAACACATATTTTACCCTAAAAAATATGATGCCTATAAAACCGCCTAACTCTGAGCGCCGTCTGTAACATCTATACTCAACTGTAATCAGACATACAATCCGCTTGTAAGTATATTTTTTCCGGCGATTTATACGTTTATTATATCAGAATCTTAATCTTTTTTTGATAATATGATGTGAGTTATGTATTCATAGTTAATATGGAACTTGTTCCCTTTAATCCTTGAATAAATGTTATAATATTTTCATTTTTTTTACAGATTTGATATATATAAGAGGCCATTACTCCGGCGATTTACTCAAGAGTTAATTCGGAAAAAGAAGCTTTCAAGATTCATAAGCCCATTCTTTGAGTTCTCAGATAAGCGATCTTCAATAATAAAAAGAAGGTAACATCGGTTTAGCGTTTACGATTTTTATTTTATGATTCATTCGCTTAGAAAAGAGAATGCATTTGATTTTCATATGGTAATAATAATTCAATTTCAAGAATTAAAAATTCAGAATATAAAAAAACTGCGAGTTTGGTTATCAGTTCATGTATATTCATGCCGATAGATTTGGCGGAGATTATGATTCACATAATTTTCATGAAGTATTCATTAGTCTATCATAAAGTTGAGTTTGAGAGCCGTTTCTCAATTTTTTTTAAACTTGTGCATGGATTTTGTTGCTATTATGCATCATAATATTTAAATTCGAGTATTTTGCCAAGTAACAAGTATTTTCACGGTGATCTACTCTAGATTGTCAAATAATTGAAGACTCGTTTTTGTGACTTCTGCACATGCACAAAACATCAATAAAGTTGAGAAATGTCGGCTCTTGAACTATTTAAAATCAAATCAAACATAGACGATTGAATTTGTTTCAATTTTATAACCCTCGGAGTAGTTTGACAATGATCGAACGGAGACAAGCTTAAATCCTAGTGGCAATCTAGAAAGCAAACAACAAAATACTTATACAAAACAAGTGATTGTATCATATAAAAATCTAGTTATGCATAGTTTTTTTTTTTAATTTAATGTTTTTCCAAATTTTGAAAGAATATACATAAGAGAGCAATCAATTGATTTATTTTAAGGTCGATAGATGAATTTACTTGCACAATTTACATATTAAGTGATTTACTTTTATAGATTATATGATGTGGATTCGTGGTTGGTGAAGAAATTACTAAACTATCTTGTTTAGATTTTTTAGAAAACTATGTTGCTAAGAGAAATACAGCAATCGCATTGGACAATTTTTACTTTATTTTATAATAAAATACCAACAAAAATTCACTCTACAAGTTGATCACCGGTCAAGTGTTTTTTACCTTTTAAAGTATGATCAGCTCTTCATCAATTGTGAAAACTTTATTATATTCTGAATTTTTTTTAATGGCTGGATTACAACAGCATTCATTAAAACATACAGTTATTTGTGTATCCATTTTTCTGGTTAAGAATATAATTGAATAGGCTTCCTAGTTACATTTTAGCAGATGTATTTAAATTTTTTTTTGCTGCAATTGGTCAATTTTTTAATTTTCTTTTCTAAATTTTAGTTAATTTTATTTTAGGTTGAACTAAACAAATAAAATAAGTTTAATTTACCTCATTTTAGTGAGCTATTTTTAAAATAAAATAAGTTAATATCACAGTTGATTAATTTAGTTTGACTGGATCTCTCTGATGATCGAAACTAGTATATATACTCTTACATGATTTAACAATTACTAAATTAATACAACATGAATTTGTAGTTTAACATACAAGTGTCCTAAATACTTAGTACCGTTAATGCAACCGTTTTTGTAACAGTTGTTATATTTAGAAATGGGATATTTGTTTTAACTAATGTAAGGTTTATATGCTATATTATTGAGATCACTAAAAACAACTAGACTGCACTTTTTATATTATTTTCTGAAACTGTAACTAATAACACTTGAAAGTTGAAACAGCCAAATATAATGCTGACATGAAAAAGATTGCTTTTCTCACCAGTTAAAATCTAGCCGTTTCCTTTCCCTATAACCTCACCATGCACACACTCACGCACATTCTATCTTAAATGCAAATTACAAAGAAAGCACAAAGAAAGAAACAACAGGATATACAGAATCAAAACCGATTATTCTCATACTTTTCGTTTCTTTTATTCTCCGAAACAAGAATACTGATATGAAATTAATGTGAATATTCTCAATCATAATGCAGGCCATATCGCTTCCCCTTGAACTATTACTACTACCAGCTTTTATAGACATGGCGTACCACCTGAGAGACAGAAAGCAGAGGAATAGCATGTACTTGATTGACTCCTCATCATCATCGTCGGGCTCTGAGTCCGAGTCGAACATTCACGCTGACCCGGATTTTCAAACGGGCAGTCCCAGTAGAAATTCAAACACCGTGCAAAGTAGACCATCTACTAGAGCACGTAGAGAACGGAAAAGAGCAAGAACGGGACAAGATCCTCAAGTGGGCCCCGCTTCTGTGGAAACTGTAAGGAGGCGTCCCGGCCGCCCTGACAAATGCACAACCTCAGGTAACATTTCAGGAGTCCATCGATGACTTGTGCCTTAAGCCTTACAATAGTCTGAATTTGTGGACCCTTGTATCGCTTTGGATTAGCTTGAGACATTGAGTGTAATTTGATATGCACTTTTTCTTCTTGTTATTTAGAGGGACATTGATACATATGTTATGGACAGATGAAACTGGGAGCTGTTCCCAACGAGAGAGGAGAAGGAGATGTCGAGAGCCGAGAAAGGAGAGAGCGAACTCGAGGGAAAGTCTGACAATTCTGGGACTTCTCATGGAGTTCAAGGCGGTGAGGGAGGACGAGAAAGTGTACTACTGGGACGAGGGGTCGGAAAAGGAAGGGCTGGAGGGACGGGCGAGGCGGGGAGGGATTCTGTGCGAGTGCTGCGAGAGAGTGGTGACGGTGGGGGAGTTCGTGCGCCACGCGGGCGGCGGGACCCACCAGGAGGAGGAGGCGCACAAGAGGGTGGTGTTGAGGGAGAAAGGGTACCCTCTGCTGGGGTGCCAGCTGTTGGCGTGGACCAAGATGTTTAGGGAGAAGAAGTGGACGCTCTCCAGCATCTACGACGCCACGTCAGCCACCGACACCAGCGACGACGCCTGCCTCGTCTGCGCCGACGGCGGAGACTTGCTCTGCTGCGACCGCTGCCCTCTCACTTATCACCCCAAATGCCTCGCCCTCCAGGTTATACATTCTACTACTCCATACCCAACTCTTGTTTTACAAATAAATAACTCAATCTTTTCTTACTTTTAGCATATCTTTCATATTAGAAGTGACTATTAATTCGTCTAATTTCTCAAATTAACGCATAGGTGAACTTTGGAATATTTAATTTATTCAAATGTACTGTTTTTGCATTTTTTTTTTATAGTAAATTGAGTTTTTTTACCATTAATTTTAACGAACATATTAATGCTATATATGTCTATTGCTTTTGTATATTTTTTATTTATTTAAATCTTACTGCAGGAAGTTCCCGAGGATGTCTGGGTGTGCCCTGGCTGTGTGTGCATAGTCTGTGGGCGATTGGGGTCCGAGGGACAGCTGATCGATCAATGCACGATCTGTGAGAAAGCTTGTGAGTTTTACTTTTGTTTTTCTTTTTCTTCCGAATTTACTTGACTTGGCATGGCTAATTGTTTATGTGCTGTCTAATTTATAGATCACCTTCAATGTGGCCGACCTGGCTTCTGCGGAGACTCTTGCGCTGAGGTAAAAAAATAAGAAACAAATTAGCAGTATGTTTCTCATAGTGAATAGATTATTTATTAAATGGGTTGTTTTGTTTTTGCAAGCTGGACATGAAAATGAAGAGCTTGGTGGGAAAGAAAACCATGTTAAGGGACGGAGTATCGTGGACAGTTATTCGTCACTCTCCTGACATGTTTAGCAAATCAGACGAGGGACGATCAAGCAAGCTGGACGAGATGATCTTGGCGAACTCCAAGATCGGTTTGGCTTGGATGCTTATGGACAAGAGTTTCATGAGCATCGTGGATCGCCTCACCGAGGCTGATTTGCTGAGAACCGTCCTCTATAATAACAGGTACAGAATCAACTAATCATTATTCTTAAGAGTCAATGCGATGCATACGAGCTCAAGGGGAAGTTCGACTATCTCGATTGTCGGAATACTTGAAGAAAGTTTCTTTATAATACGACAGCTCGACGTTCAGACGGATCGATTTCAAGGGTTTTCATGCCGTTATTTTGGAGAAGGGCGACGAAATGATCGCTGCTGCATCGCTCAGGTAATAAACACTATTGTTTTTCTTTCTTTAGAAAAAAGGCTTTCATTTTGTAGTATTATTAAGAAAAAATCGTTTTTTGGGGATCAATATAGGCTGCGTGGGAAGCAATTGGCAGAGATGCCATTTATATCGACGAGCTGGAGCTACAGGAACCAAGGGATGTTGAAGAAGCTAATGGCTGGCATTGAAGCTGTAAGAGATCGCTCGATATAAAATCTACACGTCAAGATCACTACGAAACTAATGGCACGTACATGTTGCTGAATATCTCAGGCTCTAAAGTATCTCGAGGTCGAAAATTTGGTTCTTCCATCGGCTGAAGATGTTGAAGATATGTGGATAAGTAAATTTGGATTCGAGCTCGTAGAAGGCGGTCCCATGGAGAAATTCATTTCCTCGTCTCAAATGTTGATGTTCCCGAAGTCCATCAAGCTTGTCAAGTCTTTTATTTCGAACAACCAAGAAGCTAAAGGTTTTTCCCTCTCTAAAACTCTCCTTGTTTTTCTTTTATATGTAAATCATCTTTGTTCTTATTCTGTTACGATCAGATGAAAATCCGGGCCGATTCGCTGAATCTGAATCGAAGACTCCGCTTCTGTTTGATCTTAACTGCGAACCACCGTCCGAAGATGCAGATGAAGAGAAGCGGTGTGTCTGAGGCCGATATTTTAATTTATCCGGACTTGCTTACAATTAGCTATTATATATAGAGAGAGATAAAGAGAGAGATTTATACTTATTTAGGTATTACATTTGTTTTTAGGTTGAAATAGTCTTTTTACTTTTTAGATGTTATATAAAGAGTGTTGTTATGATAAATATGCCTGTGTCACAAATAGAGAGGGGAGAAAGAAATTGTGGCGTGAGAAAGAAAGACAGGAAGACAGATTTAGAGAGTGCCATTTTTTGTAATTTCTAATTATTATTTGTTAATAAAATCATTCTTCAAGTAAGATACAGGATAATTTGGTCCAAATTTGGATAAGTATTTCGTTCTATTTATTTTTTCTCAATTAAACTATTTAAATTGAAACCAGAGAAACATATGCGCGTATATATATATATATATATATATATTGTTTAGGTAGTAAATTTCATATTTCGTAGGTGTCATATCTTGAATCGATCTGACAAATTAATCTCAAAGCAAAGATGGACTGAAATTGGGGGGTTTTTCGTTTTAGTTTCGTATGCATATTAAGTGTTTGATAAATTGTTTTCTGAACTTTAGATTCGTTTTGTGATGGTGTCAACTTCGAAAGTGGATATTGAAATTTGATGGCTCAAATGACTTCCGGTCGTGGAAAGCGAATATGTTGGTTCACCTAAGGAATATGGCTCTCAAAAAAGCTCTTGGTAGGTCCGATCGGGTTGCAGCGACGTGAGGCATGACGATGAAAGAAGAGGTGTTGGAGATGGATTTCAACACTTTGATTATGATCTCGGTTATAAACTCTTGCGGGATGTGATACAACGTATGTCCGCGACCGAGATATGGTTGAAGCTGGAGTCCATTTACATGAAAAAAAATGTTATCGAGACAGATGTTTTTCAAGGCGCCGTTATTCACATTCAAGACGACATAAAAGAAAAAATTTGACGGAATATCTAGACAAGTTCAACAAGTTGATTATCGATTTTGGATAACATTGATGTGAAGTACGACGATGAGGATCAAGCATTGATTTTGCTTTATTATTTGCTGATATCGTAGAGCACATGATTGACATGTTTAAATACTCTTAACGAAGTTGTTGACATTGGTGTTTTTGGGCACTTTATACTGTTAATAAACGCATAAATAAAAAGATTATGCTATCATAAACTCATTAAATATGGTTGCAAAAAAGAATATAATCTAGGTTACTTAATTTATCATAAAGGAGAGCATATATTAAGAAACTAATATCATAAATAAATTCATAAGACTTATAAGACTTCAAGTTTTCACATTTCGTCTTTAGTCTAAATAGACTAGTCTTCTGTCTTCTAATCCTCCACGATAAAATCTCCTCCAAGTACTCATCTATGTGATGACACCATGATTTTCAGAAATGTAATCTCCGAAGCCATAAATAAATATATGCGGAAATAGTCTTTTCTCAAATATCCGATGATTCGTGTATATATTTCTCTCTTATTTTTAGAACAAAATTAAAGCAATTCAGAGAGAGAGAGAGAGAGAGAGAGAGAGAGAGAGAGAGAGAGAGAGAGAGAGAGAGAGAGAGAGAGAGAGAGATGGCCGACCTCATTTAGGGGGGAGGGAGGCAACAAAATTTCTCTTGAATCATTAGGCTAAAATGAGATATTCTGGGTGTATTTATAATATATGGTTTCCTTTAATTGTAGATTTAATATTAATCGTTAGATCCCTATCTTTTGAATCTAAATCACACTCAATTCTTAGACAAATATTTAGGCGAAAATAAAGAGAGAATTTTCTCCTTAATATAAGAGAGAATTTTGTACAATCAAATTTCCTATAATCTCTCCTTTTCTTAGATACAAATAAAGAGAAAACTTTAGCTATTCATAGAGTTGCCTCATTGGTTTAAGGCCTATTTGAACTTGAGCTTTCAGCCCATTGGCTTTAAATACAATTAAAATAAATAAATAATTAATTGATTATTTGCTTTATCCAACAATAAATAAAGAATTCTACCACAAATAATTATTTTACTATGCAAATACCCGTATTTATGAAATAATATTGTCAATAACCATTACAACGTGTGATATAATAGTAATGATACACATTTTATCAAAACAGAATCGGGGACTATAGACCTAATAATTTGAACTATAGTAATTCAAACAAAAACACGAAACCATTGATATTGGATTTCGTTCTCAACAATCACGAAACAAATTAATATATAGTGTGTATAATTTATATTTAATAAGTGTATCTCAGTGTGACTTCGTAATAATGATATCGAATAATGAAATATAGACGAAATGTGAGTTGTATTGATATTGATTAAAGAAGAAATTTCAATTCGACTAAGAGATTTGGGGAATAAAGAATGAGGAAAGGACGATAATAATGATCATGCCGTGTAGAGCTAAAATACTTTAAATTTATATCATAGATCAATTAACTAGCTCGTAGCACGTGTTGCCAAAATTTATAAAGTTGATGCCAAGACGCATGTCGCCATTTGAGAAGAAGATTTGAATTTGTCTCAGATCTAGTCTTTGAGGAAAAAATGACTCTGTTGATTGGAGATTTCATCAAGATCGAGCTCGTAATGCCTTCAAGGGAGTTCGGTTATTTCGCTCGAAGGGTCTGGGGCCGAAGCGTATTTCAGATATCGGCCCTTTAGTGCACTCAATATATAAATTTTTAATTGGCCGATTTTATACCCCTACATCGTCTTTTTTCTTTTTCAAAGGATTTATTTAACCTTGGTCAGTACTCTATCATGTAATGCAAAGTTGATATCTCCTTTATACTATAATTATATTTACGCATCACAATGAGTGTCCACGAATCTATTCAATTCGTGATCAAGATCATCCATGGTCATCCCGTATCGAGAATGGTCAATTATTTCGTTATACCTCTCTTTACATATGTACCCTATGTACCGTTGCTTCCCTAGAGAAATATTCAACGAAACGTAAGCTAACTTCAGAAGTGTGTTTAATTAATCAGTTCTAAAATCAATCCTTAGCTGAGTGAACATTAACTTTCTTTCAGAAAAGCTGCATTCTGTATTTTTCAACCACTTCCTTCTACAATCATATGTTGAGTAATCATCGATAAAATTAATGATGTATTCGTATCCTCCACGTGCCTGAATTCTGTGTGGACCACATACATTAGAATGTATTCGTTCCAGCAACTTAGTGGCTCTTCGACCTTTATCAGAGAAAGGTCGCTTGATCATTTTTCCTTCTATACATGATTCACAAGTCGGCAGTGAGCCTATTACAGAGGCTTTGAGTATACCATCCCTCTCAAGTCTCTTAATCTTATCTAGACTAATATGACCAAGTCTTAAGTGCCAAAGATGTGTTGATTTTATTATATTAGAAAAATCATTAGTTTTGATCCTCTTTGGTTCCCTAACTAAATCATTATCTATTTCAGTGTCTAACAGCAAAGATTGTGTAGGATAAAGATAGTATAAATCATTCTTCATACAAGCATAAGTGACAAATGAATTGGAAAAAGAAATTGGAATTCTATAATCAATAAACTTTAAATAATAATTCTGCTCCACAATTTGAGCTACAGATATTAAGTTTTTCCCAAAGGAAAAATACACATTATTCAAATTTAAAGTTTTGTCTTCAAAAGACAATGTCACATATCTCACAGCCTTAGCAGACACAAAGCTCTCATCACCCCACTTGAAACAGAAGTTGCCATCCTCTAAGCTTTTGCTTTTCCTGAACCCGTTCAAGAAACAACAAATTTGGTTAGTAGCAGTGGAGTCAAGAATCCAAAATGATAAGTCGAAGTACTACTTGACGAGGTTCTGAATTGTACGGTTGCGGTTCAGTTGGGGTAAGAACAGTTCCAAACACATTTGTGGAATAGGCACATCATCTCTTGTAAGTTTCGAAACACATTTCCATGAGTAAAGAGAGATAGACTAGATCACTAGAAAAAGAACCCTAAAATCGATATTTGTGAGGGGAGAGCAGTGTTAATGCACTAAGGAACAAAGAACATACTCAGACCTTTTTGTCTATTAATTTTTTTAAAACAAAATGTGTGAGATTAATAAATCTTTACTTTTGCACTTGAAAGTTTTTGAGATTAATAACTCTTCCTTCAAGGAATCTTCATGGTGGCTGAGTGCGTGAACATCGGAAAGCCACGATAGCATCAAAAAGAGGGGGAAGAAGTAAGGAGTCGCAAATCCGGATTCAAAATCCTAGACTCGCGGACTACCCAGACACATGAGACTTAAAAGGTCATAAATGATACATCCGGTATCTAATTAAGCTGAAACCAATTGCATTGGATAGCTAACTTCCGTATCATTAATTTGGTTCAAAAACCACTAATTTTTAAGTTCCGAGCAAAGAGTTATGCTTGTTTTACTGAGCCATAACAACTTGTCCAGAAATTGAAAAATAATTAAAAGATACGTCGGATCTAGGTGTATTGAGAAAGAGGTTTATTGAAACATTTTATTTGTATGTTGTGATTTCTATTTTGTGTTAATAATTTACAAAAATTAAAACAAAAAATATTCTATCAAATATTCAATAACTAGTTTAAACAATGTACACAAATTTTCAAACTTATCAAAAAATTGATTTCGAGTATGCTAAACAGAAAATAATTAAAAACTATTTTTAAAGTACTTTTATAACATATTTAACAGGTGGAAAATCAACACATATTTCATTTTAGAGGTCGTACCAAAAAATTAAAATTGTGTAAGATCTAGTATTTAAAAAACCATTAATCAAGCAAATTTTGAAAACAATTTTCTTATAATGATTTTAAATAACATGAACATGCTTATATTTTGACCATAGCTTTGATACCATTTGTTGGAATAGGTCTAGGATTAAGAAAAAATTATCATTAACACATTAATGGTGGAATATAAATATTTCTTTACTCGTAAAACAATTTTTACTAATCTAGGCAAAGTGCATGAACATGTATATATATTTAAAAACAATATTTAAAATACTTGAATACTAACATTTTTCTTGTTGTTTGATCTTGGAGTCCCTTCTTGGATGAAGATCCTTCTCCTTGTCTCGCTGCCTTTCATATTTCCATTCTCGAGCAACCATGAAAGTTTCTACGACTAGAGTCTTCGAGTGTTTGAAGAGTTTAGTGAGTGGGCACTATTAAACAATATGAACCAAAAACAATTCTTGGATCATAAGTGAATTCTCTAGATCAACTGAGGATCTAGGTTCCAAAATAAAAGAGTATGTTAGAGAAAGAGGGAGGAAAATGGTCGGCTAGAAGAGAGAGAGAGAGCAAGACCAAAAATCTTATTTTCACATCTCTATGTGAGACTCTATTTATAGGAAAAGAAAATACAAGAAATGGTAATTACCCTTTCCATTGTGTATTCATGACACAATATTTGATTTCTTTCTCCCTTTCTCTTCTACATGGCCGGCCAACATATGTTATAAGTGAGGGAAATTTGTTTCCTCACTTAGCACATTTGTTTCCTTCTCAAAGAAATTTATTTCCTCTTTTCTTTTGGAGAATTACCAATTTGCAATAATGGACCAAATAAAAGAAGATATTTCTCTCCCTCTCTTGATGTAAAATGGCCGGCCATATGGGTGTCTACACACACATATTTACTTCATAATTTGTTCATAAAAAATTACGAAAAAACCCTCGCATTATTGCCCATACAATAACATGTCACCAAATTGAATTCACTAAGCCGTGTGACTTTAAATTAATTTGTGAGAAAATTCAAAATATTAATTTGACATTTTACATCAATTATCCTTAAGGACAAAAATACCCTTTAGTCCGTCTTCGGAAAATACGTCTAGTTCAACAATTGAACTTATTTTGACTTAGCTTCTAGTTTAACAAACTCTACTCTAATGACTTGTGATAGTGACCTCATGGACCCAAATGAACAAAGCTTTAACTAGCACTCTTGGACTCAAAGTTCACAAACTTTTCCAAGTCTAGTTTAATGTCAACTGACTCACTAAAGAGTTGACACTGAAAATCTCTCGGTTCAAATGAATATATTTTCTACTAAAAAATCTACTTATTTGTGATGAGCGGATCCACTGAATATTATCGAATGATTACCCTTCATGAATATCATCAACTAGATGAGATTTATAAAATTACAATTTTACCCTTCTAGTTGTTATTTCCTCAACTCCTTTGTTACTTGTGATAACTTAGAAACAATGTATTGACGAGGAGCTGACAAGTCACATTGTTTCATCCAAATAAAGTCGCTACTTAATTTTGGATACTGTGCGGTTCATTTATTCACAATCCAAGTAATAAGCATGAGGTGATATACATTGCAGTTCAGCAATCTTGTACATGAATTTCATATCTATGAGAACTTCATAAAGCTGGTTCATGATATCTTCATTACTTAGTATCTCGCCAATTAGTCTAGTCTAGATCACTTCATGGATCTAGAATTTGATTTTCTCAAATGAGAATATTAAAGCTATGAAATGACATGTCTCATTTCATGATTTAGGTAAGCACGATGCAATTCATACATAGTGACCTTGAGACAGACGATGTTAAATGGTTTGTTTTTACATTGTCTCGAAAGGTGCACTGGTGAATTCAGTATCTTTGAAAGATATACTCGAAGAACTATAGAGTTCCTAACTCTCTATGCCTCGTAACCAGACATCATATATTCTTCCAACAATTATACTGGGATCAATAGTTTGTTTATCTTTAGATTGTGAATATATCGTTTTAACCAAACCATGAAGAGTTTGCTCGCGCAAATCTTTATTTGTCTTTTCATACATTGTTAGGTTTGATTAAGGACTATAAGACTATTGAATATCATAAATCTTCAATCAAACTAAAAGGGAATGCATGAATGTTTCAACTTTTATTAATTTAATCAGCAAATTACAATAAGGACTTATGAAATATTTATATATTACATCAAAGGGTAAGTTTAATCTTATTGGTACTCTAAAGTTACTCGATAAGATTTAATTCTTCAAACCACCTCTTCACAGTTTTTAGCACCTCGGATTCACCATAAGTTATACGCCCCCGGAAAGGGTTGTTATAAGAAATTTCAAGTAGTCCTACACAAAAAAAAAATTCAATTTTTCATCAGCCATCGTACAGAATCACACAAAATCGTCGTACTGCATCGTGAAATCCAACTCTATCGTAATCCATAGCAAATCATTGTACACTATCGTACATCATCGTACACTATCGCAAACTTACCATTTTTCGAGATGTGCCTCCATCTTAATCATACGTAGAATAAAATCAATACTACCAGCAAACCTTTTGATGATATCTGACTAGAAGTTCTCCATTATTGAATCTTGATTAGGGGTTCTTGAATGATATATTTCCAAATCTTTGATTGATGGAATGAGTTGAAAACAAACATAGGTTAGTAGATAACTTCACACACAAGCTAACTAAACCAAAATCTCAATAATTGCAACAAAGAAAAAAAATGGACACGAGAATTATCTTGGTTCATATAAAATACGATCTTACATCCAGTTAGAGCACACCAATGCTATAATTCATTATCAACGAAGATTCAATTATATGAAGTAGAATACCCGACAAAATCTCCTTTAGAACAACTCAAGCTTGACACAAATTGATCAAAAGCGTTTACGAAACTCTTATCTCACATATTTACCAGAGAATCAACATCTCAATCTTCTTCACTCTCAAACTGAAAACTCTCTTTTGAAACTCTTTAATGTTTTCATTGTCTAAAATTCCGAATGAATAATGCAAATGGATTAGCCTTGGTTTGATGAAGTCCTCAGCCTTTTATTTCCCGCAACTTGTAAATGGTACCAATTAAATTTTTACGCTACTAAAATACCATTTTAAATGGTACCAATTAAATCTTCACGCTACTAAAATACCGTTTTAAATGGTACCAATTAAATTTTTACGTTTGATTTGAAGTGATGATGTTGTAACATTTGATAATATATTTTTGTTTCCAACGTTGACAACTATTTTCCAGCATTAGTCAATATGACTGCATGATACGACTTCTTTTCCTTGTTGAAGATTAAGAGCTAAAACCACCAGTTCTGATATCGGTCAACGATCTCAAATTTAAAATGTGCATGGGGATTCAAGTTTCAAGCTACTACTTGTCATTTGTTGAGAAATCGGTTTAGGGCATTGGAGTGGACTTGTTTAACAAGCTACTACTTGTCATTTGTTTATACAGTTATGTTTATTACAGGGCATTGGAGTGGACGAATTGAATTTCGTAACAAACCGTAAAAAGTTTACATTCCAGAGACAAGTACCAGTAATTATAAACAATTAGATTCAGCATATCTTTTCTCTGACCACCCACTATCTTTTTTTTTTAAATGTCAAACTCCTCACCCCCGAGCATTCTCCGTAGGGAAGCAAAGATGACCACCCACTATCCTTCTTATCTAATTTACACGCTGTATTTTCTCTCTAAGAATATAATAAAATCAATATGATGACAAAAGTCCAAAATTGTAGAGTAATCAAATCAATTGTCTCGCGTGTAATTACAATGTGCTTCGTGACTCGTATGTATAGAATAGATACATATCTCCATCCATCTGGGCCCAAGCTCAACAAACCCACTATCGACTGACCAATGATTCCTCTCCATGTGTACACATTCCCACTTGCGTCCCATTTCCCACTAGTCCTTCCACTTGCTGGCCGAACGATATAGCCTCACCCTCAAACGACAGCATTTCGCTCCGAAACGACGATAAAGTCGTCCCACTTTCAACCGACATCGTCCTGCTCAGCGGCGACAGCGACGATGACGTGGAGCACGTGATCCCGCTCTCCGGCGAAGAAACCACCGGAGCCGGAGCCTGAGTCAGAGACGTCTTTTTCCTCCTCTTCATGGGAGTGCTCTCGGCGGAGAACGAAGACGTGGAAGACGAAGAAGAGGAAGACGGAGAATCAGAAGAAGACCTTTTGGACCTGACTCTAACCGGGTCAGGCTCGCCGGAGTTCACCCGGAGAGGAAAATTAAGCAGCGCGCGAGAGCCACGCATCCGATAGGCGGCGCGGTCGTAAGCCAGCGCGGCGTCCTCGGCGGTCTCGAATGTCCCGAGCCAGACTCTGGCGCCGTTCTTTGCCGGATCTCTAATCTCCGCCGCGAACTTCCCCCACGGCCTCTGCCTCACTCCCCTGTAATGCTTCCCCTTCGGCGGCGCCACCGAACTCGTCTCCGGCTCGGGCTTGATCGGCGCGGAAGCGACGAGGGACGGGACCCATCCGAAGCCGACGGCGTCGTGGAGCACGTTGTAGATGAACATGTCCTCGGAGTCGTCCATCTTCAGGGGAAGCTCTCCCCAGTTCTCCGTCAGGCATGGGTACAGGCTGCCGAAGCTCGTGTTCCGGTGGAGCGTTGGTTTCGTTGCGGCGGAGAAGAGGTCTGGAGTGTCGCCTGCGCCGAGGAGGTGCCGCCGGATGGAGTCTAGCAGAGCCGAGTCTGCTTCGGCTGTGCTCATCGACATCTGATGTCCGTACATTTTTCTTATTGGATGAGAGAGAAGTGCTGGTGTTTTTAGAGAGATGTTGTCTGAAATCTGAATTCTTGGGATAGAGAGAGAAGAGAGGGTTATATAGTTGAGCTGGTTCATGAACCAATTTGGTTTTGTACACTTTTAAATAATTGGATATTTGTTGGGGGATTATTTTAAATTGTTTTTTATAATAGTTGCAGTGCCTTTGGGTGGCTTCGGTGAAGGTTCTATCTGGGCGTGCAAATTGTGGGATTGTGGGGAAAAGCAATTTCTGCATTTATCACGTGCTTATATCGAACGTATGACGCCACGGAGATGACGTACCCCGGCTAACTGAATTACATCAAGAAGTTTTTTTTCCTTCGCCTCGTCTTATTGTTCACGGATTGAGTGTTGAAAGTGTTCTCTCCAAATCATATATGTCTTATTCAAGGAAATTAATAAACTCAAAGATCGACAAAATGTCGAGATTTTGTTGACGTCGGAGTTTAAATTGAGCTGAAAAACTTAGTTAGAGATACAAGAGCAAGAAAACGTAATAATTAAATTTTGTTTGATAATCTATGGTAATTGATAAGTGATAATGGTTGTTTGGATGTAAGTTCGAAATGTTGATTGTGCAAGAACTTAACGCATACTAAATATGTTCTAGAAAAATACGAACACGTAAAAATGAAAGGGAAAATAATTAATCTACTTTCGGTCATTGTGGTGATTTTCCGGCAAGTTTTAGATTCCGATTCCGGCGAATCGTTTTGAGGATCTTCTAACTCTCTCTCATTCTTAGATGATGTTGGTTTCTAAATGTGTGAGTGAGTTTAGAGACTCTAAAATCATTATATTTATAGGCTCCAAACTGTTGGAAATTGGTTAACAACTAACCTATTAAATTATGAAACATATCTAAATATCGCGGAAATTCATAATTTAAATCCTAATATGTGAAACTCATTTCGTAACATAGTCTATAACCATGACATTAAAAGTAACCTAAGATGTTAATAAATTTTCTAAACATGTCAACAAATCAAATCAAGCATTGTAGCAACCTATAACAATTATATATAGTAGATCGAATTCGTTAGAAAGACACTTACATTTGTCTTCGACAACTTCACGAGTCGTCCTACCTTATTTGGTGTGCGAGAAACAATCTCGGAATGAGCTTTCAGCCTTTGTCCGAGAAAGAATCACGTGTGCGCCTATGAGGTGGTTTCGCGCATGCCTCTTTGCTTCGGTACAGATCTGCATCACATGTCTTACTCTTGGCCGAGTGAACCTGGAACCGGGTCTGCATCACACTCCTATTCATTAAATAGGGCCGAGAGCCGCTGGATCCGAAGAAGACTCGAGCATGTCCAAGACTCCTTTGGCCGAGCACAATTCCACACACACGCAGGTAAGGGAAGTAAAATTCGTCGTTGCTCTTTTGTTGAAAGTGGCCGACCCTATGCAACAAAAGATCACTCAAACAACCACAATGGAGTCAATGATATATCTCTGGAAATTTTGGGAGATCAAGAGGGTGGGCTCTTTTTGTGAACAACGGGAGAAGGAGAAACTCATGATTAAAGGAATGGCTACCGGGAAACGATTTCTCTCTCTCTCTCTCTCTCTCTCTCTCTCTCTCTCTCTCTCTCTCTCTCTCTCTCTCTCTCTCTCTCTCTCTCTCTCTCTCTCGAGTTCGGCCGACTCTCTCACTAGGGGCAGGGAAGAGTCTTGGTCGAAATTGGCTTAGGGTTTTGAGAGAGAAAAGCATCCTTTTATATCAGAGAGAACAAGCTTATGTTAGGTCCAAATCTAATGGCCCGTTAGTCAAATTTAAGCCCATTAAGCCTTTTAAATGAGATTAAATAATGTTGCAGCTCATATATCACTATATATGGCCAACCATATCATTATTTTTATACTCCAAATTTATTTGATTTATTTCTAAAATAGTATTTAATTAAATTAAAATATCTAATTGATTTAATGAAATGTCATTAATTCTGTTCATACCGTGCAAACAAGTACGAAACGAGAAAATTTTTATTTTCATCTTTTATTTATTTAAATCCCAAAACTATATTATTATCAATATAATTATACAATACGATTCAGTGAATAAATGTAATAATAAATAACTAATTATTTATTTAATTATGAAAAAAATAATTTTCATAGTGTAAATCACTATTTACATTCAATGAGAAAATCAACTTAATTTTTTTCACCATAAATATCGTCCGAGAGTCTATCATTGAGACCTTATGAACCCACATGAACGAAGTTTTAAAATAAAGTCCGGACTCACTTATTTTTTCCGACTTTTAATTCTTAATATTCTAAAGAACTAATATTGAAACTCTCTAAGTTCATATGCGTTTATATTTTCGTTTATGTGATAAAAATATTCTACACACGGTCCACGCTGTATTTTACGATATGACATTTTGTGCATATCATTAACTCAGTGGAATGTAAAGTTACCGTTTTACCTTTGAGTTATTATTTCACCAACTCCTTTGTTACATGTTTTATTCAAGGAATGTTTTATTCGTTGAATACCAGACCCAATTTATTCGCTCACACTCTGATAACAAAGAATGGTGTGATACTAATGTTGGGATTGATGCCCATAAAAGAGATATTAGACATTATAAATAGTTTTGTATTTCGTTTTGCTGAATCATTAAATAAAATTAAATATTCATTCTTGATTAAGTTTGTGTTTATGTATGTTTTTTACGCTCTAAAACTGTTATCATTGAAAGGGGTGCTAAGTATAGACTTGACAAGATACCCTTTTGTGACTTGTTTAAATAATAGTTCGCAATCTAAAGATCGATAAGGCAATCGATTCAGAGTATTAATTGTTTGAATGAATAAAAAATATTTTATCTTGTAATATAGAGAGTTGGGACTCTGTGCTTCATTCTTGATAAATAAGACATTGAACAAGACATGTGATTCTCTGAAGCTCGAGATAAAATCGTTTAATCACTCGAAACTTCAAGATCACATACGAGGGGTATTTTGGTACTTACCTAAATTCTGAAGTAAAAGAATAATTGATATGACACTTTATGACATTTGATTTGTCAATGTGCAATGGCTAACTGAAGTTGCAATTGACCCGGCGGTTGGTGTCATAACGTTGTTACATTGGATTATGAGATTCACAGATACGGAATTCGTGTTGAAACAATTGTGAAGCATTAGTATCACATTATGCTTTGTTATGACAGTGTGAATGAATAAAGCGGGCCTGATATTCACCGAATAGAGCATTCTTTGAATAAAACATGTGACATGTATAGACATCTCAATTTATGTTTTTTTCATTCACAAATAACAACAGAGTTAGTGAAATAATAACTTAGGGGTAAAACGGTAATTTTACATTCTTTTGAGTTAATGATACACACAAGGATAATATCGTAAAATACTCTGTGGATCGTGTGAAGAATTGTTTTGTCATATCAAACGGAAAATAAACTCATATGAACTTAGAGTTTCAATGTTAGTCCTTTAGTGGAATCGACTAATATTAAGAATTAAAAGACGGAAAAGGTTTGTGAACTTTTGAGTTCGATCTTTATTCTACATCTTCGTTCATGTGGGTCCATAAGATCTCAATGATAGACTCTCGGACAAGATCTATTGAACTATAGTGATTGATTTTCTCATTTAATGTAAATTCTGATTTACACTAAGAGAATTATTTTTTAAGTAATTAAATAAATAATTTGTTATTTATTATTACATTTATTTAACAAATCGTACTATGTTATTATATTGATAATAGATTCAAATAAATAAAAGATGAAACTATATATTTTTTTCGTTTCGTACTTCCCTGAGAACTGTGAAAAAGAATTAATTATTTATCATTAAATAAATGAGATGTTCTAAATTAATCAAATATTATTTTAAAAATAAATCAAATAGATATTTGGGAAAATAAAATGATTATGGACAGCCATAATTACTGAATTAGGGCTGAGTAATTCTTTTAAACTCAATTAAAAGAACATTGGACTTAAATTTGACTAACGGGCCAAAATTGGACTTTAACCTAACTTAAGCCCACTCTCTCAGATATAAAAAGGATTTTTGAAACCCTAACCCTAACCCTAATAGAGTACTCGGTCAAATCCCCTCTCCTTTGTGCTTGCGTTGGCCGAGAGAAATTGAGAGAGAGATCAATAAATATTTGTTGATCTCCCGATCGTTCTTGAGTGACCCCTTTGTTCTTCGTTGTTCAATTGAAGAGCTCACCCTCTTAATCTCCCAAAAGATCAAGAGAATTATGATTGACTCTTCTCGTGGTGTTTGAGTGACGTTTTACATGCAGGGGTTTAGTCAAAACACGAAGAATCGAGCGAGACACGACGAGGCTCATTTCAGCCTTCCTCTCGGCCGGATTGCCTTCACCGGACAGGATCTGTTGCGGACAGACAGACGTCTCGTGTGCCTGAGCCACCACAAGAGATCCACGCACATCCAGTTCGTGCCACTTATCCAACACCTCTCCCTAGCCTCTTTCTACCCTGGTGCACAGGTTCCGGAGTTCCAGCGACTCGCAGGAACACGCAGGCTCTTATGCCAATCTTGACCGGCCAGCCATCATCCATTCCAGCGAGCTTGTCAACCCATTCCGGCGAGGCAGATTCTTTGAATCCGACAAGGCGCTCCGACGTTAGCTAGCAACGCACGAGGTTGTTTACAACCTCAAATGTAAGTATCCTAAACGAACTCGATCTGCGATTGATTTTTATAAATGTGTTTATAAGTTGTTAGATTGTTTTATTCAATTTTTTGACAACATGTTTATAATATATAGTTTATTGACATGTTAGTGATTTTTAATGCCTAGGTTGCTTAATACATTAAAATGTGTTTAATTTATTTTTAGATCTTGTTATATATTTCTGCCACATAACGATGTGTTATATAATAATATTGTTTAATCGTTAAATAATTTCCAACAAATGGTATCAGAGCTAGTTAAAGGCATTAAAAATTAGGTTTAATGACTAGTTTTGAAATTGTTTGACTAGTTTGGTGTTGGCGTTTTTTGTATGATTAATTGTTGCATTGTGAATGTTGTGTGTGTGTTTTTATGGATGGATCCTCATTGTTATGGCCATAGGAATTTTTTTGGTTATCGTCCCGATTTTTAATTTTTATTTTAAATTGTGAGCCTCAATTTGCGAGGATAATTTAGATTGTAATTTGTATTTAATTCTAATCCGGCAACGAGAAGGCAAGAAAAGCAGCACCTCGAGATTTGACGCACGTTGGAGAACGTGCGGGGGCTGACCCGACACATCCGATGACACGTCACAAAACTCCTTGGCCGACCACACTGAAGATAAATTAGTTTATTTTTCTTAGTATTTTTCCTATTGGTTGTAACTAGAAATGGGCCATAGGATGAATTAAATATTTTATATTTATTTTATTTAATCTCATAGCATAATCACCTCACACGTCATATAGGATAGAACGCCAACATCACATTAAAATGAAATGTTCATATAGTTTAAAGTTTATAAAAAGATTATAAAATGTAAACTATTTTCAATAAAATACAATTTTTGTAAAAACTAAGTGGGAGGGTTGTTTATCGTTGAAGCAACCCGCGGTCCCCGACATGAGTTTAATTAACTTAATGTGTGATGAACTAAGAGTCACCCATAGTGGCCCTCCCTTTAATGGGAGTACTTTCGGAAGCAGTTTGTTAATTAAATTATTATGAATTAAGTCTTGAAGAGAAGTGATGTAGCGGGGTCTCTCCTAGGAGAACCGTTATCAAAGTGACTTAATTAAAGGCCCACATGTCGGTTATACACTTAGACTTATATTTTAAAATAATCCTCACATAGAGACCTTGCGTTAAAAATAAGTGACCAAAGTTTATGGTAATTAGTAAAAACTAAAAGTTGTGACTTCTTGGATGGTTCAAACTAAATAGTGATGTGTCACGACTATGAATTGCGGTTTCCCTAGGAAAAATAATTAATTATTTGTGTTCATAATACCATGAATTATTAACGCTTTACTCACCATATAAGGATTGTTCATGCATAAAATTCGAATTTGTAGCACATACTAAATTTATTTATTTTATTTAATTTTCAGCAAAATGTCTTTTTAACCCATTGCAAACGATTTTGAGTTCGTACAAACTCGAGGGTGAGAATTACGTTAATTGGAAACATAACCTCGACATCGTAATGACGGTGGAAAATCACAAGTACGTTCTCATGATCCCGTGTCCTTTTCCTCCGAGTGCTGACTCGAGCAAGGAGGACTAGGACGCCTATGATGCGTTGATGAGGTCCGATGAGATTGCTAGATGCTACATCTTAGCATCTATGAGCAACGTGTTGCAATAATCTCATTGAGACATGGCCACATCATGTGACATTCTCTACAATCTCCATGAGATATCTGGATGTCATGGGCGTCAGGCAAGGCAGCAAGCTATCCGCAGTTTTCATGAACTGCATGATGAAGCTAGGAACTTCAGTTCGGGAACACATGCTACTGATCATGGGTAACCTGAACAATATGGAGATTCTCGTGTTGGAATAGGTCTATGGTTAAGAAAAATTTATCATTGACACATTAATGGCGGAATATGAAAATTTCTTTTACTAGTAAAACAATTTTTACTAACCTAAACAAAGTGCATATACATGTTATAATTAAAACATTATTTGGAGAGCTTGAATACTAATCTTTCTTGAACCTTGATTTGGATGGATCTTGAAAAAGGTTGATCTTCTCTTCTAGCTCGATTCCTTAAAGCCTAAACGTGAACTCGAGAAACCTAACTTTTCTATTACAAGAGTCTATAGAGGTTTAGAAGGATTTGTGTCTGGGCACAATTAAAGACAATAGTTCAAGAACAAGTCTATGAGGTAGAGAGCTAATTAAGCATAAGTCTAATTGAGGACTTCGGTGCCAAAATAAAAGAAATATTTTCTAGAGAGAGAGAGAGAGAGAGAGAGGTCGGCAAAAATTGAGAGCACAAGAGCAAGAAAGCTTATTTTCACATATATATGTGAGGCTCTATTTATAGGAGAAGAAAAATTAAGAAAAGGTAATTACCCTTTCCTATTATGCATTCATAACACAATATTTGATTTTCTCTTCTCCTCCTCTATGTATATGACCGGCCATTCTATGACATAAGTGATGAGAATTTGTTTCCTCACTTTGCACATTTGCTTCCTTCTCAAAGAAATTCATCTCATCTTTTCATTTTGCGTAATTATATTTATAATTAAAGGCAAAAGAATTTCTAGAAATAATTTCTTTCTCTCTATGATACTTGGCCGAAATTCTACCTGTGGGGAGCTTCTAGATGCTTCCTTATTTATTTTAAGACAATTATTAAAATATCCATTGTAGAATTAATATTGCACAAGTAATGAAATTAATTTCATAATGCCTCAAACGACTTCTTGGCTTTAGAAAATAATTTATATTTCCATCATATGAAAATATTCAAAATCTTATTTTGACATTCACTTCTTTTTATGTCCATGTGGACAAAAATACCCTTTAGACATTTTCCGAGAAAAAATCTAGTTCAACATTTAAACTTATTTCGACTCAGTTTTCAGTTTAACAATCCTACTCTAATGACTTGTAATAGTGACATTAGGGATCAAAATGAACAAAGCTTGAGTTTCTATACTCGGACTCGAAAGTTCAAAAATCTTTTCCGAGTATTAGCTTAATGTCAACTGACTCCACTAATTATATTGAGCGGATCCATTAAATGTAATCTATGTTTACCCTTCATGAATATCATCAACTAACTAGATGAGATTTATAAAATTACCATTTTACCTTTTTAATTTTTATTTCCTCAACTCCTTTACTATTCTATGAGATTGTTTATTGCAGCAACAACAATATGTAGGTTTACGTTCTCTGTAACTCCTTAGAATATTGACATAAACATAAAGATATGCACCATTAGATCGTTATATGATTCAAACTGTGGTCGAATATTTCGTCTGGCTACGATGTTAGATGAAGTTTAGAGTTAGCCCTTTGGCTACGCTGTTAGATGCAAAAGACAAAAATCTCATAGTGATAAAAATATGGTGAGCAGTCTAGTGCAAAGACTAGGACAACCATTCACGTTCAGAGAATCGTTTCGTTTGCCGTCGAACCTAGGAAAGAATTAAATTCATACATGTTTCTCCTATAAAAATACGGGAATAAATCAAAGGTCATTTCCTATAATATAAGCAGTGGAAATCAATTACCGATCGACGCATATATGAACTATGTATAATTGAAATCGTCGCGCAAAGCAAGAGAAAGTAAATATTAAAATTGTAAATACTTACCGAATAAAGAAAGTTGGGGAACATTCTTGATGATTTGAAATCTGAAAGCTGAACAACCTCCTGAAATGAAAACAATATGAATTTCATAAATAGATGATCCTTATAGACTCATAATGCGAATCAGTGGAAAAATTTCTTAATTCGGGCTACATTGATCTTGAAATATCAATGACGGATCTATTATTTTATTTTTATGTCAAATTAGATTTTTGACCCATTTTCAAACAAAAATACTTCTGACCTATTTTCAAACAAAAATAAACTTAATTGAATTTTTTTTTTTAATGATAATTTGCGATGATTTACGATGGACAATGACGATTTTGTGGTGATTTTTTTTTACGATAGACTGCGATAAAATCTGATAATTTACGATGATTTAAATAAATTATAAAGAAAATTATTTTAAAAAGAAATTTTTTTTCCGGCGAACTTTGCGGATTCCGATGACCTCTGATGAAATACGATGAGTTCCAATGAAAATCAAAATTTACAGATTAAAATATATATATATATATATATATATATATATATATATATAAATTAGAAGAATTTCGGCAAATTTCAAAGCTGGATTTCGATAATTTCTGATGAATTGCGATGAACTCATAGATTCCTTCATTTTTAGGGTGTTTTTTGTCCGAAAATGGATCAAAAGTCTATTTTGAGATAGAGTTGACATAACGGGACTACTTTTGATATTTTAAGAAATATTAGGTTTACAACATGAAATTTGTCAATCGATCTGGTCAATGGCTTCTAGAGGAAGCTTTTTTATGAATTACGCGGATCTAAACATTGCATCTATATAGTTGTAGAGGTCGCTTTGCACCAATCTCTGAAACAGTTACAAGGATTAATTTACAATAATAATTTATGAATAATGAGATCACAGTTTGCAATATCCTTGATTTATGTGTATAATGAGGCTCAGTTTCTCTCTTTTATTAGCTTAAAAGCTTGAAGAATTACAAAGAATATTTTCTGGTAAACTTAAAGTATGAAACTCGACTATCGCTCTCCCGGAATTCCCCTTCAATGAGGATTTACATTGGTATTTATAGACCTACGGTTAGCCGAATTGTCTGCTTGAGTGTTCTCATTAATCTCGGATCTTAACTACCTAATATACGAGATATTTTCCGAGATTTACTGAATACGTCGCATAATTATCTCATTCGGTTTGATCCTTTGATTTCATTTCCTATTTAAACTCAACCATATCTTCGAGAAAGATTCCTGATAACGAGCTTTCCTCGCGAAGACGTCCTTCATCGCGATGGAGTCTTCCTGATGGCGAGCTTTCCTTGTGAAGACGTCCTTCCTCGCAATGGAGTATTCCTGACGACGAGCTTTCCTCGCGAAGACGTCCTTCCTCGCGATGGAGTCTTCCTGACGACAAGCTTTCGTCACGAAGACGTCCTTCCTCGCGATGGACCTCCTCGCAATTTCCTTTGCTCGTGCTCGTGACGAGGCTTCCAGAGACCAAGTCCTTCCCATTCATTGACCCTAGGCCCAATGAGAATTCTTGCCTCCATTTCTCGTCATTTGAGGAATGAAAACGACACAAGTAGTGTTAAGATGAATCTGACGAAATCCGACCTTAACAGTTAGTCCCCCATTCTATCAAGTGTAAACACTTGGTAAAATAAAATACAGATTAACCCGACGAACCTTCCCGAATACTAGTTGTTGCGGACATGGCGAAGAGCTTCTCATCGGCGATTGTCAGTACCGGGTCTCACCTTTATTTCCTTCTTCAGATTCACTTCTTCGAATCCCACAAACATCTCTCTTCATTAAATGCAGGTTGCAAATACTCGAGTGCTTTCATCCCCTTATAACAGCACTATAGCGGCTAGCTATATCCTTCCGTCGATTCTACTAACGCCTCTTCGTATTCGGACCAATGGATCTGCTTGCACCGCTTCAGATTCCAAACCCTAGATCCGCAATGGTTCAGAGACGAATCTTCAAAACAAATTCTCCTCGCTCCACCATAACTGTTGAGCGCCTAGACGCAATCAGGCGAGGTTGTTGTGACGGCAGTGTTTGCCAACTCCGCATTCCTCACGATGGCGAGCTGGCCGACGATCCCTGAGACGGGGAGTGGATCGGTTTGTATGAGGCTTTCTTCAGAGTCGTGGGTCTTCGCTTTCCGGTGCCATACCTTCTCGTCGCCTTTCTCCGTGCCTTCAACGTCCCCATCACTCAAGTGCAACTTTATATAATCCGTCTCATTCTCTGCACCATCGCCATTGTGCTTGAGGAGAAGGTGGCTCTTTTTTTAGAAGACTTGATGTGCCTCTAAAATTTTTCCAAGAATCCGAAGAACTTGGGGCGCTTCTCTCTCTCCCGCCGTGTCAGGGAGCACATTATCCTCAACATTCCCTCGAAAAAATCTGGATGGGAACATTCTTTTTTCTTTGTCAGTATCAACGCTCGTTCATTTGGCTATCACAACAAGTCGCTGCCGGTGAAATGGGTCGAAACTGATCAAACGCTTCCCCAATTCAAACCCAGCGTCGACACCGAGGCCGAGGCCAGGTTCAAGAAAATTCACGCGGCGCTTCTTGCAAGTGAGCGTCGCGATTGAGTGAGGGACTTCACTGACCCCAACGGGTAGTGGACATCGGGGTCTTTATAGAAGCCAACATCCACGGTCCTCATATCTACACGCAGTTCCCGGCTTGGTTTCGTAACAACGAAGCGCGGCAGGATGCTTCGTATTTTGCCCTGATGAAGAGAATCTCGAAGAGGGTAAAGAAGTCTAAGGATGCATCAGGAAACATCGAGGAGGCTCTTCCTCAGGAGGAGGACTAATCCCCGGACGAGTCTCTCTTGAGAAAACGCCCCTCCGAGATGACACAAACGACCCCCTGCCCGAAAAACAAAGAAATTCCGGGGGGAATCATCTCAGGCTGGGGCCTCCGCGAGCAAGCGGGCCTCGGAGAGCACGGAGGATGCTCTTCCGACGAAGGGGGCTAAGGTTACTGCTTCAGCCGGCGGACCCCAGGCTGCTACTCCCGCCGAGGGAGTTGTTTCCGAAGCTCGAGGCGCCTTGTCGCCGAGAGTGATTCTTCCTGCAGAGGAGGTTCCTGCAACTCCGCCGTGAGGTCGGACAGGCTGCAGAAGCGCCCGCCGGGGATGCGATCTCTTCCCGGCGTTCAAGGAAGAGGCGGGACCTCGTCGTAGACTTCAGTGGCATAGTCCCGATGATGATTACTTATACCCCGCGTCCTCCCCTCGACAACCTTTCCGAGGAGGCGAGGAAGAATATTATGATCTTGGCTCCTCGAGCACCTTCCTCGACCGACGGGGCTCCTCCCCCATCCCCTGAGGGGCGAGACGCTACTGCGGGGAATCCAGCCCGAGGAATCGATCGTCGTGGCTCCTGCGGGCGATGTGGGGGCATTGCTTGTCCATGAACTGGGAATTATTTCCTTCGTTCCACCTCCATCTTTCCCCCGTCTCTCACCTCGACGTCATTTTGGATTTGAGGCGTCACAACCTTCCCCTCGGGTCTTCAAAAGTTCTCCTCGCGTACCTACTCCGGGCGCATCTGCCGAGGACTGGAGAGAGTACTCTTCTTACTCGTGTCGGGATTTGTCATTGCGAGCACACGGCTCGCTTGACATTGGTGAGGCTCTTGAGGATTTCAAGGGCTATCCCGAGGCTACGGCTTATTTGTTCGAAGCTGTGGCTCAGATGAACGATCTGATCCTCGCTGAGCGCCACAATGCTAATCTGGCGGCTCAAGAATCGAGGGAACTTGTGTCCAAACTGCAGGAAGCCCAAAGGAAATTCGATCTTTCCATTGCCGGTGAACGTAAGTATCACGAGCAGTCCGAAAAGCTAGAGTCGAATTTGGCGGCAGAGACTTCTCGGTGCAAATCTCTTGAGGTCGAGCTCGCCGAGCTCATGGCCAAGCCGAGGCGAGAACTCGGAGAGCAGAAAATTATGCTGGCCGTCAAGGAGGGTGTTCTGGTCAAAGAGAAATGGCACTACCGAGAGGTTGCACAGGCTCTCAAGAAGAAGAATGAGCTCCTCGGTCGAATTTGCGAGGCTGTGAGCATCCCTGTTGCCGAGGAAGGTTTCCTGCCTTCTAAAGTCAGGTATACTCTGAGGAAGCTCACATGGGAGCTTGAGATGGCACAGGCTGAGCCGAGCGAGGAACGTCACGCCCGACTGCGCCTCTTTGAGTGGGCATCAGCGAGGTTCCAAGCTCTCGACGAGTATATCGATGCTAATCGTATGGCGGTTGCTTATCAGGCCAATATCAACATGGTCAATGCTCTCCCAGCCGAAGCGACGATCGAGCACCTCCGAGCTAAACTGCCGGAGTGGCAGCAGGGTCGCGACGAGGAGCAGACAAAGGCGGAGGAGCTTGATGACAAGGCCGTCGTGGATCCTGACTCTCCTCCGTTGTCCCCGTGTAATCCTCCGGCGATCAAAAGCCATTGGTTATCGGCCCTCGTGGGGAATCCTTCCATCTTCCCCAGCTCACTAGGCGAGCATGGGTCTAACGACAACCTCATTTCCCTTCGGAAACCAGCAGCGTAGACTCCTTCCTTTTTTTGTATTTTTTTTATGTAATCATTTTGTAAAGCATGCAGGGTTTTGTAATCATGACTTTGTCTTTTAATGCAACTTGTCTTTCTCGTACTTTAGCTTTGCAATGCGTATTCATTTTTGTAGACTGGGCATACTTGTGTGTGATTGATCTGACACGTTAATCTGATGAGCTAACATATAAATTGTAATTGTGAATAATATAATACATAAAATTCAAATAGCATCTTTTTAGAACATTCGGTTATTTAGAGAGATGGAGGAATATACATCTCCCACTCCCTTTTTTTTTTTTTTTTTTTATCAAAATGAGAAGGAAGGAAAGGATAAGATTCATTCTCCTCGAGAAAACCTTTTGTACTTTCTTATAACGCCAAAGTAGATTTTTAGTAGTTGACTTGTTTTGTCGCTTAAGGGCATTCTTGCTTCTTTAACTTGTGTAAACATGGGCCCTCTCGCCGCCATGTTTTGTTAGTGGGAATCGGGAGCCTCTTGAAATTTTTGGCATTGTGGAGCCTTTTGAAATTTTTGCATCGAGGAGCCTTTTGAAATTCTGGTATCGAAGAGCTTTTTGAATTTTGGCATCGAAGAGCCTTTTGTATTTTTGGCATCGAGGAGCCTTTGAAATTTTGGCATCGAGGAGCCCTCTTGAAAATTTGGCATCGAGGAGCCTTTTTAAATTTTTGGCATCGAGGAGCCCTTTCGAAATTTTGGCATTGAGGAGCCCTTTTGAAATTTTGGATTATGTTGGACTTGCTCGGCTCGGGCTGGCCATTTTTTGAACAACATGCCTCATTAAACCATTCGAGTCCCCCGATCGGGTGCCGCTCGCGAGGGAAGAGTACCCTACATATATTGAATACAAGATCGAAGCCACGCAAATTTTCCTGAACATAAGGGGTCGCACTAGGACAAAAAAGGCTTTTAGAGGCGACAAAAGTCGCTTCTAAAGGTCAAAAAATCGCTTCTAAATGACCTATAGATGCGACATTAGAAGCGACAAAGTCGCTTCTAATGTTTAAAAAACCTGAAAAAAAGCCTATGAAAATATGGCTATTTGGGCATTAGAAGCGACATTATAAGCGACTAGTCGCTTCTAATGCTCAAACAGCAAAATATATATATATATATATATTTTTTGATTTTTGGTATATTAATTAAAATTGTTACTTAATTAATTAAAATTATTATTAAATATTATTATTAATTGAAATATCTAACTAAAAAAGATTTTAATAGAGCTAAAATATATTAACAAACTTATAAAAAACATTATCAATACTTATTAAAACATATTAACAAAATGTATAATCAAAACTAAGAAATTAAAAAACTAAAAAATTAACTAACATATAAACCAATCTCTAACAAAAAAACTAACCCAAACCAAATAAACTACGAAAAGTTACAAATTTACCGGTTTATGTTGCAATCGACGGAGAGATGTGGTGATTGATACGAGATTCCGACGACCTAAAAATTAACAGTTTGAAAAATAATTTCAAAACAAAATAATCAAATTACAAAAATAAACAAACAAAACTAACTATTGAAACGACAATTAAACTAACTAAAACATATTAACAAACAAATTAACGTCGTCAAAATTATCAAACTAAATTCATAATAACGTCAAATGAACAACAATTAAGTTAATAAATTAACAAATTAATTAAGTCTAAACTTCACATATTATCTAATGGACTATAACATTTGAGATTGCTAATTACCAATTACTTATACAAATTAACTAAGTTAGTAACTAATTTTACTAACTCAATTTACATACTTAAATAAATAAATTAATTAATTCACAACAATAACATATAAAAATTAAATCAAATTAAATACTAAACCTTTAAAATTTACCGATTGCAATGACGGGGAGAGGGCCGGAGGAGAGCTCGCCGGTAGACGACGGGGCGGAGATCGGAGTGCAGCGAGTCCTTACCGGAGGAGGGCTGAAAATTAAAAAAAATTAAATACCAAGATCGAGACATACACACGGTTGCAACGACGAAGAAACCTACCCGATGCAGCGAAGAGGAGCTCGGCGTAAGGCAGTGGCATAGCTCGGTGGGAAGGCAAGGGCAAGGAGGGAGGAGGGACGGGCGGAGAGAGGAGGGAGAGAGGTGGGATGGGCGGAGAGGGGAGGGAGGGAGGAGGGACGGGCGGAGAGAGGGAGGGCGGAGGGAAGGAAGGGCGGCCGGATGGACGAGAGAAAGGGAGGGAGGGAGGAGGGGAGGGACGACAGAGCAGGCGGCCGGAGGGTTGGGTGAGGCAGAAACGAAGGGGAGGGAGAGAGGAAGAGATTTTCGAAAGGGAGGAGAAATGGGAGAGGGTGGGGGAGGCTCGGGTGCTTTAAAGCCCTAAAAACATTAGAAGCGACAAGTCGCTTCTAATGCCCTATTTTACATACCTAGTGAAATTTTGGCGGAAGGATTTTGGAGCCAAATAATTTGGGCATTAGAAGCGACTAGTGGCTTCTAATGCCCAAACATACTAAAATATTTGGCGCGGAGAGTGCGAGCCAATAATTTTGGTCTTTAGAAGCGACTTGTCGCTTCTAATAGGTCGACTCGGACAATTAGAAGCGACTAGTCGCTTCTAAATGAAAAAAAATTTCATTTTTCGAGAAAATTCGGGGTGTTTACGTTAGAAGTGACTAGTCGCTTCTAATGCCAAAATGTCGCTTCTAATTCCCCCCGTCGCTTCTAAAGGTATATTTTGTAGTAGTGTCGGGACTTCCCGGTAATCGAAAAGAAACAATAAAAATAGAAGATTCAAAAAGAAAACTTACAAGTTACTCATTCAGAATCAAGACCAGGACGATGAAATTTATGTTGGCAGAGATGCCCACAAGAAGATTCTTTATTTACATATTGATGTTATATATAAAATATTTATAAAGTCCTTATTGTAATTTGCTGATTAAATTAATAAAAGTTGAAACGTTCATTCATTCCTTTTTATTTTGATTGCAGATTTATGATATTCAATACTCTTATAGTCCTTAATCAAACCTAACAATGTATGAATAGACAAATGTAGATTTACGTGAACAAACTCTTCATGGTTTGACTAAGACAATATATTCGCAATCTAAAGATCAACGGACTATTGATCCCAGTATGATTGTTGGAATAATCTATGATGTTTGGTTACGAGGCATAGAGAGTTAGGAACTCTATAGTTCTTCGAGTGTATCTTTCGAAGATACTGAATTGACCAGTGCACCTTTAGAGACAATAGAAGAACAAACCATTTAACATCTTCTATCTCAAGGTCACTATGTATGAATTGCATCATGCTTACCTAAATCCTGAAATGAGACATGTCATTTCATAGCATTAATATTCTCATTTGAGAAAGTCAAATTCTAGATCCATTATGTGATCTAGACTAGGGCAATTGGTGAGATATTAAGTTATGAAAATGTCATGAACCAACTTTGTGAAGTTCTCATAGATATGAAATTCATGTATAAGATTGCTGATATGCAATATATATCACCTCATGCTTTATTACTTGGATTGTGAATAAATGAACTGCGCAGTATCCAAAATTAAGTAGCGACTTTATTTGGATGAAATAATGTGAATTGTTAGCTTCTCGTCAATCATTGTTTCTAACTTATTCACAAGTAACAAAGGAGTTGAGGAAATAACAACTAGAAGGTTAAAATGGTAATTTTATAAATCTCAACTAGTTGATGATATTCATGAAGGGTAAACATTGTCAACATTCAATGGATCCCCTCAATATAATAAAGTAGAATTTGAGTAGAAAATAAATTCATTTGAATCGAGAGATTCCCAGTGTCAACTAGTGGAGTCAGTTGACATTAACCTAATACTTGGAAAAGGTTTGTGAACTTTTGAGTCCGAGTATAGAAGCTCAAGTTTTGTTCATTTGGATCCATAAGGTCGCTATTAAGGTCATTAGAGTAGGATTGTTAAACTGAAAGAAGTCAAAATAAGTTCAAATGTTGAATTAGACTTTTTCTCGGGAAATGTCTAAAGGGTATTTTTGTCCACATGGACATAAAATGATGTGAAAGTCAAAATAGGATTTTGAATATTTTCATATGATGAAAATATAAATTATTTTCTAAAGCCGAAAAGTCGTTTAATGCATTATGAAATTAATTATTTGTGCAATTATAATTCCACAATGGGTACTTTAAGAATTGTCTTAAAAAATAAAGAAGCATCAAAATGCTCCCCCCCAAGGTAGAAGCTCGGCCAAGATAATGCATCAAAATGAGAGTTTTATTTCCCTTTAATTATAAGGATAATAACCCAAAAGGAAAAGAGGAAATGAATTTCCTTGATAATGAAATAAATAAGCTAAGTGAGGAAACAAATTTCCTCCTTGCTTTAGGTATATGGCCGGCCAAACTAAGAGAGAAAGGGGAAGAGAAAATCAAATATTGTGTCATGAATGCATTATTCTTTTATGAATGCATAATTGACCTTTATAGATTTTTCATTCCCCTATAAATAGAGCCTCACATAGAGATGTGAAAAACAAGTTTTTTTTTCAAAGCTTCATTCCTGCTCTCTCTCTCTCAACTTGGCCGAACCCCCTCTCTCTCTGTCAAAATACTTTTTATTTATTTATTTTGGCACCTAAGTCCTCATTAGACTTAGGCTTAATTAGCTCTCTAACTCATAGACTTGTTCTTGAGCTATTGTGTTTAATTGTGCCCACACACAAATCCTTCTAAACCTTTATAGACTTTTGTAATAGAAACCTTAGGTTTCTCAAGTTCAAGACTAGAAGTGAAGGAATCGAGATAGAAGAGAAGATCAACCTTTCCCAAGATCAATCTACAAGAAACGTTAGTATTCAAGTAATTAAATAATATTTTTAATTTATAACATCTGTATGCACTTTATCTAGGTTAGTAAAAATTGTTTTACTAGTAAAAGAAATTTTCACATTCCACCATTAATATGGTTAATGATAATTTTTTCTTAATCCTAGACCTATTCCAACAATTTATAGTAAAACCTTTTCAAGTGCTTCACGATTCATCTTCTGATTACTTTGATGCTTTTGGTGTTCTTGAGCTTGCAGACTCCCGGCTTGGTGATGTTAGTGATTATGTGTGGGCTCTCCCAGCTGTTTCCTAGCTTTCCGGCGTTCAGCTCGACTGTGTTCTGGAAGACTCGTCCGAGGACCACCTCGTCAACCTGAAACTTCCTCGGTCGTACCTTTTTGTTGTAGTAGCGAGCAACAGTGTTTTGGTAGTTAGCAATGTGTACACTTGCTTGCTCACGCCTCTCATCGACGTGATCGAGTTGGTGGAGTAGATTCTGATCGTTGGCTTCCTCGTCGCCCAGTTCTACTGCTCGTCGGAGGCTTGGGACTCCTACTTCCAGCGGGATTACGGCATCAACTCCAAATGATAAGGAGAAAGGGGTTTGGCCGGTGGCGGAATGAGGGGTTGTTCAGTAGGCCCTGAATACTCCGGATAGATCGTCGGCCCAAAGCCCCTTTTTCTCATCAAGTCTTCTCTTGATATTGTTGGTGATCATTCGGTTGACTGCCTCGGCGTTTCTGTTACCTTGGGGATACCTGGGCATTGAAGTGTTCAACTTCACCCTCCAATCGTGCACATAAGTCCTTGAACCTCTTCGAGATGAATTGAGAGCCGTTGTTTGCGATGATCTCCCTTGGTAATCCGAAGCGCGTGCATATGTTCTTCCCCACGAAGCTTTCAACGTCGGAATCCTTGATGTTGGCGTAGGACTCAACCTCTGTCCATTTGGTGAAGAAATCTGTGACACCTAGCATGAATCTTTTCTGCCTTGTTCCGATGGGCATGAGACTGACGATGTCCATTGACCACTTCATGAAGGGGTATGGGACGGTCACCGAAGACAATTTCCTCGGCCGGGCAGTTTATCGTTGGGGCGTGTCGCTGGCACTTCTCGCATTTCCTGGCGTGGCTGGCACAATCGACGACCTTGGTCTCCCAGAAGAAACCTTGTCGCTTAGTCTTCCTCAGTAGGGAGCATCCACCAGAATGGTTTCCGCATTCCCCGTTGTGGATTTCCTCCATTACATACCTTGCTTCTTTCTCGCCGAGGCATCTTAGGTAAGGGCCGGTGAAGCTCCTCAGGTAAAGCCTTTGTTCGATGATGGTATATTTGGAGCTTTTGGATTTGACCTTCCTTGCTTCTTGGCGGTCCTTGGGCAATGTCCTCTCCAAGATGTACTTCCTAATGGGTGTTCGCCAATCTTCTTATTCGTCACCGTCCACCACTCCTCGTTCGTCTTCTTCGTCTCCCTCATTTTTGAGCTCGTTGATGTTGGCCTATTCTGCTTCTGCTTCTTTGCCTTCTTCGCTCGATCTGAGAATTTTCTTTGTCGGGCCTTCTTCCCGCTTGATGATTGGTTTTTCTACTGTCTCTACCGTGATCGATCGGAGTACGCTGACCTCGGTCGTCGAGCCCAAACTTGTGAAGGCGTCAGCGTGAATATTGTCTCCTCGTTTCACTTGCGTTAGGCTGAAGTAGTTGAACCTGTTCGAGAGGTCTTCTACGAGTTTTGCGTAAGTCTCCATCCTTTTGTCATTTCTCTCGTACTCCCCGCTGACCTATTTTATGACTAGTTGGGAATCCGAGACGGTGTTGATGTTCTTGACTCCCACAACGAGAGCTGACTGCATGCCGATGAGGAGAGCTTCATACTCTGCCTCATTGTTGGTGGAGCGGTAGGCGAGTCGGCAAGATTTTTCTGTGACCTCTCCCATCGGAGAGATGAGCCTGATCCCTGCCCCCGATCCTTGCGAAGGGCGGATCCATCGACGTGTAGTTTCTACATGCCATCTTTGTCGCTTAGGTCGATCGGCTCCTTTGGTAGTTCGATGAGAAAATCAGCGAAGACTTGGGATTTGAGACTCGTCCAGAGCCTGTACCTGATTTCATATGCTCCCTGCTTGATTAACCATTTGGTAATCCGGCCTGACTGATTTGGGATGTGGATGATGGTGCAGATTGGTCTGTCAGTCATGACGATGATGGTATGGACTTGGAAGTGATGCCTCAATCTCTCTGAGGCGTCATATACTGCCAGGGCTAACCTTTCAATCAATGGATACCACGTCTCGGCATCGAAAAGCTTTCTGCTGATGTAGGCGACTGCTCTCTGCTCTCCTTTTTCTTCAGGTACAATGGTTCCCCGAGCTATGGCTTTGTCATTATAGGAGGCAACGAGAAATAAGCCTTCAGTGCTTGGAATGCCTCCTCGCACTTGTCAGTCCACTCAAACTTCTTATTCTTCTTCAACAATTCGTAGAAAAGAAGTGTTCTGTTGGCCTTCCATGAGATGAATCGACTCAGAGCGGCAATCCTTCCTGTTAGTTTCTGTATCTCTCGTTGATTTCGAGGAGTGGGCACGTTCTTGATCGCTTCGATCTGCTCGGAATCTGCCTCAATTCCTTGCCGAGTGACTATGTGGCCCAAGAACTTTCCCGATGATATGCCAAAAGTGCACTTGGTGGGGTTCAACCTCATCTTGTGCTGATTGAGGATTTCGAAGCATTCCTCCAGGTGTTCGATGTGCATTGCAGCCCTTAATGTTTTGACTACCATGTCATCAATGTACACCTCCATACTCTTCCTGATCTTCTTATGGAACATCCTGGTTACCAGCCTTTGGTAGGTCGCACCAGCATTTTTCAACCCGAATGGCATGACTTTATAACAATACGTCCCTCTCTCGCTGATGAAGGTGGTTTTCTCTTCGTCGTCTGGGTGCATTCTTATCTGGTGATACCCCGAGTAATCATCCGTGAAGTTGAGGAGCTCGTACCTGTGGATGGCTTCGACAAGGCGATCCATGTGCGGCATCGGGAAGCTATCTTTTGGACAGGCCTTATTGAGGTCGGTGAAGTCTACACAGACTCGCCACTCGCCATTCTTCTTCTTCACGACGACAGTGTTCGCTAACCACTCGGGATATTTTACCTCCCTGATTGTGCCCATCGAGAGCGGCTTGTCGACTTCGTCGTTGATGATTTTATTCCTGTTCGGGGACATTTTCCTCCTCTTTTGTATGACGGGCTTGTGGCTTGGGTTGGTGTTGAGGCGACGAGCTACCACCGAGGATTTATCCCTGACATGTCTTTGTGAGACCAGGCGAAGCTTCCTCGGTTCTTCTTCAAGAAGTTCATCAACTGGGTCTTGATCTCCGGGGCGAGCTCGATGCCTATGCCAGTTGTTCGAGTCGGATCAAACTCGTCAATGCAAACCTGTTTTACTGCCTCAACCTGTGGTCGTCTCTTTCTTTCCTCGGTTGACTGCTTCTCGAGGTCTTCGGCGACGAGAACCTTGGCAGTCTAGTCGTCCCGTTCCTTCCCTTTCTTGCTCATCCTTCTCCTCTGCCTTTCATTCGGGGCGACCGCGGCTAGTTGCTATAAATCAGCCGCTTCTTCCTCGTAGACTTCCTCGGGCGTCTTCCTGCCGTGCACCTGCTTATGGTGCATCATATAGCAGATGCGATAAGCGTCTCTGCTTCCTTTGATGTCCTCGACCACTCCTTCTTCTTCTCCGTGGAACTTGGTGCACTGGTGATATGTGGAGGGCACGACTCTCATGGTGTGGATCCAAGGTCTCTCGAGGATCACATTGAAGTTCGACGGGATATCCAACAACATGAACTCCACCATCCGATAGACCCACTTTTCGCGGACTGGGAGATGGACTGTTTCCAGCGAGATGGAAACGCCCTCGTTGAAACTTGACACCTTACGACGGCGTCACCCGATCACCAACCCTTCGATGTTCATCTTTTCGAGGCATTCCAAGAAGATGATGTCGACCGAGCTTCCATTATCAACGAGGACACGGAAAACGTCGATGTTTCCGATGCTGAGCATGAGGACCAAGCATCGTGGTGTGTATCGGCACATTCTTCATTCTCAACGAACTCTATCTTCGCGTAAGAACCAACCACTACGGCATCTCCTCGGTTATGCTCCTTTCCCGTTCGCTGGAAAGCCTTGATGCTATTGATGGAGTCTTCGCACAACCGGGATCTGCCCATAAGCACTTTGATCCTCGCCCTTGTAGCCGGTCGATCGTCCTTGACGCGCTCTAGTACCTGCTTCTCGGCAACATGGTTCCTCGTTGCTCCATTTTGGTTGCCTCCGCCAGTCTGGGCCGGTTCTTCTTGCTGTTTTCACCATGTCTAGTTGTTATCTTTTCATGGCTCCCGCTGGTCAAATACAAGGTCTTTCAACTCCCCTCGTGCATTTCTCTTCTGGAGTTCCATGTACAACATATCACACTCTTCGGTGAAGTGGTCGTTCATGTTGTGGAAGTCGCAAAACTTGATCGGGTCTTTCAGCCAAAACTTCCTTTCGTAGCCTCCTCGGCGTCCTGACGGTCCTCCTCGCCTTCCTGTGTGGCCTCTTCGGCCTACGGAGAATCCTCCTCGGTTGGCGGAGAAGTGTCTTCGCTGATAGCCCCTCTGGTTGTCGGAGGAGTCCCCTCGCTGTTGATTCCCTTTATCGTGTTCGCGATCCTTCTGTTTGTCCATATGGTAGATCCCTCTTTTTGGGATTCCCCAGCCATGACGCTTGCCAGGGATTCCGAAGTCGTCATATCCTCCTCTTGCCCTTACTGGTCGGGAATCTCCTGTTGGGATTGGTGCCCACAAAGGAGAAATTAGACAAAGAAATACATTTGTATTTATATTTTGCTGAAACATTAATATTAAGAAATAATTATTCTTTGATTAAGTTTGTGTTTATGTATGAATGCTACGCTCTGAAACTAAATCAACAAAACGGGTGCTAAGTACAGACTTGACAAGATAGCCCATTATGACTAGTTTAACATTTGTTCGCAATCTTAAGATCGATAGAGCAATCGAATCTAATTACTCATTGTTAGAATGAATCATGATATCTAATCTTGTGATATAGCGAGTTGTGACTCTATGATTCATCCTTGATATCTTATAGAAGATATTGAACAGGACCAGTGATACTTAGAAGCTCGAAATAAAATCGTTTAAACACTCGAAACTTCAAGATCACATACGAGGGGTACTTTGGTACTTACCTTAATCCTGAAGTGAATATATAATTGATATTACACTTTATGACATTTGATTTGTCAATGGGCAATGACTAAGTTATAGTTTCATCTGACCCTACGGTTATTGTCATAAGGATGTGATATTGGGTTATATGATTCACAGATATGGAATTCATGTTGATAAAATGCAAATACATTAGTATCACACTATTCTTTGTTATGAGAGTGTGAATGAATTAAATTGGCCAGATATTCATCGAATAAGAACATTCTTTGATTAAAACATGTGACATGTATAGACATCTCACTCTATGTTTTCTCATTCACAAATAACAAATGAGTTAGTGAAATAATAACTCAAGGCGTAAAATGGTAATATAATATTCCCCTTAGTTACTGATACATATGAAGGGTAATATCGTAAAGTATTTCGTGGATCGTGTGAAAAGTTGTTTTGTCACATCAAACATAAAATATGCGCATATGAACAGAGAGAGTGTCAGTATTGGTCATTTAGTGGAATCCACCAATATTAAGAATTAAAAGACGGAAAAGGTTTTTGAACTTTTGTATCCGATCATTATTCTAAAGTTTCGTTCATGTTGGTCCCTGAGGTCTCAATGATAGACACTTGGAAGAGATTAAAAGAACTAGAATTATTGATTTACTCATTAAATATAAATTGTGATTTATATCGAGAAAGTTATTGTTGTAAAGTAACTTAATAAATAATTAGTTATTTATTGCTACGTTTATTTATTGAATCATGGAGTATTATTATAATGATAATAATACACTTGAGATATTCAAATAAATAAAGAAGGAAATAAATGATTTCTCGTTTCGTACTTATTTGGAAAGTATGAAATTATTTTAATGAAATGTCATTAAATAAAAATTGCACCAAATCGCACTTGTAAACATTGTAATTGCTTTATAGCCATACTTTTAGCAATTTTAGTAATATAGCCAAAATAAATGACGTTTCATTTTTTTTTCTTTTTGACTTCCTATTGTGCCCTTTCATATTATTAATTAAACATTATTTCAGGTGTTTTAAATATCCAAAACTGTTCTTTTATTCTTGCCGTTATAATTTTATAGTCTCTCTCCTTAGAAGCGTTATAGCCTTTTTCTAAGAAAGATGTTGTTTATAACTGCAAATTAACTGTCTTTTTATTCGCATTAATCCGTCTGATTATTTATAGTTTTTATTTTTAAAAAAAGGTTCATATCTGTAACATTAAACTTGTCATCTTCGACTAGGTATATACTGGTACGTTAATTTTTGTTAACGTACAGTCATTCTCGACAGTTATTCTTGACGATCGGCGTCCTGCTGACCTGCAGCTCCGCCTCCGCCGACGCCTGGATCTCCGACGCCCTACCATCTTCCTCCGTCGTCAGCCTCGACAGCGAGTGGCGCCCCAACTTCAGCCGCCACATCGACAACCCCGCCGCCACTCTCCAGCTTTGCTCCGGCCTCCGCTGCCTCGTCTTCCAGCTCCTCCACGCCGACGCGCCTCACCCCCAATCCCTCCTCGCCTTCCTCGGAGTCGCGCACGTCGTTGAGAAGCTCCTCCTCGACTACGGCCTCTCCGTCCGGAACTCCTTCGATCTCGGCGCCGCGGCCGCTGCGGCGTACGGCGAGCCAAGGCTCCGGGGGGCCGGGCTCGAGGAGCTTGCGCTCAGAGTGGTCGGGATCGATGTTCAGAAGCCGAAGAGGATCACCATGGGGCGATGGGACCATCGATGGCTCAGCCTCGATGGCTGAGTGTGAGGATGAGTTTTGGCCGAGAATTACAAGTCTCCGGGCCTCGAGTATGACTCAACTTAAACCCAAAATTAAAATATTTATAAATAGGCTTAAGAAAACCCTAGAGACTAACCCTAACCCTACTTTGTTCAGCCAAGTGACTCTCTCCCTCTGCCTTGTCTCTCTCGGCCGAAATCCCTAGAAAGGAACAAAAACAGAAAAATTGTTTTTCCTTGTTTGACATTCCCGAGAGTTCTTGAGAGCCCACTCTCTCGATCTCATAAAAAAACCTTGTTAATTATCATTAATTTTTACTTGTGGTGTTTGGTGATATACATTCAATTCTGAAAATTGTTTTAGAATTGTTTTTAGAAGTTTTTGTAGCTTCTTGCCGGCCGGATTACATTCCTGCATCCAGCCCGGTAATCTACAGTTCAGTAGGACCTGTCCGGCGAATCCTCCCCTGTCCGACGATGGTGTCCTGTCCAGTGTAGGCGTCCAGTTCGGCGAGGTCCCTTTCCGGAGATTCTAGTCCACCGGTCCTAGGCTCGAATCCCCAGTCCGGCCAAGGTCCATGTCCAGCGATCCCTATCTTGCGTGATCTGCCAAGTCCGGTGAGGTGCTCCAGTCCGGCGAGCAGGTGCACAGACTTCCTATCTGCTGTCCGGCGAGGCTTCCCAGTCCGGCGAGGGTTATGTCCGACCAGTCCCTGTCTGGCGAGTCTCCTGTCCGGCGCCCTTATATTCCCAGTCCGGTGAAGAAGTCCCTAGGGCAATCCGACGAGCCTCCTTTCCAGCGTGGATTTGGCATGGCCTTCCGACGATAGCAAACAACGTTGGGATAATTTATTATCCTAATTGTAAGTATTTTCTCAACGATTTGGATTGCTAATAATATATAAAATGTTTATAGTTGTTCGCATTTTAATTGTTTTGTGTATGTTTTAATAAATTGTTTGTTAAACATGTAATTAAATTTTAATGTCGTAGGTTGTTATACATATTAAAATTGTTTTAATATGTATAGATTCAATTATATATTTCCGCCACATAGGATGTGTTATATAATTATATTATTTGATTTTTTAAATAAAGTCCAACAAATGGTATCAGAGCTATATAAAGCCATTAAAATATAGGTTTAATGACTAGTTTTGAAATTTGTTTGACTAGTTGGTGTTGGCGTTTTTGTATGGTTGATTGTTGCATAATGTATGCTTGAATTGTGTGTGTGTCTGTTTATGGATGGATCCTCATAATATGTCCCTAGGATTTTGTTTCCGGTTATCGTCCCACGTTTTAAATTTATTTATTTAAATTGTGAGCCTCAATTTGCGAGGACATTTAAATTGTAAGTTTATTTTATTGTAATTCGACGACAAGAAGACTAGGAGGCAGCACCTCGGGCTTGTGGGGGCTAACCGGAGACATCCAATTACGCGTCACAAGTCCCCTAGACGATGAAGAATTAAAGTTGTTTAATTTTTCATTTATTTTCTTTTGGGTTGTATTTTAGAAATGGGCCAATTAATGAGCTAAATATTTTATGTTTGAAATTATTTATTCTCATTGCATATCACCTCACATGTCATATAGGATAGAACGCCAACATCATAATAACATGAATTGTTCATACAATTTATAATTAAATAATGAGTTATAAAATTCTAAATGTTGGAATTTATTTAACAAATTAAACAAAAGTATTATATAACATATCTATATGGCGGAATTATATAACAAGATCTAAACATATTAATTTTTTTTAATATATTTAACAACTTATGGCATTAAAATCAATTTACATGTTTAATAAACAATTTATTAAAACACAAGTCACTCAACAATTAAACGCACAACAACCTACATGAACAATTCATATATATTTTAGCACTCCAATTCGTTAAGAAAACACTTATAATTAGGATAATAAATTATCCCGACGTTGCTCGCTATCGTCGGAAGGCCACACCAAATCCACGTCCGAAAATAGGCTCGCCGGATTGCCTTAAGGACTTCTTTGCCAAACTAGGAAGAACTGGGGCGCCGGACAGGGAGTTCACCGGACTAGGAGGAATAGGGGCGTCGGACAGGGAGTTCGCAGGACTGGGAGTCTTCAGTAGGCTCACTGGATTGGGCTCGCCGGACTGGGTCTCTGATCTTGGGACCGCACTAGGATGCACTCGCCGGGCTGAGACGGGTCACCGGATTGGGATAGATCGCGGGACTGTGACAGGTCGCCGGACGGGGACAGGTCCCCGGACTGGGATTTCAACCGGACTGGGATTTCCGCCGGACTGGGACAAGTCGCCGGACTGGAATTTCAACCGGACTGGGATAAGTCGCCGGACAGGATACCTTCGCCGGACAGGAGAAGACTCGCCGGACTGAAGAAGAACCGCCGGACAGGAAGAGACACGCCTGGGAGGGATCCGACTAGGAACGAAAAGAAATCCAAAAAATAAATTAAAAAGATTTTTAAAACAATTTTTTCTGAATACTAATTAACACCTAACACCACAAGTGAGAATCAACGATAATGTACAAGGGAATTATGTGAGATTGAAAGGGTAGGCTTTTAAGAACACTCGGGGTTGATATAAAAACTATGAAAACAATTTTTCTTCTTTTCTTTCTTTTGGGAATACAGTCGAAAGACTCAAAGAGGGAGAGAGGAGAGCTTGGCCAAAAATATTAGGGTTAGGGTTAGAGTGATTACCGTTTCTGCAAGCTTTTATAAACAACTTTATAATGGGATATAACTGGGTCAAACCCATGACCCTACTCACTTAAAGTTTTGGCCAAAACACTCTCCACATACTCGGCCATATTTAATTTATTTATTCCCAAATTATTTTGATTTATTTCTAGATTCAACTGATTTAGAACTCTCATTTTTATTTAATGACATTTCATTAAAATAATTTCATACTTTCCAAATCAGTACGAACGAGAAATTATATATTTCCTTCTTTATTTATTTGAATATTACAAGTGTATTATTATCATTATAATAATACTCTATAATTCAATAACTAAACGTAACAATAAATACCTAATTATTTATTAAGTTACTTAAGAAAAATAATTTTCTCGATATAAATCACAATTTATATTCAATGAGTAAATCAACAATCCTAGTTCATTTGATTGTTTCTCCGTCTGCTTCTATACTAAAGCCTTATACACGTTGAACAATTCAAAGGTATCCGACTTATGTCGCATAAGGTAAACATGACCAAACAGTGAGTAGTCATCAATAAAGGTTCCAATGTATTCGTAACCTCCCCTTGCCTGGATGTTTATTGGTCCACATACATCACTGTGTATGAGTTCCAATACATGCCTGGCTCTTAGACCCTTTGAAGAGAAGGGTCTCTTGGTCATCTTGCCTTTGAGACAGGATTCACATGTAGGAAGGCTTCCCACGGTCAGAGACTCTAAAGGACCATCCTTCGTTAGTCTCCTAATTATTTCTAGGCCAATATGTCCAAGACGTAAGTGCCATAGATATGCATCGTGCGTTTCATCAATATGAAACGTCTTAAGCTTCCTAAGTGAATCACTATTCACTTCATTGTCCACGATTTTTTGTTCAACGGGATACAAATAATAAATAGAATCCACTCATTGAGCTTTAGTAATAAAGGAATCATCAATATAAATCTCAATATCATTATTGATTTTAAAATTGAAACCTTGTTCTTCTAAACGACCAAATGAAATCAATTTCTTGTAAAAATCCGGAACATAATAAACATTATTCAATAATAAATTTTCATTTCCAAACTTGAGCTTCATGGTCTTGACAGATCTTGCTCCAACCTTCGTTCCATCACCCCAGTTGAATCCGAACTCCCCGTCACTCAAGCTCCTGGTTTTCCTGAAATCATTTAAATTACACATGGTCAGACACCCCGTGATCTAGGATCCAGGGCGAAGCCTTGTTTGTAGTATAACATGCTTGAGTAACTAAAATCGTACCTTTCCCCTTGACACTCTTGAGGTAGGTAGGACTGTTCCTCTATCAGTGGCCAGCCTCTCCACAATGGTGGCACTTGTGCTCAGACTTGTCCACCTTTGCGATGCCTTTGCACTTAGCATCCACAACCTTCTTGTAAGGCTTCTTGGAACCTATTCGGTTGGCGTTTTTGGGCCTTTTCATCATCCTCTTAGAACCAGACGCCAAGGCTCTGTGTTCAGCAACATTGAGCTCTCCCGAGTTCTTCTTGTTCTTAGGGAGAAGTCACTCGGCAGTCTGCAACTCCTTAATGAGTTCAGTCACTGTGTAATTGAGCTTGTTCATGGAGTAGTTCAGACGGGAGTTATCATAAGGTTCCGTTAGAGTATCCAAGATCATGTCAATCTTGGTTTCTCCGTCAATCTCTGAACGAAGGATCTCCATATTGTTGAGGTGACCCATGATCAATATCATGTGTTCCCTAACTGAAGATCCTTGCTTCATCATGCAGTTCATAAAACTGCGAATAGCTTGCTGCCTCGCTTGACGCCCATGGCATCCGAACATCTCATGGACATTGAACATAATGTCATATGCAGTGGAGATATCTCGATGAGATTGTTGCAACGCATTCCTCATCGATGAAAAAATGTAGCATCGAGCAATCTCATCAGACCTCATCCATGCATTGTAGGTGTCCGTGTCTTCCTTACTCGAGTCAGCACTTGGAGCATGAGGACATGGGGTCGTGAGAACGTACTCGTGCTTGTCCATCGTCAATACGATGTCGAGGTTCCGTTTCCAGTCAACATAATTCTCACCCTCGAGTTTATTCGAACTTAAAATTGTTTGAAGTGGCTTAAGAGACATTTTGCTGAAAACATAAATAAAATAAATAAATTTAGTATGTGCTACAATATGCGAACTACATGATGCATGCAACAGTCCTAATATGGTGACGAAAGCATGTAAGCAGTTCATGATATTATGAACTCAACGGTTAACTATTTTTACTATGGGTAAACCGTAGCTAACCTGCTTTCATAGTAGTGGCACATCACAATTTAGTTTGAACCATCCAAGAAGTCACAACTTCTAGTTCTCACTAATTACCATAAATCTTTGGTCACTTATTTTTAATGCGGAGCCTTTATGTGAGGATTATGTTAGAACATAAGCCTAAGTGCATAACCTACACGTGGGTTTTTATTCAAGTCACTTTGAAGACGGTTCACCTATGTGGAGACCCCGCTTCATCGTTTCTCTTTAAGACTTAGTTCTTAACAAATTAACTAACCTAGTGCTTCCGAAGTACTCACATTGAAGTGAGGGCCACTACGGGTGACTCTTAGTTCATAACACACACGTTTACTTAAATCCGTGTCGGGGACCTTGGGTTGCTTCAATAATAAGCAACCCTCCCACTTAGTTTTTGCAACGAATTAAATTCATTTAATTGTTTATAATCTTATAAGACATTATTCTATTATAAACTATATGAAAATTCATATGAATTTTATGTTGGCGTTCTATCCTATAGGACGTGTTACATGTTATGCAATTAAACTAAATAAAGCATAAATTATTCAACTCATTGAATGGCCTATTTCTAAATACAACCCATACATTATTAAATCCAATTAATCTTCTATATATCATGTCGAGGTGCATGATGACGCATCATAAGGTCGATCAGATTAGCACCCACACGTTTCCATCGTGCGGCCAACTCCGATTTCCTTCCACTCAAATAGCACCCACACGTTCAATAATGTGCGGCAAATACCGAGTCTCTTTCGTCCCTCGTCTTTATGTCGTCGGGTTACAACAATATAATATTTTACAACTTAAACGTCCTCAAAAATTGAGGCTCACAATTTAAAAGAAAAATAAAATAAACCCGGACGTAACTGGAAACAAAATTCTAAGGCCATATCAATAACGATCCATCCATAAACACATTCACAATTTTATTCACATCCAATGCAATAAAACAATCATATCACAAAAACGCCAACACCAACTAGTAAAAAAAACTAGTTACAACTTAGATTTTAATGCCAATTATAGCTCTGATACCATTTGTTGGAATTTATTTAACAAGTTAAACGAAAGTATTATATAACATATCAATATATGGCTGAATTCTATAACAAGATCTAAACATATTAAAACAATTTTAATATATTTAACAACCTATGGCATTAAAATCAATTTACATGTTTAATAAACAATTTATTAAAACACAAGTCACTCAACAATTAAACACACAACAACCTACACGAACAATTCATATATATTTTAGCAGTCCTATTTGTTAAGAAAACACTTACAATTAGGATAATAAATTATCCCGACGTTGGTCGCGATCGTCAGAAGGCCACACCAAATCCACGTCGGAAAATAGGCTCGCCAGATTGCCTTAACGACTTCTTTGCCAAACTGGGAAGAGGAGGGGCGCAGGACAGGGAGTTCACCGGACTGGGAGGAAGACGGGCGTCGAACAAGGAGTTCGCATGACTGGGAGTCTTCAGGAGGCTCACCGGATTGGGTCTATGATCTTGGGACCGTCGGACTAGGATGCACTCGCCGGGCTGAGACGGGTCACCTGACTGGGAGAGATCGCCGGACTGAGACGGGTAGCCGAACAGGGACAAGTCACCGGACTGGGATTCCCACCGGACTGTGAGGCTTCAGGAGGCTCAACGGATTGGGCTCACCGGAAAGGGTCTCTGATCTTGGGACCGCCGGACTGGGATGCACTCGCCGGACTGAGACGGGTCCCCGGACTAGGATAGGTCGCCGGACTGAGATTTCCGCCGGACTGGGACAAGTCGCCGGATTGAGATTTCCACCGGACTTGGACAAATCGCTAGACTGGATACCTTCGCCGTAGAGGAGAAGACTCGCCAGACTGGAGAGGACCCGCCGGACTAGAGGAGACATGCCTGGGTGGGATCCGGCCGGGAAGGAAAAAAAATCAAAAAAAAATTTAAAGCGATTTTTAAAACAATATTTCCTGAATACAAATTAACACCGAACACCACAAGTGAGAATAACCTATAATACACAAAGGAATTATGTGAGATTGAAAGGGTGGGCTTTCAAGAACACTCGGATTGATATGAAAACTAAGAAACAATTTTTCTTCTTTTCTTTCTTTTGGGAATTCAGCCGAGAGACTCAAAGAGGGAGAGAGGAGAGCTTGGCTGAAAATATTAGCGTTAGGGTTAGAGTGATTAGGGTTTCTGCAGCCTTTTATAAACAACTTTATAATGGGATTAAACTGGGTCAAACCCATGACCCTACTCACTTACAGTTTCAGCTAAAACACACTCCACATACTTGGCCATATTTAATTTATTTATTCCCAAATTATTTTGATTTATTTCTAAATTCAATTGATTTAGAACTCTCATTTTTATTTAATGACATTTCATTAATATAATTTTATACTTTCCAAATAAGTACGAAACGAGAAATTATATATTTCCTTCTTTATTTATTTGAATATTACAAGTGTATTATTATCATTATAATAATACTCTATAATTCAATAACTAAACGTAACAATAAATACCTAATTATTTATTAAGTTACTTAAGAAAAATAATTTTCTCGATATAAATCACAATTTATATTCAATGAGTAAATCAACAATCCTAGTTCATTTGATCTCTTCCAAGTGTCTATCATTGAGACCTTATAAACCCACTTGAACGAAACTTTTGAATAAAGATTGGCCACAAAAATTCACAAATTTTTTCCGTGTTTTAATTCTTAATATTAGTCGATTCCACTAAAGGACCAATATTGACACTCTCTCTGTTCGTATGTGTATATTTTATGTTTGATGTGATAAAACAATTTTTCACACGATCCACGGAGTACTTTACAATATTACCCTTCATGTGTATCACTAACTAAGGGGAATGTAAAATTACTGTTTTACTCCTTGAGTTATTATTTCACTAACTCTTTTGTTATTTGTGAATGAGAAAAACATAGCGTGATATGTCTATACATGTCAAATGTTTTAATCAAAGAATCTTCTTATTCGATGAATACCTCACCAGGTTAATTCATTCACACTCTCATAACAAAGCATAGTGTGATACTAATGCATTTGCATTTTATCAACATGAATTCCATATCTGTGAATCATATAACCCAACATCACATCATTATGACACCAATCGTCGGGTCAGATGAAACTAAGATTTAGTCATTGCCCATTGACAAATCAAATGTCATAAAGTGTAATGTCAATTATACATTCACTTAAGGGATTAAGGTAAGTATCCAAATACCCCTTGTATGTGATCTTGAAGCTTTGAGTGTTTAAACGGTTTTATCTCGAGCTTCTAAGTATCACTGGTCTTGTTCAATATCTTCTATAAGATATCAAGGATGAATCATAGAGTCTCAACTCTCTATATCACATGATAAGATATCATGATTCATTCAAACAATCGTTACTTAGAAACGATTGCTCTTTCGGTCTTAAGATTGCGAGCAAATGGTTTAAACTAGTCACAAGGGGTTATCATGTCAAATCTGTATTTAACACCCTTTTCGTTGATGACATTTCCAGAGCGTAGCATTCATACATAAACATAAACTTTATTGACGAATGAATATTTATTAATATTAATGGTTTAGCAAAATATAAATACAAATGTATTTCATTGTCTAATTCCTCCTTTGTGGGCACCAATCCCAACAGTAAACTGTTTTAAAAGAATTTGATTCTTTGCAAAAACTAAGTGGGAGGGTTGTTTATCGTTGAAGCAACACAAGGTCCCCGACACGAGTATCATTAACTAGATATGTGATGAACTAAGAGTCACACATAGTTTCCCTCCCTTCAATGGGAGTACTTTGGAAATATCTAGTTAATCATATTGTTAAGAACTAAGTCTTAAAGAGGAACGATGAAACAGGGTCTCCACATAGGTGAACCGTCTTCAAAGTAACTTGAGTAAAGACTCACGTGTCGGCTGCACACTTAGGCTTATGTTTTAAAGTAATCCTCACATAGAGGCCTTCATTAAAAATAAGTGACCAAACATTTATGGTAATTAGTAAGAACTAGAAGTTGTGACTTCTCTGACGGTTCGAACTAAATAGTGATGTCTCACGACTGTGAAAGGCAGTTAATTATGGTTTCCCCATAATACCATGAATTATTTAATGTTTTCCTCACCATATTAGGATTGTTCATGCATGCATATAATTCGAAAAAGTGGCACATACTAAAGTTATTTATTTTATCCATGATTTCAGCAAAATGTCTTTTAATCCACTTCAAACGATGTTAAGTTCTAATAAACTCGAGGGTGAGAATTACGTTGACTGGAAACGTAACGTCAAAATCGTACTGACGGTGGAGAAGCACAAGTACGTTCTCACGACCCCATGTCCTCCTGTTCCGAGTGCTGACTCGAGTAAGGAAGACAAGGACGCCTACGATGCATGGATGAGGTCTGACGAGATTGCTCGATGCTGCATTTTAGCATCGATTAACAATGTGTTGCAGCAATCTCATCGGACATCTCCACTGCATATGACATCCTTTTCAATCTCCATGAGATGTTCGGATGCCATGGGCGTCAAGCGAGGCAGGAAGCTATCCGCAGTTTTATGAATTGCATGATGAAGACAGGATCTTCTGTTCGGGAACACGTGATATTGATCATGGGTCACCTGAATGATATGGAGATCCTTGGTTTTGAGATTGACGGAGAAACCAAGATTGACATGGTCTTGGAGACTCTAACAGAATCTTATGATAGCTTCCGTCTGAACTAATCCATGAACAAGCTCAATTACATTGTGACTGAGGTCATGAAGGAGTTGCAGACTGTCGAGGGACTTCTACCTAAGAACAAGAGGAAGTCGGGAGAGCTCAATGTTGTTGAACACAGAGCCTCAACCTCTGGTTCTAAGAGGATGATAAGGCCCAAAAACGCCAACCGAGCGGGTGCCAAGAAGTCTTACAAGAAGGCTATGGATGCTAAGGACAAAGGCATCGCAAAGGTGGACAAGTCTAAGCACAAGTGTCACCATTGCGGAGAGGCTGGCCACTGGCAAAGAAACTGTCCTACCTACCTCAAGAGTGTCAAGGGGAAAGGTACGATTTTAGTTACTCAAGCATGTTATACTACAAACAAGGCATCACCCTGGATCCTAGGTTGTGGGGCGTTTGGCCACGTTGTATGTAATTTGAATGGTTTCAGAAAAAACCAGAAGCTTGAGTGACGGGGAGTTCAGATTCAACTGGGGTTATGGCACAAAGATCGGAGAAAGATCTGTCGGGACCATGAAGCTCAAATTTGGAAATGAAACTTTATTATTGTATAATGTTTATTATGTTCCAGATTTTTGCAAGAATTTGATTTCATTTGGTCGTTTAGAAGAACAAGGTTTCAATTTTAAAATCAATAATGGTATTGAGATTTATATTGATGATTCCTTTATTACTTAAGCTCAACGAGTGGATTCTATTTATTATTTATATCCCGTTGAACCGACAATCTTAGGCACCAAAGTGAATAGTGATTCACTTAGGAAGCGCAAGACGTTTCATACTGATGAAACGGACAATACATATCTATGGCACTTTTGTCTTGGACATATTGGCCTAGATGGAATTAGGAGATTAACGAAGGATGGTCCTTTGAAGTCTCTAACCGTGGGAAGCCTACCCACGTGTGAATCCTGTCTCGGAGGCAAGATGACCAAGAGACCCTTCTCTACAAAGGGTCTAAAAGCCACGCATGTATTGGAAATCATACATAGTGATGTATGTGGGCCAATAAACATCCAGGCAAGGGGAGGTTATGAATACTTTGTAACTTTCACTGATGACTACTAAAGGTTTGGTCATGTTTACCTTATGCGACATAAGTCGGATACCTTTGAATTGTTCAAAGTGTATTAGGCTTTAGTATTGAAGCAAACAGAGAAATATATCAAACCCCTTTGATCTGATCGAGGGGGAGAGTACTCGTCTGGAGAGTTCGAAGACTTTCTTAGAGAATAAAGCATTCATTCTCAGCTTATAGCACCTAGCACCCCGCAGCAAAACGGTGTGTCAGATAGAAGGAATCGAACTCTACTAGATATGGTGAGATCGATGTTGAGTAACTCATCGCTTCCTAATTCTTTCTGGGGATATGCCCTAGAAACGGTAGCTTACATTCTGAACCAGCATCTGTCCAAGACGGTCCTTGGCACGCCCTATGAAAGATGGAGTGGTAAAAAATATGTTTTACACCACATTCGCATATGGGGTTGTCCAGCACATGTGCAGAGACAAAAGACTAGCAAGCTGGCTAGTCGTTCAGAGATCTGCCTTTTCGTGTGATATTCCAAGGAAACCAAAGGGTACATCTTCTATAGTACTGCTGATCAGAAAATGTTCATTAGCACAAACGCTAGGTTTCTGGAAGAAGACTATATGAAGAATTCAATACTGAGTAGCAAACTTGTGCTTAAGGAACTGTTGGGTGAAGTAGCTGGTACTTCACAAGATAGCATGAGTCATATTACAACAGGGGAAGAACCATGTTCGGAACCGGAGGCTCCTGTGCTTCGTCACAGTAACAGAGTTGTACGACAACCTGTTCGATACATGGGTATCAGAGAGTATTTAACTACACTCACATACAATGATGAAGATGATCCAGCATCATTTTCTCAAGCGATGCAAAGTTCCGAAGCAAACCTATGGCAAGAAGCCATGAACGTTGAAATTCATTCGATGTATGTCAACGAGGTCTGGAATCTTGTAGATCTACCTAAAGGCATCAAACCTATTGGGTGTAAATGGATCTACAAGAAGAAAAGAGGACCGGATGGAAATGTTGAGACATTTAAGGCACGACTTGTGTTGAAGGGGTTCACATAGAAAGAAGGTATCGACAATGAAGATACCTTCTCGCCAGTCGCGATGTTGAAGTCCATTTGTACTCTTTTATCCATTGTTGCCGCCCTAGATTATGAAATCTGGCAGATGGATGTCAAGACTGTATCTCTCAATGGAAATCTTGACGAGCACATTTACATGGCTCAACCAGACGGGTTCATGGAGAAAGGCTAACAGGGCAAGGTTTTTGAGTTGCTTAAGTCCATTTATGGACTGAAACAAGCATCTAGATCGTGGAACAGTATATTCAACGAGACTATGAAAGGCAACGGCTTTGATCAGTCAATAGATGAGCCATGCGTTAATAAGATGATAAACGATGGCAAACTGGTTTTTCTTGTCCTATATGTAGATGACATACTACTCATTGGGAATGATGTCGGAAATTTTTCAGAGGTTAAGATATGGCTGTCAAAGCAATTTGAGATGTAGGATCTAAGAGAGGCAGCTTATATTTTGGGTAATTAGATCTTCAGAGATCGGAAGAACCAAAAATTAGTGCTTTCCCAAGCATCTTATATTGATAAGATCATGGATCGCTTCAGTATGCAAGACTCCAAGAAAGGGCAGCTCCCTTTCAGACATGGAGTGCATCTCTCAAGTGAACAGTCTCCCAAGACTCCTCAAGAGGTTGAGGACATGAGTCACATTCCTTACGCTTCAGTCGTAAGAAGTCTGATGTATGCCAAGCTTTGCACGAGGTCATATGTTTGCTACGCAGTGGGCGTGGGGAGTAGGTTTCGTTCAAAACCTAGACCCGCGCACTGGGTTGCGGTCAAGCATGTTCTCAAGTATCTTCAGAGAACGGGAAACTACATGCTTGCATACTCAGGTGGTGACCTGAATATGACGGGATATACCGACTCCGACTTTCAGGTGGATAAGGATTCCAGGAAGTCCACATCAGGGTGTGTGTTCACCCTGAATGGTGGATCTGTGGTCTGGAGGAGTATCAAGCAATCTTGGTTGTTGACTCGACCATGGAAGCCCAGTATGTGGCAGCTTGTGAAGCTGCGAAGGAGGCTGTGTGGCTGATGAAATTCCTTATGTACTTAGAAGTTGTTCCAAGTGCAAGAGAGCCTATCACACATTATTGTGATAATAGTGGGGCAGTCGCTAATTGTAAGGAGCCAAGAAGTCACAAGCGCTCTAAACACATAGAGCAGAAGTATCACTTGGTCCGAGACATCGTTCACGAGGGGATGCTGAAGTCATGAAAATCTCAACGTTAGACAACCTTGTTGATCCCTTCACGAAGTCTTTAATGAGTAAATTCTTCGAGGGACACCTAGAAGGATTGGGACTGAAGGATCATTCACATCTCCTTTGAGTCAAGTGGGAGTTTGTTGGGATTGGTGCCCACAACGGAGAAATTAGACAAAGAAATACATTTGTATTTATATTTTGCTGAAACATTAATATTAATAAATATTCATTCTTAAATTAAGTTTGTGTTTATGTATGAATGCTACGCTCTGAAACTGTCATCAACAAAATGGGTGCTAAGTACAGACTTGACAAGATAGCCCCTTATGATTAGTTTAAACATTTGTTCGCAATCTTAAGATCGATAGAGCAATCGAATCTAATTAATGATTGTTAGAATGAATCATGATATCTAATCTTGTGATATAGAGAGTTGTGACTCTATGATTCATCCTTGATATCTTATAGAAGATATTGAACAGGACCAGTGATACTTAGAAGCTCGAAATAAAATCGTTTAAACACTCGAAACTTCAAGATCACATACGAGGGGTACTTTGGTACTTACCTTAATCCTGAAGTGAATATATAATTGATATTACACTTTATGACATTTTATTTGTCAATGGGAAATGACTAAGTTATAGTTTCATCTGACCATACGGTTATTGTCATAAGGATGTGATATTGGGTTATATGATTCACAGATATGGAATTCATGTTGATAAAATGCAAATACATTAGTATCACACTATTCTTTGTTATGAGAGTGTGAATGAATTAAATTGGCTAGATATTCATTGAATAAGAACATTCTTTGATTAAAACATGTGACATGTATAGACATCTCACTCTATGTTTTCTCATTCACAAATAACAAATGAGTTAGTGAAATAATAACTCAAGGCGTAAAACGGTAATATAATATTCCCCTTAGTTACTGATACACATGAAGGGTAATATCGTAAAGTACTCCGTGGATCGTGTGAAAAATTGTTTTGTCACATCAAACATAAAATATGCGCATATGAACAGAGAGAGTGTCAGTATTGGTCTTTTAGTTGAATCCACCAATATTAAGAATTAAAAGACGGAAATGGTTTGTGAACTTTTGTGTCCGATATTTATTCTAAAGCTTCGTTCATGTGGGTCCATGAGGTCTCAATTATAGACACTTGGAAGAGATTAAAAGAACTAGAATTATGGATTTACTCATTAAATATAAATTTTGATTTATATCGAGAAAGTTATTTTCTTAAGTAACTTAATAAATAATTAGTTATTTATTGTTACGATTATTTATTCAATCATGGAGTATTATTATAATGATAATAATACACTTGAGATATTCAAATAAATAAAGAAGGAAATAAATGATTTCTCGTTTCGTACTTATTTGGAAAGTATGAAATTATTTTAATAAAATGTCATTAAATAAAAATGAGAGTTCTAAATTAATTGAATTTTGAAATAAATCAAAATAATTTGGGAATAAATAAATTGAATATGGCCGAGTGAGAGGATGTGTTTTGGCAGAGAATTACAAGTCTCCGACCCTTGAGTATGACTCAACTTAAGCCCAAAATTAAACTGTTTATAAATACGCTTAAGAAAACCCTAGAGACTAACCCTTACCCTACTGTGTTCGGCCAACTGACTCTCTCTCTCTCTCTCTCCCTTGTCTCTCTCAGCCGCAATCCCTAGAAAGGAACAAAAAGAGAAAAATTGTTTTTCCCTTGTTTGACATTCCCGAGAGTTCTTGAGAGCCCACTCTCTCGATCTAATAAAAAAACCTTGTGTATTATCATTGATTTTTACTTGTGGTGTTTGGTGTATTAACTTAATTCTGAAAATTGTTTTAGAATTGTTTTAAGAAGTTTTTGTAGCTTCCTGCCGGCCGGAATACATTGCTGCATCCAGTCCAACAATCTGCAGTCTAGCAGGCCCTGTCCGACGAGTCCTCCCCTGTCCGGCGAGTCCTCCCTTGTCCGGCGAAGGTGTCATGTCCGGCGTACGCGTCCAGTCCCGTGAAGGTGTCATGTCCGGCGTACGCGTCCAGTCCGACGAGATCCCTGTCCGGCGATTCCAGTCCGGCGGTCCCAGGCTCGAAGTCCCCAGTCCGGTGAAAGTCCCTGTCCAGCGATCCATGTCTGGCGTGATCTGCCCAGTCCGGCGAGGTGCTCCAGTCCGGGGAACAGGTGCACAGACTTCCTGTCTGCTGTCCGGCGAGGCTTCCCAGTCCTTGTCCGGCGCCCTTGTGTTCCTAGTCCGGCGAAGAAGCCCCTAGGGCAATCCGACGAGCCTCCTTTCCAGCGTGGATTTGGCGTGGCCTTCCGATGATAGCGAGCAACGTCGGGATAATTTATTATCCTAATTGTAAGTATGTTCTCAACGAATTGGATTGCTAATAATATATAAAATGTTTATATAGGTTGTTAGCATTGTAATTGTTGAGTGTGTGTTTTAATAAATTGTTTATTAAACATGTAATTAAATTTTATTGTCTTAGGTTGTTAAACATATTAAAATTGTTTTAATATGTATATATTCAATTATATATTTCCGCCGAATAAGATGTGTTATATAATTATATTATTTAATTTGTTAAATAAATTCCAACATCCCGCCATCCCCATGTTCTCTCTTATCGGAGTGTCTGCCTTTGCCTCCAGCCTCTTGGATCTTCTTCAGGGCCATTTCTTCTTCTTCAATTTCCATGAAAATTGTTGCTCGATGGAGGGCATCGTTGATGGTCGACGGACGCATCTTCGCCGACTCCGGACAGAAAGGAGATGTGTAGTAAAGGTCATTTCTCAGTCCTTGGATTGTGACGACATCGTCGAGATTCGAGATCCTGACCATGACCGCTTTAAACCTTTCGACGTACTTCCGGAGTGTTTCATTATTCTCCTGGGAGAGGCTCTATAGGATCGTGACCGTCGCCTCACTCTGCATGTACATCGAATAATGGCGCATGAAAGCTGTGACAAGGTCGTCGAAGTCGTCTATGGATTCCGGAGGTAGCTTCACGAACCAGTCACTGGCTGGGCCGTGCAGACTTTCGACGAAGAGGCGGCACAAGATAGCCTCTACCTTCTCTCTCTCGCCTGTTATGCGTTCCATCACGATCCTGAAGGACTTCAAGTGGGTGTTTGGGTCTGACGTCCCCTTATACAGCGAGATCTTGATTTTCGGCAGCTCTCCTAAGTTCCACGCCACGGATCTTAGATGAGAACGGTGTGACCCTGCCTTCTCTGACTATCCGGTCAATTTCGGGCGCCATGCTCGTCACCTTGTGCACTTGGGACGCTACTTGCCGCATTCTTGATTCGATGCTCGAAAACATCTCATTCACCACCTTCCTGATCTCTTCTTCCAACGTCGGTGTCAACGTGGTTTCCGGACCTCCTTCTAGGAATTTCGTTGATGTATGGGTGGTGGCGTTGAAGAGGTTCCTGTTGATCGCCGGCGTCGGTGGTGTCCATCCTTCCAATCCTCCGCCGGCCATCATACGATTCAGATGGTCCATGAGTTGCCTATTCAGCTCGGCTTGCTCTTCTGACCACTTATTGGCTTCCGATATTGCCGCCATGGCGTCGGCTAGCTTTCAATGAAGCGATCATGCATCTGTGGCTTCGTTCTGATCACCATCGGCGTTGTTTTCTTTGGTTGTCATCTTGCTTCAAAATCCTTCCCTGAATCTCTTCAACTTCCTGGCTTTGAGATAGAAAGAAAACTCAAGCCCCACGGTGGGTGTCAAACTGTAGAGGTCGCTTTACACCAACCTCTGAAACAGTCACAAGGATTAATTAACAATAATAATAGATGAATAATGTGATCACGATTTGCAATATCCTTGATTTTATGTGTATAATGAGGCTCAGTTTTTCTCGTTTATTAGCTTAGAAGCTTGAAGAATTACATGGAATATTTTCTGGTAAACTTAAAGTATGAAACTCGACTATCGCTCTCCCGGAATCCCCCTTCAATGAGGATTTACATTGGTATTTATAGACCTACAGTTACCCGAATTGTCTACTAGGGTTTCCTCATTAATCTCAGATCTTAACTACCTAAAATACAAGATATTCGCCGAGATTTACTAATTACTTCACATAATTATCTCATTTGGTTTGATCCGTTGATTTCATTTCCTCTTTAAACTCAACCATATCTTCGAGAAAGATTCCTGACGACGAGCTTTCCTCGCGAAGACGTTCTTCCTCGCGATGGAGTCTTCTTGACGACGAGCTTTCCTTGCGAAGACGTCCTTCCTCGCGATGGAGGCTTCCTGACGACGAGCTTTCCTCGCGAAGACGTCCTTCCTCGCGATGGAGTCTTCCTGACGACAAGCTTTCCTCACGAAGACGTCCTTCCTCGTGATGGACCTCCTCGCAATTTCCTTTGCTCGTGCTCGTGACGGGGCTTCCAGAGACCAACTCCTTCCCATTCATTGACCCTAGGTCAAATGAGAATTCTCGCCTCCATTTCTCGTCGTTTAAGGAATGAAAACGACACAAGTAGTGTTAAGGTAGATATGAAGAAACCGACCTTAACAATAGTCTATTGGGGTAATCTAACGAAAAAACAATCAACTCCCAAAATATTTAGATAAAAATTGCGTCTCTTCACCATGATCAAAAGATAAGTGTAATCAATGCAATAAATAGGTAACATGAGTTAGAAAAGCAAATCATGTGTCCTACACATACTTAGTAATTATCCAAGTAATATGAGGCATTAAAATGTAAAAAATATATCGAATATAACAAGTTTCTCATCATTAATCGATAAATAAAAATTGGAGAGTAGTGTTATGATTGAGTCAGCTCCGAGACATCAAGAATGAAAAATGAACATAAACATAAGTGCAGTTTCGAAGAATATAACTGAATAGTTCAAAAAAATGCCCAATAACATAAGACTTTTTAAATGAATGAAGTTATATATGCCACGTAAGAAACAAAAACCGTCTCAATGATCGTGAAACAATTATTACAAACAAGAACACACACATCGTCAATCGAGGACGGTTATGGCAAACATAAGTCTAGTCAATCTATGTTCATATTCAACACAACCTATGAGCGAAACCTAGACAAAAAATGGATTATATACATTTTGGCAAAAAAATAGGCATATGTCTCTTTAATTTTCATAGTTGTTTAATTTTTGTGTATTTACTTCTTGTATTGAGACTCTTGTACTTTATATTCAATTTGATCATAACTTATTCGGTATTTATAATGTAACTTTCGAGACAATTGTTTTAGTATATAATAGAGTTTTACAAAATAAATTGAGTTTAGTTTTACAATCTAAACTGAAACTGGTTGATGAAGCCATCCGTAGTCCAGTAATCATTACTACCGATCGATTAACAATGTTTTATATTTGAAACAAATCAAAACAAAAGTTAATGAAGGCCAAAACACAATATTCGATAATGTTTCGAGATTAAAAAAATCAATATTTCATATACAAACAAAATCAATAACAATTCATTTACCCCAAAATTAATTTCATTACCATTCAAAATCCAAGAATTATTAAAGGGTTATTGTATATAGTAGCCATATATACGTTTGCTATTTTGGATATGTCCAACGTTTTGTAAAACTCGTGTAAATGGCCTTACTGCTTACGTGTCATATCAATTTACGTTATTATTTTACAACGTAAATTGACATGACACGTAAGTAATAGGACCATTTATACGAGCTTTACAAGACGTTGGACATATCCAAAATAAATTAGTAAAGTATGGTCATTTCGCCGAAAATTTGATTATTAAACCCTACATAGAAAAGTCTAACCAGAACAACTATAAAAATTCAAATAACGAAAACCTATTGCACAAAGATCTTTGAAAACCAGAAAACCATCGAGAAACTAATTCAACAACGATTCGAAGAAAACAGTTGAGAACCAAAAAAATTTCTTCAAAAAAAATATTAAAATCGTAGAATAAGAAATAGATTTACATGTTAATCACAACGTATTTTACGACGTTTGCAACCCTATGACGATAACAAACTATTGAAGATTTTTTTTATAAAAAAATGGCAATTTTGTTGGTTTTTGGATTGTAGAGTTTAAATTTTTCGAGCGAATTTGTTCGACTTTTTTTTGCATGCATTTAAAATGAATTTTCTCTCTCTTCAAATTTCAACCGTCTTAATTAATCTTGGTTAATGTTTCGCGGTTATTTAGGAAACCATTTACGTGTAAATTTTTATTTTGTTTTTTATTTAAGAAAATATGAAATAGGCGGGAAGATTATATTGGGTCAAATTTGAAATGAAACATCTGTAAATCAAATAGCTGAAAATTTACAAAACATTAACCATATTCAAAATGCAGGTCTATATTCAAAATGCAGGTCTATATAAAACTACTATATACAGTAACTAATTCTTAAATTGTTTAAAACATATCCAAAATTCGAACAATACTAAATAAGTGCAAAACATATTTTAAAAAATCCTAACTAACAACAACATTCACATAACCCAATTTGCCGGTTAAGAGGGATAGAGAGATTTAGGGCTATTTGATGTACATATAAATATGGGCGACGAATTGACGCTAAAACTTCATGAACACAATTAAGGAGCACTGTAGTAGAATTATCGTGGATATATCTCAGGTAGCTAAATCATCAATTTATTTTAGAGTACGATTATCTTGATTATCATGGTATTTGCGAGCGTGTGAGTACCACTCTTTTTTTAAGGCAAATTTTGCTTGTGGTGGGAATTGAACTCACGCCCTCCAACTTGAAAGAGGCGTGCATTACCAATAGACTATTTTAGACGTGCACTGCGCGATTGCCAATTAAAGCTCATTTCCGTACAGCTATTGAGAAATAAACATCTCATTATGAATTCACCTGGTTTATTCCACGTACACCTTAAAACACAAATTGTCCCCTATTTTCGAGGATAATACACTTTTGTCCCAATTATGAAAGTACACGACGACCGCAACCAATTTTTAATTAGAAATGAGAATCTCCTATTTTCAAAATATTTGTTTTTGGGCAAACAGAGAATTCAAACAAAAATATAAAATAACATAACTAAGTTGAAATCCTCGGACCTATACCAAGAATGTCCAGTGATGACAAGTATAGTAAGTCAAATTATTCACGTGTCATAATAGAAGAGTTCATTGTACCTGCTCAGTATGTGAATTCTTTTCTCTATCCACTTGACAAAGTCCAAAATCCGAAAACCGTATTGAATTCACATCTTGGCTATATTATATAAATTTTAAGTTATATTATATAACTTTTAAGTTATATTATATTAATTGAGGATAACTATTGCAAATCTCATCCACACAATGATCCATTTCATCGAGCAACTTGTCGGTTTAAATAATATAATTTAGTCCAACAGATCTAACACAATTAGATTTTTTAAATACCGTAAAGTAATAGGGAGAATCGTGTGCTTTCTCTTTCAAAAGTCAATTTTGGTGCAAATACTTTTAAGTTAATTTATTAAATGTCCAAGCTGATTTAATAAATAAATAAATAAGATTACGCCTCTTTTATCGAGCAGAAATAAATAAATAAATTGGATCATATGAATCAATTAAAATCATCCGTTACGAGTTAGACAATTTTAGATTGGACTAAACCATTTTTCACATCTACTTATCTATATTTTTCTAAATTAGTATTCAATATGGACCAATTGTGAGTTATTTTGAACTATTTTAAACCTGATTGTTTGCCAGTCTACCGTTTCAAATTTAATGTTGCACTAATTGTTGCACCAAAATATGAGCAACTTTATTACAATTTCTATTTATCCACTCAAAACTAATAGTTTTAAAAATTTTATTTTTTATTAAAATATGCTCATAAACATGTAGTAGTTTACAATCTCGTTGTGCCTTAACTGATGCACATAGAATCATGACCATGTGGTTATCCCTTTCAATTATGACTTCACTAAACATGTAGAATTTTTTGAGATTTAGCGCTTAAAAGGACTCCTTGCATTTCCACGTCAAGACTTGATTCAGCTTGAGTATAGTTCCCCCACATCCATAGTGTATTTCCTGCAATGTTCCTTGCAACTATGCCTACAAAGGCTTTCCATCTTGAAGTTGCCATCCGTATCAATCTTGATGACATTAGGTGGTGATTTGGACAATTTTTTATTTCCAGTCGAGGGTTTAGGCCCAACTCTGACCCTTCTATGATAGTCAGAGCTTCTTCACTGCATTCCACCTCCTTCTCTTTTGTCTTGATTCTAGCTAATATCTCCTCAATATTTGATTTTTTCCCTCGGCGTATCACATCATTTTTCAGGGACCAAATACCTTCCAATATTGTAATGGATTTTATCTTGAACTAGTCTTTTGGCATCAATTCATTTGACTCTTCGTTTATAACAAGCATGTCGCACTTTAAAATCCGACGGTGTTTTTCGTAGCAGCTCAAGATGTCTTTCCCACTGAGCCAAACCATGTTTCTCCAATTCAACCATGAAGTCGCGTTGAACCAAATTCTATCTTCTCCACATATTCGACACATGAAGTCTTCACCGGGTAAGCACCATTTTAATGTCTTCGCTGTTGGAAAGCAATTGTTACCTAAATGTTATAGGAATAATTTGTACTTTATATTTAACTTGAATTTCCATATTTGTTTCGAGACGAGGTACGTTGGATTGAAAGCATCTTCATTTTGATTCATATATGCGGATTTCACACTGAATTTTCCAATGTTGTTGCTGTCCAAATGTGTTTGTTGATCATCGGCCCCGGCAATAGTTTGATTTTAATATCATTGTCTAACATGTTTTCCCCGCATGCGTCAATACTTTTTGTCGAATACCATCTTTTTGGTCCCTGGAATAAACAAGCTAACCATTGTGTCTAGGTTGTCAAATTGTGAGCTTTCTAGTCTGATGATCAACCTCCATTCAGTCAATTTATCCTTGTATAACAAGGTGTTTTTTCCATCTCTTATCAATTTAAAGTGATTTTTCTTTATATCCTATTGGCATTGAAAAAATGCTCGCCAACTAGATGAAGTTCCTCCTTTAGGTTTGTGCTGCAGAAATCCTGAATTCTCACAACATTAATCCTTTAAGATTTTAAACCTAAATTTATCCGGCTTCCCTGTCAAGTACCAGACAAAGTTTTCCATAAAAGCTCTGTTTAAACAATTCATATCCCTTAATCCTTGTCCTCATATAGCATTAGGTTGACAAATAGTCTTCCATTTTGTAAAAGCCATAAATCGGTTTCCTGTCACTTCTCCTTTCCACAAAAATTTCCTAGTCGCTTTTTCCACATTTTCCAAAATATTCTTCGGCAATTTGAACGTTTCCATCGTGTATGAATGTATACCCTCGATCACTGATTTTAGCAATATAGTTCTCCCAGTCCTAGATATAGTTTCTGACATCCAGCCTTTCAATTTATTGAAGACTTTCTTTTTAAGCTCCTGGAAATATTATACTTGTTTCTTTCGATGTACATCGAATTGCCCAGGTAGGTGATATTGTTGTGATATTTTGTAAAGACACGCAATTGTACGTATCGCACGAGTAATATATATAATGATGAATACGAGTGTCGAATCCACAAAAATCAATTACTCAAAGACTTTGATTCAATCTGTAGCAAATTGATTTTAGAATGATTTCGATATTTTAATACGAACTAAAGTAATGAACTCAAAAACAAAGACTAAGGGACTAACACAAGATTTTAAAAAAGATAAAAAGGCAAGGGAAAAGATTTCACCGAGTAACTACAAAATTAGGGATTACTGGGTATGAACACTAAAATATTTTTATGCATGTTAAACTCATTCTTTCACAAATATTCACTAGTCTCTCTCAAGTGATCTAAGAAACCAACAAATGTCGAAATAATTATCCTATTAACGCACCTACGTGAAACAAAAACAAGAACTCTAACATTTTCACAATTTTTATATCGTCAAGAAACCTACAATTATGATGAACGAAAAATAACATGACCATTGGTTCTTTGTCAAGTAATTCAATATTCCTATTACCAATTCTAAAGGTGACCATACTTAAAAATGCATTAAGAACAATTTCGTACAAGCAGACACATATAAGTAATGAATCCTAATCAATCATACCCATTAAAACCTAATGAATGACTAACGGCTATATCGTAATCCCTCTAAAGACTTAGCCTCTAAAGGATATAATGAACATGATGACAATGATTAAAATAATTATAAACAACAAAAGGAGCCAATATTGAATAAACGAGCTCATAATCATAAAATAATTCGAATCCACAAGACAAACAGAATTTAAAATCATAAAAGAGTGGAGGGAAAAGGAATAAAAACTATTCTTTGGAGTTCCGGCTATCGAAGTTGTCAATTCCGTGAATAACCTTCTCTCCACAGAAAAAGATCTAAAATCGTCTAAGAAAAATAAAGCGTACTGAAAATAGAGGCGGACATGTGTTTTTATAATGCTCTAGGTCAAATTCCCCTTTTCGGCTATCTGGGCGCTTAAAAACGAATCCAACGGCTGAGATTAAGTCAAAATCCGACTTTTAATCCGCCAGGAATCGACATCTCGCGGTGTAGGAGCTTCTATTGCAGCGTAAAATTATCGACTTTTGCATTCTTGCGGAGCGTGAAGAACGTGACATCCACCGCGAGGAGCCTTAGGGAAAACTTGTTGGTGAATCCACTGTGGTATCACACACGAACAATCACTTCAATATCACATGTTGAAGAACAATTCACATAGGAAACCATATTAAGTGCAAATGAATATTAATTACGCTCACTATAGCCAGTTAATAATTATGGTTACCAAATAAGATCTAGATTAACTTTATTAATAAACACATAAAGCATTTCAGCAATCGATATAAGAGAAGAAATTTATTAGAAAACTAACGGGTTTGGACATGCTACAGAACGCCCCGATCCAACGCCCGCTCCATTTCGTATGTCTTCTGAATTGAGTATGTTTCGTCCTTCGTCTGAATTGAGTACTCGAGAATGACACCGCAGCCTTCCAAAACGTAATCTCCAAGACGAATAAGAAAGATGAGTGGGCACAGTTGATATCTAACTAAATCTCGACACCAGATTGTTTTGGTAGCTCAGTCCTATTTTCTAGGAACGAAATTTGCGATTTGAGGGGGAAGGGAGAAACAGAAATTCGACCAAGAGAGAGAGAACAAGGCCGAGATCTCTAGAGAGAGATTTGATATTTTCGAAATCAATTGAATGAATTTTCACTTCTCCATCAACCCCTATTTATAGCTTTAAGACGGAAATAAACTTTGAGAGATTTCTTTCTTTTTTTAGAGACATTCGCTCCTTCTGGGACATATTCCTTCCTTCTAGAGATATTATCTCCTCTGAGAGATATTCTCTCATATTGTATTTGTTGGAATTTAGTTAACAATTAACCTAATTAATTATGAAACATATCTGTATATGGTGGAAATTCATAATTCAATTTAACATATTAAAAAAATGTTTTCTAACATATTCATAACCATGTCATTAAATCTAAACTAGCATGTCAACAAATTTATGTACATATCAATAAATTCATTTAAGCACGCAAACGAACAATCTAAATAAATATAATCATTCTACAATACTATATCATTCAGATCCAATTCGTTTAAGAGACACTTACATAGGGTTTGGATCTGCGAGAGCAAGTCTCGGTGTACATCCAAGTGATCGGTCGATCCTCTACACCACGCGCGTCAAGGAGATCCTCAAATTCGTCGTGCCTTCGTTCCTCCAAAAGTAGCCGACCGTGGGGAGAGAAAAATCACTCAAACAACCATAAGTTGAGTAAATGATAATACTCAATGGATTTTTTAGGAGACAAAGAGGGTGGGCTCTTTCGTAGGAACAAGAGAAGAAGGAATAAAAGGAAAATCTCTCTACAGTTCGCTCTCTCAATTCTTTTTGGGATTTTGGCCAAGTATTTTTCTCCTTGGGAGAGAGCAAATAGTCGGCCAAGATGGGAGGGGAGAGAGAGAGAGTGGCCCTGTGAAAGCTAGGTCAAAAGAGAGAGAGAAGAGCTCCTTTTATTTCAGGGAGAATGAGCTTAATTAGGTCAAAAACAATTAATGACACATTAATCAAACTTAAGCCCGATAAATCATTTAAGCAATTTTCCAACTCAATTATTTGCATTAAGTGCCCGGCCATCTTATATATTTATCTCCCAAATATTTTCGATTTATTTCTAAAATAATATTTAATTAATTTAGAACATCTCATTTATTTAATGACAAGTCATTAATTATTTTCATACTAAACAATGTAGTACGAAACGAGAAAATATTTATTTTCATCTTTTATTTATTTGAATCATCAAATTATATTATTATCAATATAATAACACAATATGATTCGGTAAATAAATGTAATAATAAATAACGAATTATTTATTTAATTACTTAGAAAATAATTTTCTTAGTGTAAATTACAATTTACGTTTAATGAGAAAATCGATCTTTTCTTGTTCACTAATATCTCATCCAAGAGTCTATCATTGAGACCTTATGGACCCACATGAACGAAGCTTTAGAATAAAGATCGGACGCAAAAGTTCATAAACTTTTTCCGACTTTTAATTCTTAATATTAGTCGATTCCACTAAAGGACCAATATTGAACATCTCTAAGTTCATATGCGTTTATATTTCCGTTTGATGTGATAAAACTATTCTTCACATGGTCCACGGTGTATTTTACGATATTACCCTTTGTGTGTATCACTAACTCAGAGGAATGTAAAATTACCGTTTTACCCCTGAGTTATTATTTCACCAAGTCCTCTGTTATTTGTGAACGAGAAAAACATAAAGTGAAATGTCTCAACATGTCACATGTTTTATTTCAAAGAATTCTTTATTCGATGAATACCAGGCCTGGTTTATTCGCTCACACTCTCATAACAGAGCATGGGGTGATACTAATGCCTTAGCATGGTTTCAACACAAATTCCATATCTGTGAATCACATGTTTCAACGAAACAGTATTATAACACCAACCGTCGGGTCAATGGAACTTCATTTAGCCATTGCCCATTGACAAATCAAATGTCATAAAGTGTTACAAGAAGACATGTTCTCACTTCAGGATTTAGGTAATTACTAAAATACCCCTCGTTTGTGAGTTTGAGGTTTCGAGTGATTAAACGGTTTTATCTCGAACTTCAAAACTTAACAGGTCTTGTCCAATATCTTCATTAAGATATCAAGAATGAATTACATAGTCACAACTCTCCATATCACAAGATAAGATATCGTTTAATTCATTCTAACAATCATTACTAGGAATCGATTGCCCAATCGATCTTTAGATTGCGAACTATTATTTAAACTAGTCATAAGAAGGTATCTTGTCAAGTCTGTACTTAGCACTTCTTTCGTTGATGACAGTTTCAGAGCGTAGACATAAATGCGTAAACACAATCTTAAAATAAGAATGGATATTCAATCTTTATTTAATTTCAAAGCAAAACAAATACAAACGTATTTAATATCAAAAAATCTCCTTTGTGGGCATAAATGCCAACAGTATTTAATCAGGGCCATTAGATCTCAACAGTGAATTTACAATCTCTCTCATCCATTAAATCAATATCTATGGAAGAGATTTTCTCTCCTAAGAGAAATGCAAGACGATTTTTGATGAGTAATGATCGACCACCCGTAGGGCATATCCGTAGGGATTTTCAACCAAACCAATCCTAAGCCCAACCCAAGAACTTCCAAGGCTATAAACATTTATGCTATAAACATTTATGCTATAAACAATGTTAATTTGGATATACCCAAAGTTTTGTAAATATTTATTATTTATTTACTTGATCCAACAATAAAAAAACCAATTATGCTATAAACATTTATTTAAGGGTAATTTTTTTACATACCCAACTTAACTATAGTTAATTTGGATATACTCAAGGTTTTGTAAACAAGTCGTAAATAGCCAGAGCGAATTGGTTACTGCAAAAAAAAATGCCAAAAAATTGTTAAAAATTAAAAACAATATGAAGGGTAAATTGGAAAAAAAATAAAATGTAAACAGATGTAAATAAATAACATGGCTATTTACGACTTGTTTACAAAATGTTTGGTAAATCCTAACTGTCTGTGTTTAAAGTGGGTATAGAGCCAATTTTTTGTTTATTTAATTATGCGAATACCCCTTTTCCAGAAATTAATGTTGTCAATCACCATTACTGCATGTGAGATTAAATAATCATTTAACATTATTATTCGAATGTTTTTATCCGTCTTTATTAGAGCCAAATCGAAGACTATGGACCTAGTAGTAGAAGCTTAACGAACGCAACGAAAAAGACGATACAATCCTATATCTTTTTCATCGATTCGTTTAGTCTTTATCAGTACTCACGTGTAATCTAAGATTGAACCCTTCTTTTATTCTAGAATTATTTTTATCCACTTATATAGTTAGTTCATGATCAAGATCCCCCAAGTTCATCCCGTGTCAAGAGAAGTCAATTTCTTTGTTATACTTCTCTGAATACATATCAGCCCTAAGCATTGTTGCTTCCCCAACGAAAGATTCATTCGAACGCTTACTAAATTCAAAAGTTCTAGCAATCTATCGGTTCTGGAATCAACCCTTAGGTGAGTGGACATTAACCTTCTTTCAAGAAGACTGGATTCCGTATATATAAATCATTTCCCACTCAAATCATTCTCTGAGAAAACTCCCAAGATATAAGATGTGAGTAGTGGCCTCAATGTGACCATCATAGTGGTCTCGGTTAGTCCACCGTAACGTTCCTTAAACGACACATCTACCCCAAGGCTTATCCAGGTCTTACACTTGCCACAACTGTAGAATGCTCCCACATGATGGTCATCTTTTACCCATGTGTTCCACATATATGACGTTAAATATAGCTTTTCAGGATTATATCAGCCATCGACCTTGTTTTAGCTCACCACCCGAATTTCAGGTGCCAAACATGTGACTCAGTTTAATACAGAGGCTATGAAAGATGGTTTTTATTTATTCTGATTATTTAGAACTCAACCCACTAATTAAATGCTAATAAAGTAATATTATTATCGAATTCAATAATTATTTATTTGTCGTCTTTAAGTGGGTAATATTCATATTCTCTCACTTTGACCAGAGAAGATAAGATTCCACGAGCCAATTTAATTCTTTACAATCTCGGTAGACAATTTAGACGTTGACCCTTGATTGAGATTCACATCACATGGATTCTCACCTTTATCTATTCTCTTTCATTTATGTCAAACACGCGGGTACCCCATTATCTATCATTCTAGTTTATGCAACTTTGCAAGTGACTTTGACTTACTATTTAAGGTCAAGTCAAACTGTTCATATTAAACTAATTTACTTAAAACATATTAACACTTCCCGTATATTTAGATTATACACGAGACTATATATCTAAAGATAACTAGTCTTCATATCTTGGTGTACATCCTTTGGTGCCAAAAACGGTTGCACCATTGCATACGTTGATCTCATTACCACTTACTTTAGTGTGATTTATTAAACGTGTTTTAATAAGAACTTTATCAACCTTTTTCAATTACTTGATTATTTATAATCCATCCTTGTTTTTCATGTTCATATTCAATATACACGGAATTTCAAGAATCTTTCATATTTAAATAACTAAGTGTCTCACTATTTCAAGAAATTACAGTATTTACAACAGATGTTCTATTTTTTGGAAATTTGATATTGTCTAAGGTCTAATTATTAGTCCTTTCAAATACAATGTCCACAGCCTCAACATTGAGTTCATACCTTATCTCAAATAAGTATGTTTGAGACATAATAGAACATGCTTGTCATTTCTAAATAAAAATTAGAAACAGTTAGCTCAATCAATTTACTTGTGTCATAATGAGGTCAAAACTGCAATAGTTATAACTTTATTTATGACACGTGTTTAGGATCAACAGTTATCGATCATTCTTAAAATATCGATCATAACAAACATCCATGTACAATCACAGTTAGCTTATTAGTTACTTAGAATCAGCCTTTCATATTTCAAAAGTTTTGGTAGTATAACTACTTTAATACACGTCTTAAGTTATTGCTACTTTATTATCAAAGGACAGTACATCTTCATTTCTGAAGATCCCAAATGAAGTGGTTCGTGGTATTATAAAGAAGAATATCATTATTGAAAAAGATTCTCCTTAAGGACTCAATCCCTTAGAGCTTATTAAGGCTCAAACCATTTTATTTATTTGAAGATCTCTCAATTTCTTTAAGCTAATAGCTTAACAGGAAGATCTATTAATAGATTAATTACTTTCAGACAAGTTAGTTTGATCGAGAGTGTTATCTCAAGATCATATTTTTCCATATAAGGAAAGTTTATGTCGATAAAAGTAACAAGAATTCTTGCTAGGATGTTCCATTTATTGGCAAGGCAATTCTCAATTGTCCTTCCTTTCAATTCACTGATTTATGTGGCAAGATAATCAACGATTACTCTTCCACTCTAATTATTGGATAATAGCGGACACAATCCGGTTAAAGGACACCATCTTCAATGATGGATTTAATCCAATGAAGGATGTTGCTATTCATTGAATAATAAGTGGCTAGATTTCTTTAAAGAAAGCTCCCACTATTTTATTGAACAATTGTGATTATAATCTTATTAAGGATGTTTCCACTCAATAGTATTTATTTAGTGGCTAGATTCCATTTAAGGATGCTCCCACTAAATCAATGGACTAGTGTACCTGGCTTATGATGCTCACACTCAATTAGTGAACTCCCTAGGTTCCATTCCAGGATAATCTCACTCAATCAATATAAATATTAGTGTCGAGGTTCCAATTAAAGAAGCTCCCACTAATTCATCAATTCTAACTTTTAGTTGTGTTTCCTCTATTACTTATTATTCGCACAAACCATTATCGAATACTTGTAATAGTAATTTAGACGCTTCTTGAAGCTCTAAATTGTTCTTAAACAATAAAACATATTTAATATAAGAATTTAATGAAGCAAATAAAGCTAATTATAATTCTTATAGAGGTAATAACTTAGAACATATATTTCTCTCCTATATAGTATATGAAACGAAATATATGTCCTTCATACCCTATATCTTTAGCTAAAGGGCTTAAGTATTCATGCCTAATCAAATATCATAAAAGCATTCAAGGCATTCAATTTATAGAAGGAAATATTTAATGTCCATAAATAATGTAACAAAATATAAGGAAATATAGATTCATCCAATATGGTATAGCCAAATGCTACAGTCCAAAAAACCTTGGCTTATTAAATGCCACATCCCATGTTCAAAAAACAAATCCAAAACTGGAAAGTAATAAAACTAGCGAGAAATTAGATCTTCAAGCGAAGCATGAGCTTCTTCACAATTTAGCATTGAGTCCGACATTGTTCAGCAAGGTCATCAATGCTCGTGTGCTCCAAAGATCTACTCTGCAACATGAGAAGAAGTATGCTCATGAATAATTATCCTCAAAACATTTTTAGGGTATCTTTGAACATGAATTTTAAGGTACCATACCAGTATTCTTCTTATTTTTCTCAAGCTCGACCAAGTATAAAGGATAATGCCTCTTCCAATCGCCTTCAGTGTCGCAATGGTGACATTTACCAACACTTTCTTGTTTCTTATCGTTTCCTATTCCACTCCCCTTGAAGTTACTCATTTCCTTCTTAGCGGGACCTCTCCCCTTAGAAGTATTCTTAGAGGACTTAGCACCATAAGTTCACTTCTTCTTGGTTTTTGACGAAGAACTTTTGCGAGCATAAAAAGTTTACCCTTTGTTCTTCCTATTTCGAGTGATAGACTCGAAAGTATGTAATTCATTACACAGACTAGACAGTCCATACATCAACTTGTTCATTATACAGTTGGACGTAAACTATATGAAGTCACTCGAAACAGAATTCATTATTATTCCCACATGAGTGATCTCGTCCATCTGTGCCCCATGGAGTTCAGCTTCGGTGAAGTAGTTAGTCATTTTAATGACATGATCCCTCACCGGAGTTCCCGCAGCCATCCTCATGCAAGAGCACTTACGGATGAGCTCAATGTGGGCTTGCTCGCTTTGCATCCCAAACATTTGTTGCAACGAGTCAAGGATCTCCACAGCAGTCTCCATCCCTTCCATATATTGTTTGAAACGCATCAAATATGCTTGCAAGAATGTAACCCACTGCCTTGTTATTGCCAATGGTCCACTTATCGTAGGCCTCCCTTAGAACTCGGGACGAACTAGAATTAGGGAAGGTATGTTTCTCTTCAGTGAGGATATAACGAATGCTTTCACTCAGTAGCACAATGTTGAGATTCGACTTCCACTTAGGGAAGTTATCTCCGGTTAGGACGTCTTTCGACAACAAGGCTATGATAGAGTTTGATATAATTACTAAAAACATAAAAAGAACTTTTATAGCAATATGAAAAGAAACAACTATAAAGATATTTAGGATATAAAAACATAATGCATAAGCACGAGGAAAAATACTAATCTTTGAAAAAACCCAGTTTTTATATTCCACGGTAATCACCACTAGTCACAGTTTGTTCCACTATAGTGGCGTAACGGAGTGCACGTAGTGAGCATGAGAACCATCTCGTATTAGTGAGCAATCATATTACATGTGCCCTTCAAAACTATGCTCACTAACCACTGATTTTATAGGAATCGTTGGCCATATGTGCAACCACCGGTTGGTTAATACATGAGTCGGCCCAACATTTCACTGAGAAAAGTCTATCCAATACGCCCTAACTTAGTTAGTACACGCATTGGTCAACCCTCCCACCTATTCCCAGAGACACAACCTTGAGGAATACACCTTTCATCTTCACGTTGTTATGTCAATGTTGGGGGCCTTAAAGACTCAACATAATTTTAGTATTTTATATTTTCCTAGCATTAACATTAATCTAGGTGATCCACTACGAGTTAACTAAATCATCTTAAAAACTCGAGTGTTTCTAAACTACCTTTAAAAACATACATTTCGATATAGCTTAGTTATTAGGTATTCATGTCATCTAGTCTTGATTACCCTATTACCATTCCTTCACGTAAAACCTCCCAGTTGACATGGTGTGACACTAGGTTTTCTTAAATACCCGCAGCTTAGCCTCTTATCGGCTTGGTAACGAAGATTTTCAATCCGTTCAACACATTCATTAATTAACTATCCTAGTCCAATTAGATAATTTTTAAATAAATGAAAGCCCGTGACAGCCATAAACAAATGATACATTATCTAAGTTATAGCAAACAATCATAGCAAAGCAATTAAATAAACAAGCATTTCAAGCATGGTTTGATTCGTGTTGATCGTATCCTAATTGACTCTTTCAAAAATTAAAACGAGATGAACCTAATAACATTAGTTCATGGATGTTGGTTAAACACAATCATATGTTTCAAAGGAAAAACAAATCGTTTCTGAAATATTTGTTTTTCGTAATTTTTCGTAAATATTTTATTTAAATAGAGGCCCATTACATATCTCCTTTAAAAAAAACAAATTGATATCAAAATAATTTATTTTCAATGTTTTAAATAATATTTACTTGGGCCCATCCCATTTAAATAAATTAAATAAAATTTCATATTTTTATTTTCGATTAAAACAATTTTTATTTTTTGTTTGGACCTTGAGGCCCTTGGGGCATCCCGGCTCAAGTCCGGATCATCCTCGAGCCCAACCCGCCACGGTAGGATACAAACCGAGTTGGTAGGGCCTCCGCCAAGGGGCAGTCTTGGCCCAACTGAGTGCCAAGCTAGATCAAGAGGTGCGCCAAGCCATAGTACCATCAGGGCTACACGGTCGTGCCTCTCTTATGGCCCTAACCATTGAATTATCCTTTTTTGTTATTCCCTCCCCATTATCCATTGAATAATCCCTTTCTGTCTCCTCATTATAGATTCGTCTCTTGCCGATCATCGTGATCAAGAACATCGTCGTCGGATTACAACAATAGCAATAATAAAAAAAACAACAAATATTTTACAAAAATCCAATACGCTTTCAATTTCAGGTTTACAAAAATTCTAAAAAAGCGAGAATAAAAAAATCTACGATCAGCCACGAATCATAATTCACATAATCATATATTGAATTGCATGAAATTCACATACAAATAAAATTTCATTCATGCCATTTTAAATTTAATCACAAGAACAAATTGATTATTAAGTAAATCATCTAGCTCTAATACCAGTTGTTGGTGAATCCATTGTGGTATCAGACACGAACAATCGCTATGATACCACTGTTGGTGAATCAAGTGAGTTTCAGATATGTACAATCGCTCTAATACTGCTTGTTGGTGAAATTAGTGAGTATGAGACACGAACAATTTTGGTGTATGATTCACATAGGCAAACATATTAAGTCCGGAAGAATATTAATTACGCTCACAATAGCCAATTAATAATTATGGTTACCAAAAAAGATCTATACTTACTTTATTAATAAACACATAAAGCAATTCAACAACCGATATAAGAGAAGAAGTTTATTAGAAAACTTATGTTTTGGATATGCGAGAGAAAGCCATGATCAAACGCGTGCTAGGTTTCGTTCTTCTGAATTCGGTTTGTTTTGTCCTTTGTCTGAATTGAGTACTCGAGGATGAAACAAAATCTCAGACACCAATAAGAAATATGAGAGGGTACAATCGATATCTCACTAGATCTCGAAACCAGTTTGTTTCGAGATCTCACTCTTATTTTATAGGAATGCAATTTGTAATTCCAGGCGTAAGGGAGAATGAGAAATTCGACCAAGATAGAGAGAAAGAGAACTTGGCCGAGATCTTTGGAGAGATATTTGAAATTTTCAAAATCAATTTAATGAAGTTTCCCTTCTCCATCAACCCTTATTTATAGCATGTAAAAGGAAGTAAACTCTTAGAGATTTTCTCTCCTTTTTTAGAGATATTCTCCCCTTCTCGGAGAAATTCCCTCCTTCTAGAGATATTATCTACTTTGAAAGATATTCTCTCATATTATATTAAATATGTGCCATTAGATCTCAACAGTGAATCTACAATCTCTCTCATCCATTATATCAATGTCTATGGAAGAGATATTCTCTCCTAACTGAGAAATTCAAGGACACTTTTGAGGAGATAGGATCAGCCACCCCTAGGGCATAACCCTAGGGGATTTTCCACCAAACCAATTCCAGGCCCAACCCAAGAATTTCCAACTATGCTTCAAATTCATTAATTATTTATGTACTTGATCCAACAATAAATAAATAATTATGCTATAAAAAAATTATTTAATTCTCCGAATACCCTTTTCCCGGTATTAATACTGTCAATCAACTTTACAGCATGTGAGATTAAATAATGATTTAACATTATTATTCTAAATCTCTTATCCGCCTTTGTCAGAGCCGAATCAGGGACTATAAACCTAGTAGTAGAAGTTTAACAAACCCGACAAAACAGACGAAACAATCATATCTCTTTTTCATCGATTCGTCTAGTGTTTATCAATGCTCCACCGTGTAATCTAAGATTGAACCCTTCTTTAATACTATAATTATATTTACTCATCGCGACGAGTGTCCACTAATATAATCAGTTCGTGATCAGATCCTCCAGGTTCATCCCGTGTCAAGAGAAGTCAATTTTTTCGTTATACTTCTCTTGATACATATCAGCCCTGAGAATTGTTGCTTCCCCAGCGAAAGATTCATTCGAATATTAACTTACCTCAAAAGTACTAGCAATCTATTGGTTATGGAATCAACCCTTAAGTGAGTGAACATTAACCTTTTTTTCAGGGAGGCTGGATTTCGTATGTAAATCACTTCTGACTGGAATCATGCCCTGATGAAAACTCTCAAGACATAAGATATGATTAGCATTGATAGCGTTTTAGCGAATTAGTCAAAGAGCTCTGAAACATGATCCAGCGTCCAAAATCACTTTAGGACTTAGATCAGGTCTCATTGTGATCATCAAAGTGGCCTTGGTTAGTGCATCATAACGGTCCATAAACGACACATCTACCTCAAGGCATATCTAGGTCATACACTTACCAAAAGTGTAAAATGTTCCCACATAATGATCAGCCTTCACCCATAACTTCCACATATATGAATTTAGATATAGCTTTCCAGTCATATATTAATTATCGAGTTTGGTTTAGCTCACCGCCTAAATTCAGGTGACCAGCACGTAAGTCAATTTAATACGGAGGCTATGGAAGATAGTTGTTATTGATTCTCATTATTTAGAACTTAACCCACTAATTATATAATGCTAATAAAGTAATCTTATTACCAAATTCAATAATTATTTATTTGGAATTTTCGAGTGGGCAATACTCTTAACAAAACTCAAACTCGTTTAAAATTTGATCTCGCGGCACGGTTTCTTCACTTCGTCGTCCTCGTGGCGTGACATTGTCGCAACCTCTAGCGTTAGATGTCTCGGGAATTCTTCTTTATCGCCAACTTTATTTTCTTTATGCTTAGTCCAATTCCTCGTTTTTTACTTTCGTTTCATCGAAATACGATCTGATCACGCCTTTTTTACCTTGTTGACATTAAACTCATTATAAACACACTAAAACCATCAAAAACACTCGGGAACGAGCTAAATCCAAGTGAAATGAGAGCGTGTTTGGACGTAAAATATGCACTCATCAGATATCCTATTTACACTCTGTCATTTCCAATCTTTTTGAGATTTTAATTTTGACGTCACTTGGACAATTTCAAGAGAAAGTAGTACATGATATATGCAAGTTAATCTACTGGCCTGACCATTTCTCGTACGTCTTGATACAATCCATAACTTTACTAACTTCTTTTTCATCCGCATTACAGAATAAAACAGTATCATCTGCGAGCATGAGGTGTGTTATGTATAAGAATTGACATTCCAAAACATTTGAACATAAGGTCCAAATATAAGGTTTTGTAAATGCATTGACATTCCAAAACTGTTGAAACCTTCAAGTACAAAATTTCATTCTGACATGTCGCAAGCCTTGCTCATGTCTATCTTTATTCCCACTAAAATTTTCTTGCATGTCTTTTGCTTCATTTTGTGCATGTCCTCTCTAGCTAGGATGGTGTTCTAGGCGATCCATCGTTTTGTAATAAAGGCCGCCTGATTCAGAGGGATCAGCCTGTCCAAGTAGTGTCTCATCCTGCTAGTCAAAGTTTTTTGCAATCACTTTGAAACAAAAATTACATAAGTTTATCGGTCTCAGGTTCTCAAATTGATCTACATTGTCAGTTTTAGGAATTAAGATAATATGTGCAAATGAATGTTCTTTAGGCAATATTACTGTTCTGAAAAAATCCTGGACAAATGCAATCAGATCATAGCGTACTATATTATCCCAATGGGTTTTTAAAATATACTTTATAAACCGTCGGGGACAGGTGGCTTAAGAAAATTCATATCCACATTGTGTTCTTGATCTCACTAAGCTGAGACACTTTTGCTATTTCTATGTTTTCTGCCTTAGTCAATTTTGTAGATATTAGATCATCCAAATCTTCAGGAAACTCAACATTTCTTTATATAAATAATCAGTGAACTTCCTATTTTCTTTGTATTGTTGAGCCATTCTCCGTTTTCATCCTTGATAGATACTATATAATTCATATTCTCGATGATCGAAGATGTGTGAAAATTCATTGCGTTTGCATCTCCATTTTTCAACTACAGTTCTCTTGATCGTTGTCTCCGCACCCTTTTCCAGCTAATAATTTAATCTTCATCTTGAAATTTAGTTCGATTTTTGTTTTATTTTTAATAAATAGCACATCAGCATACAATAAATTAAATTACTTTTAGTTTATTTCATTTACTGCAAGATCATGGTTACTTTTCAATAGAATAAAGATAAGATGCACTCCAAAGTGAATTGTAACTGCCCAATGATGGGCTCCAAAGTGGTGTGAATTTGAATCCACCATCCGAATTATAAATGTAACTCATACCAAGAGTTCTTACATAAGCCCCGATTATTTTCAATGATGGGAACATTACTATTATTTTCATATGAATGATATTCTGAGCCCTATTTACATGATCTTACAAGAGTTCTTACATAAGCCCCGATTATTTTCAATTAATTTGTGTAGCATTTTCTGAATTTATGTTCCTATTTTCTACAAACGGATTTAGCTTGTAAAAGAATAATGGCTCATCAATAAAAATAAATTAACCAGTTTTTCGACCACGAACTCATTGCGACTGCTTTAGTATGATTTATCACGTTGTTAATTTTTAGAAGCGGCGAAGACTTTTAAAAGCGCTTAATCGTTTCTAATGTAAAAATCCCAGTTTTAAAAAAAATGATTTTTTTACTTTTAGAAGCGACTACTCGCTTCTAATGGTCCGATGCAACATATTAGAAGCGACTAGTCGCTTCTAAAGGCAAAAAAATTTGACTCGCTTTTTTTCCGCCAATTTTTTAGTATTTTGGGAAATTAGAAGCGACTAATCGCTTCTAATGCCCAAATTAAATTATTTGGTTCAAACTTTTTTCTGCAAAAATTTCACTAGGTATAGAAATTAGGGCATTAGAAGCGACTAGTCACTTCTACAATCGCTTCTAATGCCCAAAAGTTTGGGCTCCAAAAGTTGTCCGCCAAAATTCCAGTAATTATAGTAATTGGGGTATTAGAAGCGACTCAAAATTTTGGGCTCCAAAAGTTGTCGGCCAAAATTTCACTTCTATGGACATTAGAAGCGACATTAGAAGCGATAATGTCGCTTCAAATTCCCCCACTTACCAAAACGTCGTCGTTTTTATCGTGAAAGAAATTAGAAGTGACTAGTCGCTTATAATATTCCTAGGTCATTAAAACACCCGATCCTCCCCCTTTCTTCCTCATTTCCCTTTTGCTTTGAAAATTCTTCACCAAAATCCTCTCCTTCTCTCCCCTCCGGCCATGTGCCTCTGCCCCTCCACCCTCGACCTTACGCACGTCCGCTATCCCTCCACTCTCAACCTTATGTGCCTGCATCCTCCTCCAACCATCAAGTTTCTCTTAGTTGACATCATTACGATCCTTGTGAGTATATATATTCATTTACAATGGAGATTCTTATGGTTCTCTTTGTCGTCATACATTTTCTATCACTAACTATGTAAAACATCGAAAATGGGACTAGCTCACTTGTTTGTTTTATGTATGTGTTCAAGCTTTTTGTTAAATAGTTATTAAAAATGCTTAAATTAATCACTTAATTAATTAGGAATGTAGCTATTTCATATTAGTTAAATTAGTAATATAGATTTTGTAAACTAATTTCAATGTAACAATAACTTTATTAATTTGTTAATTTAGGCATGGATTAAAAAAATTAGTTTGTTAATAAATTTTGTCAATATGTTTTTGATAAATTTTGTCAATATGTTAAGATACGTTAATTTTCTTAGTTTTGGTAATAATTTTTGGTAATATATTTAAATAAGTGTTGATAATCGTTTTTAATAGTTTGGTAATATATTTTATTTTTACTAAGTTAATTTTTTTTAGTTAGGTTTGTTAGTTAATAATATTTAATAATAATTTAATTAATATACCAAAAATTAAAAATATATTTTTTTGGTTGTTTAGGCGTAAATGTCGCTTCTAAAGCACAAAAATCTTTATTTTCGTACGTTTTTTCAGCCTTTCTTGGACCCAGAAAAGCGACTCTAGAAGGGATTAATCGCTTCTAATTTCTTTGCTTACTGACCTTTAGAAGCGACTTTTTGACCTTTAGAAGCGATTTTTGTTACTTCTAAAGGCATATTTTTTCCTAGTGTGTAATAATGGAATTTAAAAATATATTCGTTTTTTTATGCATTGATTTTTATATTCAATAACATAAATACATAATTAAATCTATTGTAGAAAAAGTACAGTAATATAAATATGTTTCTGGTCAGAATGGTAGAACAGAGAGAAAGCATCGCCACATAACTGAGCTTGGCTTCTCTATACTTGCTCAAGCTGCTCTTCCACTTCAATGTTGGTGGGGTTCGTTCTCATCTACTGTGTATGTCATAAACTCTATTCTAACGGTTGTATTGAATGGTCAAAGTGCTTCTGAAAAGAAGTTTCAAAATCCACATGATTACAAATTTCTGCGAATGTTTGGGTCAATATTACAAATATTAACTCCTACAGCAGACTCTTACAACGAGACGGTGTTTCGTTGTGGGAGATGTATACTCCCACAACGGAAGAGTTGTCATGTTGTGTGCCGTGTATACTCCAACAACGGGACACTGTCCCACATCGAGGAAATGTGTCCCACAGTCGGAAAATGTGTCCCGCTATGAGACTAAGTTTCCGAAAATACCTCGCCGAGGCGAATAATAGGTGTCACTGTGGCGAGTTCTCAATAAAAATGTTATGGCTTGAATATAAAACAAAAAGAACATAGTTTGTATCTAATAATTGGGCTTGAGTTTCTATCGAAATGTTAAAAGCTCAGTTACAATGATATAGCAAATTATGTCTCATTGAAATCTTCGCTAACTAACTTAATAAGAAAATTACCTAAAACTTGTTATATGCGAAGAGATAATTGTTTTTTCACGTGTCTTATTTTTGATAAATTATTGGTAAGATGTTTTGATACATTTTGGCGGATGTGCACAATTTTGTATGTATACTTGACAATTTTTATAGTTTATAGTGATTCGTGGAATATTTGTTACATTTATTCTCTCCGCATTAATGAGTATTTCTAATTAAATTTTTATATGTATTGAGTAAATAAAAAAAGTTATTCTCTTAGTAGGTTTGAAACATTTATTCACACAATTAATGTTCTACGACGGGCAAGATCGACATTGAAACATCAATATATGTAGTGTGTGTGATATAATTTTGTAGATGCCATTCGTTGTAGTGTTTTTGGGATGTTTTTTTTTTCCAATTTAAGTTTTCATTAAAGGAAGGTTTGATAGGCAATATATCTCGCATTTGATGGTAGCAGCCCACGATAAACGTGACTTGCACATGTAAGATTACAGAATGAGATATAAAATTCAAGGAGAACTTGAGTTGAAATTTGGAGGTAATAATAAAAGAAGGGTCTTGGGACGAAGATCAATCATACATGATCACTATGTATTATCGACTATTTTACATATAATGAGATTCGTTTCCAAAGAACGTTTTAAATGGAGAAAACATAATAACTAGTTAAAAAGAGCGAGTAAAAAGATTTAAAATCCTAAACATACCTTCAGTAGACCAGAGAAGAAAAAACACGGAGAGAAGAGGAAGATTTCGCAGCGGCGGGACTCTTCGCGGCGCCGAGAAAAAGAAATGAGGAAAAAAATCTGGCCAAAATCTGAGTTTTTAGTACATAAGTGTATATATGTATATGTGTAGGCATATCTGAGTATATATGTATATTTATTTATGTGTATAATGTATAATATATATATGTGTGTATATATACATATACGTGTGTATACATGTATACACATATATGTGTGTATATATGTATAAATAAGAGATATTAAGCTTATAGCTAAATAATTCATCTTCATTTAAAAGAGCATTTTACGTTCCATTTTTAAAATAAAAGAAGTGTACCAAGCTCATAGGAATATGAAAAATTTACGTTTGAGTTATATATGAATTAAAAATAATCCACCAAAATCACAGTAAATTAGATTAATTAAGAAGGATTAATTTATAATTTTAGTTAACTTAATTACTGCGACTCCACATGTACTATTTTCTAATAGAAATAATAATTTGAGACTAATTTTTTTATCAGAGCTTCTTTGAAGTTATTAATCATAACAAACTGTTAAGGTAAGATTTCGCCAAAATCTCACTTTAACACCTCGCGTGTCGTTTAAGCATTCAGACGACAAAGACGGGGAGCAAAGAGGCCCCTCGCTTGATTTCTGGTCAACTAAGAAGAGGCGACTCATCTTTTCTTTATCCCATCGCGAGCAGGAACGAGAAGACCTTCGCGAGGAGAGTTCTCCGCGAGGAGGCCCAACGCGTGGAAGGCTTATCGCGAGGAGACTCCGCCCCGAGGAGATCGCGTCCCGAGAAGAAGCTCGTTGCCGAGAATCTGCGTGGTAACGGTAGCGTTCGACTAAGGACTAGCGTCAGAGAGTCGGCTGATAAAGAGGCGACAATCACGAGATTAGTTAGGAAATCCCGAAAAGGGTTTCGGGAGCGGTCAGAAGAGGGATGGGCCGAAAGAGGAAACCCTAGCAAAAGGAGAAAACCCTAGAGATTTATCCCCAAGCAAAAGGGGAGGCACTATAAATACTAATGTAATAACCTCATTAAGGGGTTCAGAAAATTATCAGCCGCCACAATAAACGAAGTTCATACTTTTGATCTTTATTTCCTTCAAACTTTCAAGCTAATAAACGTAAAAGACCAAGTCCTCACAAATATAAACTTAAGGATATTAATATACAGACCTCACCATTATTTATTATAAATATTATTGCTAATACTTACGACTGTTTAGAGATCGGTGCAATTCAACCTATACACAAATTCTTGTAAAAATAAATCATATTTATACTGACTTGGTATTAGTAGTAAGCTACTGTGAATTACGGCATAGTATATTGAGTTCGAATCTTAACATGGTGAACATAAAATATCAACCGTAAATTTTAGGATAAATGTATTCAAATGAGCAAAAGTCTAAACAATAAAAAGGAGCATAGTGCAAGAGACAAAAAAGAAAGTAAAATATTTGTTTTTAATCGTCAATTTAAGGGCATAGGAATGCTTACTATTTTACAAACTTTTAGCGCGACGGGTGTTATATATGTAAAGGTAAAAACTAATTGCGATCACATTAATAAAAACACAGCAGTAAAAAGCATACTTAAGGAAACATAGCTGTAAGTCAATATAATTGAGCAAATTGACATTTGAGAAAGATTGATTGACTATATATACATTTCACACACGTAATTTCATCTAAGGATAATATTATTATATTGAGTGCACAGGCAATAAAGTCTCTTTATATATATTATTTATGAAGCAGAAATATTTGAATAATCTTTTATTAAGACAACATAAACATCAATTTGAACTCTCATTGCCTCAACTATAGCTCGATATTTTAGACAACTAGCTACCAGCTGTTTACATGCTCTATGAATGCCTATTGAACGCTAAATCGATGTTATTCAACAACTTGTACACATTTAATATATAAATAAAGACACTGATCAATGCATATCAATTACGACTTTTGCTCATTGTAATTCCATGTCCGCGACTTTGAGATTCCACGTCCGATTAAGAAAATGCTGATATATGATATATGAAAACACTAGATTTCTTTTTTCAGTAGTCAATCTATTTTTACGAGACTGCTTTTTTTGTGTTCATTTAATTTTTAGAATAAAATCAGAGACAAAAATAAAGTGATATTGAAAAAAATGACCAAACGTATTCATACAATAATAACGGCACCGTGAGTAAGAGAAGACAAATCAGGTATGTTGTGTGTTCATTCAGCCCTAGCTTTAAGATCACCACCATCCATTCATTTTAATATAAGATAGAGGGCTGACAATTTATATGCACTGGTTTGTTGTTAAAACATGATAGAAAATGAGAAGATGAGAGAATAACAAAGATTGAATTGAATGAGAGAAGGAAGATAATTTCTTATTAGCTAATTTGGAGCAATTTAGCTCAATATTTGTACAGATAAGGAAATCAGTTATAACATCATTGCCACATGGCATTCTGTGAGTGGTCAAGCTATATTGAATCTATTAGTTCATTTCAATTGGAGTGCGGTAAGATCCTCAACTCGAAGTTTCATGTGCCAAGAGCTAAAACTCGAGTTGGAGATTGTCTTGGTGAGCACGTCAGCTACCTGAGCATCAGCGGGAATGTGTCTGACCTACACTTCACGACCAGGAACGTTCTCATGCACAAAATAAATGTCCAACTCGATATATTTTGTGCAAGCGTGCAGCACCAAGTTGGCCAAGACAAGAACATTACTGAGATTATCACACCAGACGATCAGCGGGGCTAGTTGAGGAATATATAGCTCATACAATAGGGATTTAAGCCAGGCAAGTTCAGCCACCATACATGCAAGACTTCGGTATTCAGTCTCAATACTGGAGTAGACCGGCCATTGTCTGGTTTGTTGCCCCAATCAGCATCGCAAAAACAGTGAGGCTCTGGTCAGAGCAGTGACAAAGATGAAGATCAAACTTAATCGTGCCACGGAGATACTGAAGGATGCGCTTTACTGCCTTTCAATCCCCGTCAGTGGGACTTTGCGTAAATTGACAAACCTTGTTAACTAAAAAGGCTAACTCGGGTCTAGTGATAATAACGTACTGCAAAGCTCCCACGACACTCCCATAAATATGAGGATCGGGGAGAAGAATTTCATCCTGTTTGGATAGGTGTTGGCTGCTCTCCATGGGAGTGGAAATGCCCTTAACATTCAGCATATTTGTCTTGCAAACCAAGTCTCAAATGTATTTAGTTTAGTTGAGAAGCTAACCTTCACTAGTATTTTTACTTGAATACCAAGAAATAAATCCAACTTACCGAGATATTTTAAAGCAAACATTTTATTAAGGTGACTGATTGAAATTGAATCTCTTTGCCGCCAGTGATGAGAATGTCATCGACGTACTGTAGGTGAAAAAGGCGCGTATCAGACACGAACAATCGCTCTGACGCTGCTTATTGGTGAATCCAGTGTGGTATCACACACAAACATTTGTTCCGACACCACTTGTTGGTACAACGTTTTTGGTATCAGACACGAACAATCGTTCTGACACCACTTGTTGGTGATTTATTCACATAAACAACCATATGAAGAGCGGAATAATATCGATTGCACTCACAATAGTCAATCAATAATAATGATTACTAAACAAGATCTAGATTTAGTTTGTTAATAGACAATGAAAAACTTTTCAGAAACCAATATAAGAGAAGAATTTTATGGAAAATTAACTTACGGGTTTTGGATCAACTACAGAACGCCCCAATCCAACGCGCGCTCTGTTTTGTCCTTCTTATGAATTGACTTTGTTTCTTCCGAATCGACTTTGTTCTGCCTTTGTCTGAATATAGTACTCGATGATGACACCATAGTCTTCCAAAACGTAATCTCTCAGGCGAATAAGAAAGATGAATGGGCACAGTCGATATCTCACTAGATCTCAAAACCAGATTGTTTCGGGATCTCACTCCTATTATTTAGGAACAAAATTTGCAATTCCAAGGGAAAGGGAAGAGAGAGTTCACCCAAGAGAGTAAGAGAGTCTTGCCAAAAATTCCTTTGAGAGTGGAATTAATTTTCTCTTCTCCTTTAATCCCTATTTATAGCATTTAGAAGGAGATAACCAGTGAGATATTTTCTCTCCTTTCTTAGAGATATTCCCTCCTTCTTGAAGATATTCCCTCCTTATAGGAGATATTCCCTCATTCTAGAGATTGTCTCTCCTTTGGATTTAATCTAGGTCGTTAGATCTCAACAGTCAATCTACAATCTCTCTCATCCATCATATGAATATCTACGGACGATAAATCCAAGGAGAAAAATGGGGGAGGAAGTTTCGGCCAAACCATTCTCACGCCCGGCCCAATAATCTCCAAGGCCCGTTTACTTAAAAATCTAGTTAATTATTTATTTACTTGATCCAACAATAAATAAAAAAATTATGCAATAAATATTTAGTTAATTCTACGAATACCCATTTTCCAGAATTAATGATGGCAATCACCATTACAGAAAGTGAGATTAAATAATGAACAACACTATTATTCAAAAGTTCTTATCCGCCTTTATCAGAGCTGAATCGGAGACTATAGACCTAGTAGTAGAAGCTTAACAAACCCGGCGAAGAAGACGATACAGTGCTATTTCTTTTTCATCGATTCGTCTAGTCATTATCAATACTCCACCGTGTAATCAAATATTGAACCCTTCTTCAATACTAGAATTATATTTACTCATCGTGACGAGTGTCCACTAATATAATTAGTTCGTGATCAAGATCCTCCACGTTCAACTCGTGCCAAGAGAAGTCAATTTTTTCCGCTATACTTCTCTTGATACGTATTATCCCTAGGCATTGTTGCTTCCCCTTGGAAAGATTCTTTCGAACGTTAACTTAATTCGAAAGTGCTAGGAATCTATCGGTTCTAGAATAAACCCTTAGGTGAGTGAACATTAACCTTCTTTCAAGAAGGCTGGATTATGTGTCTGTAAATAACTTCTCACTTGAATCATGCACTAAGAAAAGTCCCAAGACAAAAGTTGTGATTAGCATGGATAACCTTTTAGCAAATAAGTTAAAGAGCTCAGAAACATGATCCAGTGTCCATGACCAATTCAGGATTTAGATCAAGTCTCATTGTGACCATCATAGTAGCCTTGGTTAAAGCATCACAATGGTCCTTAAACGATACATATACCCCAAAGCATGTCCATGTTGTACACTTAGCACAAGTGTAGAATGCTCCCACATGATGATCAACCTTCACCCATGTGTTCCACATATATGAATTTAGATATAGCTTTCCAGGCATATATCACTCGTCTACCTTGTTTTAGCACACCTTCCGAACTCAGGTACCCAGCATGTGACTCAATTTAATACGGCGGCTATGGAAGATAGTTGTTATTGATTCTAATTAATTACTTAGAACTCAACCCACTAATCATATCATGCTTATGTAGTAACCTAATTATCGAATTTAGTTATTATTCACACGTCATCTTCAAGTGGGCAATTTCCAAACATGTACACAAAAATATACCTAGTATCCTGGCATGTGGATTGAATAAACAAGGAATTGTCAAACTTGGCACCATGAAATCCAAAAGAGTTGATATTAGCATGAAGAATGTGAAAGCAAGCATGACGTGTTTGTTTCAGGGCATACGAAGCCTTGTGAAGTTCCAGCAACAACAAATCCCTCAGGCTGATGCATATTCATCTCCTAAGTTTGAAGACCATTTAAAAAGGCGTTGTTAATATAAAAAAAATCTATTCTCCAGTGATGAATGAAGGCAATCTTGCTAACAATTTTGATAGCGGTGGGCTTTTTGACAGGAGTAAAGGTCTTTGAGAAATAAAAAACAATGGTTTAATGAAAACATTTAACCAGTAAACGATCTTTCAGTTTATTTAAGGTGTCATCTGTATTTTCTTTAACTTTGTACACTCATTTATAGCCAATACAACGTCTGTTTGAAGGAAGTTCCACAAGAGACCAGGTACTATTTTGGATCAGCGCAATATAAGTTGGCAGAGATGCGCACAAGATGATTATTTATTTGCATGTCAATGTAATATAAATCTCTCGTAAGTCCTTATTGTAATTTGCTAATTAAATTAATAAAAGTTGAAATGTTAAATTATTCCTTTTTCGTTTGATTGAAGATTTATGATATCCAATAGTCTTATAGTCCTTAATCAAACCTAATAATGTATGAAGAGCCAAATTTAGATTTGCATGAACAAACTCTTCATGGGTTGCTTGAAACGAAATATTTACAATCTAAAGATCAACGGACTATTGATCCTAGTACGATTGTTGGAATAATCTATGATGTCTGGTTACGAGGCATAGAGAGTTGGGAACTCTATAATTCTTCCAGTGTATCTTCCGAAGATACTGAATTAACCAATGCACCTTTAGAGACAATGTAAGAACAAACCATTTAACATCTTCTGTCTCAAGGTCACTATGTATGAATGCATCATGCTTAACCTAAAATGAGACATGTCATTTCATAACTTCAATATATTCATTTGAGAAACTTACACTCTACATCCAGCATTTTGACCTAGATGTGCTCATAAGTCGTTAGAGTAGAGTTTGTTACACTAGATGCTAAGTCGAAATAAGTTCAATTCTTGAACTAGACGTATTTTTCGAAAATGCTCTAAAGGGTATTTTCGTCCTTAAGGATAATTGATGTAAAATGTCAAAATAAGATTTTAAATTTTTTCACAAATCGATTTTAAATCACACGGCTGAAAATTGGTTTTCAAGGTTAGTGAATTAAATTTTGTGACATGTTATTGTATCGGCAATAATGTGAAAGCTCTTTTCTTATTATGTTGTGAACAAATTAGGAAGTAAATATGTGTGTGTAGACACCCATATGGCCGGCCATAATACATCAAGGGAGAGAGAAATATCTCTTTTTATTTGGTGCATTATTGTATATTGATAATTTCCCAAAAGAAAAGAGGAAATGAATTTCTTTGAGAATGAAGCAAATGTGCTAAGTGAGGAAAAAAAATTCTCTCACTTATGATATAGGGTAGCTGACCATGTAGACGAGAAATGGAGGAGGAAATCAAATATTTTGTCATTAATATACAATAGGAAAGGGTAATTACCCTTTCTTGTACTTCACTCTCCTATAAATAGAGTCTCGCATAGAGATGTGAAAGTAAGTTTATTTTGTCTTGCTCTCTCTCTCTCCCTTTTAGCCGATCATATTCCTCTCTCTCTCTCTCTCTCTCTCTCTCTCTCTCTAAAATACTATTTTATTTTGGCACCTATCACTTGATCTAGAGAATTAGCTTATGATCCAAGAATTGTTCTTGGTTCATATTGTTTAATAGTGCCCACTCACTAAACTCTTCAAACGCTCGAAAACTCTAGTGGTAGAAACTTTCGTGGTTCCTCGAGAATCCAAAGACAAGAGGCAGTGCGACAAGGAGAAGGACCTTCATCCGAGAAGGGACTCCAAAATCAAGCAACAAAAAAAGGTTCTAAGTCTTTTTCATATATATTATAAGTTTTAATTTACAACATGTTCATGCACTTTGTTTAGGTAGTAAAATAGTTTTACACGTGTTAAAAATAATTTTTTATATTCCGCCATGATATGATAATTAATTGTTAAATCATAGATCGATTCCAACAATATATTTCATGAACATAGCCTGGTTCCAGTCAACATCATCCAAGGCAACTGCTACAGAGTGGTTAAGTAGGCTTTAGGTTTGAAAATCCCAGCTTTGGACCTAGTGAGCATATGATGGTCATATTCTGGTTTCCGGGGTTGAATGAGAGGAGATTAGACCAGGTGGTGATCATCTGACTGGTGAGATTGTGATCGAGGTGATTGAGTAGGAGGATGTAGACGTAATTGAGGGAGAGTAGGGATGATGAGGTGAGTTAAGAGAAATATGATGAGAGGTATGAGTGGGAGATGAGAATTATGGGATTGTAGGAATAAGTGCATGTGATGTGGGAATGAGAGGCGTGGGATTAATTTCTGACTGAGGACCAAGCAGGGTTGGGTAAGGAAAAATTTGTTCATCAAATAAAACACTTCTGGAAATAATGATTTTACCTGACTTATCCATGCAATTATAGCCTTTGTGATTTATGCTATAATGGACACTTGTTGTTGATTACTGGTGAAGGTAGAATATTTATTAGAAAGACTGTTGTTCGGAGAGTTACATCCCAGAAAATTAGAGGCATTGAGGCACCAGCAAGTAAGGCCAATCTGATGGTGATTGATGTATCTTAGTAATCATATTAAATTCGGAATATCATTACTTGCGTTTGCATTAGCCATTAATAATAATGATTACTAAACAAGATCTAGATTTATTAATTTAATTCAATTACGAAAGAAATTCAGCAACCAAAAATAGAAGAGGCGACTAGTAAACTCACATGCTTTTTGGCTAAGCTACAGAACGCTCCAATCCAACCCTCGATCGGTCTTCAAGCTGTCACAACTCCTTCGTCTGATTTAATACTCGTAGATGACATCGTAGTCTTCCGAAACGTAATCTCCAAGATGGATAAGAAAGATGAGTGGGCACAATCGATATCTCACTTAGATCTCAAACCAGATTGTTTCGGGATCTCGTTCCTATTATTTAGAATTGGAATTATCAATTTCGGGGAATTTCGGCCAAGCCTAGAAAGAATGTTGGCCGATTATTCTGTGACGAATCAGATGAAATTTCTTCTCCCCTTGTGTCCCTATTTATAGCCTTGGTATGGAGATAACCCCTAAGAGATTTTCTCTCCTTTGTGTTGAGATATTCTCTCCTTCTAGAGATATTCCCTCCTTTGGATTTAATCTGGACAATTAGATCTCAACTTTGAATCTAAACTCTCTCTCTCTCATCCATCAGATCAATATCTATGGTTGAGAATTTCTCTCATGAGGGAGAAATCCAAGGATAACGGGGGGAGGAAGTTCGGCCAACCCCTAGGGCATATCTTAGGGGATTTTCGGCCAACTTCTTAGGCCAAGCTCAGTTCGAAATTCTCAAGCCCAAAAATTCAGTTAATTATTTATTTACTTGATCCAACAATAAATAACCAATTATGCTGTAAACATTTATTCAATCATTATTACAACAAGTGAGATTAAATAATGAATGACATTATTATTCGAAAGTTCTTATCCGCCTTTATCAGAGCCGAATCGGGGAGTATGGACCTATTAGTAGAAGTTTAATGAACTTGACGAAAAATACGATATAGTCGTATCTATTTTCTATCGATTCGACTAGTCTTTATCAATACTCCATCGTGTAATCAAATACTGAACCCATCTTTAATACTAGAATTATATTTACTCATCGTGAAGAGTGTCCACTGATATATTCAGTTCGTGATCAAGATCCTCCAGGTTCAATCGTGTCAAGAGAAGTCAATTTATTCTGTTATACTTCTCTTGATACATATCTGCCCTAAGCATCGTTGCTTCCGTAGCGAAAGATTCTCTCGAACGTTAACTTACTTCGATAGTGCGCATAATCAATCGGTTCTGGAATCAACCCTTATGTGAGTGAACATTAACCTCCTTTCAGGGAGGCTGGATTCCATATCTGTAAATCACTTCCCATTCGAATGATGCTCTGAGAAGACTACCAGGGGAAGACTCCCAGGACATAAGTTGTGATTAGCATGAATAACCTTTTAGCGAATAAGTTAAAGAGCTCAGAGACATGATTCAGTGTTCATGATCACTTCAAGATATGGATAAAGTCTCACTGTGACCATCATAGTGGCCTCAGTTAGTGCGTAGTAACGGTTCTTAAACGAGACATCTACCCCAAGGCCTGTCCAGGTCGTACACTTACCACAAGTGTAGAATGCTCCCACAGATTAGTCTTCCCTAATGTGTTCCACATATATGACTTTCAATAAAGCTTCACATGCGTATATCAGTCATAGACCTTGTTTTAGCACACTGCCTGAACTCAGCTGCCAGCACGTGACTCAGTTTGATACGGAGGCTATGGAATGATGAATGTGTTGGAAATTAGTTAAACAATTATTCAATAAGTTATATAACATATCTAAATATGGTGGAAATATATAACAAGATCTAAAATATATTAAAACTCATTTTAACATATTATCAACCTAGGCATTAAAAATTCGTAACATGTCAACAAATTGATACTAACAACCTAAAAACAATTTATAGTCGCAACCAATTCGTTTAAGAGTGACTTACATGTGAAGTTGTAAACAACTTCATGTGTTGCTAGCTCACTCCTGAATGCCTAGTCAATTTCTTCAAAAAAAAATCGACTCGCTGGATTGGGTAGGCACAAAAATTTCGACTCGCCCGATTGGATGCTGGCCGGCTAGTCTGAATTGACTTGTGAGCGTACGAGCGGCTCGTGTCAGATCTGGGTGTGGGACCTGTGCAGGAAGGTAGAGGGTACCTATATCCAGATGTCGGAGTCATTGGAATTCACAAATTCCATACACGTAGCTCGCAGGAACCTAGGCCCACTTGTGGCTAACTGGCCGGATTGGCTGCTGACTGGCCGGTTGGCTTGTATGTCTGGCCGGTTAGGCTGAAATCGAGCCTAGCACGATTCTTCTCGATTCCCGTGCTTTTTCTGCAGAATAAAAATACTCAAACGCCAGGAGTTGATTCAATGATATAAATCTCGGATTTATGTGGGAGATTATGGGAGTGGTCTTTTAAATTGAACAACAAATAAGGAATTTAGGGAGATCACTCAAGAACCAGGAATAGGAATCAAAAAACGATTTCTTGATCCTTTTGTCTTCTTCTTTCACTCGGTCAAAGCACTCACAAGGGAGGGAGAGAGAGTGGCCGAAGTTTAGAGTGATTAGGGTTAAGGTTACGGTTTCATTTGATCCTTTTATATAAAATGCCAAGTGGGCTTAAACTAGGTCAAACCCATAATCCAGTTTAAACTATTTTAAACCCTTTTTAATCAATATTAAAATTAATTTCGGCCAAATAATAATCAATATACTCGGCTAACTTAATCCCCTTTCATTCCAAATAATTTTGATTTATTTCTAAATTTAATTAATTTAGAACATCTCATTTATTTAATGAATTTTCATTAAATCTTTTCATACTTTTCAAATAAGTACGAAACGAGCAAATATTTATTTTCATCTTTTATTTATTTGAATCATTAAATAATATTATTATCAATACAATAACATAATATGATTTACTAAATAAATATAATAATAAATAACTAATTATTTATTTAATTACTTAAAAAATAACTTTCTTAGCATAAATCACAATTTAAAATCAATTGTTCTAGTTCAATAAATCTCGTCCGAGAGTCTATCATTGAGACCTCGTGGACCCACATGAACGAAGATTTAAAATAAAGTCCGGACACAAAACTTCACAAACTTTTTTCGACTTTTAATTTTTAATATTAGTCGATTCCACTAAATGACTAATATTGAAACTCTCTAAGTTCACAAGCGTTTATTTTTCCGTTTGATGTGATAAAACAATTCTTCACACGATCCTTACGATATTACCTTTTGTGTTAACATTAACTCAGAGGAATGTAAAATTACTGTTTTACCCATGAGTTATTATTTCACCAACTCCTTTGTTATTTCTGAACGAGAGGAAAAAAACATAAAGTGAGATGTCTATACATGTCACATGTTTTATTCAAGGAATTTTTTATTCGTTGAATATCAAGTCAGGTCTATTCGTTGAAAAAAAAGCATGGTGTGATATTAACGCTTTAGCATTGTTTGAACACAAACTCCGTATCTGTGAATCGCGTAATTCAACAAAACATTATTTTGACACCAACCGTCGAGTCAATGAAACTTCATTCAGTCATTGCTCATTGAAAAATCAAATATTATAAAGTATTACAAGAATATATGTATTCACTTCAGGATATAGGTAATTACCAAAATACCTCTCGTATATGATCTTAAAGTTTCGAGTGATTAAGCAATTTTATCTCGAGGTTCAAAGTGTCAGTGGTCTTGTTCAATGTCTTCATTAAGACACCAAAAATAAATCAGAAAGTCACAACTCTCTATATCACAAGATAAGATATCAATGATTTATTCAAACAATCAATACTCATATTCGATTGCCCAATCGGTCTTTAGATTGTGAACTCTTATTTAAATTAGTCATAAGAGGGTATCTTGTCAAGTCTGTACTTAGCACCTCTTTCGTTAATGACAGTTTCAAAACGTAGCAAACACACATAAACACAATTTTAAATAAAAATGAATATTTAATTTTATTTAAAGTTTTAGCAAAACAAAATACAAAATTTATTTAAATGTCTAATATCTTCTTTTTGGGCACAAATCCCAACACTTACACGGGATGTCCAGTTGTCTCACCTGCATGTTTTCGTCATCAAATTCATGTCAAACTCACATATTACATCTTTGACAAGACACCTCATACATACCATGGCCAAACGCATCGTCGTATTGTGTTTTTCTATTTAAATGACCGAAATATTCTTGAAACATGTGTGCTAATTGGTGTTCAATTTGCAAATCATTTATTATCGATCAGAAAACCAACTTTGGAGTGTGAATCGAATGAACTCAGTAAAATTATAATTGGAAACATCATATTCTTCCTTACTTTATTGTTGAAGCTTTATGTGTTGCTGCTTTACATAACATCGTACATTTGAAAACAACACATACAAGTTGTATATAAGTAAGAATTAAGTTCATATGCACAAAGGAATGTCTAGATTTTTATTGTTTACCAGGAAGAATCACTCTTACCTGGTGATCATTTGTTCGAGATGAGTTTCATCTGGACATTTTTCTGTCGCAAGTGCCTAATGTTAGCTTCAAATGTTGTTTACGGAAAGCGTAAGCAATGTACTAAAGTTCATTGGAACAATTATTAGTTTTGAACTTATTTTAGACATTAAGTTATAAATGACGGTCGCATGCATCGTGTGAGATATCAGTAAACACAACCTTGATATCATGAATCTGATGTTAACATGTCTTCGAATATGAACGCTAAATTTGTACATCTTCACCTATAACTCATCTCAATTTGCTCAAAATCCAAATTCAAGAAGCATGACACTCCCTACCTATAACTAAAATGCAAGTGGATATAATTGTGAATCCACATATATTGAAATTGTGCAGAGCAATTGTCCACCATATTGTCTTAAAAAATGCAAAGTTCAGTAATATGACTGAACGACTTGAAGCGAATTTGGTATTATGCACTCAAATATAAAAGACCTCGTGCTTAAAGTTGTCACCTTCAAGCACAAAATCAGGAAAGTGCCAAGATTGTAACATGTATAATCAAGACGGTAGGTACTCGGTCCCCCGTGGTTCAACTCCTTGACGCCCCATGTTTGACCATACATGAGTAACTGTGTTGACTTCCGTAAGCCGTAATTTGTCACATATCAAACTTGAATGACACCCCTCAATCTCCACGTGCGCGTATCATTTCTGCATATGATATACACGTTTTGTTTTCGAAGAAAATTTCAATCTAAATTCAAAATTATTATCCGAGTCTAATAGTGAACCTCTTCTTTCAACGTTCTCTTCCTCTCTAACTTCTTTCAAATATATGTTAATTCTAAGCTAGGTAAAACTCGAACAAGGTAACATTTTTAATCAGGTTTTGGGGAGAGAAAAATATTTTACTGACCTATGGAAGAAGTTTAAAACTGACTTAGTTCTTCCTCCACAAAATCATCGCTGTTTGAGCTTGGGAGATTTTCATGGATAAGGCACACATTCCATTTGAGATATTATTGTAGAATCACATGCGGCTGACAATGTCCCGGAGGTGTTGTAAATGTTTTTATAAATTCTTCATATTCTTAAGTGTTCAAAAAATTTAGAATTTTTATCATGAGTTTTATTAGAAACTATACTTAAATTTCATCCTAAACCATTCGACATCAGAAACCAAGTAAAGATAGAGAGATTTGAAATGAAAGAAATTAAGAAAAATATAAGGAGAAAATTATTAGGCTGAAATGATATTTTATCCGAAATTAGGTTAAAGAGTCCAATTTCCTATATTTTTTAGGGGTTCAATTCTGATTGTTTGTAAACTTTTTAATCCAGAAAATGAAAGTTTTCTTACAAAACAATTGTCACGGAAATCCTGAGATATAGCACAGAAGTCACTTGAGTACATAGATGTGGGATAAGTGACTGATTCTCACAATGGACTGAACTCAATGATGATCTTAAAGAGTGCCTATGGCTATCTGTGGTGGAGGGTTCGGGTAGATTCCAAGCTCTATCGAGCTGAGTTCAACGACTTTGAGCTTGAGTGGAGTGATTAAATAAACGTAAAATTATTGCATAAACCGAAAAATTGCAAATTTCCTATCAGTTTATTACCATCGTACTCGGTGATATAGGACAAACAAAGATTTCATGTCACTGTTGTGAACACACGCCTTCGACACTCGACAAAAGGATGAACTATTATCCCACAGTTGCATTAAAAATGTGATTCCACATAATATATATAGCGTCTATGATTTGTTGGGAGTTCTATGATTCATAACCTGATATGAACTATTATCCCACAGTTGCATTAAAAATGTGATTCCACATAATATATATAGCGTCTATGATTTGTTGGGAGTTCTATGATTCATAACCTGATATGAAAACATCCTCAAATACCCACTCCAGGTCGAGAAAAGCAGATCTTCAAGAAGAAAGAAAACGAAACTCCTGTATCTCTCGATCATATTATGTTTATATTCAACCCAAGCTACGATTCACCTCCTAAGCACGAGAGAACCAGTATTTAATAAGCACTTGGCTGTTTAAATTTTACTATTCTTTGTAGATTAGGAATTTCATGTTTCTCGGTTGTATTCATTTTCCTTTAAGATACTACATGCTGATGAGTGGATGAAAAAAATCTCACCTTGTTTAGAATGTTGTCTGAGTTGTGAAAGTGCAACAGCAATTTCAGCCCCAACAAGGGCATTATTCTTCACCAATGCAATGTCTAGGATTTGGTTATGGAACTGCTCTCACATAACATAATTTATATGGAAGATAAGTTTCCATTATGGATTAGATTACTCATGCCAGAACAAGTCATGGAAAACTGATTTAGACAGTACTAACAAACATTAATAATAAATAGAAGGATACTGGAAGAAAGAGAAGCTCCTCCGGTCAAGTCATTAACCCTTGCAAGCAAGAAAGGCGTTTCGGCATTTCCAGTTATGTTCTTTTCCCTGAGTTTTGGATAAAGATCATAACGTAGTATGCAACAACATACAGAACTGAAGTTGCAGATGAACTGGAGTAAAAGAAAAATACCTTGCTTCTTCTATGGCTTTTTGAATTGCAGATTCAATTAAGCTTCCCGAAGCTAAATGCTCTCTCTGAATTGGAACCGCAATCAGAATTCCTGTTCCCGTACAAAGTCTCGAGTTTGCATCTACAAGAGAGTAAAAAGGGAAGGAGAGATAGCAGGTATTGCGAAAAGAAATTCACATACAACCTCGGAGAATCACATATAACCAGTTGTGTTACCAATAAGCCGTGCACAGTCTTCAGGAGAATCCACACGGCAAGGCGCCTGATTTTTATACCAAAATCACATGACGGTGGTTTATAAATCATCACAATCACTTGACACTTTCATTAAGAAAGTGGTCTAAAGTTGTATGTTTTGGTGGCTCAATTTTACTCTATCCATCATTTACTATTCTAGGGAGAATTTCATTAACTCCAACAAAGAAGAAAAGGGTGCGACACGATGATACCTTGCAGCCACTTGTTTCGGTAAAAAATGCTGGAAAATCATTGGTCTTATATGCAGCAACACAAACTCCTTGTGTTTCCTGTGGCAAAGTTTGACCAAAGCTGTATATAGTTAAAAATAATTTTATGGAATAACATTAGATTTACTGATTAGGATATTTGACGCAAATAATCCCTATCCTATTGTGCAAGTGGCATTTACTTCCCTAAACTAGTTTTTGCGGCAAAATGTTCTATGAGCTAACGCTTTTGTAGCATTTAAAGAGCAACATTGCACTTACATTATAGCAAAAAGCCTCATAATTATCTATAAAGAGTTACATTGAGGTACCAGATATTCAAGTGTTCGGTGAATATCCAATATTGATTTTACACCGGCAGAAATAACGGCCACTGGTGTCCTCCCAAGCTCCGTAAGATCAGAAGATATATCCATAGCTGCAAAGAAGAAACTAGAATAACTTGTCTGAACGTAATAACCCAACGATATATCATTTCGAAAAAAATGTGATGAATCTCAAGATGCTCGTTAGGAACTTCGATACTCAGGATGTTATATAAATAAGACATAATTAGGTAGATACAGAACACTTGAAAGGTTAGGTTTGCGTATAAATAAGAGGATTAGTAGGGAGCACCATCTTGAAAATTGTATGAGAGATAAGTGGGACTAAGAAACTCCATAAGGGAGAGCACAAGCCTCTCAAAGGCCCGATACCTACAACTGGGAAATCATATATTGTGCTTTCTCAGAGACTAACAAGAAGGCATTTCTCAAAGAACAAATATAAGACCTTTAACCGGACAACGCCACAGTGATGTGTAATTGAACCTTTCTTTGACATGAAGTACAACATTTGAATGAATTCCAATCCACTATAAGTTGACTTGATTAGAGTGTAAATGTGGCGAAGTATATCCTTACTGTGTTGACCATGTCTGTGAACACCTCCTATCCCTCCAGTTACAAACACTGAAATGCCAACCTAGAATAAAACATTTTAAACAAAATTATGAAGCCAAAAATCTGAAAATAAAAAAATCATTATTTGTTGAATTAAAAACCAGTATGATTCCAAAGGTGATACTAAAAGAACAGCTTGATTACCAAAGAAGCAATAAACATAGTTGCCGACACAGTTGTTGCACCATTTCCTCTAGTAGCCACCTATCAATGGAGCGTGATGAATTAAATGCCAAAATTGAGCATGAGTAACAAAATATCGGCATTCTTTATTTATTCACGATTTTCGGATGATGATTATAAAAAGGTTACTTACAACATGTGCAATGTCTCTACGAGCTGTCTTTTGAGCCTTCTTTCCAAGTTTTGCAAGCTTCTCAAGCTCCTCAGTACTCAAACCTGTGACAAACAGAAGACAATAATGGTTCGTTCCATTAATAAATCAACAAAACAGTATTAATGGGGATTTTCATACACCCATCTCTCGACTCATTAATCTCTTGAAAATTCTACGCAATGAGTCTCCAAATCATCATCAAAGCCGCTACAAATAAATTTAATCCTATTCTCCAACACATAGAAGTTAGGGTTCATTTCTTAACCATGATCCGATGAACTATTATTGAAGTCAAGATTAACTTTCCTTGTTTCCGTGAATCATGAAGTAAAAACTTGAGTAATGTACATATAATACAATCAGGATATTATTATATATACCTACGCATGGAATACCATCCAAAAGCGCTATGGTGGCCGGAACAGCTCCAATGCGCCTCACAATTGCCTCGACCTCCTTTGCCGTTTCAAGGTTTTGCGGATATGGCATCCCTAACGAAGATTCAATAAAATTCAAAAGTCAAATCAATATTTAAGCTTCAGAAGAGCTTGAAGTTGGTTAGAAAACAAAATAAAAAGATAGACAGCCTCTATTCAAAAATTGGTAAGAGAAACTTGAGTTCTTGAAAAATCTGTAAACATTTTTGTTATCACCGTGGGAAATGATGGTGGATTCGAGAGCAACAATAGGTTCTCCATTTGACAAAGCTTTAGAGACTTCTTCAGAGAGCTTGATTGAGCAGAAACTCTGTACGATTCGGAGGAACAGCCTAAAATAAGTACACACCAGAAAAAACACACACATATATATAACCAAGGAAGTGGAATTTGTACCTTGTTATCGAAGTGTGGATTCAAGGGATCGAAGTGTCTCCGGAGAGTTGACAGCCTTGAAAGAGCTGAAGAAGAAGAAGAATCCATTTAAGATTTAAGATGGGTGTGAATAATTTCTCCTTAGTTTAGGAGGCAAAACAAAACAGATTCTCTTATCATATAAAAATTTCATTTGTTTGAAACACTCCGAAGTTTTCAACATTTAGTTTTTTTTAACAAAATCATGTTTAGTTTATGTTTACCAATTTCAACGTTACGTTAATTTTGTGTAAATATTTATTATAATTTTTTTGCGAAAATTTTAGAACTATTTTATGCAAATAATTTATTTAATTTATTCAAATAAAAGGGTTAAAATAGTTCAAAATTTTTCGTAAACCACTTATATTGAGTATTTATATAAAATTAACGCAAACTTGTGTATATTGAAATTGATAAACATAAATATGAGTATATGTATCTAAATTGTACGTCGTACGTCGTCGTACGCTTTTTTATCTGATTATATTATATCGTACCGTACGATAAAATATACGATGTTCATCATTTTTTTTAATTCTTGTCTAAAAATCAGTTTAAATATAATAAAATCTAACTCGACTTAACGTATATCTTATTCGTAATAATTATACGAACATCATTTAATAAGTTTCAGTAAGAAAATTATAAATAAAAAAACAATCAATCAAATGAGATAGAGTGACTAGATATTTTCTTAATTTTATTTTTAAACATTAAGTATTTTGCCTATAAAATTATTATTGTTGTGTTTGTCCCAAAAATCTAATTTCGAATAGAAGTTGACAAAAAGATGAAATTCTCTTCATATACTATGTTTTTTTTAGCGAAGAAAATGCTTGGTACTAATATAGATGTTTATAATAAATTGACCTTACCTTTTTAATTATTTTGGTGTTACAATATGTTTTTTACATGTGAAATTAATGTCAAAAATATTTTGGATAAGCAAAAATCAATATATGAAATATTAGTTTGAAAAATAAAATAAATTAGAAAAATATTATCTTAAATCGATATATTTGGTTAGTCAGTCGGAGTGTCAAATTAGAACAAAATCGAAAAGATAAAAATTGTTCAATTCATTCATTCTCACTATTTATTTTTCATTTTTCAAGAGTAATTGCTCAAAGTATTATTTTTTTTGGTGTTTTTAAAATCCATCAAAACATATTTTTTTCCAACATACAAATAAATTTCACATGAAAAAGACGAAACGATCTTTAAAATAATAAAACTGACACAAATACCTGACACTACACTACCGGCCAAAAAAATTAAAAACATTAAAAATTTAGGTGGGAACAGTTATTTAGTTTAACTTTGTTTTTTTTTATAAAAAATAGATAGTAACTATATAATATGGATATGAAACAAAATGTAAAAAAAATATTTCAGGGGTATTTGATCTTGATATTTTGGAAAAAAAAATTCAATTGTAGTGAATTTTTAAAAACCAATTACAAATGGTGGTATTTTGAGCAATTAGTCAAAATAATTTATTTCATTTTTTAAAAGAGTAGGTTATCATTTAGTTTATTTTTCATTATATATTCAGTCTCGTTCTCTTTAACTTTTGACTTTTAATTTGAGCAAAAATAATTTTGGGGGAGTAGATTGGCATTTTCTCTATTAAAATATGATAAAAATTTAAGTAACATATGAAACGAATGAATGAAATGTTTTAAAAATACATGTACTTTTATGTAAAAAAATTGGCTCTATAGCCTTATAATACGTTTATGATTTGGATATATTTAAGGTTTGATTAATGGATTGAGAATAGCCACTCAGATTCGTTTACATCACATGAAGAAACCAAATTATCCTTTTTTGCCCAATTTATTTTCGAAATATTATTTTTAAAAATTGATTTCGAATTTAGAATTCAAATTCTATATCAGCATAATTTGTGGGTTGACCAGATTTTTATCTCGATATATTGTATTAATTATCTAATCAAGTTTAAATATCATAATTAGTTAGGATCCTCTTTTAAAGGAAACATTATCTTTTTTTTATATTAATTACCTAAAATTATTTACTCTCTCAATTTTGATCGGCCAAAACTGAATATTAACCATCATACTTCCAGTTTTGATCGGAAACAAAGAATTCGAGAGCAATGAAGTTGTTTGATGAAAATGATTTTTTGTTGCAAGAATCTGATACGCATTTATGTTTACGTTTTATTCCGTTATATTTACACTGTCAAGCTGTGGTTTTTTTCGGATTTACGATTTATTAACGCTATTTTTACACTGTCGAGCTGTGGTTTTTTTTTCGGGTTTACGATTTATTAACGCTATTTTTACACTATCGAGCTGTCGACTTAAACCTTTTTTTTCGGGTTTACGTTTTCTTCGGTCGACCTGTGGCTTTTTTTTCCTCGTTTTTCGGTTTTCTTTCTATAATAAATGGATAATGGACGGGACATTAATTTCCTTATTTATTATTATTTTTTTAATTAATTTATTACGGGCGGTAAATTATTTTGTGGTATATTTGTCTCATAAATTTTGTAAACGAATTTGGCCGACTCTTTTCAACTTATTAACCAAATCTTGATAGTTTACGTGGATATCCTAAGATGGCCCACAAATGTATACGTTTGATTTTTTAATTAGTTTTGGGTATACGTGTATATATATGGATGTACGTGTATATATGGGATGTGTGTACTACTGTAGATATTCAAAGAGAAGGTTGTTAAAGTTTTTAATAAATCCATGAGTTATATAAAATAGTATACAAATACTAATGGCATGGATAAAAATAGTTAATTAACATTATACTTATGATAGACCATGATAATACCATCGCTTGCCTTCTTTGTACAGGCTTTAATAAATTAAATACAGGTTGTTGAGTACAAAGAAACTCAAGCCATTCAAATCTCAAACTCTAATCAACTAGATAAGCCAACTACAATTGTGAGGCAAAACTATGGCTGGACTGGGAAATATATATCCCTCATCTCCTCCTTCTCCTTTCATTAGGATCCTCGGTCTCTTTATCTTTCAAGAAGCCGAGAAAAGCAAGGAACCCAAAAAAGAAAAAGCCGCCGGAGTAATTTCCACCGCCACCGCCGCCTCCGCCGCCCCCATCTCCGTCGTCACGAGGCGGTAACCCAGTCCCTCCATCGTCCAGATCCGGCAACTGATCCTTCGCTGCATGATTCATTCGCGACTCAGTATGAAAGTTTACGAAAGAAAATAAAATTTGCATATACATTGACGCAAGAAAACAGGGACATCTTCCAACTTAACGTCAAGACGTCAAATTAAATTTTAGATTTGAAACCTAATTTAACTTTTTAGGGTAATTTTGACGGAAAAGTTCGGCAATAGAACACAATGTATAAATTTATAACTAAATCAGCACCTTGAAGAAAATAACATCAAGTGTTTAGTCTAACAATAAAGTCTTCCCCATCAGAGAGCTCTACTTAATAATCATGGAGATGGAATTTACTTGGCATATGGGTCATCGTTGGAGCTTTCCGTGTTACGGTCTGGGTTTGCTCCGAGGCACATCTAGCATTCTTAAGAAACAAGAGCAAGCAAATATAGTTTACCACGGAAACAATGAGAAAACTATGTAAAGAAGACCATATGCTTTATTTTGAGGCCTTCTTAAGAATGAAGACGAGTAAAACTTTTGCCAGCTATAAAAAGATACGAGCTTTACCAAAGCCGAAGCACATATGAGAATACTAGACCGTCTTCGAGTGCACTGAAGGGCTGGATTTGCTCTCCATAAGTAAGTTCTTTGCTTATCCGATTCAAGCGGTGCGAAACAGAATACGCGTTCCGGGTTAAGTTTGCCTAGCTTGTTTCCTTCGCCTCTAGCTAAGCACAAGTTACAAGAAAACGTTTTGTTTGGTTGTTTGAATGAACAAGTCATCAGAATTTGGCAGCAAAAAGGCTTGTGCTTATGTAACACTGGATTTTGGCCTAAGAAATTAAAAAGACAAAAACAAATCTTTACTCGGCGGTAACCCTGGTGCGTGAACAATAGTGGCGGCTCCAGGGAGAACGAACATCTTGAACAGACGCCTGGAAATTAGAAAGAAAAATTTGATCAAGTTCTCACAGATATTAGAGAAACGAGGAGAAACTTCCTATGAGACAGGACAAATAATCATCCTTGACTCTTAGAACGGATTAGAACGTCTCACTTGCTGGAACTCAACACCTTAGAGGTGCGTTATTATCAGATTCTATGGAATCTTAAGTCCACTTTTATCTCATCCCTAGAACGCAAAACACTATATATATCAAAAGCGTTTTATCAAACATATGGCGGTCATAACTTTGAGGGGTGTCAATCACTAAACATGAGAAGGGAAACGGAATCGTTTCTGAAGTGAATATTCGGTTCTTTTATCAGGCATCGCTGATCAGAAAAAGGATATCAATTATACAAGTATATGCGACTATCACACTACCGTATCTATAAGTAATTCAAAATTAGGAAAACGTCATTGGAGTTTCAAGTTTATCGAAGACCAGACCTTCAAAGCTACGAGAGAGAATCGAAGGAAGAAAAAAAAAACCTCCGGGTGTGGTAAACAGAGCGGCGGCGATTGACGATGGAAAACCAGTGCTTGTGGAGACGAAGATTCGCAGGCTAGCTCGGTGGAGCTTTCTTAATTGGAATTCATTGAATATATACATATATCTTCTTTTCGAATTAATAAATTTTGTTTTTACGGTTTTACCCCGCTGCAGTTTTAAGGATTTTCAGTTTAGCCCTTATAATAAGAATAATTTGTAGATTTTAGAAGAATTGCTCTATCTAAACCAAATTAAACGTGTGATTGCAAATTATCCAAAAAAATTGCATATGTTAGATAAATATCTATTCCGTTATACGTGGAAATTTTTATGACAATTACATTTACAATTACGCTTTTTTTATTATTTTTAATTAAATTTTATAAGTTGGTAAATATATAATACTAACACAAATTAAACTTAAGGATTCCATTAATTTTTTTTAGTTTTCAAAATAAAAAAAGTTTACTAATATATTTAATTAATTTTTAAAATAGTCAAACTGTATCATTACAATTTGTGGTTGATTTCGCTTTTATTTCAAATACATTTCATTAATGTTTCGGTTATTATATTAATTAAAGTTTAACTACTACTAATCTAGTAGTTAAAGTTGTTATTGATTATAAATTTAATTGAGCTTTATTTTTTATTTATAATTAACACAAATTACTCTAACTAACCATATGAAACATTACAATTGTAATTTAGCCAAACATTTTTATTTGTTAAGTTTTATGATGAGGTGTCATTATTTAAATATTGCTTGTTATATATTTTAAATTGTTTATTTTTCTCGTCTATAAAAAAAATCTGTTTTATTTGCTTTTTCTGATTTATGTGGGTTTACTTATCTTTTTTTTTCTAAATATTTCGAATTATATGAATAACTACAATTTTGGGGGTTTTAAATCTCGCCTCCATACTATTAAACGTTAATTTTTTCAAAACCTCTTGGAACACATAACTCTCGTTGTCATCGTTTCATCTTTACTAGTGTTTATATTATATATGGTAAGTCTCGTTTATATCCAAATTTTCAGAAATTTAATTATGTCGATTAGTGGAGTTAATTTCTTTATTTATATATTTAATGTCAGTTTTAAATAGGGGTAAATCTGTCAATATAATCGATTTATTTTGGTTAATTGCTATTAATCAATTTCTTTAAAATGTTGGCTATTTAGCAATAATTATGTTTCAAACTGTTATATTACTACTTATCCCTATAATTAATAACCTCAATAATAGATTATCAAATCAGTCGAATATATTCTTGAAATTTGAAATTTAATTGCCTTTATTTTGGCAGTTTTAAATTATTTAATATTTATTTCATTTCTTATTTAATTTTAATTATTAATGTGAATAATTCAAAATTTATTAAAAATCCAAATTCTATTTGAAATCAAAATTTGAAAATTAAATTTTCATTTTTCAAATTCAAATATGAAAATAGAAATATGTATGTTGGCTGAATAAATTGGTTAATTTCAATTAATTTCACCTCTTTAACATCGATTAATTTACATGAATTTATTAATAACCCATAACTATTATTAATTACAAAATCAAATAAGCCAATAATCTAAGAAAATATACACTCAGTGTACCTTTTTTGTAACTAAACTCTAACTACGACGTCATTTCGGAGCAGATCCTCTGTGGCTCTTCTGCCAAAGACAAATGCGCCGTCAAACACCGTATTACGTGATTGTAGGGGATTCTTACCCGACCGTCGGTTGTTGTCAGGATGCTAAGTCTGGTTGCGCTAATGATGATTTTGTCGACGACAATTCCAATCAGGTTGGCAAAGGAGAGGGTCGAGTCGGGGAAGTGGCGGATCGGATCGAAAATGGTGTGGAACTAGACTGAGAAGAAAACTATGGCGCCAGAGTATAATCGACGGAGATCTAGGGCTTCATCGCCGAGATGCTTCTTGGCCTCCGGATAACCGGTGATGAAGATCTGAAATCCACGGTTGAGAAGGAAACAGTCGACAAAATTGGTTCAGACTCGGACTCCGACGCTGTATGAGACTTCTAGTAGGATGAAAAAAAAAGTTATCGGTGCGCTCAAATGAAATGAGTTTGAGTTTAAAGAATCATGAATTTGTATAAAGGTTATATTCGAATTTAATTTTCCCGCCCAAATATAATAAAAAATAAATTTCAAGAGATTAAAAAGAGTGAATTAAAAAAGTTTGAATGTAGGTTAAACAAGTAGGGGTCAGGATTTTGTTGGGATTGGTGCCCAAAAAGGAGATATTAGACATTCAAATACATTTGTTTTTAATTTTGCTGAAACATTAATATAAATAAATATGCATACTTTGTTATGTTTGTGTTTATGTATGAATGCTACACTCTGGAACTGTCATCAACGAAAGGGGTGCTAAGTACAGACATGACAAAATAGCCCCTTGTGATTAGTTTAAACATTTGTTCGCAATCTTAAGATCGATAGAGCAATCAAATTTAAGTAATGATTGTTTGAATAAATCATGATATCTTATCTTGTGATATAGAGAGTTGTGACTCTGTGTTTCATTCTTGATGTCTTATTAGAAGATATTGAACAAGACCAGTGATACTTAGATGCTCGAGATAAAACCGTTTAACCACTCGAAACTTCAAGATCACATACGACGGGTACTTTGGTACTTACCTAAATCCTGAAGTGAATATATAATTGATATTACACTTTATGACATTTGATTTGTCAATGGACAATGACTAAGTTGTAGTTTCATCTGACCCGACGGTTGGTGTCATAAGGTTGTGATATTGGGTTATATGATTCACAGATACGGAATTCATGTTGAAACAATGCAAATGCATTAATATCACACTATACTTTGTTATGAGAGTGTGAATGAATAAACATGGCCATGTATTCATCGAATAAGAACATTCTTTGATTAAAACATGTGACATGTAAAGACATCTCACTCTATGTTTTTCTCATTCACAAATAAAAAAGGAGTTAGTGAAATAATAACTCAAGGGGTAAAACGGTAATTTTCATTCCCCTTAGTTAGTGATACACATGAAGGGTAATATCGTAAAGTACTCCGTAGATCGTGTGAATAATTTTTTTGTCACATCAAACGGAAAATATACGCATATGAACAGAGAGAGTCTCAGTATTAGTCCTTTAGTGGAATCGACTAATATTAAGAATTAAAAGACGGAAAAAGTTTGTGAACTTTTGAGTTTGATCTTTATTCTAAAGTTTCGTTCATATGGGTCTATAAGATCTCAATGATAGACACTTGGAAGAGATTAAATGAACGAGAATTATTAATTTACTCATTGAATATAAATTGTGATTTATATCGGGAAAGTTATTTTTCTAAGTAACTTAATAAATAATTAGTTATATATTATTACGTTTATTTGTTGAATCAAAGAGTATTATTATATTGATAATGATACACTTGAGAGATTCAAATAAATAAAAGAAGTGAATAAATCATTTCTCAATTCGTACTTATTTGGAAAGTATGAAATTATTTTAATGAAATGTTATTAGTAAAATGAGAGTTCTAAATGAATTGAATTTTGAAATAATCAAAAGAATTTGGGAATAAAATAAATGAATATGGCCGAGTATGGAGATGATGTTTGGTCAAGAATTACAAGTCATTGGGCTATGAGTTTGACTCAGCTTAAGCTAATTTATATAGTTTATAAAAGGGCTTAAGAAAACCCTAATGACAAAAACCCTAACCCTAATTCATTCGGCCAAGTGCTCTCTCCCTCTCCCCTTGTGACACTCGGCCGAAACTCCTAGAGAGAAGAAAAAAGAAAAATTGTTTTCTTCTTTTTGTGTGAATCCCGAGAGTTCATAGAAGAGCCCACCCTCTCAATCTCATAAAATCCCTTGTGTATTATCTTTGATTCAATATTATGGTGTTTGGGTGATTTCAATTCTATTTTAAAAGTGGATTTGAAGCCTTGGAAGTCCCTGCCGGTTTTAGTCCTGCCAGGAGGCTCCAGTCCGGCGAAGGCTCAAATCCGACGAAGGTCGCAGTCCGGTGAAGGCTCCAATCCGGCGAGGCTTTCAGGCTGTTCCCTGTCCGGTGAGATCTCTTATCCGGAGAACAGGTCCAGGCGGCCAGTCTCCAGTCCGGCGAGGATCCCAGCGGGTCTCCCAGTCCAGCGAGGTCCCCTGTCCGGCCAGTCTCCTGTCCAGTGTGTCCTCCCATTCCGACCAAGGTGCTGTCCGGCGTGTCTGTCTTCCCTGTCCGGCCAACACATATCCAAAGTGTTCCGGCGAGCCTCTTTCCGTGTTTGGACTTGGTGTGACCTTCCGGAGATAGCGAGCAATGTCGGGATTATATATAATATCAACTGTAAGTTATCCTCAACGATTTGGATTGCTATAATTATATATATATATATATATATATATATATATATATATTTATCTAGGTTGATAGTGTGTTCAAATGGTGTGCAACATGTTTTAATAAATTTGTTTATAAACATGTCAATAAATTATAATGCCTAGGTTGTTTAAACATATTAAAAATAGTTTTAATATGATAGATCTAATTATATTTTTCCGCCACATAGGATGTGTAATATAATTAAATTGTTTAAATTGTTAAATAAATTCCAACAGATTTCACCGAGCTACCTTAAGTTGAGAGTTTCAGGTTCAAATCTATTAATTTCTATGAAAAACTAATCTCACTAATCTCAATATTATCCAATAGCCCATCTCGAGTGATCTAAAAAACCTATGTTATTTTCGGGTTATTATCCTCTCAGCATGTAATCCTATTAACACAATTATACGTGATTAAACATGGGTTCTAGCGATTACATTAGATTTCCTAAGTTTTCTACTAACCTAGGATGAATTATGTTATCACAAAGGTGTGCGCGATTATTTAACTCTTTCTCGAGTAGTTTAACAATCCTAGAGAACAATTGTAATGGTCATCAAGTACTAGAAAGCGCTGCACACAATTAATGACTAGTAATTCATGTTGAAAATTTAATAAGTCTTTTAACCATAACGAATCTCCAAAACCATCGTTTTTCCTAGCTACATTGCAATCCCATAAAAAACTTAGTCGCTGAAGGAAATATTTATTATTGATAAGCATAGAATTAAAACAACGATCATAAGAATGAAAAGAGAATAGAATAGACAATTCATATTAAAATAATGATGTTTAACAATATTATAGAAGAGAAACAAACAAGGAAGACGGGCAATCAATCACGAACTCCATAAAGCATCGGATTACAATATCTCACAACGGAAACCCCGATGTTCAACAATTATTTAAAGACAATAATAGAAACGAGACGAGAAGAAAGAAGGAAGAAAAAAAAGTTGTGAATCTCAAATTCGGTTTGAGTCGGAGTACAAGGTCTCCGACGACAACTTTCTTTTCGCTACTAAACTCCTTAAACAAGAGAAACTAAGCAAAAATATTAAAAAGACAAAGTATGCAAAAGAGATGGAGTATTTGGGAGCAAGGTGAGATGAGAGAATGAGGTCTTAGGGTCTCTATTTATAAATTTTTGGAGTTAGGCTTAGGATTTTTGGAGCCAAAATGGGTAATAAGATTGCATTTATGGCAAAATTATCGATATTCTTATTTCCCATTTTTAAGATTTTGGCTCTCCGTGCACCGCGCGCTTGACCCTGCGTGGCGCACACCTCGCATACTGAACAGCACATGAGCGTACCATAGCGCCGCGCGGTTTGCATTTTTCTGGCTCTGCGACTTGACCATGAAATGTCGTTCTTCAAGCGCAAAAACTCTGTCTTTTTGTCAAATTTCGTTCATGAAGCTCTCAATACTCGAAAACACTTCTAAATGATATAAAATATCATATATACTCAAGAACAAGTTTGGTTTTAGCCGGGATAATAAGAGTTTTCTACGTTAAATAACGTACCTATCAAATACCATCACACTTATACCATTGCTTGTCCTCAAGCAACATTAAAAAAAATAAACAAAACACAAAGATAAAACTAAAAATATAAAGAACAAAAACTATACGACGTAGCAAAATACCCATAAATAGATACATTATGTAACTAATACCTTAGTTTATTTAATTAATACTTTAGTTTATGTAACTACACCACAAGATTAAGGACATACAAACCAATTACAGTAACTTTATATGTATTACATGTAACTAATTTGTTTTCTTGTGTAACTAAACAACAATCTAGGTACTTATAGTGTAACTAAATAGCAATAATTACATATAGTATGTAACTAATACCTTAGTTTATGTAACTAAACAACAACTTAGAAATATACAGACTAACTACAGAATCTTCAATGTGTAACATATATACTAAACTGTTTTTTAGTTAGTTGCATATGATGCAATTAAATAACCTAAACTACAAACATCGTGTAGCTACTCAATCAATTTATGTAACTAAACACCAAATTAGAAATATGCAGAGTAATGATAGACACCTAAATATGTAACATATGTAACTAAACTGTTTTTTAAACTACATTTCAAATAAGTTACATACATGGTAACTAAATAACCTAAAATAAAAATATTGTGTAACTAATATCTAAGTTTATGTAACTAAATAACAAATTAGAAATATACAGACTAACTACAGACACTTAACATATGTAACTAAACTGTTTTTTTTTTTTATAATTAAAGTACATATTACCTACACACATTGTAACTAAATAAACTAAATTACAAAAGTTGTGTAACTAAAACCTTAGTTTATGTAACTACAACAACAAATTAGAAATATACAGACTAACTACAGACACTTAACATATGTAACTAAACTGTTTTTTTTTTTATAATTAAAGTACATATTACCTACACACATTGTAACTAAATAAACTAAATTACAAAAGTTGTGTAACTAAAACCTTAGTTTATGTAACTACAACAACAAATTAGAAATATACAGAGTAACTACAAACACTTAACTATGTAACATTTGTAACTAAACTGTTTTACTTTATTAACTAAACTATGAATTAGTTACATACAATGTCACTAAATAACCTAAAATACAAACATTATGTAACTAAACTCGAGATTAACTGAATGTTGTAATACATAAAATAACAAACAAACTAACATACTACAAAAAACCAAACCTACCATTCAGTCTACCTAAACATCATTAAATACAACAAATTTGCAACAGAATAACAAATTAAAGAAATAAAATATACCTAAACTAATTCTCAGCGCAACAAACCATGCAACAAACCTAAATAATACAAAAATTATCAACGAATAAAACTCACCGATGTTCCTGTAGGTCTCTCTTGTCTTGTAACAAATGTCGACGAGTCTTTCGTCGAATCCATATCTTTACATCGATCTAATTTATGTCTTTTTCAGGTATGGGATCTTCATTGTAGGACCACCACGTTTTTCTTACCTCTGGGGTTAGAGTTTCCTAGCACGTTTATCTTTGGTTTAGAAGTAGTCGTCACACCTAAATGATTTGGGAATGGCCCTATCCTAACACTCCGGCATTGAGTTGATTCATCACCGGAGTCTATTTTAGGATTTTTCGTACCATTTGCATGCCCCTTTGTTTGACTTCGTCTTGTCATTTTGGTAAGAAATTTTTAATATTTGTATAAGATCGGAAAAATGGTGTAGTTTAAGGTTTGAAAACAAAAATTTCTAAAATGGGGAAGATGAAGAGCCACAGCAAAAATAAGTTTCAGGATATACTCACCTGAAAAATAGAAGCGACGGTCGGAAATGAAATGAAATTGGTAGACGGACGGTGTTTTGGGTTAAAAATCGTTAGAAGAAGAAGAGTCAGTTTGGTGTAAAAAAAAATTACTTATGTATATCGGTTCATGGAAGAGGAAGAAGAAGATGAGTAGACTCGTAATTACATTCCGTTCATTCGAGTTCAAAATTTTAGATGTGACATTTTTGAAAAAAATAGTAATATGAAAAATGGCTATGTTTTACTTTAGATGAGGTAATTTCTATATAATTTGTCATTTGAAAAATGTATGTCATGGTATTTACGTTAATATAATTTATTTTCACTTATATTAATAGAATGATACCTAATTCCGCTGTATATAAAGAAAAGGCGATCATCATATATTTTATTCGCTCACTTCATTAAATTAGTGTAAGATCTTTGCTGGATATAGTCATCAACATGTGCAGGCTGGGTCAAATATTCAAATGCTACAATAATTTCTGACATGATCAAACCTGGCGTCATTTTTGGGTAAAATCTAATCTATTCATTGACATTATCCATACAGTTCATTTAATATTTTATGCCTGTTAACTGTGAGTAATCGTGAACACCGAATTGTACACTAAATTCTCAAATAGCTTTTATCATTTTTATTAATATCAGTTTCTTACATCATTTATCATATTTTTACATTATACTTTACAATATTAAAATTTAAATTATTGGAATTTGACATTTGGTGATAGCTTTTCACGTTCGTACTACATTTGTGTTTTCATCTATCAACTGTATTCTAACGCCGTAATTTTTTTGTCTCGATATTTTGAAGGTAGCAGTAATTTAGTCTTTAAAGTTTGGAAAAAGAGGGAAAAAAAACTCAATAGTATAAATTTTTATATTAGCAATCAACTTTTAGAAATTCTGAAGAAAATACCTAATGTCATAAATGGGTCATTTGTTAATGACTAGATCGTTAATTTTTAAATATTTTCAAATATTTATGTTAAATAATAATTTAAGACATAACAAATAAAAGAAACGGGAAGCAAAAGACATCTAATAACATCAAGCGGAAAAAGCCATTTTCTCTTCTTCCGTCTCGTGAACGTTAAACGCGATGGATATTAAGTTTAAAAATACAATCGAATAGAATTGAAAAAACCCCCAAAATACCAAGTCATTATCTCTAAACCAAAATCCTCATAATAAAAGAACAATTGAGAAACAATCTCGTTATCGTCGATTCAATAACATCAAACACGATATAACGTACATATTTGGTCTGAAAGTGCATGCATTTATGTTCACGAAAAAGAGCATGTAGATCGATATTATCAGATAAAATTAACTTGATGTTAATTATTAATATTACGCCTGAAACCACCTAGGAGATCGCGCCCTAAGGAGTCAACCGCACCTCGAAACTGCGCTCGAATGACAAAACCACGTTTTGGGCCGCGCCCTAGTAATTGGCGACGCATGTGTTTGCCCCTCAAAGGCTGACCATGCATCTACCCGCGGCTTAGGGGCTCGGTTAAGGCCAATGCCTGCCCTTGTACCCGCGCCTCAAGGGTCCAGCAACACCCATGACTGCTTCTCAGAGGACGGTCATGCTTGTGTTTGCGCCTCAGGGACCGGCCATGTTTGTGCCCACGCCCCAAGGGCCTGCCAAACGCATGTGCCTGCCCGGCCATGCAGGTGTCCGCGCGTTAAAGGACATCCAACGCCCGTGCGTGCCCCTCAAGGGCCGGCTATGCTTGTGCCCGCGCCTATAGAGGCCAGCCAACGCATGTATGTGGCCGGCCACATCTATGCAAGGAACGAGATATATTGTCTTCATGTGTGTTTGATAAGGATGTGGAAAAAATATTATGCATATGAATATATCAACCAACGTTGTTTTAGAAAAGAAGTAATTACCTCTTTTAATATTGATCTAATTTAAGGCATTCCATTCTCTTGTGAATGTAAAACACACAATTTGATCAGCCAACGTTGTTTTAGATTTGGTCGAATTATTTCCCTCTCTCTCTATCTAGCCTTGGGCGACCCTCTCTCTCTCTCTCTCTCTCTCTCTCTCTCTCTCTCTCTCTCTCTCTCTCTCTCTTTTCTCTATCTCTAGCCTTAGCCAACCCCTCCCTCTCTTTCTCATATTCTATCATCTATTTGGCATCTAGTTCCTCATTAGATCCATAGTTGGTATTAGCTTTTTGGCTCGAAAACTTGTTCTTGAGTCAAAGAGTTTAATAGCGCCCACATCACTAAATCCAAGAGTTTCTATTACTTTTAGTGGTATAAACTATCGTGATTGCTAGGATCCAAGGAGATGTGGAGGAGACTTGCTTTATACTAGACAACTTTATACTCGATGAAAAAGGGGCTTAGCCCTTTAGATTCTATGAAGCTTGGCAATAGATGAGGAATGCAGGAGGATCGTTCAAAAGGCTCGGGTTAGTAGTGAAGGCCAAAGCCTTTGGAATATTGAAAAAAAAGATCAGTAAGGTGGGTAAAAACCTGAAAAAATGGTTGAGTGAGAAGTGAGAAGTGGAAATAGAGCCAAGACAGAAGAGCTGTTTGTAACAAAAATTTATTGGAGATTCAAAAAAGCTCTAGATCAAGAAACTTATAGGAGAACATATTGAAAGTGGAAGTTCAAGAAATTCACTAAAACATGAATTGGTAGGAGGCAGAAATTGCGTGAGCTATGGCTTCAAGAGGGTGACACGAATATTTAAGTTTTCAACACGTTAGCCTTAATTTGACGTAAAAGAAATTATATTTGAGGTATTTGTTGCCAGAGATGCCTACAAAAAGATTATTTATTTGCATATCGATGTAATAAAAATCTCTAATGAGTCCTTATTGTACTTTAATGATTAAATTAATAAAGTTAAAAGTTTCATTCATTCCTTTTTTGTTTGTTGGAAATTTTATGATATTCCATAGTCTTATAGTCCTTAATCAAACCTAACAACGCATAAAGAGTCAAACTTAGATTTACGCGAAACAAAATATTCACAATCCAAAGATCATCGGACTATTGATCCTAGTATGATTGTTGGTGGAATCTATGATATCTAGTTACAAAGCATAAAGAGTTTAGAATTCTATAGTTCTTCCAGTGTATCTTCCGAATATTGAATTAACCAATGCACCTTTAGAGACAATGTAAGAACAAACCATTTAACCTCTTCTATCTCAAGGTCACTATGTGTGAATTGCATCGTGCTTACCTAAATCCATAAATGAGACATGTCATTTCATAGCTTACATATTCTCATTTGAGAAAGTCAAATTTTAGGTCCACTCTGTGATCTAGGCTAGACTAATTGATAATATATTGAGTAATGAAGATGTTATGAACTAGCTTTGTGAAGTTCTCATAGATATAGAATTCATGTACAAGATTGCTGAAATGCAATGTATATCACCTCATCCTTCAAAATTAGTTCGAGCGGACTGCTTTGAGAAATTTATACCTATGTCTACTAAATTTATGCTTCAAAATAGTTACCAAAATTATGACAGTTATGCTAAGGAAGCACCTAGATAAAATTTTCAGCACCAAGATAAAATTAACCCCCTTATGCAATTGGATTTCGTACCAAATCGATGGATTGTTGAGAATACCATTATAGCCAGAGAGGTGATATTGACTATGAAGAAAAAGTTGTTGGGAATATTGCCCGCTTAAAGATGACGTATTAATAATTATTGAACTCGATAATTAGATAACTATATAAGCATTATATGATTAGTGGGTTGAGGTCTGAATAATTATTCAGAATCAATAAAAACTATCTTGCATAGCCTCCGATTAAACTGAGTCACGTGCTGGACATTTGAGTTTGGTCGGTGTGCTAAAATGAGGTCGATGACTGATATATGCCTGGGAAGCTATATCGATCACTGATATATGTGGAACACATGAGTGAAGGCTTATCACTATGTGGGAACATTCTTCACTTGTGGTCAGTGTACGACCTAGACGGGCCTTGGGGTAGATGTCTCGTGTAAGGACTGTTACGGCGCACTAACCGAGGCCACGATGATGGTCACAACGAGACTTGATCTAAATCCTGAAGTGGTCATGGACACTGAATCATGTCTCTGAGCTCTTTAACTCATTCGCTATAAGGCTATTCATGCTAATCACAGCTTATGTCTTGGGAGTCTCCCTTGGAAGTCTTCTCAGAGCATAATTCGAGTGGGAAGTGATTTACAGACGAGGAATCTAGCCTCCCTTAAATGAAGTCAATGTTCACTCACCTAAGGGTTGATTCCATAACCGATAGATTTCTAGCAGTTTCGAAATAAGTTAACTTTCGAAAGAATCTTTTGCTGGGGAAGCGACATTGCTTAGGGCTGATATGTATCAAGAGAAGTATAACAGAATAAATTGACTTCTCTTGGCACAAGTAGAGCCTGGAGGATCTTGATCACAAACTGACTATATATGTGGACACTCGTCACGATGAGTAAATATAATTCTAGTATTAAATAAGGGTTCAATCTTTGATTACACGATGGAGTATTAATAAAGACTAGACAAATCGATGAGAAAAAGAGATAAGATTTTATCGTCTTTTTCATCGGGATCGTTAAGCTTCTACTACTAGGTCCATAGTCCCCAACTCGGATTTGATAAAGGCGGTTAAGAACTTTCGAATAATAACGTTGTTCATTATTTAATCTCACATGTTGTAATAGTGATTGACATCATCAATTCTGGAAAACGGGTATTTGCAAAATTAACTAAATATTTATAGCATAATTGTTTATTTATTGTTGGATCAAGAAAATAAATAATTAATTAGATTTTTGGGCCTTGGAAACTCTTGGGTTGGGCCTTAGCACTAGGGTGGTCAAAATTCCCCATAGGGGAATGCCTAAGATAGCCAAACTTCTTCCTTGAAGTTATTCCTGAATTTCTATCTGAAGAGAAAAATTCTCAACTGTATAGATCTGATGGATGTGAGAGAGTTTAGATTCACTGTTGAAATCTAATGGCCCATATTAAATCTAAAGGAGGGAATATCTCCCACAATGAGAGAATATCTCAACAGAAAGGAGAGAAAATCTCCGAGGGGTTATCTCCTACCAATGCTATAAATAGGGATAGGATGGAAGAAGAAAATTTACTTAATCCTCTTAAGGATACTGGGCTCTCTTTCTCTCTCTCTCTCTCTCTTGGCCAAACCGAATGTGACTTTACACAGAGGAAAATGATGGTGTACGATAAAACGACATCCACAACCATTATAATACAGAAATTTCATTTGCTTGGACCCCATACATATAGAAATATCACCATTAGACTTTATAGTTGAGAAATAACTCATATTAGACTTTGTGCCACAATTAGGACAAAAATACCCTCTCAGCCCTAAAAACCCTAATCCCTTTTAGATGACCCTTTTTTCTTTCTTTACTCTTTTTCCCTCTCTCTTATATTTGGCCGGCTGGAGACATCAAGAGAGATCCAATGAGATCCGTCCAACTCCGGTGATATCCGTCCATGTCCGACGAGTTCCGATCGACTCTCCACCGCCTCCATTTTTCCGACGGCGAGTTCCTCCGTTGAAGCAATCTCGTTCTTCTTTCTTTACTCTTTTTCTATTTTCCTGTTTTTTTACGACGAGTGCCTCCGTTGAAGCAATCCTATCCATCTCCGGTGATATCTCGACTCCGCACCGCCTCTATTTTCGACGAAGATTTCCTCCATAGAAGCTTGATTTTGAACACGTAGAAGATGAAATTTTTTTTACGTCTTTTTAAATTTTTTGTGTGTATGAATAAAATCTGGATAATGTTCAAAGAAAAAAATATTTAGGAAAAAATCCGGCATCCTCCCGTTGTTTCCAGTGGAATCCCGCAAGTTCCTGCGTGTTCCAAATTTTTGGCGATATCCAGCAAGCTCCCGCGCATTCCAGTAAGATCCAGTTTTGCCTTGGAAGACAATGAGTGAAGTAGTGTTCATAGTGAACTTTGAAAATGTATATTGGGTCACTTTTTCGAGTCGATTTAGTTGAATGGACTATTACCGCAATCGATTGTCAGAGCGATTTAGTGCAATCGAAAACCTATTTTGAACGGTTCAACAAGATGATGGAGGTTAGTGACTCTTTAATTATATATGTTAATATTCTTTACTTGGTATACAATGGTGGTTTAGACTGTGAAATTAAGGTTTGACCAATTGTTATTGTATTTCTCTTCCTATTTCAATGGTTATAGCTAGTATATTATTTTTGATAGTTTTAGTCATCACTAAGAATTATTTATCAATAATGTAGAATTGGAGTCGAGCTCTACCTACGGTTATGAAAGTATCAAACATGTTTGTGGATCACTACTGAGCTATACGAGATCTAGAGACTGGTGAAGTTCGACTTCCCCAATTCATGTGGTTAATTGATCAAAACGGTCCTCAGTGTTCGAATGGGTACTCAATCCATACAAGTTGATTAAAAGTTTTAAACATTTTGCCAACTCACGTCTTTTAATTTTCAGCGGTGATTGCGGGATGTCCGCGATCAAGTACATGGAGTATATCCTAGTCGGATTGAGATTTGAACATCTCCTAAGCGAGAACATGAGAATATTTAGGAAGAAATGGAGATACCGACATTTTTACCAACAAGAAATGCATTGAGCATTTGTTTGCACTTCTTATATTGTACTTGTCACGAAATTGATGAATTTGCACTTAGTATTTTTTAGTTGTTACAAAAGTTTTAGATTTCCACTATTTTGTCTAAATCAAAAACTATTTATTCGTTACATTATTACTATCATAATTTTTATTAGGTACAAGAACAACATATTGACCTTATACAAAAGATAAGGTAAAAAATCAAAATAAGCATCAACACGACGAGTAAAATATCATTCAAATCAACAAAATATCATTTAAAATAAAATAATAATCCATAATTCACGTTGTATCCAAATTAAACAAGAATCCATAATATCATTCAAATTAACATCTCTAGAACATCATAAAACTCCTCTTCGGCGTTCATACTGTTGGAATAGGTCTATGGTTAAGAAAAATTATCATAAATCATATTAATGGCGGAATATAAAATTTCTTTACAAGTAAACAATTTTACTAACCTAGGCAAAGTGCATGAACATATTATAAATTAAAAACATTATTTATTTATTTGAACACTAACCTTTCTTGTAGCTTGATCTTTAATAAGCCTTGGGAAAGGTAGATCGTCTCGTCTCGCTTGTTACTTTCACGCCTAGTCTTGAACTCAAGAAACCTAAGGTTTCTATTACATGAGTCTATAGAGTGTTTGAAGGATTTGTGTGTGGGCACAATTAAACACAATAACTCAAGAACAACTCTATGAGCTAAAGAGCTAATTTAGCCTAAGTCTAATGAGGAGTTACGTGCCAAAATAAAAAAAGTATTTTGAGAGAGAGAGAGAGAGAGGAGAGGGTCGGTCAAAAATACAAGAGAGAGCAAGACAAAAACTTATTTTCACATCTCTATGTGAGACTCTATTTATAGGAGAAGGAAAATCAAGAAATGGTAATTACCCTTTCCTTTGTGCATTCATGACCCAATTTTTGATTTTCTCTCATCTTTCTCTAGTAAATGGCCAGCAATTCTATTCTATTTGTGATGAAAATTTGTTTCATCACTTAGCATATCTGTTTCTTTCTCAAAGAAACTCATTTCTTCTTTTCCTTTTGGGTAATTATCTTTATAATTAAAGGAAAAAGAATTTCTAGAAATAATTTCCTTATCTCTATGATGCTTGGCCGAAATTCTACCTAGGGGGAGCTTCTAGATGCTTCCTTATTTATTTTAACACAATTCTTAAAATAGCCATTGTAGAATTATTATTACACAAATAATGAAATTAATTTCATAATGCCTCAAACGACTTTTCGGCTTTAGAAAATAATTTATATTTTCATCATATAAAAATATTCAAATTAACAATCTTACCCTTTAGTCATTTTCTGAGAAAAAGTTTAGTTCAACACTTGAACTTATTTTGACTTAACTTCTAAATTAACAATCTTACTCTAATGACCTGTAACAGTGACCTTATGGATCCAAATGAACAAAACTTGAGCTTCTGTACTCGGACTCAAAAGTTCATAAATTTTTTCCGAGTATTAGATTAATGTCAACTTACTCCACTAAAGAGTTGACACTGAGAATCTCTCGGTTCAAATGAATTTATTTTCTACCCAAATTTAACTTAATTATATCGAGCGGATCCGTTGAATGTTATCTCTGATTACCCTTCATGAATATCATCAACAATATGGGATTTATAAAATTACCATTTTACCCTGCTAGTTGTTATTTCCTCAACTCATTTGTTACTTGTGAATAAGTTAGAAACAATGTATTGACGAGGAGCTAACAAGTCACATTGTTTCATCCAAATAAAGTCGCTACTTAATTTTGGATACAAGTAATACAAGTAATAAAACATGAGGTGATATGTATTGCATTTCAACAATCTTGTACATGAAGTCCTTATCTATGAGAACTTCACAAAGCTGGTTTCATGACATCTTCTTAACTTATTATCTCACCAATTGGTCTAGTCTAGATCACTCAATGGAACTAGAATTTGACTTTCTCAAATGAGAATATTGAAGCTATGAAATGCAATGTCTCATTTCAGGATTTAGGTAAGCATGATGCAATTAATACGTGGTGATCTTGAGCCAGAAGATGTTAAATGGTTTGTTCTTCCATTGTCTCTAAATGTGCACTAGTCAATTCAGTATCTTCGAAAGATACACTTGAAGAACTATAGAGTTCCTAACTCTCTATGCCTTGTAACCAGACCTCATAGATTCTTCCAACAATCATATTGGGATCAATTGTCTGTTGATCTTTAGATTGTGAATATATCGTTTTAACTAAACCATGAAGAGTTTGTTCACGCAAATCTACATTTGTCTCTTCATACATTGTTAGGTTTGATTAAGGACGATAAGACTATTGAATATCATAAATATTTAATCAAACTAAAAAGGAATGAATGAACGTTTCAACTTTTATTAATTTAATCATCAAATTACAGTAAGGACTTTATGAAAGATTTATATATTACATCAATATGTAAATAAACAATCTTTTTATGGGCACCTCTGCCAACACATACATTCTTCATTTTTTTGGATTTCATCCTCTTCGGCGTTCATGTGTTCTTCACCTTCGTAAAACTCGTCTTCACGTGGTTGCTCAATTTCATGAAACTCTTCAAACATCTGATTTTTTTCCTTTAGCCTCTCTTTTGGATACACTTTTCGCAACATTATTTTTTGGTAATAAGCTTACACAAAGTGGAAATTTTGATCGGCTTTTGTGTTTTGTGTAGTAAGCAATGTCATCATCGTTTTTCAAAATAGCGGGCTCTATCGGCATCGTTCCCACCACGTTTACTAGGACAAATTTGGCCTTTAGAAGTGACAAAAGTCGCTTCTAAAATTCAAAAAGTCGCTTCTAAATGTCCTTTAGAAGCGACATTAGAAGCGACAAAGTCGCTTTTAAAGTATTGCTTCTAAAAGTCCGTCGCTTATAATGTTTTGAAGTGACGAAATTAGAAGCGACTAGCCGCATCTATAGTCGCTTCTAAAGGTAAACAAATGCACATAAAAGGTATCGATTTTTTTTTTCTTTTTTGGGCATTAGAAGAGACTTTGTGACCTTTATAAGCGACTATTCGCTTCTAAAAGTAAAAAAAAAAAATTCAAGTCAAACTTGAATTTATCTATATCGATTCTTTGGTACACCTTATCCACTAGCTCGAGATACGTCATATCTTTTAAAAATCCAATCAAATATGTCTTTGAATTTTTGAACTTCAACAAATCATCTTCAATCTCTCATGTTCCGTTAAACAATATTAAAACTGAAAAAACATTCTTCAGTTAAACATGTATTATGAAAATAAAATACATCAAAACAACTAAATTGCCAGAAATTCCAAAAAATTGCCGGATTTTGTTGGACTTTGTGGGAGATTGCCGGAGACTGCTGGATACTGCTGGATATTGTGGGAGATTGCTGGATATTTTAAAACTTCAATGTTGTCGGATTTTTTCCCAAATTTTCAAATTTGAAGTCCGAAATTTTCAATTATTTTCTCAACTTAACCTATTAATATTATAGACTAAACTAGATTAAAATCACTAATGATATGATATAAGAAATCTTGCTCAGTTTTAAACGATTATGACCGGCCGGAGAGAAGAGTGAGAGAGATTTTAATTAAAAATGAGTGAATAAATAACGTGAGTGAGTTTAGAGATTTATATGGCTGAAAGAGTATTTTAGTCCAAAAAATGGCCAAAAATCTAATTTTAGATATTTTCAAGTATAAAACGTAATGTGATATTTCTCTATATCTTAGGTCTAGAAAATGAAATTTCTCATATGCCCGCCTACTTTCAATGCATGCGGAGGGTCCAACGGTCAAGAAGAATTCTCTTACGTAGAAATAAACCCAATTGAAGTAGAGACGATGCTTCGTGTCTGAGTCTCGTTGAATGGGAACAGACACACCATGAGGGTCTTCCTGGCTTTTGTCGAACTTGGATTTACGTTTATACCCCTTTCAAACATCTATATAAAGACACCAATTTCTCCACTCTCCCAAACATTCCAGTACTGTTCACGTTAAAAAAATCTAAATAAATAAAACAACAACGAAAAAACAAAACAAAACGACTAATGGCGAGCATGAACGAAGCGTCGAAGCTGGCTTTCATTAGGCAACACCTTCTAGGGGATCTCTCTCCGGCCGAGTCGAGTCCGTGGCAATCCTATTCCGAGTACGCCTCATTCGAGAGTCCGTCGTCTCAGGTGATATCTTTTCCCGACACGACGGAGTGGATTCAGTTCTCAGCTCCGGCGGAAGATGAGAGAAGCGGAGAGGAAGCAGGGAGAGAGGAGAGAGTACGGTACAGAGGAGTTCGGGCTCGGCCGTGGGGTAAGTTTGCGGCGGAGATCCGAGACCCGCACCGGAGAGGGACCAGAGTCTGGCTCGGGACATACGAGACCGCCGTGGAAGCCGCCAGAGCCTACGACAGAGCGGCTTTCAGCTTCCGAGGCTCAAAAGCCATTCTCAATTTCCCTCTCGAGGTCGCCAACCACCGTGACTTCAACTAAGAATATTCCCGACATTATCAACCTGGATTCTGCTTACCTCTTCCGTATATGAGTTGCTTACTTTTCTAATCTTGAATGATCTTGGCATCTTTGTAATAACATTCTTTTTCGTCCTCATATTATTTGTGGACATCTTTACAGACATGGTTTTACTATCCGGCATTTTGTATATATCATTTTAGTATTACTTCATGAGTTTAATAACCTTATTCGCATCTTCAAAAGCTCTCGTCATCGTTGCTTAATTTACATATTATAATAAATAATATTATCAAATTAAACTAATTTGATAATATTACTTAATTAGTTTAATGGCGATGAAATTTAACAGTTATTGAATTTGGTCACATTAAAACAAAAACACTGGTAAATGTAATATTATAATAAATAATATTATCAAATTAGTTTAATAGCGATGAAAATTAATAGCTACTGAATTTTGTCTATTACAACATAATTTAAAATTTCCCGGAATTAAAGTTACCTTTTCTAATCTCCTTTGTTACTTCATAATATATAATACACATGACAGACTCCATACCATTACTTCTCTAAAAATAAAAATAAAACCATATCATTACACTTTTAAACCTCTATTAGATATATATTTATTTCAGTTCTAAAAAATCACATGCTGGAACTCATATTCCATATCGAATTGAGTTGTTGCATGTTGCCAATTAATTTTGTTATGATATCAATTAAATATCAGTCTAATATTTAAGATTGGACTTAAGATCAGTATGCAACAAGTAATTACCATCTGGGTATCGGCATGTTACAACATTAAAAAGATGTGAGCTAGCCAAATTTTGAAGCTCGTGATTACTAATTTCCATAATAAAAGTAAGTCAAAGTCAACACTTACTCACATCAGATCAACATAACTATTCAAATTATCTTCCACCCACCAGTGACGTTTTTGGCACTTACTATGTTCGAGTCACGCTCGTTTTTCCAGTCTTTCTTGCTTCCGTATTTTATTTTTTTGTTATTCAAACATTCATACAAGCACATGTGCGGCGAGTCCCACTTTTAACTTTTCAAGCTTTTACATATTCACATGTTAATTCATTGGAGTTTATAAATTTCCGTTGACGGGATATGCGATCTTATGTGGCTGACCTCCTATAAAAATCAAAGTACTTTTGTGAATACATTACTATTTATCCGCAACACTGTCCAAGTTCTCTTCCGAAGGGTATCTAACGTTTCCAGATGGTGACAAAATCCAATATTTGGCTTCAGTATATCACACTACCTTTTGCATGAGATTCTATGTCTACCACTAACGTATACAAAATAAATTATACAAATTATTTATGTATTCTATTAAATAAAAGTTTACATAATTAAACTCTTTCCTCTTTAGTCCTCTAGTCATCGTTTCATTCTATTAAAAAAATAATAGAATGAAATAACTTAAATGAACTAAACCAATTAGTTTAATTTACTTTGGTCTAGTTAATTCAATTTACTTCATCCTGTTAAAATATATTTTTAATAAAAGTATATTCTGATTGATTTTTTAAAACGAAGAGTTCATTATTAGCCTACTTACCGCTACTAACTTTTCTTGAGCATTTCCAAATAATAATATATATATTTATATAAGACTTTGTTGCAATTAATCTTCCCACTATATGGAAGTTTTATTTTATTAGAAAAATTAGCCACTCAAACCCGCACCAGTTACTAAGAGTTAATTTAATGAAATAAATTTTGGGTTGTTTCCAAAAGACATTAATTTTTGGACTATCGGTATAATTACTCATTATCTATAATTATTTGTTGTAAAATTAACAGAAACAAGAAAAAGAGAAAAGCTATACACTTCTTAAAAACTCAACTTATTCCTTTTCAAATAAGATGTTAATGGAGTTTGACCAATAACATATCTTTAATTTGTAGAACTATTTATAAATGAGTTGCTTTAAGTAAACTTTAGTTTTTACTATAAATTATTCGTGATCTGTTTGTTTGACTAAGAAAATGACCGCACGTGGACTATTTTGTCCGTTTTATAAATTTTATAATTAAGGAAAATGAGAGATTAGGAATAGTTTTTAACATATGGTCATAAGTTATAATAATAATTCATTTTCAATAGCCTCCAAAATTGTTCGTCGACAATTCTTTAAATAAAAGCATTGTGTGCACTCGTGCAAAACTGTGTCATCATACTACGTCTTGAATTTGTCTCATGATGTTTGTAGGTACTATTTAATACCTTCATTTAATTAAGAACTTTATCATTAGTGTACTTCGTGAGCAACATTTTGACTGCGTCAAACATTTCGTGCAAAAAATTGTTTCTTGAAAAGATATAAGTATTACATGATCAAACCTGGTATTTTTTTTAATAGACCTCTTGTCCTTTTTATAAAAACATATCTAGACACATCCCAAAATTTTCACATGATCATGTATATGTCGCCGTCTAATAAATACATAAATAAATTTATTGAAAGAAGACTGCTAGGGTTGAATCCCAACTTCAATTGATGGAAGTTTATCCCATTAGACCGAATACTACATGTAACTTGATGGAATTGAGTCCGTTGAGACTGAATATTTTAGAGTTTACTCATTGGAATTAAATATTTTATTCGTATTTTATTTCTTTCTCGTTGCGCCAATTATAAAATTAAGTATTTATTTGTAAAAAAACCTCTTTAATAATGAGAAACTGATGCTCAAAATATGACTAAAGAACACATTCATATGTATATCAATGTATTCATGAAATGAGTAAAATAGTTCTACATTGGTTGGGAAAGTATGCTAGTGTAGTGTTTGAAAAGTATTCTCCTCGTTAAAGTGACATCCAAGTGAAAGAGAAAAGAGTATAAGTGAGTTAGTCCTAACCGCTCAGGTGCGTACACGCGCGCGCCGCCACCGTGTCAAGCCGAGTGGGGCCGGACTTGGGTCTTGGGTCGGGTCTTGGCAATTCGGATTCTTCTTGAGCTTTCGGTCCGGGCTTGATTTATTTGTGATAAATATTATATTTTTATTAAAAATCTCACTTTTAAATTGTTTTAATTCTAGAAATAACTTTGTGTTATTTTGGGAATTGTTATAGGATTTGCTATGATCAGTTAATGAAGAACTTAATGCTAAATGAATACATAAAACTTTTGAATGTTTTTAATCGAGCATTAAATGTATTAAACTTGTTTAATAGTCATTAAATATTTGACGTTTTTGTAAGCATTCAAAAGTAGTCCGTAGCTTAATTTTTTTTAAAGGAAATCATCTAACGGACCTCGACTACCTCATCACAAGTTTCCTTTTTAATTTCCTTTATTATTTCTGTTAGTACGAGTTGGCTTTGTTGCTTCGTCAAAACCTTGATGTCCCTCCAGTTGTCTCTGGGTGCTCAGAAAACTTTGTCCCTGTCATCTTGTACCTTCTCCTCAGTTGCTTTTGGCACCAGTCTATTATCCGCTGGTTCTTTGGTTGCCTTGGGCTTTTGGCATGACACTGGAGTATATAAACCCTCTCTCGCATTCTCTAGGGTTCATGCATATTTTCTAAAGACGCCGCCCTAGCAAGTTCAACCTTTTGCTTTCTTCTTGCGTCTTCTTGTTATTGGAATAACTTTAAGAAGGAAACGCTTTTCTGTAAGTGCATATTTTATTTACCTTCCTTGTTTTAAACATTATCAAGGACGTGTTCCTAACTAGTGTGACTAAGTGAGAAGGGCTCACTCTAAGGGGGAGCCTTAGGTAGATTCACTTTGAGAGATAGGAAGTGTTAGGTCAAAGAATCCGTGATTCCTTTGTGTAACCTTTGTAACTTTGCTTTTTCATTATAAAGTAATCTAAGTCACCGGGGTAAGCTATCCCCCCAGATGTAGGCAGTTGCCGAACTGGGTTAACAACGTGCTTGTGTCTTTTACAGTACAATATTCGTGTTGTAATCTTGTGTGGCAGGAACATCTTACATAACATCTCAACCTATCACAAGAACCCTCTATTTCATTTGGTATCAGAGCGGGAGCCCCAAGCTACTGGGTTTTTCGATCTTGTCTGGTTGGCTGTCTTCTGTACTCTAATGGATACATTCAGAGAAGGTGGCTCTGTTAGTCGGGCGCCCTTACTTGACATGCAAAACTATCCTTACTGGAAAGCTCGTATGGGTGCCTTCATAAAGTCTATTGATCAAAAAACCTGGAGATCTGTTGTTGTGGGATGGAGTACTCCCAAGAGACTTCTTGCTGATGGAATTACTGTTGAAGATGTCCCTGCTCTTGAATGGTCAGCTATTGATGATGAAACCTCTCTCTAAAACTCCAAGGCTCTAAATGCTATTTACAATGGAGTTGACAAAAATGTTTTTCGGTTAATCAACACTTGCAAAAGTGCAAAGGAGGCTTGGGACATTCTCGAAACCACTTATGAAGGAACATATAAAGTAAAGAACTCTCGCTTACAACTTCTCACTGCCAATTTTGAAAGTCTGAAAATGGCAGAAGACGAATCAATCAATGATTTTTATGTTCGTGTTCGAGATCTTTCTAATGAATCTCATTCTCTGGGTGAACCTATGGGTGACGCAAAAATTGTCAAGAAGATTCTCGGGTCTCTGCCTGAAAGATTCAGAATCAAGGTCACTACTATTGATGAAGTTCATGACACCTCTTCCATGAGAGTTGATGAGCTCATTGGATCCCTTCTCACCTATGAAATGTCTCTGACAAGTAACTCTATCTCAAAATCTCGTAACCTGGCCTTAAATTCGGCCGGCCCGGATTTTTCGTCTTCCAGAATTGATGAGATTACAGAATCATATGAAGACTCTCTGGCTCTCTTGGCGAAGAATTTTGGTAGATTTATGAAAAGGTTTGACAAGAAACCTATCACGACTGGGAACTACAAAACTAAGTCATCCCAAAACTTCAGGCCAAACTCTCAACCTCGGCGTTTCAATCAAGATCGTGTATCGGGTCAAGCAGCAAAAGGGAAAGGCATTCAATGTCATGAATGCGAAGGTTTTGGACATATCCAATCTGAATGCCCTAACTTCATCAGGCGTCAACAAAAGAGTTACAATTCCACCTTATCAGATGATGACCAGAGCATCAAGTCCGGTGATGATGATGAGACTGATGGTGGAACAAACAATTTTCTTGCTTTTGTGAGTCAATGTACTTCCTCTTCTGAAGAAAATATAGAGCTCTCCCTAGCTCTTTCTAGTCTTGCTGGATCAGATTTTGATAGTCCAACTGGTCTCTCTGACAAAAACTCCAGCATCTCTGATGACTTCCTTGTTCATGTATTTGATGTGTTGTCATCTCATAAGAACTCCAAACTCTCGGACTCTATGTCTATCTCTCATGATAACAACGAGATCAGTGACTATGTCCTCATTGAAGCTTACAAAACCTTGTTTGTAAAGTGGGCAGATGAATCTAATGCCGTTGTTGTTTAGGCAGATAAAATTGCTGAACTTGAACAGTCTCATGCAGATCTTCTTTCTCAACTTCAAGAATTTCAAGCTGACTCCCCTGTTTCTGTCAAGGAAAGAATCACTTCTCTTCTGGATGAGAAAACTCATCTGCTGGAAATCATCCGTGTTCTGAAGCTTGATGTCGCTCGTCTCTCTCAAGATGTTACACGACTTACTCAGTCTGTTGATGCTCACCCTGGTACTGGGATCCTCAATGATCTTCTGAGAAGTGGAAAGTCCTCTGTTAACAAGTCTGGTTTAGGTTTTATGAGAGATTCAACTCCTCGTTCTCAACCTCGTTTTGTGTCAGCTTGCTCAAATTTGAACAAGGTTAATTCCTCTACATCTCACAGCTCACCAGGTGTCTCAACCGTCCCTGTTAACAAAGCAACCTCTACTAGATCACATAGAGCAAACTCCTCTGTGCACCATACATGGATTTGCCACTTCTCTGGAAAGAAGGGTCATATTCGCCCTTTTTGCTTGAAATTGTTTGGTCGTACTCCCTATCTCACTAGGCAGCGTTTTCCTCAAGGAGGATTTCAACATTCTGTGCCTCATCAGAAGATTGATTTTTCTTCTCATCGACACTGGCGTGTAAAGGATTCACATACAGCTGCTGTAGCCTACACCTCTCTAAAGGCTTCCTCTCGAGATGATTGGTATTTTGATAGTGGTTTCTCTCGCCACATGACTGGTGTCTCTGACTTCCTTGCAAATGTGCAGCCCTGCACCAAAGGCAGTGTCACTTTTGGTGGCGGTTCTACAGGATCTGTGATTGGTCGTGGAACACTTGACGTGTCAGGTTTTCCTCCTCTTGACAATATTCTTCTGGTTGATGGCTTAAAAGCAAATCTAGTCAGCATTAGTCAACTCTGTGATAACGACCTTACAGTTACTTTCACCAAGACGGGTTGCTCAGTTCTTAATCCTGCAAATCTGGAAATCATGCAGGGCACTCGGTCCTCTGATAACTGCTACATGTGGTCCTCCTCTTCAAAGTGTCTTCTGAGTACTAATGACACTTCCTCTCTGTGGCATCGTCGTCTTGGTCACTTAAATGCGCGTAGCATAAGTAAACTCATCTCTCAGGATGCCGTAATTGGCCTCCCTTCTTCTTTCTCCTTCGATCTTGAAATATGTGGTGAGTGTCAGATTGGAAAACAGACTCGTGTTCCTCACAAGAAAGTTGATTTCATCACGACCTCGTCGGTTCTTGAACTTCTTCACATGGATCTCATGGGTCCGATGCAAGTTGAAAGCATTGGAGGAAAGAAGTATATTTTGGTGATTGTGGATGATTTCTCAAGATACACGTGGGTTGAATTTCTCCGAGAAAAGTCTGATGCTTTTCTTACTTTTCATGCTCTCGCTCTTCGTTTGCAACGGTCTCGATCTGAGAAAATTACTCGAATTCGAACTGATCATGGTCGTGAGTTTGAAAATGGCGATTTTTCTGATTTCTGTGTTTCTGAGGGCATATCTCATGAATTCTCTGCACCCATCACTCCGTAATCGAATGGAATCGTTGAGAGGAAAAATTGTACTATACAGGAGATGGCTCGTGTCATGCTTCATGCAAACGACATTTCCTACCGTTTTTGGGCTGAGGCTGTCAACACCGCGTGCCATATTCATAATCGTGTGTCCATTCGACCTGGGACTTCGTTCACAAATTATGAAATCTGGAGGGGGAGAAAGCCAAATGTTAAGTATTTTCATGTGTTCGGGTCTGTGTGTTTCATCTTGGCTGATAGAGAGCCTAAGAAGAAACTTGACCCTCGCAGTGATGAAGGTTTTTTTTTCTGGGATACTCTTCTACAAGTCATGCTTACAGAGTATTTAACAACAGAACTCAAGTTGTCATGGAATCTATGAATGTGAAGTTCAGTGATGAAGCTTCGCCACACTCTACTTCCTTGACTGATGAAGTTCTCCTGGTTTCTCCTGATCCTCTGATGTCGGATGTCTCTCCTGTTGTCACTAATAGGGAGACTGTCTCCTCTCCAAATCATGTGAATCCATCTTCTCTTGTCTCAAAGACTCATTCGTCCAGAGTTACTTTAAATCATCCCAAGGATGCCATTATTGGTGATCTTCATCAAGGTGTTATCACCCACAGGAAAAACCCTGTCAACTACCTGGAACTAATTGGAAATGTATGCTTTACATCTCGGATTGAGCCAAAGAATGTTTCTGAAGCCATTCTTGATGATTTCTGGGTTGATGCGATGCAAGAGGAACTTTCTCAATTTGAAAGGAACGACGTATGGGTGCTGGTCCCACGCCCATCTGCGAATGTCATAGGAACGAAATGGATTTTAAAAAATAAATCCGATGCTCTAGGTAATGTGACCAGAAACAAAGCTCGTCTTGTGGCTCAAGGCTATTCTCAAATTGAAGGTGTTGATTTTGATGAAACCTTCGACCCAGTTGCTCGTCTGGAGGAAATTTGTCTCCTCTTAGGAATTGCTTGCCTAAAGAAGTTTAAATTGTTTCAAATGGACGTAAAAAGTGCATTTCTCAATGGTGGCATAAATGAAGAAGTTTTTGTTGAACAACCGAAGGGTTTTGTTGATCCCCTTTTTCCTAATCATGTGTTCAGACTTAACAAAGCTCTATATGGTCTGATACAAGCACCCAGGGCTTGGTATGAGCGTTTAGCTGTTTATCTGATATCTCAAGGGTACTCACGGGGCATCAAGGATCAAACTCTATTCAACAAAAATTCTGGATCAAGCATGATGTTTGCTCAGGTGTATGTGGATGACATTGTGTTTGGGGGGATGTCTACTTCTCTTGTTGACGACTTTATTGAAAAAATGCAATCTGAATTCGAGATGAGTATGGTAGGTGAATTGTCGTTCTTCTTGGGATTTCAAATCAACCAACGTCATGATGGAATCTTTCTGTCACAAAGCAAGTATGCTCGGGAATTGGTTAAGAAATTTGGTCTTGAATCTGGAAAACCCAAGAGAACTCCTGCATCATCTTCTGTGAAGTTATGCAAAGATGACTCATCTAATCTAGTGGACACCAAGACTTATAGGAGCATGATTGGGAGTCTCCTCTATCTAACAGCTAGCAGGCCTGATATTTCTTTTTCCGTAGGAGTGAGTGCCAGGTACCAATCACATCCCACTGAAAATCATCTGAGTTATGTTAAGAGAATCATTAAATATGTTCATGGTACTCTTGATTATGGGATCTTCTATTCTGATGATACTAATTATCATCTTGCGGGGTTCTCTGATGCTGACTGGGCTGGTAACATTGATGATCGAAAGAGCACGTCGGGAGGGTGTTTCTTTCTTGGCAACAACCTCATCTCATGGTTCAGTAAGAAGCAGAACTGTGTCTCTCTCTCAACTGCAGAAGCAGAATACATTGCAGCCGGTGCTGCCTGTACTGAATTGGTTTATCTTAAGTGTATGCTTGAAGAATACGGTATCTCATAGGATGTCATTACTCTTTTCTGTGACAACACTAGTGCTATCAACATTGCAAAAAAACCCTGTTCTGCACAGTAAAACCAAACACATAGAGATCCGTCACCACTTTATTCGCGATCTTGTTGAGTATAAGATTCTTTCACTCGAGCATGTTGTAACCGAGAATTAGCTTGCTGACATTTTTACCAAACCGCTTGATGTTGTTCAATTCAAAAAACTAAGGGCTGTTCTTGGAGTTTGCTTGTTGGACTTATAGCAATCACAGATGGGCCACTTTTTACTGTTGTTGGGCCCACTTACTCCTTCTGCCTGCATTCAAGTAAAACTCAACGTTTTGTCTCTAAATGGCGGGCTAGTGCGTCGTTTCATTTTCTAGGTTAAAAACCATACTTGGTATACTCAAAGTGTTTTGTGTCAGTTGTGTTTTTCAAAATACTCTCAGACGGTTATCACTCTCAACCGTACCCTCAAAACGGTGCCTGATAGACACACTGTAAAAATGGTCTCGACTCGGACCGGTCGTTCTTCATCTGCGTCAATGGGTAATGAAAAGAAGAAGAAGGATCTCAAGAAGGGTGTCAAGGAGTCACAGAAGAACAAGTATGGGGTTCGGGTTCGGGGTCTGTCTCCAAACCCTAACACTCTCCTTTCTATGGAGCACTCTCTGTCCTCGCCCTCTGACGACACTCGTCAAGGTAAATCTGCTTCTACTTCCTCCGATGTTCCATTGCCCACTGTTAAACTTTCTCATACAGCGGCAAATACCATCTTGGGTTTTGTTGATGTCTCTGACATGAGGTCAGACAAAGTCGGTGGTTCTACTTCTCAGACAAAGGGTGATTTTGATAATCTTTCCTTGGACGCCATGACAAAGGAATTATGTGTTGAGCGTCAGTCTCCTCCTTCGTCTCCATCAAAGTTTATCTTCAAAGAAGAATTTCATCGAATCATGAATGAAAGTGTTGTTCCCTCAGGTTCTGCTCTCGACCCTCCTATGGAGGATATTCATGTTTCTCCAATCCACCATGTGCATGCGCCGACTGCTCCCGTTGGATCTCCTCCTCAGATCCCCTTGGCTCACTCCGATAACCCTGGGTCGGACTCTGATGCTCCCATTGATTCTCTGCGGAAGAGGAAGCCCCCTCCTAAGCAGCCTCCTTGCAAGAAATCTGCTAACAAGAGACCTCAGCGTGCCTCGTCTTCTGCTGTCCCGGACCCTAAGGAAGTTTCACCTCCTGTTTCCTCTCACTCTCTAGATGACTCAGAGTTTGTAGCAAATGAGGCTGAACTTGCTGAGGATGCTGACAATGAGGTTCCTCCTCCTGAGAAGAAGAAGACCAGGGCCCCTCGCCATGATATTCCGGATGTCCCCATAGACGGCGTATCCTTTCACTCCATCTCTAATGCCCTAAACTGGAAGTATGTTCTCCGCCGCAGCATTTCACCTGAGTGTGTTCTCTCGTCCGAAGCCCTTCAATGCATGGACCTTGTCAACATTGTGAATCATGCATGCCTGTTGAAATCTATTACTTCTGTTGGTCCCTACCATCCTCACCTTGTCAGAGAATTTGTTGCTAATTTGTTGGCTGACATCAATACACCAGGGTCTCCACACTTTCACAAAGTGCATGTTCGTGGAAGGTGTTTTTCCTTTTCTCCAAAGGATATCGCCCTGTTTCTTGAGCTTCCGCAGCAAGTTTCTCAGCCGACTCTACCTTCCAAGGTGGATCTCGTCAAAGAGCTATCGGGTGGCCGTGACTTGAAAGGTTGGCCTGATCGTGGCCCGTATCCTGCCTCGAAACTCAGCACCAAATACTCAGTCTTGCACAAGATTGGGATCAAGAACTGGTGTCCCACAACCCATCATACTGGCGTGTCCTTAGCCCTTGCTGGGTTCCTTTATCTTGTCGGGACTCGTTCTCCTGTTGATACTGCTGGTTTTTTCTACGACCAGATTCTTCGTCATGCAGGATCCTCAGCCATCAAGCTCCCCATTGGATTTCCCTCTCTCATCTGTGCGATTCTCCTCTCTCAAGCTCCTGATCTTCTGTCTCAAGCTGAAGTGACCGAGTGTAATACCTCTCCGGGAAAGATGGTATTCAACTACAAGCTCTTTCAGGCTCATCATGTTCCGGATATGGCTCCACCTCATCCTTCCAGCTTTCTGCACTCAGTATTCTCCGACGGCTCTGCCCCTGTTGTTCCTCCTCTCTCCGCCGAGATCAAGTCTCTTGTTGCTATGTCGATATCTGATGAGCTGAAGTACCTTGATGGTGTAATTGCTACTGCCACTCTTCGCCGTCAAGAATTGGCGTCTCTTCTTCGTGCGGTTGTTCCCTCCTCTGTCTCGACATCGGGTCGTCCATCCTCTCCGGCATAACTTTTTATGTTTCGTTTTTCTTGTTTTCCTTGTTATGGGTTGTAGCTCTGTCTGAACTATGGTTTTGTTTGCCTCTCTCCTTTGCCTTTGCTTAGGTAAAAAGGGGGAGTTCTTGTGGTTGTTGTGTGTTTCCTTTTAAAAACTCTGTGACACTATGATATCTCTGATAATCTGTATTAGTGTGTTTGCTCCTCTGTCAGTTTTCTGTGACACGAGTTTTGTTTTTGGCTAAGCTTGTATTTCCAGGTTTTTCCTCAGCAAATCCAAAGGGGGAGTTTGTTAGTACGAGTTGGCTTTGTTGCTTTGTCAAAACCTTGATGTCCCTCCAGTTGTCTCTGGGTGCTCAGAAGACTTTGTCTTTGTCATCTTGTACATTCTCCTCAGTTGCTTTTGGCGCCAGTCTATTATCCGCTGGTTCTTTGGTTGCCTTGGGCTTTTGGCATGACACTGGAGTATATAAACCCTCTCTCGCATTCTCTAGGGTTCATGCATATTTTCTAAATACGCGGCCTAGCAAGTTCAACCTTTTGCTTTCTTCCTGCGTCTTCTTGTTATTGGAATAGCTTTAAGAAGGATAAGCTTTTCTGTAAGTGCATATTTTATTTACCTTCCTTGTTTTAAACATTATCAAGGACGTGTTACTAACTAGTGTGACTAAGTGAGAAGGGCTCACTCTAAGGGAGAGCCTTAGGTAGATTCACTTTGAGAGATAGGAAGTGTTAGGTCAAAGAATCCGTGATTCCTTTGTGTAACTTTTGTAACTTTGCTCTTTCATTATAAAGTAATCTAAGTCACCGGGATAAGCTATCCCCCCAGATGTAGGCAGTTGCCGAACTGGGTTAACAACATGCTTGTGTCTTTTACAGTACAGTATTCGTGTTGTAATCTTGTGTGGCAGGAACATCTTACATAACATCTCAATCTTTCACAAGAGCCCTCTATTTCAATTTCCTTGTTACTGTCTGTAATTATTTTCATTGTTGGAATAGATCTCGGATTAAGAATAAATTAACACTAAAAGCTAGTGACGGAATATAAAAAATTCTTTATATTAGTAAAACGTTTTTACTAAACCTAGACAAAGTGCATGAAAATATTATTTATCACTATTTATTATTTACTTGGACCCAACCTTCCTTGAAACTTAGTCTATGAGAAATTTTGATATGGTCGAACCTTCGTCTCTCTCTGATGTTCATCTCATCCGCGTCTAAGTCACACCTGAGCAACCAAAAGAGTTTTTAGATGGTTTATAGGATTTAGTGTGTGGGAAATATTAAATATAACGGTTTAAGAACAAGTCTTAGAACCAAAGAACTAATGCTAAAACTATGTCTATTGAAGACCTAGGTGCCAAACAAAAGAGCAATATAAAGAAGAGAGGGAAATGGTGCACGGTTTAAGAGATAAAGATATGCATATATATATATATATATATATATATATATATATAGATAGAGAGAGAGAGAGAGAGGGAGAGGGAGGGAGGGACTTAAACTTGTGTGTTTTTTATTCACAATATAGTGTGGTATTTATAGAGAATAAAATGCATTGAATTAGATCAATGCTTGTTAATTATCTGTTTCTATTATTGCAGAATATCTCATATTCTTATGCATAATATTTGTTTCTCAATCTTATCAAATACACATCAAGACAATATCTCTCTATCTTTCTTTGCATAGATGTGGCCGTCCGCGTACATGTCTAAAACAACATATTTGTTTCCTCTTTTATTAATACTAAAATATTTGTTGTTTGGTTGATCGTGGTTGGTCTCGTGGAGGTGTAAATGGTTTCAATATTGCACTTTGAATCTTTGCCCAAAATAAATGATCTCTTCCTCTATTGTGTGTTGGGCAAAATTCATGTACTAGAACAAGCTTTTAGATGTTTATTTTTTTACACCACTTCTAGATGTTTATTTATTTGTCTAAAACAATTACAAAAATACCCATTGTAGAATTTCCTATAAAATTTAATAAAAAACGAAATGAACTTTTCAATGTCTTAAGCGACTTATTAGCTTAGAAAGTAATTACATTACCATCATATGAAAATGTTCCAAATCTAATTTTGAATTTTTTACCATCTTATATTCATATGGACAAAATTACCTTTTAGACATTTTTCGACAAAACGTCTAGTTCAATATTTGCACTTGTTTTGACTTAACTTCTAGTTTAACAAATCCTACTCTAATGACTTGTGAAAGTGACCTTATGGATCAAAATGAACAAAGTTTGAGCTACTATACTTGGACACAAAAGTTAACAAACTTTTTTAAGTTCTAGTGTAACACTACTAAATATTTGGTATTCTGATACGAGGGACATTCGGATGCGAAGAGTCGCATCTGGAAGTTTCATCCAAAAGTACATTCGGATACGACTCCTCGCATCTAACATGAGTATTTTGAAAATTTTTATTTTTACATTCGGAACACTATCGGATGCGACAATGTCGCATCCAAAAGGTCATGTTGGTCATTGGATGCGACATAGTCGGATCTAAATATCAAAAACATTTGGGCAGGCCAAGTTACCACCCCCCCTCCCCTTTCCAAACTGGTTATTTGACATGGAATTTATTTACCGTCAACTTTGTCGCATCCAATAACTTGGCGGGAGAGTATTGGATGCGACAAAGTCGCATCTAAAGGCCGAGAAACAAATTTTTTGTTCTGATTTATTTTTTTCGGGTACATGTTAGATACGACTAGTCGCATTGGATACTTTTGGCAAACAGACCTTTGGATACGACAACGTTGCATCTACACGTCGTTTACTGCCAATTTTTATGTTTTGTTTTTTGCGGAATTTAGAAGCCAGTATTCGCGTCTAATTTTTTGTGCCTGATGGTGGAGAGCATTGGATAAGACTAGTCACATCCAATAGTTTTATCTACGACTATTTGGATGCGACTTTGTCGCATCCAAAGTCGTATCCAATAGTCGATTTAGATGCGACTTTTTTCCTTTAGATGCAACAAAATATCGCATCTAAAAGCTTTTTTTGTACTAGTGTAATGTCAAATGATTTCAATAAAGAGTTGACACTGAGAATTTATCGTTTCAGATGAATTTATTTTCTACTTAAAACATTTCGTAATTGTGATGATCGGTTCCATTAAATATTATCTACCTTTACCCTTGAATATCATCAACTTGATGAGATTAATAAAATTATCATTTTAACCATCATGAATATCATAAACTAGATGAGATTTATAAAAATCTCATTTTACCCTTTCAATTGTTATTATTAGGAATGTTGGCAGAGATGCCCACAAGAAAATTGTTTATTTACATATTGATGTAATATATAAATCTTTGTAAAGTCCTTATTGAAAGATTGTTTATTTACATACTGATGTAATATATAAATCTTTGTAATTTGCTGATTGAATTAATAAAATGTGAAACGTTCATTCATTCCTTTTAGTTTGATTGAAGATTTATGATATTCAATAGTCTTATAGTCCTTAATCAAACCTAACAATGTATGAAGAGACAAATGTAGATTTGCGTGAACAAACTCTTCATGGTTTGACTAAAACGGTATATTCGCAATCTAAAGATCAACGAACTATTGATCCCAGTATGATTGTTGGAAGAATCTAGGATGTCTGGTTACGAGGCATAGAGAGTTAGGAACTCTGTAGTTCTTCCAGTGTATCTTTCGAAGATACTGAATTGACCAGTGCACCTTTAGAGACAATAGAAGAACAAACCATTTAACATCTTCTATCTCAAGGTCACTACGTATGAATCGCATCTTGCTTACCTAAATCCTGAAATGAGACATGTCATTTCATAGCATTAATACTCTCATTTGAGAAAGTCAAATTCTAGGTCCCATATGTGATCTAGACAAGGCCTATTGGTGAGATATTAAGTTATGAAGATGTCATGAACCAACTTTGTGAAGTTCTCATAGATATGGAATTCATGTATAAGATTGCTGAGATGCAATGTATTTCACCTCATGCTTTATTATTTGGATTGTGAATAAATGAACTGCGCAGTGTCCAAATTTAAGTAGCGACTTTATTTGGATGAAACAATGTGACTTGTTAGCTCCTCGTCAATACATTGTTTCTAACTTATTCACAAGTACTAAATGAGTTGAGGAAATAACAACTAGAAGGGTAAAATGGTAATTTTATAAATCCCAACTATTTGATGATATTCATGAAGGGTAAACATAGATAACATTCAATGGATCCACTCAATATAATTAAGTTGAACTTTAGTAGAAAATAAATTCATTTGAACCGAGAGATTCTCAGTTTCGACTCTTTAGTGAAGTCAGTCGACATTAAGCTAATACTCGGAAAAGGTTTGTGAACTTTTGAGTCCGAGTATAGAAGCTCAAGCTTTGTTCATTTGGATCCATAAGGTCACTATTACAGGTCATTAGAGTAGGATTGTTAAACTAGAAGTTAATTCAAAATAAGTTCAAATGTTGAACTAGACTTTTTCTCGGAAAATGTCTAAAGAGTATTTTTGTTCACTAGGACATAAAATGATGTGAATGTCAAAATAAGATTTTGAATGTTTTCATTTGATGAAAATATAAATTAATTTCTAATGCCGAAAAGTCGTTTGAGGCATTATGAAATTAATTTCGTTATTTGTGCAATTATAATTCTACAACTGGTATTTTAAGAATTGTCTTAAAAGAAATAAGGAAGCATCTAGATGCTCCCTCACCCTATGAAGAATTCGGCCAACATAGCATCAAAGAGGAGAGTTTTATTTCCTTTTTCTTATAAGGATAATTACCCAAAAGAAAAAGGGAAATGAATTTCCTTGAGAAGGAAACAAATGTGCTAAGTGAGGAAACAAATTTCCTCACTAATGCAACATCATGGCCGGCCAAACAATGAGGGAAAGGGAAGGGAAAATCAAATATTGTGTCATGAATACATTATTCATTCATGAATGAATAATTGACCTTTATAGATTTTTCCTTCTCCTATAAATAGAGCCTCACATAGAGATGTGAAGGTTAAGCAATTTTCTTCTTCTCTTCCTATTGTGGCCGAACCTCCCTCTCTCTCTCTCTACAAAATACTCTTCTTATTTTGCACCTAGATTCACATTCAATCTAGAGAATTAGCTTATCATCCAAGAATTTTTCTTGGTTCATATGGTTTAATTGTGCCCACACACAAATCCTTCTTAAACCTCTTTTGACTCATGTAATAGAAATCTTAGGTTTCTCGGGTTCAAGATTAGGTGCGAAGGTGACGAGCGAGCCAAGGAAGAGAACCTAACTTCTCGAGACGCTTCAAGATCAAGCTTCGTAGAAAGGTACGTGTTATTTAAAATCATTATGAGAAAATTGTTTTCTAAATTTGCTTGAATAATGGTTTTTTCAAAAGACTAGATCTTACAAAATTTTAATTTTTTGGTACGACCTCTAAAATTAATTTTTTGTGTATTTTCACCTTGATATATATGCTATATAAATACATTAAAAACAGTTTTTAATTATTTTATGTTTAGCATATTCAAAATCAATTTTTTGACAAGTTTGAAAATTTGTGTACATAGTTTAAACTAGTTTATTGCACTTCTAGTTTAAATTAGTTATTGAATGTTTTATATTATGTTGTTTATTTTATATTGTGTTTAATTATTAATATGTTAATATAACACACAATTGAAATCAAAACATACAATTAAAATGTTTTCAATAAACCTCTTTCTCTTTACACCTAGATCCGACGTACTTTTAAGTTTTTCAAATTCTGGTCAAATTGTTATGGCACAGTAAAATGGGCATAACTCTTTGCTCCGACCTTGAAAATTAGGGCTTCTTGAACCAAATTAAAGGTACGGATGTTAGTTATCCAATGCAATTGGTTTCAGCTCAATCGGATACCGGATGTGTCATTTATTACCTTTTAAGTCTGAGGTGTACGGCAGTCCGCGAATCTAGATTTTAAATCCGGATTTAGCGACTCCTAGCTTTCTCCCGTCTTCTTAATGCTATCGTTGATTTCCGACATTCTCGCGCTCCACCACCATGAAGACGCCATGAAGAAAGATGTCATCAAGATATATATATATATATATATATATATATATATATATATATATAGATATACATATTAGTTTTACGAGATTTTTAATCTCAAAAACTTTCAAGTGCAAAAGTGACGATTTATTAATCGCACACACTTTCCTTAGGAAAAATAAATTAATAGACAAAAAGATCCGAGTATGTTCCTTGTGCCTTAGTGCATTAACACTGCTCTCCCCTCACAAATATCAATTTTAGGGTTCTTTTTCTCTAGTTATCCACTCTATCTCTCTTTGCTAATGGAAATATGTTTCCTATACGTACAAGAGTAGACGTGCCATTTTTCCAAAAATTAAGTGGGAGGATTGCACTCGTTTGCAATCCAGTGTCCCCTTATTTTTTCCTAAAAAACTAAGTGGGAGGGTTGTACTTATTGTTTGCAACCCGCGATCCCCAACACTAATGTGAAGTGCATATGTCGCCGGACTAAGAGTAACCCTCGTGGCCCTCTCTCAAATGAGAGTACTCATAGACGCATTGCTCCTAACATTGCTTTTATAGCTACGTTCAAAAGTGAAACAATGAGACAAGGCCTTCCCTCGGCGGATTGTTTTCAAAGTAGATCTTGTTGAACTAAGTTGTTGGTTACACACTAGGACTCAAACTCTAGTAATCCTCCCTCGAGGCCCTACGAAAAGTTTTGAGTGATCAAACATTTTTTAAGGTGGCTAGTCAAACACTGATGTATTGACATCATGACTATGCATTAATGATGTGTCATTTACTTATGAAAGGCGACTCTTTGCGGCCTTCCCTCGAAGGAGTAAAGTGTCATTTTGTTCATAACACCTTTGGATTTTTTCCTTGTCTAAATAAAATTAAACTTAAAATCCTAAACAAAAGACTTATCGTAAATTGTTTCAACTTATCAGCAACCCGTCTCTAAACACTTTCTCTATCATCGTTTCCTCAAATTAACTGGAATCGAAAACTACGTAAATAAGAAACATAACCTAGACATCGTCCTTTCGAAGGACAAGCACAATTAGGTACTCACCACCCAATGTCCTCCTGAAACGAATAATGATTCGACTCAAGAGGACAATTGCGCCCTAGCAGCCTGAATCCGATCAGATGAGATTGTGAGATGCTATGTTTTAGCATCGATGAACAATATGTTGCAACAACATCATCGTGATATTGATTCGCCCTGAACCATGCTCTTCAATCTCTATGAGATGTTTGAATGGCAAAGGCGCCATGCTAGATAACAAGCGGTTTCGACGGTTTGTGAACTATCGTATGAAAGCTAAGACTCCTGTTAGAGAACACATGATATTGATCATAAGTTATCTCAATGACATGGAAATCTTTGGGGAGAAATCAAATTAGATATGATCTTAGAAACTCTCCCTGAATCTTTCGATACTTTCAAACTGAACTACTCCATCAATAAGCTAGGGTAAACTGTTACCGAGCTGATGAAGGAGATTCACACTCCTGAGGCACTCTAGTATAGAAACTGTCTTACCTACCTCAAGGCTAAAGGGAAAGGTATTGTACTGATTACCAAAACTTGTTTAGTAGCTGATATTGTATCATTGTGGATTCTTGACTCCACTGCTACTAACCAAATTTGTTGTTCCTTGAATGGGTTCAGGAAAAGCAAAAGCTTAGAGGATGGCGACTTCTGTTTCAAGTTGGGTGATGGGAGCTTGGTGTCTGCTGAGGCTGTGGGATTCGTGACACTGTCTTTCGACGACAGAACTTTAAATTTGAATAATGTGTATTATGTTCCTTCCTTTGGGAAAAACTTAATACCTGTAGCTCAAATTGTTGAGCAGAATTATTATTTAAAGTTTATTGATAATGGAATTCGTATTACTTTTTCCAAATCATTTGTCACTGATGCATGTTAAAAGAATGGTTTATACTATCTTTATCCTACACAACCTTTGCTGTTAGACACTAAAATAGATAATGATCTAATTAGGGAACCTAAGAGGATCGAACTTAATGACTCCTCTGATCTAATAAAATCAACATATCTCTGGCATTTAAGACTTGGTCATATTAATCTAGATAGGATTAAGAGACTTGTGAGGGACGGTCCACTCAAAGCCTCTACAATAGGCTCACTGCCGACTTGTGAATCATGTTTAGAAGGAAAAATGACTAAACGACCTTTCTCTGATAAAGGTCGAAGAGCCACTGAGCTGCTAGAACTAATACATTCTGATGTATGTGGTCCGCTCAGAATTCAGGCACGGGGAGGATACGAATACTTCGTTACCTTTACCGATGATTACTCAAGCTATGGATTTGTCTTTTTGCTCAAACCGAAACCTTTAACGTATTTAAGGTCTTTCGGGCTTTAGTTGAAAAGCAGACTGGCAAACAGATCAAAACCCTTCGATCTGATCGAGGTGGTGAGTACTTGTCTGAAGAGTTCGACGACTTTCTTAAAGAAGAAGGTATCGCTTCTCAGCTTACAGCACCTGGCACACCTCAACAAAACGGCGTGTCAGAGAGAAGGAATCGAACTTTGATGGATATGGTTAGATCAATGATGAGTTACTCATCACTCCCTAATTCCTTTTGGGGATATGCCCTCGAAACTGCCGCATACATTCTGAACCAAGTTCCGTCTAAGACGGTTCCTGGTACTCCTTATGAACGATGGACAGGGCGGAAAGCTAGTTTAAGCCAGATCAGAATTATGTGTATTCGTTGGATATCCAAAGGAAACCAAAGGTTTTACATTCTATAGTCCCGAGGATGACAAAACGTTTGTCAGCACTAATGCTCGTTTCCTTGAGGAGGACTATATGAAAAATGCGAAACCTAGAAGCAAAATTGTGCTTGAAGAAAAGTTGGGTGATGAAGCTTCTACCTCATCTGTAAGAACTGTTCTTACCCCAACTAAAACGCAACCTTTATATTCAGAATCTCGTCAAGTGGTACTTCGACGTAGTGGGAGAGTTTCTGAAAAACCTGACAGGTACATGTCCTATGGCGACACTCTCGTAGCCGTCGCAGATATGGATAACCCTGTTTCCTACAGCTAAGCGATGGCTGGTTCTGAATCAAACCTTTGGCTTGATGCCATGAAAGTGTAGATGCATTCGATGTATGTCAACAAAGCCTGGAAACTTGTAGACCTACCTGAAGGGGTTAAACCTGTAGGGTGTAAGTGGATCTATAAGAAGAAAAGGGGTCCGGATGGAAACGTTGAGATGTTCAAAGCGCGACTAGTGGCTAAGGGTTATACCCAAAAGGAAGGTATCGATTATGAAGAAACCTTCTCGCTAGTCGCAATGCTTAAATCCATCCGTATACTTCTATCCATAGTTGCTGCTCTCGATTATGAGATCTGGCAGATGGATGTCAAAATTGCCTTTCTGAATGGCAATCTTGACGAGCGCATTTTTATGGCTCAGCCAGACGGTTTCGTGGAAAATGATCAAGAGGACAAAGTTTGTGAATTGCTTAAATCCATTTATGGATTAAAGCAAGCATCTAGATCATGGAATATCAGATTCGATGATACTGTTAAAAGCTTCGGTTTTGAACAGTCAATAGATGAACCTTGTGTCTATAAATTGATACATGAGGGTAAGGTTGTGTTACTGGTATTATATGTCGATGATATACTACTCATTGGGAATGATGTAGGTAAATTATCAAAGGTTAAAATCTGGTTAGCTAAATAGTTTGATATGAAGGATCTGGGGGAAGCTGCATATATTCTGGGGATTCAGATCTTTCGAGATCGAAAGAACCGGACCTTATCGCTCTCCCAAGCATCTTATATAGATAAGGTGATGGATCGCTTTGCCATGCAAAACTCCAAGATGGGTGAAAACCCCTTTAGACATGGAGTCTCACTCTCTAAGGACCAGTCTCCCAAGACTGCACAAGAGATTGAGGACATGAGAAAGATTCCCTATGCCTCAGCCGTAGGAAGTCTCATGTATGCTATGCTTTGCACTAGACCGGATATATGTTTCGCAGTTGGCGTAGTTAGTCGTTTCCAATCAAATCATGGACCCGAGCACTAGATTGCTGTTAAGCATGTTCTCAAGTATCTTAGGAATACTAGGAACCTGATGCTTACATATTCAGGTACTGACCTGACTATGACGGGGTATACTGATTTTGACTTTCAGGCGGATAAGGATTCCAGGAAATCCACTTCAGGATCTGTGTTCATCTTGAACGGTGGATCTGTTGTTTGGAGGAGTATCAAGCAATCTTGCATTGCTGACTCTACCATGGAAGCAGAATATGTGGCTGCTTGTGAAGCATCCAAAGAGGCTGTATGGCTTAGAAAATTCCTTAAGTATTTGGAAGTTGTTCCAAATGTCAACGAGGCCATGACACTTTATTGTGATAATAGTGGGGCTGTTGCTAACTCAAAGGAACCTAGAAGCCATAAGCGCTCTAAGCATATTGAGAGGAAATACCATTTGATTAGAGAGATCGTGCAGCGTGGAGACGTGGAGGTGAAGAAGATCTCAACGGTGGACAACCTTGCAGATCCTTTCACCAAGGCCCTATCCAACAAGGTCTTCGACCAACATCGACACGGATTAGGCATGAAGGACTACTCTCATCTTCTTTGAGTCAAGTGGGAGTTTGTTGGCAGAGATGCCCACAAGAAGATTGTTTATTTACATATTGATGTAATATATAAATCTTTGTAAAGTCCTTATTGAAAGATTGTTTATTTACATACTGATGTAATATATAAATCTTTGTAATTTGCTGATTGAATTAATAAAATTTGAAACGTTCATTCATTCCTTTTAGTTTGATTGAAGATTTATGATATTCAATAGTCTTATAGTCCTTAATCAAACCTAACAATGTATGAAGAGACAAATGTAGATGTGCGTGAACAAACTCTTCATGGTTTGACTAAAACGGTATATTCGCAATCTAAAGATCAACGGATTATTGATCCCAGTATGATTATTGGAAGAATCTAGGATGTCTGGTTACGAGGCATAGAGAGTTAGGAACTCTATAGTTCTTCCAGTGTATCTTTCGAAGATACTGAATTGACCAGTGCACCTTTAGAGACAATAGAAGAACAAACCATTTAACATCTTCTATCTCAAGGTCACTACGTATGAATCGCATCTTGCTTACCTAAATCCTGAAATGAGACATGTCATTTCATAGCATTAATACTCTCATTTGAGAAAGTCAAATTCTAGGTCCCATATGTGATCTAGACAAGGCCTATTGGTGAGATATTAAGTTATGAAGATGTCAAGAACCAACTTTGTGAAGTTCTCATAGATATTGAATTCATGTATAAGATTGCTGAGATGCAATGTATATCACCTCATGCTTTATTATTTGGATTGTGAAAAAATGAACTGCGCAGTGTCCAAATTTAAGTAGCGACTTTATTTGGATGAAACAATGTGACTTGTTAGCTCCTCGTCAATACATTGTTTCTAACTTATTCACAAGTACTAAAGGAGTTGAGGAAATAACAACTAGAAGGGTAAAATGGTAATTTTATAAATCCCAACTATTTGATGATATTCATGAAGGGTAAACATAGATAACATTCAATGAATCCGCTCAATATAATTAAGTTGAATTTGAGTAGAAAATAAATTCATTTGAACCGAGAGATTCTCAGTGTCAACTTTTTAGTGGAGTCAGTTGATATTAAGCTAATACTCGGAAAAGGTTTGTGAACATTTGAGTCCGAGTATAGAAGCTCAAGCTTTGTTCATTTGGATCCATAAGGTTACTATTACAGGTCATTAGAGTAGGATTGCTAAACTGAAAGCTAAGTCAAAATAAGTTCAAATGTTGAACTAGACTTTTTATCGGAAAATGTTTAAAGGGTATTTTTGTCCACATGGACATAAAATGATGTGAATGTCGAAATATGATTTTGAATATTTTCATATGATTAAAATATAAATTTTTCTTAACATTAGACCTATTCCAACAAATAGTATCAGAGCTATGGTCAAAGTTAAGCATGTACATGTAATTGAAAAATCATTATAAGAAAATTGTTTCTTAAATTTGTTTAAATAATGGTTTTTCAAAGACTAGATCTTACAAAATTTTAATATTTTGGTACAACCTTTAAAATTAATTTTGTGTTGATTTTCCACTTGTTAAATATGCTATATAAATATATTAAAAACAGTTTTTAATTATTTTACGTTTAGCATACTCAAAATCAAATTTTTGACAAGTTTGAAAATTTGTGTACATAGTTTAAACTAGTTAGTTACACTTCTAGCTAAAATTTGTTATTAAATGTTTTATATTATGTTGTTTATTTTATATTGTGTTTAATTATTAACATGTTAATATAACACACAATTGAAATCAAAACATATAATTAAAATGTTTCAATAAACCTCTTTCTCTTTACACCTAGATCCGACGTACCTTTTAATTGTTTTTCAAATTTTGGACAAATTGTTATGGCTCAGTAAAACGGGCATAACTCTTTGCTTAGACCTTGAAAATTTGTGGTTCTTAAACCAAATTAAAGGTCCGGAAGTTACATGTCCAATGAAATTGGTTTCAGCTAAATCGGATACCGGATGTATCAATTATGACGTTTTAAGTCTGAGGTGTACGGCAGTCCGCGAGTCCAGATTTTTTAATCCGGATTTTGCGACTCCAAGCTTCCTCCCCTCCATGAAGACACCTTGAAGGAAGATGTCATGAAGATGAATATCGACTCCGAGTATGTTTCTTGTACCTTAGTGCATTAACACTGCTCTCCCCTCACAAATATCGATTTTAGGGTTTTTTTTCTCTAGTGATCCACTCTATCTCTCTTTACTAATGGAAATAAGTTTCCTATACGTACAAGAGTAAACGTGCCTTTTTCCAAAAATTAAGTGTGAGGGCTGTACTTATTAGTTGCAACGCGCGATCCCCAACACTAATGTGAAGTGCATATGTCGCCGGACTAAGAGTCACCCTCGTGACCCTCTCTTAAATGAGAGTACTCATAGACGCATTGCTCCTAACATTACTTTTATAGGTACGTTCAAAAGTGAAACGATGAGACAAGGCCTCCCCCGGCGGATTGTTTTCAAAAAAAGATTTTGTTGAACTAAGTGGTTGGTTACACACTTAGACTCAAACTCTAGTAATCCTCCCTCGAGGTCCTGCGAAATTTTTTGAGTAATCAAACCTCTTTTATAAGGTGGCTAGTCAAACATTGATTTATTGACATCATGACTATGCATTAATGATGTGTCATTTGCTTATGAAAGACGACTTTTTTGCGGCCTTCCCTTGAAGGAGTAAAATTGTCATTTTGTTCATAACACCATTAGATTTGTTCTTGGCTAAATAAAATTAAACTTAAAATGCTAAACAAAACACTAATCATAAATTGTTTCAACAATCAGCAACATATCTCTAAACACTATCTCAATCATCCTTTCCTCAAATTAACTGGAACGGCAAAACTACGTAGATTAGAAACGTAACCTAGACATCGTCCTTACAAAGGACACGCCAATTAGGTACTCACCACCCCATGTCCTTTTGAAACGAATGATGATTCAGCTTAAGAAGACAAGGACACCCTAGCGGCCTGAATCCAATTAGATGAGATTGTGAGATGCTAATTTTTAGCATAAATGAACAATATGTTGCAACAACATCATCGTGATATTGGTTCGGCCTAAACCATGCTCTTCAATCTCTATGAGATCTTTGAAGGGCGAAGGCGTCACACTAGATAACAAGCGGTTTGACAGTTTATGAACTATCTTATGAAAGCTAGGACTGCTGTTAAAGAAAACATGATACTGATCATAAGTTATCTCAATGACATGAAAATTCTTGGATCTGAGATTGATGGAGAAACAAAATAGATATGATCTTGGAAACTCTCCCTAAATCTTTCGATACTTTCAAGCTGAACTACTCCGTCAATAAGCTAGGGTACACTGTTACCGAGCTAATGAAGGAGATTCACACCACTGAGGGACTCTAGCATAGAAATTGTCATGCCTACCTCAAGACTAAAGGGAAAACTATTATACTGATTACCGAAGCTTGTTTAGTAGCTGATAATGTTTCATCGTGGATTATTGACTCCACTGCTACTAACCAAATTTGTTGTTCCTTGAATAGGTTCAGGAAAAGCAAAAGCTTAGAGGATGGTGACTTCTGTTTCAAGTGGGTGATGAGAACTTGGTGTCTGCTAAGGCTGTGGGATCCGTCACATTTTCTTTTGAAGATAAAATTTTAAATTTGAATAATATGTATTTTGTTATTTTCTTTGGAAAAACTTAATATTTTTAGCTCAAATTGTTGAGCAGAATTATTATTTAAAGTTTATTGATAATGGAATTCGTATTACTTCTTCCAATTCATTTGTCACTGATGCATGTTTAAAGAATGGTTTATACTATCTTTATCCTACACAACCTTTGCTATTAGACACTTAAATAGATAATGATCTAATTAGGGAACCCAAGAGGATCAAACCTAATGACTCATCTGATCTAATAAAATCAACACATCTCTGGCACTTATGATTTGGTCATATTGGTTTAGATAGGATTAAGAGACTTGTGAGGGAGGGTCCACTTAAAGCCTCTGCAATAGGCTCACTGCCGACTTGTGAATCCTGTATAGAAGGAAAAATGACCAAACGACCTTTCTCTGATAAAGGTCGAAGAGCCACTGACCTGCTAGAACTAATACATTCTGATGTATGTGGTCCGCTCAGAATTCAGGCACGGGGAGGATACGAATACTTTGTTACCTTTACCGATGATTACTCAAGATATGGATTTGTCTATTTGCTCAAACACAAATCCAAAACCTTTAACGTATTTAAGGTTTTTCGGGCTTTAGTGGAAAAGCAAACTGGCAAACAGATCAAAACCCTTCGATCTGATCGAGGTGGTGAGTACTTGTCTGAAGAGTTTAATGACTTTCTTAAAGAAGAAGGTATCGCGTCTCAGCTTAGAGCACCTGACACACCTCAACAAAACGGAGTGTCAGATAGAAGGAATCGAACTTTGAATCTAGCGGAAGAAGTTTTGATAGAATTTTCTTTTGCATGCCCCTCCAAAGGAGATAGTAAACAAAAAAAAAATAGAGAACAAATATAAAAAATAAACTAAATTTTCAAAATAAATTAAGGCTATTGTTAAATTAAAATAGTCCGACCATGGTATAAACAATTTACTGCAATAAAATCACGCATATATACTTACAATTATTGAGTGTTGATTCGACGATGGCTTATAAAATGAATTAAATTTAACTTTTTGCGAGTTAATTGTAATAAAAGGTGATTTTGAAACCACCAACAAATCTAAGACTATCTCCAATGCAACAGTATATACCAAATTTGGTGTTCAAAGGAGCTTCAACCACACGGTATGATGTTTTTTTAATCATTTTATATCTTTAATCCATAAACCCTATATATATTTATAAAACACAACGATTTATACATTGATTACAAAAAGCATATGAAAGTAAATTTCATTTAAACATAAAAATTTAAACACATAAAAAATTAAAATTAAACATACTAAATAAACATAGATACAAGAAGAAAGAACATAATAAAAGTACTAATTGAGCATTCGTTGTATTAATTAGAGAAATTGCCCGAAATACTACCATTTATAATTGATTTTCCAAAAACCCACTCAAATTAATTTTTTCCCAAAATATCACTATAAAAGTCTAAAATACCCTTAAAACAATTTATTTACATTTTACTGCATATCCATATCAACCGGTTACTATCTATTTTTTCTTTAAAACAAATTAACTTAATAAGGTAAAAACTACTCCACCCCTAATTTTTTTTTTTTTAATTTTTAATTTTTTTCTTAATTTTTTGGCCGGTAGTATAGTGTAGGACATTTGTGTTAGTTTTACTTTTTTAAAGAGTATTTGGTCTTTTCACATGAAATTTACTTGTATTTTGGAAAAAATGTTTGGTTGAATTTTGGGAAAAGAAATAATAAAAAGTGGTACTTTGTACAATTTCTCTATTAATTATTATAATTAGTATAATGTAATTTATTTTATGTTGATTTTTTAAGTCGTTTAAATTTATTTATTTATTTATTTTGTTTGACTTTGTCAAATATTGATAAGTAATAAATAATTTTTCCATTTAATTAAAATATGCAAACATTGTACTTATTTATAACATATTTATTAATAATAGGATGATATAATGTTAATAATAATATAATAATAAATAGTATTAATAATGCAAAATTTATTGTTGGGTTGGCGAAAAAACATTAACATATTTGATATTAGACCAACACTAATTTTATTTTATGGACTAAAGATGCCTTAAATGCAATAAAATCAATGAATAATCACTTGATTTATTTAACGCTGCAACCTGTAAAACCACGTGCACAGCACATAATCTATTCTACCCCAGAGATTAGTATGAGTGCTATTAATGAAATCAAACTTGATCTACTCTCGTTGACTGACTGTTTCGTTGAATTTATTGTCTTATTCTGAAAGACTTCAGCCATGTCTTGTTCCGTAGGACAAAAACAAATTAAATGAGCTTGCTATATTCGCTGTGGTATTTTGCTACATAGAAATATAAGTTGTACTATATTGAAGATGTACGATCTGTCATAGATTAATAGTAATTTTAAAAACTGTTTACGACAGTTTTTATAAGTTGCTATATTCGCTGTGGTATTCGCTGTAGCGTAGTTGATTGAAGAACAATTTTAGGCTGGAATTCAGGTTTGGTATGTCACGACATCAAAAAGACAGCAATGTTCTTTGTTTTTCTTCTTAATTGTTAATTCATTCATTAAACACTAACATACACTCGGTGTGTCCCTATTAATTAATAGCAGGAGCCAAGGTTTTCATAATCAACGAGTATACCGATTAATATTTTATAAAAAATATTAATAGTAATAATTTGTCAATAATATCTGAATATCCGGAAAATAGTTCTATAACAATCGTACTTTTAAATTATTCAAATTTGTTATTACTTTGATTGGCTTAATTTTATTAGGCAAGTCTCATTCAGTCTCGTCAAGATTTGTCGCATATCTTCCTCATGATTTTCGGCATTAACATTCTGCGATATTTCAGGATCTGAATATATTCAGCATATATTCTATTTATCATGATGGTTAAAGGTCTTTCCTCATATATGCTCGCGTGGTTAATGAGTGATGATTCTCGAGCGTTGACCTTTCTTCTTTGGGTGATCATAAAAGCAGCGGTGGCTACCATTGATCTCCTTGATGCTTTTCTCTGAATCTGTAGGGTTTCTAGACGTGAAAGTTGGCGGACTGGAAAGCTACGTGTTCAGAGAATTGCAGTGTAAAATCCTTTCACCCACTGTGAAATATTTGTGTTGTTGGTCTTGTTATACTGTGTGAGTTCGTGTAATACTCTATAAGTTCATTGTGATAAAAGAACACGTGTGATTGTGTCTTTGTGGATCTCTGATTAGGTCACTAATTCAGGGGGAGGACTGAATTAGATTCTTCACTTCTTAGTTTGTAATTTGGCTTTGAGATTGTTGTTGATTCATATAAGTCCATCTGTACTAAAAACTATTATATAGTGAAATCATTTCCACCGGGTTATCACACCCCCCAGATGTAGGAGAAGTTGCTCCGAACTGGGTTACCAATCGTGTGTGTTCTATTTACTTTATACCGTTATTTATTTCATCTATATCTTGCTCGTTGATTGTTACACACATTGTCATAACTTCTGTGTGTGACAATTGGTTGAGCGGCTAACAGAATTTCAATTGGTATCAGAGCAGGCACCTTTTACGCAAGGTGGTTTCCTGTGGTGTTTCAATTCTGTTTAGATGGACAATTTCAGAGAAGGAGAATCTGTTAATCGACCACCAAACTTGGATGGGTCGAATTATTGGTATTGGAAAGCTCGGATGTGTGCTTTCTTGAAGGCCTTGGACAGCAGGACTTGGAAAGCTATTCTTAATGGATGGGAACCTCCTGTTGTTGTTAATGAGGAAACTGGTGTGAGTACACCAAAACCAGAAAAGGACTGGACTGCTGCTGAAGATGAAGAAGCTCTCGGAAATTCCAGAGCACTTAATGCAATCTATAATGCTGTTGACAAGAACATCTTCAGAATCATCAACACTTGTATTAGTGCTAAAGAGGCTTGGGAAATTCTTGAGGTTGCTCATGAAGGAACTGCTAAAGTTCGCAGTTCAAAGCTTCAGATGCTGACCACTTAATTTGAAGCTCTTACTATGAATGAAGATGAAACCATTGCTGAATTCAATGTTAGAATATGTGACATTTCTAACGAATCTTTTTCTCTTGGTGTTCCTATGTCAGATGAAAAGCTTGTTCGCAAAATTCTCAGATCTCTTCCCCAAAGATTTCAAATGAAGGTTACTGCCATTGAGGAAGTTCAAGATCTGTCTATTATGAAGCTTGATGAACTTATTGGGTCTCTTATGACATATGAACTCTCCATTCCTCGTGTTGAGAAAAGGAACAAAAGTCTGGCTTTGAAGAGCTTAGTAAAGCAATCCACGGATCAGGTATCATCTGAATCCGAAGAGGATATTTATGACACTATTGCTCTTCTATCTAAGAACTATAACAGGGTCATGAAGAAGTTTGTTAGACTCCCTCCCAGAAATGTCAACACTGAAGGTCGTGACAATCAGACTAAATTTCAGTCTTTTCAAAGGAAATTCCTCTCAAAGAAGTAGCAGAAATGGAGACAGACTATCTGGATATAAAGTCGAAGGTGTTCAATGTCATGAATGTGAAGGATATGGTCACATTCAAAAAGAATGTGCCAACTTTCTCCGTAAGCAAAAGAAAGGATACAATGCTACTCTCTCTGATGAAGAAGATGAAAGTGATTCAGAGAATGGGAATAATTTCCTCGCATTCACATCTGTTATTGAGAATCTGGAGGAAAATGAAGCTGATCACACTGTAAGCTCTAACAATTCTTATATTCATGATATTGATATGAATGATGATTTAGACAAGCTCAACAATATGATTTTTACTCTCACAACTGATAAGATGAGATTACTTGAAACCATTGTTGAATTGAAGATTGAAGTTGCTCGTCTAAATAGTGAGCTTATCAAAATGACAAGATCTGTTAGAATGTTGAACTCAGGAACAGATGATCTTGACAAAATTCTGACTTCTGGAAAGACTGGCAAAAGCATGACAGGAATTGGATACTCTCATGGTGCTTCTACATCTCATACCAGATTTGTTCCCCAGAAAAGGAAGGATCTAAATGACAGAAATTTGTCTCAACAAAGTGTGGTTGCTCATGTCAACAGATTACCCTGGATATGTCATTATTGTGGAAGAAAAGGTCACATACGACCCTATTGTTATAAATTGTTAAACAAAAGAGACTATCGTACTAAGGTTAATACTGATACTTACAGAAAGATAAACAGGAGCAATCATTTTGTTTGGAAAATTAAAAATGATCATTATGCAAATATTGCCTATACATCTTTACGTGCTTCAACCTACGATGATTGGTATTTTGACAGTGGCTGTTCAAGACATATGACAGGTGTCAAAGACTATCTTACTGATGTGAAGCCATACTCAAACTGCTTTATTACATTTGGAGATGGAGTTAAGGCTAAGATAATTGGCAAAGGCACAATGAAGTTCCAAGGATTGGTGTGCTTAAAGGAAGCTCTTTTGGTTGAAGGTCTCACTGCTAATCTTATCAGTATTAGTCAACTGTGCGATTCTGACATAACTGTCAATTTTACTCGTGATGAGTGCATTGTTAAGACTTTTCAGGATGACATTCTTATGAAGGGAAAAAGATCTCCAGATAACTGCTACATGTGGTCCTCTGACAAAAATCCTAAAGTCGAATCATGCATGATCTCTAAAGCAGATGAAGCAAAATTGTGGCATCAGCGTCTTGGTCATCTGAATTACAGAAGTCTTCGTAAAATCATCATTGAAAAGGCTGTGACTGGGGTTCCAGATATTAAAGTCATTGAGGGACAGATATGTGGTGAATGTCAAATTGGAAAACAAGTTAAGAGTTCTCATAAACCTGTGAAAATATACACCACCACTCGTGTTCTGGAACTATTACATATGGATTTGATGGGTCCAATGCAAACTGAAAGTCTGGGTGGAAAGAGATATGTTTTTGTCTGCGTTGATGATTTTTCTCGATTTACCTGGGTCTATTTTCTAAAAGATAAATTTGAAACATTTGATGTATTTGAAGAATTGTGCAGACTTCTTCAGAGACAGAAAGAAGATTCTACTGGGAAGATTGTCAGAATAAGAAGTAATCATGGTAGGGAATTTGAAAATTCTCGGTTCTCTAACTTTTGCAGCGAGGAAGGAATTGCTCATGAATTTTCTGCACCTATCACTCCACAACAGAATGGCATTGTTGAAAGGAAAAACAGAACTCTTCAAGAGATGGCAAGTGTTATGCTGTTAGCAAAGAATATTCCTACACGGTTCTGGGCTGAAGCTTTAAACACTGCCTGTCACATACATAACAGGGTGTCTATAAGACCTGGAACTACCACTACTCAGTACGAAATCTGGAGGAGACGAAAACTCAATGTGAAATATTTTCATATTTTCGGGTCTACATGCTATATTTTGGCTGACAGAGAAGCCAGAAGAAAATTTGATGCCAAAAGCGATGAGGGAATATTTGTAGGCTATTCAAGAAACAGTGCTGCTTACCGTGTCTACAATCTGAGATCAAAAGCTATAATGGAATCTGTTAATGTCGTGGTTAAGGATACAACAGATATATATGCCTGATGTTGAAGGTGATTTTGGTCATACAAGAGACAATGTTAGACAGAATGTTACGCCATCTGTTTCTGACATTGTTAGGCAGAATGTTACGCCATCTGTCTCTGACATTGTTCCTCAAGAACCCTCTAGCAATGATAACACTTCTGAAAGCACAGCTATTGAAAGTAATAATCGGGATGATGACTCTTATGAACCTACTGAAACAGATTCATCGAATGAAGTTAGTCACGAGTTAATTCCTTCTACAAGAATTCAGAAGAATCATCCTATTGACAGCGTTATTGGCGATGTGAACGATAGTATGCAGACTAGGAGAAAGAATCCTGTGAATTACAGAGAGATGATTGGGAATATCTGTTTTGTCTCTAAAATTGAGCCAAGGAACATAAATGAAGCTGTTCATGATGAGTTTTGGATGAATGCTGTGCAAGAAGAACTTGTTCAATTTGAGAGAAATTCTGTCTGGGATCTAGTTCCTAAACCTGATCAAGTAAACATCATTGGAACTAAGTGGATCTTCAAAAACAAATCTGATGAATATGGTCATTACCAGAAATAAAGCCAGACTTGTTGCTCAAGGCTATACTCAGGTGGAGGGTGTTGACTTTGATGAAACCTTCGCACCTGTTGCCAGACTGGAAGCCATACGTCTCCTTCTAGGTATTTCTTGTCATTTTCGATTTAAATTGTTTCAGATGGATGTTAAGAGTGCCTTCTTGAATGGATATCTTAACAAGGAGGTATATGTGGCTCAACCCAAAGGATTTACAGATCCACACTATCCAGAACATGTGTATAAACTCCGAAAAGCTCTCTATGGTCTAAAACAAGCTCCACGTGCATGGTATGAGAGATTGACTGAATTTCTTATCCTGAAAGGTTATATTCGAGGTGGTGTTGATAAAACTCTATTTGTGAAGAAGGAAGACGGTAAACTCATGATAGCTCAAATATATGTTGATGACATTGTGTTTGGAGGAATGTCACATAAGATGGTTCAACAATTTGTGATTCAAATGAAAAGTGAATTTGAGATGAGTATGGTTGGAGAACTCAGTTTATTTCTTGGGTTTCAAATTAAGCAGATGACAGATGGTATTTTTATCTCTCAAAGTAAGTATGCTACAGCTATTGTCAAGAAGTTTGGTCTTGAAAAATCTTCTCGCAAGCGAACTCCTGCTGCCACTCATATTAAACTTACAAAAGATGATACTAGAACTCCTGCAGATCAGTGTCTATACAGAAGCATGATAGGAAGCCTTCTATATCTCACTGCCAGTCGTCCTGATATAACCTATTCTGTAGGTGTCTGTGCTCGCTATCAAGCAAATCCTAAGGCAAGTCACCTGAGTCAAGTGAAACGAATTATTCGTTATGTTTCAGGGACTTCAAATTTAGGTCTTCACTACTCATTCGATACTACTTCAACTCTTGTTGGGTATTGTGATGCTGATTGGGCAGGAAGTGCCACTGATCGTAAAAGTACATCTGGTGGAGTTCGTGTAATACTCTATAAGTTCATTGTGATAAAAGAACACGTGTGATTGTGTCTTTGTGGATCTCTGATTAGGTCACTAATTCAGGGGGAGGACTGAATTAGATTCTTCACTTCTTAGTTTGTAATTTGGCTTTGAGATTGTTGTTGATTCATATAAGTCCATCTGTACTAAAAACTATTATATAGAGAAATCATTTCCACCGGGTTATCACACCCCCCAGATATAGGAGAAGTTGCTCCGAACTGGATTACCAATCGTGCGTGTTCTATTTACTTTATACTGTTATTTATTTCATCTATATCTTGCTCGTTGATTGTTACACACATTGTCATAACTTCTGTGTGTGACAATTGGTTGAGCGGCTAACAGAATTTCAAAATTATTAAAATAAAGAACAAAATCTTAGAATGTTAATGACAAATAAAATACTTTAAAATAGTTTTCAAATTATAAAAATTAAAGAGTCCAACAACAAACTCCAAATTAATTGTAAACTGAATATCGAAAAAATAAAAAGTTGGTATATATCTAAAAATTTTAAGGATCTAAATACAATATTTAAATGTCAATGGTATTTGACAGTACACTGATATTGATTCCATTATTATGATTTTTTAGGTATACTAACGACATTTGACGGTATAACGTAAATATTTAAATTTTACTGGGCACCTTCATTAAAAAATTGAGAATTTGTCGAATCTACCACCTTTGATAAGTGCATTTTTCAAAATCCGCTAAAAATAACTTTTTCTCCAAATACTAGTACAAATAACCAAATACCCTTAAAACCGTTTCTTTCTTCAATTTTAATCCGCTCCTAATTTTTCCTCCATGTAACCGGTTATACTTCAAAAAGAAAAAATCAAGCCCCAAAATGTTTTGCCTTCTCAATCTCTCTCTCTCCTCACTCCTCACTTTCTCAAAAGTTGCTCTTTATTTCTCTCCTGCTCTCTTCATCTCCCCGAGTCTCTTCGAGAAAATCTATCTCTCCGACCAGAAAAGTACGACGACCGCGCTCTCTCCCTCTCGTTGTCTCTCTTCGTGCCTTTTTGTCGCTCTCACTCGCCGAAGAATACGGTCAGTTGTGTTGCATGTTTACTTTTTTGTCGCCGGTAGCACTGATTTTAGCTTTTTTTGGTTTTTGGTTTTGGGTTTCGCCGGCAATAGTAATAATTTTAATTTTTGTTTGTATTTTATTTTGGGTTTCGGGTTCGCTGGCAATAATGGTTGGAGAAACTGAATGTAAATGGGTTATATTTTTGTTGCAGAAACGAGTTTACATCATTCTAGAGTATGCATAAAAAAGCAAACTGTACAAAGAATTGTAGAAGTGCAAATACTTCAGCCAAAGACACACATCAACCGTAAGTCATCGTCCATGTTCATCATATATGCATTTGAATTTATACATGTGAAACGGAGCATCTATTTTTTTTTAGACTATTTTTGCATCTATATTGGTTTTAGACTTTTCTATGTAAAACAGAAAGCGATATTTTTGCTTTTACAGATTTGTTATATTGTGTTTTTCTTATTTTCTATATCTGCCCGGAATCATCATGTCATTTAATTCACTTTTGCCTAGAATCAGAGAACATTGTATACTAGGACAAAAAAGGCATTTAGAAGCGACAAAAGTCTAAATAAAACAAACTACATACATTTATAAATTCATAGGTACGTCAAATGAACAACAATTAAGTTACTAAATTAACAAATTAATTAAGTCAAAACTTCACATATTATCTAAAGTATTATAACATTTGACATTACTATTTACCAATTACTTATACAAATTAACTAAGTTATTAACTAATTTTATTAATTCAATTTACATTCTTAAGTAAATAAATTAATTAAGTCACAACTATAACATATAAAAATTAAATCAAATTAAATACAAAACCTTTAAAACTTACCGATTGCAACGACGGAGAGAGAGCCGGAGGAGAGCTCGCCGGTAGACGACGGGGCGTAGATCGGAGTGCAGCGAGTCCTTGCCGGAGGAGGGCTGAAAATAAAAAAATTAAATATCAAGATCGGGACATACACACGGTTGCAACGACGAAGAAACTTACCCGAGGCAGCGAAGAGGAACAGGCCAACCAGAGAACCGGAGGCAGAGGTGCAAGCGGAGGCAGAGGCGCATGGCAGAGCTCGTCGGAAGGCAGTGCCAGAGCTCGGCGGAAGGCAGTGCCGGAGCTCGGCGGAAGGCAGTGGCGAAGCTCGGCGGAAGGCAGGGGCAGGGAGGGAGGAGGGACGGGCGGAGAGAGGACGGAGGGAAGAGGGACGGGCGAAGAGAGGGAGGGCGGAGGGGAGGGAGGGCGGCCGGATGGACGGGAGAGAGGGAGGGAGGGAGGAGGGACGACAAAGCAGGCGGCCGGAGGGTTGGGTGAGGCAGAAAGTCGGAGGGGAGGGAAGAGGAAGATATTTTCGAAGGGGGGGGGAGAAATGGGGGAGGGAGGGGGAGGCTCGGGTGCTTTAAAGCCCTAGGACCATTAGAAGCAACATTAGAAGCAACAAGTCGCTTCTAATGTCCTCCAAAACCAAAACGACGACGTTTTGGTAAGTGGGGGTATTAGAAGCGACTAATCGCTTCTAATGCTAAAATGTCGCTTCTAATTCCCCTCATCGCTTCTAAAAGTATATTTTGTAGTAGTGGTAATCTACATTATAGACTTAACGTTTAGTCTCTTAGTTTGTTTTTGTGTACTTCTTCTTCTCTTCGTTTTGTGTGTGGGTTTGCACGTGTGTTTGTTTGTGTTTGTGGGTGTTTAATGGTGTTTAATGTAGCGTTTATCGTTGGTTTTATAATAGGTCATTAAAATGGAGACTAAAGGGACAAGTCCGCGGCTTAAATCTCGGGGTGTACTAGTAACTCGGACCGTAGACGCGGGGACTTCAACGAAAAAAGAAAGTCTACGAGACAAGCAAGTGAACCTTCCCAGAAACGATCTCGCGTTGAAGAGTTATCAGACTCTTATTTCGTTACGACCAAGCGAAAACCTTTCCGAAAAACAAACGGCCCCGTCCGTGAATATTTTATAGATGATACTGTAGAATCTTTTGTAGAAAAGATTGTAAATTAATTCCAAATTGTAAATAATTCTGTAAACAATATTGTAGATTAATTTCATATTATATATGTAGAGGGGGAAAAGCAACGAACCCTCTGAAACAGTCACAAAGATAGAATAATAATTATAATGAATAAAATCGTGCGAGGTCTGTAATATCCATAATGTATCAATGTAATGAAGCTCGGTTTCTCTCGTTTATTAGCTTGGAAGCTTGAAGAATTACAGGGAATATTTCTGGGAAAAACTCAAAGTATATTGTTCTAATCTCTCTCTCATGCGGGGGATCCCCTTCAATGAGAATTTACACAATTGGTTCTTTATTGCATACATTGCCAAAAAAAATTCTTCAATTGGACTGCACGCACGGTCCACGCACAAGACTCATCACGGCATACCACGTGGTAAAATTTTGTGGTAGATGTCCTTACCTTCAAAGTGAAATGGTTTTTTATTGCATACATTGCCAAATGTTTTTTCAACACAACTTTACGACTGCATTGACGTCCTCCATCTGCGTTGGAATCTCGAGAAGCCCTCGGTTCTCTAGCGATGGGCAGGGTGCTATGTTCTCCGCCATCATGGGGGTGTTGTGATCTCCGGCAGCATGATCAACGCTTTGTTTTCCGTGTGCTGGAGGAGTTCTCGGTTCACGCTTAATATCGTATGTGTTCAGATTGGAACCAACATGCTTAGACGACATTACCAACGACTCAATTTGCAACATCAGATACATTTTAGATGTGTCGATTTCTCTTTTTGGATATGTAAATAACAAGCCAAATTAATGTCCGAGTCAATGGTCACATGTTTTACTAAGCCATCTGTCTCGTAGTTCACGATGAATACCTTATGGGTATTCTCATGTAGTCTCCCACCAGAACACGTGAACAACAGTTTTGTTAGACCCTCAAATGTGGTGGTCAGCGAAATGAGGGCTGCGAACGAACCGTCGGCCTCGTAATAATCATCTCTCAACCATTCGTCATTGTGCTTGACGTACGTGAAAATATCTCCTTTCATAACTACATCCAATTCATATATAAAGTTTAAAACTCACGACATAGTTACGTTAATTATGTAACTACCTATATTTAGTTACATTCATAAACCATATCGAAAAACTAAGAAAAATTAGTACATTTTCAACAGATCTTAAATCTTCTCTCCTTCTGCTTCTTCTACGTAAGCTAAATGATTGTTTTAGGCACACTTCATTTCAACCGGGAGACAAAATTTGAAACCAGAGTTATGAACTCCGCCAAACGTTATTAAGCGTGGACATATAACTTTTTGAATTCACCGAAAAACATGTGACGACCGTTGGTAAACCTACAGCTACAAAAACAACAAAATATTTATTAAGTTTCTGCCTCAAATGAAAGCCCAGACAAGTAGACAAAGAACCCTCGTTGGACCTATACCCTGGAAAATAAAAAAAACAGAGGATATCCAAAATTTCGTGCAAAAATTCCAGATCGGCGGAGCCACAGCTCTACGAGACTCACCTGAAACACGGCGACCTCCGACGACATTCGACAACTCCGGCACGCGAAGGACTAAATGGGTTTCACTACCCAGAACTGGTCGGACGCCATGCGCAGGACGACAACTTCGTCACCAACGACCTTCGACAACTTCGACAGGCGAAGGACGGCAATTTCGTCACCGAAGCCCTTTGATTTTGGACGTTGCCGACACACCAAAAGAACATCAATGGGGAAGAAGTATAGTAGCTGAAATCCCCTTTGCATTTATGACCGTTCCAATTGTTTTTAGCTACAAAAGGGTATTTTTGAACTTTTCTCTTGGCTCTCTGCTTTGACCGAAACAGTTGATTACTCATAATTTTGTTTTTTTGCAAACATAATGATATTTCCGGAATAGAATCCTTGTAAATTACTAGAATTGTCGAAAACCCTTATTTATTACTTGTTAAAAAAAACTTGAGTTATTTTTAAATTGAGACTAGTTAGATGGTTACTTATTAGATTAACCCAATAACTTGTTGAAAATAATACAACATGCCAATTAAAATATGGATAAGTAACTTCTAAGACTCATTTCTATTTATGTGAGAGTCGATATTTATACATATAAGTTTGCAAGATTTTTTAAGATTAACGTAAGCTAAATAAAGAATATCATTGAAAAAATCATAAATTAAGTATAAAGTGAGGTTAAATATGATTTATAAAAAGTTCTTATATTTATTCAATAACATATAAATGTGGAATGTATTCTTTGATAGTCTTTAGCTCAACTGACGTAAAACATTAATTTCAGTGAGAGACAATTCATTATAGAGCCGTATAATGAATATTTTGACTTTGAATATGAAGAATCAAACGGATAATTGAAACATAAAGAAATTAGAATAATAAAAAATAGCAAGTTGGATAGAATCGGACAACGCCATGAAGCTTCTTCTCTTCTTCTCTTTATAAATGAATGTTATGCAGTGTTACAACTCTATTCTCTTCTTCTCTTTATAAATGAATCATTTCGTGTTCAACCCTCTCATTATCATCTCTCTCTCTCTCCTAAAGATTAAAACTTGATTCAGTAAGGTAGCTCAGTGATGTCTTACCTTGACCAGACCTCGAACCTGAACATGATAAAGCGACACTTGCTCGGAGATCTGTCTCCTGTTATTCATATTCAAAATCCTATATCTCCCCTTTTCGACCTCGATTTCGATTTCGATTTCGACTTTGAATTCGAATTTAAACCTGAACTGGTGGATTTGACCTCACCAAAACCATTTGATCTCAACAATTGATTCATTCGAAGCCCCAAATCGCAGTGGTGCCAGCCAAACAGGCGGATCCAAACTCTCCGACGAACCGGAAAAGATCTCTAACCGTCTCGCTCCCGGAGAAGATGACGCAGCAGTGGATCCAATTCGCCGCAGCGAAGCCTCCGATGCCACCTCCGCCGACGGCTGGAAAAGATGGAGAGAACCGCCACTACAGAGGAGTCCGGCGAAGGCCGTGGGGGAAATTCGCGGCGGAGATCCGGGATCCGACCCGAAAAGGGACTAGGGTTTGGCTCGGGACCTTCGACACGGCAATCGAGGCCGCGAAAGCGTACGACAGCGCGGCTTTCAGGCTCCGAGGCTCGAAAGCCATTCTCAACTTCCCTCTGGAGGCTGGGAAATTGTCAAACGACATCCACCATTGCGAGACTCTGAAGATAAACGACGACAAGGCTGTTGAGTCGACGAAAAGACGTCGTGAAGAAAATGTGGAAGAGGAAGTGAAGACGGTGAAGAAGGAGAGGTTGACGGAAGTTAACGCTTTAAGTTACTTGAAGGACATGCCATTAACGCCGTCCAATTGGATGGCCGTTTGGGAATCCGACGTCAAGGGCGTTTTCACCGTCCCTCCACTATCCCCGTTATCTCCACACCCGTCTTTAGGCTATCCCCAACTTATGGTTATATGAAGAACACGACCACTATATTTCAAAAATTCATTAGCTCCGTCATTCTTTTATTCTTCCTATTCCAGTGTAAAAATGAGTTGATAAATATCGTAAATATTATTCAAGATTCAAGGTTTATAATAGGGGAATTTCGAAATCTATGTGCCATGGTGGAGGTAATTCTATTTGTATGTACCTCATAAATTAATAGCAATTTTTAATACACACTTTACTAAAATGCCTTTAAAATTTCAAAGATCTAAATCTATCTTTTTTCTCTCCCTCTCTCTCCAGTTGCACGAAAACGAGCTCTCACTCACGAAAACCTTGTTCACTCGACCGATACCCGCTTCTCACGAAATTCCCTTCATCGCCGCCGCTCCTGAAAGACTCCGTCGTCGCAGATCGGGTCGTGGTCGGAGGAGTTCCCTCGGGCCGGTTTTCTATCTCTCGCCGCCTTGTTCTCTCGTGCGACTCGCGACGAACGTCCTCCGCTCACGCCTCTCTTCACGCACTGTGGTCGCAATATATTCGTCGTCGCATACTTCCTCCCTAATGATTATGACTTTTTTTTTTGTTCTGATATATATTACTGCATACGACCGCAAGTATTCAAAAAAAAGTAGGGAAAGTTGAATACTCGACCGCGAGTATTTTTTTGAATCGTAAATATTATTCAAGATTCAAGGTTTATAATATTTTCGACCAAATTTCGGCCAAATTAATTGCTAATAAAATTACTAATTTTGAAATCATATATATTTCGAAGGAAAAAAATGTAGGGAAATTACGGCGAAATTGCGCCATTTTTGCGTTTTTCTTTCTTCTGTTTTTTTCATTTTTATGTATTTATCTCGTCGCGACACAATTTGTCGTCTTTTTCGCGATGATCACGTTTTGTGTCGTTCAACTCCAAGTATAAAAGGGGAAAAAACGCAATATGTTGCCTAAAAATCGTCGCATCAAACTCTAAAAATTGCGTCTTCGTGATTCCAACCGCAATGACGCAACGATCATGAAATCTACATGTAAGTGTTTCTTTCAGACAGCAGTAGTGTAATTCCAACATATTTTATATCATTTCGTTGCCATTTTTCCGTCGTGCCCACAGTAACCCTGCAAATTTGTTGTGACCGTAAAGAAATTTGGTGTTTTTTTTGTTGAATAATTTTTTTTTGTAAAAGTATTATAAAATAGAAAAATTTTTTGTCTTTCTCTGAGTAACATATATTTTCGGATTTTTTTTTTTTAGATTATGTGAAAATAGTTTATTGTTAAGGTTAGGATGTTATGTATAAGTTAATGAAACTGAAATTATGAAATTGAGGTGATCTTATGTTGTGTTTTATTTTCATTTTGTAGGTCGTGAGATAATGTTACCTTCACCGTACGAGATTCACAACACGTACCTCAGGGAAGAGGTAACGGAAGCAAAAGCCTATGTTAACAGTCAACGAGTAGTGTGGCAAGAGCATGGTTGCACCACAATGTTCGATATTGGACTGAGCCAACGAGATTAAGTATTATCAACTTTATGGTGTACTTTGCCGGGAAGACTGTATTAAGCACAACGTGATTCAACTCATCACGGATAACGGCTCGGCATATAAGAAGGTGGGAAATAAGTTGATGAGAAAGTTTAACTAGTATTGGACGCCGTGTGCAGCTCATTGCATCGACTTGATGTTGGAAGATGTCGGAAAGCGTGATACCATTTCACGCGTCATGACAATACGATTTTTGTAACGAATTTTGACCTATTTTTGGTAACTATTTTAGTTAGTAACATCAATTTGATTCGGGTATCTGAGCCTATGTATATTGTTCTACGTTTTGTGGATATTGACGTTGTACCGACCTCAGGTTTGCTATATCACGTTTTCAATTTGATGAAGGAGAAGTTGGAAAAGATTTTGAACAAGCAGTGGATCGTTAACATCGTGACCGAACAGTGGGAGAGACAACTTTGTCATCCCCCCTACATCAAGCTAGCTATTACCTTAATCCGAATTGTATATACGACCCGGACATTATAATGAAGGCAGAGGATGTTACTGTCGTGACGACAGTGTTTGATGTCCTGCCCCCATGCGACGATTGTTCCTCCCTCGAAAATGAAGTACGCTATTATATTATTATGTATGTATATATTATACCACTAATTATATCTTATATCGCAGATTTTACAAATTCGCGATGCCCGAAGATTGTTCATGAAGAAAAGTTTGGTCAAACTGTGACGACATGTCATTCCGCATGATGAATTACATTATTCTACTTCATATGATATAGAATATTTGATTTTTTGATCGTTTGAAACTTTAGTTTTGTAGCGGAATGGTTGGCCATATTTGTGATTGCGACACCTGTTTTACCAAAGTGGCCCATGCAAATCTTGTCTCAGATGTCGTCTTCTTCAGTGGACAAAAGAAACTGGAGCAGTTTCGCTTTAGTCCACACAAAGAAAAGGAATCTTCCTGCGTACAAAAGGGTGAGTCACTTGTTTTCCATACGTATAACGTGATGTTACAACTTCTAGATCAAAAAGATAGATACGGGAACAACGAGAGATGTGATCCATTAGAAATTTTAGAGTTGTCTATGCATACTATGAGAGAGGAGGTAGATGACGATATTATGCTTGAATTGATTCGACCGGCTCATCTTGACGACAAATCTCAACAACCCGACCCCCAAGTAGCTTTGCAAGCTCGATCAGATTGTATTGATGTGAACCGGGTACTTACTGAAGAGGCGGTTCTTTCTTCCCTTTGATGACGATGACGACCATGAAGGAGGTGACGGTGGTGGTGGTAGTTGTTAGGAATTATTGCCCACGAGAATATATATATATATATATATGTAAATTTTCGTTGATATTATTAATGAAATAAAGTTTGACATTTATTATCTATTTGAATTGAATTGGTTATTTCTAATGCATTAAGATTTATTGAACATTCATCATTCCAAAGCCTCCGTATTAAACTGAGTCATGTGATGTGCACCTGAGTTTGGGCGGTGTGCTAAAACAAAGTCATTGATTGATATACGCCTTGAAAGCTATATCAAAAGTTATATATGTGGGACACACGAGTGAAGAATGATCACTATGTAGGAGCATTCTACACTTGTGGTAAGTGTACGACTCGGACATGCCTTGGGGTAGATGTGTCGTTTAAAGACTGTTACGACGCACTAACTGAGGTCACTATGATGGTAACATTGAGACTTGATCTAAATCCTGAAGTGATCACGAACACTGGATCATGTTTATGAGACTTACGCCTTGGGAGTTTTCTCAGAGCACTTTTGACTTATGTTCACGTTCGAAATAATATTTTGCTAGGGCAGCAACAAAGTTTAGGGATAATATGTATCAAAAGAAGTATAAACGGAATAATTGACTTCTCTTGAAACAGAATGTACCTGGAGGATCTTGATCACAAACTGACTATATCAGTGGACACTCGTCACGATGAGTGAATATAATTCTAGTATTAAAGAAGGGTTCAGTCTTAGATTACATGGTGGAGTATTGATAAAGACTACACAAATTGATGAAAAAGAGATAAGACTGTATCGTTTTTTTTGTCGAGTTCGTTAAGCTTTTACTACTAGGTCCATAGTCCCCGATTTGACTCTGATAAAAGCGGATAAGAACTTCCGAATAATAATGTTAATCATTATTTAATCTCACTTGCTGCAATAGTGATTGACAACATTAATTTTGGAAAATGGGTATACGCAATCTTAATTAATTAAATGTTTATAGCATAATTGTTCATTTATTGTTGGATCAAATAAATAAATAATTAATTGGATTTTTAAGCAAATGGACTTTGAAATTTTAGGCTAGACTTGGGACATGAGTTGGCAAAAAATACCTAGGAGATAAAATCTCTTCCATAGATATTGATCTTATGGATGAGAGAGATTGTAGATTCACTGTTGAGATCTAATGACCCATATTAAATTAAATATGAGAGAATATCTCTCTGAAAGGAGATAATATCTCTCAAAAAGTGAGTGGAAATCTCTCAGGGTTTATCTCCTTTCTAAATTCTATAAATGGGAATAGAAGGGAAGAGGAAAATTCAATCACTTGATTCTGAAAATCTCGACCACTCTCCCTCTCTCTCTGGCCAAATTTCTCTTCCCCCTTTCCTTGGAAATGCAAATTCCGTTCCTAAGAAATAGGAGTAAGATCCCGAAACAATCAGGTTTCGAGATCTGGTGAGATCGATTGTGCCCCCCTCATATTCTTATTCGTTTAAAGATTACGTTTCAAAAGACTACGGTGTCATCCTCGAGTACTTAGGTCAGACGAAGCATGAAGACGGAGCACGCGTTGGATTAGAGCTTTCCATAGCTGAGCCAAAATCCATGTAAGTGTTCTAACGACTTAACTAGTATCGGTTGCTGAATTACTTTCATTAAATAAAATAAATTAGTAAATCTAAATTTTGTTTAGCAATCATAAAGATTAATTGGCTAATGTGAGTGCAATTAATTCCTTTCCGCATTTATGTGGTAGCCGAGGTGTATTAATGACCAACAGTAGTGGTATTGTTAGTGGTTATGTTGGTGTGGGTGGTAGCGGTACTGCTCCTTGTCCAGTTTATGATTTGTGGACTATGGTATTCGGCTCTCAAGCTACTCAAGGTCAGGATCACGGAGCGCGAGAGGCGTACTATTTTGTTATCAGTAGTGTCTTCAATTATTTCTTATGCAAATTGAAATGTGTTTCAAGACCACATATGACTTCTTCGACTTTGATACAGAGGAATACACTAGGGGTAGACAAGCAGCGCGTCATTGTGACATTGACTCTGGTTCCACATAATTTGGATCAATGTCGTTTGATCAAATGTCTACTCAATCACAAGAGGGTCAAGGTTCATATCATATCTGTATCCATTTCCCGTTGTGGTCGATGTGCCCATCGTTGAAGTTCAAGGAGCATTACCTAAATTTCCGATCCTTTGCAATGTCATGGGGGGTGATCTATCAAACTACAACAATCATGTGATCAACTACGCGTTTTCTTATGCGATCTATATGATGTGGTTTGACTATGGCAACCTACCATTATGATCCGGAAGAGTATATGAAGCACATTGTCACTCTAGCTACTATTGAAGCACATTGTCACTCTAACTACTATTGAGTATTGAGTAATTACTATTTCAAAGTCTTTAATGTTTGTATGAACGTTGAATCTTGCCTTGAATATGTCTGAAACTTGTGTGCGCTTGAATTGACAATTATTTATGTGTATTTGATGATATTTTAATCCTTGCTTATATGTATAATTTTTATGATTTATATTTACTATTTCATAACATTATTTCCGTCGCAATTTCCAAAGTTTAACGCAATTTTAATTTGTCCCCACAATTTCTTCAGCATTATTTTCGTCATAATTTCTTTATTTTTTAGTTATCACCATCTTATTGACCGCCATAGTTTTGATCCTTATATATAAGTACTATCAATGAATTTAACACATAATAATACGTTTTAAAAATAAAGAATTGATTTCTAATTAATAAATTGAATTTTTGTAACCCATAATAAAATTGAATAAAACTAAATAGTTGGTTAATATTGAATAAACTAAATGAAAAAATATATTAAGTATATTATTTATTTGTTTATTGTTGCTAAATTATTATTAGTATCATAATTTTTTTTTATTATGTTTTGAGCAAATATTGATGTATTTTATTAAATTAATTATTTAGGAATAAAGTTTCGGTTGTGATGTAATTTTTAAATTTAAATTTGTTTATATGTATGAATTTAATCTTTTCTGTTTTTTATTCACGAATATTAGTTTTTACATTATTTTTCTTGTTTTGTTAGTGTTTCAATCGGAAATCAAAATTTTGGTCAATATTTTTATAAAAAAATTCACATTAATTAACTTTACATTTCCACCAACAATCAGCAATTTTCGTATTTTTGAAGTCATTGAATATACAACGGTTTAAAACGTTTGGTTTATCTATACACTATTTAATTTTATAACGGTTAAAAATAATAAACAGGATTGATAACATAGAAAATCATAATCGGCTATACTAATCATTTGGAAATCCGTTGTTTTTTTTATACATCAGCCAAGACAAAAAAAATAAAGGAGTCTTTACAAAACACATACAACACAAATTGGACTGAAAAGCACACAACAAGTTTTTTTTGGACTGAAAGGGGGCCCTTCTTGAGTGGGGGTCTTGGGCCTATGCCCCACTCGCCCCACTCTTGAGCCAAGCCTGGATGAAATGTCATTGTCAAGCAAATTTCATACGAATCAGTGATTACAATCTTCGACGACATTCCATTCCCCTTTTTTATGATTTCGAGGATTGGGCTAGTAAAAAACTTGTTTGGCTTGAGTAGCGATTATAAACGGTTCGTATGGTAACCATTATTTCTCCACATAAGTACTCGTCGTTACATATATGTTATATTTGCAAAAGTGTCTACGTGCATCGTGCTTGTCACCATACCAACGACACCCAAATAGTACGACTCGACAATCATGTCGATAGTTCAGCACGACAACATCGTCCATCCTTCTGTAGAACGTGTAGCAGTCCACAGGTACGCAAACACCACTATTTTGAGTAGCACGCATCTCATCGCGACAGGAAGTTATAAACTTGAAGTTTTTCACCACACACCTCAGATAAATGTAAATATTCAGAAAAGGTCAGATCGACAATGCATACTACTCGTTAGACACATCAACTCCACCAATTTGTTTGGCTTTCAGTCAAATTCTTCGAAGGCTTTCATTTCTCGACACGCGTTGTGTAGTGACCACTGCATGTTCTCATATGGTGAAAATTAGGAAAATATTGTCGATGGTTGTAATACACGACTCTATTTCTAACGGACAGCGATGGAGTGTCTTTGGTGCACGTTGGGCACGCAAGGTACCCTTGACCACATCACCCAGATAAACTGTCTCGAGTAGGAAAATCGTTTATTTTCCAAAGAAGTGCGGCCCGTAAAAGGAAGACATGATGATGGTTAGACCCATCTCCCACTGAAACGCTCAATTCCCACAATTCTTTCAACTCTTCAACGAGCGATTGCAAGAACACGTCAATGTCTTTCCCAGGTGATTTCGGACCAGAAATCAACAGCGCCAACATCAAGTACTCGGATTTCACGCATAACCCCGGTGGCAAATTGTACGCCGTCAACACCACTGGCCACATGCTATACGATAGGCTCATTTCTCCGAAAGGATTGAAACCATCTGCAGCAAGTCCAAGTCGTACATTCCTTGGATCGATGGCAAAGTCCAGATATGTTTCATTTAACTTCTTCCACGCTTTCTCGTCAGCAGGATGACGTAGAACACCTTCTTCAACCACACGTTCTTTTGCATGCCAATGCATTTGAACAGTTGTATGTCGGGAAGCGTACAACTACTTAAGACAATCTTTCACAGGAAAGTACCGTAAAACTTTACAAGGTACTTTTTTACCAACAACCCATCTACTTTTGTTACACACCGGACACAAATTTGCACCTTTCAAATTCTTCCAAAACAGGACACAGTCGTTCGAGCACACGTCAATCATCTCGTAGCCCATGCCAAATCGCGTCATATTTGATTTTGCCTCGTAATTTTTTTCTAGAATTCTATTCCCAACAGGATGAGACTTTTTCAAGAGTTGCAGAAGTTCTGTAACGGACTTGTTCGTCCAATGGTTTGTCACTTTGATGTGCATTATTTGAACCAAGAAAGATAATGATGAAAACTCTTTACAATCGGGATACAATTCTGCACTTAACTCGGCATATAGATCCGGGACCAACTCTTCATTAACCACATCTTACGCAATTGGATCATTACAAAAATCAAGATCATTCCTAATATTGCCGAGTGCGTCGTGGATTCCACCAACATCGTTTTGGTCGTTTGAATCATCGAAAATTGCTGTTACATGAAGAATTTATTCACGTGACTCGCCGTGATGATAGCACCGAGTGTAATACGGAGTAAATCCTTTAAACATGAGATGTGCTCAAAAAACTCCTATGTGTTGTCTTAACGCATTATTGCAACTACGCCAAGAACATTTAACTTTGTGCTCGTTGTTCATTTGGAATCGTGCAACTCGAATAAACTCGTTCACGCCCATTTCAAATTTAAGACCACACCTATTTTTTTCAATAATCCAATTTGAACTTGGATTTGACATGACGCTAAATGTTGAAAATTATGTAAGTTGTGAGATTGATGATTATAGAAAGATATACTTAAGTAATAGGAGTGGTTTGATGATATGATATCGGAAAGGTGTTGAATTTAGATAACTAAATGTAATTAATTAAAAAATTTACTAAAATTTGGCATAATTTGCCCTAAAATATGGACAAACCAAAGACCTGAAACTTGTACAAAACATATACATATGTATATATATAACAGCCAGAGTTATAATATCGATCAATAGATTTCAATTCTAAATAAAGAAAACTACATAACATTTTCAAATTACAAAATTAACTTTAGTTTTAAATTATATAACTATTCAATTTGCTACATAACTACATTACAAAATACTCAATTATGAAATTAACAAACAAAACTAGTTTTTAACGACTTATGAAATTACATAACTATATTACAAACAAACTATTCAATTACCAACAAACTCCGTTATGAATTCAGTTATAATTAACATAGTATTACTTACATACAAACAAACATATTATTACTTAAGTGATTTAATTAACCACAAATTCAATTATTAATTAAGTTATTAATCACAAACTCTCTAACTACATAAACTAAGTAATTTAGTTAACTACACATTTCTAATTATTTTATTAACTAAATAATTAAGTTAAAAATATAATTAACCTTGTGAGACGATGTGGGAGACAACGAGCAAGGGCAAACGAGGCGGCGACCAAAATTTGGCGGCGACCAAAATTTGGCGACGATCAATACGAGGGTGTGACCAAAACAAAAAACTAAATCAACATTGAAAACCGGATTAAAAAAACTAGTAACAGAAACACATTAAATAATAAGCGAGGAACGAATAAAAGAGAAATTTAAAAAAATAAAACTCACCCGGAGAGATGAGCGATGAAGGCAGCAAGCGGAGACTCAGCCGGAGCCACGGAGATTCTAACGGGGGCTGCGAACGAGGCTGTGAAAATGTAAAGATGAGAAACAACGAGAAAACAACGTAAGAGAGAGACAAAAGAGAACCTACTGGAAGGTGAGGAGGGACGCCGACAGAGGGTGTACTTGGCCGAAGGCGGAGGTAGGAGGTAGAGACTCGGCTTGATGGAAAGACTCGGCCGGAGGCCGCGGAGGGCGGAGGTAGATACTCGGCCGGAGGAAGAAGGGAATTTTTGGAGAGGGGTGAAATGAGGAAGAAGGGAAGAGGGTCGGGTGTTTTAAAGTCCAATGAGAATTAGAAGCGACTAGTCACTTCTAATATCCTCCAAAATCAAAACGACGATGTTTTGGTAAGTGGAGACATTAGAAGCGACATCGTCCCTTCTAAATCCCAAATTTATATACTTAGTGAAATTTCGACGGGAGAAGTTGGCCAGTGCACCTTTAGAGACAATAGAAGAACAAACCATTTTTAACATCTTCTATCTCAAGGTCGATATGTATGAATTGCATCATGCTAATCCTGAAATGAGACATGTCATTTCATAGCATTACTATTCTCATTTGTGAAAGTCAAATTCTAGATCCATCATGTGATCTAGACTAGGCCAATTGGTGATATATTAAGTTATGAAGATTTCATGAACCAATTTTGTGAAGTTCTCATAGATATGGAATTCATGTACAAGATTGCTGAGATGCAATATATATCACCTCATGCTTTATTACTTGGATTGCGAATAAATGAACTGCGCAGTGTCCAAATTTAAGTAGCGACTTTATTTGGATGAAACAATGTGACTTGTTAACTCCTCGTCAATACATTGTTTCTAACTTATTCACAAGTACTTAAGGAGTCAAGGAAATAACAACTGGAAGGACAAAATGGTAATTTTTATAAATCCCAACTAGTTGATGATATTAATGAAGGGTAAACATAGATAACATTCAATGGATCCGTTCAATATAATTAAGTTGAATTTGAGTAGAAAATAAATTCATTTGAACCGAGAGATTCTCAGTGTCAACTCTTTAGTGGAGTCAGTTGACATTAAACTAATACTCAGAAAATGTTTGTGAACTTTTGAGTCCGAGTATAGAAGTTCAAGCTTTATTCATTTGGATCCATAAGGTCACTATTACAAGTCATTAGAGTAGGATTGTTAAACTAGAAGCTAAGTCAAAATAAGTTCAAATGTTAAACTAAACTTTTTCTCGGAATATTTTCTAAAGGGTATTTTTGTCCACATGGACATAAAATGATGTGAATGTCAAAGTAGGATTTTGAATATTTTCATACGATGAAGATATAAACTATTTTCTAAAGCCGAAAAGTCGTTTGAGGCATTATGAAATTAATTTCGTTATTTGTGAAATTATAATTTTACAATGGGTATTTTAAGAATTGTCTTAAAATAAATAAGGAAGCATCTAGATGCTCTGCCCGAGGTAGAAGTTTGGGTAATATAGCATCAAGAGGAGAGTTTTATTTCCCTTTAATTATAAGGATAATTACCCAAAAGGTAAAGGGAAATGAATTTCATTGAGAAGGAAATAAATAAGCTAAGTGAGGAAACAAATTTTCCTCCTTGCTTGAGGTGTATGGCCGGCCATCCTAAGAGAGAAAGGGGAAGGGAAAATCAAATATTGTGTCATGAATACATTATTCTTTCATGAATGAATAATTGAACTTTATAGTTTTTCCTTCTCCTATAAATAGAGCCTCACATAGTGATGTGACGGGTTAAGCTTTTTCCTTGTTCTCTCTTGCTCTTGGCCGACCCCCTATCTCTCCCTCTAGAAAATACTCCTTTTTATTTTGCACTTAGATCCATACTTGATCTAGAGAATTAGCTTATGATCTAAGAATTGTTCTTGGTTCATATTCTTTAATTGTGCCCACACACAAATCCTTCTAAACCTATATAGACTCTTGTAATAGAAACCTTAGGTTTCTCAAGTTCTCGTTTAGGTTTGAAGGAATCAAGCTAGAAGAGAAAATCTACCTTTCCCAAGATGCTTCAAGTTTGAATGCAAAAGAAAGGTTAGTATTCAAGTAGATTAAATAACGTTTTTAATTTATAACATGTATATGCACTTAATCTAGGTTAGTAAAAATTGTTTTACTAGTAAAAAATTTTTATATTCGCCATTAATATGATTAATGATAAATTTTTCTTAACACTAGATCTATTCCCACAAATGGTATCAGAGCTATGGTCAAAGTTAAGTATGTACATGTTATTTAAAAATCATTATAAGAAAATTGTTTTCTAAATTTGCTTGAATAATGGTTTTTCAAAGACTAGATCTTACAAAATTTTAATTTTTTGTTCCGACCTTTAAATTTAATTTTGTGTTTATTTTCCACTTGTAAAATATGCTATATAAAGAAATTAAAAACATTTTTTTAATTATTTTATGTTTAGCATACTAAAATTCAATTTTTGGACAAGTTTGAAAATTTGTGTACATAGTTTAAACTAGTTTATTGCACTTCTAGTTTAAATTTGTTATTGACTGTTTTATATTATGTTGTTTATTTTATATTGTGTTTAATTATTAACATGTTAATATGACACACAATTGAAATCAAAACATACAATTAAAATGTTTCAATAAACCTCTTTCTCTTTACACCTAGATCCGACGTACCTTTTAATTGTTTTTCAAATTATGGACAAATTATTATGGCTTAGTAAAATGGGCATAACTCTTTTCTCAGACCTTCAAAATTAAAGGTACTTAGCTATCCAATGCAATTGGTTTCAGCTTAATCGGATACCGGATGTGTCATTTATGACCTTTTAATTCCGAGGTGTACAGCAGTCCGCGAGTCCAGATTTTTTTAATCCGAATTTTGCGACTCCAAGCTTTCTCCCCTCTTCTCAATGCTATCGTGGTTTTCCGAAGTTCTCGCGGTCAACCTCCATGAAGTCGCCTTGAAGAAAGATGTCATTGAGATGAAGATATTAGTTTTAGGAGATTTTTAATCTCAAAAACTTTCAAGTGCAAAAGTGACGATTTATTAATCTCACACACTTTCTTTAGGAAAAATAAATTAATAGACAAAAAGATCCGAGTATGTTCCTTGTGCCTTAGTGCATTAACACTGCTCTCCCCTCACAAATATCGATTTTAGGGTTCTTTTTTTTTCTAGTGATCCACTCTTTCTCTCTTTACTAATGGAAACAAGTTTCCTATACGTACAAGAGTAGATGTGCCTTTTTCCAAAAAATAAGTGGGAGGGTTGCACTTTTTTTTCCAACCCAGGATCCCCTTATTTTCTAAAAACTAAGTTGTTGGTTACATACTTAGACTCAAACTCTAGTAATCCTCCCTCGAGGCCCTGCGAAAAGTTTTGAGTGATCAAACGTTTTTATAAGGTGGCTAGTCAAACCCTGATGTATTGACATCATGACTATGCATTAATGATGTGTCATTTACTTATGAAAGACGACACTTTGCGGCCTTCCCTCGAAGGAGTAAAGTGTCATTTTTTTCATAACACCTTTGGATTTAGTCTTGTCTAAATAAAATTAAACTTAAATCCTAAACAAAAAGACTAATCATAAATTGTTTCAACAATCAACAACATGTCTCTAAACACTTTCTCAATCATCCTTTCCTCGAATTAACTGGAACGGAAAACTACGTAAATAAGAAACATAACCTAGACATCGTCCTTTCGAAGGACAAGCACAATTAGGTACTCACCACTCCATGTCCTCCTGAAACAAATAATGATTCGACTCAAGAGGACAAGGGCGCCCTAGCAGGCTGAATCCGATCAGATGAGATTGTGAGATGCTATGTTTTAGCATCGATGAACAATATGTTGCAACAACATCATCGTGATATTGATTCGGCCTAAACCATGCTCTTCAATCTCTATGAGATATTTGAAGGGCAAAGGCGCCATGCTAGATAACAAGCGGTTCGACAGTTTGTGAACTGTGGTATGAAAGCTAGGACTCCTGTTAGAGAAAACATGATACTGATCATAAGTTATCTCAATGACATGGAAATCCTTGGATCTGAGATTAATGGAGAAACCAATATAGATATGATCTTGGAAACTCTCCTTGAATCTTTTTGATACTTTCAAGCTGAAGTACTCCATGAATAAGCTAGAGTACACTGTTACCGAGCTAATGAAGGAGCTTCACACCGCTAAGGGACTCTTAAAGAAAAAGAGGACTACTGGAGAAGCTCATGCTACTTAGCACATAGTCTCCACCTCTGGATCTAAGAAGAGATCTTATAGAGCGAACAAGAAGAACCCTAGCAAGGTTCAGAAGAAGAAAATGCCCCGGACTGCCAAGGTGGACAAGTCTAAAGACAACTGTCACCATTGCAATGAGCCCGGACACTGGCGTAGGAACTGTCCTACCTACCTCAAGGCTAAAGGGAAAGGTATTGTCCTTATTACCGAAGCATGTTTAGTAGTAGATAATGTATCATCGTAGATTATTGACTCCGCTGCTACTAACCATATTTGTTGTTCCTTGAATGGATTCAGGAAAAGCAAAAGCTTAGAGGATGGAGACTTCTGCTTCAAGTGGGGTGATTGGAGCTTGGTGTCATCTAAGGCTGTGGGATCCGTGACACTGTCTTTCGAAGATAGAACTTTAAATTTGAATAATGTCTATTATGTTCCTTCCTTTGGGAAAACTTAATATTTGTTAGTTTTTTTTAAACACCATTTTTTCTATTTTTCTTCAGTGCCCTAGTGCAATAAACATGTCTAATTCCATTATATGATTTCTATGGTAACAAAAACTGTATTTCTTGACATATATGTCAAAACACTCAATATGATGATTCATATGTCAATAGATAGTGAACTCTTCAAAATATCCTGATAACAACTCTAGCCTTAGTTCACATACAAATCAAGATATATGATAAGTAAGCAAACCGTGATATTTGTTACATGTCGATAAAACGTTGAGGTAGAAAACAAATTAAAGAGCTCAATGCGAGTATATAATCGTCGCATAGAGAAATTGGTCATGAGAGTGCAAACTCGCATTCATAATTCTGAATCCACTTTATAGGAAACTAAAATGTTAATAACAAAGTAATTGCACACTAGGTCCATATATGGAATATTCGCACTTATTTATACATTATATATATATATATATATATATATATATATATTCAACTACTATTTCTCCCAATTTTTCCCTATTTTCTGAATCATTTTAGTTTGATATTGCTATGCGATTGATCAAATAAACCATAACAAGGCTATGGTGTTGCCCTTGATTCTAGTTTATTTTGATTATTTGAAGCTTTGACATTTTAGGTTAATTTTGTCAATTAGCTTTCTATATGTATTCGGGTTTATTATTATGTATTTTTAAGGAGTGTTTATTTTCAGTTAGAATATAAAAATAAAAAATAATAAATATATGTAATCATATTTGTTAACTTTTTGTAAGTACGAAACATTTTGAATATTTCTCAATGCCCTAGTATTGGGCCGGCGTTATATGCAATGGGCTGATCATGTCCTTAAGTTTTGGGCTAATAGCTTAATTATAGTAGGATTTCAAATGCAAGTCGAAATCATAAAACGAACCGTAAACACGTAGATATCCGATTCAATACCCCTTCTCCGCACTATATTATATATATAACACGGAATAGAAAGTCCACAACCCAATATTCTCATGCTCTAACAACTAACGTAATACGAGAAAAGCATATGCTCCATCTTGTCTTGATATTGAGAGACGCAAAACGTGAAAGCGGCAATGTCTTACTGGAAACATTCAACGAAGGGCGACCAAGAGAAGTACAAGGTCCTAGAGATCTCTCTGATCTCGGCGTACGACCTGGATCCTCCGTCGGCGAGGGGGCTTGAGATCAGAGCGGTGATGTGGCTGGATCCGACACAGAAGGTGGAGAGCTCGGTGGTGGCAGGCACGACGGAGCCGGAGTGGCGGGTGAGCGAGACGTTCGTGTTCGTTGTGGAAGCAAAGGCGCTGAACACGCTCAGCAACGCCTCCCTCGTTGTGGAGCTCTACGCCGGACAAGTCTTGCTCGGAACCTCCAGGGCTCTTCTCGGAAGGATCTCCGGCTGCGGCCGCCACTTCGCCGGGAAAAGCATCGGTGCCGTCAGGGACTACCACGTCCGTCGATCCGACTCACTTATCCGCGGCGTTTTGAAGCTCGGATTCACCGTGCTCGACGGACTGCCTCTCTCCGACGATAAGTTGCTCGCCACTGGCTTGGCTGTCGATTATAACACTGTGATTCTCAACGCATATAATTCCGATTGCGGCTGCGCTTGTAGAAGATTTTCTCATACGGTTAATGGGTTTCTCCGCCGAATTAAGATTTTACTAATTTAATAATTAAACAATTACGACGACATACTATTTTATGTACGTCTTTTCTTACTCTTTCTAGGGCGTTTTTCTTATGAATTTATATATGTAAAAAAATTTATCATAAACATACTGTGAACTTATACCATGCAAAACTTGTAATCATGAATCAAATTACCTCGCGGAATGTATTATAAAGTTTGACCACGTATGATACTTATTTATTATATGTGTTATATTATTTCTGAACTTTTCTTAATATATTATTTTTCATGTTGTCAACCATTATTCGAATGTTTAAGATTAAGGTTATATTTTATTGTTTTACTAGGTTGATTACCTATAGTTATTAGTAGTTAGTTTTATTTTCTTTAATAGAATTAGTTAGAATAGAATGGGCAAGTTTGACTTTGTGCCTTAAATAGCAAGTTATTGCTCATTGTAATTAATTCATTCTCAGCAATATACATTTTCCTATCCTTGATTCTCTCTTCCATTCCGAAAGCTCATCTTCCTTGTCTTAGCTTTGATCGTAATATGGTATCAGAGCAAGAATTAGAAAATTCATCGATATCTAAGCGAATTGTTTTCAAAGTAGATCTTGTTGAACTAAGTGATTGGTTACACACTTAGACTCAATATCTAGTAATCCTCCCTCGAGGCCCTGCGAAAAGATTGGAGTGATCAAACTTTTTTTATAAGGTGGCTAGTCAAAGCATTGATGTATTGACATCATGACTATGCATTAATGATGTGTCATTTACTTATGAAAGGCGACTCTTTGCGGCCTTCCCTCGAATGAGTAAATTTTCATTTTGTTCATAACACATTTGGATTTATTCTGTTTAATATTACACTTAAAATCCTAAACAAAAGACTAATCATAAATTGTTTCAACTTTCAGCAACATGTCTCTAAACCCCCTCACTACTATCCTTTCCTCGAATAAACCGGAAGGTGATAACTACGTAGATTGGAAACGTAACCTAGACATTGTTCTAACTGTGGTCAAGCACAAATGGGTACTCATCACCCCATGTCCTCTTGAAACGAATGATGATTCAACTCAAGAGGACAAGGACGCCCTCAAAGCCTGGCTCAGATCTGATGAGATTGCGAGATGTTATATTTTAGCATCGATGAACAATGTGTTGCAGCAAAAACATCGTGATTTTGATTCAGCTAGTGATATGCTCTTCAATCTCTAAGAGATGTTTGGAGGGCAAGGGCGTCAGGCTAGGCAACAAGCGGTTCGATAGTTTATGAACTGTTGTATGAAAGCAAGGATTCCCGTTAGAGACATATGATGTTGATCATAAGTTATCTAAATGAGATGGAAATCATGGGATCATAGATTGATGGAGATACCAAAATAGATATGATCTTGGAAACTTTCCCTGAACCTTTTGATACTTTCAAGCTGAACTACTCCATGAATAAGTTAGGGTACAATGTTACCGAGCTAATGAAGGAGTTTCACACCGCTAAGGGACTTTTGAAAAAAAAAGAGGGATAATAAAGAGATTCATGCTACTGAGCACATAGTCTCCACCTCTGGATATAAGAAGAGATCTCATATAGCCGATAAGAAGAACCGTAACAAGATTCAAAATAAGAAGGTGCCCCGGGCTATCAAGATGGACAAGTCTAAGGACAACCGTCATCATTGCAATGAGCCCGGACACTGGCGTAAGAACTGTCCTACCTACCTCAAGACTAAAGGAAAATGTATTGTATTTATTACCTAAGCTTGTTTAGTAGCTGATAATGTATCATTATGGACTATTGACTCCGCGGTTACTAACCACATTTGTTATTCCTTGAATGAGTTAAAGAAAACAAAAGTTTAGAGGATGGAGACTTCTGCTTCAAGTAGGGTGATAGGAGCTTGTTGTCTGCTAAGGCTGTGAGATCTGTGACATTGTCTTCTGAAGATAGAACTTTAAATTTGAATAATGAATATTTTTTACCTTCTTTTGAGAAAAACTTAATATATGTAGCCCAAATTGTTGAGCATAATTATTATTTAAAGTTTATTGATAATGGAATTCGTATTACTTCTTCCAATTCATTTGTCACTGATGCATGTTTAAATAATGGTTTATACGATCTTTATCTTACACAACCTTTGCTATTAGACACTGAAATAGATAATGATCTAATTAGGGAACCCAAGAGGATCAAACCTAATGACTCCTCTGATCTAATGAAATCGACACATCTCTGGCACTTAAGACTTGGTCATATTAGTCTAGATAGGATTAAGAGACTTGTGAGGGATGGTCCACTCAAAGTCTCTGCAATAGGCTCACTGCCGACTTGTGAATCCTGTATAGAAGAAAAAATGATCAAACAACCTTTCTCTGTTAAAGGTCAAAGGAAGAGCCACTGAGCTGCTGGAACTAATACATTCTGATGTATGTGGTCTGCTCAGAATTCAGGCACGGGGAGGATACAAATACTTCGTTACCTTTACCGATGATTACTCAAGATATAGATTTATCTATTTGCTCAAACACAAATCCGAAACCTTTAACGTATTTAAGATTTTTTGGGCTTTAGTGGAAAAGCAAATTGGCAAACAGATCAAAACCCTTCGATCTGATCGAGGTGGTGAGAACTTGTCTGAAGAGTTCGATGACTTTCTTAAAGAAGAAGGTATTGCTTCTCAGCTTACAGCACATGGCGCACCTCAACAAAACGGAGTGTTAGAGAGAAGGAATGGAACTTTGCTGGATATGGTTAGATCAATGATGAGTTACTCATCACTCCCTAATTTGTTCTGGGGATATGCCCTCAAAACTGCCGCATATATTCTGAACCAAGTTCCGTCTTAGACGGTCCCTGGTACTCCTTATGAACGATGGACTAGGTGTAAAGCTAGTTTAAGCCACATCAGAATTTGGGGTTGCCCTGCACATGTGCTAAGGCAAAAGACTAGCACTAGGAGAAAAAAGGCCTTTAGAAGCGACAAAATTCGCTTCTAAAGGCCAAAAAGTCGCTTCTAATTTGGCTTTAGAAGCGACAAAGTCGCTTCTAATGTTTCGCCTCTAAAACCGAGTCGCTTCTAACGTTTTGAAGCGACAAAATTAGAAGCGACTAGTCGCATCTAAAGTCGCTTCTAAAGGCCCTTAACATCGACCAAAAAAGCGTGCGAAGAGGTGGCGGGTAACAATTAGAAGCGACTAAAATATGGCGGGTAACAATTAGACGCGACTATCGCTTCTAATTGTTACCCGCCATATTATAGAAGCGACTTTAGAAGCAACTAGTCGCTTCTAAATGTTACCCGCCATATTATAGAAGCGACTTTAGAAGCAACTAGTCGCTTCTAATTGTTACCCGCCATATTTTAGAAGCAACTTTAGATGCGAATAGTCGCTTCTAAAACTGTAAATCTAATTTTCAAAAATTTATTTCCGGTTTTAAATATTAATTATATATTATTATCAGTAATTAAATTTAATAGTATTGAAATTTACTAATTTAAATCAGATTAAACATAAACTGAATATAATCAAAAGTCGATAGTAATATAATCAAACGTCGACAATGTATAAAGTCGATAATAACATAAGTTCAACTAATTAGAAAACCGAAAGTCGATATGTAAACAAACGTAAACCAATAAGTCTAAAACGTCGAATAAATTACAATCATCGTCTTCCTTGTCCTCGTCGTCCTCGTCCTGCGCGTCGTCCGCTGGGTCCGTGTGGAGGCTCTTCTGGTTCGGTGTCGGTGGGAGTCGAAGGTCGATCTGGTCTCTGCTCTGAACCCGAAGCGCCTGCATTGCCCGAATCGCCTACACGAGGTCCGAACTGGGCCATGTAGTGGTCCAAAGTCGCCCTGAACACGGGAGTCGGAGTGACGTCTGGGGTCTGGCTCAAACTAGCAGCCATGCCAAACACAGCTTCTTGGAGAGCCCCTAGCTTCTCTTCCATATCAGATGAGGACTTCGAACTCACATTCCCTACGGAAGACGATGAGCTGTCGTGGGCTTGAGCTTCTAGCATGTCGGAGCGCGAAATTAGAGGCCCAATTCCTGTAGCCCAATCACGTCGCGTCCCGAGGATTTCGCTCATAGCAGTTTCCTCCAAAGATGGCAAGCTCACCTCACATCCCGACTCCCGAGCTTGTTCTTGTAGATCAGCCACCCGAGCTACTATCCGAGCCTACATACACAATACAAATTAAAGTAATTATTAATAACAACAATTATAAGGAAACTTAATTAATAACATATATACTTACATGATACTCTCCAGCAGCAGGCGTAGTCCACTGACCATTGGGAGTCGTGTGCATCCTCTCCCACGCACCGAGCGGTCCTAGAATCTGCCTGCCTTCTCCTACCCGCTGCATATGCATATAACACATTATAACTATAATATATAACTTATGTAATTTGAAATTGAATGAAAATATACTTACGTGACTATGACGATACTCATAAAATGAGATCGTGCCCTGTCGACTCTTCGTGGTCTTCTTCTTTTGATTCGCCGTATTCCGTTTGGACATGTCCTAGAGAATAACATTGGTTAGAAAATTATTTTTAAGAATAATTGATTAATATGTTTAATCTAATTTATACCTGGAACGTTTCTGTGGTCATTCTATCAATCATCTCGGACCACTGTTGTTTCGTCAGACCCTTGGGCGTTCTCTGGAGCGCCTCCTCTTTGTCTCCGCCGCACTCAATCCGGTAAAATCGACTATATTTCGACTTTCCGTCTCGCAGACGCTTCTTTGCGTCGTGGATAATAGTCTTCTCGATAAGACTCCAGTGGCACGTTGCTGGAATAATGTCTCCCTACTCGTCCTCGTACACAAAGTCATACTCTGCGTTTATACCAGACAAAATAGCTGCTACTTGTTGCGCCGAGACGTCATTCCAGCTCGGCGTCGTCGGAGGGACGTTCTCTCGCACCAAAACCCCAAGACTATTTGCAAACGTGCCAATGCGCTCTCCTTTTTTGACTCTCTCGTCATCACCTCTGCTGAGAGGCGGAAAAACTTGGAGACGGACGGGGTCGAATATAATCTTGACTTTCTTCCCTTTTCTAGCTCTTTGCGAGCTTTGACCCGTAGTCGAAACTCGTGGCGGCGGAGGCTCATCTCTGCTAGTCGACATACTGCAAAGAAAAAAAGATAAATTAGATTTGTAGTTTATGAAATACATTAAATTTACTTTATATTAAATATAGTTAAAAAATTTACTCAATCTTGCTCATCGTCACTTAAGAGGTCAATTTGATCTATTTCAAGATCATCATCAACATTATCTCCAAGGAAATGATCAACATCAACGTCATGATCATCGTCGTCTATGAAGTCGTCGATAGGCTCATCTTCGATAGCATCATCAACTAGAATCGGTTCACAATTATCGTGAAGATGAGACAAACTCGCGAAATCAGTATGTTGTACGGACAATGGAACTACAGCCGACGATGAAACGTCAATGTCAGGCAAATCCCATACGAATCGATGATTACAATCTTCGACGACATTCCATTCCCCTTTTTCAGGATTTCGAGGATCAGGCAAGTAAAACACTTGTTTGGCTTGAGTAGCGAGTATAAAAGGCTCGTCTGGAAACCATTCTTTTGCCACATATGCACTCGTTGTTCCACATACATTATCTTTGCGAATGCGTCTACGTGAATCATGCTTGTCACCATACCAACGACACCAAAATAGTACCACTCTGCAATCATGTCGATAGTTCAGCACGACAACATCGTCCATCCTTCCGTAGAGCGTGTAGCCGTCCACAGGTACGCAAACACCACTATTTTGAGTAGTACACATCAAATCGCAACGAGAAGTGATAAATTTGACGCCGTTCACCACACAACTTGGATAAATGTGAACATTTAGTAATGGTCCGACCGACAATGCATAAAACTCGTCAGACACATCGGCTCCGCCAATTTTTTGGTCGTACACTTTTTTGGCGAACCAGCCTCGAAATTCTTTTCGATGCGCTTCATCAACATCATAGCGACGTTCAGATTCCATGAGATTCCAATGCTCACTGTTTATACGTTCAAGAAGTTAGAGAAATAAAAAAAAAACAAATTTATGACCGTATATGGATCAATTTATACGATTAAGAATACTCACGTCATATACGGATCAATTTCGGTACAATTTGTCAAGATGTACCACTCTGCCATTTCTCTCGACTTGTCGTCCAACCGTGTCGGACTCATCTTCCCATAAGGCAAACACTTCTCGGATTGAAAAATAGAGAACTCGTGAGGCTGAACGACATCAGTCGAGGCATCTTCAAAGTACCTTGCAACGAATGCCAAAGCTTCTTCCACAACGTAAGCCTCAGCTATAGATCCTTCAGGTCTCGCTTTGTTTCGAACAAAATGTTTAAGTGTTCCAAGATATCTTTCAAATGGATACATCCATCTCATATGCACTGGACCACCTTCGAGAGCTTCCTCAGGGAGATGAATGATGACATGAACCATGATCGTAAAGAAAGCAGGTGGGAAAATTATTTCCATCTTATACAATATCTCAACGATGGAGTTTTGGGCTTTCTCGAGATCCTCCACTCGTAACGTTCTTGAACAAATGAGCTTAAAAAAGCTTCCAAGTTCTGCAATCGTCTCTTGGATTTGTTTCGGAACATAAGGACCAATACCCACTGCCAACAACCTTTGTATTATCACGTGCAAATCATGTGCCTTTAAGCCGGTCAATTTTCCATCGGGAGTGACATTCTTTTTCAAATTCCCTGCGAGACTGTCAGGAAACTTAATTGACTTGAAAAACTCAGCAAACATTTTTCGTTGCGTGGGTGTGAGAACGTATGAAGCTTGTGGTTTGAACCACCTATTTCCACGCTTTTGTAAGTGTAAACTAGACTTAATCTTCAAGTCTTTTAAGTCTTGTCTCGCCTTATCGGTGTCCATATCTTTTCCGTCAATGCTGAGCAACGTCCCGAGTAAGTTTTCCCACACATTTTTTTCTATGTGCATCTCATCAAGGTTGTGTCTCAACGTCAAATCAGACCAGTAAGGTAACTCATAAAAGATACTTTTCTTGGTCCAATTTAGCTCGCTCTCGCACCGCTTTCGTTTCGAAGCCATAGACTACTTGCTCGGATTCAATTCAGGAAGACTAATTAATTGCTCGACAATCTGGCTTTCAGTCAACTTCTTCGGAGGTTTTTGTTTCTCGACACGCGTTGTGTAGTGACCACTTCATGTTCTCATCCGGTAACAATCGGGAAAATATCGTCGGTGATCGTAATACGCGACTCTATTTCTAACGGAAAGCGATGGAGTGTCTTTGGTGCACGTCGGGCACGCAAGGTACCCTTGACCACTCCACCCAGATAAACTTCCTCGAGCAGGAAAATCGTTTATTGTCCAGAGAAGTGCTGCTCGCAAAAGGAAGACATGATTATGGTTAGACCCATCTCGCACTCGAATACCCAATTCCCGCAATTCTTTCAACTCTTCAACGAGCGGTTGCAAGAACACGTCAATATCTTTCCCAGGCGATTTCGGACCAGGAATCAAGAGAGCCATCATCAAGTATTCGGATTTCATACAAAACCAAGGTGGCAAATTGTACGCCGTCAACACAACCGGCCACATGATATATGATAGGCTCATTTCTCCGTAGGATTGAAACCATCTGCAGCAAGTCCAAGTCGTACATTCCTCGGCTCAATGGCAAAGTCTGGATATGTTTCATCTAACTTCTTCCACGCTTTCCCATCAGCAGGATGACGTAGAACACCTTCTTCAACCACACGTTCTTTCGCGTGCCACTGCATTTCAACAGCTGTATGTCAAGAAGCATACAACCGCTTGAGACGATCTCTTACAGGAAAGTACCGTAAAACTTTACGCGGTACTTTTTTTCCAGCAACCCATCTACTTTCGTTGCACACCGGACAAACATCTGCATCTTTAAAATCCTTCCAAAATAAGACACAGTCATTTGAGCAGACGTCAATCATCTCGTAGCCCATGCCAAATCGCTTCAGCTTTGACTTTGCCTCGTAATGTTTATCAGGAATTCTATTCCCAACAGGATGAGATTTTTTCAAGAGTTGCAAAAGTTCTGTAAATGACTTGTTCGTCCAATGGTTTGTCACTTTAATGTGCATTAGCTGAACCAAAAAAGATAATGACGAGAACTCTTTACAACCAGGATACAATTCTGCATTCAACTCGGCAAATAGATCGGCGATCTGCTCTTCGTCAGCCACATCTTCAGCAGTTGGATCATTATAAAAATCAGGATCATTCCTAATATCGTCGACTGCGTCATGGATTCCACCAACACAGTCTTGATCGTTTGTATCATCGAGAATTTCTGGTACATGAACGACTTCTTCACGTGACTCGCCGTGATGATACCATCGAGTGTAATACGGAGTAAATCCTTTGTGCATGAGATGCGCTCGAACAACTCCTATGTGTTGTCTTAACGCATTATTGCAACTACGACAAGGGCATTTTACTTTGTGCTCGTTGTTCATTTGGAATCGTGCAACTCGAATAAACTCGTTCACGCCCAATTCGAATTCAAGCCCACAACGATTATTTTCAATAATCCAATTTCGACTTGGGTTTGACATGACGCTGATTGTTGAAAATTAGGACAACGAAAGTTAGGATATTTGTGACATTGTGATGATCATTTAGAAGACGGATAAGGATTTGATCTAAGAAAGTTTAGAGATTCAGATAACTAAGAGACTACAATTGTTTTATTTGTTCACTTAATTATTTAAAAATTTACAGAAATTTGGGCAGAGTTTCCCCTAAAATATGAACAAACCAAAAATCAGCAATTCACAAAATCTATATATATATATACCAGCCAGAACTATCCTAAACATTTAATAACTTTCAAATAACATATTTAATATAACTAAACAAATTATATATCTATATTAAACAAATTAAGTAATTCAAATTATTAATATCGTACATTCATAACAAATTATTTTATTTAACAAATTCATTGATTTAACATATTAATTATTCAATTACATACTTACATGAGCAAATTAAATACATAACAAAATTACTAATTTCAATTGCATACCTACATTACTAATTCAAATTATTAAACATAAATTTCAAGTAAACATAAATATCTAACCTTGTAGATAACAATACGAGCGAGACGGGACGAGCAAAGTCTACACTCAACGAGACGACGCGACGAACAACAAACGCACAAATGTCTAAATACAAATAAAACATAAAATTAAAACCGTAAAACAAAATATAACTACAATAATTTTTAAAACAAACATATACCTTAAGAAGCAACGGTGCGAGTTGAGGAGTTAGGTTGCAACGAGGCGCGGGTACAGCGACAAACGACCGGTGACGAGGCTGCGACGACAATACTAAATTAAAAGTAACAAAATATTTATAAAACAATATTAGACTAACCTATAACAATATTAGACTAATTATAAACTAAACATACCTTGGCGGAGGAGGAGGGGAGTCGGAGCTCGGCGGTGGAGGCGCAGGGGAGGAGCACGGCGGAGGAGGGGCAAAGAGCGAGAGGGAGGGCGGAGGAGGGCACGGAGGCGGCGGCCGGGGGAGGAGGGCAGGGACGCAGCGGCCGGGGGAGGAGGGTGGGGAGGCGGCGACCGGGGGAGGAGGCCGGGGAGGCGGAGGCCGGGGGAAGAGGGCGGGGAGGCGGTGACCGGGGGTGGGGTAGGGAGAGGAGGAAAAGATGAGAAGGGGAGGAGGGGGAGGGACGGAGGTGGGAGAGGAGGAGGGACGGCGGCGGGAAAGGGGGAGGAGTAGGGAGGACGGCGGCGGCGGAGGAGGGAGTGGCTGGTCGGAGGGAGAGGGGAGAAGGGGAGGGACGGAGCTGGGAGAGGGGAGAAGGGGAGGGGAGGGACGGCGGAAACGGCGGGAGAGGGACGGCGGCGGGAGGGAGAAGGGCGGCGGCGGCGGGGGAGGAGGGAAGGCGGAGGCTGGTCGGAGAGTGAGAGGAAGAGTGAGAGGGAGAGTGAGAGGGAGTGAGGTGAGAAAATGAGGGAGAAGGGAGGCTCACGCGATTTAAAGCCCTAGGAACATTAGAAGCGACTAGTCGCTTTTAATATCGCTTAAAAACCAAAACGACACCGTTTAAATAAGTTAGGGCATTAGAAGCGACATTAGAAGCGACTAGTCGCTTCTAATGCCCCAACTTCTGCACTTGACAAAATTTTTGGCGGAGGAAATTTGGAGTCAAAATTTTGGGGCATTAGAAGCGACATTAGAAGCGACTTGTCGCTTCTAATGCCCCAACTTCTGCACTTGACGAAGTTTTTGGCGAAGGAAATTTGGAGTCAAAATTTTGGGGCATTAGAAGCGACATTAGAAGCGACTTGTCGCTTCTAATGCCCCAACTTCTGCACTTGACGAAGTTTTTGGCGAAAGAAATTTGGAGCCAAAATTTTGGGGCATTAGAAGCGACTAGTCGCTTCTAATGCCCCAATATCTATACTTAGCGAAATTTTTGACGGAGGATATTTGGAGCCAAAATTTTGGGGCATTAGAAGTGACATTAGAAGCGACTAGTCGCTTCTAATGGCCCGATCCAATTATTATGACGATTAGAAGCGACTAGTCGCTTCTAATTGTCAAAATATTGATAATTTTGTAAAAATTGGGGTATTGAAGTTAGAAGCGACTAGTCGCTTCTAATTGTCAAATGTCGCTTCTAATTAGAAGCGACTAGTCGCTTCTAATTCACCCTGTCACTTCTAAAAGTATCTTTTGTAGTAGTGTAGCAAGTTGGCTAGTAGGTCAGAATTATGCATGTTTGTTGGATATCCAAAGGAAACCAAAGGTTTCACATTCTATAGTCTCGAGGACGAAAAAACGTTTGTCAGCACTAATGCTCAATTCCTTGAGGAGGATTATATGAAGAATACAAAACCTAGAAACAAAATTGTGCTTGAACAAGTTGGGTGAGGATGCTTCTACCTCATATGTAAGAACTGTTCTTACCCCAACTGAAACACAACCTAACAATTCAGAACCTCGTCAAGTAGTACTTTGACGTAGTGGGAGGGTTTCTGAAAAACTTGATAGGTACATGTCTTATGGCGATACTCTCATAGCCGTCGCTGACATGGATGACCCTGTTTCCTACAGCCAAGCAATGGCTGGTTCTGAATCAAACCTTTGGTTTGATGCAATGAAAGTTGAGATGCATTCGGTGTATGTCAACAAAGTCTGGAAACTTGTAGACCTACCTGAAGGGGTTAAACCTGTAGGGTATAAGTGGATCTATAAGAAGAAAAGAGGTCCGGATGGGAACTTTGAGACGTTCAAAGCACGACTAGTGGCTAAGGGTGTTTGCAGAGATGCCCACAAGAAGATTATTTATTTACATATTGATGTAATATATAAATCTTTGTAAATTCCTTATTGTAATTTGTTGATTAAATTAATAAAAGTTGAAACGTTCATTCATTCCATTTTAGTTTGATTGAAGATTTGTGATATTCAATAGTCTTATAGTCCTTAATCAAACCTAACAATGTATGAAGAGACAAATATAGATTTGCGTGAACAAACTCTTCATGGTTTGACTAAAACGATATATTCGCAATCTAAAGATCACCGGACTATTGTTCCCAGTATGATTGTTGGATGAATCTATGATGTCTGGTTACGAGGCATAGAGAGTTAGGAACTCTATAGTTCTTCCAGTGTATCTTTCAAAGATACTGAATTGACCAGTGCACCTTTTGAGACAATAGAAGAACAAACCATTTAACATCTTCTATCTCAAGGTCACTATGTATGAATTGCATCGTGCTTACCTAAATCCTGAAATGAGACATGTCATTTCATAGCATTAATATACTCATTTAAGAAAGTCAAATTCTAGATCTATTTCGTGATCTAGACAAGGCCTATTGGTGAGATAATAAGTTATGAAGATGTCATGAACCAACTTTGTGAAGTTCTCATAGATATGGAATTCATGTACAAGATTGCTGAGATGCAATATATATCACCTCATGCTTTATTACTTGGATTGTGAATAAATGAACTGCGCAGTGTCCAAATTTAAGTAGCGTCTTTATTTGGATGAAACAATGTGACTTGTTAGCTCCTCGACAATACATTGTTTCTAACTTATTCACAAGTACTAAAGGAGTCGAGGAAATAACAACTAGAAGGATAAAATGGTAATTGTTATAAATCTCAACTAGTTGATGATATTCATGAAGGGTAAACATAGATAACATTTAATGGATCCGCTCAATATAATTAAGTTGAATTTGAGTAGAAAATAAATTCATTTGAACCGAGAGATTCTCAGTGTCAACTCTTTAGTGGAGTCAGTTGACATTAAGCTAATACTCGGAAAAGGTTTGTGAACTTTTGAGTCCGAGTATAGAAGCTTAAGCTTTATTCATTTGGATCCATAAGGTCACTATTACAAGTCATTAGAGTAGGATTGTTAAACTAGAAGCTAAGTCAAAATAAGTCCAAATGTTAAACTAGACTTTTTCTCAGAATATTTTCTAAAGGGTATTTTTGTCCACATGGACATAAAATGATGTGAATGTCAAAGTAGGATTTTGAATATTTTCATATGATGAAAATTTAAATTATTTTCTAAAGCCGAAAAGTCGTTTGAGGCATTATGAAATTAATTTCGTTATTAGTGCAATTATAATTTTACAGTCGGTATTTTAAGAATTGTCGTAAAAGAAATAAGGAAGCATGTAGATGCTCCGCCCTAGGTAGAAGTTTGGGTAATATAGCATCAAGAGGAGAGTTTTATTTACCTTTAATTAGAAGGATAATTACCCAAAAGGAAAAGAGAAATGAATTTCCTTAAGAAGAAAATAAATAAGCTAAGTGAGGAAACAAATTTTCCTCCTTGCTTGAGGTGTATGGCCGGCCATCCTAAGAGAGAAAGGGAAATGGAAAATCAAATATTGTTTCATGAATGAATAATTGACCTTTATAGATTTTTCCTTCTCCTATAAATAGAGCCTCACATAGAGATGTGAAGGGTTAAGCTTTTGCGTTGTTCTCTCTTGCTCTTGGCCGACCCTCTCTCTCTCTCTCTCTCTCTCTAGAAAATACTCATTTTTATTTTGCACATAGATCCATACTTGATCTAGAGAATTAGCTTATGATCCAAGAATTGTTCTTAGTTCATATTGTTTAATTGTACCCACACTCAAATCTTTCTAAACCTCTATAGACTCTTGTCATAGAAACCTTAGGTTTTTCAAGTTCTCGTTTAGGTTTGAAGGAATCAAGCTAGAAGAGAAGATCTACCTTTCCCAAGACGCTTCAAGTTTGAAGACACAAGAAAGGTTAGTATTCAAGTAGATTAAATAATATTTTTAATTTATAACATACATATGCATTTTATCTAGGTTAGTAAAAATTGTTTTACTAGTAAAAGAAATTTTTATATTCCGCCATTAAAATGATTAATGATAAATTTTTCTTAACCCTAGACCTATTCCAACAGAAACTTGGGTCAAACTTCAATTGGTGAGATTTGGTGTCTATATCGATTCCATGCATATCTTATGTGGTCCAAGTGAATGTTAACTTTTTTGCTTTGATGAATGAATCATTGGAATTCTAAACTTGCTTTACATTTCAGACCCTATTTACATGGTCTTGTCGGGGTCGGATCCGTCGACCTTGATTATAGTTGTGAGCTTAAGGTAAGGCAAATCTTGTGACTCGAGTTTATTGTGAAGGCTCCTAAGTAACAAAAGTGGGTTACCGTTTGACTTCCCTTGATCTCTCTTTTTCTTGTGCTCCTTATTGTAAGGACCAAACGTCTGCATCCATAGTGCTTGCCTCTACGTACATGGAATATTGTTTTGGAATGCTACCACTAGATCCTTCTTCTAATTTTAAAAATCATTGCAGAGCGAGGCCGACCAAGTTTTCTGGGAATAATCAGCATTAACCCACGTCTTGCTCGTTGTACTTCACGCAAGCTTGACCGAAGACAAACCTGTAAGGGGTCTTATGCGCTTTCAGGTCAGTTTTCCTATGTATATGGGTAACCGTAGCTATCCTGTATCCCTACTCAGCACGTTTGTAATGTTTGTGGTGAACATAATAGTTTGAGTTTCTTTTATTATACGATCGATCTCGGGGTACCGCACTAGTGGAGTTGTGTACCATAGTTTTAACATCATGTAGTCCCGCGTTAGTCTTTGTCGTGATGTGCATGAATGACGTCATTTCAACTCGATATTTTTGTATCTAGGGATGAGTCGATATGCATACACTTTTAAGCTAACTCCAACCAATAAGGGTTCTTATCATTTCTTGTTTAGGGAGACAGATGCCTCCATCCGGATGTAAACTATGATTCAAATCGATTCATGGTTTGCCTGGCCCTGCTAGGTGCAGGCTCAGCTTAGCTAGCATGATCTTGGCGTGGTCTAGTAGAGGGGAATGGAATCCGATGGATTTCATTACATGGAGTTCTCATGTGTGGTGGAATTTAGTGAGGTGGAGGAGGGAGTTCATTCTTATTCTCTCCTCGTATCAGGCCTCGAGTACAATGTTCCCCCAATAAGTCCAAGTAGACTTCGGGTTCCTTATCATCCCCTCCGATCTTGCAGCCTTAGAATTGGATCCCGCGGACAGATATTTCATCCATTCGCAATAGGTCTCCAACTGTAGGTTCCTAGATGACAGGGAAGATACTTCTCCCATCACGGCCCGAAGCGACTAATCTTGTGATGCGGCTCTCTCGATAAGGGCGGCCAACATAGATTTTACCTCAGGGACTATTTCCATGTCGAACGCAAGGGAAACGGGGGTCAAAGAAGTCATTGTTGAGGATGCCGATGAAGGTTTGAACTTTGAGATTTAAGAAGATAGATGAGAGTTTCCCGTAAACGGCGCAAAATGTTACCGTGAGAATCACATAAAACAGTCACAAACAGTTGAGGAATTGAAACAGGATGATTTTATTTCTTTGAGCGTCTCTTATTATGTAAACGTAAGAAACATAGTCGAAGCGTTAATTGGAATAAATTAAATTGATTTTCAAATAAATACACAAAATACTTTTATGATTGCTAAATAATGGTATGTTTTTTTAGAGAACCTCCCTTCTCGTGCTCAACGATTCTATTTATATACTCGTAATTTCATTTGAATTTTCTTAATTTTTGTAACGTCGTTGCAATCCAATATTCTACTTTCTGTACGATGTCTTGTCTAGCTCCACTGCAGGTGTCCATGTCACTGATCATGCCGAGCTCGTCTATTTTGTTAGTATCGGGTTGTGACTTCAACGATCCATAAATTCCGAGTTTGTTTCTTCTCCGAGATCGTCTTTTAGGCCTTCTTTTTTAAAGTTATATCATACTAGACAACAACTTTGGGCCTAGCGGATTTGTTAGAATTGAGCCCATTATGAAAATAATTAAAAAGACAAAGTCTGATATTAAGAAATACCAAGGAAACAAATGCCTATGAAAATCCATGGCAACGCCGTTTTTCGTTCAAAATCGGCCAAAAAACTCCTATTTACGCGTTTCGTCGTTTTTGGCCGAGGGTTTTCGTCGTTTTGGTTGTCGAAACTCGGTTTTCGTTGACCTATATTTAAACTTTATAATAATATTTTATTTTAATCTAAAATTTAATATTAATAATTTTAAATCCCTTACAAATATTTTAAAAATAAAAATGAAGCCAGCTCAAATGGCTAAGCGTCCGTGCCTCTTCCTTCTGTGTGGGTTCGAATCCCTACAAAGACATTTTTGAAATTCAATTTTGTTTAACTTAATTAATGGCTATTTATATAATTAATCTTTTATAATATTAAAAAAAATTGTTTAAAAGTATTGTTATTAAAATTATAAGTTTTGAATTTCGAATTTATTTTTTATATACTATAATTATATATTTAAACTTTATAATTAATCAATAATATTTTATTTTAATCTAAAATTTAATATTAATAATTTTAAATCCCTTACAAATATTTTAAAAATAAAAATGAAGCCAGCTCAAATGGCTAAGCGTCCGTGCCTCTTCCTTATGCGTGGGTTCGAATCCCTACAAAGACATTTTTGAAATTCAATTTTGTTTAACTTAATTAATGGCTATTTTATATAACTAATAATTTATAATATTATAAAAAAATTGTTTAGAAGTATTGTTATTAAAATTATAAGTTTTGAATTTCTAATTTATTTTTATATACTATAATTATATATTTAAACGTTATAATTAATCAATAATATTTTATTTTAATCTAAAATTTAATATTAATAATGTTAAATCCCTTACAAATATTTTGAATTTATTTTTTTATATATATATTATTTTAATATATTATTTTAATATATTATTAAGATCTTAGAAATATTATGGATATAATTTTTGTAATTTTAAATTTTTGATAATCAACATTTTTTCCGTCGAATTTCTCTTATTTGTGTCAGATTCTCGACCGGCCAACGGTAATTCTATCGGCATTCTCTTTTCCGTATATTTCTGTTCGGCCAGCAGCATTCCTGTGTTTTTGGGTCATCAACCGTTTATCGGCATTCGACCGTTCAATACTTGAGAAATACCACACCATATTGTTAATACGAACACCAATAACAATAAGGCAGGACCCTTCTTCTTCTTCTTCTTCTTCTTCTTCTCTATTTTGTTTTAGCAGGTAAGTTCTCATTAGACTTAGGGTATCTATTATCTCTTTGGCTCTAAAACTAATTTTTTAGTCATTGTATTTAATAATACCCACACACTAAATCCAACCAAACTCAATAGACTATAGTCATAAAAACTATCGTAGATCAAGAAACATGGGTATCGAATAAATAATGTTCGTAGTTGGTATCGAATAAATAGTTGGTGTAGTTTATTTTTAATAATTACACGTTCATACATTTTGTTTAGTTAGTAAAATCGTTTTAATTGTTCAAACAAAAATCATATTCCACCCCTTATGAAATGTCTAATTACTTTTGATCCTACTTCGATTTCAACCGTGCCAATTCTCAAACGGAACATGTCTCTCTTGTTAAATGCCGCATCAGAACTCACATTAACATATTCGTGCTAGAAGGAGTGTTTCTCGATAACAAACGGAGCTTTCCAATATCAAAACCCAGTTCCTTTTTGGAAGCCTTCAAGACACCTATTCCCGACGATATTTTCTCGAGATGAACTCTCAAGTTCCATGGGTGAAAGCCTTCAGTGAAAGTATTGCACTCGATACAAGAGCTTGATCTTAAGAAGTCTTGATGGCATGTGCCCGCTGCACGAATGCCACTGCTGGAGGTCCCCCATTGTGCTATTTATTTTTTTCTCCAAACTTTAAGAATATTAACGTACCTAATTACTGTAAGTACTTGCTGCACATCCTTTTATGGTTTAAAGTTCAATTTACTATAACAGACATGCATGACTTGAAAAGTTTGGTTACTTCGAGACGCACTGCATGTTTCATATGTGACTCGTTTCGTAATTAGTTGATTGCTTATAGAATACGTATAGTATATTTCCAATTATGTGTTTTTTTGTGCGACAAATTTTCATTTGTTTGCTGTTAAAGATAATTGAACACACGACCCCCAACTTAAAGGGGTGACGAATTACAACTAGTTCATCTTATTTACCACTTTATGATTATGAGTTAGATAGCCTTTTAAAATCTTGTATAATAAATTGTTACTTTGAACAATAAAACAAAGGTTAATGAGGTGAATAACCTTTTAAACATATAGAAATTTTGAAATGGTTAACGTTTGATAAAAAAAATTAGTAAATGCCCAGATTAATGTTTAACTAAAAATGTTGGTCATTAACAATGTGTCACGTAAATACTAAGGTCAAGTAAAACAGTGTGTCACGTATATACTAAGGTCATTAACTAAATTTAACATAAACTGTTGTCTATTTCACAATTATCCTTCCAAACGTTTGACAATTTGACCAATCTTCTGATAAAACAATTCTGGGTAATGTTTTATTATATGCACAGGTAGTCTGGGATTAGTTGAATCGGTGTTTGTAAATAAAGTCAAAACCGAATCTTTTGGGTTTTATTTAAAGCTGGTCATTTACTTATTAAAGACCGTTTACCAAATACTGAATTTAAAAAGAAATAAATACTTATTTATAAAGACCGGTGCTATAAAAGTTGATTAGTCCTGCTTTGAATTTGTATGGCATGGGATTGCATTTATTACATGTGCCTTTATAATGTGAATATGAGCGGAGATTTACGTGTGTTTTGACATATTTCCTTGTCAAATATTTGTGTTCTTTGACTAATTAAACATTTGAGAGGTATTTCTCGACATTATATATCCTCGCTTTATACTTGTTCAAAACAATGTAGTCGTGGGATAGGTATATGAATAGGTCGATTGCATTATGGGAATTTCTACTAACGGAAATATTTTAGTTGTAACATATTTACTGTTAGTTGATAGTAGGTATTTACCCGGACAGAGCCGATAAATCTTACTTTTAACACCAAATTGTCACAAAAAGATACCGTTAAAATTAAAATTACAAAAATGATACAGTATTACATTTACAGTTTAGAACGTTGTTGTTGTAATATTTGTCGTTTTGATTCAATACATTATGTAATGTCGTTTATTATGTATCAATTACTAAAACAGTATATATTAACTAATTGTTAATAAGCTGTATGTACGTTTTTAGAAAGTTCGTGATGAGATAAATAAAAAAATTCTCCCGAATTCTCTTAGTGCTTTTTTCTCTTTCGGGTCGTAGAAATTAATATCGTATCTGTTAAGGTCGGATTTCGTCAAATATCTCTTAACACATTTCGTGTCGTTTTTAGCCTCTAAACGACGTGGAATAAAGGCAAGAATCTTCAGTTGACTCTTAGTCAACGAACGAGAAGAACTCGATCCCTTAATATCTTATCGCGAGCATGAGTAAAGAGATCCTCACGAGGAAGGTTTACTTTGAGGGATCCCTATTCCAAGAAGGGCTCGTCACTAAGAGGAATTGGCGTCAGAGAGTCTGACGAAAGGAGAAAATCATGGGATTAGTTGGTGAATCTTGGAGGACATCCCGGACATCGTCAGAAAAGGGAATGGACAAATGAGGAAACCTTAACAGAAAGAGAAACCCTATAGAACGTTAAAACAAATCCTAGAGGACTATAAATACCAATGTAAACCTCATTTGAAGGGGTTGAAAAATTAGTGGTCGTCATACATTTGTTGAGTTCATATTTCTTATGTAATTCCTAAAAGCTTCCAAGCTAATAATAAAAAAAGACCGAGTAAACTCGAGGATATTAACAAACTCAACCCATTATTATTTATCATTATCACTATCTATTAATCTTTATGACTGTTTAGAGTTCGGTGAAAATCGACCTCTACAGTATCAGAGTTTTTCCGTGAAATCTGAGATCTGAAAATTTTCTTTGGTGTTCATCTTCTCTTCACGAATCGATTTCAAGGTTCTAGTCATCAACAATGGCTGATTCACAAGTTTCTGTTGTCGCCGCGTTCCGGCGAGCGTATTTATAAGGAGCGTCCCCCCTCCTCTGCATCGGCAGCGACCCGCGGGCCCGTCTAAGGGTAGCATTATTCGTGAGGGAAGCCCACTACCGGCTGATAGGTCACCTGACTCCTAGGGCCACCCGATGGGCCATTCCTCTCCCGGATCAAGGCCGGTCAATTAACCCCGGCTTGATCCTCGACCGGCCGGAAGATGCCTGCATAGTACCCGACCAGCTCACCCCCTATGTGGTCTCATCCGGCCGGCAGGCGCCGGTCGAGCCTCTAGTCGGCCAGGAAGCCTGCAGGCTGGCTCCAACCGACTGGCAGACGCTAGCCGAGCCTTTGGCCGGCCAAAAAGCCTCCCACCTCGACCAGCCGGCAGGTGCCAACCTTACCCTCGGCCGGCCTGCGGACGTCGGCCTTCCTTGCTCGCCAAGACCTTTCTTGGCCGTCTCCTCTCACCCACCTCCTCTATAAATAGCCAAGGACCCTCACAAGGAAAGGTACATTATTTCTTACTCTGAAAACGCTGCCTAGAGCCCGTCTCTCACTCCTACATCCGAGAATTCACCCTAAAGATCCAAAGTCCGAGTGCTGAAACGAGATCGACCCTAACGCCTATGTTTCACCCGACCTTGAGGATCCCGTATTGTCATCCTACAAACTCCACCCACATTATACTGATGTTAAGTGTCAGAGAGGTACACAGAGGATCCCCCCCTGTCTCTCCTTTTTAGTTCAGGTCTATTTATTCTTTTCAGATAATAGAAGGACTGGAAGACACCAAGACAGCTAAGCGACGATCCGGGACACTGGATTCGACACGCTTAGGCCAAAGCGAGGGTCAGCCGCTCTAAGGGAGGATCTCACCGCTTAGGTCTCCGAACGTTACCCAAATTTTAGCGACAAAATTTTGGTGCTAGAATGAGGGGACTTTATACCTTGAATTTTCCCTCATCCACATCTCTCATTTTTATCTTCTTTCTTATTCACTCACGAAATGAGTGACGTTCCGGCAGCCTCTGCATCTGTCCGATCGAGCAATCCCATCGTTCGAGCGACTAGCTCACAATATTAGTTCCGGCAACTCCCCCACCGAGGGACCGGGCAACAGCCTGCGGTGAGGAGTTCCGAGAACGCCGCATCTGCCTTTCGTGACAATGAAAGCGGCCTAAGAGACGAGACTAACCGCCACCTAGCAGAGCTGCTGGCGCAGCCAAGATTGAACAAGGATTTGCTGATAAACCTCCTCGAAAACGAGGAAGAGGATAGTTCGACCCGAGACGAGAATTATGTTGGAGATGACATGGTCTCGGAGACGGACACGAGTCAAACCTTCACCCGCTCTCCCATGACAAATGAGAGCGACGCTCTGTTGGGACCATGGATTGGTCGAGCTCAGGCAAGCTCGCGGCGCGAGGACTCAAGAAACCCTCGAACGCGGGTCAAGGGCTATAATTCCCACAGCGGACAGTCTTGACGTGTGCGCCGGCGTCATCTCGACGGGGTGATAACGACGCGGACAGTCGCAAGATCCGTTGCGAAGATCGCCCCTCATTGGCTAGACCCTCGCACTCTACCGAGGAAGATCTTAGGACCTGCCTCAACTCGCAACAGAATCCTTGCAAGGAGGACCTGAGGAGGAAGTTGGATGCCCACCAGATAGCTGCCGGAGCCACAACCCTCTAGAACCCTCCTCCCAAAGTCATGGACCAAGGGTCCAACGAACGACAGGTGCCCATGCCAGTGGGACCGATTGCAGGGGCCGCTAATGGGCTCGAGGTGATCACCATGATTCAGGGACTCTAGAATCAGATCATCGAGCTTTGGGAAGCAGGCTTGGGGGGCTCCAGACCTTACAACGGTCTGGAGGGGTCATACTCGCCTTTTATAGTGGTAGTGCTCGCACAACCACCTGGACAGGGGTTCAAATTCCCCATTGTCTCTCCGTATGACGGGCGTTCCGACCCTAATTTTTACATCCAGCAGTATGAAACCTGGATGATGATGCAAGGGCAATCAAATGAACAGTTTGTCAGGCTTTCAGCCTGACATTGACTGGACCAGGCTTTGAGTGGTTCAGAAGCCTGAAGCCCAGGAATATCGGCTCGTTCCGAGTTCTCCGGGAGGCTTTACTCGCCCGATTTGCCACATTTGTTGCAAAAAAGAAGTCCAAATCATACCTTTGGACAATCAGGCAAAATCCGGACGAGAGCCTTCGCTAAAACCTAGCTCGGTTCACTAAGGAACCCCACAAGGTCAAAGACTTCAACGACCGAGATGCCATAGTCGCCATTACCGAGGGCGCCGAACCCAGCTACTTTTTAAAGCCGATTGTGGGAAAGGCCATGAGGGATTAGGCCGAACTCATGGAATGTGCCAAGACACACTTGGGGGTTGAGGATTACCACAACGGAAGGAAAGGCGAAGGGCGCGGAAATCGTCCTTGTTCCAACAACCGCCCCGAGACTCGGGGCAAACGGAGGAAAAGTAACCATGTCTCTAACAACGATCCCCGACCTAGGCCAAGAAGGCCTTTTGCCGACCAATTCCGGGGAGAAGCTCTCACCCTGCTCAATGCGTCCCCGACCCGAATTTTGGCTCTTCATCGAGATAACCTCGGATCCTCGGCACCCTTGAAGAAAGGTCTCGCAACGCGGGACAAGAGCAAATAATGCGAGTATCATTGGGATCACGGACACGTGATCTCCAATTGCTACCAACTGAGACGGCAGATAGAGGCCCTCATTCAAGATGGGAAGCTCATGGAGTTTTTCATGCAGGCAGATGAGGTTATAATCCCGAAAGATCACCCGCAGAATGAAAAGGCCGGTCAAAGACAAGGCCGTCTCCGTCGCCATCTTCAGCAACGAGCCCGAAATTTCCGAGATGAATATCGTGAGAATAATCACCGGAGGTCTCGAGTGTGGCGAATCAAGTAATCAAAGGAATAAGTACTTGAGGGCAGTGACCAACGAGAGGGTAAGAAACGGTATCAACCTTAGTCATGTCACTCCCCCACCTACTCCCTTTGAAGAGATCAGCTTCACCGAAGCTGAAGCAAAGCGGATCCTCTACTCGCATAACGACGCCCTTGTCGTGTCTGCAATGGTAGCCAACAGCAAGGTCCGGTGGATCTTGATTGAAAATGGAAGCGCGGCCGACATCATATTTAAATCGGCGCTAGAGCAAATGAAACTCGACACAGTAAATCTCGCCCCGATGCATACCCCCTTCTATAGCTTTTCCGGGGAGAAAGTATGGACGGAAGGTTCGATAGACCCTCTTGTCACCTTCGGAACCCGAGGTAGCACAAAGATCACTTGAATCGTGACATTCTTGATTTTCGACGAGCCCACAGCCTACAATATGATAATTGTTCGACCGACCCTTATCGGGCTCAAAGCCATTACCTCGGTCTACCATAAAATTCCCCATAGAGAGAGGAACCGCATGCAGGATGGGAGACCAAGCCATGGCACAATTGTGCCATGTGCGCGATGCCGACGATAAAATCGCCAAACCTGAGGGGAGGAAAGAGGTTTGCACAACGTACCAACTCAATGACGAGCTCCCGTGCAAACCCAAGGAAGGAGGGACCTTCGGAGAGTTGGACCAACGCGACGAGATTGAGAGTCGACGCATGGAGACTCCCGATGACCTTATCGCGGTAGTCCTGGATCCCACTAAACCTGACGAGGTTGTCAAAATTGGTGTCCAGCTATCCGCCGAGAGACAAGATTGTTGGGATTAGTGCCACAAAGTAGATATTAGACAATGAAATACATTTGTATTTGATTTTGCTAAAAAATTAATAATAATAAATATTCATTCTTTATTATGTTTGTGTTTATGTATGAATGCTACGCTCTGAAACTGTCATCAATGAAAGGGGTGCTAAGTACAAACTGGACAAGATACCCCCTTGTGACTATTTTAAACATTGATTGTTTAAGTCTTAAGATCGATAGAGCAATCGAATCTAAATATTGATTGTTTGAATGAATCATGATATCTAATCTTGTGATATAGAGAGTTGTGACTCTATGATTCATCATTGATATCTTATAGAAGATATTGAACAAGACCTGTGATACTTAGAAGCTCGAGCTAAAACCGTTTAAACACTCGAAACTTCAAGACCACATACGAGGGATACTTTGGTACTTACCTTAAGGATATGATATTGGGTTATATAATTCACAGATATAGAATTCATGTTGGGAAAATGCAAATGCATTAGTATCACACTATGCTTTGTTATGAGAGTGTGAATGAATTAACTTGGCCATGTATTCATCGAATAAGAACATTCTTTGATTAAAACATGTGACATGTAAAGACATCTCACTATGTTTTTCTCATTCACAAATAACAAAGGAGTTAGTGAAATAATAACTCAAGGGGTAAAACAGTAATTTTACATTCTTCTTATTTAGTGATACACATGAAGGATAATATCGTAAAGTACTCTGTGGATTGTGTGAAAAATTATTTTGTCACATCAAACGGAAAATATACACATATGAATAGAGAGAGCGTCAATATTGGTCCTTTAGTGAAATCGACCAATATTAAGACGTTCTGGGGATATGCCCTAGAAACGGCAGCTTATATTTTGAATCAGGTCCCGTCCAGGACGGTCCCTGGCACACCCTATGAAAGATGGAGTGGTAGAAAATATGTTTTACACCATGTTCGCATATGGGGTTGTCCAGCACTTGTGCTGAGACAAAAGATTAGCAAGCTGGCTAATCGTTCAGAGGTATGCCTTTTCGTTATATATTCCAAAGAGAGCAAAGGGTACATCTTCTATAGTGCTGTTGATCAGAATACGTTCGTTTGCACGAACGCTAGGTTCCTGGAAGCAGGCTATACGAAGAACTCTGTACCAAGAAGCAGGCTGTGCTAAAGGAACTATTGGGTGAAGTAGCTGATACTTCACAAGATAGGACGAGTCCTATTCCAACAGTAGAAGAACCACATTAGGAACCAGAACCTAATGTGCTTCGTCGCAGTAACAGGATTGTACGACAACCTATTCGATACATGGGTATTGGATAGTCTTTCACTGCTGTCATGAACGTATTGGATAGTCCAGTGTCATTTTCGCAAGCGATACATGGGTACATGGGTATTGGATAGTCCAGTATCATTTTCTCAAGCGATGCAGAGTACCGAAGCAAACCTATGGCAAGAAGCCATGAACGTTGAAATGCATTCGATGTATGTCAACGAGGTTTGGAAACTTTTAGATCTACCCGAAGGCATCAAGCCTGTTGGGTGTAAATGGATCTACAAGAAGAAAAGAGGACCGGATGGAAATGTTGAGACATTTAAGGCACGACTTGTGGCAAAGGGATTCACACAGAAAGAAGGAATCGACTATGAAGATACCTTCTCGCCAATCGCGATACTGAAGTCCATACGTACTCTTTTATCCATTGTTGCCGCCCTCGATCATGAAATCTGGCAGATGGATGTCAAGACTGCATTTTTGAATGGAAATCTTGACGAGCGCGCATTTATATGGCTCAACCAGACGGGTTCATGGAGAAAGGCCAACATGGCAAGGTTTGTGAATTGCTTACGTCCATTTATGGACTAAAACAAGCATCTAGGTCGTGGAATATAAGATTCCACGAGACTGTGAATGGCTACGACTTTGATCAGTCAGTAGATAAGCCATGCGTTTATAAGATGATAAACTATGGTAAGGTGGTCTTCTTAGTCCTATATGTAGATGACATACTAGTCAAAGGGAATGATGTAGGAAATTTATTAGAGGTTAAGATCTGGCTATCAAAACAGTTTGAGATGAAGGATCTGGGAGAAGCAGCTTACATTCTGGGAATTCAGATCTTTAGAGATCATTAAAAACTGAAAGTTAGCGCTTTCCCAAGCATCTTATATCGATAAGATCATGGATTGCTTCAGTATGCAAGACTCTAAAAAAGAACAGCTACTTTTCAGACATGGAGTGCATCTCTCAAGTGAGTAGTCTCCTACGACTCCTTAAGAAGTTGAGGACATAATACATATTCCTTACGGTTCAACCGTCGGAAGTCTCATGTATGCTATGCTTTGCACGAGGCCAGATATTTTCTACGCATTGGGCGTGGTGAGTAGGTTTCAGTCAAACCCTGGACTCGAGCACAAGGTTGCTGTCAAGCATGTTCTCAAGTATCTTTGGAGAACGAGAAACTACATGCTTGCATATTCAGGTGGTGACCTGAATATGACGGGATATACCGACTCTGATTTTCAAGCGGATAAGGATTCCAGGAAGTCCACATCAAGGTCTGTGTTCACCCTGAATGGTGGATCCGTGGTCTGGAGGAGTATCAAGCAATCTTGCGTTGCTGACTTGATCATTGAAGCTGAGTATGTGGCAGCTTGTGAAGATGCAAAGGGGGCTGTGTGGCTGAGAAAATTCCTTATGTACTTGGAAGTTGTTCCAAGTGCAAGCGAGACTATTACACTTTATTGTGATAATTGTGGGGCTGTCGCTAATTGTAAGGAGCCAAGAAGTCACAAGCGCTCTAAACATATAGAGCGGAAGTATCACCTGGTACGAGACAACGTTCACAGATGGGATGCTGAAGTCATGAAGATCTCAACGTTAGACAACCTTGCTGATCCATTCACGAAGCCCTTAACGAGTAAAGTCTTCGAGGGACACCTAGAAGGATTGGGACTGAAAGATCATTCACATCTCCTTTGAGATATTAGACAATGAAATACTTTTGTATTTGATTTTGCTGAAACATTAATATTAATAAATAATCATTCTTTATTATGTTTGTGTTTATGTATGAATGTTACGCTCTGAAACTGTCATCAACGAAAGGGATGCTAAGTACAGACTTGACAAGGTAGCCCCTTGTGACCTGTTTAAATATTTGTTCGCAATCTTAAGATCGATAGAGTAATCGAATATAAGTATTGATTGTTTGAATGAATCATGATATCTAATCTTGTGAGAGAGTTGTGACTCTATGATTCATCCTTGGTATCGTATAGAAGATATTGAACAAGACCTGTAATACTTAGAAGCTCAAGATAAAACCGTTTAAACACTCGAAGCTTAAAGATCACATACGAGGGGTACTTTGGTACTTACCTTAATCCTGAAGTGAATATATAATTGATATTACGCTTTATGACATTTGAGTTGTCAATGGGCAATGACTAAGTTTAAGTTTCATCTGACCCGACGATCGGTGTCATAAGGATGTGATATTGGGTTATATGATTCACATATATGGAATTCATGTTGGAAAAATGCAAATGCATTTCACACTATGCTTTTTTATGAGAGTGTGAATAAATTAACCTGGCCACGTATTCATCGAATAAGAACATTCTTTGATTAAAACATGTGACATGTAAAGACATCTGACTCTATGTTTCTCTCATTCACAAATAACAACGGAGTTAGTGAAATAATAACTCAAGGGGTAAAACGGTAATTTTACATTCCCCTTAGTTAGTGATACAAATGAAGTGTAATATCGTAAAATACTCTGTGAATCGTGTGAAAAATTATTTTGTCACATCAAACGGAAAATATACGCATATGAACATAGAGAGTGCCAGTATTGATCCTTTAGTGGAATCGAGCAGTATTAAGAATTAAAAAACGGAAAAGGTTTGTGAACTTTTGAGTCCGATCTTTAGTCTAAAGCTTCGTTCATATAGGTCCATAAGGTCTCAATGATAGACATTTGGAAGAGATTAAATGAACTAGAATTGTTGATTTACTCATTGAATATAAATTGTGATTTATATCGGGAAAGTTATTTTTCTAAGTGACTTAATAAATAATTGGTTATTTATTGTTACGTTTATTTATAGAATCATAGAGTATTATTATATTGATAATAATACACTTGAGAAATTCAATTAAATAAAAAGGGAATATAAACAAATTCTCATTTCGTACATATTTGGAAAGTATGAAATTATTTTAATGAAATGTCATTAAATAAAATGAGAGTTCTAAATTAATTGAATTATCAAAAGAATTTGGGAATAAATTAAATGAATATGGCCGAGTAGATTGAGAGTGTTTGGCCGAGAATTACAAGTCAGTGGGCCATGAGTTTGACTCAACTTAAGCCCACCTTAAACTGTTTATAAGTGAGTTTAAGCAGAAACTCTAAGGCAAACCCTAAACCCTAATTCACTTGGCCAAAAACATATTTCTCTCCCCTTGTTTCGCTCGGCCAAGATCCCTAGAAAGAACAAAAAGAGAGAAATTGTTTTTCCTCTCTTTGTGTGGTTTCAGAGAGTTTATGAGAGCTCACCCTTTCGATCTCAATAAAATCCTTGTGTATTATTGTTGATTCTTTATTGTGGTGTTTGGTGTAACTTTATTGTTTAAAAAAATTTGGAAGTTTTCAGTCGGCCGAATCTTTCCAGCCTTTCAAATCCGGCGATCACGTGTCCTGCGGTTTCAGTCTGGCGAGCTCCTCCCAGTCCGGCGACCAGACCCAGTCCGGCGACCAGACCCAGTCCGGCGAGCTCCTCCCAGTCCGGTGACCAGGCCCTGTCCGGTGAAATCCTCCCAGTCCGATGACCATGTCCAGTCGGATCAAGTTCCAGTCCGGCGGTCCCAGGCTCAAAGACTCCAGTTTGGTGAAGGCTCCAGTCCAGCGAGACCTCCTGTCCGGTGAGATCTCTCGCGAAGCCTCCTGTCTAGCAAACAGGTCTCCGGGTGTGCTGTCTCCAGTCCGCGAGCCTTCCCAGTCCGGCCAGTGTGCTCCTAGGGCAATCCGGCGAGCCTCTTTTCCTTTTTGGACTCGGTGTGGCCTTCCGGAGTTAGCGAGCAACGTTGAGATTATTTATAATTCTATTTGTAAGTCTCTCTTAACGAATTGGACTGCTAAATTATAGATAAATTGTTTATATAGGTTGTTAGTGTGTTCTAATTGTTGTGTGACATGTTTTGATAATTTTTTTATCAACATGTCAATAAATTTTAATGCCTAGGTTGTTAAATATATTAAAAACAGTTTTAATATATAGATCTAATTATATTTTTCCGGCACATAGGATGTGTAATGTAATTAAGTTGTTTAATTTGTTAAATAAATTCCAACAAAGAGTCGATGACCTCTTTTCTCAACGAGCATAAAGACCTCTTTGAGTGGCCAAAGGCGGACATGTCGGGCATAGACCCGAGGGTTATGGTACATCGCCTAAACGGTAACCATAACATACCCGAGCTGGTACAACCCAGAATGGCATTCAGCGGGGAAAGATATCTCGCCATAAGAGCGGAACTTGACAAACTCCTCGCCGCCGACTTCATAAGAGAGGCGAAACACCCCAAGTGGGTGTCGAATGTGGCGATGGTAAAAAAACCCAACGGGAATTGGAACATTTCCTTATATTACATGGATCTTAACAAAACATGCCCGAAGGATAGCTTCTCACTCCCCCGGATAGGGCAGCTTGTGGATGCGACATCGGGCCACGAGTTGCTCAGCTTCGTGGATGCCTATTCAGGCTAAAACCAGGTCCAGATGCACGAGGATGACCAAATAAAGACGACCTTTGTGAAGAAAAAAGGTCTCTACTGCTATGAGGTAATGCCGTTCGGCCTCAAAAACGCCGGAGCCACTTACCAGATGTTGGTCAATCGCATGTTCACCGACCAAATTCGCAAGACCATGGAAGTCTACGTGGATGACATGTTGGTAAAGAGCCGCTAGCTCCCGACCACGTCCGCGACCACGGGGCCATGTTCCAAATCCTCCGCCAATATGGGATGAAACTAAAACCCAATAAATGCTCGTTCGGAGTAGAATCAGGGAAGTTCCTCAGCGACATGGTTAGCAAGAGGGGGATCGAAGCCAACCCCGAAAAAATCACGGCCATTCTCGAGATTAGATCCCCTATAAGTCCAAGGAGGTGCAAAGTTTGGCAGGAAGGTTTCAGGTATAAATTAGATTAAACGGAACAACGGTGTTCTGAGATGATTGATAGGATGAACACAGAGACGTTTCAGGTATAAATTAGATTAAACGCATTAATCAATTGTTTTATTCTTAAAAATAATTTTTTTACTCGAACCAATGTTGGTTTCTAGGTCAAGTCCAAATAGAATAAGGAGAATAAAAAAAAGAAGACCACGAACAGTTGACAAGGCACGATCTCATTTTTCGAGTATCTTCATAGTCACGTAAGTATATTTTCATTCAATTTTAAATTACAGAAGTTATATATTATAGTTATGATGCGTTAAATGCAGCGGGTGGGAAAAGACAGGCATATACTAGGGCCGCTCGGTGCGTGGGAGAGGATGCACACGACTCCCAATGGTCAGTGGACCACGACTGCTGTTAGAGAGTATCATATAAGTATATATGTTATTAAATTTACGTTATAATTGTTGTTATTAATAATTAACTTAATTTGTATTGTGTATGTAGGCTCAGATAGTAGCTCGGGTGGGTGATCTACAAGAACAACCTTGAGAGTCGGAACGTGAGGTGAACTTGGCTGGTTGGAGGAGATTGCTATGAGCAAAGTCCTCGGGACGCGACGTGATTGGGCTACGGGAATCGGGTCACTAAATTCGCGCTCAGACATGCTTGAAATAGAAGGCCACGACAGCTCATCCTCTTCCGTAGGGAACGCGAGTTCGAAATCGTCCTCTCACCGATGTAGAATCCAGCCTGATTGGCGAAGGCCTCGTTAAGACTGACTCGGTCGGAGGAACCTCAAGCGAGGCTCGCACGGTCAGCAAAAAACTGGACAACCTTCCCTAGGCCGGCCATGGCCTGAGCAAAGTCTGCTCAGCCGGCCATGGTCGGGGCATGATTTTCTCGACCGGCAGGGGCCTGGGCAAGGTCCGCTCGGCCAGCGGAGACCTGGGAAAGGTCCGCTCGGTCGACGGATGCCTGGGCAAATCTCGCTCGGTTGGCGACAAAGCCGACGAATTCCAGACGGCCGACAGAGATTCGGACGAGCCGCCGGCGACCAGGAAGACCCCTATGCCAGATCTGGCTTTCCGGCCGGGTCGAGGCCCGTCTCCAGCACAGACTTGTTCGCCGACGTCCTCTCCTGGTGCACGACACACGAACCCGGACATTACCCGCCACAAACTGATCTGGCCGAGTCAAGGCCCGTCTCCGGCACAAACCCTTTCGCTGACGTGCTCTCCCGGCGCACGACGCACGAATCCGGCCGACCCAGAGACGTCCGCCATCGCCAGTCGCCAGAATCCGGAAGCCCTCCTTCGATCCACCTGCCAGCACGTCCTCGGTCGTCCCCTGCCGAGTTTGATCTTCTGCATCCATGATCCCAGGTGGTGCCCCACTGACGCAGAGCTCTTTCTCCTTGGCCGGCGTCGGCCTGTTCGAGTTTCCCTCACCCAACACGCCGGCCGTGGTCGGGTTTGACCTCCCGCACCCGGCCTGGCCCGATCGCCGGCAACCACGCCGCCACGTGCGCCGGCCGCCCCCGTCGCCGCCGGTTCTCCGTTCCAATTTTGTTCAAACCCTTAGATACCATGAACGCGCTCAACACGTCGTCGTCAAAAATATCGGGAGAGAAAATTTTGGGATTTGGAGGTAAATAAAATAATGAGAAATTACCCTCTTCGGGCACTGATAAAAGGGAATTGCCGAAGTCATCCGCAGACCCACCGTCAAGAGAAAAGAACGAATCATCACGCGCAGAAAAGGGAAATCATAATCTAATCACGAAGGAATATATTTATTACCTGACCTCCTTTGCCTCCCAGAAAACCCTAGCGCACGCTGACCATCGACCCGGCGTGAACTCCATGCTTCGTTGGCGGACGTGAATTTTTATATTTAAGTTCGCTCCCGATCACACCTTCGACACCGAACTCGGGGGGTTAATGTTGTCGCCGCGTTCCGGTGACGACCTATTTATAAGGAGTTTCTCGCCTCCTCCGTGTCGGCAGCGACCCGCGGGCCCGCCTAATGGTAGCATTATTTGTGGGGGAAGCCCACCGCCGACTGATAGGTCGCCTGACTCCTCGGGCCACCTGATGGGCTATTAGTACCGGGCTGGCTGACCATCTATGTGGTCTCATCCGGCTGGCAGGCACCAGCCAAGCCTCTAACTGGCCAGGAAGCCTCCTGGCTGGCTCCAACCGACTGACAGAAGCCGGCCGAGCCTTTGGCCGGCCAAGAAGCCTCCCACCTCGACCGGCCGGCAGGTGCCGACCTTACCCTTGGCCGAGTGGCAGACACTGGTCTACCTTGCTTGCCAAGACCTTTCTTGGCCGTCTCTACTCACCCACGTCGGCTATAAATACCCAAGGACCCTCAGAGGGAAAGGTACGTTATTTCTTACTATGAGAGCGCTGCCTAGAGCCCGTCTCTCACTCCTACATCCGAGAATTCACTCCCGACGGGATGAATTCTCCCTAAAGAATCAAGGTCCGAGCGCTGATACGAGATCGACCTTAGGGCCTCCGTTTCAGCCGACCTTTTCGATCCCTCCTCGTCATCCTACAAACTCTATCCACATTATACTAATGTTCAAGCGTTGGAGAGAAAAATAGAGGACCCCCCCTCTGTTTTCCCTTCTTAGTTCACGTCTGTTTATTCTTTTCAGATAACAGAAGGACTCGAAGACCCCAACACAGCTATGAGACGATCCGGGAAACAAGATTTGACACGCTTAGGCCGAAACAAGGGTCACTCGCTCTGAGCGAGGATCTCACCTTAGTTGTACGTTGTCCAAATTTCAACGACAACAGTTTCGACTGTGGAGATTACACCAAAAGTCATCTTAGGGACTCCAAGATCGAAGTCAAAACTAACAATGGAAGATCTTTTCTCACCGTATTATCTTCACCACTCGGATTCAACGAGAGGAATCTTGGTCTCGAACGTTCTTACCGGATCAAACTATTTTTCATGAAGCCGAGCTATGTTAGTCCTCCTTGATGCCAAGAAAAAACTCGGTTTCATTGATGGTTCTATCACAAAACCTAATTTATACGATCCTGATCTGATGTACCTTTGGAGTAGAAACAATTCAACAATCATTATGTAGATTCAAAATTCAGTCAGCAAAGAAATCAGATCTACAATCAGATATGGAGGAACAACAAGAGACATTTGGAATGGATTCAATAATATGTTTCTTCAATCGAATGGACCGAGGATTTATCATATTTGGAGAGAATTTGTCAACCTCATGCAAGAACACATGTCAATTGGTGAATACTTTTCAAAGCTGCAATGTTGTCATGATGATCTTGCAGATTTCAAGTCAATCCGTAATTGTCCTTGTGCCTGTGGTGGAAAGACGAAATTAGAAAATTTTGCTCAAACTGAATATGTCATGCAATTCCTCCGGGCTACAAATTGTACCTATGGGATTGAATGAGATATACACCACTACTAGGAGTCAAATTCTTCTCATGGAACCGATTCCACCGATTGAGAAAGCTTATGAAATGTTAGCACAAGATGAGGCTCTGAAGTCTATAGGAATTGACAATATTCCAAATGATCAATCAAGTTCTTTGTCGATGGCTGTCAAAGATAATAAAAAGAAGAACAAGATTTCGCCCAACGATCGCCCAATATGTAGTCACTACAAAATTCCTGGATACACAACTGACAAGTGTTACGAATTGCACGGCTATCCTCCGGGCTACAAATTCAAATCCAGGACTCAAGCCAACTATGTTGAAGAACTCATGACCACATGAGCAATTGACAATTCAACACAGACGAGCCTATCATCAAATGAGATCCATCAGATCATCAAACATGTTTTGATGGTTTGATCTACTCAAATCTTAATACTAATGACTCTTTTACTAGGCATTGGATCTTAGACTCAGGAGCTTCTCGGCATATATGTGCAGAAAAGTCTCAGTACATGAATTTAAGACCACTTTTTAATTCTACTGTTACTTTACCTAATCGGTTGGTTATTCTACTCAATTTCATTGGAAATGTGCATCTCAACAATAGATTGACATTATCTAATATTTTTTATGTTCCAAGGTTTAGAGTTAATTTGATTTCGGTCAAAGCAATAACTAAAAAATTGAATTTAACAATCAATTTTTCTTCTAATTCATATTGTATACAGGATATCAAGGATATGAGGATGATTGGCAAGGGTGATAGGACCGGAGATCTCTACATTCTGAAGAAAGAAAATTTGATTCAAACACTTGATGCTTCTGTGAACAGAGTCTCTCATCAAATTTGGCATCAATGTTTGGCTTATCTTTCTTTCAACAGATTGGAAGGTCTGAAACATAAATTTTCTCTTACTTGTCATCATGATTATAATCTCCCTTGTTATGTCTGTCTACTTGCTAAGCAACACAGATTTCCATTTGTTTCAAACAATAAATTTTCAGATTCCATTTGTGATTTGATTTATTGTGATGTTTGGGGACCGTATTCTAAACCTTCAAGACAAGGTTTCAGATTTTTCTTGACATTAGTTGATGACAAATCCCGTTTTACATGGATTATTTTAATGAAACATAAGTCATAAGTTATATCCATTATACCTCGGTTCTGTGCCTATGTTAAGAATCAGTTTTCAAAAACCATTAAACAATTCCGTTCTGATAATGCTAAGGAATTAGTTTTTGCTGATTATTTTCAAAGAATATTATACTTCATCAGTTTAGTTGTGTAGAGACATCACAACTAAATTCTGTTGCCGAATGTAAGCACCAACATATTTTGAATGTGGCTAGATCACTAATATTTCAATCACATTTACCTATTGATTTTTGGTATGATTCCATACTCACCGCAATTTAATTGATTAATAGAACACCTTTTCCAATCTTACTTCACAAAACACCTTTTGAGATTTTATTTAATCAATTTTTTTACTAAAATCATTTACGAGTATTTGGTTATTCGTGTTTTGCATCGAATCTTAAAGCACATAGAAAAAAAATTAGTCCTCGGGCTAGGAAATGTGTACTAATTGGATATCCACAGGGTGTTAAAGGTTATAAGCTTTATGATATTGACAAAGCTGAAATCTTACTTCCAAGAGATGTTGTTTTTCATGAGACTTCTTTTCCTTTCAAAAATCTCAATTCAGGCTTTCAAGAAACAAATCTGTTTGCTGACTTTCCAGTTCCTAATCCTATTTATGTGAATGTACCATATCCACCTAAGACATCACAATCAGAAAATATTTTTGGATAATATTGTTGACAATGATCAGCCTCCAGATAATGATATCATGGATATCACAAATGATTTGCCTATTAGTACACCTTCAGTTTCAGATGAGCCTCCTACAAATATGCAAAAACAGTTTTCGACTGAAATTTTCATAACATCAACTGTTGACAAAGACATTTATACTCTACCTGTTCCCACCAGAAAATCTGCGAAGCCTAGTCATCAACCATCATAACTTCATGATTACCATTGTAATATTCTTAAAGCAGGTGGTAATTATTCTTCAAAACATACTATTGAAATTGTTTTACAATATGATAGACTATATGTGCCTTTTAGAAATTTATGTTTAGCAGTTTCTGTGCATCCCTCTCCACAATATTATCGCAATGGAGTCAAGCACAAGGAATGGAGAGATGCTATGCAGGATGAATTGACGGGAATGTAAGCAAATCAAACATGGACCATTCAACCTCTACCCGATAATAAAACAGCTATTGGATGTCGATGGATTTACACCAACAAGCTTGATGCGGATGGGACATTGGCCAGAAGGAAAGCACGCTTGGTAGCCAAAGGCTACACACAAAAAGAGGGGGTAGATTTCCTTCATACTTTTTCACCGGTCACTAAATTAAATTCAGTTACACTTCTGTTAAGTAGTGATGCTTCACAAAAATGGTTTTTAACACAACTAGATATTAGTAATGCTTTTCTAAATGTAGATCTTTTTGAAGAAGTTTACATGGATATACCGATGGGTTACAATATTCAAGGGGAGCTTAAACCGGATCATTTAAAAAGAAAATAGTTTGTAAATTGCATAAATCCATATGGACTTAAACAAGCTTCAAGACAATGAAATTTAAAATTTACAGATTCGGTAAAACAAGCATGTTTTGAACAATTTAAGTGTGATTATTCTTTATATACACGTGGAAAAGATTCTTCAATCATTGCTATTTTATTATATGTTGATGACATAATTCTTGCTAGTCTATCTCAAAAACTTGTTACCGAAGTTAAACTTTTTCTTAGCTTGGTTTTTAGGCTGATAGATTTAGGTGATTTGAAATTTTTTTAGGATTAGAAATTGCTAGGTCGAGCTCAGGCATACTTTTAAGTCAAAGACAATACACTTTGCAAATTTTGGCTGATTCTGATTTTTTAGATTGTAAGCCGGTTAAAACTCCGATGAAGCTAAAAATAACTTTAACATTGGATGATGGTGATCCTCTGCCTAGTTCAAACGATTATAGACGATTGATTGGAAGAATTTTATATTTAACCATCACTAAGCCGAATATTACTCATGATGTCCATTCACTGTCTCAATATATTCATGCTCCTACAACATGTCATTTGCAGGCTGTTCATCATGTCCTCAGATATTTAAAATCATATCCAGGTCAGGGGTTATTTTATCCATCTGTTTCATCAACACAACTGAGAGCTTTTCCTGATGCAGATTGGGCAACCTGCTCGGATACAAGACGATAAGTAACTGGATGTTGCGTGTTTGTGGGAGAGGCTTTGGTGGCTTGGAAATTTAAAAAGCAGACAACGATTTTGAGGAGCTCGGCATAAGCAGAGTATCGTTCGTTGGCAGCGGTTGTGAGTGAACGATTATGGCTGCAACAACTTATGAGCGAATCTCAGTTGACACAGTCATCACCCTCTGTGCTCTATTGCGACAATCAAGCAGCAATGCATATTGCTTCTAATCCGATATTTCATGAGCGTACTAAACATATAGAGATTGATTTGCATTTTATTAGAGATCATCTACAAAATGGCAAGTTCAAACTCCTCCCGATACGAACTGCTCATCAAATTGCCGACGTGGTCATTATGCCTTTACGTCTCCGGCACTCAACCATCTTATGTCCAAGATGAACTTCAAGGATAACATTTGTTCACCTTGAAGGGGAGTTTTACAGTTTAGAACGTTGTCGTTTTAATATTTGTTGTTTCTATTCAATACATTATGAAATGTCGTTTATTATGTATCAATTACTAAGGCAGTATATATTAACTAATTGTTAATAAGTTGTATGTATGTTTTTATAAAGTTTGTGATAAGATTAATAAAGAATTTTTTCTCTCGGATTCTCTGAGTGCTTTCTTCTCTTTCGGGTCTTAGAAATCAATAATTACCGATTATATCAAGTGTTTACGATCGTTTCCAAAACAACAAAAAATACTTTTAAGACTCGTGAATAGCACCAAATTATAAATAAAAAAAATTGTATAATAATATGATGATTTGGCGGTTATCAAAATAACATCACAAACGTACAAACATGATCTTTATCAACGAACAATCTAACCTCACCAAACAATATAACAGTGCATAAAGAATGATAGAATAACTAATGATCTTCCTAGGGGTAACATTTTTATTAAGAGATTCATTAGCATTGTTGACTGATATTCTAGAAAAATTATCTCAAAATCTCTACTAAAATTTCTCTTCAACATGAAAATGGGTAAGTTAATCATCTGAATAATAATAGGTCCTCATTATATGTTATACGAGGTAAGATATTCTTTTGCTAGGTCCTCACTTTCATTCACCGTGGTTACCATAGAGGTCATGCAGGTAATTATATACCTGAAAATTTGTATTCATGTTAACTCATTGTAAGTCAATGAAAAGACATTTACTATCTTAAGGGGACTTACCTGGAATCGGTGGAATATTATTGCTCGTCTGAAGGTCAAGGCCGATTTAGGATATTATAAACTTGAAGATTTCAATCAAGCTCTTGTGGGACGATAAGAGTTTGGTTATGTGCGAAGTCCTATGCTGAACCTAGTTCTTTGCTAGGGGCTGCTCAAAATCAACAAGTGATTTATTATTCGCCAGGAGCTGCTCGTAAGAGTTTTTCTCGCTTGCGATAATTATTCGAGGATCGTTGATTAAGAAATTCCGACGATCTAAAAACCCCTTTGTTATGAAACTAACTACATAATTTTTTCATTTGGTTGCTCAAAACATGCAATATACAACTCCAATCATACCATATATTTTTTTTAGTATGGATACAATTTGAATTGTATTAGTCAGTGTCAGCGTTCAGCTAGCTACCTCATCAACTATTTTCTTCTATTTCTTTAATAAACGAGAAACACAATACCAGACGTAAGATCAATATAATTAAATCTTAAATCTAGTCCAGCGCCTAGTGATTGCCATACAAAAAAGCAATACAATAATATATAATAATAGCAAGTTGGATAGGGTCGGACAACGCGATGAACCTTCTTCTTAGACAAACGAGAGTGGCACGAAAGTGACTCCAGAAAGTCTTCCTACAAAGTTGACCCATTCTTTTTCTCTTTATATATCTCTCGTTTCAAGCTCAATTTTCATTATCATCTCTCTCTCTCTCCTAAAGATTAAAACTTGATTCAGTAAGGTAGCTCAGTGATGTCTTACCTTGACCAGACCTCGAACCTGAACATGATAAAGCGACACTTGCTCGGAGATCTGTCTCCTGTTATTCATATTCAAAATCCTATATCTCCCCTTTTCGACCTCGATTTCGATTTCGATTTCGACTTTGAATTCGAATTTAAACCTGAACTGGTGGATTTGACCTCACCAAAACCATTTGATATGACTCAACAATTGATTCATTCGAAGCCCCAAATCGCAGTGGTGTCAGCCAAACAGGCGGATCCGAACTCTCCGACAAACCGGAAAAGATCTCTAACCGTCTCGCTCCCGGAGAAGACGACGCAGCAGTGGATCCAATTCGCCGCAGCGAAGCCTCCGATGCCACCTCCGCCGACGGCTGGAAAAGATGGAGAGAACCGCCACTACAGAGGAGTCCGGCGAAGGCCGTGGGGGAAATTCGCGGCGGAGATCCGGGATCCGACCCGAAAAGGGACTAGGGTTTGGCTCGGGACCTTCGACACGGCAATCGAGGCCGCGAAAGCGTACGACAGCGCGGCTTTCAGGCTCCGAGGCTCGAAAGCCATTCTCAACTTCCCTCTGGAGGCTGGGAAATTGTCAAACGACATCCACCATTGCGAGACTCTGAAGATAAACGACGACAAGGCTGTTGAGTCGACGAAAAGACGTCGTGAAGAAAATGTGGAAGAGGAAGTGAAGACGGTGAAGAAGGAGAGGTTGACGGAAGTTAACGCTTTAAGTTACTTGAAGGACATGCCATTAACGCCGTCCAATTGGATGGCCGTTTGGGAATCCGACGTCAAGGGCGTTTTCACCGTCCCTCCACTATCCCCGTTATCTCCACACCCGTCTTTAGGCTATCCCCAACTTATGGTTATATGAAGAACACGACCACTATATTTCAAAAATTCATTAGCTCCGTCATTCTTTTATTCTTCCTATTCCAGTGTAAAAATGAGTTGATAAATATCGTAAATATTATTCAAGATTCAAGGTTTATAATAGGGGAATTTCGAAATCTATGTGTCATGGTGGAGGTAATTCTATTTGTATGTACCTCATAAATTAATACCAATTTTTAATACACACTTTACTAAAATGCCCTTAAAATTTCAAAGATCTAAATTTATTTTTTTTCTCTCTCTCTCTCCAGTCGCACGAAACCCCTTTCCTCTCACGAAAACGAGCTCTCACTTGCGAAAACCTTGTTCACTCGACCGATACCCGCTTCTCACGAAATTTCCTTCATCACCGCCGCTCCTGAAAGACTCCGTCGTCACAGATCGAGTCGTGGTCGGAGGAGTTCCCTCGGGCCGGTCTTCTATCTCTCGCCGCCTTGTTCTCTCGTGCGCCCCACGACGAACGTCCTCCGCTCACGCCTGTCTTCACGCACTGTGGTCGCAATATATTCGTCGTCGCATACTTCCTACCTAATGATTTTTTTTTTGTTCTGCTATATATTACTGCGTACGACCGCAAATAACAACAACATACCGCACAACTGTATTTATGTTTGTAGTATAAACATACCGCATTATACCGCAACTAACCGCAGTAATTTATAAAGTATAACGAGTTATTAGATACGTTATATGACTTACTTCATGCGGATAAGTTACTATTTGATCAAGATCGAAGTTCTTTACAAAATCGGTGATATGCTATACCCTCTTAGAACTATTTGCAATGAAGACTCAATTTTCTAATACATAAAATATGGTAAAAATTATCCTTTATGCGTCACTCGAATTAAGAAACGTATAATGGATGTTTGTCCCTCGAAAATGTACACTTCAATGAATATATTGCTTGTCCCGGAATTAATGACTTTAGCTCATTTATGCAACTTTTATGTTTTGTTTGTTAAACTGATATTTATGTCAGCAATACACTGCAACATATCACAATACACCGCAACGTTTTAGAGTAATTATTAACTGATAATATTTGTATGCCGGATACCGCATATGGCCTCAGAAAACTGCAACGTACCACAATTTTAATATAATTACGCTTTGTATTGCCTACATAAACGTCAAAATACATAAACACGACATAACCATAAAATCTTACTCAATAAGCTGTAAATAATACATAAAAATGTTTGAAAATAAATGATAATGTGTCACAAAATTTTTAACAATACGTAAACATGTTTCAATCAAACAATAAGCCATAAACATGTCTACAAAAAATATGATAATCAGTTCAAAAACTTTAAAATCTATGACATTAGATATTGATACCAAAAGTCTATTGTCCATTTCTCTATATAAAACTCCATCTTACTATCATTGACATCTAACAAAAACATGGAACCCATCAAATGCTCCACGATCTTGATGCAATACATACAACAATCGCTGCCACAAAATACATAATAATTTGTTAAAGATATTAGAAATGAATCCTAATAAAATTTTAATATCATCACGAAAATGTTACTCATATATTTGCTTTTCGTTTGTTACTACATACCGCAAGTTACCGCAACTCACCGCAACACACCGCACACTGCAAGTCACCGCAACACACCGCAGATGAAGCCGATCGCGGAAGTTCTATATGATAACATAAACACCCACGATAACTTGTGGTATGTAGTAACAAACACAAAGTATGATAACACAAACACCTACACGAAATCAAATCAAATCAAATCAGATCCCAACAATACACGAAATCCATACAACAATACACAAAATCAAATCCCTAAAACAATATACGAAATAACACAACAATACACGAAATCCCTAAACTAAACACCATTTAAAAATCCCTAAAATATCAAATCCCTAAAATCCCCAAATCAAACCCTAATCTCAAAATCCAAAATTCCCCTTCTTACCTTACCACCACAGTGCGTGAAGAGAGGCGGAAGTATGCGACGAAGGCGGCGGGAATATTGCGACCACAATGCGTGAAGAGAGGCACGAGCGGAGGACGGTCGTCGCGGGTCGCGCAAGAGAACAAGGCGGCGAGTGAACGAAGATCGGCCCGAGGGAACTTCTCTTACCGCGACCCGATCTGCGACGGCGGAGTCTGTTAGGAGCGGCAGCGATGAAGGGGATTTCATGAGAAGTGGGTATCGTCCGAGTGAACAAGATTTTCGTGAGTAAGAGCTCGTTTTCATGAGGGGAAGGGGGTTTCGTGAGATTGGAGAGAGAGAGGGAGAAAAGATAGATTTATGTATTTAAAATTATAAGAACATTTCAGTAAAGTGAGTATTAGAAATTGGTATTAATTTATGAGGCACGTACAAATAAAATTACGCCCCACTATGGCACATAAATTATGAAATTCCCCTTATAATATTTTCAACCAAATTTTGGCCAAATTAATTTCTAATAAAATTACTTATTTTGAAATCATATATAACCAAGGAAACGAATGTAGGGAAATTGCGCTATTTTTTGCTTTTTTTGTATGTTTTTGTCATTTTTATGTATTTGTGTCGTTGCCACACAATTTGTCGTCTTTTTTGCGATGATCACATTTCCTGTCATTCAACTCCAAGTATAAAAGGAGAAAAAGTTGCAACATATTGCCCAAAAATCATCGTAACAAACTCTAAAAATTGTGTTTTCGTGATTCCAACAAAGACGATGCAACGACCATGAAATTTAAATGTAAGTGTTACTCTCCAACATCTATAGTGTAATTTCAACATATTTCCTATCATTTCGTTACCATTTTTCCGTCGTGTCCACAGTAACCCCGCAAATTTGTTGTGACCGTAAAAACATTTGGTGTTTTCTTGTTGAATCAATTTTTTTTTTTGTAAAAGTCCTATAATATAGAAAATGTTTGTTGTTTTTCTCAAAGTAACATATATTTTTTGGATTTTTTCGGATGATGTGAAAATAGTTTATTCTTAAGGTTATGATGAAATTAAAATTATGATATTGAGGTGATCTTATGTTGTGTTTTATTTTCATTTTGTAGGTCGTGGGATTCTGTTACTTTGATTGTACGAGATTCACAACACGTACCTCAGGGAAGAGGTAACGGAAGCACAAGCATATGTTAACAGTTAACGAGCAGTGTGGCAAAAGTATTGTTGCATCACAATGTTCGATGGTTGGATTGGCCCAACGAGATTGAGTATTATGAACTTTATGGGGTATTTTGACGGGAAGACTGTATTTTTGAAGTCGGTTCATGCGTCCGACCAAATCAAGAATTGGGAGTACATCTATAAGCCCATGTGCGATGTAGTTAAGAACGTCCAGAAGCACAACGTGATTCAATTCATCAGGGATAACGGCTCGGGATATAAGAAGATGGGACATAAGTTGATGAGAAAGTTTAACTAGTATTGAACGCCGTGTGCAACTCATTGTATCGATTTGACGTTGGAAGATGTCGGGAAGGGTGATACCATTTAACGCTTCGTGACGGTACGAGTTTTGTAACGACTTTTGACCTATTTTTGGTAGCTATTTTAGTTAGTAACATCAATTTTATTCAGGTATTCGAGCCCATGTATACTGCTCTACGTTTCGTGGATATTGAGGTTGTACCAAACTTAGGTTTGCTATATCACGTGTTCCACTTGATGAATGAGAAGTTGAAAAAGATTATGAACAAGAGTTGATCGTTGACATCGTGACCAAATGGTGGGAGAGACAACTTTGTCGTCCCCCTACATTTCATAACTTCAATATATTCATTTGAGAAAACTACACACTAGATCCAAGTTAGTGAACCAGATACGCTCTATTAGGGATGTATTGGGTTGTGAAGTTGACATGAGTATACTTTGTGAAGTTCTCATAGATATGAAATTCATTTACAAGATTGCTGAAATGCAATGTATATCACCTCATATTTTATTACTTGGATTGTGAATAAATGAACCGCGCGGTATTCAAAATTAAGTAGCGATTTTATTTGGATGAAACAATGTGATTTGTTAGCTCCTCGTCAATACATTGTTTCTAACTTATTAACAAGTAATAAAGTAGTTGAGGAAATAACAACTAGAATTGTAAAATAGTAATTTTATAAATCTCATCTAGTTGATGATATTCATGATCGGTAAACATAGATAATATTCAATGGATCCGCTCAATATAATTAAGTTGAGTTACTAAAGGCCATGGAGAAAGGCCAACATGGCAAGGTTTGTGAGTTGCTAAAGTCCATTTATGGGCTAAAGCAAGCATCTAGATCGTGGAATATTAGATTCAACGAGACTATGAAAGGCTACGGATTTGATCAGTCATTAGATGAGCCATGCGTTTATAAGAAGATGGAAAAGTGGTCTTCTTAGTCCTTTATGTAGATGACATACTACTCATTGGGAATGATGTGGGAAAGTTATCAGAGGTTAAGATCTGGCTGTCAAAGCAGTTTGAGAAGAAGGATCTTGGAGAAGCGGCTTACATTTTGGGAATTTAAATCTTTTGAGATCGGAAGAACAGGAAGTTAGCGCTTTTCTCAAGCATCTTATATTGATAAGATCATGGATCGCTTCAGTATGCAGAATTCCAAAAAAGGACAGCTACCTTTCAGACATGGAGTGCATCTATCTAGTGAGCAGTCTGCCAAGACTCAACAAGAGATAGAGGACATGAGACACATTCCCTACGCCTCAGCTGTTGGATGTCTCATGTATGCGATGCTTTGCACTAGCCCATATATTTGTTACGCAGTGGGCGTGGTGAGTAGATTCCAATCGAATCCTGGACCCGAGCACTAGGTTGCGGTCTAGCATGTTCTCAAGTATATCCGGAGAACGAGAAACTATATGCTCGCATACTCAGGTGATGACCTGAATATGACGGGGTATACCGATTCCGACTTTCAAGCGGATTAGGATTCCAGGAAATCCACATCAGGGTCCGTGTTTACCCTGAATGGTAGATCCGTGGTCTGGAGGAGTATAAAGCAATCTTGCGTTGCTGACTTGATCATGGAAGCCGAGTATGTGGTAGCTTACGAAGCTGCAAAGGAGGCTGCATGGCTGAGGAAATTCCTGATATACTTGGAAGTAGTTCCAAGTGCCAACGAGCCCATTACACTTCATTGTGATAACAGTGGGGCCGTTGCTAACTGTAAGGAACCAAGAAGTCACAAGCGCTAAAAACACATCGAGCGGAAATATCACCTGGTACGAGATATAGTTTATAGAGGGGACGCGACGGTTATGAAAGATCATTCGCATCTCCTTTGAGTCCAGTGGGAGTTTGTTGGCATTTATGCCCAAAAATGAGATTCTTGTATTTGTTTGTTTTGAATTTAAATAAAAATTGAATATCTATTCTTATTTTAAGATTGTGTTTATGCATGAATGTCTACGCTCTGAAACTGTCATCAACGAAAGAAGTGCTAAGTACAGACTTGACAAGATACCTTCTTATGACTAGTTTAAATAAGAGTTCGCAATCTAAAGATCGATTGAGCAATCGATTCTTAGTAATGATTGTTAGAATGAATTAAACGATATCTTAATGAAGATATTGAACAAGACCTGTGAAGTTTTGAAGTTCGAGATAAAACCGTTTAATTACTCGCAACCTCAAACTCACATACGAGGGGTATTTTAGTAATTATCTAAATCCTGAAGTGAGTACATATCTTCTTATAACACTTTATGACATTTGATTTGTCAATGGGCAATGGCTAAGTGAAGTTTCATTGACCTGACGGTTGGTGTCATAATATTGTTTCGTTGAAATATGTGATTCACAGATATGGAATTTGTGTTGAAACAATGCTAATGCATTAGTATCACACCATGCTCTATTATGAAAGTGTGAGCGAATAAACCAGGCCTGGTATTCATCGAATAAAGAATTCTTTGAAATAAAACATGTGACATGTTGAGACATCTCACTTTATGTTTTTCTCGTTCATAAATAACAGAGGACTTGATGAAATTATAAGTCAGGGGTAAAACAGTAATTTTACATTCCTCTGAGTTAATGATACACACAAAGGGTAATATCGTAAAATACAACATGGACCTTGTGAAGAACAGTTTTGTCACATCAAACAGAAATATAAACGCATATGAACTTAAAGATGTTCAATATTGGTCCTTTAGTGGAATCGACTAATATTAAGAATTAAAAGTCGGAAAAAATTTGTGAACTTTTGATTCTGTACTTTATTCTAAAGCTTCGTTCATGTGGGTCCATAAGGTCTCAATGATAGACTCTCGGACGAGATTTAGTGAACTTGAATATTTGATTTTCTCATTGAATGTAAATTGTGATTTACATTACGAAAGTTATTTTCTAAGTAATTGAATAAATAATTAGTTATTTATTATTACATTTATTTAATGAATCATTTATGTTATTATATGGATAATAATATATTTTGATGATTCAAATAAATAAAAGATGAAAATAAATATCTTTCTCATTTCGTACTACCTTGAAGAGTATGAAAATAATTAATGATTTGTCATTAAATAAATGATATGTTCTAAATTAATTAAATATTATTTTAGAAATAAATCAAATAAATTTGGGAGATAAAGAAGACAATATGACCGGCCATAATAAGGGTTTTATGGGCAGGAAAAGTTGTTTAAACTCATTAAAAGGAGTTTTGGGCTTAAGTTTGACTAATGAGTCTTAATTGGATTTTGACCTAACTTAATCTCATTCTCTCTGATATAAAAGGAGGCTCTCTCTTTGGAAAACCTAGCCTAATTTCGACCAGCACTCAGTCGAACCTCTTCCCCCTTGTGTTTGAGAGGTTTTGGCCAAATTTTAAAGAGAAAGAGAGAGAAAATTTGTTTCTCGACAACCTTTCCTTTTTGCTTTGAGTTTCCCCTTCTTCCCTTGTTCCCACAAAAAGCCCACCCTCTTGATCTCCTAAAAACTCCTAGAGATTTATCATTGATTCATCTTTTTAGTTGTTTGAGTGATATTTAATCCACAAGGCTGACCACTTTTTGGAGCAACGGAGTGAGGACGGATTTCGTGACATCCTAGACGCGCTAGGAGTCGCAAAATCCGGATTTAAAATCCTGGACTCGCGGACTACCGTACACCTCGGATTTAAAAGGTCATAAATGACACATCCGGTATCTGATTGAGCTAAAACCAATTGCATTGCATAGCTAACTTCCGTACCTTTAATTTGGTTCAAGAACCACTAATTTTGAAGTACCGAGCAAAGAGTTATAACCGTGTTACTGAGCCATAACAATTTGTCCAGAAATTTGAAAAACAATTAAAAGTACTTCGGATCTAAGCGTAATTGGAAAAAGGTTTATTGAAATATTTTAATTGTATTTTTAATTTAAATTGTGTGTTATATTAAAACATTAATAATTAAACACAATATAAAACAAGCAACATAATATAAAACATTCAATAACAAATTTATACTATAAGTGCAATAAACTAGTTTAAACTATGTACACATATTTTCAAACATGTCAAAAAATTGATTTTGAGTATGCTAAAAATAAAATAATTAAAAACTATTTTTAATTTATTTATATAGCATATTTAACAAGTGGAAAATTAACACAAAATTATTTTTAAAGGTCGTACCAAAAAATTAAAATTTTGTAAGATCTAGTCTTTGAAAAACCAGTATTCAAGCAAATGTAGAAAACAATTTTCTTATAATTATTTTAAATAACATGTACATGCTTATATTTTGTCCATAGCTCTGATACCATTTGTTGGAATAGGTCTAGAGTTAAGAAAAATTATCATTAATCATATTAATGGCGGATTATAAAATTTCTTTACAAGTTAACTATTTTACTAACCTAGACAAAGTGCATATACATGTTATAATTAAAAACATTATTTAAAATACTTGAATACTAACCTTTCTTGTATCTTCAAACTTGAAGCGTCTTGAGAAAGGTGAATCTTCTTCCTTGGCTCGATTCCTTCACGTCTAATCTTGAATTTGAGAAACCTAAGGTTTCTATTACAAGAGTCTATAGAGGTTTAAAAGGATTTGTGTGTGGGCACAATTAAACAATATGAACCAAGAACGATTGTGGGATCATAAGCTAATTCTCTAGATCAGTTGAGGATCTATGTGCCAAAATAAAAAGGAGTATTTTCTAGAGAGAGAGAGAGAGGGTCGCCCTCAATGCAAGAGACAACAAGAAAAAAATTTATTCTCACATCTCTATGTGAGGGTCTATTTATAGGAGGAGGAAAAGTCTATAAAGGTCCATTATGCATTCATGAAAGAATAATGTATTCATGACACAATATTTTATTTTCTCTTCCCCTTTTTCTCCTAACACTAGGAGAAAAAAGGCCTTTAGAAGCGATAAATGTCCTTTTTAAAAGCCAAAAAAGGCGCTTCTAATTCAGCTTTAGAAGCGACATTAGAAGCGACATTATCGCTTCTAATGTTTCACTTCTAAAGATGAGTCGCTTCTAAAATCACTTCTAATCTCTTGAAGCGACGACGTTAGAAGCGACTTGTCGCTTCCAGAGTCGCTTCTAAGGGTCCCTAAAATCGCTGAAAAAAGCATGGGAAAAATATGGCGGGTAACAATTAGAAGCGACATGTCGCTTCTAAATATTACCCGCCATATATTTAGAAGCGACTTTAGAAGCGACAATGTCGCTTCTAAAACTATAAAATTAATTTCCGGTTTATTATTATTAATTAATTAAATATTATTATTATTATTAATTAATTAAATATTATATTATTAATTAAATTAATAATATTGAAATTTACTAATTTATATCAAATTAATCATAAATTAAATAAAATCAAAAGTCTGTAGTAACATAATCGAACGTCGATAATAACATAATCGATAATGTCTAAAGTCGATTATAACATAAGTCTAAATAATAAGGTAAACGAAAGTCGATAAGTAAACAAATGTAAACCGATAAGTCTAAACCATCGAATAAATTACAATCATCATCGTTATCCTCGTCGTCCCCGTCTTGTGCGTCTTCCGCCGGGTCCGTGTGGAGGCCTGTCTGGTTCGGTGTCGATGGGAGTCGAAGGTTGATCTAGTCTCTACTGCGAACCCGAAGCGCCTGCATTGTCTGAATCGCCCACACTAGGTCCGAACTGGGCCATGTACTGGTTCAAAGTTTCCCTAAACAAGGGAGATGGATTGAAGTCCGGGGTCTGGCTCAAACCAGCAGCCATGCCAAACACATCTCCTTGGAGAGCTGCTAACTTCTCTTCCATGTCAGAGGACGACTTCGAACTCACGTTCTCTTCGGAAGACGATGAGCTATCGTGGGCTTGAGCTTCTAGCATGTCCGAGGGCGGAATTAGAGGCCCAATTCCCGTAGTCCAATCACGTCGCATCCCGAGGACTTCGCTCATAACAATCTCCTCCAAACCAGGCAAGTTCACTTCACGTCCCGATTCCCGAGGTTGTTCTTGTAGATCACCCACCCCAGCTATTATTCGAGCCTACATACACAATAAAATCAAATTAATTATTAATAAGAACAATTATAAGGTAAACTAAATTCATTACAAGTATACTTACATGATACTCTCCAGCAGCAGGCGTGGTCCACTGACCATTGGGAGTGGTGTGCATCCTCTCCCACGCACCGAGCGGCCCTACCATCTACATGCATTCTCCTACCTGCTGCATATAACACATTATAACTATAATATATAACTTATGTAATTTGAAATTGAATGAAAATATACTTACGTGACTATGACGATACTCAAAAAATGAGATCGTGCCCTTCTTCTTTTGATTCGCTGTATTCCGTTTGGACATGTCCTAAAAAACAACATTGGTTAGAATAAAATATTATTTTTAAGAATAAAACAATGGTTAATACGTTCAATCTAATTTATACCTAAATCGTATCTGTTTTCATCCTATCAATCATCTCAGACCACTGTTGTCACGTCAGACCCTTGGGCGTTTTCTCGAGCGCCTCCTCTCTGTCTCCGCTGCACTCAATCCGATAAAACCGACTATATTTTGCCTTTCTGTCTCGCATACGCTTCTTCGCGTCGCGGATAAAAGTCTTCTCGATAAGGCTAGAATAGCACGCTGCTGGAATAAGGTCTCTAGACTCGTCCCCGTACACAAAGTCATACTCTGCGTATATACCATATAAAATGGCTGCTACTTGTTGTGCTGAGACATCATTCCAGCTCGGCGTCGTTGGAGGGATGTGCTCTCGCACCAAAACTCCAAGACTATTGGCAAATGTGCCAATGCGCTCTCCTTTTTTGACTCTCTCTTCATCACCTCTGGTGAGAGGCGGAAAAAATTGGAGATGCACGGGGTCGAATAAATCTTGACTTTCTTCCCTTTTCTAGCTCTCTGTGAGCTTTGACCCGTAGTCGCACGTCGTCCGGACAAAGGCGGCGGAGGCTCATCTCCGCTAGTCGACATACTGCAAAGCTATAAAATATAAATTAGAATTTTGTTTTATGAAGTACATTAAATTTAGTTTATATTATATGTTGTTAAACAATTTACTCAATCTGGCTCATCTTTACTTAAGAAGTCAATTTGATCTATTTCAAGATCATCATCAACAGTATCTCCAAGGAAGTCATCTATGAAGTCAGCGTCATGATCATTGTCGTCTATGAAGTCGTCGATAGGCTCATCTTCGCTAGCATCATCAACTAGAATCGGTTCACAATTATCGTGAAGATGAGATAAACAATCGAAATCAGTATGTTGTACGGACAATGAAACTACAGCCGATGATGAAACGTCAATGTCAGGCAAATCCCATACGAATCGATGATTACAATCTTTGACGACATTCTATTCCCCTTTTTTAGGATTTTGAGGATCGGGCAAGTAAAACACTTGTCTGGCTTGAGTAGTGAGTATAAATGGTTCGTCTGGAAATCATTCTTTCGCCACATAAGCACTCGTCATTCCACATACGTTATCTTTGCAAAAGTGTCTACGTGAATCGTGCTTGTCACCATACCAACGACACCAAAATAGTACCACTCTGCAATCATGTCGATAGTTCAGCACGACAACATCGTCCATCATTTCGTAGAACATGTAGCCCTCCACAGGTACGCAAACACCACTATTTTGAGTAGTACGCGTCTCATCGCGACGAGAAGTGATAAATTTGAAGTCGTTCACCATACAACTCAGATAAATGTGAACATTCAGCAAAGGTCCGACCGACAATTCATACAACTCGTCAGACACATCGACTCCGCCAACTTTTTGGTCGTACACTTTTTTAGCGAACCAGACTCTAAATTCTTTTCAATGTGATTCGTCAACATCATTGTGACGTTCAGATTCCATGAGATTCCAATGCTCACTGTGTATACGTTCAAGAAGTTAGAGAAATAAAAAAAACAAATTTATGACTGTATACGGATACGATTAAAAAGACTCACGTCATATACGAATCAATTTCGGTACAATTTGTCAAGATGTACCACTCTGCCATCCCTCTCAATTTTTCGTCTAACCGTGTCGGACTCATCTTCCCATAAGGCAAACACTTCTCGGATTGAAAAATAGAGAACTCATGAGGCTTAGTGACATCGCTCGAGGAATCTTTAAAGTACCTTGCAACGAATGCCAAAGCTTCTTCCACAACGTAAGCCTCAGCTATAGATCCTTCGGTTCTCGCTTTGTTTTGAACAAAATGCTTAAGTGTTCCAAGATATCTTTCAAATGGATACATCCATCTCATATGCAGTGGACCGCCTTCAAGAGCTTCCCCAGGTAGATGAATGATGACATGAACCGTGATTGTAAAGAAAGCAGGCTGGAAAATGATTTCCATCTTACACAATATCTCAACGATGGAGTTTTGGGCTTTCTCGAGATCCTTCACTCGTAACATTCTTGAGAAAATGAGCTTAAAAAAGCTTCCAAGTTTTGCAATCGTCTCTTGGATTTGTTTCAGAACATAAACACCAATACCCATCGCCAATAGCATTTGCATTATCACGTGCAAGTCATGTGCCTTCAAGCCGGTCACTTTTGCATCAGGAGTGACATTCTTATCCAAATTCCATGCGAGACCGTCGGTAAACTTAATTGATTTGAGAAAATCGACATACATTTTTCGTTGCGTGGGTGTGAGAATGTATGAAGCTTGTGGTTTGAACCTCCTGTTTCCACGTTTCTGTAATTGTAAACTAGACTTAATCTTCAAGTCTTTTAAGTCTTATCTCGCTTTATCGGTGTCCTTATCTTTCTCGTCTATGCTGAGCAACGTCCCGAGTAAGTTTTCGCACACAGTTTTTCTATGTGCATCACATCAAGGTTGTGTCTCAACGTTAAATCAGACCAGTATGGTAACTCATAAAAGATACTTTTCTTGGTCCAATATAGCTCGCTCTCGCCTCGCTTTTGTTTTGATCCCATAGACTGCTTGCTTGGAATCAATTCAGGAAGACTGTTCAACTGCTCGATAATCTGGCTTTCAGTCAACTTCTTCGGAGGCTTTCATTTCTCGACACGCGTTGTGTAGTAACCAATGTATGTTCTCATTTGGTGACAATCGGGCAAATATCATCGGTGATCGTATTACACGACTCTATTTCTAACAGAAAGCGATGGAGTGTCTTTGGTGCACGTCGGGCACGCAAGGTAGCCTTGACCACTCCACCCAGATAAACTTCCTCGAGCAAGAAAATCGTTTATTGTCCAAAGAAGTGCTGCCTTCTAAAGAAAGACATGATTATGGTTATACGCATCTCGCACTCGAACACCCGATTCTCAAAATTCTTTCAACTCTTCAATGAGCGGTTGGAAGAACACGTCAATGTCTTTCCCAGGCGATTTTGGACCAGGAATCAAGAGAGCCAGCATCAAGTATTTAGATTTTATACACATCCACGGTGAAAAATTTTACGCTGTCAACACGTCCAGCCACGCTTACCCATCAGAAGCATGACGTAGAATACCTTCCTCAACCACACGTTCTTTCGCGTGCCACTGCATTTCAACAGCTCTGTGTCAAGAAGCGTACAACCTCTTGAGACGATCTTTTTCAGGAAAGTACTGTAAAGTTTTACGCGATACTTTTTTTCCAACAACCCATCACCTTTCGTTCCACACCGAACAAACATCTGCATCTTTCAAATCCTTCTAAAAAAAGACACAATCGTTCGAGAAGACGTCAATCATCTCGTAGCCCATGTCAAATCGCTTTAGGTTTGACTTTGCCTCGTAATGTTTTTCAGGAATTCTATTCCTAACAGGATGAGTTTTTTTTAAAGAGTTGCAGAAGTTCTGTAAATGATTTGTTCGTCCAATAGTTTGTCACTTTAATGTGCATTAACTAAACCATGAAAGATAATGACCAAAACTCTTTCCAATCGGGATACAATTCTGGATTAAACTCCATAAATAGATCCGCGATCTGCTCTTCGTCAGCCACATCTTCAGCAGTTGGATCAATATAAAAATCAGGATCATTCCTAATATCGTCGACTGCGTCATGGATTCCACCAACACCGTCTTGATCGTCTGAATCATCGAGAATTTTTGGTACAAGAACGATTTCTTTGCGTGACACGCCGTGATGATACCATCGAGTGTAATACGGAGTAAATCCTTTGTGCATGAGATGCGCTCGAACAACTTCTATGTGTTGTCTTAACGCATTATTGCAACTACGACAAGGAAATTTTACTTTGTGCTCGATGTTCATTTGGAATCGTGCAACTCGAATAAACTCGTTCACACCCATTTCGAATTCAAGACCACATCGGTTATTTTCAATAATCCAATTTCGACTTGGGTTTGACATGCGCTGAATGTTGAAAATTTGGACAACGAAAGTTAGGAAATTTGTGACATTGTGATCAATTAGAAGACGGATAAGGATTTGATCTAAGAAAGTTTAGAGATTTAGATAACTATTAGAGATTAGGATTGTTTAGTTCACTTAATTATTTAAAATTTACAGAAATTTGGATAGAGTTTCCCCTTAAATATGAACAAACCAAAAATCTGCAATTCACCAAATTGATATATATATATATATATATATATATATATATATATATATATATATATATACCAGCTAGAACTATCCTAAACATCCAATAAGTTTCAAATGACATATTCAAGTTAAAAAACGTAGTTACTAATTCAATTTCATACTCAAATTAACAAATTAAGTAAATTATTAATATATTCAAATTAATATGACTAAACAAATTACATATCTATACTTAAAAAATTAAGTATATTATTATCACATTCAAATTATTAATTTCTTACATTCATAACAAACTATTTATTCAACAAATTACTTATTCAATTACATACCTAAATTAACAAATTAAATATATAAAACAATTAATTGTAACAAATTATTATTTCAATTTCATACTTACATTACTAATTCAATTTACATATTTAAATAAACATATTAATTAACTCATGACTTAACATATTACTAACAACATTTGAAACTAACTAATAACAATTGTTTATACAATTTAACAAATTAATTTAGTTAGTATTTTCTTAACAAATTACCTAAATATATTTAAGTAAACTAAATATAAAAAATAATTAAAATCTAACCTTTGTTGCAAGACGATGCGAAATGATCCGAGACGAGTCACAAGGCAACGATTAGACCGATTGCAAAACGAATTTAGAGCCGGACTGCAAGACAGGATGGTGCAGGGGCGGTGGAGGGAGAGGAGAGAAAGGAGGGGCGGAGGAGGGGGGAGAAAAGAGGGGAAAGGAGGGGCGGAGGAGGGGGGAGAAAAGAGGGGCGGAGAAAGGAGGTGCCGAGGATAGGGGAGAAAGGAGGTGTTGAGGAGAGGGGAGAAAGGAGGGGCGAAGGAGGGGGGAGAAAGGAGGGGCGGAGGCGGGGCAACGGTCGGAGAAGGGGCGGCAGGAGGAAGGCGGAGGTTGGAGGAGGAGAGGCGGCCGGAGGCTGGTCAGAGGAAGGTCGGAGGCTAGAGAGAGAAGGAAGAGAAGGGATGGAAGTGAAATGGGAGGGAGGAGGGGAGGGCGATTTAATGCCTTAGGAATATTAGAATCGACATTAGAAGCGACTAGTCGCTTCTAATCCCCAAATATACTGAAATATTTGGCGCGGAGGTTGGGAGCCAATAGTTTTGGCATTTAAAAGTGACAAGTCGCTAATATGTAGACTCCAACAATTAGAAGCGACTAGTCGCTTCTAATACTCAAAATATACATATTTTTTGAATAATCGGGGTGTTTACGTTAGAAGCGACTAGTCACTTCTAGTACTAAAATGTCGCTTCTAATTAGATGCGACTAGTCTCTTCTAATTGCCCATGTCGCTTCTAAAGGTATCTTTTGTGGTCGTGTAAGTTGGCCGGCCATGGATTGTGCATTAGTGAGGAAATTTGTTTCCTCACTTAGCACATTTGTTTCCTTCTCAAGGGAAAATTCATTTCCCTTTTCCTTTTGGGTAATTATCTTTATAATTAAAGGGAAATAAAACTCTCGTCTTTGATGCATGTTGGCCGAATTCTTTAGCTAGGGATGGGCTTCTAGATCCTTCCTTATTTCTTTTAAGACAATTCTTAAAATACCCATTGTAAAATTATTATTGAACAAATAATGAAATTAACTTCTTAATGCCTCAAACGACTTTACGGCTTTTAGAAAATAATTTATATTTTCATCATATGAAAATATTCAGAATCTTATTTTGACATTCACATCATTTTATGTCCATGTGCACAAAAATACCCTTTAGACATTTTCCGAGTAAAAGTTTAGTTCAACATTTGAACTTATATTGACTTAGCTTTCAGTTTAACAATCATACTCTAATGACCTGTAATAGTGATCTTATGATCCAAATGAACAAAGATTGAGCTTCTATACTCGGACTCAAAATTTCACAAACCTTTTCCAAGTATTAGTTTAATGTCAACTGACTCTACTAAAGAGCTGACACTGAGAATCTCTCGGTTCAAATGAATTTATTTTCTACTCAAATTCAACTTAATTATATTGAGCGGATCCATTGAATGTTATCTATGTTTACCCTTCATGAATATCATCAACTAGATGAGATTTATAAACTTACCATTTTACCATTCTAGTTGTTATTTCCTCAACTCCTTTAGCACTTGTGAATAAGTTAGAAACAATGTATTGACGAGGAGCTAACAAGTCACATTGTTTTATCCAAATAAAGTCGCTACTTAATTTTGGATACTGCGCAATTCATTTATTCACAATCCAAGTAATAAAGCATGAGGTGGTATATATTGCATCTCAGCAATCTTTTACATGAATTTCATATCTATGAGAACTTCACAAAGTTGGTTCATGACATCTTCATAACTTAATATCTCACCAATTGGTCTAGTCTAGATCACTTAATGGATCTAGAATTTGACTTTATCATATGAGAATATTAATGTTATGAGACATGTCTCATTTCAGGAGTTAGGTAAGCATGATGTAATTCAGGAGTTAGTGACCTTGAGACATAATATGTTAAATGGTGTGTTCTTCTATTGTCTCAAAAGGTGCACTGGTCAATTCTGTATCTTCAAAAGATATACTGGAAGAACTATAGAGTTCCTGACTCTCATGCGTAACCAGACATCATAGATTCTTCCAACAATCATGCTGGGATCAATAGTCTGTTGATCTTTAGATTGTAAATATATCGTTTTAGTCAAACCATGAAGAGTTTGTTGACGCAAATCTACATTTGTGTCTTCCATACATTGTTAGGTTTGATTAATGAATTTAAGACTATTGAATATCATAAATCTTCAATCTAAAGAAAGGGGAATGAATGAACGTTTCAACTTTTATTAATTTAATCAACAAATGCAATAAGGACTTTGTAAAGATTTATATATTACATCAATATGTAAATAAACAATCTTCTTGTGGGCATCTCTGCCAAAAAACTCCCACTTGACTCAAAGAAGATTAGAATAGTCCTTCATGCCTAATCCTTCTCGATGTTGATCGAAGAGCTTGTTGGATAGGGCCTTGGTAAAAGGATCTGCCAGGTTCTCAACCGTTGAGATCTTTTCACCTCCACGTCTCCGCGCTACACGATCTCTCTAATCAAATGGTATTTCCTCTCAATATGCTTAGAGTGCTTATGGCTTCTAGGTTCCTTTGAGTTAGCAACAGCCCCACTATTATCACAATAAAGTGTCATGGGCTCGTTGTCATTTTGAACGACTTCCAAATACTTAAGGAATTTTATAAGCCATACAGCCTTTTTGGATGCTTCACAAGTAGTCACATATTATGCTTCCATGGTGGAGTCAGCAATGCAAGATTCCTTGATACTCCTCCAAACTACAGATCCACCATTCAGGATGAACACAGATCCTGAAGTGGATTTCCAGGAATCCTTATGCGTCTGAAGATACTTAAGAACGTGCTTAACATCATAGTCAGGTCAGTACCTGAATATGTAAGCAGCAAGTTCCTAGTTTTCCGAAGATACTTAAGAACGTGCTTAACAGCTAACCAATGCTCGGGTCCAGGATTTGATTGGATTTGGCTAACTACGCCAACGGCGAAACATATATCCGATCTAGTGCACAACATAGCATACATGAGACTTCCTACGGCTGAAGCATATGGAATCTTTCTCATGTGCTCAATCTCTTGTGCAGTCTTGGGAGACTAGTCCTTAGAGAGTGAAACTCCATGTCTAAAGGGGTTTACGCCCTTCTTGGAGTTTTGCATAGTGAAGCGATCCAACATCTTATCTATATAAGATGCTTAGGAGAGCGACAGGGTCCGGTTCTTTCGATCTCGAAAGACCTGAATCTCTAGAATGTCAGAATGTACGCAGCTTCCCCTAGATCCTTCATGTCAAACTGCTTAACTAACCAGATTTTAACCTCAGATTAGTTACCTACATCATTACCAATGAGTAGTATATCATCGACATACAATACCAGAAACACAACCTTGCCCTCGTGTATCAACTTATAGACACAAGGTTCATCTATTGACTCATTTAAAACCGAAGCTTTTTACAGTTTCATCGAATCTAATATTCCATGATCTAGATGCCTCCTTTAATCCATAAATGGATTTAAGCAATTCACAAACCTTGTTCTCTTGATCACTTTCCACGAAACCGTCCGGTTGAGCCATGAAAATGTGCTCGTCAAGATTTCCATTCATAAAGGCACTCCTGACATCCATTTGTCGGATCTCGTAATTGAGAGCGGAAGCTATGGATAGAAGTATACGGATGGATTTAAGCATTTTGACTGGAAAGAAGGTTTCTTCATAATCGATACCTTCATTTTCGGTATAACTCTTAGCCATTAGTCGTGCTTTGAACATCTCAACGTTCCCATCCGGAGCGCTTTTCTTCTTATAGATCCATTTACACCCTACAGGTTAAACCCCTTTAGGTAGGTCTACAAGTGTATAGAGTTTGTTGAAATACATCGAATGCATCTCAAATTTCATGGCATCAAGCCAAAGGTTTGATTCAGAACCAGCCATTGCTTGGCTGTAGGAAACAAGGTCAGCCATGTCAGCGACGGCTACGAGAGTATCGCCATAAGACATGTACCTGTCAGGCTTTTTAGAAACCCTCCCACTACGTCGAAGTACCACTTGACGAGGTTCTGAATTCTTAGGTTGCGTTTCAGTTGGGGTAAGAACAGTTCTTACAGATGAGGCAGAAACATCATCACCCTACTTTCTTCAAGCACAATTTTGTTTCTAGGTTTCGTATTCTACATACAGTCCTCCTCAAGGAAACAAGCATTAGTGCTAACAAACGTTTTTCGTCCTCGGGACTATAGAATGTGAATCCTTTGGTTTCCTTTGGATATCCAACGAAAACACATATTTCTGAACTACTAGCCAACTTGCTAGTCTTTTGCTTTAGCACATGAGCAAGGCAACCCCAAATTCTAAAATGGCTTAAACTAGCTTTACGCCCAGTCCATCGTTCATGAGGAGTACCAGGGACCGTCTTAGACGGAACTTGGTTCAGAATATATGCGGCACTTTCGAGGGCATATCCCCAAAAGGAATTAGGGAGTGATGAGTAACTCATCATTGATCTAACCATCACCATCAGATTTCGATTCCTTTTCTCTTTGACACTTTGTTATGTTGAAGTGTGCCAGGTGCTGTAAGCTCCGAAGCGATACCTTCTTCTTTAAGAAAGTCATCAAACTCTTCAGACAAGTATTCACCACCTCGACCGGATCAAAGGGTTTTGATCTGTATGCCAGTTTGCTTTTCCACTAAAGCCCGAAAAACCTTACATACGTTAAAGGTTTCGGATTTGTGTTTGAGTAAATAGACAAATCCATATCTTGAGTAATCATCAGTAAAGGTAACGAACTATTCGTATCCTCCCCGTGCCTGAATTCTGAGTAATCATCAGTCGGCAGTGAGCCTATTGTAGAGGCTTTGAGTGGACCATCCCTCACAAGTCTCTTAATCCTGTCTAGACTAATATGACCAAGTCTTAAGTGCCAGAGATGTGTTGATTTTATTAGATCAGATGAGTCATTAAGTTTGATCATCTTGGGTTCCCTAATTAGATCATTATCTATTTTAGTGTCTAACAACAAAGGTTGTGTTGGGTAAAGATATTATAAAACATTCTTCACACAAGCATCAGTGACAAATGAATTAGAAAAAGAAATACGAATTCCATTATCAATAAACTTTAAATAATAATTTTGCTCAACAATTGAGCTACAAATATTAAGTTTTTCCCATAGGAAGGAACAAAAAACACATGATTCAAATTTAAAGTCATGTCTTCGAAAGACAATGTCACGGATCCCACAGCCTTAGCAGACACCAAGATCTCATCACCCCACTTGAAATAGAAGTCGCCATACTCTAAGCTTTTGCGTTTCCTGAACCCATTCTAGGAACAACAAATATGATTAGTAGCAGCGGAGTCAAGAATCCACGATGATACATTATCAGCTACTAAACAAGCTTCGGTAATAAGTACAATACCTTTCCCTTTAGCCTTGAGGTAGGTAGGACAGTTCTTACGCCAGTGTCCGGGCTCATTGCAATGGTGACAATTGTCCTTTGACTTGTCCACCTTGGCAGTCCAGGGCATCTTCTTCTTCTAAACCTTGCTAGGGTTCTTCTTATCGGCTCTATAAGATCTTTTCTTAGATCCAGAGGTGGAGGCTCTGTGCTCAGTAGCATGAGCTTCTCCAGTAGTCCTCTTTTTCTTTAAGAGACCCTTCATTAGCTCGGTAACAACGTACCCTAGTTTATTCATGGAGTAGTTCAGCTTGAAAGTATCAAAAGATTCAGGGAGAGCTTCCAAGTTCATATCTATCTTTGTTTCTCCATCAATCTCAGATCCAAGGATTTCCATCTCATTAAGATAACTTATGATCAGCATCATGTGTTCCCTAACAGGAGTCCCTGCTTTCATACGACAAATCATAAACTGTCGTACCGCTTGTTGCCTAGCCTGACGCCCTTGCCCTCCAAACATCTCCTGGAGATTGTAGAGCATTTCATAGGCTGACCCAATATCACGATATTGTTGTTGCAACACATTGTTCATCGATGCTAAAATATAGCATCTCGCAATCTCATCGGATCTGAGCCAGGCTGCAAGGCCGTCCTTGTCCTCTTGAGTCAAATCATCATTCGTTTCAGGAGGACATGGGGTGGTGAGTACCCACTTGTGCTTGTCCGCGATAAAGACGATGTCTAGGTTACGTTTCCAATCTACGTAGTTATCACCTTCCAGTTTGTTTGAGGAAAGGATAGTAGAGAGGGGGTTTAGAGACATGTTGCTGAAAGTTGAAACAATTTACGATTAGTCTTTTGTTTAAGATTTTAAGTTTAATTTTTTTTTGACAAGAAAAATCCAAAGGTGTTATGAAAAAAAATGACACTCTACTCCTTCGAGGGAAGGCGGCAAAGATTCGCCTTCATAAGTAAATGACACGTCATTAATGCATAGTCATGATGTCAACACATCAGAGTTTGACTAGCCACCTTAAGTAAATAAACAATCTTCTTGTGGGCATCTCTGCCAACACTCTATAGTTCTTTAGTGTATCTTCCAAAGATACTGAATTGACCATTTCATCTTTAGAGACAATGTAAGAACAAGCCATGTAATCTCTTCTGTCTCAAGGTCACTATGTATGAATTGTATTGTGCTTACTTTAATCCTGGAATGAGACATGGTATTTCACAACTTCAATATATTCAGTTGAGAAAGTCACACTCTAGATACAAGTTTGTGAACTAGATGATCTCTTTTGGTGATGGTTGGGTTTTGAAATTGACATTAGTAGACTTTGTGACGTTCTCATAAATATGGAATTCAAGTAAAAGATTTTTGAAATGCAATGTGCCGGTATCCAAATAGAATAAATGATTCTTTTGGATGAAACGTTGTGACTTGTTAACTCTTCTTCAATACATCGTTTCTAACTTATTCACAAGTATTAAAGGAGTTGAGGAAATAACAACTAAATGGGTAAAATAGAAATTTTGCAAATCTCATCTAGTTTATGATATTCGTGAGGGGTAATCATTCGATAATAATCAGTGGATCCACTAATCACAAATAAGTTGATTTTTTAGTTGAAAATTATTCATTTAAACCGAGAGCTTTTCAGTGTCAACTCTTTAGTGGAGTCATTTGTCATTAAACTAGACTTTAAAAAATTTGTGAGCTTTGAGTTCAATAGTCCTAGTTAAAGGTTTGTTTATTTGGGTCCATGAGGTCACTATCACAAGTGATTAGAGTAGAGTTTGTTAAACTAGAAGATAAGTCAAAATAAGGTCAATTGTTGAACTGGACGTATTTTTCGAAAATGGTCTAAAGGGTATTTTTTTCCTTAAGAATAATTAATGTAAAAATGCTAAAATAAGATTTTAAATGTAAAAATAAGAATTTGAATTTTTTTCAGAAATTGATTTTAAGTCATACGGCTAAAAATTTGTTTTCAAACTTGGTGAATTAAATTTTCTGACATGTTATTGTATGGGAAATAATGTGACGGTTTTCCTTATTTTGTTGTGAACAAATTATGAAGTAAATATGTTTGTGTAGACACCTATATGGTCAGCCATATTACATCAAGGGAGATAGAAAAATATCTCTTTTTATTTGATGCATTATTGTATATTGGTAAAATTCCAAAAGAAAAGAGGAAATGACTTTCTTTGAGAAGGAAACAAATGTGCTAACTGAGGAAGCAAATTACCCTCACTTATTGAAATAGGTGGTCAGCCATGTAGAAGAGAAAAAGAGGAGGAAATAAAATAATGTGTTATGAATACACAATAGAAAATGGTAATTACCATTTCTTGTATTTCATTCTCTTATAAATAGAGTCTCACATTGAGATGTGAAAATAAGTTTTTTGGTCTTGCTCTCTCTCTCTCTCTAAAATAATATTTTATTTTGGCATCAAGATCCTCACTTGATCTAGAGAATTAGCTTATGATCCAATACTTGTTCTTGGTTCATATTGTTTAATAGTGCTAATTCCCTAAACTCTTTAAATGCTCGAATACTGTAGTGGTAGAAACTTTCATGGTTGCTGAAGAATCCAAAGACGAGAAGCAACGAGGCGAGATGTAGGATCTTCATCCGAGAAGGGTCTCCCAGATCAACCAACAAGAAAAAGTTACTAAGTATTTTTCATACTTATTATATGTTTTAATTAACAACATGTTCATGCACTTTTTCTAGGTAGTAAAATAGTTTTACACGTTTTGAAAACAATTTTTTATATTCCGCCATATATAATATGATAATTAATTGTTAAATCTTAGATCTATTCCAACATAACTCATTAGCAACGGGTACAAAGTTATGAGCTGAAGGACTTAATGAGCGAGAGTCTAACATAAATAGGAAAATTGCTAATTTCAAGTGACCTGCAAATACGCACATAAGGATGCATAATTAAACTAGTTTTAAAGTATAAATAACGCATGGTTACACTCTAACTAATCATTTATCATCCTACAAGATCATATTCCATTTCATTTATGCTCTTCAAGAAAACAAGAAGTCGGTCTTAAGACAACTTTTATGTTTTATCTATTGTATGGGATCCACTAGTGTTACTATCTTCATCGACATCTCAGCGCGTTCATGTCTTCCTGGCACGAAAACGAGCTTGCTAACCTACGATCTTCACCCGTTATTGAACTTCGTGCTCTTGGCAACTCCTATTTTAGTTCCTAACAAGATAGTGACTTATAAGTACCATCGACCATAATTTGTCTAAGGTTAGGGCACATTGTAGCCCACGGAGTACACCAAATTCGATAACATGGGAGTATCTCGGTATAACCTTGGAAATAAATAATGTTTCCCTTTCATGCTCATTAGCTGTTTTAAGATGAAATTTTGGGACATAATGTTGGAATAGATCTAGGGTTAAGAAAATTTATCATTAACAGGTTGATGGCGGAATATAAAAATTTCTTTGCAAGTAAAACTATTTTACTAACCTAGGCAAAGTGCACAAACATCTATTCTTTAAAAACATTATCTAATTATTATTTACTTGGTACTAACCTTTCTTGTAGCTTCATCTTTGAGAAGTCTTAGGAAAGATTGAACGTCTTTTCTCGCTTCAAGCTTCGTCTCCATGGAATTCTCGTCTCTTTTGCACTTAATCGTGAACTCGAGTAACCTAATGTTTCTATTACAAGAGTCTATAGAGTCTTTGAAGGATTAGTATGTGGGTACAATTAAACACAATAACTCAAGAAGAAGTATATAAGCTAAAGAGCTAATTTAGGCCTAAGTCTAATGAGGACTTAGGTGCCAAAATAAAAGAGATATTTTAGAGAGAGAGAGAGAGAGAGAGAGAGAGAGAGAGAGAGAGAGAGAGAGATGGAGGTTGATCGGCAAAACTAGAGAGAACAAGAGCAAGAAACTTATTTTCACATCTCAATGTGAGCCTCTATTTATAGGAGAAGAAAATACAAGAAAGGGTAACTAGCCATTCCTATTGTGCATTCATGACAAAATATTTTATTTTCTCTGCTCTTTCTCTATGTATTAGACCGGCCATACAATTGCATTAGTTAGAAAATTTTATTTCCTCACGTAGCATATTTATTTGCGTCTCAAAGATATTCATTTACTCTTTTCCTTTTTGGCAATTATCTTCACAATTCAAGGCTAAATAATTTTTGGATATAAATTCCTCTCCTCTTTTATGTTGGCCAAATTTTTTGTCTATGAGGGGAGCTTCTAGATGCTTCCTTATTTTTTTAAAACAATTCTTAAAATACCCATTATAGAATTAATATTGCACAAATAATTAAAATAATTTCATAATTCCTCAAACGACTTCTCGACTTTAAAAAATAATTTATATTTCCATCATATGAAAATATTCAAAATCTTATTTTGATATTTACATCATTTTATGTCCATGTCGACAAAAATACCCTTCAAACATTTTTTCGGATAAACGTCTAGTTCAACACTTGAACTTATTTTGATTTAGCTTCTAGTTTACCAATCCTACTCCAATGATTTGTAATAGTAACCTTATGAATCCAAATTAACAAAGCTTGAGCTACTATACTTAGACTCAAAATTTCACAAACGATTTTCTAGTATTAGCTTAATGTCAACTGACTCCACTAAACAGTTAACACTGAGAATCTCTCGGTTCAAATGTATTATTTTCTAGTAAAATTCAACTTAATTATGTTTGGTCGATCCATTGAATGTTATCTATGATTACCCTTCATGAATATCATCAACTAGATGAGATTTATAAAATTACCATTTTTACCCTTTTAGTTGTTATTTCCTCAACTCTATTGTTACTTGTGAATAAGTTAGAAACAATGTATTGACGAGGAGCTAACAAGTCACAATTTTTCATGCAAATAATGTTGTTATTTAATTTTGGATATCACGCGGCTCATTTATTCACAACCCAAGTAATAAAGCATGAGGTGACATACATTGCATTTCAGCAATCTTGTACATAAATTTCATATCTATGAAAACTTTACAAAGCTAGTTCAAGATATCTTCATAACTCAATATCTCACTAATTAGTTTAGTCTAGATTACAGAGTGAACCTAGAATTGAGAATATGTAAGCTATGAAATGACATGTTTCATTTCAGGATTTAGGTAAGCATGATGCAATTCATACATAGTGACCTTGAGACTGAAGAGGTTAAACGATTTGTTCTTACATTGTCTCTAAAGCTGCACTAGTCAATTCAGTATCTCCGGAAGATACATAGGAAGAACTATAGAGTTCTCAACTCTATATGCCTCGTAACCAGAAATCATAGATTCTTCCAACAAATATATTAGGATCAATTGTCCGATGATCTTTAGATTGTGAATTTTTTTTAGAAAACTATGAAGAGTATTTTCACGCATATCTACATTTGAGTCTTCAAATGTTGCTAGGTTTGATTAACGACTATAATACTATTGAATATAATAAAGCTTATAACAACCGAAAAACGAATGAATGAAACTTTCAAATTTTATTAATTTAATCAGCAATTTACAATAAGGACTCATGAGACATTTATATTGGGATTTGTGCATCTCTATGTTGGGATTTGTTCCCGCAAACGAGATATTAAACATTTAAATAATTTTTTAAATGTTTTTGCCGAAAGATAAATAAAATTAAATATTCAATCTTATTTAAGATTATGTTAGTGTATGTAAGTCGACGCCCTGAAACACTTTACGACATCTTATTCGTCAATGGCCAATGACTGAACGAAGTTTCATTGACCCGACGATTGGTGTTATAATATTGTTTCGTTGAATAATGTGATTCACAGATATGAAATTTGTGTCAAAATAATGGTAAGGCATTAGTATCACACCACGCTTTGTTATGATAGTGTGTGCAAATAAACCGGACCTGGTATTCCACGAATAAAACATTCCTTGAATAAAACATGTGACTCGAGAGACATCTAACTTTATATTTTTCTCGTTCACAAATAACAAAGGAGTTGGTGAAATGATAACTCTGGGGTAAAATGGTAATTTTACACATCAAACGGAAATATAAACGCATATGAACTTAGAGAGTTTCAATATTAGTTATTTAATGGAATCCACTAATATTAAGAATTAAAAGTCAGAAAAGTTTGTGAACTTTTGTGTCCGAACTTTATTTTAAAGCTTCGTTCATGTGGGTCCATAAGGTTTCAATGATAGCCTCTCGAACGAGATTTAGTGAACTATAACAATTGATTTTCTCATTGAATGTAAATTGTAATTTACACTAAGAAAATAAGTAACTAAATAAATAATTGATTATTTGTTATTAGATTTATTTAATGAATAATATTGTATAATTATATTGATGAAAATACAATTTTGTGATTCAAATTAATAAAATATGAAAATAAATATTTTCTCGTTTCGTACTTATTTGTATAGTAGGAACATTTATTAATGACATGTCATTAAATCAATGAGATGTTCTAATTTAATTCAATGTTACTTTAGAAATAAATCAAATAAATTTGGAGGATAAAAAATAATAGTTGGCCGGCCATAGTTAATGAATTGTGGATTGGAAAATTATTTTTAAACTTATTAAAAGGATTGTGGGGCTTAAGTTTTGACTAGTGGGCCACTATCTGATTTTGACCTCACTGAAACCCATTCTCTCAGATATAAAAGAATGTTTTATATCATGAAACCCTAACCCTAATTGGCCATCCCTTCCCCTTGTGATATTTTTCGGCCGAGAGACAGAGAGAAAGAGAGCGAGTGAACATTGTTTTCTCGAAAAGCTTCCTTAATCCTTTGAGTTTTCTTCTCCTCCTGTTGTTCACTTAAAGAGCCCACACTCTTGATCCCCCAAATCTCCCTGAGTATTATTATTGAATCCATTGTGGTATTTTTTGTGAGGTTTTGATCATAGGGACAGCCAATTCTCCTCAAGAAGAAAAGGCGCGCGTGAGGCTTGCTCGGCCATCCCTAGGCGCCTCCGACTGGCAGACTCTCGGCCAAAGGCAGGCGCACAAGACGCGCAAGGATCAGGCACGTGACGAGGCTCATCCGGCAAAGAGGAGGCGCGCGCTAGACGCACACACGCGATAAGCCTACACTCCGGCGAGGCGAGGCGCGTGCGAGATTGTTCCCAGGCTAGGTAAGGTGCGCGCGAGGCTATTCTCCGGCGAGTAAAGGTGTGCGCGAGACTTCCATTCCGGAATGGTGAGGGGCACGCGAGATTCCCTCTCCGGGGAGGCGAGTCGCATGCAAGGGAAGTTGTTCTCCGACGAGACGAAGCGCTCACATGCTGCGACTCCGACGAGGTAAGGCGCACGCGACAAGGACTGCTCCGACGAGGCTGACTCTTCTCGGCCAAAAAGAGATGCATGTGAGGTTGATTCCAACCTCTATGTAAATTCTCTGAACGAATTGGATCTGCAATTATAAATTTTATAGGTTGCTAGTGTGTTCAATTTGTTCTGTTGACATGTTTAGAATTTATTGACATGTTAATTTATTTTTAGTGCCATGGTTAATGAATATGTTTAAAATGAGTTTTAACATATTAGGCCATGCTATGTATTTCCGCCATATTTAGATATGTTACATAATATAATAGGTTAATCGTTAACCAATTCCCAACACCCTGCCAACACATAACACTCGGTACTTCTACTCTCAACTTGAATCCAAGAGTTGATAACTCTCTTATTTCTTCCATCTAACAATTTTATCAAAGAATAAGGGATATAGCTATATCACATAACACATGTTTGGTTCTCGCGGATCTATTTTTGAACTTATCAGAGAAAATCCAAATTATGCACGATTACTAAAAATTAGAGTGGCCAACGCCTAAATCTTATATAGCTTATAAATATAAGGGCTTTCAACTACTTTTGTTCACTAATACGAAAAAAGTCACCTATTTCCTTGGTGACCTATGTCCCACAGTTACCCTGAAGGTTTGCGTCACAAAGGTTGTGTTGAATCATTTTTGCCTTGGTTTATTTTTGCAAGATAAATTGTACTTTTAAGTTATTTCAGAAAATATACAAGAAGATGTTCAAGACCCGGGCTACCTATTATATGTGACCTCTTGAATGTATATAAATAGGAAATATCGTATTTCATTTTTAGTTGGTTTAAAGAATAGATTCTCACATATTAATTTCCAAAAATAACAACTAGATGTGAGATTTATGGAGTTTTACTTATGAAAGTCCAAAAAAAGTTTAAAAGAAAATTATTTTCAAATTTGATAAGTCACATATGAAAGTCACAATATTTGGAGAGGCCACATTTTTATTTCGTTCTCGCATTTAAAAGGTAAGATTTTGGAATTAAACTCATCATCTTATCTTCTGACTCATCCATATCCTCTGATCGCCACTCTTTGCACCACCGCCTCTCCTCCTCACACCGTTAGTCGTGCGGCCACGCCCACAACTCTCCTCCGACCAAGTTTTGCAGCCACCACCGTATGGTTACCACTCTTCGCAAACACCACCACATCCGAGCACAACCACCCACTCACTAATACTCGTTCTAACATGTTTTAATATCAATCTTATCTTATAAAAAAGTAAACATGCATTTTAATTCAAAGACCCTAACAACAAATTAAAATTATTTAAGCATCAAATCTACTAAACTCTTTACTGGAATAAGTTTATGAAAACATTTTTCATGTTCATAGTTTAAATTCATGTTCATGCTTAAATTTTTATCATAGCTCTGATACTATTTTTTGAAATCATTATAGAGTTATAGAAGAACATAAAGCTTTCTCTAGCGGTATAATATACAATATTCTATGTAAATAATTTACAACCTAGACAAAGTGCATGAACATGTAGTCTTAATTAAATTAAACTATGATAATGTTTAAACTCAATATTAGCCTAAGTTCTTCAATCACTTGTCTCCCCTCGCAGCGTCTCTTACACATCACTCTGAATCTGAGCAACTATGATGGTTTCTATCACAAGAATCTACATAGTATTTTTTGGATTTAGTGTGTGGGCACTATTAAACACTTTAATTCAAGAACAAGTCTTCAAGTCAAAGGGTTCATACAAACTCTAAGTCTAATGAGGATCTAGGTGCCAAAACAAAGAGAGGGAGATAATAATAGTCGAATATTCTAGAGAGAGAGAGAGAGAGAGAGAATTCGGCCAATTCTAAAACCAATGTTAGCAGAATAAATTGGTGTATTTTCACATCTCAATCCGCATGTGTATTTGTAAGGGAATGAATTGGTAAGAATGAAATCAATATAGAATATCTTATATTCATATATATGATACCCATTTTTATGAAATAAAAAACTCTATTTCTTGGCGTAGAAGGGACTGACCATTTGGTACCTCAAACAACAAGTTTGTTTCCTCCTTTTCTTTATTTTGTGTATAGCTATATATATCTTTGTCCAAAATAAATTATCTTACTTCATGATATATTGAGGCCGACCATATAAATCTAGAAACTCCTTCTAGATGTTTTTTTTAATTGTCCAAGACAATTACAAGAATATTACTTACGAATTATCACATATAATTCCATAATCTAAATATCAATTCCCCCAACTCAAAATCCAATTTGTAGTAATGTGATTAATTTCATGACCAACTTATGATGATTTCCGAAATATTATTTTATATTCACATAATATTTTTTTTCTAGTGGACAAACCTTTTAGACAATTTTTGGATTATCATCTAGTTTAACACTTGAACTTATTTTGACTTAGCTTCCAGTTTAACAAATCATACTCGTATGACTTGTTGTCGTGACCTCATGGACGTAAATGAATGAAGCTTGAACTAAGCATACTTGGACACAAAAGTTCACAAACATGTTCCAAGTTCTAGTTTAATGTTATTTGATTCCACTAAATAGTTGACATTGACAATCTCTCAGTTCAAATGAATATCTTGAACTCATCTTACAACTTATTGTGATTATTGGATCCATTGAATATTATCTATGTTTACCCTTCACGAGTATCATTAATTAGATGGGATTTACAAAATTATCATTTTACTTCTAGCCGTTATTCTCTCAACTCCTTTGTCATTTTTGAACAAGTTAGAAAAAATGTATGTACGATGAGCTAACAAGCCACATTGTTTAATCCAAATAAGTGACAAATTACTTTGGACACTGGCTAATTCATTTATTAAAATTCTAAGGATAAAAAATGAGGTGATCTACGTTGTCATTTAGCAATCTTGCACATGAATTTCATATCTATATAAATTTCATAAAGTTGTTCATGACATCTTCTTAATATAATACTCCACCTATGAGTCTTATCTATATATCAGATAATTATTCCATAACTTTGACTTTATTAAATGAGAGTATACAAGATATGTAATGACATGTCGCATTTCAGGATTAAGGTAAGCATAATTCAATTCATAATTAGTGACTTTGACACATAAGAGATTAGATGGTTCATTTACTATCTCCATAAGTGCATTGATCAACGCAGTGTCTTCAGAAGATACTTAGGAAGAACAATAGCGTGTCAACTCTCTATGTCTCATAACCAGATATCATAAGTTCTCCTAATAATAATATTGAGATAAACAGCCCTTTGATCCAGATATTGTGAATATACTACCAGTAGAAAAATTGGATCCCACAACCCTTAATAAGGGGTGTGGAATTTTCCCACAACCCTTATTAAGGGTTGTGGGATCCAGGGTTGTGGAATTTCACACAACCCTTAGACATCCAGTGTGGAATGTTCATACTTCACACACCAGATGTCTATTGGTTGTGGAATATTCAACAACCAATCAATTATCGGTTGTATAATTGATTTTTTTTTTAACTTTCACCGCTGCGATGACCTTATCCGGCGCCGCGTCCCACAACGGATCCAAACATTAGTTGTGGGAGACGGAGCCACGACCTCGTTTCCCACAACTGTTCCACGGCACCGCGGAAACGTAACACAGCGCCACGACGCCGACTCCCACAATGAATGTTTGGATCTGTTGTGGGACATGGCGCCGCAGCTCGATCCATATGTTGCTGCAGCGCCGTTGTCCAGAGAGCTCTTCCCCGCAAAGTTAATGGATTAAACATCATAGAGTACATGCAGAATATCTTTAAACATGCACAATCAATCTAAAAAAGACAATGCATCTAAAATTCATCCAAGATCATCATATACATTCAAAATCGTCTGACATATATACATTTAAAATCTCAAAATGTAATTAATCATCACATCCAATAAATGTTTGTATATAGTTAATCCACTCTTCTCTTACTCTCTCTATTTCTAAAGGTGTATACGTCTTTTTGTTTTCTAATCGACTTATACCTCCTATAACTATTTCTCGCATATAACATAAAACAAAGTATCCACATTCTGTGTTACCACTTTGTCTTGGAGCGGTCATTGACCTTATGTACGTTGATTGCTCATTACCAATAGCGTCTTTGTGTTCAAGTTTGAAATTTGGAAACACCCTACAAAACGAAAAGTATGAGTATCTTTTATGACAAACATTCAATATATAAGTAAAAAAATTACATTTTTATCAATGAAACTAAGTCTCGGGGAATTTTTTTATTCAACGAGTCGAAAAACATCGCACAATCTTTCCACAACTCAAGGACAACAAGCATCGAATGAAAGTTTCGATTGTACGGTATGAAAACTAGTTGCCCAAAATTGAATCCTCGCACCGCGTTTCCAACCTCTTTGACTCGTGTCGAAATATGGTTCTTCGTGATTGTAGACTTGTGAGAAGGTAACGCCGCATTTACAAAGCCAAATTTGCTCTTCATCTTTGTCGTCGATGCACGTATATGGCTATTCCAAAGTATTCAAAATGTTAAAACACTCAATATTTAATCATTAATAAAAAAAAGATATTCATGAAAGACACACGTACTCCATGTAAAGTGATATGCTTGACGCCCGAATTTCTGATATTCAGAAATATCATCGAATCCCAACATACTCAGGATAGCGAAGATTGTTGGACAAACATTGGCCTGGATAACGTGCCCTTGTGCTAACATCATTTTGTTGGCATATTGAGCGAGCAATTTAAACTTCGAATTTAACCATTTAAATTTTGAATCAATTACCTTATAATTGATTTTAACAATCAATACATACTAAAGAGTAGGTGAAAATATATTACCTTGTAATTAATGCTCATGTTATCGTCAGGAGTAGGTTAACTCGTATAATCGAGTTTCGAGCATTTGATGTATGGACCGCGACTCTCTTTTAATGTCTCTGTTTCTATCAATCATCGCGGCACGAGACAAAACCCCCCATTGCATCTTCTACGGTTAGAGCTTCTTCGGTGGGAATCGGCAATTTGGCTTTTTAAACAAAAACGCTCGAAATGCTCACTCGTGCATTATCTTCCTCCAAAGTTGAGAAGTGAATTACGCCCTCGTTCAAATAGGTTCACGTAAAATTTCTTCACGATGGTGATGTTGCCATCGCACCCAGGAGGTTTGCGAAATTCTCCCCGACCATACGCGTCGATGAATTTTTGGATTTGTTGGCCGATGTCGAATCCATCCCGGGGGACACTAAATCCCCTCTCCTGCATTACGAAGCGCTTATTGAGCACCTCGTAGCGATCCTCGGCTTGTTGAGATGTGAATATGCACGATTGATATTGTTCTTCTTCACTTTTTGACGATGAAGAAGACTCAACAACTTTGCTGGAACACTTTAAAGTCGTGGCCGCGACTTTACCCTTGGCACCACGAGTAGCTTTCGGAAGCATTTTGACCTACATAAACATAAACACAAACACATAAACAATTTCAACATATATAAACACAATTTCAACATAAACACAATTTAAACATAACAACAATTTCAACAAATATTTTGGATTCAATTCAGAATCTATTAACCTACAATTTCAACATTTACAATAACATTTATAATAACATTTACAATTTCAACATAAACAGAATTTTGGATTCAATTCACAATAACAACGAATTCGGATTGAATTCACAAACCTAAAAAAAAATGAAAAATCATAAATTTTCTAAACACAAACCAATATTAACATAATAAACTCGGGTAATTCCTAAAAAATTACTCTAAAACCATGGAAATTAAGAAAATCCTAGACACAAACCCTAAAACTGTGGAAATCAATAATTTATTCAAATAAACCAATATAAAATCATCAAACCCTATAAATCTACACGAACATACAACCAAAAATCTAGTAAAAGGGTAGGATTTACCTTAAAATTGGGAAGAACGATGGCGACGTGAAGGCACGATCGAAGGGCCGCGAAGTGAACGCGTAGGAGAAGGCCAGCGACGTGAAGGCGAGGGAGAAGGGCGGCAAGAACTCGGCGACAACCAATGTGCGGAGGTATGGAGATAGAACCGGCCGAAATTATGTTTGGGAGAGAATTCGTGTTTGGGTAAAATGAAAATGACCTAAAATGTTCTATTTTTTTTACCCTTTTCCCACACCAGATCTTTAGATCCGTTGTCGGACGTGGCGCTGCGGCCCCATTAGGCGTCGCCCCGGTGCCGCTCCCACAATGAATCCATTAAGGGTTGTGGAACATTTTAAAATAAGTAAAATTAACCAATCTTAGAATAATGGTTGTAGAATAAGCTATATTCTACAACCGATATTCTAAGGGTTGTGGAATACCCAGGAATTAAGCCCTTCCCACAACCCTTAGTTATAAGAGTTGTGAAATAGCCTGGAATCAACCACTTCCCACAATCCTTAGTTTTAAGGGTTGTGGGATCTTGGATTTCACACCCCTTACTAATAAGGGTTGTGGAAAGTCGGTTGTGGCATCCAACATTTGTAGTAGTGTATTGTTTTAAGATAACCATGAAACATTGTTCATGCAAATCTATATTTATCTTTTCCTATGTTGTTATGTTTGTTTATGTACTAAAGGCTAACGTTTATCATAAAGGTTCAAACAAACAAAATAACCACATGTTCATGCACTTTTCCTAGGTTAGTAAAATTGTTTTACTAGTAAAAATAATTTATATTCCGCCATTATTTTGTTAATGATAATTTTTTCTTAATCCTAAACCTATTCCAACAAATGGTATCATAGCATACGTCAAAGTATAAGCATGTACATGTTATCTAACATCATTATATGAAAATTGTTTTCAAAATTTACTTGAATAATGGCTTTGCTAACACCAGAGTTTAGACAATTTTAATTTATTGGTGCGACCTCTAAAATTAAATTGGTGTTGGTTTTCTACTTGTTAAAGATGCTATATAAACACATTACAAATAGTTCTTAAAAGATTTTATGTTTAGCATGCTCAAATTTAATTTTTTGACAAGTCTTAAAACAACATTTCTAGTTTAAATTTGTTATTGAATATTTTATATTATGTTTTTTGTTTTAATTTTTTGTAAACAATGAATATATTAATATAACACACAATTGAAATCAAAACAAACAAATAAAGAAATTCAATAAACTTCTATTCTCAAATACCTAGATCCGACGTACCGTTTAATTATTTTTCAATTTCTAGACAACTTGTTATGGCTCAATAAAATGGGCATAACGTTTTTCTCGGAACTTGAAAATTAGTGGTTCATAAACCAAACTAAAGTTACGGATGTTAGCTATCCAATGCAATTATTTTCAGCTCAATCAGATAAAGGATGTGTTATTTATAACCTTTTAAGTCCGAGCTGTACGACAGTCCGCGAGTCAGGATTTTTAAATCCGAATTTGCGACTCCTAGCTTCTTCCCCTCTTCTTGATGCAATTGTGGCTTATTGACGTTCACACACTCAACCACCATGAAGATTCTTAGAAGGAAGATGACAAGAAGACCAAGAAATTAGTTTTAGGAGATTTTGAATCTCAAAAACTTTCAAGTGCGAAAGTGAGATAGACTATCACACACTTTCCTTAGGAAAAATAATAATAGAAAAACAAATCCGAGTATATTCCTTGAGCCTTAGTGCATTAACACTGCTCTCCCCTCATGAATATCGATTTTAAGGATCTTTTTCTAGTGATCCACTCAATCTCTCTTTACTCAAGGAAACATGTTTCCAAACGTACAAAAGAAGATGTGCCAATTCCAAAAACTAAGTGGGAGGGTTGTACTTATTGTTTGCAACCCACGATCCCCAACACTTATTTTAAGTGCATATGTCACCAGACTAAGAGTCACCCTTGTGACCCTCTCTTAAATGAGAGTACTCAACGGTGATTTGCCTTAATATTGCTTATAGACCTACGTTCAAAACTGACGATGAGACAAGGCCTACCCTCGGTTGATTGTATTCACAGTAGATCTTCTTGAACTAAGTGGTTGGTTACACACTTAAACTCAATCTCGAATAAACTAGAAGTTGATAACTACACAGATTGGAAACGTAACCTAGACGTCATCCTTAATGTGGACAAGCACAAATGGGTACTCCCCACCCCATGTCATCCTGAAACGAATGATGATTCGACTCAAGAGGACAAGGACTCCTTAGTTTCCTGACTTAGATCCGATGAGATTGCGAGATGCTATATTTTAGCATCAATGAACAATTTTTTGCAAACACAACATTGTGATATTGAGTCACCCTATGAAATGCTCTACAATCTCCAAGAGATGATTGGAGGGCAAGGGTGTCAGGCTAGACAACAAGCGGTTCGACAGTTTATGAACTGTCGTGTGAAAGCAGGGACTCCCATTAGAGAACATATGCAGCTGATCATAAGTTTTCTTAATAAAATGGAAATCCTTGGATATGAGATTGATGGAGATACCAAAATTGATATGATCTTGGAAACTCTCCCTGAATCTTTTGATACTTTCAAGCTGAACTACTCAATAAATAAGCTAGGTTACACTATTACCGAGCTAATGAAGGAGCTTCACACTGCTGAGGGTCTCTTGAAGAAAAGGAGGGATAATGGAGAGGCTCATGCTACTAAGCAAAAAGCCTTCATCTCCGGATCTAAGAAGAGATCTCACAGAGCCGAGAAGAAGAACCCTAGCAAGGTTCAGAAGAAGAAGTTGCCCCGGCCTATCAAAGTGGACAAGTCTAAGGATATTTTTCATCATTACAATGAGCCCGGACACAGGCGTAGGAACTGGCATACCTACTTTAAGGCTAAAGAGAAAGGTATTGTACTTCTTACCGAAGCTTGTTTAGTAGCTGATAATGTATCATCATGGATTCTTAACTTTGCTGCTACTAACCGTATTTGTTGTTCCTTGAATGGGTTTAGGAAAAGCAAAAGTTTAGAGGATGGCGACTTCTGCTTCAAGTGGGGTGATGGGAACTTGGTGTCTGCTAAGGTTGTAGGATCCGTGACATTGGTTTTTGAAGAAAAAACTTTAAATTTGAATAATGTGTATTTTATTCCTTCCTTTGGGAAAAACTTAATATTTGTAACTCAAATTGTTGAGTAGAATTATTATTTAAAGTTTATTGATAATGAAATTTGAATTTCTTTTTCCAATTCATTTGTCATCGATGCTTGTATGAAGAATGGTTTATACTATCTTTATGTTACACAACCTTTGCTTTTAGACACTTAACTAGATAATGATCTAGTAAGGGAACCAAAGAGGATAAAAATAATGACTCCTTTGATCTAATAAAATCAACACATCTTTGGCACTTAAGACTTGGCCACATTAGTCTTAACAGGATTAAAAGAATATCGAGGTACGGTACACTCAAAGCCTCTGCCATAGGCTCACTGCCAACTTGTGAATCTTGTATAGAAGGAAAAATGACCAAATGACCTTTCTCTGATAAAGGTCGAAGAGCCACTGAGCTGCTGGAACTAATACATTTTGATGGATGTGGTATGTTCAGAATTCAGGCACGGGGAGGATACGAATAGTACGTTACCTTTACTGATGATTACTCAAGATATGGATTTGTCTATTTACTCAAACACAAATCCGATACCTTTAACGTATGTAAGGTTTTCGGGCTTTAGTGGAAAAGCAAACTGGCATACATATCAAAACCCTTCGATCCGGTCGAGGTGGTGAGTACTTGTCTGAAGAGTTCGATGACTTTCTTAAAGAAAAAGGTATCGCTTCTGAGCTTACAGCTCCTGTCACACGTCAACAGTCAGAGTGTCACAGAAAAAGAATCGAACTCTGATGGAGATGGTTAGATCAATGATGATTTACTCATCATTCCTTAATTTATTTTGGGGATATTCCCTTGCAACTGCCTTATACATTCTTAACAAAGTTTGTCTAAAACGGTCCCTAGTACTCCTTATGAACGATGGACTTGGCATAAAGTTAGTTTAAGCCACATCAAAATTTTGGTTTGCCTTGCACATGTGCCAAGGATAAAGATTAGCAAGTTGGTTAGTAGGTCAGATTTATGTGTGTTTGTTGAACATCCAAAGGAAACCAAAGGTTTAACATTCTATAGTCCCGAGGACGACCAAACTTTTGTTAGCATTAATGCTCGTTTCCTTGAGGAGGACTTTATGAAGAAAACGAAACCCATAAGCAAAATTGTGCTTGAAGGAAAGTTGGGTGAGGATGCTTCTACCTCATCTGTAAGAACTGTTCTTACCCCCACTGAAACGCAACCTAACAATTCAGAACCTCATCTAGTAAGCTATGAAATGAGCCTATGACTTTATCAAATGAGAATATGTAAGCTATGAAATGACATGTCTCATTTCAGGATTAAGGTAAGTGCGATGCAATTCATACATAGTGACCTTGAGACAAAAGAGGTTAAATGATTTGTTTTTACATTTTCTCTAAAGTTGCACTGGTCAATTCAGTATCTTTGGAAGATACACTAGAAGAACTCTAGAGTTCCTAACTCTCTATGCCTCGTAACTAGACATCATATTCCAACAGTCATACTAGGATCAATAGTCCGTTGATCTTTAGATTGTGAATATTTCGTTTTAAGCAAACCATGAAAAGTTTGTTCACGCAAATCTACATTTGTCTCTTCATACGTTGTTAGGTTTGATTAAGGACTATAAAACTATTTAATATCATAAATCTTCAATCAAAACAAAAAGGAATGAATGAATGTTTCAACTTTTATTAATTTAATCAGCAAATTACAATAAGAACTTATGAGATATTTATATTACATTGATATGCAAATAAATAACCTTCTTGTGGGCATCTATTCCAACAGGGTAATCATCGATAATATTCAATGGATCCACTCAACATAATTTAGTTGAACTTGAGTAGAAAATAAATTAATTTGAACGGAGAGATTCTCAGTGTCAACTCTTTAGTGGAGTCAGTTGACTTTAAGCTAATACTCGAAAAATGTTTGTGACCTTTTGATTCCAAGTATAGTAGCTCAAACTTTGTTCATTTTGATCCATAAGGTTACTATTACAGGCCATTAGAGTAGGATTGTTAAACTAGAAATTAAGTAAAAATAAGTTCAAGTGTTGAACTAGACGTTTTTTCGAAAAATGTCTAAAGGGTATTTTTTTTCCACACGTTTCCTAAGTGTATAGGAGAACTAACTCTTTTCCATGGCCGCTGTAGGGCATAGTTCGGTCTCACGGATCTGATATTAATGATGTTGAATTCGAATGCTCATAAGATTCAATATTTTCTCTCGAAACAAACCATAAATGGTATTCACAAGAATTTCATGGCTCACTGAGAAGTGATACCTCTCGGCCAACACCATCCAAAGAGGAGAGGAATTATTTGTCTTTAATTATAAAGATAATTACCCAAAAGGAAAAGAGGAAATCTTAGAGAAGGAATCAAATGTGATAAATGAGTAAACAGATTTCCCTCACTAATACTATAAAATGGCCGGCCATATACATAGAAAAAGAGGAGAGGAAATCAAATATTGTGTCATGAATGCACAATAGGAAAGAGTAATTACCCTTTCTTATATTTCATTCTCCTATAAATAGAGACTCACATAGAAATATGAAAAGAAGCTTTTCTCTTGCTCTCTCTCTCTATTGTGACCGATCCTCTCTCTCTCTCTCTCTCTCTCTCTCTCTCTCTCTCTCTCTCTCTCTCTCTCTCTCTCTCTCTAAATATCTCTTTTATTTTGGTACATAAGTCCTCATTAGACTTAGGTTTAAATTATCTATTTAGCTCATAGAATAGTTATTGAGTTATTGTGTTTAATTGTGCCCACACACAAATCATTCGAACACTCTATAGACTCTTATAATAGAAATCTTAGATTTCTCGAGTTCACGACAAGGTATGAAAGAAACGAGGAAGAAGAGAAGATCTACCTTTCCCAAGGCTCATTAAAGATTAAGGTATAAGAAAGGTTAGTAACAAGTAATTCAATAATATTTATAAAAAAAAAACATGTTCATGCACATTTCCTATTTTAGTAAAATTATTTTACTAGTAAATAAATTTTTATATTTCGTCATTAATTTGTTAATAATAATTTTTTCTTAATCCCACGTCTATTTCAACAGCTCTACGATTTAACAATTTTCTCCATATAGATGATTATTGTCATTTTATACATTTCCTATTGTAACTTAGTAAAGACAGACCTCTATATAAAGCAACAATAATAATGAAAATGAATATGGTGATTTGGTATTTATTGCATTTAAATATATTTTTATTATTTTCTTTATATTTTCACTTGACCTCTATGTAGAAAAATACAAGTTTAAATTAGAACGATTTATATACACTTATTAATGTTTTTCGGGAGTAAGTCTAGATTCGTTCTTGATCTTTTTAATCTGATTTATTTATATTTTAGTAAATGGTCTCAATCTGTGTTGATGTTTGTCTGTGAAAGAAGTGGGGACGATTTTTTAACAGGTATGGCAGTAACACCCAAAGAGGCCGATCCAGCATACAGATCATGGAAAGTCAACCACGATATGGTTATGTCGTGGCTAATCAATTCCATGACACCGAAGATCGGAGAATTTTTTTTGCTGTACTCCACGACGGCCGAAATATGAAAAGCTGCCAAAATTATATTTTCAAGTTACAAGAACACATAAGAAGTATTCTAAACTGAGAGTAATCTTCATGAATCAAACAAGGTGAATACAAAGTTACACAATATGTCAATTCTCTCACCTGTGATTGGCAGAAAATTGATCTCATTGACACACACAAATGGAGCTGCCCCGACGATTCGAAACTCTATAGATCTATTGTTGAGATCAAACGGGTTTTCAAATTCCTATCAAGTCTAAACAAGGATCTTGACGAAGCTAGGGGACGGGTTATCAGCACAAAACCACTGCCCTCCTTGAGAAAGGCGTTTTTTGCAATAAGTGTTGGAAATTATTAACAATTTAAACTAATATTATTATATCACATCTATATGTGGCGGAAATATATAATAAGATCTAAAATAAATTAAAAATCATTTTAACATATTAACAACCTAGGCATTAAAAATCACTTACATGTCAATAAACTATTCATACTAAATATGTCGTCAATGAATAAAACGATCTAACAACTTATAAACACATTTCTAAAATTAATCGCATATCCAATTCATTTTAGGAAACTTACATATGAGGTTGTAAACAATCTCGTTCGTTGCTCGCTAACGTATGAGCGCCTCGTCAAAATCCTAGAAGCTGCCTCACCAGATTGTAGATTCTGGTCTACCGGATTGGACTCTGGCCGGCCGGCAGAAATGGGCATGTGAGCCTGTGAGTTCTTGCGAGTCAATGGAGCTCCAGGACCTGTGCACCACGGTAGATTAGGACTAGGTCAAGGTGCTGGTCAAGTGGCTCGACCTGGATCCGTGTCAAGCTCCTGTGGTAGCTTAGGCGCACGTCGGGCCCGACAACAACAGCTGTCCGCTGAGTCTATCCGGCGATTCTGTCCGACAGGAAGCCTGAAATGAGTCTCGTCACGTCTCACTCGGGTTTTGGGGAGATTTAGAGGGTGGGATCTTTAATTGAACAACGAAGAACACTTGGGATCACCCTAGAACGTTCGGGAGATGAAGAAATTTTTTCTTGATCTCTCTCTAACTCTGCACAAGTACAAGTAGGGGAGGGACTTGGCCAAGTATTAAGATTAGGGTTAGCTCATAAGGGTTTCGAAAAAACCATTAAATAGAGAGAGAAAACGGGCTTTTCTTAGGTCAAACTTATTAGTCAAACTTAAGCCCGTTGTTCTTCTAAATGAATTTCAAAAATTAATTTCAAACCTAATTCTTTAATTATGGCCGAGTGATATTCATGGTGTTCTCGAAAATTTCATTTGATTTATTTATAAAATAATATTTACTTACTTTAGAACATCTCATTTATTTAATGACAAATCATTAATTATTTTCATACTATTCAAAGTAGTACGAAACGAGAAAATATTTATTTTCATCTTTTATTTTTTTGAATCATCAAAATATATTATTATCCATACAATAACATAGTATGATTCATTAAATAAATGTAATAATAACTAACCAATTATTTATTTAATTACTTAGAAAAATATTTTATTAATGCAAATCGCAATTTAGTTTCAATGAGAAAATCAAATCTTCCTTATTCAATAAATCTCGTCCGAAACTTTAGAATAAATATCGGACACAAAAGTTCACAAATCTTTTCTGTCTTTTAATTCTTAATATTAGTCGATTCCACTAAAGGACTAATATTGAAACTCTCTAAGTTCATATGCGTTTATTTTCTGTTTTATGTGACAAAACAATTCTTCACACGATCCACGGAGTATTTTACAATATTACCCTTCATGTGTATCAGTAACTCAGATGAATGTAAAATTATCGTTTTACCCTTGAGTTATTATTTCACTAACTCCTTTGTTATTTGTGAATGAGAAAGCCATAGAGTGAGATGTCTGTACATGTAAACATGTTTTAATCAAAGAATATTCTATTCGATGAATACCAGGCCTGGTTTATTCATTCACACTCTCATAACAAAGCATAGTGTGGTATTAATGCATTAGCATTGTTTCAACATGTATTCCGTATCTGTGAATCACATAACCCAATATAACAACGTCATTACACCAACCGTTGGGTCAGATGCAACATCAATTTAGCCATTGCCTATTGACAAATCAAATGTCATAGGTTGTCATGTCGATTATGCATTCACTTCAGGATTAAGTTAAGTACCAAAGTACCCCTCGTATGTGACCTTGAAGTTTTGAGTGATTAAACAGTTTTATCTCGAGCTTCAGAGTATCACAGGTCTTGTTCAGTATCTTCTGTAGGATATCAAGAATGAAACACAGAATCACGACTCTCTATATAACAAGATAAGATATCATGATCCATTCAAACAATTATTACTCGGATTCGATTGCTCTATCGATCTTTAGATTGTGAACTAATATTTAAACTAGTCACAAGGGGCTATCTTGTCAAGTCTGTACCTAGCACCCCTTTCGTCGATGACAGTTTCAGAGTGTAGCAAACATACATAAACAAAAACTTAATTAAGAATGAATATTTTATTTTATTTAATGTTTCAACAAAAACCAAATACAAAGTATTTATAATGTCTAAATCTCCTTTGTGAACACCAATCTCAACAATAAGGCATGAAGAAAGTCAAAGAAAAATCATGATGGGAGAAAGTTCATCAACAACCACCGAAGCATCGGCTCTCATGGGTTCGAGTAACAGCCAAAGTCAAGCAGCCAAAGCCTATACAGATAGGAAATATTCAAAGAAACCCTATTGTGAACATTGTCACAATACAGGGCATTTGAAAGACACATGTTGGAAAATACATGGGAAACCACTTGACTGGAAGTCTAGGAGATGAAACCCGAATCAAAACACAAAGGAAACACAGTCTCCATATCTCCATTCAGCAAAGAACAGTTAGATCTCCTTCAAGCTTTGATTAGTCAATCCAAAAAAACTTCTAAGACCTCTACTAATGGTGCTCTTATGGTGAAGAAAGGTAATATCTCACTGGTTTTTCACTCTAAGATCAATAATGATTCATCATGGGTCGTTGACTCTGGAGCTACCGATCACATGACTGGTAACCGTGATTTATTTACTATTTACCATGAAAGTAATAAGTCAATTACAGTCATTATAGCAGATGGTTCAATTTCATATGTGAAAGGAATGGGAAAGTTTAAATATCATCATCACTACAGCTCGAATCTTCCTTTTATGTGCCTGAGTTGAATTGTAATCTACTGTCCATGCAAAAATTGAATAAGAATATGAAATGTGTTACTCACTTCACTGAGGATTCGTGTGTTTTTTAGGATAGGAACTCGAGGAAGATGATTGGATGTGCTGAAGTCAATGCTGGTCTCTAGCTACTCAAAAACCTAGAAAATTCAAGTTGTTTGATGACACAATTCAATAAGAGTTCGAATAAGGAAATATCATGTTGCTACATTATCAACTAGGTCATCCAAATTTCTTGTACCTTTCGAAACTTTCTACATCTCTATTTATAGATTCAAAGTTGAAAAAATTGCAATGTGATATCTGTCAGTTGTCCAAACACAGTAGAAAATCAAATGTGTCCAGTTCATATAAACCATCTCAGCCATTCACAATGATTCACAGTGACACATGGGGACCGTCTAAAACGTCAAATATTTTTGGTGCGAAATGGTTTTTACTTCTCATCGATGATCATACCAGGCTCACATGGGTATATCTGATGAAAAATAAATCTGAAACTTCCAGTCTCATCAAACAATTCAACCTAATGATCCATACTTAATTTAATACCAAAATTCAGATATGTCATTCAGATAATGGCACATAAGTTTTTTAACTCGATTCTGAGTGATTTCTTTCTCTCAAATGGTATTGTACACACCAGTTCATGCGTCAAAACCACTCAACAAAATGGAATTTCCGAGAGAAAAAATACGCATTTATTAGAAGTTGCTCGATCGATTATGTTTACCACAAATGTTCTTTAACACTATTTGGGGAAGCAGTTCTAACCGTAGCATACCTCATAAATAGAATGCCTTCGATAGTTCTAAAATTTTTAAACCCCTGCCAAAAATTGCTTGTGAGTTTTCCGAATTCTAAACTCCTCTCAAAAATCACACACAACCTATGCGAATGCTCAGTTTTTATTCATCTCTATTATGAGAGTAAACTTGATCCTTTATCCCTTATAATACATTTTCCTAGGATATTCACCATGAAAAAAGGGATACAAATTCTATTCACCAACTCTCAGAGTAAGCTTGCCGACATAATGACTAAGGCTCTTTCTTTACCTTTGTTCATTGACTTGTGTTGCAAGCTAAATTTATTAAACGCGTATAGTTCAGGAAGCTTGCCGACATAATGACTAAGGCTCTTTCTTTACCTTTGTTCATTGACTTGTGTTGCAAGCTAAATTTATTAAACGCGTATAGTTCAGGTTGAGGGTGAGTGTTGAAGATTATTCGCATAGTTTGTTAGCTTATTCCTAAGCTTTAGGGAGTTTTTTTATTGTTACTATTTTACTTCCTGTTATTTCGTAATTGAGATTACATTATATTATCGTATAAATACATTAAGTCAATAATAAATCTTTCCGATTCTATATTTTCATTCCCTGATTTCATTATCTTCAGTATAAAATGTTAACAAATTTTAATAATATAAATACCACATATTTCTTTCGAGTTTAATCAAAATGCGGCATTAATTCCTTTAATTTCTAAAAGTATCAAAAATCAAACTTAACAGGACTACTAATATCAACTATGCACACTAGCTTGTTTATAGTCGTCAAAACTCACCTTTAGTCAGTGTAAGTTGTTGACTTTATTTTTCATTAGAAAATTAAGTTTTCATTTTACCATAAGGCTTTATTCTCTCGTGGTTTTCATTAAAAATAAATAACATAGAATTTCCGAGCTTCGACCAAATTTCCTATCTCCATTTTCAAACAGTTCATGCCCAAATTATCTTCTTGTTATCTGTTTCAACTAAAGTTTAACCAAACCCCTATATTCCATAGTCGATAAATCATATATAAATTATCTCGTGATTAGGGCAACTTCAACCCAAACACTAATTTTGATGTTTATTTAGCATAAAACAAATTCAACTTTAACCACAACAACAGATTTAACACTAAACATAATATTATATTATTAAAACCATACAATCTCTTTATTAATAAATATTTTAATAAATAATTAAAAAATTTAATTAAGTGATAAAAATGATTTATTACTTACCAATATATAACAAAAATTAAACTAAAAAAATTACATTATTTGAAAATTTCATATAAATAATTTAACATAAAAAACATACATTTTGAAAGATTATATCATACTAATTATTGGAATTAGTATGTTCATTAAAGGCTCAGTTATGTTTATTTAGTCTATTTAATTTTAATTATAAAGTGTTTACATTTTTATGTTTCAACTAAAATTTATGTTAATTTATTTTTTGTACAAAATTTATGTTAATTTATTTTTTATTCAAAATTTATGTTGTTTAGTGTTTTATAAATATATATAATATTTAATGTATTAATACAAATATTTATAAAAAGTAAAATAAAGTTTTTGCCGTGCGCGCGAAATATGACGTGCTACCGTAACAAACGTAAGATTTGAGATAAAAAAAAATAAAGTGTGGTTAGAGAGCTCTCACATAACAAATGTGATGTTTTGTATTGAAGATTGGTCTTATATGATATCTATTTTTCATTCTCAGTTGACGTTCTTTGTACGATGGCGTTCACCTGCAATCGTTCGTCAAACACGTGATGTTTAAATCATAATGATGTATTCAGGGTAAATTAAAACTATATTTTTTTTTTAAAAAGCACTAAAATGGAGAGGTTTTTAATGATTAAAAGTAAGTTATGTACAAAATTGATACTAAGTCTTTTTTTGGTAAGCGGAATGGAAAAATGGGAGGATGAATTGTTTAGGATGGAAAAGAAAAACAATGAGTGTATTGCAACTTTTTAAAAAGTTGATTGGTATGATGAGAGAGAAGATTAATATCCATTCCGATATTTGTTTGGTATAAATGAAAAAAATAATGGTGTGATTTATTTTATAATACTAATTTACAATAATACTCTTATATATTATCAAATTGATCTTTAATTTAGATAATTTATTTATATTATAAAATTAATATGCATGTAATTATTTAACTGCATAACTATATATGATATATCGTTAAAAAAATTATATATGAAATATATATACATTTACTAATTTAGTTATTTAATCCAAAATTTAATTTACTAGAGCAAAATGCATTTATGAATTAGAGCAATATAAATATTTATTAATAATTTTCACAAATTATTTCATAAATTCTCAGCTCTTGGTCATAACTCTTAATCAGTTGTTGAGTTTTTTTTGTTTATCTATTTAAATAGAAAAACTAATTTATAACCATACATCACATAAGTTGTAATACCCAAACCCATAAAATTTTTAAAAAATCGATAAATAAAGTCATAAAAATATTCAAGTTTTTGTTTGAGCAAACAATTATTTGATCATGACGAAAGATAAAAATAATAAATTTTATAAACTTTGGTATGTTAGTCATATATTGGTGATGAGAAAACGAAATACACAAATTTGAAGATCAATGTATTTAATAACCAACAATAAAAATAGAAGGAAAAAAAAAACTAAAATGCACATAAATTTCATATATACAAAAAAGAGAAAAAAAAAATATAAAATATATTTTTGTTCTCCCTTGTTCAATCCTTCCAAAATGGGAAGATAATATTTTTTGTGAGACCCACGTATACAAATCCATAAAATCATCCATTTACCTCTTTACTTTCTTTCCTTTTTTAATACAAACATCAAATTAATACAATTTATCGATCCAAATCACTTTATCTTAATTCATCCTCCAAAATCATTCCTACCGAACAAAGTCCTATTGGTCCTATAGGTGAGCTTTGGTATTTCGAGAAATCAGGGGATGGACGTCGTGATTCAATTAAACTCAAGGGGCATATGTGGTGTTTTTCTGTTAAAACTTAAATAATAATAAAAACAAAAGGCCAATGAAGTAATCAATTATCTTATTTTTTTGAGAACTTGTACTTGTGGTGTGCTGAACGAACCGCAATCATTGAATGGTAATAGAGAGAGTGAAGACCTTCACAGCTGTCAGATTAGTATTTTGAGCCCTTTGACTTTCAAACAGAATCCAATCGAACGGTAATCGATGGAGATGAAAAGCAGATAAATATATATTGTGAATAAACAAATAGCAAGCTGTTGGATATAAGTGAGAGACTTGAGAGGTCGACGAAGCTTCTCAACGAAAACCCTCCCATTCTCTTCTCTCTGTAAATCTGTTTCCACTCTCATCATCTCTCTCTAAAGAGTTAACCAAGTCATGGCATACTTTGATCAAACCTCGAAGCTCAATCTGATAAAGCAACACTTACTTGGAGATCTCTCTCCAGTGGTTCCTATTCAGAACCCTAACTACTGCGATTTCGACTTCAAACCCGAACCGGTAGACTTAACGTCTCCGAACGCCCTAAGTTTCTCCAGTCCTCAATCCAGCCTCGAGTTCGAGTCGGAGCCCCGAATCCCAATCGCGGCAGCAAAACGGGCCGATCCGAACTCGCCAACGAACCGGAAGAAGTCGCTGACCATCTCTCTCCCAGAGAAGGCGACGCAGTGGATCCAATTCGCCGCCGCGAAGCCTCCGATGCCTCCTCCGCCGGCGATCGGGGAATCCGAAGAGGAACGGCACTACCGAGGAGTTAGAAAGAGGCCGTGGGGGAAATTCGCGGCGGAGATCCGAGACCCGACCAGGAAAGGGACGAGGGTTTGGCTGGGAACGTTCGATACGGCGATCGAGGCCGCGAAAGCCTACGACAGAGCGGCGTTCAGGCTTCGCGGCTCTAAAGCCATCATCAACTTTCCTTTGGAGGTTGGAAAGCTCTCGAGCGACAGCGACGTGAAGAAAAACGACAACAAGGCTGATGAGACGACGAAAAGGCGTCTTGAAGAAGAAGAGGAAGTGAAGACGTCGAGGAAGGAGAAGGTGACGAAACTTGACGCATTGAGTTACTTGAAGGACATGCCGTTAACGCCGTCGAATTGGATGGCTGTCTGGGACTCGGACGTTAAGGGCGTCTTCTGTGTCCCTCCGTTATCGCCGTTATCTCCACACCCGTCTTTCGGTTATTCTCAACTTATGGTTGTGTGATCACTGATGATCAAACATGTATAAAATATATGTAATATAATCATACAGAAAGATAGATGTGCAGGTTTGCATTTGTCTTTTTATATCTGAGCTGATTTCTTAATTTATTCGATGGAATGGAATTTCTTATATTGATTCGTTCAGTTACTGGTAATAATATAGCTTTTTAATTGAAATATATGTGTGACTTTTTTTCTTCTTTTCTTGTATTTTTAAACACCCAATTTAATTGCAGAATACTAATCCATTCTGGACTACAAATGGGGAAATATTCGTCAATTTAATTGGCACGTTATTTTTAATGAGTAAATTTGATAAATAATCATGAACTATTACGCCACTCTGTAGAGTAACAAACACAAACAAATATTCAAATTCAAAATAGCTACATGATCTTTTGTCATTTTAGAAATAAAAAACTTTGTCCAAGTTATTCACTTCGATACTTTTGCATCCGGTGGTAGACTTTCTTCTTCTGCTGCGTATCTATAATAAATAGATCACCCGTACCTGTTAAAATTGATAGAAGTCGGCATAAATTAGTGTCTTAATAATATAATAACCTGTGCCTCGAATTTTTATTTTATTATTTGGTATTTGTAGAGGTCGATTTTCACCGAATCTCTAAACAGTCATAAGGATTAAAAAACAATAATAATGTTCAATAATAATGGGTTGAGTTCGTTAATATCCTTGAGTTTATATGTTGTTAGGCTCGGTCTCTTTCGTTTATTAACTTGGAAACTTTACAAATTACAAAAGATGTCAAATACCAGAACTCTGTATAATGTGACGGCTAATAATTTTTGAACCTTTTTCAATGAGTCAATTGAGGGTTCCCGCCTTTATTCTATGTCGTTTGAAGGCTGAAAACGACACGGAATGTGTTAAGAGGGATTTGACGAAATCCGACCTTAACAGTCAGTCCCCCATTTTATCAAGTGTAAACACTTGGTAAAATGAAAAGCAGATCTTCACAACGAGTCCGCTGAGCGAGCGTCGCAATCTCGACGATGGGCTTCTCCTCGCCCTTTGTCTACGCTGGGTCCCACCGAGATTTCCTTCTCGAACACACCTTCTCAAATTTTAGTGGGTTCCACGTCGGCAGACGTAGCTTACATACACTCGACTGCTTCATTTTGACAGCATCATAACGGCTCTTGATTCTTGACCGTTGATTCTATCGGCGCCTCTTTGCATTCGGACCGTCGGATCTTCTCGCACCGCTATCGAAGGAAAACTTCTTGAAACTCTGCGCTTTCTCGTTCTCTAAGATCTCGAGTCCACACTTAAAGATTTCAACCTCAAACCCTCCTTCGATCTCTCTTTCTCAACTCTAGATTCGTGATGGCTCCGGGGCAACCCAAGATGACTCCTGGACACATTTTCAAGACCAACTCGCCCTGCTCCACCATGATCCAGGAGCGTCTTAACACCATCAGGGAGGAGTATTGCGGCGACGACGTTTGTCAGATCCGTCTTCCCTGCCTTGACGAGCTCGCGGACGATCCTCAAGACGGGAAATGGGTCGCCATATACGAGGCGTTCTTCAGGGTCGTGGGCCTTCGCTTCCCGATCCCGTACCTTTTCCTCGCTTTACTCCACGCCTTTAACGTCTCCATCGCTCAGGTGCAGCTTCACCCCATCCGCCTCATCCTTTGCACCTTGGTCATCGCCGCCGAAAGGGGGATCCCTCTTTCCTTGGAGGACCTGATGCGCCTCTACAAGTTCTCCAAGAACCCGAAGAACTTGGAACGCTTCTCCCTCTCCCATCGCGTTCGGAACCACATCATTCTCAACGCCCATTCGAACGAATCGGGATGGGAGTATTCCTACGTCTTCATCAAGGTCGATGCTCGTTCCTTCGGCTACCACCGCAACTCGCTGTCGACGCGATGGGTCAAGGCCGATCAATCGCTTCCCCAATACAAGCCCAGCGTTGGCGATGCGGCGGAAGCAAAATTCAAAGATATCCACCAGGCGCTCCTTGCAAGCGACCGTCGCGATTGGGCGAGGGACTTCAGCAACCCTCGACAGCTGGTGGATGCTGGGATCTTCCTCGAGGCCAACGTCCATGGCCCGCGCATCCACACCTGCTTCCCGACGAGGAGGAACCTGAAGAAAGTTCAAAAACCCAGGGAAACTCCTAACCACATCGTCGCGGAGGACGCTCCCGGGGACGAGGAGGATTCGCCCGAGGAGCCTCTCTTGCTGAGATGCGCTCACGATCCCGCGAGGGTCCGACCAGCGCTCCTCCCGCAGAATGCGAGGGGCTCTGCGGGAACTTCTTTTCAGACCGAGGCCGCCACGGTTAAGCCGCCCATCGAGGGCGATGAGGGTGGCCCTCCGGCAAAGAAAGCCAAAGCCCTCGCATCGACCGATGGGGCAGCGAACGCCGCTCTTGCCATGGGGCTCGCCACCGACGCCCGAGGCGCCTCGCCACAGCGAGCAGCTTCTCCCTCGGAGGAGGTTCTCGCGACCCATCTGGTCTCTGCTCCTTCCGGCGAAGCCGGATCCGCCCAAGAGCAGACCGCCGACTGATAAGTGTGTATATTACGTCCGAATTCGGTCCCACTAAGCTTGAATTGCGCTTGTTCCCGAGAGTTTTAATGACGTAAATATGTTTGTAGTGCATTTTCAGGTCGATACAGGTAAAAGAGCGTGAGCGAATCACTTTTGGGCGAAGCGAACCTGAATTAGAGAAATTCACGAAGAAAACAACATTAGGCGACAAACAAAGGTTCCAGGGAGTTCTCGCGCTGAAGGTCGCGGCCATGCCGCGCCGCGAGACTCCTGACGAACAACCTGCACGCCACGAGACTCAGATTTGCATGAGCAACATTTCTTCACAGAGTCTCCTCGCGTTGAAGTTCGCGTTGTGGTCGCGTCGCGAGGATGCGTGAAAATTGGTCTCGCGCCGCGTGAAGACAATGACGCGCTGCGAGGTGCACTTCCCTGACGCGTTTTAGATCCTCTTTTGGCTTAATATGAGACGTCGGATGAGTTTTTAACGACCATATACGTCCAAGAAGATGTTTCGACCTAAGCAACTATAAAAACACATTTGTAGCCTCTTTTAAAAGACATTTTTATTTTTATTTTTATTCGAGGGGAGAGCTTTTTCATAGGAAGGAGGTTTCCATTCGAGTTTTGATTCCCCGATCACCGGAATTTGAAACCTTCAGTCCACCGGAACTCCCAACAATAGTTTTTCTTCTTTTCCCTCCTATTTCATTTATGTTGAATCTTGTTGATTTGTTGAATTCTTGATAACTCTTTAATCATGTGTTCGTTTTGTTGTCAATCGTTGTTGGTTTTGATTCTGTTGCTTACGCTAATTTTTATGATTATGTTCATGATTACTATTAGAGGCTAGATTTTTAGAGGGACTACGATGTAACCGGGTTAGGTATTAGCTGGGTTTGGATGGGTTAGATTTGCTTGAATGTTCCATAAAAATGTGTGCTTGTGTGAAATTGTGTGTAAATCGTTCTTAAGATTGATCACCTCTAGAATTAATTAACTGGAATATTTAGTTACTCGGGAGAGAATTAATGGTCGTGCTTCGTTTCACTCATCATAATTGTTTAAGTTTCTTGACGATTTAGAAATTGTGAAATTGTTAGAGTTCTTGTTTTTTAATGCTCGTAGGTGCGATAATAGGATTTAAGACCGGAAGGATAATTAATCCGACATTTGCGTAGGTTCATTAGATCGCTCGGGAGAGGTTAGTGAATACTTGAGAGAGAATGAGATTAGTATACATAGGAGTATTTAAGTTTTCTTACCTGGAAATCCCTAAGTGTGTAGCTACCCGGTAAATCGTGTCCCTTGACTTTTTTATAGTTTTAAATCTCGTTTTATTTCTTTTAGTTGTCTTTTGTTAGAATTCATTAGTTTAATTTACATCTCAATTAAAAAATCATTTAAAATCAATTTGCGACAGATTAAAGAAACTGTTAGCGTAGTAGGTCTCTGTGGGTTCGATACTGTGTTTATTACTATATTACTTGTTCGACACGTACACTTCCGTGCTTAGTCGTAAAATATCGCAACAAGTTTTTGGCGCCGCTGTCGGGGAGACCTTTTTCACAATAGCAGCTGAAATTAATCTGTTTTGACATTTGATTTCTGTTACATTTTAACTAACTTTGTGTGTAACTTTTTCTTTGAAGGTGCATGCGAAGCAAAGGATCATCAAGTCTCATTCCCATAGATCTTGAGATCGAGAAAGTCTGTAGAACAAATCGAAGGAAGTCTAAAGAACGAGTCATGGGAGACATCAACCCAACATGGCTCGTGAGGAACGGAAAACCCTATTCCAATAGGGGTTACCACCTGCCGATGCCACTCAATCTGCAATTGTTTTACCAGTACTCGCAGGAAATCAGAACTTCGAAATCAAGACCGACGTGATCCACATGGTGCAACAATCACAATTCGCTGGATCACCAGCTGAGGATCCACAAGATCAGTTTTCCAACTTTGTTGAGATCGCCAACACATTTAAGATCCACAACGTGACTGACGAAGCTATCAGACTCCGCCTTTTCCCGTTCTCTCTCCGTGATCGAGCCAAGACGTGGCTTAATGCTACCACCAGGATCGATCACTTCATGGGTAGACTTTCGCATCAAATTCATCTCAAATTTTTTTCCGTTCGAGAAGATGCACAAGAGGGGTAATGAGATTCACTCATTCGCACAATTTGACGGGGAGTCCCTATTTGAAGCCTGGGGATGTTTTAAGGAGCTCGAGCGAAAATTCCCCAACCACGATATCCAAGGGTGGATGATGGTGCAAATATTTTACGGAGATCTTGCACCGTCATCTCGTACATTGGTCAACACTTTCGCAGGAGGATCGTTTTTCCAAAAGACAGAAGAAAAAGCCCATGCCATCCTTGAAGAACTAGCGTACAACAACAACCAATGCCCTGCAGAGCGAAGGATCTAGAGGAGGGAACCATCTACACTCGAGATGGAGTTGATGAAGGCATTGGCGACACACGTGGCTGACCTTGCAAAAATGGTCAATGGGAGCAAAGCAACGGTTCAGGCTGTTCAAGCGGCGAGTCCCGAACCATGCTTATGGTGTACAGGTCCACACAACATTGATGAGTGCGTGTACGAAGACAATGGGCAGTAGGTCAACTACGTCAACAACAACAACCGCCCAACGTACCAAAACTATAATAACTACAACACTGGTGCACGGAACAACCATCCTAATTTGGCGTGGAGACAGCCTCCACTGAGCAACATGCCAGCACAAGCTCAGCAAAATAACATGTTGATGCAGCCAGCACACCAAGCTCAACCACGACCACCACCTTATCAGCCTGCGCATCGAGCACAAGAAAATGGGCCCAACTTGGAGGACCTAATGGCACAAATGACCACCAACATGAATACGTTCATGATAGACACACGAACGGCTTTACAAAGTCAGTCAGCACAGATTCGTATTCTCGAGACGCAGATGGAGCAGTTGTCAGTGGCATTAAACTTGAGACCTCAAGGAATGCTTTCGAGCAATACCGACATAAATCCTCGATCGCAGGTCAATACCAGCACACTTAGAAGCGGTAAAGTGATTAAAAATTCGGATAAGAAGAATGAGAAACCAGAAAAAGGTGAATCTTTGTCAACGGCAACAATTGAGATTCAGCCCACGGCAACGGAACCACCGAAAATACCTTTCCCTCAAAGGTTGAAAGAAGGAAGCTCGATCATCAATTCAGCAAGTTCCTCGAGGTACTCAAACAACTTCAAATAAATATACCTTTTGCTGACGCTCTGGAACAGATGCCAACGTACGCCAAATTCATGAAAGACATTCTGTCCAAGAAGAGAAAAATAGACGGGTGCAATACGATCACTCTCACCGAAGAATGCAGTGCAATTATTCAAAGGAAGGTACCGGTAAAGATGAAAGATCCCGGAAGTTTCACAGTTCCGTGTGCGATCGGTAACACATTCTCCGCGAGAGCCTTATGTGATTTGGGAGAAAGCATCAACTGGATGCCTTACCCGATTTTCAAGAAGCTCGGCATAGGAGAGGTGAGAACGACAAGGATTACTCTTCAGATGGCAGATAGATCTGTGCTATATCCACGGGGAGTGATCAAAGACCTCTTAGTCAAGGTCGACAAGTTCATCTTCCCCGCTGACTTCGTGGTGCTCAACATGGAGGAGGACTGCGATATTCCGATTATCCTAGGTCGACTGTTCCTCGCAACAGGAGGAGCACTCATTGACGTTCAGAAGGGAGAATTCAAGCTTCGAGTCCAATATGAAGAAGTGGTTTTCAACGTCTTCAACGCCATGAAGTATCCATGAATGAGCGATGATGTGCATCAGGTAGATGTGTGCAATGCGATCAGCACCAACTTCTCACACCAATCTGTAGATCCCCTTGAGGTATGTTTACTCAACTCACCTGATTTCACTGACATGTGTGTCGAGCGTGAACCAGCAGAGCATGTGGAATACATGGACGCAGTGAAACCACTCAGAAAAAATTTGGTCGAAAGTTTGGGGGAGAGTCAACCCTGAGTTTTGCCTTCCATAGAGAAGCCTCCGAAACTCGAGCTGAAAGAACTACCTCATCATCTTCGTTATGCATACTTAAGCGAAGGATTCAAGCTACCAGTGATCATCTCAAACTATCTCACTATGGCTGAAGACGAAAGGCTGATTGTGGCGATACGCAAGCACAAGGGAGCGACCGGGTGGACATTCTCAGACATCAAAAGGATCAGCCCCTCCTATTGCATTCACCGCATACTTTTGGAGGACGAACATCGTCCTTCGGTGGAGCACCAAAGACGCCTCAATCCGGCTATGAAGGAGGTCGCCAGGAAAGAGATCCTGAAGTGGCTCGATGTCGGGGTCATTTATCCGATCTCCGACAGCGCATGGGTGAGTCCCGCGCAATGCTTTATCCAATTTCTCCCTTTCAGTTTCCTCTCTGATCCCTCTTCTTTTAACTCGACCTTGATTTCCTTCCTCTTCTTTTATTCTTAAGCTCCATGGCGCTGCCTACTGGTGGCTGCATATTCAAGACCCGATCTCCTCCATCCATAATGTCGGGGGAGCACCTGACCAGCTAAGGAGAAGGTTCGTCGAGGACCAGGGTTGCGCCCTCCGTCTTCCCTTCGACGGTGAGGTCGCCGACAGCCCCCGGGACGACTGCGTCGCCCTCTACGAGGCCTTTTTTTTGGAGAGTGGATCTTCACCTTCCGGTGCCTTCCCTCATCGTGTCCTTCTTGTGCACCTTTGGGGTTCCCATCACTCAGGTGGGCCCGAACTCGATTTGCCTTCTCCTCTGCACCATTTTCCTCGCGTTGGAGCAGAAGGTGGTCATTATCCTGGAAGACTTGATGCGGCTCTTCGGGTTTTCCAAGGATGCCAAGAATTTGGGCGCTTCTCTCTCTCGAATTGTATTAAGCCTTACATTATCCTTAACACCTCTCCGAATGAGTTTGGGTGGGAGGACATGTATTTCTTTGCTGCGGTTGACCAGCACAGCTTTGGCCCTTATCACGGGTCTTTGCCGAGAGAATGGGTCGTCAACCGAGAACTTCCCAAGTTCAAGCCCAGCGTTGGAGATGACGCCGAGACTCGTTTTAAGATGTTCCATAAAATGCTCATCTCCAACCCTAGTCGCGATTGGACAACAGACTTCATCGACCCTCGGATTTCGAACTCCGGAGTTTATAAGATGGCTCACCTCACCGGAACAAGTATCCAGCAGCTATCTCCGGAAGGGTTCTGTAGCGCCTTGTCGTCGGAGCGTCCTTTAGTGGCTTCCCGAGGAGGGCCTCTCGTCCCTCCGGGAAGGTCTAAGAAAAATCTCGCTGACGACGGCGAGGGCTCTTTTCGCGAGGTGAAGCCTCTGGTGGTTTCAGCCGAGGTTGGCCGCTTAGGGCTTGTCCCTCACGGGCGAAAGCTGAGGATTGTCTTGAACGACACTCATTCGGATGGAGGGGCTCGCAATGAGCGGAGGTCCAAACATAGGTCGGACCCCATCGCTCCTTTCCCTTCGGGGGTTCCTTTCTTTCCCGAGGTCCCTCACTCTTCGAGATCATCTTCTCGGGATAGGGCTCCGGTGACCAAGCGACTCCCCAAGCCGCCGACCGATGCTCCTTCATCAAAGAGGGCCAAAATCTCCGACTCGGATGACAGACCAGGAGCCGCCACTTCTCCTCGGGGAGACGCTACCGAGGCCCCAGGTGCCTCCTCGGATCCCTAGCTCTTCGGACGGGCCTCGGCCTGCAGGGGAGGTTACTCTAACCCCTACCCTTCCGACTCCCCCGGTCGAGACTGGGAGCAGCGAGGTGTGCCCCTCTCGATGCGACCCTCTCGATCTCCTTCGCTGAAGGCTCGGGGGGTCTGCCCATTCCTAAGACCGTTCCTCCTCGCGTTCCTTCACCTTCCGTCCCTTCTTCTTCCGACGCGCTCACGATTCCTCTGGAGTTTCCAGCTTCTAATCTGCTGTCTTTACCAACCTCGGGGAAGGCCGCGACATTTTATATTTTGCCTGCCCCTCCTCGCGCCTGCGTTCGATGCCTCCTCCAGAGATTGAGAGGATTATTCTTCTTCCGTATACAGAGGCTTGTCGTTGCAAGCTCCTTGTTCGCTTGACGTTCCAGAGTCCCTCGGTGACTTTGAGGGTTATCCCGAGGCTACGTTGGCTCTTCTCTGAGGAGTGGCTCGCATGAATGACTTGCTTCTCCTGGAGCATCGCAAAGCTTTCGTTGCCATCGAGGAGTCAAAGGCTCTCTCGTCCAAACTCCTCTGGACTCGGGATCAGCTCGAGGCTTCTTTCCTTAGCGATCGCAAATATCGCGAGGAGAATTTTACGTTGTCCTCGGATCTGGAGAAAACGAAGGCTTCATTGGAGAAGGAAACTTCCCTCCGTCGGGCCTTGGAAGTCGAGTTCGTTGTGTACAAAGCTTCGACAGCCCGTGAACTTCTGGAGCAGAAGCGTTTGCTTGCCGCCAGCGAGGGTTCTCGGGCCGAGGAACGTCGGGCCTGTTTGTGCTTGTACGAACGCGTGAAGGGAAAAAAGAAACGTGCTTTGGCAAGGTATGAGGCGCTCGATGAGTCCATCAATGCTCATCGCTTGTCGGCCGCTTATCAAGCCAACATCACCTTGGCCGAAAGGCTCTCGAGCACGGCGACGGCCGATGACCTCAAGGCTCGTTTGCCGAAATGGCGTGAACTTCACGCAAAACATGCCGCCGATGTTGAGGCGTTTGAGCGGAAAGCTGAGGATGACTCCGACTCTCCGCCGCTCTCGCCTTTTAATCCTCCGGTGGTGTAGGATAGTCTCCTTGGGATATAATTTTGTACATTATTTTTTTTTTGTAAAGTATTTTCAGCGTATGTAATCGAGACTTCATTCAATAAAATTTTATTTTCTCGCACTTTCCTCTGTGATGTGTTTGATTTTTATTATTTGCTCGCTTGTACTTGTGTATGATTGACCAAGCGTTTTTAGAGATGGAGGCATGTACATCTCCCACTCCCCCCTTTTTTCTTACCGAAACAAGATAGGAGCAGGGATAAACTCTTCGCATAATTCTTTGTCATCGGGCATCCGGAGCCTTGATTAACCTTTTGGGCCTCTCGCCTCTTTATCTTTTGGTTGCTGGGAGGCTATTTTAATTTTGCTCGCTGGGAGACTTTCTTAAACATGGGCCCTCTCGCCGCTATGTTTTTTGTGCTCGGAGGGAGGCTTTTAATTGTGCTCGCTGGGAGGCTTTTTTAAACATGGGCCCTCTCGCCGCTATGTTTTTTGTGCTCGCAAGGAAGTTTTTTTAAACATAGGCCCTCTTGCCGCTGTGTTTTTTGTGCTTGCTGGGAGACTTTTTTAAACATGGCCCCTCTCGCCTCTGTGTTTTTGGTTATTGAGCACTCTCGCCTCTGTTAACTGTGGGCACTCTTGCCTCTTTTAGTTGTGGGCACTCTCGCCTCTTTTAATTGTGGGCCCTCTCGCCTCTTTTAGTTTGCTCGCTGCTTTTAAAGACAGGCTCGGCTCCCGGGGGAAGACTACCTCACATCTATTAGATAAAGGGGGCCAAGGCCACCCAAATATTCCCGAACAGCCAGGGTCGGGATTCCCTGTTTATCTTAACAAGGAAAAACGAAGAATTGCGCTGAATGAGAAAAATTTACAAATTACTCACCGGGATAATGAGGAATCGAGGAAGCTTTTAAAAGAAGTTCTTCAAATGCTTCACGTTCCAGTTTCTGATCACCTTGGCACCCTTGGTGTTTTCCAGCTCGTAGACTCCTGGCTTGATGACGTTGGTGACTATGTATGGGCCTTCCCAGCTTTGCCCCAGCTTCCCGGCATTCAGCTCTGCTGTGTTCTAGAAAACACGTTGGAGGACCATCTTGCCAATCTGGAACCTTCTCGGACGCACCTTTCTTGTAGTAGCGAGCAACTATGTTCTGGTAGTTGGCGATGCGCACACTTACTTGCTCACGTCGCTCGTCCACGTGGTCGAGAGGGTGGAGTAGACCCTGGATGTTGGCTTCCTCGTCGTCTGGTGCTATGGCTCGTCGGCCCAGAGCCCCTTCTTCTCGTCGAGCCTTCTCTTAATGTTGTCGGTGATCGTCCGGTTGACCGCATCGGCGTTCCCATTGCTTTGGGGTATCTAGGCGTCGAAGTGTTCAGCACCATCCATCGCGCACAGAAATCCCTGAATCTCTTCGAGATAAATTGCGAGCCGTTGTCAGAGTTGATCTTGTTGGAATAGGTCTAGGGTTAAGAAAATTTATCATTAACACATTAATGGCGGAATATAAAAATTTCTTTTACAAGTAAAATAATTTTTACTAACCTAGATAAAGTGCATATACATGTTATGAATTAAAAACATTATTTAATCTACTTGAATACTAACCTTTTTTGTGTCTTCAAACTTGAAGCGTCTTGGGAAAGATTGATCTTCTCTTCTAGCTTGATTCCTTCAAACCTAAACAAGAACTTGAGAAACCTAAGGTTTCCATTACAAGAGTCTATAGAGGTTTAGAAGGATTTGTGTGTGGGCACAATTAAACAATATGAACCAAGAGCAATTCTTGGATCATAAGCTAATTCTCTAGATCAAGTATGGATCTAGGTGCAAAATAAAAAGAGTATTTTCTAGAGAGAGAGAGAGAGAGAGGGTCGGCCAAAAGAGGGAGAGAGTATGAATGAAGCTTAACTTTTCACATCTCTATGTGAGGCTCTATTTATAGGAGAACGAAAAATCTATAAAGGTCAATTATTCATTCATGAAAGAATAATGTATTCATGACACAATATTTGATTTTCCCTTCCCCTTTCTCTCTTAGGATGGACGGCCATACACTTCAAGCAAGGAGGAAATTTGTTTCCTCACTTAGCTAATTTATTTCCTTCTCAAGGAAATTCATTTTCCTTTTCCTTTTGAGTAATTATCCTTATAATTAAAGGGAAATAAAACTCTCCTCTTGATGCTATGTTAACCGAACTTCTACCTAGGGAGGAGCATCTAGAAGCTTCCTTATTTCTTTTAAGACAATTCTTGAAATACCCATTGTAGAATTATAATTGCACAAATAACGAAATTAATTTCATAATGCCTTAAACGACTTTTTGGCTTTAGGAAATAATTTATATTTTCATCAAATGAAAATATTCAAAATCTTATTTTGACATTCACATCATTTTATGTCCTTGTGGACAAAAATACTCTTTAGACATTTTCCGAGAAAAAGTCTAGTTCAAAACTTGAACTTATTTTGACTTAGCTTCTAGTTTAACAATCCTACTCTAATGACCTGTAATAGTGACCTTATGGATCCAAATGAACAAAGCTTGAGCTTCTATACTCGGACTCAAAAGTTCACAAACCTCTTCCGAGTATTAGCTTAATGTCAACTGACTCCACTAAAGAGTTGACACTGAGAATCTCTCGGTTCAAATGAATTTATTTTCTACTCAAATTCAACTTAATTATATTGAGCGGATCCATCGAATGTTATCTATGTTTACCCTTCATGAATATCATCAACTAGTTGGGATTTATAAAATCACCATTTTACCCTTCTAGTTGTTATTTCCTTAACTCCTTTAGTACTTGTGAATAAGTTAGAAACAATATATTGACGGGGAGCTAACAAGTCACATTGTTTCATCCAAATAAAGTCGTTACTTAATTTTGGATACTGCGTAGTTCATTTATTTACAATCCAAGTAATAAAGCATGAGGTCATATATATTGCATCTCAACAATCTTGTACATGAATTCCATATCTATGAGAACTTCACAAAGTTGGTTCATGACATCTTCATAACTTAATATCTCACCAATAGGCCTTGTCTAGATCACGTAATGGATCTAGAATTTGACTTTCTCAAATGAGATTATTAATGCTATGAAATGACATGTCTTATTTCAGGATTTAGGTAAGGATGATGCGATTCTTACATAGTGACCTTGAGATAGAAGATGTTAAATGGTTTGTTCTTCTATTGTCTCTAAAGGTGCACTGGTCAATTCAGTATCTTTGAAAGATACAGCGGAAGTGTTGTAATTTATTTAACGATTAACCAATATTAATTATAATACACATCCTATGTGGCGGAAAATTATAATTAGTTCTAATATATTAAAACTAATTTTAATATAATTAACAACCTAAGGCATTAAAATTTATCAAACAATTATAAACAATTTATAATTCACATGCTCAATCAAATAAATTAAACTAATAATTTATATAACAATTAAAATAATTCATGGTATTGTCAAAAACAATGGTTAATTACTTTTCCTATGGGGAAATCGTAAATAACCTCCTTTCACAGTCGTGACACATCACTATTTAGCTCGAACCATCCAAGAAGTCACAACTTCTAGTTCTTACTAATTACCATCAATGTTTGGTCACTTATTTTTAATGCAGAGACTCTATGTGAGGATTACTTTAAAACATAAGTCTAAGTGTATAACCGACACGTGGGCTCTCACTCAAGTCACTTTGAAGACGGCTCACCTATGTGGAGACCCCGTTTCAAAACTTCTCTTTTTGGCTTAGTTCTTTAACAGTGAGATTAATTAAATACTTCCGAAGTACTCCCATTGAAGGGAGGGCCACTATGTGTGACTCTTAGTTCATCATATATTTAATTAATTTCACTCGTATCGGGGACCTTGGGTTGCTTCAACGATAAACAACCCTCCCACTTAGTTTTTGCAAAAGAATCATATTCTTTAATAAGTTTATAATCATTTTATAACTCTTTATTAATTATAAACTATATGAACAATTTCATTTTCAATGATGTTGGCGTTCTATCCTATATGACATGTGAGTGTTATATGCAATGAGTTTAACAAATTTAAATATCGAGTATGTAAAATTATTTAACTTATCAATAGGCCCATTTCTATTAGTACAACCCTTGTAAATAAAATTAATGAAAATTAAAATAATCTTCATCTTTGAATGACGCGTCATCGGATGTCTCGGGTTAGCCCCCACACGTTCTCCAACGTGCGGCCAATCCCGAGGTGCTGCCACCTTGTCTCATCGTCGTCGAATTACAATAACAATTAAAGTTATAAATTTAAATGTCCTTGCAAATTGAGGCTCACAATTTAAATAAATAAAATTTAAAATCCGGGACGATAACCGGAATAAAACATCCTTGGGCCATATTGAATAAGGATCCATTCATAATGCAATCATAAAAAAACGCCAACATCAACTAGTCAAACAAATTTCCAAACTAGTCATTAAATCTAAATTTTAATGCCTTTTACTAGCTCTGATACCATTTGTTGAAATTTATTTAACGATTAAACAATATTAATTATAATACACACCCTATGTGGCGGAAAATTATAATTAGGTCTAATATATTAAAACTAATTTTAATATACTTAACAACCTAAGGCATTAAAATTTATCAAACAATTATAAACAATTTATAATTCACATGCTCAATCAAATAAATTAAACTAATAATTTATATAACAATTATATAATTTATATTTAATTAATTAATTGAGAAAATACTTAAGTAAAAGGTTGTAAACAACCTCGACGTTGCTAGATATCGTCGGAATGCCACGTCACGTCCAAAACGCAAGAAAACGCTCGTCGGAATGCCACGTCACGTCCAAAACGCAAGAAAACGCTCGCCGGAATGCCTGGGAACGTCTTCGCCGGACTGGGGAGAGTCGCCGGAATGGACGCATGCGGGAAGCCTCGCCGGACTGGAGTTCTTCGCCTGACAGGGAGCTCGCCGGATTGGGGAGCCTCGCCGGACTGGGCACTCGCCGGATGGGAGACTGTCGCCGCACGGGGACACGCCTGACAGGGAGCTCGCCGGACTGGGAAGCCTCACCAGATGGGAGATCTCTGGGACGCCTCGCCAGATTGCCTCGCCGGATAGCCTTCGCCGGATTCGCCTCGCTGGACTGGAACGCCTCACCGGATTAGACTCGCCTGATTGGAATCCCTTCGCCGGACTGGAGCGCCTCGCCGGATTGGATCCGCCTCGCCGGATTGGAGCTCGCCTGACAGGGAGCCTTTGCCGGATTGGATCGCCTGAAGCTGGGGAACTCGCCGGAATGAGCCCAGATTGTCCTAGGGACGTTTTTGGCTGAATTAAAGCTTTTAAAACAGTTTATAAACCTTAAAACAATTCACAAAATCATTCAAACACCACAAGTAATGAATCAACAATAATACACTAGGAAATTATTGAGATTATGAGTGTGGGCTCTTAAGAACGATTAGGAATCAAAGATGAAAGAATGAAAAACAATTTTTCTTTTCTTTTGTTTGGGGATTTCGACCGAGAAACACAAAGGAGAGAGAGAGAGAGTGTTGGCCAAAAATTACTAGGGTTAGGGTTAAGTGATTAGGATTTGTTTAGCCTTATTTATACAGGTTATAAATGGGCTTAAGCTGGGTCAAACCCATGACCCCATTCACTTAGGGAATTAGGCCAAAACCCTCTCCCCTTACTCGTCCACATCTTTGAATTTTGTTCCTAAACATATTTGATTTAATTTCTAAAATTAATTTAGAACTCTCATTATTATTTAATGACACATCATTAAATATATTTCATAGTTATCGAATAAGTACGAAATGAGAAATAATTTATTTTCTTCTTTTAACATATTTAATCACTCGAGAATGTCATCATCAATATGATAACATCTTGTGATTCAATGAACAAAATAAATAACTAGTTATTTATCGAGTTTCAAGAAAATAACTTTCTCAGTATAAATCACAATTTATACTTAATGAGTAAATCAACTTTTACAGTTCTTTTAATCTCTTCCAAGTGTCTATCATTGAGACCTTATGGACCCACATGAACGAAGCTTTAGAATAAAGATCGGACACAAAAGTTCACAAACTTTTTCCGTCTTTTAACTCTTAATATTGGTCGATTCCACTAAAGGACCAATATTGACAATCTCTCTATTCATGTGCGTATCTTTTATGTTTGATGTGATGAAACACTTTCTCACACGATCCACAGAGTATATTACGATATTACCCTTCATGTGTATCAGTAACTGAGGGGAATGTAAGATTACTGTTTTACCCCTCGAGTTATTATTTCACTAACTCCTTTGTTATTTGTGAATGAGAAAAACATAATGTGAGATGTCTTTACATGTCACATGTTTTAATCAAAGAATGAACTCATTCAATGAATACCTGGCCAGGTTTATTCATTCACACTCTCATAACAAAGCTTTTGCATTGTTGTTACATGAATTCCATATCTGTGAATCATGTAACCCAACATTACATCCTTGTGACACCAACAGTCGGGTCAGATGCAACTAAAAATTAGTCATTGCCCATTGACGAATCAAATGTCACAAAGTGCAATGTCAATTATATATTCACTTCAGGATTAAGGTAAGTATCATAATACTCCTTTAGTTGTGAACTTGAAGCCTCAAGTGTGTAAACAGTTTTGTCTCGAGCTTCTAAGTGTCACTGGTCTTGTTCAGTATCTTCTATAAGATACCAAGTATGAATCATAGAGTCATAACTCTCTATATCACAAGATGAGATATCATGATTCATGCTAACAATCAATAATAAGATTCGATTGCTCTATCGATCTTTAGATTGCGAACAAATGTTTCAAACTTGTCACAAGGGGTTATCTTGTCAAGTCTGTACTTAACACCCTTTTCGTTGATGACAGTTTCAGAGCATAGCTTAAACATAACTAAACACAATCTTCAAAAGAATGAACATTTATTAATATCAATGTTTCAGCAAAATATAAATACACAAAGTATCTCAATGTTTAATATCTCCTTTGTGGGCACCAATCCCAACTCTCTATGCCTCGTAACCAGACATCATAAATTCTTCCAACAATCATACTGGGATCAATAGGCCGTTGATCTTTAGATTGCGAATATATCGTTTTAGTCAAAAGATGAAGAGTTTGTTCACGCAAATCTACATTTGTCTCTTCATACATTGTTAGGTTTGATTAAGGACTATAAGACTATTGAATATCATAAATCTTCAATCAAACTAAAAATGAATGAATGAACGTTTCAACTTTTATTAATTTAATCAGCAAATTACAATAAGGACTTTACAAAGAATTATATATTACATCAATATGTAAATAAACAATCTTCTTGTGGGCATCTCTACCAACAGATCTCCCTCGGCAACCCGGACCGCGTGAAAATATTCTTCCACATGAAGCTTTCAACGTCAGTGTCCTTGATGTTATTGTAGGCCTCGGCCTCCGCTCACTTGGTGAAGAAGTCTATGACGACCAGCATGAACCTCTTCTGCTTCGTCCCGATGGGCATCGGACCGGCGATGTCCATGGACCACTTCATGAAGGGTACGGGACGGTCACCGAAGATATCTCCCTGGCACTTCTCGCATATCTTAGTGTGATCGGCGCAGTCGGCGACCATTGTCTCCCAGAAGAAGCCCTGTCGCTTAGTCTTCCTCAGCAGGGAGCGTCCACCAGAATGGTTTCCGCATTTTCCGATGTGGATCTCCTCCATCACGTAGTCAGCTTCCTTCCTGCCGAGGCACATCAGGTAGGGGCCGGTGAAGCTCTTTAAGTAGAGCTTCTGCCCGATGATAGCGTACTTAGAGCTCTTGGATTTGACCTTCCTCGCTTCCTGGCGGTCGTCGGGCACTGTACCCTCCAGGATGATCCGCCCATGATCACCTCGATCCTCGGCCTTGTCGCCAGTCTGCCCTCTTCGACTCGCTCCGCCGAGTGCCTCTTGGCAGTGGGTTTCCTTCTGGTCCCGCTCTGGCCGCTCCGCCAGCCTGGGCCGGCTCTTCTTACGGCTTCTGCCACGTCCGGTTTTCGTTCAACTCTCCTCGCGCGTATCTCTTCTGGAGCTCCATGTTCAACATGGCGCACTCCTCGGTCGAGTGGTCGCCCATGTTATGGAACTCGCAGAATTTGCTCGGGTCCTTGGGCTAGAGCCTCCTCTCAGGACCTCCTCGTCCTCCCGAGGGTCCTCCTCGCCCTCCGGTATGGCATCCTTGGCCCTCGGAGAATCCTCCTCGGCTGGCCGAGAAACCTCCTCGCTAGTATCCCCTCGCCTCGCCCGAGAAGTCTCTTTGCTACTGGCTCCCCTCGTCGGGGTCCCTTCTCTCCTCCACTTGATAGACTCCCCTCTTTGGAATCTCTCGGACTCATCGTTCACCGGGGACTCCCCAGTCATCTCCTCCTCTCGCCCTCGCTGGTCGAACTTCTCCTCCGTCCCGATGGTCTCTCCTCTCGGGATGCTTGCCTTTGCCTCCACCCTCGTGGATCCTTTTCAGTGTCGTCTCCTCCTCCTCGATCTCCATGAAGATCGAAGCCCGATGGAGAGCGTCTTCGATGGTCGAGGGGCGCCTCTTCGCCAAGAAAGGAGAGGTGTAGTACATGCCGTTCTTCAGCGCCTGGATCGCGATAACCCCATCAAGGTTCGAGATCCTGACCATGACCGCGATGAATCTCTCGATGTACTGGCGGAGCGTCTCGCCCTTCTCCAGGGCAAGGTTCCACAAAGTCGTGATCATCGCGTCGCTCTGCACGTACATCGAATAGTGGCACAGAAAAGCCGCGACGAGATCGTCAGAGTCATTGATGGACTCTAAGGGCAGCTTTGCGAATCAGTCGCTCGTCGAACCGTGTAGGCTCTCGACGAAGAGGCGGCAGAGGATACTACCTTCTCCGTCTCCCCCGTTATGCGCTCAGTCACGATTCGGAACGACTTCACGTGCGTATTCGGGTCTGACGTCCCCTTGTACGGCATAATCTTGATCTTGGGCAGCTCTCCCAACTCCACGCCGTGGATCTTTGACGAGAACGGGGTAGCCCTAGCTTCCGGGACCATCTGGTCAATCTCGGGCGCCGAACTCGTCGCCTTGTGCACCTAGGACGCTACCTCTCCCATCCTCGACTCGATGCCCGAAGACATCTCCTTCACCATCCTCCTGATTTCCTCCTCCAGCGTTGGCGTCAACGTGGTCGTCGGACCTCCCTCCTGGGCCGTCACCTGTGTGAGAGTGGTGGTCTGGAAGAGAGTGCGGTTGATGGGCGGTGCTGGTGGCGTCCATCCTTCTGCTCCTCCGCCGGCCATCACGCGGTCTAGGCGGGCCATGAGCCGCCTTTTCAGCTCCGCCTGCTCTTCCGCTCTTTTGTAGCCGTCGGCCAGCTATTGTTGAAGCGCTCCTGTCTCCACGGCTTCCTCTTGACTTCCTCCGGCGTTGTTTTCGTCGTTTGCCATCTTGCTCAAATTCCTTCAACTTCCTGCCTGTGAGTTAGAAAGAAACTGGGCCCACGGTGGGCGCCAAACTATAGAGGTCGATTTTTACCGAATCTCTAAACAGTCACAAGCATTAAAAAGCAATGATAATGTTCAATAATAATGGGTTGAGTTCGTTAATATCCTTGAGTTTATGTGTTGTGAGACTCGGTCTCTTTCGTTTATTAGCTTGGAAGCTTTAGGAATTACAAAAATGTCAAAGACTAGAACTTTGTATAATGTGACGGCTAATAATTTTTGAACCCTTTTCAATGAGATTTACGTTGGTATTTATAGTTCCCTAAAATTTGCTTGAACATTCTCTAGGGCTTTTCTCCTTCTGTTAGAGTTTCCTCATTTGTCCCATCCCTTTTCTGACGAAGTCCGGGATGTCCTCCGAGATTTACCAACTAATCCCATGATGTTCACCTTTCGCCAGGCTCTCTGACGCCAATTCCTATTAGAACGCTATCGCTGCCACGTAGACTCCTAGTGACGAGCCCTTCTCGGGACGGGATTCCCTTGAAGTAAACCTTCTTCGGAATGAGATCTCCTCGAGACGAGATTCCCTCAGGGTAGACCTCTTCGGGACGAGACTCTCTCGCAAGGAGCTTTTCTCGCGACGGGACCTCCTCGTGATGAGCTCTTCTCGCGAAGACCTCTTTACTCATGCTCGCGATACGACATTAAATGATCGAGTTCTTCTCGTTCGTTGACTAATAGTCAACTGAGGGTTCCTGCTTTTATTCTATATCGTTTGAAGGCTGAAAACGACACGAAATGTGTTAAGAGCAATTTGACGAAATCCGACCTTAACAGTATTCATACCCATTCACATTCACATGAGAGTATTTTTCTTTTCATTTTCTGCGTCCCAATCTTCCATCTAAGCTTCGTAATGGTTTCAATTTCGTGTGAATACAGGGCAGTGTATATCTGATATAAAAATGATTCTTTGACTAGCAATATATTAAAATGAGCACCGCCTAAGAATCAGTAAACATAGACGACTTTGAATTTTTCGTTGATTTTCTTGTCAATTTTTTTAATTATCGGGAATCTGCCATTTGAAAGTCCAATGCTGTTGTGTGCACGTGAACACAGTACACGTGTGCAGTTGCACTTTGTTTGTAGACAGCATTTCCACGTTTGTTTATCAAGTGTTAATGACGTTTTTCGATCTCGACCAAGTTGCACTTTGAAAAAATTGCTTTACTGACATTTCTATAATATTGATGTTTCACGTGCAATATCGTTATGTAAATTTTGACATTATAAGAACTATTTCAAATCGTGTTAAAATTTTACGATTTTTTTGTTGATTAAAAATTAAAAAAATTCAACCCTAACTTTTTATAACACTAAAAATACGAATCTTCATTATTATATTATATAAATTATATATTTTGTATTAATAAATAATTATAATGTTTATATTTTTAATTAAGTGATAAATTTTTTTATTACTTACTAATATTTAACAAAAATTAATGTAGATAAAAAATAAAATAAAAATTACGTTACTTTACTTTAAAAAATATATTAAAAAACATACATTTGATAAATAGATTACATTATTATGAATATTCGAAATATGTATATTTATTTTACAAGTGTTTAAATAATGCATTCGAAATTTAATATGAACACTTCTATTCTTGATCGGTGTCAAGCTAAGAACATTTGAAATCGAGAATGTTCATCTTCCATTATCGAAACTTAAGCATTTGTAACTTCGATTCGTTCTTCAATGGTTGGATTAATATCGAGTTCATCTTTTATTATCATATCATCCAAAATAATACATGATGCCTTGATATCATGAATCTCAATATCGAGCATCTAATTATCAAGAAAATCAAACTCATGGAGATCAAGTTCAACACTATACCATGTATTATAATTTTCTTAACAGATCTGGATATAATTTTTTCAATTATTAAATTGTGTTTTATATTTTTTCTTTGTCTTTAAAATTATGTTATTCTTTTAGTTTTTATGTTTATGTAGTGTATTTAATTTTAATTGTAATATGTGTTTAATTTTTTTTTTTTTTTTCATTGAAATTTAATTTTATGTAAGACCTTTAATTGTAATATTTTTGTAAATGATTTATGAATTTTGATGTTTATAAGGTTAATATATGCATATATATAAAGTTTAATGTGGTAATAAAGACCTTTAAAAAAAATATTTGCTTGTGAACAATACTACAACAAATATAGTATGGTAAATACCATGATGTAAATGCAATGTAATTGGAGATTATCACACGACGTATTTATTATTTTGTCATGGTATGAAATTGCCTAATAGTCAGAAATATTACATAACATGCTTTTACTTAAACGAATATAAAATTGTAATACGACATTGTATCTAAAATATATACAAAAACATGATTAATGTGAAACTGTAACATATACTTTGTATGTACCAGGCTCAGGTCGGTCGGTCATGTGTCTGCCAGGCTCAGGTCGATCGGGCAGGTGCGCCTTGCAGGTCCAGGCCGGCCGGCCATGCGCCTATACGCCTCCCAGGCCCAAGTCGACCGGCCAAGCGCCTATGCGCATGTCATGCTCAAGTCGGCTCGTCATGCACCTATACGCCTGTCAAGCCCAGGCTGGCCAGCCATGTACCTATGCGTCTGCGGACCGGCCGGCCATGCGCTCAACTCGCCCAAAAACCCTTAAAAATCCTATAAAGATGGTTCTTGGCCACAAACTCAAAGTACACACGAGTTTCTACCTATAAACTCTTATTCTATTCCCTGAACTCTGTAAACACGAGAATTCTCCCCACAGATTCTAGGCCCGAGTCTCAAAATGTCGTTGATCCAAGTATACTCATTTTGTTCGGTGTCGTCGATCCCTCCTCGTCATCCTAAACTTCACTCACATTATACTAATGTTGAGCGTCGGAGAGGTAAACATAAGACCCCCTATGCTTTCCTTTTTTAGTTCACATTTGTTAATCTATTTCAAGTATCAGAAGGACTCGAATACCCTCAATAGCCGTGAGACGATCCGGGACACCGGATTCGACACGCTCAGTACGAAACGAAGGTCACTCACCCCGAGTGTGGATCTGATCGCTTAGAGCTCTCAATGTTATCAATAGAGTAGTGAGGGGGTGTTTTTCGAACTAATATTTTGTTGTATTTTATTTTTTAAATTTAGCTGCTTTTGTTTGGAACTCATTTCTCTTTATGTGACTTTTTGTTTCGATTTGGATTAAAAATAGAAAAGTAGTCTTCCAGCTTCTCTCTTTGATAATTTTGTTAAACTCTCTTCATTATGGTCACCCGACTAAGGTTGGTTCAATCTTTCCCCTGTCTACTGTGGTGTTTTATAAGAGCTTGAATTACATTCCAAAGTTAGTGCACCTATTGGTCTTCCAATTTATGAAATTCTGCAGGGCCGGAGCTATTATATGTATTTAGTATAGATATCATAAAATCTCGATCGTTTTTTAGTCTTGTTTTAAGTGGTTCTATCTTTGTTTCTATGGATAATTATCCTAATTTTCTAACGAAATATTTCAAGTCGTTACAAAAGAGAAATTTTAATAAATCAAAATTTCAAGGGAAATGTACTTGGACCGTTGGACATATGATTTTTTGTTGTTAAAACTTGAATATGGACAATTAGGTGATAAATTTTGTAAGTGTTAACCTTTTGTCCAAGCGATACCGTCAAATTGCCAAACCTTAGATAATATGTTAAACTAGAAAAATTAGCATAAAATGCAAAATATTGGTTGTTACCGACTAAACTTTATAATAATTTCAAAATACCCAACGTTTCATAAATTATGTGTAAATACTTTGTTGGTCATCGGTTAACAATTAACCTATTAAATTAAGAAACATATCTAATATGGCAGAATTTCAAAATTTCAATCCTAATATTTGAAAGTCATTTTGTAACATATTGTATAACCATGGAAATAAAAACGACCTAACATGTCAATAAATTTCTAAATATGCAATCAATCAATCCAGACACAGTCACAATCCTATAACTAATTATAAAATTTAATCAAAGAACGGATCTGCGAAAACTTACAGTTGTCGTCGACAACTTCATGAGTCGTCCTTCCGTCTTCAATATGTAAGATCCGGATTTGTGTCACGCGTCCAACTCCTTCGATGATTCCTCCTCTTCACGCGCGTAGGGCTGCACAACTCCTAGGGTCACCAGCCTCCTTGATTGCACTTCATGGTCTCGGCTAATCGTTCCTTGTGGTAAATGAGGTGCACGGCCAAAGGGGAAAAATCACTCAAACCACCACGAAATGGAGTCAAGGAAAAGATCTCTGGATTTTAGTGAAATTAAGAGGGTGGGCTCCTCTATGAACAGTATGACGAGAATGATCACTCAAAAAAATAATAGACGAAATAAAAACTTGTTTTTCTTCACTCTAGTGCTCGGCCAAGGAAGGACAAAAACTTAGGGTTTGAAGAACTAATTTCTCTCTCTCTCTCTAGAAATTTCGGCCAAGGGGAAGACTCTCTCTCTCTAGGGTACTTGGCCAAAAGTGAGGGATTAGAGTTGAGAGTGAAGTTCGTATCTATTTATTCAATCGATACGGGACTACGTCAAGTTAAACACATTAAATCAACTTAAACCCGTTAATCTTTTTTAATGAGTTTAAACAAGTTTCCAGCTCATAAATCATCATCTATGGCAAGCCAACATTGATTAAATTCCACTCGAAATTTATTTGATTTATTTCTAAAATAATATTTAATTAAATTAGAACATCTCATTGATTTAATGACAAGTTCTCAATCCTCGTCATACTAGTAAACAAGTATGAAACGAGAAATTATTTATTTTCTTCTTTTATTTCTATAAATTCCAAAAAAAATTATTATTATCAATATAGTTTCACTTATTAAATAAATGTAACTAAAAACAACTAATTATATATTTAATTACGAAAGAAATAATCATCATAGTGTAAATCTTAATTTACATCCAATGAAAAAATCAACTTTTCTTTGTTCACTGAAATCTCATCCAAAATTTTAGCATTGAGACCTCATGGACCCATATGAACGAAACTTTAGAATAAAGTTCGGGCATTAAAGTTTGCAAACTTATTCTGAGTTTTAATTCTTAATATTGGTCGATTCCACTAAAGCACCAATATTGAACATCTCTAAATTCACATGCATTTATATTTCCGTTTGATATGATGAAACTATTCCTCACACGATCCACAATGTATTTTTCTATATTACCATTTGTGTGTATCATTAACTCAGAGGAATGTAAAATTACAGTTTTACCCTTGAGTTATTATTTCACCAACTCCTTCGTTATTTGTGAACGAGAAAAACATAAAATGAGATGTCACAACATGTCACATGTTTTATTTAAGAAATTTTTTATTCATTGAAAAACAGGCCCGGTTTATTCGTTCACACTCTAATGACAAAGCATGGTGCAATACTAATGCTTTAGCATTATTGCAACACAAATTCCATATCTGTGAATTATATAATTCAACGAAACAGTATTATGACATCAACCGTCGAGTCAATGGAAACTCATTTATACATTGATCATTGACTAATCAAAGGTCATAAAGTGTAACCAGAAAATATGTATTCACTTCAGGATTTACCTAATTACCAAAATACTCATCGTATGTGATTTTGAAGTTTCAAGTGATTGAACAGTTTTATCTTGAACTTCAATGTGCCACAGATCTTGTTCAATGTCTTCATCAAAGACATCGAGAATAATTTCCAGAGTCACAACTCTCTATATCTCAAGATAAGATATCGTTAATTTATTCAAACAATCATTACCAAGATACGATTGCCCAATTGATCTTCAAATTGAGAACTATTACTTTAAATTAGTTATATAAGCTATCTTCTCAAGTCTGTACTTAGTGATTCTTTCGTTGATGACTGTATCAGGGCGTAGACATACATGTAGAAACACAATCTTAAATAATAATGAATATTTAACTTTATTTAACTTTCTAGCAAAAATAATACAAAATGTATTTAATGTCATATATCTCCTTTGTGGGTACAAATCCCAACATACGCAGCCAGAACTTTTTATACGATTTTATGGTCCATAATACTCCATAAATAATTTTTAAATTTATTTCCCGGTTCAACCTTTTGTGTTTGAATTTCTAATTAATTCAGATGAGATTTAAAAAATTTAATTTTTTTTTTATCAATTCATTCAAGCGGGAGAGGTATTTACACAAAATTTTGAATAGGTATTTACACAAAATTTAACAAACATTTGGTATATTGAAATCTGTAAATGTTTAATGAGTATTTAACATAATTATCCTGGAAAAATATTGCTCTGCGTCGATGTTTTAAAGCTCAAATGTGATTGGTACTATTAATTAAAGAGCGCTATATATGATTTTCTGAAGTAGAACAAGTTGCATATTTGATGGAATGCATATAACTCCATATTATATAGGCGCTTAAGAGCATCTCCAATGTTAAATTACTTTCAAAAAAATTCATTGCCACATCATCAAAATATTTTTATTTAATTACATATTTCTACCACGTCAATAAATTAACAACTTTTAATAAATCACTCTAATGCAAATTACTTTTAAAGTTTCTAATACCATAAACATTTTACTATTATCTTTTAGATATATACCCATAAGAACGTTTACTAATTTTAAAATATCCTACGTGTTGTCGCTGCGTTCCGGTGAAGGCATATTTAAAGTAAACCGAGGTTGAGTCGGACGGAATTCCGCCGTTTCCCTCGAAGAAGCGGGACATCGGGCCGACAGGTCCGGTATGGTCTCTACACGTCGACGGCGCATCCAACGCCCGGGGGGCTGGCGCCGGAGTGGTTTTAACTAACCCCGATGGGGAAAAACTGAAATAAGTTCTCCGCTTCGAATTCTACACCTCTAATAACGAGGCCGAATATGAAGCCCTAATAGTCGGTTTGGAGCTAGCTCACCGACTCGGGGTCGAAAACCTGCGCATATTTTGTGACTCGCAATTCATAGTGAACCTGGGAAAAGGCGAATACATCGCCAAAGAGCCAAATATGATCGCGCATTGGGCTAAGGCTCTCAAGAACCTAGAAATAATAGCTCGGTTCGAAGTCATACAGATCCCTCAAGAAGAGAACGTCGAGGCCGACGCTCTGGTGCGCCTCGCCTCGAGAATCGACGAGGAAGAAAATGGAAGCGTCCCGATTGAAATTCTGACTCGCCCCTACGTATCCAGAAGCGACGTAGTGACGGTCGGCGACTCTCGGGCCCCATCTTGGACGACTCCCTTAACGGATTATATCGCGAATGAAAAATTGCTCAACAATCGCGACGACGCCCGAAAGCTAAATGGCCTAGCATCGAGATACACCATGCGCGGGGACGTGCTGTACAAGTGAGGCTTCTTGATGCCACTCCTACGCTGCCTTCAAGAAGGTGAAGCGAAGCGGGCAATGAGTGAAATCCATGAAGGGTTGTGTGGAAACCACGCCACGGGGCAGTCGATGGCAGTGAAACACTTAAGGTTAGGCTATTTATGGCAAACCTTAAAGAAGGATGCACATGACTGGACCCGAAGATGGGACAAGTGTCAAAGGTTCACCCACGTACCCAGGCAGCCTCCGGCCCCGCTCTGCCCCGTCATTGTTCCCCGACCATTCGCCAAATGGGGGATTGATCTAATCGGCGAGCTCCCCATGGCACCGAGGCAGCTTCGATTTGCCATAGTGGGAGTCAGCTACTTCACGAAGTGGGTTGAAGCAGAACCTTTGGCAAGAATCACAAAGGCCAACACAACAAGCTTCTTCTGGAAGAGCATCATATGCCACCATGGGATTCGGGAATACATCGTGATGGACAACGGCCGACAATTTGACAATACCCGCATACGCGAGATCTGCGAACAACTCGGGATAAGCAAAACTTATTCCTCCCCGAGGCACCCCCAAGCGAATGACCAGGTGGAAGCAGTCAACCGCATGATAAAGGAAAATCTGAAAAAGAAGTTGGAGGCTCGAAAGGGTGCCTGGGCGGACGAGCTGCCATTCGTGTTGTGGGCTTATTGTACCACAGCTCGGAACGCAACGGGAGAGACCTCATTCTCCCTTACCTTCGGGGTTGAAGCGGTGGTCCCGATAAAGACCATGCTCCCCACGTTTCATATCGAGATCTTCCGTGAAGAGGAAAACGAAGAGACAATGCGGGCAGAGCTCGACCTAATCGACGAGAAAAGGTCCGACGCACTCACTCGTCTCGCCGCTTTGAAAAGGAAGGTTAGGCGATACTACAACTCGAAGGTCAAGCCAAGAAGCTTTGCGAATGGGAGCCTGGTACTAAGAAAGGTGTTCCCCAACATCAAAGTTCAAGGCACCGGCGTCCTCGGTTCGACATGGGAAGGACCATACCGAGTTTTAAAGACCATTATCAACGGCACCTACGAACTCGAGAACATGGATGACCTTATATTCACTCACCCATGGAACGCCGAGCATCTGAGGCAATATTACCAATGCGGCAGCGACTTCATGCCCGATTCTCATTCCATGTAAACACAATAATTGTCGTAATTCAATTTAGTCCAAATGTATTCCTTTGAACATTGATGTGTTGTTCCCTATTTAAAAAGTTTTTAAAAATTTATGACATATCGAAATTTTATGAAACTTGAAGGGCTAGAGTGAACCGGTAGCAGTGCCGAACGACCCTGCATCGGGGAAGAGCCTAAGTTTTGGAGAACCGATAACAAGGCCTCACAACCGTGCATTCGGGAAAATCACACCCCACGAAGCAGAGTCATGAGGCGATAGCCTCATGACCGGAGAAATCCACCAAAGTCAGTAACAAGGCAACAACCTTGCATCTGGACGCCCATGGATCCGAGGAAAAGTCGACAAATCCCGGCTAACGCACGGCCTGGTCAATGCTGAACCCAATCCTAAGGGGGTATCCGAATACCTGTGAGATGAATACGCGCGACGCCCAAATGGCAAATTGTAAACCAACAAGGCATCGACCAACGCCTCACAAGGCGAGTCGTAAACCAACAGGTCATCAATCGCACCAGATCCCGAGATTCCCTACCCCCCGTAGAGCAGAATCGCAAGTCGATGGCTCACGGACAAAGTGCTCAAAACACGGTCGTTCCAAAAATGTCCACGCCAAAGAAAGCGAGCCCGGATGTCACCATGCAAGTGAGGCGTAAGTAGGCTAGACGGCTATCGCTCCTAAAGTCCGAGTGCCCTCAAGGTTTCTTAGACGAGTGACCTAGCAAGATCTCCCACCATCAACGACATGAAGCGAGTGACATACCGCCAACTTCCCCGATCGCATGGGTCATGGGTCCTACGGATCATTGACAGCGACAGAAGACCTTGATTGCTATCAGTCTCCCAACCAAGGGAATGCATCATAAGCCCACGGCCATTGACAGCATAAGAATCGAGCAAAGGCGACAATCACGCAAGTATAAGAAAAAAATAGAACTTTTGATAAGAGGCGGATACCGCAAGAATGCAAGCAAAGGACATATCTGAAAGAAATCTGCAAAATAAATCAAAATGCGCTAAACGTGCAACAGAAAAAACAAAGCACGCCAACATAAGGGCACAGGCGAATGAAATAAAGCTCGATCCGAGCCGAAATCTAGGCGCTCATCATCGACGGGAGAAGCCGGCGCCGCAAGAGGTGGCGACGTCCCGACCGAGGAGTTTGTGGCCTCGTTCACTCGATCGTCAGAGAGACCCCCCGCGTCCGCTCCATCCTCCAAAGGAGGGAACATGCGTCGAAGAATCTAAACGAAACATCGTTCGGCTTGTTCTCGGCAAGGGCGGCGTCCCGGACCCGAATCCCCGCAGCATGGCGGGCTTCGTATAGCGCCACCTCCCAATCCTCATCCAGCTGGGTCTTGACCCGCACCGCATCATCGCGCTCATCAATGACCGCCTGCATCTCTCCCGAGAGCGACTCAGCGTCACGCGACATCTCCTCCCTGGTCGCGTCGCTCACGTCCAGCTGCCCTCGCACGGACTCCAGTTCCGCGCTGAGGGACTTGGTCTCGACCAAAAAGGCGTGGGCCGACTTCTCAACCTGCTCTCTTGAGGCCCTCTCCTCGGAAAACTTCGCCTCGGCCGCCTCCCGACCAGAAATGGCCTCGGCTAGAGCCTCCTCATGGCGACGTCGCTCTCGATTGAGGGTTTCTTTCACCGCTCGCTCGCGGCATGTGGCCTCCTCTATCACCAGCTCCATGCGCTCGCACCTCGCTAGGGCATGTCAAAGAAACCACGGGTCAAACATACATGTTAAGTGAGGCGACTCAGGATAAGTGACAGAAGAGCTCCATGTCGCTGACGACAACGATCTCCTTGAAGCACTTGGGGGAGGAGTCGGCGCGGGAACTACGATCTCGCAGATCAGTCGATTTAGTAAGATATAGCGTTCCCCCACCATCAACGATGGGGGAATCGACTGCGCGTCTCGAACTCGCCGGGGCATCATTTGCGGAATACGCGGCTGGACGTTTCCTCAAAGATCCTTCGCTCGCACCCCCGGGTGCTCGAGTGGACGCCAAATACCTCGCCTGCCTTTCCGCCAATCGCACCATCACCGCCGCTCGAGCATCAGTTGGAGCGAGTGGCACGGTCGTGCGACTCCGGTTCCGCCGTCGGGAACCACCTGAAACAATAAAAAATAGAGTTGTTAGAAAAAAAAAGGAACAACAACTCCTGATAACGAGGAAAGCCCCGTACCGTTGGGCGATTCGTCCACGAGGTCGTCGCCCCCGAATGGCGGTCCGCCGTTGCGCTGCCTTTGAGCCCAAGATTGGGGCTGCGGGGGTGCATTCGTGACAAACCACCCACTGACGGTCATGGCGTCCGGAATTTTGAAATCTGAAGATCGACGTCAATTCAAGGGTAATTTATGGACCGCTCGCCCAAGTTTGGTGAGCTCGGGCTCCTCTGCCAACGCAAAAATCTTCGGCGGCCCGAAATCCAAAGGGGTGGTTCCGAAGGTCTCCTCCGAGAACCAAATTCACTGGTACCGATACTTCGAGGGTAGGTCGGTGACAACCGAAAGCCTCTTACTATGGCTCGATTCGGTACCTCTGCGACGGTCAGGAATTCCAGGAAGTCGTCGGCCGTCATCGCTCGCCGCGTGATGACGGAGACATTTGCGTTGCGTGAACCCCCAACCGATCAAGGATTACCTGGACTACAGGAGGGAACGGCAATCAGAGCCCCCCTTTGAGGCTTTCCACGTGGACGGCGGCGAACCCACGTCGGGGACAGGTCATCCGATCCGTTGCGAGCGAACGGAGCACTTAGATGTTCGATGGGATGTCGAAGTCCCAGTGTAGCTTGTGGAAAACTTCAGGGGTCAGAATCACGGGGACATCGATCCACTCGCATGAGAAGTCCCTCACAACTCGAGACTCGGTCGTTGGAAAAGACCAGGTTCTCTTTTCCTCCTCGTTAATCGAAAGAAAGGCGGGGCGGCCCCAGAAGGCCCGGACAAGGCTAGACGGCTCCCCATTCCCAGGCGCCGAATCACGCCTGGCTGGCGGAGGTCCAGGCGAGGCACACTCAGCCGGCAGACGTCCGGGCGAGGATCACTCGGCCGACGGACGTCCAGGCGCGGCACACTGGGCCTGCGGACATCCAGGCGAAGAACGTTCGGCCGGCGGGCCATCAGGCCAAACTCCTTCGATCGGCGGCCGCTCGGGCGAGTTCTCCTCGGCCGCCGGAGGGCCGGCGACGATCGTGCACACCCCCCGGTCTTAAGACCGCTACCCGAGGCGGGTCTCGCCTCTGACACCAACTCGAGCGCCGGCAACCTCCCGCGACGCTCGCCACGCGAATCTGAAGAATCCCCGGCGCGATCGAATCTTCCCAGATCCCTTCCGCCGTGGATCTCCGTCACGCCCCCGGCTGAAGAATCCCTCGCCGCTCCCGCTCCCGCGCCTACGACTCCGGCGGTGTCGCCCCCGTTCCAGCTGGCACCAGGTCGCCCGAGACCTCGTTTCCCAGGCTGTCTCGATCGTCGGCATCCACATCCTCGCGTGTGCCAGGTGTCCCTGTCTCCCACTCCCCCGCAGGGACGCTCCCGGTCGGCCAGACCTCCATTGCGCGGACCAATACTCCTCGGTCGGCAAGAGGCCGGCCGAGTCTCCCTCGCTCGGCGTACCCGGCTCTGGCCGAGCCTCCGCCCGGGTCCCCAGGTCGATGCACTCGCCATCATGCGCGTCTTCGGGAGTTGCGCCCGTCTCTCCCATGCTCAGTCCGCCGTGGATCGCCGCCTCGACGTCGGTCAAATCTTTTGCCGCCATCCACGCGTCCAGCGCGTTGTCGTCGAAGAAGGCGGGAGAGAGAATTTTGGGATTCGTGGGAGGAGAAAATAGGAAAAAATTTCCCTCTTCGTGAAAAGATAAAAAAGAATTGGGGAAATCGTCCGAGAGCCCACCACTAGGGGAAGAGGACAAATCTCCCATGACGCGTGTCACACTGAAAAAGAAATAATAAAATAAAGGAGAAAGAACTACTTATTACCTGATCTCCTCCCTTTCCCAAGAAGCCCTGGTGCGCGCTTCGCATCGGCGCGGCTTGTCGGGGACTTAACGCGCTCCATGTCTCAGTCGCGGGTGTGGTTCCTAGGACATAAGTTCTCTCTCGATCGCACCATCGATATCGAACTCAGGGGCTAATGTTGTCGCCGTGTTCTGGCGAAGGAATATTTAAAGCATTCCGCCTTCCCGTGGTGGTGGCAGCTCGCGGGCCGTCGAGGAATAACTTAACACGTGGAAGGAAGGAAGGATAGACGACCGCTCGGCCGGCTAGCCATCTTGGAAGCCCTCCCTCGGCCGGCGGCCGTCCTGGAGGCTCCCTGTGTCGGCGGCTGCCGGCCAGAACCCTTACTCGACCACGGGGCCTTGGAGCTATCCCGAAGGCCTCCTCGGCCGGCGGCGGCCGGCCGAGTCCCTGACTCGCCCTCACGGCGTTGGCCGGCCGAGCAGGAGGATCGCGTTCCCAGGCTCGGCGAGCCCTCCCCTCGGCCGAGTCTCTCATCAACCTCGGCTATAAATAGAAACTAGTGAATATAAGTATAACATCGAGTTGTATAATTATGAAAATTGAAATTTTCGTAAGGATTACATATTTAATCAGAAAAACGGTTCGATCTATAAAAAAAAATACAAAAAACATATTGCAATTAGTCAATCTCTTAATTTTTCGTTTATATTTTAGGCAAAAAAAAGTTACGTTATTAAAAAGATAATTTATTTTATCTAAATCCTAATATAAATTAATTAATTCATTATATTTATTTTATTTTGACATATAATCACCGAGTCAAAATAAATAACTAGATCAATTTATTTGGTTTAAATTGATTTTGTGAATTATACTTTTACAAAACAATTTTTTTACTATTTCTTAAAAAAATATATTATTGTGTAATTAAGCTAATTATTAAATTAAAAAACAGTTATTGGAGCTTTCATGATTATTAGCTTTTATTGGTCATTTTTTTCATGAAGAAGACAAATCATTGGCATTGACGTCGCTATATTACCATTGCTCGACTTATTTATTATCATGGACGTTCCTTTGGTGTGGGTTTACTTGTGTATGAAATATTAAAAGTGGGCTCACTATACACTATACACTTGTATCAAAAAAATTTGCCAAGAAAACGGTAAGCTTCTTTAACTTTATACGATATTCATTTATATTTTAACATCTCAAAACAAATTTGGTGTTGTAGTTGGGAGTTTTACTGTTGTTGAAACCTCGGATAGATGAAAATAAGTTTCACAAGAAGTTGGAGGAGCAGCTTCATACGTCATTGTACCCGGTCGAGCCTGATAACACTGCGGAGCCACAAACCATCGACGAGGAGATCGAACTTATCGCGACGACCACCACAGAAGCATGTGTGTTCAAGGAAGCTTGTGGAGAAAATTTTACAAATTTATGGTGCGATGAAGACGACTCCGACAAAGACTACGTTGCTAACACTCAACGACAGGTTTGAAATATTATTATGAAGTAAACTAATATTAATGAGTAATATTAACAATGACTTATGTTAGACTGCTCCTCTTTCCGCTCCCACTCCCGCTCCTATTGTCGATTTGACGAAGTCTTCTGTTCATGGTACCACTTGTTGGGATTGGTGCCCACAAAGGAGATATTAGACATTGAAATACTTTATGTATTTAATTTTTGCTGAAACATTGATATTAATAAATGTTCATTCTTTTGAAGATTGTGTTTAGTTATGTTTATGCTATGCTCTGAAACAGTCATCAACGTAAAGGGTGCTAAGTACATACTTGACAAGATAGCTCATTCTGACTAGTTTGAAACATTAGTTCGCAATCTAAAAATCGATAGAGCAATCGAGTCTTAGTAATGATTGTTTGGATGAATCATGATATCTCATCTTGTGATATAGAGAGTTGTGACTCTATGATTCATGCTGATATCTTATAGAAGATATTGAACAAGACCAGTGATACTTAGAAGCTCGAGATAAAACTGTTTAAACACTCAAAGCTTCAATATCACAACTAAAGGGGTATTATGATACTTACCTTAATACTGAAGTGAATATGTAATTGAGATTGCACTTTATGACATTTTATTTGTCAATGGGCAATGACTAATTAAAGTTTCAGTCTGACCTAGTGGTTGGTGCCATAATGTTGTTTCGTTGGATTATGTGATTCACAGATACAGAATTCGTGTTGAAACAATGTTGAGATATGTATCAGACTATGCTTTGTTATGAGAATGCGAATGAATAAATCGGACCTAGTATGCACCGAATAGAACATTGTTTGAATAAAACATGTGACATGTAAAGACATCACACTTTATGTTTTTCTTATTCACAAATAACAGAGTTAGTGAAATAATAACTCAGGGGTAAAACAGTAATTTTATATTCCTCTGCGTTAATGATACACACGAAGGCTAATATCGTAAAAGACTTTGTGGATCATGTGAAGAATTGTTTTGTCACATCAAACGGAAAATAAACGCATGTGAACTTATAGAGTTTCGATATTAGTCCTTTAGTGGAATCGATAATATTAAGAATTAAAAGACGGAAAAAGTTTGTGAACTTTTGAATCCGATTTTTATTCTAAAGTTTCGTTCATGTAGGTCCATAAGGTCTCAATGATATACTCTTAGACGAAATTTATTAAACTAGAACGACTGATTTTCTCATTGAATGTAAATTGTGATTTACACTAAAAGAATTATTTTCTAAGTAATTAGATAAATAATTGGTTATTTATTATTACATTTATTTAACGAATCATATTATGTTAACGAATAATAATATGTTTTGAGGATTTAAATAAATAAAAGATGAAAATAAATATTTTCTCGTTTCATACTTCCTTGAGAAGTATGAAAAGAGTTATTGACTTGTCATTAAATAAAGAGATGTTCTAAATTAATTAAATATTAATTTAGAAATAAATCAAATAAATTTTGGAAATAAAAATAATTGTATGGCCGGTCATAATTGAAGAATTAGGCTGATAATTATTTTTTAAACTCATTAAAAAGAATATTGGCTTAAGTTTGACAAACGGGTCAATATTTGATTTTGTCTTAAGTAAAGTCCTGCTCTCTCAAATATAAATACAGTTTTTTGAAATCCTAAACCTAGCGCTAAGAACTATACTCGGCCAAACCCCTCTATGCCCTTGAGTGTGTTCCTTGGTCTAGAGATTTGAGGGAGAAAGAAGTCAATAAAATTATTTTCTTGATTTTATTGATTCGTCTTTGAGTGTTTCCTTTTCCATCGTTGTTCAATCTAAAGAGCCCACCCTCCATATCTCTCAAAAACACGTGAGAATTATCATTGACTCAACTTGTGGTGTTTGGTGAGTATTCGTTATCACAGGGCCGACCATAACACGAAGGAAATGAGGGAGACGCGACGAGATGCAAACCGGCCAGCCATCCCTTGCGCCTGCCGCTCACCGGCCAGACAGGCATCCGGCCGACTAGGAGCTCCAGGTGCGCCTGAGTCCTCACCAACGTCATGCGCGCCTTCATCCCGAGCCACCTCCTCTGCCACGTGTCCCAGGTCCCTGTACACCTAGACGTACAAGTCCCACACCCCCACAGGGGCGCACGGATCCGTAGGCTCACAGGCCCACAGATCCCATCCGGCAGATACATTTCGGACGGCCAGCAGGCAATCCGGCGAGGCAGATCCTCCAGTCCGGCGAGGCAGATTCAAGCAATCCGGCGAGCATGTGCCTTATCCACTCCGACGAGGCATTTCGACGAAAGCAAGCCACGCACGAGATTGTTTACAATATAACGTGTAAGTCATTTTAAACGAATTGGTTTGCAAAATATAAAATCGTTTATAGGTTGCTAGATTGAATGTGTTCAATTTGTTGATGCATATGTCTTGAATAAAATGTTTAATTACATGTTATTAATTTTTAATGCCTAACTTGTTGAATATGTTAAAATGTATTTTAATATATTTTAGATCTTGTTATATAATTCCTCCATATAATGATATGATATATAATAATATTAATTAAATCTTAATTACTTCCAACAAATGGTATCAAAGCTAGAAATGGCATTAAAAATTAGGCTTTTATTGATTAGTTTTGAAATTGTTTAACTAACTAGTTTGGTGTTTGAGTTTTTGTATGATTTAATTGTGAATGTTGTGTGTGTATTTTGTGGATGGATCCTCATTGTTATGGCCCTACGAATTTTCCGGTTATCGTCCCGGTTTTAATTTTACTTTTTTAAATTTTATATTTGTGAGCCTCAATTTGCGAGGACAATTTAAGTTGTATTTATTGAAATTGTAATCTGGAGACGAGAAGACAAGGAAGGCAGCACCTCATACTTGGCCGCACATTAGAGAACGTCTGAGGGCTGACCCGAGACATCCGATGACGCGTCACAAGGTTCCTTGGTCGACCATGCTGTGAAGATTGTTTATTTTTCTTAGCCTTTTCCTCATGGGTTGTAATTGGAAATGGGCCATTAGAGTTAAATATTTTATGTTTTATTTTATTTAAACTCATAACATAATCACTTCATATGTCATATAGGATAGTTTCCCAACATCGAATTAAAATGAAATGTTCATGCACATAGTTTAAAGTTTATAAAAGGATTATAAAATGTAAACTATTTTTAACAAAATATGATTTTGCAATAAGTAGGAGGGTTGTTTATCGTTGAACCAACCCAAGGTCCCCGACATGATTTTAATTAACTTAATGTGTGATGAACTAAGATCCACCTATCGTGGCCCTCCCTTTAATGGGAGTACTTCGGAAGCACTTTGTTAATAAAATTGTTATGAACTAAGCTTTAAAGAGGATCGATGAACCGGGGTCTCCCTTAAGAGAACCGTTATCAAAGTGACTTGGATAAAGACCCACATGTCGGTTATACACTTAGACTTATTATTTAAAGTAATCCTCCCATAGAGGCTATGCATTAAAAATAAGTAACCAAAGTTTATGGTAATTAGTGAGAACTAGAAGTTGTGACTTCTTGATTGGTTCGAACTAATAATGATGTGTCACGACTATGAAATGCGATTGATTGTAGTATCCCCAGAAAAAGTAGTTAATCATTTGTGTTTATAATAGCATGAATTATTTATCGCTCTCCTCACCATATTAGGATTGTTCATGCATGTAATTCGAATTTGTAGCACATACTGAATTTATTTATTTTATTTAAATTCAGAAAAATGTCTTTTAATCCACTTCAAACGATTTGAGTTCAAATAAACTGGAGGGTGAGAATTATGTTGATTGGAAATGTAACCTCAACATCATGAGCAATGTAGTGACTTGAGAAAAGAGGACAAGGACGCCTATGATGGGTGTATGAGGTTTGACAAGATTTCTAGATGCTATATCTTAGCGTCTATGAGCAATGTATTGCAGCAATCTAATCTGGATATTCCCACAACATATGAGATGTTGTACAATCTTCATGACATGTTTGGTTGTCATGGGCGTCATGCGAGGCAGCAAGGTATCCACAGTTTCATGAACTACAAGATGAAGTTGGGAACTCCAGTTTGGGAACACATGCTAGTGATCACGGGTCACCTGAACGACATGGAGATTCTCGAATCCAAATTGATGGACAAACCAAGATCAACGTGATCTTGGAGACTCTGTCGGACTCGTTCGATAGCTTCCGTCTGAACTACTCCATGAACAAGCTCGATTATTCGAACCGAGCTCATGAAGGAGTTGCAGACTGCCGAGGGAGTTTTTCCAAAGAAAAAGAAGACGAACGGCGAACTAAAAGTTGCTAAACATAGAGCTTCAACCTCTGGTTCCAAGAAGGGGAAGACAGATCCTAAAAACGCCAAGCGGACGAATCTCGTTACTCAAGCGTTTTACATCACAAATAAAGAATCACCCTGGATATTAGATTGCAGGGATTCTGATCATATTGTGTGTAACTTGAATGGTTTCAGGCAAACTAGACGCTTAGATAACAGAGAGTTCACGTTCAACTGGGTAAATGGAACGAATGTCGGAGCAAGATCAGTTGGGACCTTGAAGCTTAAATTTGGGAACAAAATTTTATTATTGAATAATTTTTATTACGTTTCGGATTTTAGTAAGAACCATATTTCTTTTGGTTGTTTAGAAGAAAAATTCTTCAAGTTTAAAATCAATAACAGTATTGAAATTTTTCCTGATGATTGTTTCTTACTAAAGCTCATCGTGTGGTATCGATATATTTTTTGTATCCAAATGAGCCGACAATTTTGAACACCGAAGTTAATATCGATTCACTTAGGAAGCGTAAGATTTTTCATAATGATGAAACTGACAACACATATCTATGGCACTTACGTCTTGGACATGTTGGCCTAGATAGGATTAAGATATTGACAAAGAATGGTCCTTTGAAGTCTCTAAGCGTGGGATCCATGCCCACGTGTGAATCATGTCTTTAGGGCAAGATGACCAAGAGACATTTCTCTTTGAAATTTCTAAGAGCCATAAAGGTATTGGAACTTGTACACAGTGATGTATGTGGTCCAATTAACATCTAGGAAAAAGGAGGTTACGAATACGTTGTAACCTTCACTGATGATTACTCTAGATTTGGTAACGTTTTCCTTATGCGATAAAATCAAGGGGGAGTGTACTTGTCTGGAGAATTTGAAGACCTTCCTAGAGAAGAAGGAATCAAACTCTGCTAGATATTGTGAGGTTGATGATGACCTTACTCATCCCTTCCTGATTCGTTCATGGGATATGCTCTAGAAACGGCAGATTATATTCTGCACCAGGTTCCGTCGAAGACAATTCCTGAACGACATGGAGATTCACGAATCTGAGATTGATGGACTCACCAAGATCGACGTGATCTTGGAGACTCTGTCGGACTCGTTCGATAGCTTCCATCTGAACTACTATGAACAAGCTCGATTATTCGGTAACCGAGCTCATGAAGGAGTTGCAGACTGCCGAGGGAGTTCTTCTGAAGAAAAAGGAGATGAACGGTGAAGTAAAAGTTACTGAACATAGAGCTTCAACTTCTGGTTCCAAGAAGGGGAAGACAGATCCTAAAAACGCCAAGCGGACGAATCTTGTTACTCAAGCGTGTTACATCACAAATAAAGAATCATCCTGGATATTAGATTGCGGGGATTCTAATCATATTGTATGTAACTTGAATGGTTTCAGGCAAACTAGACGCTTAGATAACGGAGAGTTCACGTTCAACAAGGGAAATGGAACGAATGTCGGAGCAAGATCAGTTGGGACCTTGAAGCTTAAATTTGGGAACAAAATTTTATTTTTGAATAATTTTTATTACGTTTCGGATTTTAGTAAGAATCTTATTCTTTTGGTTATTTAGAAGAAAAAATCTTCAAGTTTAAAATCAATAATGGTATTGAAATTTTTCCTGAAGATTGTTTCTTACTAAAGCTCATCGTGTGGTATCGATACATTTTTTGTATCCAAATGAGCCGACAATTTTGAACACCGGAGTTAATATCGATTCACTTAGGAAGCGTAAGATTTTTCATAATGATGAAACTGACAACACATATCTATGGCACTTACGTCTTGGACACGTTGGCCTAGATATGATTAAGATATTGACAAAGAATGGTCCTTTGAAGTCTCTAAGCGTGGGATCCATGCCCACGTGTGAATCATGTCTTTAGGGCAAGATGACCAAGAGACATTTCTCTTCGAAATGTCTAAGAGCCATGCAGGTATTGGAACTCGTAAACAGTGATGTATGTGGTCCAATTAACATCTAGGAAAAAGGAGGTTACGAATATGTTGTAACCTTCACTGATGATTACTATAGATTTGGTAACGTTTTCCTTATGCGATAAAATCAAGGGGGAGTGTACTTGTCTGGAGAATTTGAAGACCTTCTTAGAGAAGAAGGAATCAAACTCTGCTAAATAGTGTGATGTCGATGATGAGTTACTCATCCCTTCCTGATTCGTTCATGGGATATGCTCTAGAAACGGTAGATTATATTCTGAACCAGGTTCCGTCGAAGACAATTCCACGTACTCCCTATGAGAGATGGAGTGGTAGAAAATCAGTTTTACACCAAATCCGAATATGGGGTTGTCCATCACATGTGTTGAGACAAAAGACTAGCAAGTTGGCTAGTTGGTCAAAATTGTGTCGTTTTGTGGGATATCCGAAAGTGACGAAAGGGTACACATTCTATAGTCATGTTGACAAGAAAACGTTTGTTAGCATAAACACTATGTTTCTTGAAGAAGACTACACGAAGAATGCCGTACCAAGAAGAAAACTTATGCTGAAGGAAATGTTGGGTGAAGTAACTGGTACTTCACAGGTTAGGATGAGTCCTACGCCAATAGTGGAAGAACCACATACGGAAAGAGAGCCTACTGCGATTCGTCCCAATAATATGATTTTACGACAACCTGAACGATACATGTTTATCGAAGAGGCTTACACTGTAGTCGCATACAAGGAGGAAGATGATCCAGTATCATTTTCTCAGGCGATGCAGGGTTCCGAAGCAAACCTATAGCAAAAAACCATGAACGTTGAAATGCATTCAATGTATGTCAACGTGGTCTGAAAGCTTGTAGATCCACCCGAATGTATTAAACTTGTTGGGTGTAGATGGATTTACAAGAAGAAAAGAGGACTGAATAGAAATGTTGAGACATTTAAGGCACGATTTGTGGCGAAGGGGTTTACACAAAAGAAAGGTATCGACTATGAGGATACCTTCTCGCCGGTCGTGATCATGAAGTCCACCTATACTCTTTTATCCATTATTGCCGCCCTTGATTATGAAATCTGGAAGATGGATGTGAAGACTGCATTTCTGAATGGAAATCTTGACGATGGACTTATATGGCGCAACCAGGCGGGTTCATGGAAAATGGCCAAGAAGGCATAGTTTGTGAGTTGCTAAAGTCCATTTATGGATTGAAGCAAGCATCTAGGTCGCGGAATATCATATTCGATGAGACTGCAAAAGGCTACGACTTTAATCAGTCAGTAGATCAGCTATGCGTTTATAAGATGATAAACGATGCCAAGATGGTCTTCTTAGTCCTATAGTCCTATATTGACGAGGAGCTAACAAGTCACAACATTTCATCCAAAAGAATCCTTTATTATATTTCGACACCGGCCAGTACATTTATTCACAAAAGAATATTTTATTATATTTGGACACCGGCCGGTACATTTATTCACAATCCAAGTAATAAAACATGAGGTGATATACATTGCATTTTAGCAATTTTGTACATGAGATCTATATCTATGAGAGCTTCACAAAATTTAATCATGTCAACTTCATAACCCAATACATCACCAATAGAGCGCATCTAGTTCACAAACTTGGATCTATAGTGTAACTTTCACAAATGAATATAGTGAAGTTATGAAATGACACGTCTCATTTCAGAATTTAGGTAAGCACGATGCAATTCATACGTAATGACCTTGAGACAGAAGAGGTTAACTGGTTTGTTCTTACAATGTCTCTAAAGGTGCACTGGTCAATTCAGTATCTTCGGAAAATCCATTGAAAGAACTATAGAGTTTTAACTCTCTATGCATCGTAACTAGACATCCTAGATTCTTCAAATAATCATACTAGGATCAATAGTTCATTAATCTTTAGATTGTGAATACTTTGTTTTACGCAAACCATGAAGAGTTTGTTCACGCAAATCTACATTTTTCTCTTCATACGTTACTAGGTTTGATTAAGGACTATAAGACTATTGAATATCATAAATCTTCTATCAAACGAAAAAGGAATGATGAACGTTTTGACTTTTATTAATTAAATCAGCAAATTACATTAAAAACTTATGAGAGATTTATATTAGAGAAATTTCATTTAGTAGACCCAAAAACATTGAAAATATCCAGATTAAACTCATCTTTTAAAAATATATAAAACTGGAGTTTAGGTCCAAAATCAGACAAAAATACCCTTAACCTCATTTATAGAGTTTTTTTTAGAGATTTAAGGGTGTTTTTCTTCGATTTTGGGCCTAAAGTCCAGTTTTAGATATTTTTAAAAAGATGGGTCTAATCTGAATAATTTTAATGTTTTTGAGTCTACAAAATGAAATTTCTCTTATATAATATCGATATGCAAATGAATAATCTTTTTGTGGGCATCTCTGCCACCACTTTCTGGAGTGAATCCGAGAAAAGACCATAAAAAACGTTGAAAAATGTGATACGATCAGAAACCTATCGGAAATAATTGAAAGTCAACATAAATATCATGTTGAAAAATTTGATTTTTTTCATCAGAAACTCATCTAAAAGAATAAGAAATACTAATTTTTATCGGAAATCCATCTAGAGTTATCGAAAATTTATAAAAAAAAAAACTATAAGAATTTGATCTGTACTCATCAGAAATGTATCGCAATCTATCGGATGCTATCAAAAAATTTAAATTTCTACATGAATTTCATCGCAAAATTAGTATAAATTACATTTGAAACCATCAAAAATCATCGAAAATACTATAAAAAAAAAACCTAGATCCAAAACTTAGATATACCATCCTCGCCCATTCAATGAACTATAAGCTTAAAAATCAAAACGATTTGATAAAGTAAGAAAACGTACCCATTATTCAATGATTTCTAGCTCACAACACAAGATTTAGTTAATACAGCATGAGAAATTTCGAAAGAGAGAAGTTGAAATAGAGGACTGAATGAGGAGAATAAGGTTTAAACACAATCGAATGTATTTTTGTCTGAAAATGGATCAAAAGTCTAATTTTCAGATAAAAATCATATTGTGAATCCATCTTTGATATCTCACACGTAATTAAGCCAACAAAATGAAATTTCTGAAACCAATTCATGCAAGTTGGTTTTTTTTAAAGGATGCAAGTTGGGTTAGAATCTTGTTAGAATATCTTCATTTATAAAATTATAATAATTTATATGATGCGGTTTATTCTTTTATTTCAATTATTGCCTTGATCAGCAAACAAACTCCTCAAATGCCAGTTCAAGGCATTAATACCATGACAGCCCACATCAATATTTCGAAGGTGAGTAGAATTTTTAAAAGATTATTAAGTAGTATAACCTTTTTAAACATAGCGGATTTTTAAAATAGATAACGTCTGACATATTTTTGGTAAATGGACTTTTTAAAGTTTAACGAAACTCTTAGGACGAATTCGTCCAAATTTTTTTAAAATTTTCCAAATGACAAAGGGAAAAACTGTAAAGTTATCTTGTTAATTATTATGCCACGTAAACAATATGATTATTAATCAAAGTTTAACCAAACGTCATTTTGCAATAGACACACAAAACTTTGACCATTTAACTAATTTTTTTATTTTTAAATTTATGAATATATAAATTATCGAACAATATATCAATAAATATATTACAATAATATTAATATTAATTATTGATGAAATCAGTAATATATCGACGACGGGTACATCGACAATTTTTTTATGAGAAATATAATTTTTAAATAATAAAAAATATATAGATATATATATAATTCATTAAATTTCATACTGTTATATTTATGACAACAAGTTTTGTTATGGGTGATTTTTCACCAAGGTCTGAAAAGCATCAAAAGCCCATCCGTCCTTTCCTCGAACGAGCGAGCGGGCCCTCCTTTCGTCAAACGGGTGAGCGGGTCCTCCTTTCGTCAAACGGGCGAGCGGGCCCTCCTTTCGTGAAATGGGCGAGCGGGCCTCCTTTAGTCAAACGGGCAAACAAGCACTCCTTTCATCAAACGGGCAACCAAACCCTCTTTAGTCAAATGGGCAACCAGACCCTCTTTTCGTCAAACGGGTAAGCAGGCACTCCTTTCGTCAAACGAGCACGCATGCCCTCTTTTCGTCAAACGGGCAACCTGACCCTCTTTTCGTCAAACGGGCAACCTGACCCTCTTTTCGTCAAACGGGCAAGTAGACCTTTCTTTCGTCAAACGGGCAAGCAGGTCCTCTTTTCATCAAACGGGCATATAGACCCCACTCAAAATTCATTAGAACCAACAAATGATGAATTTAACCCGAGTTACCATATCACTATAAATACCTCCAACTCATTCATTTGGAGGTAAGTTTTCTCATAACTTAACAAACCTCTACTTCTCTCTCATCTTGGAACTTCTCTCTCTAGAATTCTTTATCAAAAATAGAATCTCTATTCACCTCACATAACACTTGTACTAATGTTGAGCGTCGGAGTGTCCGCCGGAGGAAACATCTCTGCGGTTCTCTAGCTCATGTTTCTCTATTTCACAGGTGAAGAACCACTAGAGATATCTTTCCGTGACGGTGGAGGAAGGAGGTTTTGAGACAATTTTCTCATTCGACCACCGCGCGGTCATAGGGTCCGGCCCTAGACCGAACCACGGATCTGTTCAAGTATTGATCTATTTTTCAGACAATAACATTTTGGCACTAGAAGGAGGGTCTCTCGAAGAACAACCACGAGATTCCATTAGTAAATCAAGCTTTAGGTACTCCAAAGAACAAGCATAGAGCATTCTATCCAGGATGTCTAATCGCGTAACCGTCTCCGAAAACGCCGTTCCTCGCCCCCCGGGGGGCGGGGAGCGTTGCACATAACACCCAAGCGCAAGTCCAAGCACAAAAAAATCAAACTCAGAATGCTCCCCAAGCAAGCGTGACGTCTGACCCTGTGCAGGACGAAAGGGACGCTCGGATGGCGCGCCTCGAGGATAATCTTTTCCGATTGACCGGCTTGATAACAAGGATCGGAGGGTATGAGCGCACCATGGAGGAGATCCTAGAAGCTCATTTGGAGCGTCAAATGCGCGACCTCGAACCCACCCATGAAGATGAGCATTGTGGGGACATTTTGCCATCCCAGCGAGGCGGAAGCAGGGCTATCCCCAACATGTCCATTCCGAACCCCGGCCTCGGACATGCTCGAGATGCGTCTTGCTGCGATCGGTCTTAAGATTGCGAAAAAATGTTTTTAAACTAGTCACAATGGGCTATCTTGTCAAGTCTATACTTAGCACCCCTTTCATTGATGACAGTTTCAGAGCGTAGCAATCATACATAAACACAAACATAATAAAGCATAAATATTTATTTATATTAATGTCTCAACAAAATTAATTACAAATGTATTTCAATGTCTAATATTTCCTTTGTGGGCACCAATCCCAGCACTAAGTCACATCAAGATATGGGGTTGTCCAGCACACGTGTTGGGACAAAAGACTAGCAAGCTGGGTAGTCGTTCAGAATTATGCATTTTCGTAGGATATCCCAAAGAAACAAAAGGGTACACATTATATAGTACTACTGATAAGAAAACGTTCATTAGCACGTATGCTAGGTTTCTTGAAGAGGACTACATGAAGAAGACTTGTGTAGAAGGAGATGTTGGGTGAAGTAGCTGGTACTTCACAAATTAGGACAAGTCCTACACCAACAGTGGAAAAACCACACTTGGAACCGTAGCCCCCTGCAATTCGTCGCAATAACAGGATTGTACGACAACCTGAGCGATTGATGTACATCGGTGAGGCCTTGACTGCAGTCGCAAACAAGGAGGAAGATGATCTAGTATCATTTTCCCAGGCGATGCATAGTTCCGAAGCAAACCTATGGCAAGAAGCCATGAACATTAAAATGCATTCGATATATGTCAACGAGGTCTGGAAACTTATAGATTTACCTGAAGTCATTAAGCCTGTTGGATGTAAATGGATCTACAAGAAGAAAAGAAGACTAGATGGAAATGTTGAGACATTTAAGGAACGACTCGTGACGAAGGGGTTCACACAAAAGGAAGATATTGACTTGTATTTAATGATGAAGAGGCCCTATAAATATTTTCTCGTTTCGTACTTGTTTGAATAGTAAGAAAAGATTTAATGAAATGTCATTAAATAAATGAGATGTTCTAAATTAATTAAATGTTATTTTAGAAATAAATCAAATAAATTTGGGAGATAATAATGACTATATGGCCGGCCATTTTTCTAGGGTAGAAGTGGGCAAGAAAAATGTTTAAATGAATTATAGGGCTTTAATTTGAGTAATGAGCCATTATTTGATTTTGACCTAAGGTAAACCCACTGTCCCTAAAATAAAAGAAGGACTTATTATCTCTTGCCCTAGTGATTCACATGCATAATCTCTCCCCCCTAACCTTGTTTGGCTGATTATTTTTTTCTCCCCATGGTGAAAACAATCGGCCAAAAATGCCAAATAGAGAGAGAGAACTTTTATTTCTCTCAAAAGCCTTGGTTTATCCCTTCCTCTCCTGTTCCCATAAAGAGCCCACCCTCTTGATCTCCTAAAAACTCCTATAAATATATCATTGAATCAACTTGTGATTATTTGAGTGATATTTGTTTTATAGGGCCGGCCACTTTTTTGAGCAAAGGAGCGAGGACGGATTTTGTGACATCCTAGGCGCGCGTGGGAAGGAGAATCTGCCGAGGATTTGCATGCACATCCCGAGGCAGAATCTCGCAGATCCGAACCTCACGTAAGTCTTCTTGAAATAAAATGGATCTAAATATAATAATCGTTATAGGATTGTTAATGTGTTTTGATCATTCGTTTGTATGTTTGAATAAATTTGATAACATATTAAGATATTTATTGACATGCTATATTAGATTTAATGACATGGTTATTAAATATATTTTAAAAAACTGTTTTTAACATATTAAATTGAATTATGAATTTCTGCCATATGTAGATATGTTTCATATTAATTAAGTTATTTGTTAACTAAATTCCAACACTATGTGCATTAGTGAGGGAAATTTGTTTCCTTACTTAGCACATGTGTTTCCTTTTCAAGGAAATTCATTTCCTATTTTCCTTTTTGCCAATTATCTTTATAATTCAAGGCAAATTAATTTCTCCTCTTTGATGATGTTGGCCGAATTCCTGCCTATGGCGGAGAGCTTCTAGATGCTTTCTTTTTTGTTTTAAGACAATTCTTAATATACACATTGTAGAATTAATATTGCACAACTAATGAAATTAAGTTCATAATGTCTTAAACGAGTTTTTAACTTTAGAAAATAATTTATATTTCCATCATATGAAAATATCCAAAATCTTATTTTGAAATTCACATCATTTTATGTCCATGTGGACAAGAATACGCTTTAGACATGTTCCGGGAAAACGTCTTGTTCAACATTTGAACTTATTTTGACTTAACTTCTAATTTAACAATCTTACTCTAATGACCTGTAATAGTGACCTTATGGATCTAAATGAACAAAGTTTGAGCTACTATACTTGGACTCAAAAGTTCATAAACTTTTTCCGAATATTAACTTAATGTCAGCTGACTCCACTAAAGAGTTGACACTGAGAATCTCTCCGTTCAAATGAATTTATTTTCTACTCAAATTCAACTTAATTATGTTAAGTGGATCCATTTAATGTTATCTATGATTATCCTTCATGAATATCATCAACTAGATGAGATTTATAAAAGTACCATTTTACCCTTCCAATTTTTATTTCCTCAACTCATTTGTTACTTGTGAATAATTTAGAAGCAATGTATTGACGAGGAGCTAATAAATCACGTTGTTTCATCCAAATAAAGTCGTTATTTAATTTTGGATACTGCGCAGTTCATTTATTCACACTCCAAGTAATAAAGCATGAGGTGATATACATTGTATTTCAGCAATCTTGTACATGAATTCCATATCTGTGAGAACTACACAAATCTAGTTCATGACATCTTCAAAACTCAATATCCCACCAATTAGTCTAGTCTAGATCACAAAGTGGACCTAGAATTATACTTTCTCAAATGAGAATATGTAAACTATGAAATAACATGTCTCGTTTCAAGATTTAGGTTAGCACGATGCAATTCATACATAGTGACCTTGACACAAAAGAGGTTAAATTGTTTATTTTTACATTGTCTCTAAAGGTGCACGAGTCAATTCAGTATCTTTGGAAGATACACTGGAAGAACTATACGTTCCTAACTTTCTATGCCTCATAACCAAACATCATAGGTTCTTCCAATAATCATACTAGGATCAATAGTCTGTTGACCTTTAGATTGTGAATATTTCGTTTTAAACAAAACATGAATTGTTGTTCACGCAAATCTACATTTGTCTTTTCATGCGTTGTTAGGTTTGATTAAGGACTATAAGACTATTGAATATCATAAATCTACAAACAAACAAAAAAAGGAATGAATGAAGGTTTCAACTTGTATCAATTTAATCAGGAAATTAGAATAAGGACTCATGAAAGATTTATATTACATTGATATGTAAATAAATAATTTTCTTGTGGGCATCTCTTCCAACAACCTCCCACTTGACTCAAAGAAGATTAGAGTAGTCCTTCATGCCTAATCATTCTCGATATTAATTGAAGACCTTGTTGGATAGGGCCGTGATTGGATCTACAAGGTTGTCCACCATTGAGATCTTCTTCACCTCTACGTCTCCGCGCTGAACAATGTCTCCAATAAAATGGTATTTCCTCTCAATATTCTTAAAGCGTTTATGGCTTCTAGGTTTCTTCGAGTTAGAAACAGCCCCACTATTATCACAATTTTCTTTTTGGAAAATATATTTATAATTCAAGGCAAAGGAATTTGTCCTCTTTGATGATGTTTACCGAATTCTTGACTGTGTGTGTGTGTGTGTGTGGGGGGGGGGGGTGTTCTAGATGCTTTCTTATTTCTTTTAAGACAATTCTTAAAATACCCAATGTAGAATTAATATCCTTAGAGCGCTTATGGCTTCTAGGTTCCTTCAAGTTAGCAACAGACCCACTATTATCACAATAAAGTGTCATGGGCTTGGTGACAGTTGGAACGACTTCCAAATACTTGAGGAATTGTCTAAGCCATACAGCCTCTTTGGATGCTTCACAAGCAGCCACATATTCTGCTTTCACGGTAGAGTCAGCAATGCAAGATTGCTTTATACTCCTCCAAACAACAGATCCACTATTCAGGATGAACACATATCCCGAAGTGGATTTCTTGGAATCCATATCCGCCTAAAAGTTGGAATCAATATATCCTGTCATCGTCAGGTCAATACCTGAATATGTAAGCATCAACTTCCTAGTTCTACGAAGATACTTATAACATGTTTTACAGCAACCCATTGCTCAAGTCTAGGATTTGATTGGAAATGGCTAACTACACCAACAGAGAAACATATATCTGGTCTAGTGTAAAACATAACATACATGAGAATTCCTACGGCCAAAACATAGGGAATCTTTTTCATGTCCTCAATTCTTGTGCAGTTTTGGGAGACCGGTCCTTAGGGAGTGAGACTCTATGCCTAAAGGATGTTTGGCCTTTCTTAGAGTCTTGCATAGCAAAGCGATCCATCACCTTATATATATAAGATGCTCGGGAGATCGACAGGGTCCGGTTCTTTCGATCTCGAAAGATCTGAATCTAAGAATGTATGCAGCTTCCCCTAGATCCTTCATATCAAATTACTTAGCTAACCATATATTAACTCAGATAATTTACCTATGTCATCGACATATAATACTAGAAACACAATCTTTCCCTTATGTATTAACTTACAAACACAAGGTTCATCTATAGACTATTCAAAACCGAAGCTTTTTACAGTTTCATCGAATCTAATATTCGACCTAGATGCTTGCTTTAATACATAAATTGATTTAAGCAACTCACAAACCTTGGTCTCTTGACCACCTTCCACGAAACCTTCTGGTTGAGCCATGAAAATGCGCTCGTCAAGACTGCTATTTAGAAAGGCAGTCTTGACATCCATTTGTCAGATCTCATAATCAATAGCAGTAGCTATGGATAGAAGTATGTGCATGGACAAAAGCATTGCAACAGGCGAGAAAGTTTGTTCATAATCGATAACTTCCTTTTGGGTGTAACCCTTAGCCACTAGTCGTGCTTTGAATGTCTCAACATTCCCATTCGGACCCCTTTTCTTCTTACAGATTCACTTACTGTTGGTAAAGATGCCCACAAGAAGATTGTTTAAATACATATTGATGTAATATATAAATCTTTATAAAGTCCTTATTTTAATTTGCTGATTAAATTAATAAAAGTTGAAACGTTCATTCATTCCTTTTTAGTTTGATTGAAGATTTATGATATTCAATAGTCTTATAGTCCTTAATCAAACCTAAATATGTATGAAGAGATAAATGTAGATTTGGGTGAACAAAGTCTTCATGGTTTGACTAAAACGTTATATTCGCAATCTAAAGATCAACAGACTCTTGATCCCAGTATGATTGTTGGAAGAATCTATGATGACTGGTTACGAGACATAGAGAGTTATGAACTCTATAGTTCTTCCAGTGTATCTTTCGAAGATACTAAATTGACAAGTGCACCTTTAGAGACAATAGAAGAACAAACCATTTAACATCTTCTATCTCAAGGTCACTATGTATGAATTGCATCATGCTTACCTAAATCCTGAAATGAGACATATCATTTCATAGCATTAATATTCTCATTTGAGAATGTCAAATTCTAGATCCATCATGTGATCTAGACTAGGCCAATTGGTGAGATATTAAGTTATGAAGATGACATGAACAAACTTTCTGAAGTTCTCATAGATATGGAATTCATGTACAAGATTGATGAGATGCAATATCTATCACCTCATGCTTTATTACTTGGATTGTGAATAAATGAACTGCGCAGTATCCAAAATTAAGTAGCGACTTTATTTGGATGAAACAATGTGACTTGTTAGCTCCTCGTCAATACATTATTTCTAACTTATTCACAAGTACTAAAGGAGTTGAGGAAATAACAACTAGAATGGTAAAATGGTAATTTTATAAATCTCAACTAGTTGATGATATTCATGAAGGGTAAACATAGATAACATTCAATGGATCCGCTCAATATAATTAAGTTGAATTTGAGTAGAAAATAAATTCATTTGAACCGAGAGGTTCTCAGTGTCAACTCTTTAGTGGAGTTAGTTGACATTAAGCTAATACTGTGAAAAGGTTTTGTGAACTTTTGAGTCCGAGAATAGAAGTTTAAGCTTTGTTCATTTGGATCCATAAGGTCACTATTATATGTCACTAGAGTAGGATTGTTAAACTAGAAGTTTAGTCAAAATAAGTTCAAATGTTGAACTAGACTTTTTCTCGGAAGGGTATTTTTGTGCACATGGACATAAAATGATCTGAATGTCAAAATAAGATTTTGAATATTTTCATGTGATGAAAATATAAATTATTTTCTAAAGCCGAAAAGTCGTTTGAGGCATTATGAAATTAATTTCGTTATTAGTGCAATTATAATTCTACAATGGGTATTTTAAGAATTCTCTTAAAAGAAATAAGGAAGCATGTAGAAGCTCCCCCCTAGGTAGAATTTCGGCCAAAACATGCATCAAGAGGAGAGTTTTATTTCCCATTAATTATAAGGATAATTACCCAAAAGGAAAAGGAAATAAATAAACTAAGTGAGGAAACAAATTTTCCTCCTTGCTTGAGGTGTATGGTCGGCCATCCTAAGAGAGAAAGAAGAAGGAAAAATCAAACATTGTGTCATGAATATATTATTCTTTCATGAATGAATAATTGACATTTATAGATTTTTCCTTCTCTTATAAATAGAGCCTCACATAGAGATGTGAAAGTTTAAGCTTTTTCCTTGTTCTCTCTTGCTCTTGGCCGACCTCTTTCCCTTTCTCTCTCTAGAAAATACTTCTTTTATTTTGGCACCTAAGTCTTCATTAGACTTAGGCTACATTAGCTCTTTAGCTCATAGAGTTATTCTTGAGTTATTGTGTTTAATTGTGCCCACACACAAATCCATCTAAACCTATATAGACTCTTGTAATAGAAACCATAGGTTTCTCAAGTTCTAGACTAGACGTGAAGGAATCGAGCCAAGGAAGAAGATCCACCTTTCCCAAGACGCTTCAAGTTTGAAGACACAAGAAAAGTTAGTATTGAAGTAGAGTAAATAAATGTTTTAAATTTATAATATGTATATTCACTTTATCTAGGTTAGTAAAAATTGTTTTACTAGTAAAAGAAATTTTTATATTCCGCCATTAATATGATTAATGATAATTTTTTCTTAACCCTAGACCTATTCCAACACTTACAACATATGAGTTTAACCCCATCAGGCAGGTCTACAAGTTTCCAGACTTTGTTAACATATATCGAATGCATCTCAACTTTCATTGCGTCAAGCCAAAGGTTTGATTCAGATGCAGCCCTTGCTTGGCTGTAGGAAACAAGGTGATCTAGGTTAGAGACGGCTATGAGAGTATCGCCATAAGACATGTACTTTTCGGGCGTTAAAGAATCTCTCCCATGACGTCCAAGTACTACTTGACGAGGTTCTGAATAGTTAGGTTATGTTTCAGTTGGGGTTAGAGTAGTTCTTACAGATGAGGTAGAAGTATTCTCACCAAACTTTTCTTCAAGCACAATTTTTCTTATAAGTTTCGTAATCACCATAAAGTCCTCCTCAAGGAAACGAGCATTGGTGTTGCAAACGTTTAGTCGTACTCATGTCTATAGAATATGAAACCTTTGGTTTCCTTTGGATATCCAACAAATACGCATAATTCTGACCTACTAGCCAACTTGCTAGTCTTTTGCCTTAGCACATGTGCAGGGTAACCACAAATTTCGATGTGGCTTAAACTAATTTTATGCCCAGTCCATCGTTCATAAGGAGTACCAGGGACCATTTCAGATGGAACTTGGTTCAGAATGTATGCAGCAGTTTCAATCGCACATTCCCAATAGGAATCAGGGAGTGATGAGGAACTCATCACTGATCTACCATCTCCATCAAAGTTAGATTCCTTCTCTCTGACACTCCGTTCTGTTGAGGTGTGCCAGGTGTTGTAAGCTGAGAAGCGATACCTTCTTCTTTAAGAAAGTTATCGAAATCTTCAGACAAGTACTCACCACCTCGATCGGATCGAAGGATTTTGATCAGTTTGCTAGTTTGCTTTTCCACTAAAGCCCAAAAAACCTTAAATACGTTAAAGGTCTCAGATTTTTGTTTGAGCAAATAAACAAATCCATATCTCGAGTAATCATCGGTAAAGGTAACGAAGTATTCGTATCCTCCTCGTGCCTTAATTCTGACTTGACCATATACATCAGAATGTACTAGTTCCAACAACTCAGTGGCTCTTCGACCTTTATCAGAGAAAGGTCGCTTGGTCATTTTTCCTTCTATACAGGATTCACAAGTCGGCAGTCAGCTTATTGTAGAGGCTTGGATTGGACCGTCCCTCACAAGTCTCTTAATCCTATATAGACTAATATGGCCAAGTCTTAAGTGCCAAATATATGTTGATTTTATTAGATCAGAGGAGTGATTAAGTTTGATCCTCTTAGGTCCTCTAACTAGATCATCATCTATTTCAGTGTCTAACAGCAAAGGTTGTGTAGGATAAAGATAGTACAAACTACTCTTCATACAAGCATCAGTAACAAATGAATTGGAAAATAAATTTGAATTCCACTATCAATAAACTTTAAATAATAATTATGCTCAACAATTTGAGCCACAGATATTAAGTTTTTCCCAAAGTAAGGAAAAAATTAAACATTATTCAAATTTAAAGTTTTGTCTTCAAAAGACAATGTCACAGATCCCACAGCCTTAGCAGACACCAAACTCCAATCACCTTACTTGAAGCAGAAGTCGCCATCCTATAAACTTTTGCTTTTTCAAAACTCATTCAAGGACAAACAATTATGGTTAGTAGCAGCGGAGTCAAGAATCCACGATGATACATGATCATCTACTAAACAACTTTTGGTAATAAGTACAACACCTTTCCCTTTAACTTTGAGATAGGCTTGTCCGAGCTCATTGCAATGGTGACAGTTGTCCTTAGACTTGTACACCTTGATAGCTCTGGGTGCCTTCTTCTTTTCGGCGCTATGAGGTCTCTTCTTAGATCTAGAGGTGGAGGCTTTGTGCTCAGTAGCATGAGCCTCTCCTTGGTTCCTATTTTTCTTTAAGAGTCCCTCAGCGGTGTAAAGCTCCTTCATTAGCTCGATAAAAGTGTACCCTAGCTTATTCATGGAGTAGTTCAACTTTGAAAGTATCAAAAGATTCAGGGGGAGTTTCCTAGATCATATCTGTTTTGGTATCTCCATCAATCTCAGATCCAAGACTTTTGACGTCATTGAGATAACTTATGATCAACATCATGTGTTCTCGGACAAGAGTCCCAACTTTCATACGATGGTTCAAATTTATAGGAGAATGAAATATAAGAAATGGTAATTTTCCTTTCCTATTGTGTATTCATGACACACTATTTCGTTTCTTCCTCTCTTTCTCTACCCCTTTTGGTCGGCCCTCTATGTGCATTAGTGAGTTAAATTTGTTTACTCACTTAGCACATTTGTTTCATTCTAAAAGAAATTCATTTCCTCTTTTTCTTTTTGGCAATTATCTCTATAATTCAAGAAAAATGATTTTTTCCTCTTTGACGATGTTGGCCGAATTCTTGAGTACGAGGGGGAGTTTCTAGATGCTTCCTAATTTATTTTAAGACAATTCTTAAAATTCCCATTGTATAATTATTATTGCACAAATAATGAAATTAAATTCGTAATGCCTGAAACGACTTTTCGGTTTTAGAAAAAAATTATACTTCCATCATATGAAAATATTCAAAATCGTATTTTGACATTCACATCATTTTATGTTCATGTGGACAAAAATACTCTTTAGACATTTTCTAAGAAAACGTCTTGTTCAACACTTGAACTTATTTTTATTTAGCTTCTCGATTAACAATCCTACTCTAATGACCTGTAATAGTGACCTTATGGATCCAAATGAACAAATCTTGAGCTACTATAGTTGGACTCAAAAGTTCACAAACTTTTTCCGAGTATTAACTTAATGTCAACTAACTCCACTAAGGAGTTGACACTGAGAATCTCATGGTTAAAATGAATTTATTTTTTACTCAAATTCAACGTAATTATATTGAGTGGATCCACTGAATGTTATCTATGATTACCCTTCATGAATATCATCAATTAGATGGGATTTGTAAAATTACCATTTTACCCTTCTAGTTGTTATTTCCTAATCTCCTTTGTTACTTGTAAATAAGTTAGAAACAATGTATTGACGATGAGCTAACAAGTGACATTGTTTCGTCCAAATAAAGTCGTTATTTAATTTTGGATACCGCGTGGTTCATTTATTCACAATCCGCGTGGTCCAATAAGTCTAGTCTAGATCACAGAGTGGACCTAGAATTTGACTTTCTCAAATGAGAATATGTAAGCTATGAAATAACATGTCTCATTTCAGGATTTAGGTAACCACTATGCAATTCATACATAGTGACCTTGAGACATAAGAGGTTAAGTGGTTTGTTCTTACATTGTCCCTAAATGTGCACTAGTAAATTTAGTATTCTCGGAAGATACACTAGAAGAACTATAGAATTCTTAACTCTCTATGCATCGTAACCAGAGATCGTAGATTCTTCCAACAATGATACTAGGATCAATAGTCCGTTGACCTCTAGATTGTGAATATTTTGTTTTAAGCAACCCATGAAGAGTTTGTTTATGCAAATTTATATTTTTCTCTTCATATGTTGTTAGGTTTGATTAAAGAGTATATGACTATTGAATATCATAAATATTCAAACACACGAAAAAATAATGAATGAACTTTTCAACTTTTATTAATTTAATCAGCAAATTACTATAAGGACTCAAGAGAAATTTATATTACATCGAGATGTAAATAAATAATCTTCTTGCGGGGATCTCTTCCAACAGTCATATCATAACTTCAATATATTCATTTGAGAAAGTTACACTCTAGATACAAATTTGTAAACTATATGCGATCTATTGGTGATGTATTGGGTTATGAAGTTGAGATGAGTTTACTTTGTGAAGTTCTCATAGATATGAAATTCATGTACAAGATTGTTGAAATGTAATGTATATCACGTCAGACTTTATTACTTGGATTGTGAATAAATGTATCGGCTTGCGTCCAAATAAAATAAAGGATTCTTTTGGATGAAACGTTGTGACTTGTTAGCTCCTCGTCAATACATCGTTTTTAACTTATTCACAAGTATTAAAGGAGTTGAGGAAATAACAACTAAAAGGGTAAAATGGGAGTCCCATCTAGTTGATGATATCCATGAAGATTAATATTCAATAATATTCAGTGGATCCACTAATCACAAATAAGTAGATTTTTTAGTAGAAATTATATTCATTTGAACCGAGAGATTTTCAGTGTCAACTCTTTAGTGGAGTCACTTGGCATTAAACTAAACTTGGAAAAGTTTGTGAACTTTGACTCCAATAGTCCTAGTTAAAGTTTTGTTCATTTGGATCCATGAGGTCACTATCACAAATCATTAGAATAGAGATTGTTAAATTAGAAGCTAAGTAAAAAATATGTTCAATCCTTGAACTAGACGTATTTTCCGAAAATAGTCTAAAGGGTATTTTTGTCCACATGGACATAAAATGATGTGAATGTCAAATAAGATTTTGAATATTTTCATATGATGGAAATATAAATTATTTCCTAAAGCCGATAAGTCGTTTGCGGCATTATGAAATTAATTTCATTATTGGTCCAATATTAATTCTACAATTGATATTTTAAGAATTGTCTTAAAAGAAATAATGAAGCATCTAGAAGATTCTCCCATGTGTATAGAGTACGGTCAACATCAAGAAGAGGACATAAATCATATCTAAAAATTCTTTGCCTTGAATTTCTTTGAGAATGAAACAAATGTGCTAAGTGAGGAATCAAATTTCCCTCACTAATGCACATTTATGGCCGGCCACCTCCTCGAGAAAGAGAAGAGAAAATCAAATAGTGTGTCATGAATACACAATAAGAAAGAGTAATTACCGTTTCTTGTATTTCCTTCTCCTATAAATAGAGTCTCAAATTGAAATGTGAGAATAAGCATTTGGTCTTTCTAGCCGACCACTTCTCTCCCTCTCTCACTAAAATACCATTTTATTTTGGCACCTAGATCCTCACTTGATCTAGAGTATTAGCTTATGATCGAAGAGTCGTTCTTGGTTCTTATTGTTTAATAGTGCCCACTCACTACTCTTTGTACACTCGAGATTCATGTGATATAAACTTTTATAGTTGCTCGAGAGTCAAAAGACGAGAAAGAGCAAGGGGAGGCGAAGGATCATCATCCGAGAAGGGTCTCAAAGATCAAGTGACAAAGAAAAAGTACTAAATTCTTTTTTATATTTATTATATGTTTTAAATGATAACATGTTCATGCACTTTGTTTAGGTAGTAAAATTGTTTTACACGTTTGAAAATAATATTTTATATTCCACCATATATGATATGATTTTATTATTTAATACTAGGTCGATTCCAACAGTCTGGCCACAACAACACCTTAAATCCTTTGGCTCAATTGTCTACTAGGAGAACTCAAATCCACTGGAAATCAAACTCCTGTTATCTGGTGCGATATTCTGAACGCAGTTTTTTACTCTGCCAATCCGGTCAAAAATTCAAGAATGAAACACATAGAGCTAGATCTATTTTTTGTGCGAGAAAAGATCATTGAGAAAACACTTCGAGTTCAACATCTACCAAGTCAAGATCAAATAGCCAACATCCACACCAAACTCATATATCAAGGATTCTTCATCACCATATGAAACAAACTTGGAGTTATGCTATGGGGGAGGCTCAAAGAAAAAGAAAGTGTTAAGATAAACGACACATTCATATCAAGCGACATTTTGGTGATGCTATCAGATAAAGACTAAAAAGAATGTTGAGCACAATTCTTACTGTTGTTAGCAGTAAGGACAATGATAACTTTGAAAGGAAGATAACCAACTATTTATTCATTGTATTTATTATTCATATATCATTTGTAAATATATGATTAGCTGTATAGAAACCCTAGATATATGTCATCCTTATGCTATAAAAGGGTATGAATATTCTTTATGAAGATAAGTTGCTTTTATAAACTTTTAGAGCTTTATACTTGTTATCTTTAAGTTATTTCTTTGTAGAGCTTCAATCTGCTTGATTCAGATTTACTAGATTGATCAAAAGTCAATTCATCCCGAACTTTTGCTCTTTCGTCGAAGAAATGGGTTCGACAAATCTTTCATCGATTTCATTGGATAAAGAGGCCAATTCTAAGGTAAAGCAAAAGTTTACTCTATCTAACTTTGTATTTATTGAACAACAACGTCTATATCTTAGTGTGAGCAGATTCTTCTGTGTTAGATTATGAAGAAACTATATTAACACTGGAAAAAAAAAACTAAGCCGTAAATGATAATATTTTATCATTAATGTTTGAATTATCTGCTATTTCTTTCTAGAACTTCAGTCTGCGCTTTTCAGATTTCCCAAATTTATTAGAAATGCTAATTCATCCTGACCTCGCCTATTTTTTGGAAACAAGATAACCTGATTAAACTTGTCGTGTTTAATTGTTTGGCGACAAGAGAACCAGACGCGACAAGACGCATCCGGTAGTTCAATATCAATTTTCACAATTAATAAATATACAAATATTGATGTAATAATTTTTCATAATATAAATAATAATACTATAAATTGGAAGTTTAAAATAAAATCATAACACAACGTTGTTCACATTGTTTTACATTCGAAATAATAAGTCCATGGCACCATTGGGGCGTATCACGGCGTGGTTTTGGTTGGCCTCATGAGCGAAGTTAGATGCATCTTGATATACATTTTTTTGTGCGCCTCGTGGGCATATTAGCATGTGTCGCTTGGATGACTTTAGTGCGTCTTTAGTGACAACTTTTAGGTGCATAAAAATGCGACATTAGATGCGTCTCGAGAGACATCTTTTGTGCGCCTCATGGGCATCTTAGCATGCGTTGCTTAGACACATTTAGTGTGTATCATCGGTTGTCTTAGATGCATCCTTAATGCCTACTCTTTGGTATGTTAGGTGCGCCTTAGGAGCGGCTTCAAAGTGCTTCTTATGGGTTACTTTATTTCACCATTAATGACGACTTATGTTGCGCCATGTATGGAGTCTCGTGTGTGTTAATATGGACACTTAAGGGCACCATGTTTGTCAGGTTTATTGCATCGTTAGATATAATTTCATGGTCACCTTATGCGTGTATATGGCATTTTAGGTGCGCCTCATGAACAACCTTAGGCGTGCCTCGTAGGCGACTTCTAGGTGCATTGTAGTCACTCCTACGAACAATGATTTAGTGGTTCGAGACATTCAATTAAGGACAGACAAAGTGATCACACTCGAGTTAAATGATGTTTTGAACTAAAAAAATTGGGTTTCTCTTCACAAAAGTTTAGGAATCATGTTTGTCAAGCAAACTGAATAAGAACATAAATGAACTTCAAAAGGAAAGAGAGACAATGACTTTGTTCAACTTCACATCAACACGAATAGGATTATTATAAATTAGCTTTCTGGTTTTAAAATGTGTAGGGTGATTTTTGAGTAAAACCAATTTCAATACACTTTCAAAAACAACATTGTTTTGACATGCGCACATCTACATGAACACATTTTGTGTAAAAGATATAAACATATAGGTAGACAAGTATTTTCATATAAAGATCAAAATGTGCACCCACACGTATACACATAATATAAAATTTTTAAAATTTGTAAATAGTATATTTCATAAATTACACCTTTTGTAATTGGATTTTTCTTTGCAGTATTTTTCCTTAAGGCTTCTTGTCGAGTTTATAAAAAGAACCAAGAAATACAAAACCCAAAAAAGTATACCCAAAAGCAACCCTAAGTGTGTGTCTGTTATTAGTGTCTGCGTGACATATTAGCCTCCTTGCTCTCACTCTCTCCGCACCTCCACGTCTTCGCCGCTTCGTCGCTCTCTCTTTTCAACAACACGGTACTCTCTCTCTCTCTCTCTCTCTCTCTCTCTCTCTTTTCAACAACACGGTACTCTCTCTCTCTCTCTCTCTCTCTCTCTCTCTCTCTCTCTCTCTTTTCAACAACACGGTACTCTCTCTCTCTCTCTCTCTCTCTCTCTCTTCTCGGTACTCTCTCTCTCTCTCTCTCTCTCTCTCTCTCTCTCTTCTCGGTACTCTCTCTCTCTCTTTGTAATATACATATATATACACACATATATACTCGCTCACACTCGTCTCTCTCTCTTTTACCGGGGACCAGACCGCCAACGAGACGACGCCGAGTCAGAGGAAAGTCACGGCGTAGCGCCACGTGGCACAGCGTACACACCGCTGAGATTCTCTTAGAGTGAGCTTCGAACTAGCACGGAAATTCGAATCATCAGACGCCACGGCGAAAGGTGGGTTCGACACTCTGAAATTGACAGTTTCGAGTCTGTTACCTGAATTTAGTTTGGAAATGAGGCTATGTAATGGATATTGCTGTAGTTACGTTTGGTTTCATGAGTAAAATAGTTTTCCTTTCTGATTATTAAAATCATAAATGAAGATGATTGCCTCCAGTACATTCCAAGCCGCGAAGTCGTGCCTTTATCCGAACGCCAATCGAGTCGGCTTGTTCTCCAGCACTCACAAAGCTGCAGTTTGTCCTTTTCGTCCTTCTAATACGGTAATTCCCCTTTCGTTGCGTATTCTTTTTCCTGTTCATATACGATGTTCAACGAATAATTTCTCCCTGTGTTTCTCTTTTTTTTCCTCTGGTTTGGGTGGGTAGTCATACTCTCTGCACTCAAGTTGTCTGCCAGTCAAAGTTATGGCTGCTCAGAAGACGCTGACCAAGGTTGACTTTCAGTCATCTTCATCTGGTATGTTCTATATCATCTTGCATTTTGGGGTCAGTATTCGTCATTTTATTTTTAACTCCACCCAGATTTTGTTTTTACTTCATTTTAGGTGTTGAAACACTGTTTGTTTACCATAGGGACGAAAGGCATCTCGTAATGACTACATAGTGTTGTAACTTACATTATTTGTAAGAAGAAACAGAGAAGAAAATGATGGGGAAAGCTTTGGCATAGCAAAGCAGGATGCAAACTAAATGACACAAGAACCGGGATACGCATATTTGTTAATCATTCTAGTTTTTAAATGACGAAAAACGGTGTGCAGTGAGTGGTAGCTGACCCCGTCCTAATACCGTTGATGCTTAAAATGGTGTTCAAGTGACATAGGACCGGAGTCGGTTCATAATCTGATTTTGGTATCTCTGAATAAGGAAACGCGTTAATTTTTTGCAAGCTTTTTGACTTGCATTTTAATTTGAAACTTTGTTCATGCTTCATTTCTCGGGATGTTTTGTTATGGTTTAGTTTCATTATCCTCCGAACCCTGCCTTTAATGTTGGTGATTTTACGCTCAATTTTTAGTTAAAGCTGACCTAGGTGGTTCTGTGTGCATTTATTTATAGAAAAATATGTTTGCTAGGTGGTTCAGTGTGTATTTATTTTACGGTCTTAGTGATTTGTTTTAAAAGTTTGGCATCAATCAAATTTTCGTCCTCATTTTTTGCGGGGCGGGGTTGCTTACTACTGAGCTAGGCCTTGTCTATTTTGTCTAATGGCTTAATCTTGTTGAAATATGTACGTGGTCTTTTTCTTAGTTTTATTGCTTAATGTGGTAGTAATTATCTTCATATTTCAGGGAATAAGAAGCAAGCACTAATATCTCTGTCGGACAAGAAAGATCTTGCTTCGTTGGGGAGAGGACTTCAAGATTTGGGGTAAATTTTTTGCTTCAGATTTTAATTTTTTTTATGGCTTAATGAGTCACCTGAAGAGAAATTGACAACACTTAAAGTCAATGGTATTTTGTATCATAATATTTACATTATACTGAGCATCTTGAAACTAGGGTTACACGATGATATATACTAAGGTTAATAAAATCAGTCTTGTGCAAATAATAATTTTATACTCATATAGATATTGCCCTTTTCTTCATTAGATACACAATTGTCTCAACTGGAGGAACTTTTTCTTCTTTGGAAAGTGCTGGGGTTGCTGTTACTAAAGTGGAAGAACTTACCTGTTTCCCTGAAATGGTGAGTTGATGATGCAACTTTTTTTCTCACCTACCAGATTTTTTTCCCCTTAAGGTGACCGTTATTCGATGTCGTGTTTAGAATTGACATGTCCTTGGAGTTGAAGTCAAATTTTAAACTTCTGTTAATAATCTAGTTTGATATGCATCTATAAATTACTGTTAAACAGTCTCTTAGGTCTGTGATTTAAACAAATAGACATCATTTCGTTAGCATTGAACTAGTATTATTCCATGTTTAACGTTTTAGCAATCTGAACCAAAGTGATTTGCCAAGTGTTCATCCTTGAGTTGGGATCTGATTACTGTTAGTGTTTCAGCTTGATGGTCGTGTGAAAACTTTACACCCCAATGTTCATGGAGGCATTTTGGCTAGAAGAGACCAGAAGCATCATATGGAAGCTCTTAACAAGCACGGAATTGGTGAGTACTGCTGCTAAAGTGTGTGCCTTATATTCTCCAAATTCGTCTTAAATAGAGCAGTGTCTCATGACTTTCTGTTATAGGTACATTTGATGTTGTAGTGGTGAATTTGTATCCTTTCTATGAAAAAGTCTCTTCATCGAAAGAACTTCTGTTTGAAGATGGGGTTGAAAACATTGATATCGGTGGTCCGGCAATGATCAGAGCAGCTGCTAAGGTCTGTTTGTGTACACACTATATTGCTGACACAGTTTTAATTTTGTTTTTAATAGTTCTATACACAATAGTAATACTGCTAACATTACATTGTTTTGATGTTATTTTAAAAATTTATTGCTTGGTCTGACGTAATTCTATTATTATATTATGGAAGTAGAATCACAAAGATGTGTTGGTCGTTGTTGATTCGGAAGACTATCCGGAGCTGCTTGAATTTCTTAGAGGAAATCAGGATGATCAGCAATTTCGCAGAAAGCTTGCATGGAAGGCTTTTCAACATGTTGCTTCTTATGACGCTGCAGTTGCAGAGTGGTTATGGAAGCAGACTTCAGGAGGTAGTTATTTTATTTAATTCTTTTAGAATTTGCTACAAATGGGCTTGATCAAATTGTATGCTCAATACAAAAAATACAACAAAAAGGTTGTTGAGTTCAGTCTTTATATTCTAAAGACTGACAAACAACATTTTATGTCAAGAGTTTTCTAAAGATTGACAAACAACATTTGATGCTTGTGACAGATAAATTCCCACCCAGTTTGACGGTTCCTTTGGATCTGAAAAGTTCACTTCGCTATGGTGAAAATCCTCACCAGCAGGCCGCTTTCTACGTTGACAAGAGTCTTGCAGAAGTTAGTAGTGGTGGTATCGCAACTGCTATTCAGCACCATGGAAAGGTGAAATATAATATGGAAAATTGCAGTTTTTGCTTCATAGGACTTTGATGGATAAGCATGATGGATATTTAAAAGCTTTCCCTTGCTGAATATGATAAAAAATTGAATGGCATATTAAAAGCTCACCCAGTATGTCTAGCTTAAGTTGATTCAATTAAATCTCTTCATATAGTTTTAACAAGAAAATTCCACATCTTTTTATATCTATGAAATCATACAATATGGTTATCAGTATGTAAATATCAATGTGTATTTATATCTTTGTACAGGAAATGTCGTACAATAACTATTTAGATGCTGATGCGGCTTGGAATTGCGTGGTAGAGTTCGAAAACCCGACTTGTGTAATTGTCAAGCACACAAATCCATGCGGTGTAGCGTCACGCAGTGATATACTTGAAGCGTATAGGCTTGCTGTGAAAGGAGATCCAGTGAGTGCATTTGGTGGCATCGTTGCCTTCAACATAGAGGTCGACGAGGTGAGATTTTTTTACCCATCATTTGAAGTGAGTCAGTGGACTGTTTATCCAACTAACTGAACTAGCATTTCAGGCTCTTGCCAAGGAAATCCGAGAGTTTAGAAGTCCAACAGACGGAGAAACCCGTATGTTCTACGAAATCGTGGTTGCGCCGAAATATACCAAGAGAGGGCTCGAGATCCTCCGTGGAAAGTCAAAGAGTCTTCGGATCCTCGAGGCTCAGAAAAACGAGAAAGGGAAGCTTTCTCTGAGGCAAGTTGGGGGTGGTTGGCTAGCTCAAGAGTCGGACGACTTGACCCCAGAGGAGATTCAATTCAACTGTGTCTCAGAGAGAAAACCACAAGAGAGCGAGATTAGCGATGCTCACTTTGCGTGGCTATGTTGCAAGCACGTGAAGAGCAACGCCATTGTTATAGCAAAGGTGATGGTGGTTTGCTTTTAAGATTTTTTTTAATCTTTTTTCTTCTGACATTTGTGATTTGAACAGAACAACTGTATGCTGGGAATGGGAAGTGGGCAGCCGAACCGTGTCGAGAGCTTGAGAATAGCTTTCAGGAAAGCAGGAGAAGAAGCCAAGGGAGCGGCTTTAGCTAGCGATGCATTTTTCCCCTTTGGTAAAATATCCACAAACCCATTATTTTCCTACTAAATTGCTTCAGTGAGTCCCTGAACCCTAAAATATTCGTTGTTAAGGTGTATAAAGACTAAAGCGCACAAAATCAATACTCAGTCCCATAATAAGTCAGTGTCTAATATGCGCTAAGAAACAACAAAACAAGTTAAAAAAAAAAAACTGAAAGTTGTATTGTCAAAACTAGAGATGAATTAAGAATTTAATAAGTAGTTTTGTTGTGGGCAGCTTGGAAAGATGCTGTGGAAGAAGCGTGTGAGAAGGGGATCGGTGTGATTGCGGAGCCTGGTGGGAGCATGAGAGACGCCGATGCCATCGATTGCTGCAACAAATACGGTGTATCTCTTCTCTTCACCGGTGTCAGGCACTTCAGGCACTGAACCCCCAATTTCCTCATGCACTTTTTTTGCAATATATATTGAAGTTTTGGAATCTGAATCTGCGCTAGAGCTTTATAAATAAGCATCGACGGCCGTTTCAATTTTGCAATATAAACCAATTTCATGCGATTTGTTGTGGACGCAACGGACTCACCGGTGTAGCTGAGTGTTTGCTTTCTTACTATCTGGCGTTAATTTTGTTTTGATGTTTGAATGAAAGAACAAATCAAAGCTGTGTTGGTTATGAGTCATGTTAGCGATGCATAGATACTTATTCAAAGTTCACCCCTCTCTCTCTCTCTCTCTCTCACCCATTCTACACCCTTTTATATTATTAATTGATCTATTTATTTGAGGCCATTCGGATACATTAAGAGGAAGTACTGGTTTAATGTAATTTGCTCAATGAGATGAAAGTATAAGCAGAGCCAGTCGACTAAACCCCGAGGTCTAGAATGAAAAATTGAAGTAATTTTGTTGTAGAAAAATTTCATTTTTTTTAATTTCCAGCTAACCACCAAAAATAGTATTTATTTGGATTTAGATTAAAAGTTTAATTATAAATCTTTTATAATTATGGTGATGTGCTCTCAATGTTTTATTTAATTTTTATATTCATGAAACTAAACTTCTCTTTTATTAAATCGATTTATGTATCAGATTTTAAGATAAAGAGTACGAAACATAAACTATTCATTTATCAATATATCGAAAATTAATATAATTCTCCATATCCATAGTTTTTAATAATTAATAATACACAAATTACCCAAAATACCACTTTCACCAATAATTATTCTCATTTTTCTTATAATGATTTATTTTCTAAAGTTTCCACTAAAAACAGTTAAAAATATGATTTACTCTCAAATTTATTTTCTTTAGACATACTTATTTATCCTGATTTATTTTAGAATAATAATAAAATTAATTTACCTACTTTCTCGGTTTATCAATGCTCAAAATTATTTTTTTAAAAAAATATATTAAGAAAAAGAGGCTTGATAGCGCTAAAAAAATTATTTTTAATAGTAAATAACTTTTTTCAATTATATTTGGGGCTTAGATATATCTAGGAGCTTTGAAGAGTGATTTTTTTGGATAACTTATCTTTTTTGAAAAATGTAACATCTAATAATAATGTTATTACAATGACATTCGTATTAACTGTGTTATCTTATTTTTTTTTATATCAAATATTCAAGTCATATACAGGCCCGGTTCAAGGGTGGGGCGAGTGGGGCATAGGCCCAAGGCCCCCACTCAAGAAGGGCCCCTTTCAGACAAAAAAAAATTGTTGTGTGTTTTTCAGTCTAATTTGTGCTGTATGTGTTTTGTAAAGACTCATTTACTAAAACAACGGATTTCCCAAATGATTAGTATAGCCAATTCCGATTTTCTATGTTATCAAAGTTGTTTATTGTTTTCAACCGTTATAAAATTAAATAGTGTATTGATAAACCAAACGTTTTAAACTGTTGTATAGTCATGTATATATATTTGTCTACAATACTTACTTTTACAATACAAATTGCAAAAAACAAAAGCACAGTGCATACAAATAAAAAAAGAGGTACCCGTTTGAAAAAAAAGAGAGATCGGGAGAGATTTTTTTTTAAAAGATTAACAAATTATTATTGTTTCATATATTCGGATTTTATCTTTCTTCTTTTATCTCTTATTAAATTAATTAAAATATTATTATAAAGGGCCCTTTTTTTCTTTCTCGTCCAAGGCTCCCAATTTGCTTGAGCCGCCTCCGATTTATATATATCATGATAAATGTATTAACTTCTTTAAAATATTCTTTATGCATACTTTGAGAAGTTTTCCATGTTAGACTTATTTGGTGATAAATATTAACTTCGTATTTTATGATATTTGGAAAGTATTCTATTTTGACAGATTTCGTCATAATATTGTAACATCCGTATGCTGCATTTGTCTATTTTGGGAAGTTTGAAAGGAAGACTTTTTGAGATTTCGTCAAAATACTCGTCATAATGCTGCAACATTCATATGTTGCGTTTGTCTAGTTTGGGAAGTTTGCAAGGAAGATTTTTTGACAGATTTCGCCATAATACTGCAAAATAATATTGCAACACTCGTCTGCTATGTTTGTCTATTTGGGGAAGGTTTTATTAAAGGGTAAGAAAATCTTAGGAAGACTTCCACTTTGAAGAAATGCTATAAAAGCCGAGTAGCTCTTGTTGGCAGAGATGCCCACAAGAAGATTATTTATTTGTGTTGTCGCTGAAATTTGGACAACGTTTAGAGACTTAAGCGGTCAGCTCCCCGCTTGGGGCGAGTGACCCTCACTTCAGCCTTAGCGTGTCGAATCCGGTCTCCTAGATTGTCTCTTAGCTGTCGTGGGATTTTTGAGTTCTCTTATTTTTTGAAAAGAGACAGACGTGAGCTAAGAAGGGAAACATAGGGGGGTCCTCAGTTTACTCTCCGATGCTCAACATTAGTGTAATATCGGCGGAGTTATAGGATGGCAAAGAGGGAGGATCGAGGAGATCGGGGGAAAGCGGAGACATTTGGGTCAACATCGTATCACACTCAGATCTCGGACCTAGGAGGATTGTCCTAATCAGAAGCTATCCTCGGAATACTCCACGTAGGGTGTAAAGAAAATCTAGCTTTAGGCAATATTTTGAAAGATAGAAAATGTGTGTGTACCTTTAGTTTGAGGTGAAGAAGGCTATTTATAGCCTAAGGTAGGGGTCTAGAATTGGCCAAGAGGGTCTTAGCCCCGTGGTCGCTGGTTGTTGGCCGCCTGGGCCTCAGAGGCATGAATGCCGGCCGGCTGGAACTCAAGGGCTTAATTGCCAGCCGGATGTGCCTCAAGGGCTTAGTTGCTGGCCGACTGGACCTCAGAGGCATGAATGCCGGTCGGCCGGGTCTCCATGGCTTGGCTGCCGGCCGACCGGGTCTCTAAGGCTTGGCTGCCAGCCGGCTAGATCTTAAGGGGCTGAATGCCGGTCGTCTGGGCCTCATAAGCGTGACTGCCGGCCGGCCAGGTCTCAAAGGCCTAACTGTCGGCCGACCAGACCTCAAGGGCCTGAATGCCGGCCGGCTGGGTCACCGGGAGTGCCTTGGGCACGATTGCCAACCGGCCGGGTCTACGAAGACGCATCGGCCGGCTGGCCGGGTCATGGAGCAAACGCGTTGGCGAGTTGGGCCTCTGGTGCACGCTCGAGGAGGTCCTGCAGCGTCGCAGAGCATTACGAGGCTTCCAATGGGATGCGACGTAGAAATTATATATAAATGAGTCATCGTGAAAATACGGCGACAAAAATTTGCATATAGATATAATATAAATATCTCATAAGTTTTTATTTTAATTTGCTGATTAAATTAATAAAAGTTGAAATGTTCATTCATTTCTTTTTGGTTTGATTGAAGATTTATGATATTCAATAGTCTTATAGTTCTTATTCAAACCCAACGACGTATGAATAGACAAATGTAGATTTGCGTGAACAAACTTTTCATGGTTTGCTTAAAACGAAATATTCACAAAGATCAACAGACTATTGATCCTAGTATGATTGTTGGAAGAATCTATGATGTCTGGTTACGAGGCATATAGAGGTAGGAACTTTATTGTTCTTCTAGATTATCTTCCGAAGATACTAAATTGATCAGTGCACCATTAGAGACAATGTAAGAACAAACCATTTAACCTCTTCTCTCTCAAGGTCACTATTTTCGAATTGTATCATGCTTACCTTTTTTTTTTTTTTGAGGAATGTATCATGCTTACCTTAATCCTGAAATGAGACATGCCATTTCATAATTTCAATATATTCATTTGAGAAAGTTACACTCTAGATCCAAGTTTGTGAACTAGATGCGCGCTATTGGTGATGTATTGGGTTATGAAGTTGACATGAGTATACTTTGTGAAATTTTCTTAGCTATGGAATTCATGAACAAGATTGCCGAAATGTAATGTATAACACCTCATGCTTTATTACTTGGATTGTGATAATATGTACTGGTCAGTGTCCAAATAGAATAAAGGATTCTTTTGGATGAAACGTTGTGACTTGTTAACTCCTCGTCAATACATCGTTTCTAACTTATTCACAAGTATTAAAGGAGTTGAGGAAATAAAAACTAGAAGGGTAAAATGGTAATTTTGCAAATCTTATCTAGTTGATGATATTCATGAAGGGTAATCATTCGATAATATTCAGTGGATCCGCTCATCACAAATAAGTAGATTTTTTAGTAGAAAATATATTCATTTGAACCGAGAGATTTTCATTGTCAACTCTTTAGTGGAGTCAATTGACATTAAACTAGACTTGGTAAAGTTTGTGAACTTTGAGTCCAAGAGTCCTAGTTAAAACTTTGTTCATTTGGGTCCATGAGGTCACTATCACAAGTCATTGGAGTAGAGTTTGTTAAATTAGAAGTTAAGTCAAAATAATTTCAATTGTTGACCTAGACGTATTTTCAAAAAATGGTCTAAATAGTATTTTCGTCCTTAAGGATAATTGATATAAAAATGTAAAAATAAGATTTTGAATGTTTTCACAAATTGATTTAAAGTCACACGGCTGAAATTTGGTTTTCAAGCTTAGTGAATTGAATCATGTGACATGTTATTGTATAAGAAATAATGTGAAAGTTTTTCCTTATTTTGTTGTGATCAAATTAGGAAGTAAATATGTGTGTGTAGACACACATATGGCCGGCCATGTTACATCAAGGGAGATTACCCTTTCTTGTATTTCCTTCTCCTATAGATAGAGCATCACATTGAGATGTGAAAATAAGTTTTTTTGTCTTCCTCTCTCTCTTCTACCGACCATATTCGTCTCTTTCTCTCTATCTAAAATACTCTTTTATTTTGGCACCTAGATCCTCACTTGATCGAGAGAATTAGCTTATGATTCAAGACTTGTTCTTGGTTAATATTGTTTAATAGTTCCCACACACTAAACTCTTCAAACGCTCGAAGACTTTAGTACTAAAAACTTTCGTGGTTGCTCGAGAATCCAAAGATGAGAGGCAGTGAGATAATGAGAAGTATCTTCATCCAAGAAGGGACTCCAAGATTAAACAATAAGAAAAAGGTTCTAAGTATTTTTCATATTTATTATATGTTTTGATTATCAATATGTTCATGCACTTTATCTAGGTAGTAAAATAGTTTTACAAGTGCTAAATTATTTTTTATATTCCACCATATATGATATGATAATAAATTTTTAAATCCTAGATCGATTCCAACAACTCTCCCTTAGGAGTAAGGAAAAAAAATGCCAATTTCAACATATCTATAGGGTTCTTATCCGTTCTTGATTGGCAGACTAAGAAACTATTGATTTGTACATGGCTGTAATTCCCTAAAAACTTATTGATATAGTATAAGATTAGAAAAAGTATCTATTTTGTGAAAGCAGCCAAACATCGTGTGAGTGTTTGAAGAGTGGAATTGAGAGGGGTCTCAAAGTTAGGGGGGCCCTTGATTTAGTTTTCACATATAGTATTAGCCAAAGTGGCATTGATGTTGAGATTCGTATAAGGCCATTGTTGTACTAGTTATTATTATTAGTGAATTCTTTTCTACTGGGCAGAGAGCCCCTAAGATGTAGGTGATGTTGCACCGAACTGGGTTACCACTTCTTGTGTTATTTATTATTCCGTACTCGTTTTTACTGCTGTCTCATATTTTCTTATCTAAGTGTTACACACGCTGTTACATTATTTTTGTGTGAGATTTGGCTGAGTGGCTAATAGAATTTTCTATTGAAATCAGAGCGAGCACTCTAAACTTTAGGGTGGTTTCATGTTGGTTTAAAATTTTTGTTTGAAATGTACAGTACCTGGGAAGGAGGTTTAGTTAATCAACCTTCATTGCTCGACGGATCTAACTATGGCTATTAGAAGAACCGAATGTGTGCATTCTTAAAATAATTGGAGATGAGGAAGTTGAAAGCTATTGTCAATGAGTGGTCTCCACTTGTGATTTTTGATGCTACAGCTTCTATCACCTGAATTAAAGACGGGAAAGATTGGATTGTCGTAGAAGATGAATCTGTAATAGAAAACTTTTGTGCTCTTAATGCTATACATAATGGTGGTGATAAAAATATTTTCAAGATTATTAACCCATGCACGAGTGCTAAAGAAGCCTATGAAATATTGGAAGTTTCTCAAGAAGGGAAACTCAAAGTCCGCATTTCAAAACTTCAAATGTTTACTACTCAATTTGAATCGTTGTTTATGAATGAAGATGAGACTATTGCTGAATTTAATGTTTTAGAATTCGCGATATTGCTAATGATTCTTTTTCTCTTGGTGTTCTTATCGCAGACGAGAAGTTGGTACGAATTTTTTTAAAAATCACTTCCATCCAGGTTTCAAATGAAACTCACACTATTGAAGAGGTTCATGATTTGTCGATAATGAAATTGGATGAACTTGTTGGTTCTCTCATGACCTATGAATTGTCTCTTCCTACGTTTTAAAAGGAGCATAATATCTCTTCTTGCGAACAAAGAGATAAGGTAGTCTCAGATTCTAATGAAGACATATATGATTATATTGTTCTGCTTTATAAGAATTATAACAATTATGAAGAAATTTAGTAAGCTGCCAGCAACAAATGTTTCACATAATGTCAAAAACATTGAGAGCAACAACTATAATAGCATAAGCAAAGAAAGAAGAATTCAATGCCATGAATATGAAGGCTTTTGCCACATTCAAAATGAGTTCCCAAACTTCCCCAGGAAATAAAATAAAGGTCATGTCGCGACTCTCACCAACGATGAGTATGATAATGAATCCGAGCCAAGTAATTTTATTGCCTTTCCGGAATCTATTAATATTATGTGTGATGACCATGTTGATGTTGCTAGTTTATCTAAGGAAAAAAGTAATACCTCTGCAGATGATGATGATTTTTCTGATGATGTTACCGATCAAGTCTATAGTGTATTTGTTGGGGATCTTGTTGGCCCAGTTGTTAAGTCAAATCCAGATGTGGTCCAAGGTGTCTCGGACTTGTTTAGAGGACATCTTTCTATGTGTCTTGTATGTCGCTGTCTGACGTCTTGTACCTGCTCCTCTATTTAGTTTGGCGCGTCTCCTTTTTGCCAGTTGTGTCTTCCGGGTATAAAGAAGCCTTTTTTCCTTGAGAGGAGTATATAATCTCCTAGTTCTTGTTTGCTAGGGTTTAAGCATTAACTCTCTTGAGCACCGTTCAAAAAATATTTTACTCTCATTCTCTTCGTTGGTATATTGTAAGGATTAGCTTGTTGAAGGTTAAGCTATTCTGTAAGTGCTTCTTTTATTCCTTTTGTATTAAAGACAAAAGTTTTAACACCGAGAGTGTTTAGGTGAAATAGTGAGTGTGGCTCACTCCAAGAGGGAGCGTTAGGTAAGTTTACTTCGGAAAGAAAATGTTAGGTTTAGAAATTGAAGATTCACTTGTAAAACCTTTGTATATTTGCTTTTCGTTCTCATAGGTTGTCCCCCTAGATGTAGGCAGTTGCCGAACTGGGTTACCAATATTTTGTGTTCTTTATCCGTCATTGTTTGTCAATAAACTTTAGTATATGTTGTAAACATATTCAGTAACATCACTAGAAAATTACAAGAACATGATATTCACATTTAGAATTGGTATTAGATATAAAACCCTAATCTACTGTGTTCAATGTTATCTCTTTCCTATTTTGTGTACTATAGTATGGATACTTTTAGAGAAGGTGGTCGAGTCAGCAGAGCTCCTCTTCTTGATGGGCAAAACTACGCTTACTGAAAGGCTCGTATGGGAACGTTCATCAAAGCTATTGATCAGAAGTCATGGAATTTTGTGATTGTGGGATAGAGTGTTCCTAAAAGACTCTTGGCAGATGGTGTAACTATAGAACCGGTACCTGAGCTTGAATGGTCTGATGCTTAAGATGAAGCTACTTTGTGCAATTCCAAGGCTCTTAAGGCTATTTACTCAGGTGTTGACAAAAATGTGTTTCGTCTCATTAATACGTGCTTAAGTGCAAAAGAAGTTTGGGATATTCTTGAGACTTCATATGAAGGGATATATAAAGTTAAGAACTCTCGACTTCAACTTCTCACCTCAAAGTTTGAAAGCCTGAAAATGTTTGAAGATGAAACAATAAATGAGTTTTACGTTCGGGTTCGTGATCCGTCTATTGAATCGCACTCCCTGGGCCAGCCAATGCCTGATTCGAAGATTGGAAAAAAGATCCTCAAGTCCCTTTTGGAAAGATTCAGAATTAAGGTGACTACAATAGATGGGGTTCGTGACACCTCCACCATGACGGTTGATGAACTCATTGGGTCCCTTCTTACATATGAAATGTCGTTATGTTCTATTGCGGAGAAGAAGAATCGTGGAATAGCTCTTAATTCCTCTGGCTCTGTTCTTCCTTTCTCAAGAAGTGATGACTCATTTGAGACTTATGAAGAATCTCTCGCTCTCCTTGTAAAAACCTTTGGCAGGTTTATGAAAAATTTGATAAGAAGTCAATGCCATCTTCTAATAACTTCAAAGCTAAGTTCCCTATGAATCATAAGTCTGGTAATTCTTCTTGGAAACCTAGAGAAGACAGATCCCCTATCCGCTGTGGAAAAGGAAAATGGATCCAATGTATTGAGTGGGAAGGTTTTGGCCATATTCAGGCTGAGTGTCTGAATTTCACGCGTCGCCAACAAAAGAACTTCTCCTCTACTCTGTCTGATGATGATCAAAGTGACAATTCTAGTGACCTGATGAAAACTCAAATTTCATTTCCTTTTTTAGTCAGGCCAGTGAGTCCTCTGAAGGGAATATATGGATTTCCCTGGCTCTTGCAGGTTTCTCACCTGAAGATTCTTTCAAACCGGTTAATCGTGATGTTTTCTCAGATGCTTTCTAGCCCATGCCTATGATGTCATCGTCTCTCAACCTGATTTCAAACCATCTCGATCAGGCTCTCCTGCACTCCTCTCTGAAGATGATGAACTCAGTGATAAAGTTCTTGTTGAAGCTTACAAGACCTTATTTGTCAAATGGGCTGATGAATCTAATACTTTTGTTGTCCAAGCTGATAAGATTACGAATCTCGAGAAATCTCAAGCAGACCTTCTTGAACAGTTAGAAGAACTGAGAAGTGATTCTCCTATTTCAGTAGAGGAACGAATCTTAACTCTTCTCACTGAGAAAACTCATCTCCTTGAAGTTATTGGAGGTTTGAAGTCTGAAGTTGCTCGCCCTCACCTTAGAAGTTGCTATATTTTCTAAATCCGCGGATCTTCATCAAAGAACTGATGTGTTGAACAATCTTTTGCGAAGTGGGAAATCTGCATTTGACCGCTCTGGACTAGGTTTTGCTTCATCATCCAAGACTCCTGGTATGACAGTGTTTGTTCGTGGAACTGAAGGTCTCTCCTCTTACTCTCCGAATGTTCCTAGGCGCCAACAGCCTAATTTTAACAATGCAAGCCATGTCTCGAACCCGTCCATAAACACCATGGATCACAAGTTGAGAGGTCAAGGGCGCAAACATATTGGACTTGCCATTTATGTGGGAAACCAAGTCATATTTGTCCTTTATGTTTCAAACTCTTTGGAAGGACTCCCTTCTTAACTCGTCAGAGGTTTCCTCCTAGTGGTTTTTAGAAACCCTTCCCTCGTCAGAAGGTTGATCTTTGTCAAGAATGGAGAGTTGAGCACAATCAATCTGCTTTTGTTGCCTATACATCCCTCAAGCTACCTTCCGTGTTGAACTCAAGAAACCTAAGGTTTCTATTACATGAGTCTTTAGAGGTTTAGAAGGAGTTGTATATGGGCGCAATTAAACACTATAGCTCAAGAACAAGTCTATGAGCTAGAAACCTAAATAACCTTATGTCTAATGTGGGCTTAGGTACCAAAATAAAAATGGATTTAGAGAGAGAGAGATAGAGAGATAGAGGGTGGTCCGCTAGAATAGAGAGAGCAAGACCAAGTAAGCTTCTTTTTACATCTCTATGTGAGACTCTATTTATAGGAGAAGAAAAATCAAGAATGGGTAATTACCTTTCCTATAATGCATTCATGACATAATAGTTGATTTTCTCTCCTCTTCCTCTAGTACATAGCCAGCCAAATATGCTTCATTAGTGAGGGAAAATTGTTTCCTTACTTAGCATATTTATTTCCTTCTCCAGGAAATTCATTTCCTCTTTTCCTTTTGGGTAATTATGTTTATAATTCAAGGCAAATAATCCTCTCCTCTTAGGGAGATGTTGGCGAAATCTACACCTATAGAAGGAGCTTCTAGATGCTTCCTCATTTCTTTTAAGACAATTCTTAAAATACCCATTGTAGAATTAATATTGCACAAATAATGAAATTAATTTCATAATGCCTCAAACGACTTCTCGGCTTTAGAAACTAATTTATATTTCCATCATATGAAAATATTCAAAATAATATTTTGACATTCATATCATTTTATGTCCATGTGGACAAAAATACCCTTTAGACATTTTTCGAGTAAAAGTCTAGTTCAACACTTGAACTTGTTTAAACTTAGCTTCTAGTTTAACAATCCAAATCTAATGACCTGTAATAGTGACCTTATGGATCCAAATGAACAATGCTTGAGCTTCTATACTCGGACTAAAAAGTTCAACTGACTCCACTAAAGAGTTGACACATAGAATCTCTCGGTTCAAATGAATTTGTTTTCTACTCGAATTCAACTTAATTATAGTGAGTGGATCCATTGAATGTTATCTATGTTTACCCTTCTTGAATATCATCAACTAGATGGAATTTATAAAATTACCATTTTACCCTTCTAGTTGTTATTTCCTTAACTCCTTTGTTACTTGTGAATAAGTAGAAACAATGTACAGACGGGGAGCTAACAAGTCATATTGTTTCATCCAAATAAAGTCGCTACGTAGTTTTGGATACCGCGTGGTTCATTTATTCACAATCCAAGTAATAAAGCACGAAGTGATATATATTGCATTTCAACAATCTTGTACATGAATTCCATATCTATGAGAACTTCACAAACCTGTTTCATGACATCTTCATAGCTTAATATCTCACTAATTAGGCTAGTCTAAATCACTTAATGGATATAGAGTTTGATTTTCTTAAATGAGAATATTAAAATTATGAAATGACATGTCTCATATCAGGATATAGGTAAGCATGATGCTATTCATACATAGTGGCCTTGAGACAGAAGAAGTTAGTTGGTTTGTTCTTACATTGTCTCTAAAGGTGCACTATTCTATTTAGTATATTCGGAAGATACACTGGAAGAACTATAGAGTTCATAACTCTCTATGCCTTGTAGCCAGACATCATATATTTGTCCAACAATCATACTAGGGTCAATAGTCCGTTGATATTTAGATTGTGAATATTTCATTTTAACCAAACCATGAAGAGTTCGTTCACGCAAAACTACATTTGTCTCTTCAAACATTGTTAAGTTTGATTAAGGACTATAAGACTATTTAATATCATTAATCTTCAAACAAACGAAAAAGCAATGAATGGACGTTTCAACTTTTATTAATGTAATCAACAATTACAATAAGGACTTATAAAGATTTATATTACATCAATATGTAAATAAATAATCTTCTTGTGGGCATCGCTGCCAACAATCGATAATTTATTCAAACAATCATTACTCAGATAGGATTCTCAATCGATCTTCAGATTACGAACTATTATTTTAAACTAGTCAATAGAAGGTCTCTTGTAAAGTCTGTACGTAACACTTTGTTCGTTGATGACAGTTTTATGACGTAGACATACATGCATAAACATAATCTTAAATAAAAATGAATATTTAACTTATTTAACTTTCAACTAAAATAATACTAAAATGTATTAAATGTCTTATATCTCCGTTGTGGGCACAAATCCCAAAAAATTCCAACTTGACTCAATGGAGATGTGAACGATATTTCAGTCCTAATCCTTCTAGGCGTCGCTCAAAAATTTTACTCGTTAAAGGCTTTGTGAAGGGATCAGTAAGGTTGTCCAATGTTGAGAACTTCATTATTTCTATGTCTCCTCTGTTGACAATATCTCGCGCCATGTTATATTTCTGTTCTATGTGTTTCGAGCGCTTGTGAATTCTGGGTTCCTTACAGTTAGCAACAGCCCCACTATTACGTAATAACGTATATTGGACTCGTTGACACTTGGTTTTACTTCCAAGTACTTCAGGAATTTCCGAAGCCAAACACCCTCTGCTCCAGCTTCACAAGATGCCAACGCAAGGTTTCTTTATACTCCTCCAGACCATAAATCCACCATTTAGGATGAACACAGATCTTGAAGTGGATTTCCTACAATCCTTATCCGCTTGAACATCGGAGTCGGTATATCCCGTCATTGTCAGGTCATCAGCTGAGTATGAAAACATATAGTTAGTCATTCTCCGTAGATACTTGAGAATATGCTTTACAACAACTCAGTGCTCAGGCCCAGGGTTCGATTGGAATCTACTTACCAAGCCCCCCACGTAACAAATATCTACTATAGTGCAAAGCATCGCATACATGAGACTTCCTACGGCTGAGGCGTAAGGAATATGTCTCATGTCCTATATCTGTTGAGGAGACTTGGGAGACTGGTCATTAGAAAGATGCACTCCATGTCGGAAAGGTAGCTGTCTTTTCTTGAAGTCTTGCGTATATCAGTCATTGAACTTGTTTTAGCATACCGCCTGAACTCAGGTGCCCATGACGTGACTCAGGTTAATAGGAAGACTATGGAATGACGAGTGTTCAATAAATCTTAATACATAATAAAAAACCATTTCAATTCAAATAGATAATAAATGTCAAACTTTATTTCATTAGTAATATCTGCAAGAATTTACATAAGTATCTTCTCGTGGACAATAATCGCCTTCCGTTTGATGGTAGGTGAAAAAATGAATCGGGTAACTAGTAGATCTCAATGGGTGGTGGTTCCAGGGTCATCAACATTTAATGCAGTAATCGGTAGACCCACTCTTCAGGGACTATGAGTAGTAACTTCGCTAAAGTATTTGATTGTTAATTTTTTTCACCGAAACTGGTGTTGGGATAATAAAAGGGGATAGAAAAACCAAGAAGTTTTTATTCGGATTATGTGAAAAATAATCAAGATAAATGGGGACATGCACTCATCATGATCGAAGAATTAAAGGATATAGATCCGCGACTCCAAATTAGATGTTACGTTAGGCCTGGAAATGAAACAAAAATGGTTGTTCCTAATCCGAGTCAATCGAGTAAGAACCTGAAAGTTGGGAAATTCCTTGAACCAGGTATAAAATCCAAACTTATTTCTTTATTAGCAGGTGTTTTTGTGTGGAAACAGTCAGATATGATAAGAATATATCCTAACCATTTGTGTCATATATTAAATATCGATCTTAAAGCAAGACCGGTCAGCTAAAGAAAGAAGACCTCTGAATCCTGATTGATAAGCCAATAAATATATTTCAAATAAACTAATTAGGAAAACTAAATATCCCAATTGGTTGTAATTCAATTTTGGTTAAAAAAATCGAATAGAAAATGGAAAACCTGTGTAGATTTTACCGATTTAACTAAGGCATGTCCTAAAGATAGTTTTCGAATGTTGAGAATAGATCAACTGGTAAGTTCTACTGCAAGCCATGAATTATTGAGTTTCTTGGATGCCTATTTAGGATACAATCAGATCCCGATGACTCTATTGTTATACAACTGGTAGTTTTCCAGATGAAGACCATACAACATTTTTAGCAAACAAAAGACTCTACTATTATACAATAATCGATTTCGGATTAAAAAACACGTTCTGTATTGAAGATTAGTAAATAATATGTTTTCCTCACAATTGAGAGTTTCAATGGAAGCCTACATAGATTATTTATTAGTCAAAAGCAAAAAATTGAACGATCGTGATAAAAACACTTTAAAGAAACATTCGGTATTCTCAAAAAATATAAAATGAAATTGAATCCGCTAAAATGTACATTCGATGTTTAGAGGATTCGAAGCAAATCCAGCGAAGATCAAGGCTTAGGTAGATATGAAGCTTGCCTGTAGTGTGAAAGAAGTCTCGAAGCTTATAGGATTAGTTACTGCACTTGGAAGATTAATTTCCTCCACCGTCGAAAAAAGTATAAATTCTTCAATCGACTTAGAGGATCAAAAGAATTTGAATGCAATGTGGAATGCAACAAAGATTTTAAAATGTCGAAAGATTACGTTTCATGGCTGCCACAGTTGGTAAAAGTCAAGCAGGGAAGCCCACTCAATATATACCTCGTTTTCTCCAAACATGCGGTAAGTTCAGTATTAATTAAAATTGAAAGATAAATTCATCTCTCAGTTTGCTACGCAAGCCGAGAATAGAAGATGCGGAAATAAAATACCCAGAAAGAGAGAAATTGGCATTGACTTTAGAACTCGCCCCAAGAAAAGTACGTCACTATTTCCTGGCACATCCGATGAAAGTCCTCACCAGCTTCCCGGTTCAGCAACTCCTTCACAAGCCAGACGATTGACTAAATGAACGATTGAGCTATCTCTGTATGACATTAAGTTTTCCCCGAGGCCGACAGTGTAAGGATAGGCAGTAGCTGATTTCCTGGCCGAATGTAGATGGAGTAGCAAATGTTTACGGGTCAAGGGTCGGCATCGTACTTTCAACCAAATATAATTTACAGGTAAAATTTGTTATGTGTTTAAGTTTCATGCTTCAAATAACAAAGAAGAATACTAAGCAGTTATCAATGGGCTAGAGTTAGCCAAATTTTGTAATATTTCCAAAAATAATTGTTCATTCGGATTCCAAACTTGTAATTATTAAAATAAAAAATGAATATCAGGCTAAAGGAACAAGTATTATGCAATATGCCACTACTGTAATAGCATTGTCAGAACCATTTGAATACACCAAATTCGAACAAATTCCAAGAGAAGAAAATTAAGATGTCGACTTGTTTGAAAAAAATTGGAACATGATAGGTAGAAACTCCAATTGCATAACAGATCATTGACATACATTCCAGAAGCATCACAGAAAAGATGTGAACATGATTGAAGATAAAAAAAAATTGGATGACTCCGATTTTCTAATTTCTGAAACATGGAATCCTCCCCAAACATAAGGTAGCTACCAAAAGTTTGAAATTTAAGGCTACTCGGTATTTTCTATAGGGATATTCTTTGTACAAAAAAGATTCTCTTCTTCACTTTTTAAATGTGTTTGTCCAGAAGATGCCGAATATGTTTTAAAAGAAGTTCACGGAGGAATTTCTCTTGCAAAAAAGGTTCTCCGTCAAAGAATGTACTGGCCTGTGAAAAAGAGTGATGCAAAAATATTTGTGAAGGTATCTGAATGATGACAATGATTTGCTAATATTCCACAAAAAACCACCAACTAACTTGATTAATATATAATTTCAGTCCCTTTTGCCGAATAAAGAATCGATCTACTCGGCCCTATGCCAAAAGAAAATACGGATGTAAATATGTCGTGGTAGCAATCAATTACTTTATAAAATGGTTCAAAGCTGAACCGCTGGCGTCAATTACCAATAACAAAATAGAGTCATTCGTGTGGAAAAGTTCAAGATTAAGAAATATTTCTATACACCGATTTTAACACAACCAAATGGATTGGTCGACGCTGTCAACAAGATGATTAAAAGAGGGCTTAAGACACTTTTGGGAACATACAAAAGATCTTGGGTACATGAACTACCAGGATTTTATGGGGATATAAAACTTCTTAGTATTTTTCAAATGGAGAAACGCCTTTTTCGATGGCATTCAAAACTGGCGCTATGATTCCAGTCAATGCCGGAGCATATACCCACACATAGGAATTTTAAAGTAAAAATGAAAGAAAATCTTGATTTTTTAAAAGAAATATGAGATATTCATACTTAAAAGTTAGATTAATAAAGCGTTGCACAATGTTTTAACAGGTCTGGTAGGCAACAAAGTTTTCAGATCGGAAACTAGGTGATGAGAAAGATTTTTCCGCATTCCAAAAATTCTTAAGATGGGGTGCTCGGACCAAACTGGGAAAGACCATACACAATTTTCGTCTCATAGTAGTTGTGCTTGCAGAATCTCCAATAATGGAAAAGAAATTTAATTATTAGAATGCCGAACATCTTATCCGATTTTACCCTTAGTCCTTTCGTGTGTTTAGTACTTATATAAAGTCAAGTTGAACTTTTCCTTGTCCTGTATAAACGAGGGCAATTTGTGGAGTCTCAATTCAATCAAGGCACCTCGCCAAATACGTTTTATAATCATTAATTTATATTATGTGGTCAGCATTGCAAAGTTTAAGTTTCATTACATTAATTTTGTAATTTCAAGAGAAAACCGAATAAAAATCATACTAAGAGAATTTAATTAATTACGAAGAAGGTTTAAGCTAATTTTTTTACTTGTATTATACCTATTCGGCGTATCCATGGAACACTGAACAAAGGTCATAAATTAATTCGGCACAAGTAATATTTTTATCTAAACACTAATTCGGCGCAAAATTCCTTATTTAACATGGCATAAGTCCAATAATAATATATCTATACTCTTGGAAAAAAAAATTCAAAGATATCCATATCTTTCAAAAGTAAACTTAAATATAATAATTCACAACAAGAAAACAAAATCAAACATTTTGAATACCAAATATTACAAAATAACGAGTTATAAAAATAACATACAAAATGACTGTTAAAGTCCGAGTCATGGACATTCATTTCAAAATGGTTGTTAATGTATGAGCCGTGGACATTTATTACAAATAACTTGGTACAATTTTTTCTATAAAAATTAAAAGATCACAAGGAGCAATATTGTTCTCCTCAAAATTCTTTTGCTGGGCATAATGGTCCTTGACGAATTTAGGAGAAGGATCCGGGAGGTAAGATTTGGCATTGGCCTTACTATTTTCTTGAGATGCCTCGGCATTGTCAATATTGGAAGTATCCATATTCAGATTCTTCTTATGCAGGCATTCGACGATGACAACTCGTCCAATAAAATAATATTTGGACAGTTTCCCTTAATATTCGTCAGAGTCTTTAAGGTCGTCAAATGCCTTCTTGATCATTTTCCTCATCTCAGCCTTGCTTTTTTTCATCTTTGCGTGCATCTCCTTCCGATATTGGTTGATCTATTTAATCTATCTATGTGCTGGACCTTGAGTCACCTTAACATCTTTCTTAAGAAAAGTGATGTGGGCTTCGAGTTTTTTGTTATGGTTTTCGAGTTTACTCTTCTCCAAAATACAGTTGGAAATGTCTGATTTGAGATATGCAAGGTTAGCTATAGCCTATTCGGAAAGAGATTCAAATTAATTCAAACATATTTGAAGGTTTAAGAAAATTAGGAAGCCGAGCTGCCTGGTCAGACATCTATATGTCCATCACATGTTTCGGATCTTGCATTGCAGGAATTTTCATCATGTAAGCGAAGACTTAATTGAGATGGTCGAGGGCATCCATGGCCGGTAGAACAACCGAAGGAAAAGGTTTCACATTTTTTTACACAGTTTTTTTTCGAGGAGTTTCAGGACTCTTCTCCTATTTTGGCACTAGTCTCTTTTTTCTTTTCTACGAACTTTGAATCATTTGGAATGTTCGGTGCTCTACCCATTCTCTATAACCATATAAAACCAATATAAGAAAAATATCCAATAAGACTTTATTAATACTTGATAAAAATTATCAAGATCAATACCAAGATTGGCAAACAAAATCTCCAATAATATCGCTAATGGTTGCAGAATTCCAAAGGGTCTTGTACGATCGGTCTCATTGAGGGAGAGATTCAAACTTTTTGTACTGATCAAGTGTTGATCGGCTCCGAAAAGTTTTTGTTATAAAAGTAGGAAATTTTCGTTAATATAACAAACGCCATATAAAGTCTTATAAAATACAAATAAATTAGCTATATACTCATATTTATGTTTACCAATTTCAATATACCCAACGTTACGTTAAGTTTTTGTAAAAATCCACGGTAAGTTGTTTACGAAAATATTATGACTAATTTGTATAAATAATTTATTTAATTTATTCAAATAAAAGGGCTAAAATAGTCCAAAATTTTTCGTAAACAAATTACACTGATTATATACACAAAATTAACGTAACGTTGGGTATATTGAAATCAGTAAACATAAATATTGATATATACCTAAAAGACCCTATAAAATATATTTCCATTTTTCGACATATCAAATCTTCAAATAAAACAAACCAAGCTTTTCAATCTTTAATATTGATTATTGGTCGAAAAGTCAAGCATCAAAGAAATTTTTGAGTTTCGGTTTTTGAGATATACCAACCATAAAATTGAGGATTTAGTTTGAATTTATAATAAAAAGAAGTGGTTGCCGAGGATGGATCACATTCGTAATATATTCTCCAGGGTATGATAGTGCATATCAATGCTCGGTAAATATTCGGATTCAACTGAGTAAGATCTAAGTTAGACTCGGCTATGTTGGTGATTGATACACCTTAGTAACCATATTAAATGCGGAATATCATTAATTGCGCTCACATTAGCCAATTAATATAATGATTACTAAACAAAATTTGGTTTTATTAATTTAATTCAATTACGAAAGAAATTCAGCAATCAATAAATAGAAGAGGCGATTAGTAAACTCACATGGATTTTTGTTAAGCTACAGAACGCTCCAATCAAACACTCGACCGGTCTTCAAGATTTCACAACTCCTTCGTCTGATTTAGTACTCGAGGATGACACCGTAGTCTTCCGAAATGTAATACCCGAGACGAATAAGAAAGATTAGTGGGCACAATCGATATCTCACTTAGATCTCGAAACCAGATTGTTTCAGGATGTCGCTCCATTATTTAGGATTGGAATATCAATTTCGGGAAATTGGGGGAGGAAAAATTTGGCCAAGCCTAGAGAGGATGTTGGCCGATTATTCTGTGAGGAATGATATGATTTTTCCTCTCTCCTTGCATCCCTATTTATAGACTTGAGTAGGGAGATAACACTTGAGACATTTTCTCTCTTTTTGGTTAAGATATTATCTCCTCTAGATTTAATCTGGGCCATTAGATCTCAATAGTGAATCTAAACTCTCTCTCGTCAATTATATCAATATCTATGGTTGAGAAATTCTCTCCTAAGAGAGAAATTCAAGGAAAAAAGGGAGGTCGAACTTCGGCCAATTGCCCTAGGGGATTTTCGGCCAACTTCTTAGGCCAAGCTCAGTTCAAAATTCCCAAGCCCAAAAATCCAATTAATTTTATTTATTTGATCCAACAATAAATAACCAATTATGTTATAAACATTTATTTTATTCAGCGAATACCCGTTTTCAAGAATTAATCATGTCAATCACTATTACAAGAAGTGAGATTAAATAATAAATAACATTATTATTCAAAAGTTCTTATCCACCTTTATCAGAGTCGAATCGGGGACTATGGACCTAGTAGTAGAAGCTTTACGAATTCGACGAAATAGAAGATATAGTCCTATCTCTTTTCCATTGACTCGTCTAGTGTTTATCAATACTCCACTATGTAATCAAAGACTAAATCCTTCTTTAATACTAGAATTATATTTACTCATCGTGACGAGTGTTCACTGATATATTCAATTCGTGATCAAGATCGTCCAGATTCGACCCTTGTCAATAGAAGTAAATTTATTCCGTTATACTTCTCTTGATAAGTATCAGCCCTAAGCATTGTTTCTTCCCTAGCAAAAGAATCTCTCGAACATTAACTTACTTCGAGAGTGCGCGCAATCAATCGGTTCTGGAATCAACCCTTAGGTGACTGAACATTAACCTGTAAATCACTTCCCACTCGAATCATGCTTTGAAGAAGACTTCTAGGGGAAGACTCCAAAGACATAAGTTGTGATTAGCATGAATAGCCTTTTAGCGAATCAGTTAAAGAGCTCAGAGACATGATTCCGTGTCCATGATCACTTCAGGATTTAGATCTAGTCTCATTGTGACCATCATAGTAGCCTCAGTTAGTGCATCGTAACGGTCTTTAAACGACACATCTATCCCAAAGACTGTCTAGGGTTAAGAAAAAATTATCATTAACACATTAATGGTGGAATATAAAAATTTCTTTATTAGTAAAACAATTTTTACTAACCTAGGAAAAATGCACGAACATGTATATATATTAAAAACATTATTTAATTACTTGAACACTAACCTTTCTTGTAGCTTGATCTTTGATGAACCTTGGGAAAGGTAGATCATCTCGCCTTGCTCTTTACCTTCACTCCTAGTCTTGAACTTAAGAAACCTAAGGTTTCTATTACATGAGTCTATGGAGTGTTTGAAGGATTTGTCTATGGGCACAATTAAACACAATAACTCAAGAACAAGTCTATGAGCTAAAGAGCTAATTTAGCCTAACTCTAATGAGGACTTAGGTTCCAAAATAAATAAAGTATTTTGAGAGAGAGAGAGAGAGGGGGGGGGGGGGGGGGGGGAGTTGACGCCCACAATGAGAAAAATGATAGCAAAAAAACTTAGTCTCACATCTCTATGTGAGGGTCTATTTACAGGAGAAGAAAAATTAAGAAAGGGTAATTACCCTTTCCTGTAATTTAGATGCTTCCATATTTCTTTTAAGACAACTCTTAAAATACCCATGGTAGATTTAATATTGCACAAATAATGAAATAAATTTCATAATACCTCAAACGAATTCTCGGCTTTAGAAACTAATTTATGTTTCCATCAAATGAAATATTCAAAATGATTTTGACATTCAAATCATTTTATGTCCACGAGGACAAAAATACCCTTTAGATTTTTCCACGAAAACGTTTAGTTCAAAATTTGAACTTATTTTGACTTAGCTTCTAGTTTAACAATAAAACTCTAATGACCTGTAACTGTGACCTTATGGATCCAAATGAACAAAGCTTTAGCTACAATACTCTAACTCAAAAGTTCACAAACCTTTTCCGAGTATTAGCTTAAAGTCAACTGACTCCGCTAAAGAGTGGACACTGAGAATCTCTCGGTTCAAATGAATTTCTTTTCTACTCAAATTCAATTAATTATTTTGGACGGATCCATTGAATGTTATCTATGATTACCCTTCATGAATATCATCAACTAGATGAGATTTATAAAATTACCATTTTATCCTTGTAGTTGTTATTTCCTCAACTCCTTTAATACTTATGAATAAGTTAGAAACGATGATTTGACGAGGACCTAACTGTTGGCGTAGATCCCCAGAAGAAGATTATTTATTTACATATTGATGTAATATATAAATCTTTTATAAAGTCCTTATTGTAATTTTCTGATTAAATTAATAAAAGTTGAATTGTTCATTCATTCCCTTTTAGTTTGATTGAAGATTTATGATATTCAATAGTCTTATGTTCCTTAATCAAACCTAATAATGTACGAAGAGAAAAATGTAGATTTGCGTGAACAAACTCTTCATGGTTTGATTAAAATGATATATGAACAATCTAAAGATCGACGGACTATTGATCCTAGTATGATTGTCGGAAGAATCTATGATGTCTGGTTTCGAGGCATAGAGAGTTTTGAAGTCTATAGTTTTTCTAGTATATCTTTCGAAGATACTGAATTGACCAGTGCACCTTTAAAAAAAATGTAAGAACAAAGTATTCAACCTCTTCTGTGCCAAGGTCACTATCTATGAATTGCATCGTGCTTACCTAAATCCTGAAATGAGACATATCATTTCATAGCTTTAATATTCTCATTTTAGAAAATCAAATTCTAGGTCCACTGAGTGATCTAGACTAGAACAATTGGTAAGATATTAAGTTATGAAAATGTCATGAAACCAGCTTTGCAAAGTTGTCATAGATAAGGAATTCATGTACAAGATTGCTAAAATGCAATGTATATCACCTCATGCTTTATTACTTGGATTGTGAATAAATGAACCGCGCGGTATACAAAATTAAGTAGCGAATTTATTTGGATAAAACAATGTGACTTGTTAGCTACTCGTCAATACATTGTTTCTAACTTATTCACAAGTAACAAATGAGTTGAGGAAATAACAAGTAGAAGGGTAAAATGGTAATTTTATAAATCCCATCTAGTTGATGATATTCATGAAGGGTAATCATTCGATAATATTCAGTGGATCCGCTCATCACAAATAAGTAGTTTTTTTAGCAGATAATATATTCATTAGAACCGAGAGATTTTCATTGTTAACTCTTTAGTGGAGTCAGTTCACATTAAACTAGACTTGGAAAGGTTTGTGAACTTTAAGTCCAAGAGTCCTAGTTAAAGCTTTGTTTATTTGGGTCCATGAGGTCACTATCACAAATCATTAGAGTAGATTTTCTTAAAGTAGAAGCTAAGTCAAAATAAGTTCAATTGTTGAACTAGACGTATTTTCTGAAAATAGTCTAAAGGGTATTTTCGTCCTTAAGGATAATTGATGTAAAATGTCAAAATAAGATTTTGAATTTTCTCACAAATTAATTTAAAGTCACACGGCTGAAAATTGGTTTTCATGCTTTGTGAATTAAATTTTGTGACATGTTATTCTATGGATAATAATGCGAGGGCTTTTCCGTAATTTGTTATGAACAAATTAGGAAGTAAAGATGTGTGTATAGACATCTATATGGCCGGCAAGTTTACATCAAGGGAGGAAGATAAATATCTTCTTTTATTTGGTGCATTATTGCAAATTGGTAATTGCCCAAAAGAGAATTACTCACATCTAGGGCTGTAAACAACCTTGACGTTGCTCGCTATCGTCGGAATGCCACACCTCGTCCAAAACGATGAAAAACGCTCGCCGGATTGCGCTGGAACACCTTCGCCGGACTGGGTGCCTGCGGGAGGCTTCGTCGGACTAGGCTTTCTCGCCTGACAGGATGCTCGCTGGACTGGGAAGTCTTGCCGGAGTGGACGCTCGCCAGACTGGGGAGTCTCGCCACACAGGAAGCTCACCTAACAGGGAAGCCTCGCCGGATAGGACGCTTGCCGGATTGGGAAGCCTCGCCAGGACCTGCACGCTAGAGAAGGCCTCGCCGGATTGGAGGACCTCGCTGGGATCTCCGCGCTGGAGATCGCTCTCGCCGGACTGGAGATCGCTGGGATGCCTCGCCGGACTGGAGATCGCTGGGATGCCTCGCCGGACTTGAGATCGCTGGGATGCCTCGCCGGATTGGACTCGCCGAACTCGCCTCGCCGGACTGGAATTTCCTCGCCAGAATGGCCTCGGTGGACGCTGGAGAAGTCGTCAGAATGGACGCTGGACGTCCTGACGGGGATTCTTTGCCGGAATGAGTCCTAGATGGGAATTTTTGGGCTTGCGGGATGTTTTAAAACAATTTTAAAACAATAAAAACAATGCAAAAAATCAATCAAACACCACGAGTAGAAAATCAACAATAATACACAAGGAATTATTAAGATTGAAAGGGTGGGCTTTCAAGAATGATTAGGAATCAATAGATGAAGAATTGAAAACTATTTTCTCTTGATCTTTTATTGGGAATTTGGCCGAGTATCTCTAGGGAGAGAGAGAGAGAGAGCATTTGCCCAAAATTAACTAGGGTTAGGGTTCCTTTTGGTTAGGCTTTCTTAAACTTTATTAATACAGGTATAAATGTGCTTAAGCTGGGTCAAACCCATGACCCTGCTCATATAAAGAATTCGGCCAACTCCCTCTCTCCTACTCGTCCCAAATTCTTTTATTTTGTTCCCAAATATATTTGATTTATTTTCTAAAATTAATTTAGAACTCTCATTATATTTAATGACACATCATTAAAATTATTTCATAGTTATCAAATAACTACGAAATAAGAAATTATTTATTTTCTTCTTTTATTAAATCAAATCACTCAAGTGTATTATTATCAACATAATAATACTCTATGATTCAATAACCAAAATAAATAACTAATTATTTATTGAGTTACAAGAAAATAACTTTCTCGGTATAAATCACAATTTATACTTAATGAGTAAATCAACAATTCCAGTTCTTTTAATCTCTTCCAAGTGTCTATCATTGAGACCTCATGGACCTACATGAACCAAACTTTAGAATAAAGATCGGACACAAAAGTTCACAAACCTTTTCCGTCTTTTAATTCTTAATATTGGTCGATTCCACTAAAGGACCAATATTGACACTCTTTATGTTCATATGCGCATATTTTATGTTTGATGTAATAAAACAATTTCTCACACGATCCACGGAGTATTTTACGATATTACCCTTCATGTGTATCAGTACCTAAGAGGAATATAAAATTACTATTTTACCCCTTGAGTTATTATTTCACTAACTCGTTTATTATTTGTGAATGAAAAAAACATAAAGTGAGGTGTCTTTACATGTCACATGTTTTAATCAAAGAATGAACTCATTCAATGAATACCTGGCCTGGTTTATTCATTCACACTCTCATAACAAAGTATAGTGTGATACTAATGCGTTTGCATTGTTTCAACATGAATTCAATATCTGTGAATCATGTAACCCAACATCACATCCTTGCGACACCAATAGTCGGGTCAGATGAAACTAAAACTTATCCATTGCCCATTGACGAATCAAATGTCACAAAGTGTAATGTCAATTACATATTCACTTCAGGATCAAGGTAAGTATCATAATACCCCTCAGTTCATAAAACTGCGGATAGCTTGCTGCCTTGCCTGACGCCCATGACATCCGAACATCTCATGAAGATTGAACATGATGTCACATGCAGTGGAGATATCTCGATGAGATTGTTACAACACATTGGTCATCGATGCCAAAATGTAGCATCGAGCAATCTCATCAGATCTCATCCATGCATCGTAGGCGTCCTTGCCTTCCTTACTCGAGTCAGCACTCGGAGCAGGAGGACATGGGGTTGTGAGAACGTACTTGTGCTTCTTAACCGTCAATACGATGTCAAGGTTACATTTCCAGTCAACGTAATTCTCACCCTCAAGTTTATTAAAACTTTAAATCGTGAAGTTGATTAAAAGACATTGTGCTGAAACATAAATAAAATAAATGATTTTAGAATGCGCTATATTTTATGAATTATATGCATGCATGAAAAGTCCTAATATGGTGAGGAAAGCGATAAATAATTCATGGTATTGTGAACAACAATAGTTAATTACTTTTCCTATGGGGAAATCGTAATTAACCTCCTTTCACAGTCGTGACACATCACTATTTAGTTTAAACTATCCAAGAAGTCACAACTTTGGTTCTCACTAATTACCATAAATGTTTGGTCACTTATTTTTAACGCAGGGCATCTATGTGAGGATTCCTTCCAAACATAAGTCTAAGCGTGCAACCAACACGTGGGCCCTCACTCAAGTCACTTTGAAGACGGTTCACCTATTAGGATTGTTCTTTAACAGTGAGATTAATTAAATACTTCTGAAGTACTCCTATCGAAGGGAGGGCCACTATGTGCGACTCTTAGTTCATCACATATTTAAATAATTTCACTCGTGTCGGGGACCTTCGGTTGCTGCAACGATAAACAACCCTCCCACTTAGTTTTTGTAAAAAATAATATTCTTTGATAACAGTTTATAATCATTTTATAACCTTTATTAATTATAAACTATATGAACGATTTCATTTTAAAACGATGTTGGCGTTCTATCCTATATGACATGTGAGTGTTATTTTCAATGAGTACAATTAATTTAAACATTGAATATTTAAAATATTTAACTCATCAATAGGCCCATTTCTAAATACAACCCTTTAAAACAAAACAAATAAAATTAAATAATTTAATTTTCATCTTCAATGACGCGCCATCGGATGTCTCGGGTTAGCCCCCACACGTTCTCCAACATGCGGCCAATCCCGAGGTGCTGCCATCTTGTCTTCTCGTTGTCGAATTACAACAAATTTGAATTACAATTTCAATGTCCTCGCAAATTGAGGCTCACAATTTAAATAGATAACTTTAAAATCCGGGACGATAACCGGAACTAACATCCTATGCCCATATAAAATGAGGTTCCATACATAATCACAAACGCACACAACAAGCATTCACAATGCAAACATTCAACCATACAAAAAATGCCAATACCAACTAGTCAAACAAATTTCAAAACTAGTCATTAAATCTAAATTTTAATGCCTTTATCTAGCTCTGATACCATTTGTTGGAATTTATTTAATAATTTAAACAATATTAACTATAATACACATCCTATGTGGCGGAAAATTATAATTAGATCTAATATGTGAAAACTTATTTTAACATATTTAAACAACCTAAGGCATTAAAATTTATTATGTGATTATAAACAATTTATAAAACACAACACTCAACAATTAAATATACTAAACAACCTATATAACAATTTATATAATTTTTAGCTATTTAATAAATTGAGAATTACTCACATCTAGGGCTGTAAACAACTTTGAAGTTGCTCGCTATCGTCAGAATGCCACACCTCGTCCAAAATGACGAAAAATGCTCGCCGGATTGCGCTGGAACACCTTCGCCGGATTGGGAGGGTTCGTCGGACTGGGCGCCTGCGGGAGGCTTCGTCAGACTTGGCTTTCTCGCCTGACAGGATGCTCGCTGGACTGGAAAGCCTCGCCGGACAGGACGCTAGTCGGACTGGGGAGTCTCGCCGCACAGGAAGCTCATCTGACAGGGAAGCCTCGCCGGATAGGACCCTCGCCGAATTGGGAAGCCTCGGCGGGACCTGCACGCTGGAGATCGCCCTCGCCGGACTGGAGATCACTGGGATGCCTCGCTGGATTGGCCTCGCCGAACTCGCCTCGCCGGACTGGAGTCTCCTCGCTGAAATAGCCTCGCTGGACGCTGAAGAAGTCGCCGGAATGAATGCTGGACGTCCTGACGGGGATCCTTCGCCGGAATGAGTCCTAGATGCGAATTTTTGGGTTTGTGGGATGTTTTAAAACAATTTTAAACAATAAAAACAATGCAAAAATCAATCAAACACCACGAGTAGAAAATCAACAATAATACACAAGGAATTATTAAGATTGAAAGGGTGGGCTTTCAAGAATGATTAGGAATCAATAGATGAAGAATTGAAAACTATTTTCTCTTGATCTTTTATTGGGAATTCGGCCAAGTATCTCTAGGGAGAGAGAGAGAGAGCATTTGCCCAAAATTAACTAGGGTTAGGGTTCCTTTTGATTAGGGTTTCTTAAACTTTATTAATATAGGTATAACTGAGCTTAAGCTGGGTCAAACCCATGACCCTGCTCACATAAAGAATTCGGCCAACTCCCTCTCTCCTACTCTTCCCAAATTCTTTTATTTTGTTCCCAAATATATTTGATTTATTTTCTAAAATTAATTTAGAACTCTCATTATATTTAATGACACATCATTAAAATTATTTCATAGTTATCAAATAACTACGAAATAAGAAATTATTTATTTTCTTCTTTTATTAAATCAAATCACTCAAGTGTATTATTATCAACATAATAATACTCTATGATTCAATAACCAAAATAAATAACTAATTATTTATTGAGTTACAAGAAAATAACTTTCTCGATATAAATCACAATTTATACTTAATGAGTAAATCAACAATTCCAGTTCTTTTAATCTCTTCCAAGTGTCTATCATTGAGACCTCATGGACCCACATGAACCAAGCTTTAGAATAAAGATCGGAGACAAAAGTTCACAAACCTTTTCCGTCTTTTAATTCTTAATATTGGTCGATTCCACTAAAGGACCAATATTGATACTCTTTATGTTCATATGCGCATATGTTATGTTTGATGTAATAAAACAATTTCTCACACGATCCACGGAGTATTTTACGATATTACCCTTCATGTGTATCAGTACCTAAGAGGAATACAAAATTACTATTTTACCCCTTGAGTTATTATTTCACTAACTCGTTTATTATTTGTGAATGAGAAAAACATAAAGTGAGGTGTCTTTACATGTCACATGTTTTAATCAAAGAATGAACTCATTCAATGAATACCTGGCCAGGTTTATTCATTCACACTCTCATAACAAAGCATAGTGTGATACTAATGCATTTGCATTGTTTCAACATGAATTCAATATCTGTGAATCATGTAACCCAACATCACATCCTTGTGACACCAATAGTCGGGTCAGATGAAACTAAAACTTATCCATTGCCCATTGACGAATCAAATGTCACAAAGTGTAATGTCAATTACATATTCACTTGAGGATCAAGGTAAGTATCATAATACCCCTTCAGTTGTGATCTTTAAGATTCGAGTGTTTAAATAGTTTTATCTCGAGTTTCTAAGTATCACTGGTCTTGTTCAATATCTTATATAAGATATCAAGTATGAATCATAGAGTCCCAACTCTCTATATCGCAAGATGAGATATCATGATTCATCCAAACAATCATTACTAAGACTCAATTGCTCTATCGATCTTGAGATTGTGAACAAATATTTAAACTAGTCATAAGAGGCTATCTTGCCAAGTTTGTACTTAGCCCCCTTTTCGTTGATGACAGTTTCAGAGCATAGCAAAACATATCTAAACACAATCTTTAAAAAGAATGAACATTTATTAATATCCATGTTTCAGCAAAAATTAAATACATAAAGTATTTGAATGTGTAATATCTCCTTTGTGGGCACCAATCCCAACAATTGTATGGGTAATAATGCGAGGGCTTTTTCGTAATTTGTTATGAACAAATTAAGAAGTAAATATGTGTGTGTAGATACCACATAGTCGGCCACTTTACATCAAGGGAGGGAGAGAAATATATTCTTTTATTTGGTGCATTATTGCATATTGGTAATTGCCCTAAAGATAAGAGGAAATGAATTTCTTTGAGAAGGAAACAAATTTGCTAAGTGAGAAACAAATTTCTCTCACTGATGGCATAGGGTGGCCGACTATGTAGAAGAGAAAGGGAGGAGAAAATCAACTATTATGTCATGAATGCATAATAGGAAAGGGTAATTACTCTTTTTTTTTTCTTTCTCCTATAAATAGAGTCTCACATAGACATGTGAAAACAAACGTTTTGGTCTTGCTCTCTCTCTTCTAGCCGACCAACATTCTTCCTCTCTCTCTAAAATACTATTTTATTTGGCACATAGATCCTCACTTGATCTAGAGAATTAACTTATGATCCAATAATTTTTCTTGGTTCATATTGTTTAATAGTGCCCACTCACTAAACTCTTAAAACTCTCAAAGACTCTAGTGGTAGAAACTTTCGTGGTTGCTCGAAAATCCAAAGACGAAAGGCAGCGAAACAAGGAGAATGATCTTCTTCGAAGAAGGGACTCCAAGATCAAGCAACAAGAGAAAGGTTAGTATTCAAGTATTTTAAATAATGTTTTTAATTGAGACATGTTCATGCACTTTGCCTAGGTCAGTAAAATTGTTTTACTTGTAAAGAAATTTTATATTCCACCATTAATATAATTAATGATAATTTTTTCTTAACCCTAGACCTATTCCAACACTAAAAAGTCATAACGTTTCATCCAAAAGAATCCTTTATTCTATTTGGACTTAGGCTGATACATTTATTCAAAATCCAAGTAATAAAGCATGAGGTGATATACATTGCATTTCCGCAATCTTGTGCATGAATTCCTTATATATGAGAACTTTGCAAAGTATACTCATGTCAACTTCAAAATCCAATACATCACCAATACAGCGCATCTAGTTCTCAAACTTAGATCTAAAGTGTAGTTTCTCAAATAAATATATTGAAGTTATGAAATGACAATTGTCATTTCAGGATTAAGGTAAGCACGATGCGATTCATACACATTGCCTCTAAAGGTGCATTGGTCAATTTAGTATCTTCGGAAGATACACTGGAAGAACTATAGAGTTCCACACTCTCTATGCCTCGTAACAAGACATCATATATTCTTCCAACAATCATACTAGGATGAATAGTCCGTTGATCTTTAAATTGTGAATATTTCAGTTTAACCAAACCAAGAAGAGTTTGTTCACGCAAATTTACATTTGTCTCTTCATATATTGTTAGGTTTGATAAAGGACTATAAGACTATTTAATATCATAAATCTTCAAACATAAGAAAAAAGAATGAATGAACGTTTCAACTTTTATTAATTTAATCAGCATTTACAATAAGGACTTATGAAAGATTTATATTACATCAGTATGTAATAAATAATCATCTTGTGTGAATCTCTGCCAACGCAAGCCCAGTTCGAAATTCCCAAGCCCAAAAATTCAACTAATTATTTATTTACCTGATCCAACAATAAATAAAAAATTATACTAAAAACATTTATTTAATTCTGCGAATACCCGTTTTTTAGAATTAATGTTATCAATCACTATTACAGCAAGTGAGATTAAATAATCAATAACATTATTATTCAAAAGTTCTTATCCGCCTTTATCTTAGCCGAATCGGGGACTATGGACCTACTAGTAGAAGTTTAACGAATCCGATGAAAAAGACGATAAATTCCTATCCATTTTTCTTATCAATTCGTCTAGTCTTTATCAATACTCACCACCATGTTATCAAAGACTGAACCCTTCTTTAATACTAGAATTATATTTACTCATTGTGACGAGTGTCCACTACTATAATCAGTTCGTGATCATGATCCTCCAGGTTCTACCCGTGCCAAGAGAAGTCAATTTATTCTTTTATACTTCTCCTGATACATATCAGCCGTAAGCTTTGTTGCTTCCCTAGGGAAATATTCTTTCGAACGTTAACTTACTTCGAAAGTGTGCGAAATCAATCAGTTATGGAATCAACCCTTTAGGTGAGGGAAAATTGATCTCCTTTCAGGGAGGCTGGATTCCGTGTTTGTAAATCACTTTCCACTCGAATTTTCTCTGAGAAGACTTCAAGGGGAAGACTCCCAATACATAAGCTGTGATTAGCATGAATAGCCTTCTAGCGAATGAATTAGAGAGCTCAAAGACGTGATTCAGTGTCCATGACCACTCAGGATTTGGATCAAGTCTCACTGTAACCATCATAGTGGCATCGGTTAGTGCGTCGTAGTGGTCCTTAAATGACACATCTACCCCAAGCCATGTCTAGGTCGTACACTTACCACAAGTGTAGAATGCTCCCACATAGTGATCAACATTCACTCATATGTTCCATATATATGACTTTCGATATAGATTCTCAAGTATATATCAGTCCAACCTCATTTTAGCACACTGTCTGAACTCAAGTGCCAACACGTTACTCAGTTTAATACGGAGGCTATGAAAGATAGTTGTTATTTATTCTGAATAATTATTCAGACCTCAACCCACTAATCATATAATGCTTATATAGTAATCTAATTATCGAGTTCAGTATTTATCAATACGTCATTTTCAAGTGGTTAGTATTCCTAATTCTAAAAATAAAGGAACGAAATGGAAGAATACCGATCACACGCAGCAAGGGAGGATTGACAACAGTCCACCTTTAGGTGATCGGTTAGCTCTTTCCATTTCACTGGGACCATGAAGATATAAGAATCTGGTACACCAAAACTTCTTGGAAGGCTATCCAAGTAGGATTTGGATACTCGAGAATCTTGATTTCATAGAAAAATCAGAATCTTTCAGTTGGAATTTAGTTAACAATTAACCTAATTAATTATGAAACATATCTATATATGGCAGAAATTCATAATTCAATTTTAACATATTAACAAACATTTTTAAAACATATTCATTAACCATGTCATTAAATCTAATCTAGCATGTCAACAAATTTATATACTTATCAATAAATTCATTCAAACATGCAAAAACGAGCGATCTAAAATTTCTAACAATCCTACAAGATAATATCATTCAGATCCAACTCGTTTATAGAAAACTTACGTTCGATTCGGATCTGCAAAATTGAGTCTCGGGATGCGTCTAAAAGGTCAGCCGATTCTCTACACCACGTGCGTCTAGGAAATCCTCAAAGGCATCGTGCCTCCGTTGCTCCAAAAGTGGCCGGCCCTGTGGGAGGAAAAATCACTCAAACAACCACAAGTTGAGTCAATGATAATACTCAAGGGAACAAAGAGGGTGGGCTCTTTCGTGAGAACAAGAGGGAGAAGGAATAAAACTCAAAGAAAAGGAAGGGCTGCCGGGAAACAAATTTCCTCTCTCTCTTTCTCTCTGAAATTCGGCCAAAACCTCTCAAGCACAAGGGGGAAGAGGTTTGGCTGAGTGTTGGTCGAAATTAGGCTAGGGTTACCAAAGAGAGAGCCTCCGTTTATATAAGAGAGAATGGGCTTAAGTTAGGTCAAAATCCAATTAAAACCCATTAGTCAAACTTAAGCACAAAACTCCTTTTAAAGAGTTTAAACAATTTTTTCAGCCCATAAAACCCTTATTATGGCCGGCCATATTGTCTTAATTATCTCCCAAATTTATTTGATTTATTTTAAAATAATATTTAATTAATTTAGAACATCTCATTTATTTAATGACAAGTCATAAAATATTTTCATACTAATCAATGTAGTACGAAACGAGAAAATATTTATTTTCATCTTTTATTTATTTGAACCATCAAATTATATTATTATCAATATAATAACATAATATGATTCGTTAAATAAATATAATAATAAATAACCAATTATTTATTTAATTACTCAAAAAATAATTTCTTAGCGTAAATCACAATTTACGTTGAATGAGAAAATCAATCATTTCTTGTTCACCAAAATCTCGTCCGAGAGTTTATCATTGAGACCTTATGGACCCACATGAGCGAAGCTTTAGAATAAAGTACGGAATCAAAAGTTCAGAAACTTTTTCCGACTTTTAATTCTTAATATTAGTCGATTCCACTAAAGGACCAATATTGAACATCTCTAAGTTCATATGCGTTTATATTTCCATTTGATGTGACAAAAATATTCTTCACATGGTCCACGGTTTATTTTACTATATTACCCTTTGTGTATATCATTAACTCAGAGGAATGTAAAATTACCGTTTTATCCCTAAGTTATTATTTCACCAAGTCCTCTGTTATTTGTGAACGAGAAAAACATAAAGTGAAATGTCTCAACATGTCATATGTTTTATTTCAAAAAATTCTTTATTTGGTGAATACCAGGCCTGGTTTATTCGCTCACACTCTCATAACAGAGCATGGTGTGATATTAATGCCTTAGCATTGTTTCAACACAAATTCCATATCTGTGAATCACATATTTCAACGAAACAGTATTATGACACCAACCGTTGGGTCAATGAGACTTTAATTAGCCATTGCCCAAGGACAAATCAAATGTCATAAAGTGTTACAAGAAGATATGTACTCACTTCAGGATTTAGGTAATTACTAAAATACCCCTCGTATGTGAGTTTGAGGTTTCGAGTAATCAAACGGTTTTATCTCAAACTTCAAAACTTCACAGGTCTTGTTCAATATCTTCATTAGGATATCAAGAATGAATCACAGAGTCACAACTCTCCATATCACAAGATAAGATATCGTTTAATTCATTCTAACAATCATAACTAAGAATCGATTGCCCAATCGATCTTTAGATTGCGAATTATTATCTTAAACTAGTCATAAGAATGTATCTTGTCAAGTCTGTACTTAGCACTTCTTTCGTTGATGACGGTTTTAGAGCGTAGACATTAAACATAAAATCAATCTTAAATAGGAATAAAAATTCAATCTTTATTTAATTTCAAAATAAAACAAATACAAAAAGTATTTAATATCAAAAATCTCCTTTGTGGGCATAAATGCCAACACTTTCTTTCTTCAGAACTCCTCGGCGTATATACATCGTCGGTAGGAGTACACTCAAAAGAATCACCTAATGAACTTTCTTCAGGACTCCGGTCAGCGAAAACGACATGGTGGGAACGGGTAGGAAAATTTGACACTTTCACAACACCAGTAGAAGAAGAGCTCGAACCACTATTTGATTGCTCTTTGGTTTTCTCGGTTCCATATAGAAGGACAAAATCAAGGAATCAATTATCCCCAAAAAAAATTTGGGAAACTTTAAATATCTTAAGAAACTACGGACGACTTAATTTTCTAACCAAAAATCTACACTCTGTAATTATGGAATGTTATAAAGCCCAAATTGATAAAAGAAATACAATTACGAGAAAAAGTCTGAAAGCCAAATACTTCTTGAAACAGGATTGCTGAAATGATTTTGGTCTTTGAAAAATCATATTTATAAGCGTTGACCTACGAAACTTCTAAGAGAAGCTTAGAATTAACGTGCTAGATCTTCTCTGACACGCGACCTTTCGACTGCTCGAGCATATCTGAAAAATTATATCAAAATTTATGATATGATATCAAAAGTCGCGACTAATGACTCGGGTCAAATAACTCAAAATAGATTTTAAAAATTTAGCATATAACATAATCCCATCTGGTCGTAAAGGACCGAATACAAAGAGTCAAAGTCCGAATACGCAAAATTCGAATACTCGCATATTTAACCTTTCTCAACGAAAGACGTAAATGTTAAGATATTATAGGGTAGTGTTATGGTCGGAATTTAACAGTCCCTAACCAAACATACGTTTCACTTAATACCAAGAGGATTTAATATAAGCAGAAGAAAAATGAATATGCACATAAGTTAAGTTCATAATATCGACCACATAATCATAAGGACGAATAAGTAGTCGGGTATAAAGACTAGTCACACCAAATTTGCATTAGCCCCGTAAGATAAAAATAAGTCTAATAAACTGTCGAACGATTATTAGAGTAGTTACCGGCGAAATAAACAGTTATCACGACGTGGGTCGGATAAACCCTAAATATTGGAGACTAAAATTCTATAAATAAAAAAGGAAATCAGAGATCAAATACGAAAACACACTATTTTACTACTTAGTTACGCACAAAATCTCATTATAACATATTTCTTATACTGAAAATTAATCTTGTTAAGAAAAATCTGACCTTAATATATATGTCGAATATTATCTTTATTCGTATTTAGTGTGCTCATCGAGATATGGTTGTACTTATTTTCAGTTATCAACAACAATGATTATTTAATCATTAAAAATAGACAAATTACCAAAAATACCACTTCTATATTATTCTCATGTCTTTAAAATTATGTTTTTATTAATTTACCAGTAAAATCAGTCCAAAATACGATTTTTTCTTAAATTTATTTTTGTAACAGCTGCATTTTTTTCTTGATTAATTAAATAATAATAATAATAACAGTTTACCTTTCTCTCTAGTTTATATTTGCTCAATTTTTGTATATAAACTGCGAAAATAAAATAGGCCTGATACTGTTAATAACAAATTAGAATAAACGATTTTTAAAAACTAGTGATAAAGATGTCATTTTGACAATTTCTGTTAAAATATAGTGAAATCAAGCAACCAGTTGAACTGTGCTTGTTTGGTTCTAGGATTTTTTTCAGTATGAGTGCTTTAGCCGTTTGGAGTTTCGACACGCAACAATCCTAAACAAAGCAGTTTTTACGAATACCCAACCCTCTTTTTTCGCGTGTACGTGTGTGCGATACAATAATCGTTGTATTATAGCAAATTTATGAGACGAAAGTGGATCCACGTGGACAAAGTTTGATTGATGTTTTGTTGGTCTCATCTGTGGCACGCAAAGCACGAGGCTTGATCGAATTCTCACGCAAGTGGGATCCCAAATGGTTTCCCACGTTGAATTTCACACCCCTTTCACTCCCCAACTACCCTTACTATCTAATAGCCCAGAGTCCACTACTTTGCATACTTCGTCATCAGCTTAAGCATATATGTAATTTTTATTGAGCTGGCATTAATAGGAGTCCCATTTTTATTTGGAAAAATGACTTTTTTGGTCCCTCAACTTATGCACTTAAAACAACTTGGGGATCGAAATTGAAAATCTGCGTCGCTAGTCCGTGATGCTGGTAAGTGATATTTTTGTCGTCCTTCTGTTTAATTCCTCGTCAATTTACACAGACTTCGACCACGTGTCCTTCACGTGATGGTGTTGTGATGTCCTTCACGAAGCCCCAAATCTGGAAAAATTAGGTTAGAGCGAAGAGACGAAGACCAGAAACGAAGACGACCTCTAACGATGTCTGCAGCAACGAGCGGCGAGTCGTCGGAGGATGAGTCATGGGATGGTGAAGTGGAATCCGGTTTCGAGTTTAGTGAGGAAGACATTGATGTTGATGGGGCAGCTGTGGATCTCGGGCTTGCTGGGCTACAAGATAAAGGTAAGCGTAAAGTAAATTGCCAAGATTATGATCGAAATGAAAATGAAGGCTCCGACACAGATTCAGATGAGGAGAATGAAGAAAAATCCGATGAGTTTCGTAACAACGAATACCCGAAGAAAATTCTGCCACGATTTCAGGAGTTTAGAGAAGGACAGGGTATAACTACGTTGAGCTTTAAACTAGGGTTATCGTTCCCTAGTTCAAAAGTGTTCAAGGACGCTATAAGAGAGTATGCTATCCGAGAGGGTAAGGACATTTACTTCAAAAAAAATGATAGCAAAAGGGTACGTGCAGCGTGCAATGACAAAAGCTGCAAATGGGTTTGTTACGCGTCGACCATGGGGACGACTGGTCTATTCATTATCAAGACATACAATCCTATCCACTCTTGTCCCAGAGTTAATAGAAACAAATTTGCTACCGCACCAATTCTTGCGAAGACGTATATGCAAACATTCAAAGACAGTGAATCCTGGTCCGCAGCAGATTTCATGAATCGTGTGCAAAACGATTTTGTCCTACAGTGTAACACAATGAAGGCATACAGAGCAAAAAGGTTTGCGACAAATGTGATTGAAGGCTCTAATAAAGAGCAATACGCTGCACTGTGGGATTACGCAGCTGAATTGAAGAGGTCAAACCCGGGCTCAACTATTGAAATTGTGACAGAAGGTGGTTTTGATGGTAAGCCGGTTTTTAAAAGGATATACATCTATTTTCAGGCGTGCAAGTTAGGATTTGTTCATTGCCGGCCTGTGATCAGTATCGATGGTTGCCATATAAAAGGTTACCATACTGGCCAATCGTTGTCAGCAATAGGGATTGATGCGAACAACTCAATGTTCCCCATTGCTTACGCTGTTGTTGAATCAGAAGGGAAATCATCTTGGAGTTGGTTTTTTAATTTGTTGAAGGTAGATGTTAACATCAACAATGGAAACCATTGGACGTTCATCTCAGATAAACAGAAGGGATTGCAAGAAGCATTGAATGATTTATGGGACGAGGGATCGGTTCAAGGTGAGCACAGGCATTGTGCACGACATCTTCCGGGCAATTTCAGTAAGGTATGGCGTTTGAATTAAATTGTTTGATTTTAAATTTACGAATTGTAGCCTTTATGAATGGATTATGAAACAAGTTTTTAGAGGACAATTTTTGAAGACCAAGATGATGGCCGCTGCTATGGCTTACTCAACGTCACGCTTTGAGGCTGAGTTAGAATTAATCAAGGCCGAGAACAAAGATGCTTACAATTGGCTGATTGAAAAACGACCTCAACATTGGGCAAGGAGCATTTTCAGGCCAACACCAAAGTGTGACATCCTGTTGAATAATCTCTGCGAAAGTTTTAATGGGATGAGATCAATACTCATGGCACGACAAAAACCGATTCTGTCAATTTTGGAGCGTATCCGAATGTATCTACTTCAGAGATTCACAAAACAAAGATTGGCTGCAGATAAGTGGAATGGAGAGATTGGGCCTCGAGTTTATAACAACTTTTACAGCTCAAATTTTATCTTGATTTGTAACAGATTTTACTGAATTGTAACAGAGGCATGGAAGAGCAACAACAAGGTCTACACGTCGAGCATCAACAAGTTCTACTCAAACTACGCAGCCATCAACTCAGTCTACACATCCACCTCAAGCCTCACAACCATCAACTCAGTCACAGCCATCTGAGACTACGCATCCATTAAGGGTACAACATTAGTTTCTGTGAATGTTTTAATGTATTTGGTTGCACAGACATATGACTGAACATGTCTGTTTTTGTTGTTACAGAGAAGCCCAAGATTAAGAGCACATAACACAAGCTTGTCTAAGATGCAACCACGGGGTTTATTTAGAGACACGAAGATGATGTCGGGGTACTAAGATCAAGCCTGCCTTAAGTCCTCGTTGTGTTACTCTTTTGATTTATGGCTTTAAGCCTACTATTTTGTAAACAAAAAAGGCTAAAACGGTGTGAATTCACTTTGGTACAAGTCAGAATTCAGTTTGGTACAAGTCAAAATTCAATTATTTTGGATCATTTGTATGACTTTGCTTTTATGAGTTTTGTGTATGATCTTCACTTTGATTTAAGTTTTGTATGACTTTGGTTTACAAGTTTGAATTCATTTGAATGGATTTGCTTTTATGGACACTGCATTCATATGCATACAATTACCATTTCATTCATTAACATTACATTCACTTGAACAAATGTAACACAACATTCAACAGATTAATGGAACAAAGAGAACAAACAGATTACTACATTCACTTGACCAAATGTACTAAACATAAATACCCATTCGACAAATTCAACAGATTACTTGAACAAACAAAACAAACGGAACATACATTTACTTGAACAAATGTACAAAAACCATTACTAATATAAACCACAACATCAACTTAATTTGCTTAACATCCTTCTCCGTTATTGCACTACTCTGGTCATCGTGAAATTCTTCGGTGATTGGCTCCGACATCACCCGCTCAAATGTGTTAATCCTCCTCAACAGACCGGGAATTATTGCTTTTGATCTTGAGCACATTGGGGGGTCCATCCATGAAATCCACATCCCGATATTTCCTTATTCTAGTCAATCTCAATTTTTTTGTTATTCCATTCGATTAATTATTAATTTCAAAACCTCAGGAACTGAAACACGAACCTTATACTCAGCGCATCCAAAAAATCTTCGACCCAGATTATCCGTCGTCCACGACGTGCGTTCAACCCCAGAAAAGCCGCAGCTATACATGGGTGGTCGTTGTCGCACCTCCGACGACTCGCCGCTCATTGATGTAGACATCGTCGAGCTCTTCTCCGTCTCCCAATTTTTGTCTCCTCGCTCTAACCTAATTTTTTTTTAAAAATGGGGCTAGTCAAGAGCAACGTGAGAATATAACATCAACGCCATCACGTGAGCAACACGTGGTCAGCGTCTGTGTAAATTGATGAGGAAATAAACAGAAGGACAACAAAATTATCACTTACCAACATTAGGGACCACCGAAGCAGGTTTTCGATTTCGAGCCCCAAGTTGTTTTAAATGTATAAGTTGAGGGACCAAAAATGTTATTTTTCCTTATTTTAATTCATAAGAAGAGCTTCAACTTTTAGATAGGTAAAGAATTCGAGAACAACACAGATCTCAGAGTGTGCTGTCATTGTGGTTATGATCCAACGAATATCAGTAGGGTACTTTCTAGAAACATAATGGAAAACAATAATTCAGAGTTTGTTTGAGCATATATTCATCTCTTTGTATTAAAGTAATTAGGCAGTTAGATTTAATTACTTGTAGTTTACGATATTCAGTTTTTCATTGTCGTTTATTTTTTGTATACATCATTAAAAGTACAAGTCATTTATGTTAATGACAACTTCTGTATTTAATGGTTAAGCGCCTCATTTTGAATATACATTTTTTTCTCTCGAACTCTCTCTTCTCTTTCTTCACCGATTCTCTCTTCTTCTTCCATCAATCACAAGCTCTCAGATCCAATATGATGTCAGAGCAATTCCGCAAATTCTGAGAGTTTCTCAAATTTCATCTTCGTGATTCATTTCCTTCTTCTCCTGATCACATCTCATTTCCCTGCAAATCATACTCGATGGTGGAGACTGCGGATTCATCAACTTCGACTCAATCAGAAAGAACCACATGAATTCAAGATGAAGCACATGATTTCGCAACAAATCAATCGACGAGAGCCGTAGTAATCAAAGCTCTAATTGAAGATATGTCTCCATACTATCTTCACCATTCAGACTCAACTAGTGGATCTCTTGTCTTAAATCTTTTGACAGGAACAAACTACATGGCATGAAGGAGATCTATGCTCGTTGTTCTCGAAGCAAAGAAAAAATTAGGTTTTCTGGAAGGATCGACTCAATGACCAACTCCAGATAAACCAAAGTGCAATAAAATATGGAGCAGGAACAATTTGACGATAATTTTGTGGATTATGAGCTCGGTCAACAAAGAAATTGCCGCGAGCATCCTTCTTGGAGGCATAGGGAAGGATGTTATGGACGATATACGTGATCGCTTCCAGCAAGGCAAGGGTGCAAGGATCTTCCAGCTCTAACGCGAATTCGGCAATCTCGCTCGTGATCAGCACTCAATTGACTTCTACTTCACCAGGCTCAAATCACTGCATCAAGATCTCAACAAATTCAAGCCGAGCTGCATCTATTATTGCACGTGCAAAGGAAAAAATCAAGATTACTCAATTCGAAGAGAATAAGTACATGATGCAATTTCTCATGAGACTGAATGAGAAATATACCGGCGCTCGAACACAGATCCTCCTCATGATGCCGATTCCGTCAATCAGCAAAGTCTATGCCATGGTCTCCGCCGATGAGACTCAACGATCATTAGGTATTGAATTCTTGTCCTCAACTGAACAAACTAACTCGATTGCTATGGCTGCTAGAGAGGAAATCAAGAAATTCAAAGGCAAAGCGAGACCTCTCTACACACACTGCAAAATTATAGGGCATACCATAGACAAGTGTTACAAACTTCATGGTTATCCCCCAAGATACAAGTTTAAGTCAAAGAATCAAGTCAATAGCGTCGAAGGAACAACAACAGGAGCAAGCTTTGAGTTCACAACTCCGATCAGTGCCTTGACATAGAATCTCACTATTCACCAGCTTATCAACCATCTCTCGGTGCAATTGACGACCAACATTCCAAGCACCTCCGGAAACGTAAACATGACTTCATGTTGAACAAGTTTAAGAGGATCGGAAAACTCGGTCCATTCTTTAATTCGAGATCACAATTCTTGGATCTTGGACTCAGGAGAATCTAAACATATATGCTCAAATAAGAAATTATTTCAAACTCTAAAACCAATTCAAATTTCTACTGTTACTTTACCGAACATAATCATCATTCCAGTTACTCATATGGAATCTATCACATTGAATGGTAATTCAGTCCTGCAGAATGTTTTGTTTGTGCCTTCTTTTAAGTTAAATCTTATTTCATTCAAGGCGTTAACAAATGAAACCAACTTATCTATTTCTTTCTCACAAAACTCTTTCTTGATTCAGGACTTGAAATCTTTGAAGACGATTGGGAAGGGTGAGAGCAGCAATGACCTCTACATACTCTTGGCCAGCAACCTCGTCACTTCTACCATTCACAAAGTTTCACCTCCGTTCAAGATCTGGCATCAAAGACTTGGACATCTATTGAATAAATGCTTAAACAGACTTAAGCATTGGTTAAACTTTCATAATAATGTTGTTGATACAAATACTTGTATGATTTGTCCATTAGCAAAACAGACTCGTTTACCTTACAAAACAGAAAATAATTTTTCAAATCATTGTTTTGATCTCATCCATTGTGATATTGGGGTCCTTACAGACTTTCGACTCGATTAGGACATCGATTTTTTCTTACCTTGGTTGATGATCATTATCGTTTATATTGGATCTTTGTTATGCATCATAAAACTGATGTTCATACAATTTTTCCTCGTTTATGTGCCTATGTATGTTATCATTTTTCTACAACAATTAAGATGTTTCGATCTAATAATGCTCATGACTTTGCTTTATAAATATTATTTTTCTAAAAATAGAATTATACATCAATTTTCGTGTGTCAAAACACCACAACAAAATTTTGTTGCTGAGCGTAAGCATCAACATCTTTTGAATGTGTCATGGGCACTGCTTTTTCAATCAAATTTTCCTATTATTTATTGGGGAGATTGTGTTTAACAACCACTTAAATTATCAATCGGGTTCCCTCTGTTATTTTGTCAAATATAAGTCCTTTTGAAAGTTTATACACAAAAGATGTTGATTATCATAATTTGCATAGTTTTGGATGTCTATGTTTCTATGTTTCTTTCCCCTCGAGCAAGGAAGTGTGCTCTTCTCGGTTATCCACAACGCGTCAAAGGTTACAAACTTCTTGATCTACAAAATTTTGAGGTATTTTTTTCTCGTGATGTAGTATTTCATGATCCTTTCGTCGATCATTATATTCCTGTTATTTCTCATAATTTTATTTCACATAAGAATGTCATAGATCAGCCTGAAAACCATAAAAATAAGATTTTAAAACATAATATTTTAGTTGATGCTTCTGGGAACACTCATCCTCTAATTGATGACTCTGTGACACAAATATTTGACAGTGATATTATTTCAGGTAACACAGAATTACCCAGTCAAAATCGATCAGTTTTTTAAACAAATATTCTAATGTAAAAAAATCCTAATTCTATTCTTCGAAAATAAAAAAGGACATGTGTACCTTCAAAATATTTGTCACAATATCACTGTAATTTAATTGGAATAGGTTATACATCTAAACATACTCTTGATACTGTTTTGAATTATGACAATTTAAGCTCTCTTTTAAAATATTTGTGTGTTATGTTTCTTCTAAAATTTCTCCTACTTATTACCATGAAGCTGTTAAACATTTACACCGGAAACAGGCAATGCAAGATGAATTAGATGTTATGCACCACAATAAAACTCGGTCAATTATGAAACTGCGAGATAATAAAAGAGTTATAAGTTGTCGTTGGGTTTTTACTAACAAATTTCAATCATATGGTCTCTAGCTAGACGAAAAGCAAGACTTGTCACCAAAAGTTTTACACAACAACAAGGAGTTGATTTTTTACACACCTTTTCTCATGTTGCTAAGCTTGTTTCAGTCAAAATTCTACTTAGTTTAGCTTCATCTCAAAACTGGATTTTATCTCAACTTAATATAAGTAACGCATTTCTAAATGGCGATTTATTTGAAGAAGTATATATACAATTGCCTATTGGATATTTTCCACAGGGTGTCACACCCGAAAACACAAAATCCATGGTTTGCAAATTACACAAGAGCATCATTGGTCTTAAACAAGCTTCCCGGCAGTGGAATATTAAATTCACCGAATATGTCACTCTTTCTGGTTTTAAGCAATCCATGTCAGATTCTTCTATGTACACTCGAAGCACTGGTAATTTGTTTATGGTAATTTTACTATACGTTGATGATATAACTATTTCTTGACCAAACAAGATTATAGTTGAATTAGTGAAATCAGTTTTAAGCAGGTCTTTTCGATTAAAAGATTTAGTTTCTTTAAAGTATTTCTTAGGTCTTGAAATTTCTCGATCCAATGTTGGTATTGTTCTTAATCAAAGACAATATGCTCTTCATATTTTAGAAGATTACAATTTTTGGATTCAAAACAAAGTAAGACGCCTATGAATCCTAGAGTAGTACTTAACACAACTGATACTGAATTGTTACAAGATCCTACTGTTTATCGGCGATTGGTTGGAAGATTGTTGTATCTAACCATCACTCCCTCTGATAAAATCTTTGCAGTAAACTCACTTTCTCAATTTGTGCAGGCTCCACGTGATTATCATCTTCAAGCGGTACATCACTTACTTTGTTATATTAAATCTAATCCTGCTTTTGGTCTTTTTTATTCAACTGATTCCTCCTCTCAGCTTAGATCCTTTTCTGATGCTGACTGGATAACTTGCACAGATTCAAGAGGCTCCATAACCGGTTTTCTTTTTTTGTAGGAAATTCTCTTGTCTCATGGAAATCAAAGAAGCAAACAACAATGTCGCGGAGTTCTGCGGAAGCTGAGTATCGGTCGTTGGCTGCCACATGTTGGGATTGGTGCCCACAAAGGAGATTTAAGAGATTATAAATACTTTGTATTTGATTTTACTGAGACATTATATATAGTTAAATATTCATTCTTCATTTAAGTTTGTGTTTATGTATGTATGTTACGCTCTGAAACTGTCATCAACGAAATGGGTGCTAAGTATAAACTTGACAAGATAGCCCCTTGTGACTAGTTTAAACATTTGTTTGCAATCTTAAGATCGATGGAGAAATCGAATCTAAGTAATGATTGTTTGAATGGATCATGATATCTTATCTTATGATATAGAGAGTTGTGACTCTGTGTTTCATCCTTGATATCTTATAGAAGAAATTGAACAAGACCTGTGATACTCTGAAAATCGAGATAAAACTGTTTAAACACTCGAAACATTAAGATCACATACGAAGAGTAGTTTGGTACTTACCTAAATCCTGAAGTGAATGCATAATCGATGTGACACCTTATCACATTTGATTTATCAAAGGGTAATGGCTAAGTTATAGTTGCATCTAACCCGGCGATTGGTGTCATAACACTGTTCTGTTGGGTTATGTGATTTACATTGTGATTCACATATATGGAATTCATGTTGAAACAATGTCAATGCATAAGTATCACACTATTCTTTGTTCTGAAAGTGTGAATGAATAAACCTGGCCAGGTATTCATCGAATAAGAACATTCTTTGGTTAAAACATGTAACATGTAAATACATCTCACTTTATGTTTTTCTCATTCACAAATTACAGAGTTAGTGAAGTAATAAGTTAGGGGTAAAACGGTAATTTTACACTTCTCTGAGTTACTGATACACATGAAGGGTAATATCGTAAAATATTATGTGGATCGTGTGAAGAACTGTTTTGTCACATCAAACGGAAAATATATATATATGAACTTAGAGAGTTTCAATATTAGTCCTTTAGTGGAATCGACTAATATTAAGAATTAAAAGACGGAAAAGGTTTGTGAACTTTTGAGTCCGATCTTTATTCTAAAGCTTTGTTCATGTGGGTCCATTAGGTCTCAATGATAGACCCTCGGACAAAATTTATTGAACAAGGACAATTTGATTTTCTCACTTAAGTAAATTATGATTGACACTAAGAAAATATTTTTGTAAGTAATCAAATAAATAATTAGTTATTTATTGTTGCATTTATTTAATGAATCATATTATGTTAATATATGGATGTTAACATATTTAAATGATTCAAATAAATAAAAGATGAAAATAAATATTTTCTCATTTCGTACTCTAATGAATAGTATTAAAATAATGATTTGTCATTAAATAAATGAGATATTCCAAAATAATAAATATTAGTATGGAAATAAATCAAAATAAATATTTTCGAAATATATAGGAATATACTCGGTCATAATTAATGAATTAGGTCAGAGAATTAATTTTTGAAATTAATTAAAAGAATAATGGACTTAAGTTTGACTATTGAATTTGACCTAAAAAACGCCCGCTCTGTCTATTTAAAGGGTTTTTTTAAAAACCCTGACCCTAACCCTAATCATAAATTTTTGGCTAACCTCTCTTCCTCCCTCTCCTCAGTTCTTTGGTCAAATTTTTAGAGAGAGAGTGATCAATAAATATTTTTTTGATCTCCCGAAAGTTCTTGAGTGATCCCGAGTGTCGCTTGTTCTTCAATTGAAAAGCCCACCCTCTTAATATCATCAAATCCCGAGGGAATTACCATTGACTCTTCTAATTGTTTTTGAGTGACTTTGTAAACGCAGGTATCCACTTGAGACGCGAAGAAATCGAGCGAAACGAGACGAGCCACGTTTCAGCCTCTTGGCCGGCCGGATTGCCTTTCGCCGGACAGACTATCCAACCGGACTGCGAGCGTGCCTAAGCCACCATCAATGATTCAGGGCGTTTCTGTTCACGAAATTTTACAGGGTCATTCCTCTTGGTCTCTCCCACATTCCTCCAAAATTTCACGGCCAAATTCAACCGGACGAAGCAACAGCGACGCATGCATGTTTCTGTCCGGCGAGACAAATTCCAATCCGGCGGGTCCTGTCTTCCAATCCGGAGGGTCAGATTTCAGAAAATTGACGAGGCGCTCCGATGTTAGCTAGCAACGCACGAGGTTGTTTACAACCTCACATGTATGTGTTCTAACCGAATTGGATCTGTTTTAATTATTTATGAATGTGTTTATAAGTTGTTAGATGGTTTGGTTCAATTTGTTGACATGTTTAGAATAAATAGTTTGTGGACATGTTTATGATTTTTAATGCCTAGGTTTTTAGTTTATTCAATTAAGTTTTAATACAGATCATAATATATAATTTCGCCACATATAGATGTGTTATGTAATATTGTTGTTTTATTTATTAAATAATTTCCAACACCACAATGAGTGAAGTGTTGTGGATGAAGCAACTAAAGAAGGACTTTCATATTCTGATACTCCTCGGCCGTCATTTACTGTGATAATCAGGCTGCACTGCATATCGCTTCAAATCCGATTTTTCACGAGCACACCAAGCACATTGAGATCGATCTGCATTTTGTATCAATCATCTCAGTGATGGTTCGGTGAAACTCCAGCCAATCTGCACTGGTCACCAACTCGTGGATATCTTCACGAAGCCCTTAGCTTGACCGGCTTTGGTGCATCTGTTATCCAAGATGAGTCTCAAAAATATTTTGTGTCCATCTTGAGGGGGTGTATTTGAGTAATTAAACAGTTAGAGTTAATTACTTGTAATTTACGGTATTCAGTTTTTCATTATTGTTTATTTTATGTATACGTCATTAAAACTACAAGTCATTTATGTTAATAACAACTTCTGTATTTAAAGGCTAAGCGCCTCATTTTGAATATACACTTTTTTCTCTCGAACTCTCTTTTCTCTTTCTTCACCAATTCTCTCGTCTTCTTCCATCAATCAAGCTCTCAGATCTAATACTTTGGAATTAATAAATAAAATACAATTTAAATAAGCAAGATCCATCGATAAAGTAAGAGGTTGCCTGTCTGCTAAGAAAAAAAAATCATATAGTTCGCTTTAATCAAGACTAAGAATTAAGAATATATATACACACACATATATAAAGAGATTCTGTTGATCAAGAATCTTGATTTAGTTTATAACTTAAGCTAATTATTAACATTCAATTGTACAAAGTGACACGTGCTAATACACTATTGGATCATTGCTAACTGAAAATAAGTTGAACTGTGCTAACTACGAAAGCCTAGTGGTAATGCACACCCCCTTCAAGTTGGAGGGCGTAGGTTCAATCCCCGCCGCAATCATAGCTTGCCTTAAAAAAAATAAGTTGAGCTGATTGAGTCCGATTTGACTCCTACACACATCAGCTTTACAAGGAGAAAACAATTTTCATTCTAATGACGATTTGACGCAGTCGCCAGAGAATGGTGAAGATCTTGCACTCAGCCTCACTTGGGAACCGTTATTTAGACTTGTGCTAGCTTGTAAAACACCACCGAAGAGTTTCAATGCACCATCTAACGACTACACCTGAACCAAGTCTTAGAGCAATCAATGACCCCTAGCCGCGCTAAAATCCATTCATGGAAGAACTAATCCTTTTAACAAGGTCTAAAATACTGGATACAAATATTAAGAAACTATTTGTTGTTTTGTGTGTTGAGTTTTTGACCTGTTATATGAGCAAATCTTCAAGCTAGAAGAGCCTTACATTTTAAGCAATGAATCAATACGAGCATAATTAATATTCAAATTAAATAGAACTTCTAAAAACGTACCGGAATTATCATGGTTCGATCACTAATGACCTATGTCGAGTCTTGAAGTTCATTGCTCTATGAAAACAAAGAATCAAATTTTCACAGTTACACTTAAAGACTATCAATCTGAAATCTCTCGCAAGAATTTTATCCAGTCATGTTCTCTCTAGTACTATGTGTTCTTTATATGTGTATTACATGTGTGTGCGCGCTTTACAACATTTATATATTTATAAACACAATATCGATGACGTGTCTCTGAAGTAATCATATCAATGATCAAACAATCTGATCCTGGGAAATCTCAGGTTTAATCTCACCCGTCACAGTGGATTGAAATCAACACTTGTTCAACATTGTGCTTGGATGATTTGTCTTATGTGTGATTAACCCTACCATATTCCTAATCTTCACTGTGAGAGAGAGATAAAATATAGTACTTAATTTCCAAAATAGGAACTAAGTTATTAATAAAAAAAACCACTTGACGCGCAAGACATGCTAATTACAAAAAATCACTATACTTAAAGGAAAAAGGAGAAGCGTTATGTTTTAATTTTTTTTTTTTGTTTTTTGCTAGAGTCACACGTGAAATAAGAATGAGTAAATGAGTTTATGTAGGAGAAAAAAAATCAATTTGATTCTTAAGGTGATCTAGTTTCGTGGAGGCCAATGATTTAAGCAAGCCATTTCACGGTCTTGTTAGATGCGTGTGTCACGACGGCTGTATGGTTTGTTAGTTGGCTTGGGCCACCAAAAAAAATTTGTTTTCTTATTTTTATTTATTTATCCAATAAATAAATACGTACAACTTAAAACTATGATTAAATGGCTTGTAAAAAGTATTAATTAGGCTACATTTTGTGTGATAAAAGAATCATCCAGCTTATAAGAAGGAAGCAAAAGTGTCGTTTTCGTGAGTGTGTCTTCCGTGAGTCAAACAACACTTTCGTGGAGTATTTTTTTGCCTTTCAAGGTCATAAGGAAATTGATTTTGTTGTTAGGCATAGTCGAAATGGCATTTTTGTTAGGCATAGCCGGAATGAAATTTTCGTCAGGCATAGTGGAGATGCTAATTTATGTGTAAAATATAATTTTAAAATAAGGTGCCAAACTGAACTGCATCTTCATTAATGAGTTCAAAAATGCGAGCTAAATTTCATGAATTGTTTCCAAAATTTAACTTAAAGTTATCAACCAGATCAAGGCTCACAAATTTTTCTGAGAATGTTTTTCGTATGGACATCAATCTTTGTAAATAGTGAGAGCTTCAACCATGTGCAATCTCAATCTTTTTCTTAGATCGTTTATGATGCAACTCGAGCTAATAAATGCGATTTCAAACAAAACTGTTGAAACGAGAATTGAACGTACACTTGAGGCCATCTTGAATAATATGTAAAATATTTTTCGTACTCTTTCCACCATGCTACCACATTGAGGTCATCTTAAGTTGTATATGTGATTTTGTCATGTTCAACTGTCTTTTTAGCAGTAACACTATTTGGTGATGATGTTTGAGATGAAGTTTGACCTCCTGTCAAACGAGATATGCCTCAAAATATTCTTCTACTTGTTGATGCGTTTGGTGATGGTCGGAGAAATAATGTCAAGGGAAGTTGTAATTTCTTTGTTACTAGTATTCTACTATCATATGTAACTATTTATTTATGGTTTCCTCTCTTTCTCTTTTTCAGGACGCGATTTTCATTAAATAATGGATTATTTAATAGACTTGTTTAATACTGTTCACGGGCTAAAAAACATAATCAAAGATTATGGTTTCAACTTATAGCTCCATAAACTCATTATCAAGGCATAAGTCATAAGTAAAGGCTTTTTCTTTAATTCCAAACAAATATATTCTCTAAGAAAAAAACCCACAAATTGCAAGAAAACAAACACATGGTTAATGAGAATGCACAAAATTGGACTAAAAGGTTCATTCTAAATGTAAAAAATCACATCCAAAAAACACAGTTCATATTTTAAACCAAAAACTCAATTTAACATATTAACAAATTGACAAAACTATATAGAGTAAAGAAACGAAGAATACCAAAATTGTTAACGAGATTCGGCATTAACGAGCCTAATTTAGGAGAGTTCAATTTCCACTGAATAATGACAGAATTCAATACAACTAACACAAATTCCCTAGTAACTCGAGTTACAAGCAATCAACAAGAATCTAAAACTAAAGAATTTCCCTTTCTCACTTGATATGCCAAAACCTCTCAAAATTTGTATATTGTCTTTTTCTATTCAACTAACATGAATAAATTGATTTTCTAACTAACATTTAATATTATCCTTAAATACAAAGCTCGGTTTTAACTTCCTAATTGTCTAACTTGCAAGACACGTCAACTCCGGCCTTTGTGCATAACGATTCACTTCGGTTGCTGCTGAATCAATAATTTCCACCGTAGTTGTAGTAGAAGTTAATCTTCTCATCACTAGAAACAAAACATGTTTCCCTAGCCTCCTAGTACATATTCATCAATCGATCTTCAATTGCAATTGAGCAACCTCAGCTCTTAGAAGTGTCAGACAATGTATGTACTTCCCTAGACTTACCACCTTCGTACTACAGTTTGTTGGATTGTCATCGGGGCCTTGGCTATGTTGATGACACCATCTGCCACTTTGTTTAATATGAAGTGATATATTATATTCACATGCTTCATCCGATCGTGAAACACTAGATTTCTGCATAGTGCCACAAAATACCTTCAATTACTTCAACATTCCTTATAGCCAAATTCCTTCTTTAAGACCTTTAATAGATGAGACATACTCAACTTATGTTGTGGACACTGTGTTGGAATAGGTCTAGACATACAAAAAAAAATTTCATTGACAAATGAATGGTGGAATATAAAAATTTCTTTATAAGTAAAACAATTTTATTAAACTAGGCAAAGTGCATGAACATCTAATTATTTAAAAATATTATCTAAGTATTATTTACTTGGTACTAATATTTCTTGTACCTTAATCTTTAAGTATTATTTACTAGGTACTAATATTTATTGTACAAATATTTCTCCTCTTTGATGTTTGGCCGAATTCTGTCTACAAGGGAGGAGGTTCTAGATGCTTCTTTAGTTCTTTTAAGACAATTCTTAAAATACCCATTGTAGAACTAATATTGCATAAATAATGAAATTAATTACGTATTGCCTCAAGCGACTTCTCGGCTTTAATTTTGACATTCACATCATTTTATGTCCATGTGGACAAAAATACCCTTTAGACATTTTCCTAGAAAACGTCTAGTTCGACATTTAAACTTATTTTGATTTTGCTTCTAGTTTAACAATCATACTGTAATGACGTATAATAGTGACCTTATGGATCCAAATGAACAAAGCTTGAGCCACTATACTTGAACTCAAAAGTACACAAACTTTCTCCGAGTATAAGCGTAATGTAAACTGAGTCCACTAAATAGTTGACACTGAGAATCTCTAAGTTCAAATATATTATTTTCTACTCAAATTCAACTTAATTATGTTGAGTGGATCTGTTGAATGTTATCTATGATTACCCTTCATGAATATCATCAACTAGATGAGATTTATAAAATTACCATTTTACCCTTCTAGTTGTTATTTTCTCAACTCATTTATTACTTGTGAATAAGTTAGAAACAATGTATTAACGAGGGGCTAACAAGTCACATTGTTTCATCCAAATAAAGTCGTTACTTAATTTTGGATACCGCGCGGTGCATATATTCACAATCCAAGTAATAAAGCATGAGGTGATATACATTGTATTTCAACAATCTTGTACATGAATTCCATATCTATGAGAACTTCACAAAGTATAATCATGTCAACTTCATAACTCAATACATCAGCAATAGAGCGCATCTAGTTTACAAACTTGAATCTAGAATGTAACTTTCTCAAATGAATATATTGAAGTTATGAAATGACATGTCTCATTTCAGGATTAAGGTAACTACGATGCATTCATACATAGTGACCTTGAGACATAAGATATTAAATGATTTGCTCTTACATTGTCTCTAAATGTGCACTGGTCAATTCAATATATTCATAATATTCACTGGAAAAACTATAGAGTTCCTAACTCTCTATGCCTCGTAACCAGACATCATAGATTCTTCCAACAATCACACTAGAATCAATAGTCGGTTGATCTTTAGATTGTGAATATTTAGTTTTAACCAAACCATGAAGAGTTTGATCACACAAATCTACATTTGTCTCTTCATACGTTGTTAGGTTTGGATAACGAGTATAACACTATTGATAATCATAAATCTTCCAACAAATGAAATAGGATGAATGAACGATTCAACTTTTATTAATTTAATCAGCAAATTACAATAAGGACTCACGAGAGATTTATATTACATCGATATGTAAATAAATGATTTACTTGTGGGCATCTCTGCCAACAATACTAACTAACCCAAAGTGCATGGTGATTATTTGGATCTTGAGTTTGAACTAAAGCTCGTGGTGTGTGCTTTTTGTTCTAGATATCGAGAGAGAAAATTCTCAGGTTCTAGATACATCTTCAATTTAGGGCTGCAACATGGTCGGCAACAAAATTCGTCAAGAGCGTGGAATGAATGAGCTGAAATGAGGTTGGGCAAGTTCTTGAGGTCGGCGAAGTTCTCACTACATTTTGGCAAGCTTATAGGAAACTTCGGATGAAGCCCTAATGGTGCGTGAAGTTGTGACTGATATCGGAAATAAAATAAAAATTGAGAATTAGAGAAAGAAGAAGCTCATATGTTAAAAGTAAAAAAAAAATGTGATGTAACTTATTTTGTAAACACTAATCACCTCACTTGAATAAAAAAAAGTAGCCATTTTTTTTATTAAACTTCATTAATGTGCATTAATTATATTTATTTATTGCTCCGTCGATAGGGAGGGACGGAGCAATTTTATGCCGCCACAAAAGACTTAAAGTATCTTTAAAAAGTAAAAGTATACATTTTTTTATTCAAATATTTTTAATTTCTCATTTTTATTTTGAAATTTACAAATCAACGCCTCTTAAAAAATTTATTTTATTTTAATTCATATATACAAAGTCCGACCTACTCATTGTCGATATGGCATAATTCGTATTAATACCTATTTTTTAGGAAGTAGTAATATGCAGTTTTCTTTTAGTAAAATAGTCAAACTTCTTCGCATCACCACTATAAATAAATTAGTCTTTTTTTGTTATTTTATTTTATAAATTGGATATCGAAATTAATTATGCTAAACTGCTTACCTAACAATCATGGAAATTTGTTCCTTTTTTGTTTTGAGAAAATAAAAACGTCACATTCTAAATGACTCGATTGCCATATTGTACAATGAAATTTCCATTATGAGTATTTTTATAGAAGTTTCAAAGTACAGTGACAAATTATTATTTTAGAAAGCAAAGCAGGTATTTTGTATTTTATATGAACCGTATCTTAAAATATTTCATCTAGTCTAGTAGCCAAATAAGTATGACATGGATACACGTGTAATGTCCAGACTCCAATTATTTGTTTAATAGCTCCTGTTACATGGGGGTAGTATGCATTAGAGTGTAGAAAAGTGCTACCTTGCATTGGATGGCACGTGATATAAATGCCGTTCACAGTTATTAGATTGGTAGCAAAATATTTGTCACGCGTACCTACAATGAAACTGATACACACGCTCTTTTATAAAGACAAACCAGTTTGCAAGCTTAGAAATAAAGGTTCCGTTCTGACTTGATTGTAATTCAGGTCTTTAATTGGGATCCTTCTATTTTCAATGGGGTCAACATTTCGATCAAACTGAAATGGAACATATTGATAATATTCGTTGGAAACTGATCAGACCTAAACAGTTCCAGCGATGCAAAAATATCATGCACGAAAACAAAGTAAAAAATAATACAATATTTATCGAGATTCAGATCTAAACCAACATAATTTGATCTAGACCTTACGTTCTCGTTGAGCTCCAACAGGGGAATCTCAATGCACTAGTCGTCAAATTTTCGTCAAAACTTTCAGACGGAACCTCACCACACACCTCTTAAGCATCCTCTCAGTGCTTACAATTTCTAACGCCATTCACGATGAAGGTGATCGAACGATCTCAAGAATACCAGTACAAACACTCACAGATTTACATATCTCACACAGAGAACAAAACCGCAAAAGAAAATCCTAGCTTTTTCGGAGAAGAAAGAAAATGATAGATTAGGTCAAACTGAGTCGTCGAGAAATATCTATACCAAGGCTTCAGAATCAATCCTAACCATCCACTTCGTATGGATCTGACGACAATGACTCTGCAAGTCATTAAAATGACAAAATTTTGTTTCTCTCTACCAGATCCACTACCTTTCGTTTTTCCTCTTCAGTGTTGGGCTTGGGCCTTGACTACAATCATCAGCATGATTGGACTTCAATAAGAACAGTCTCCACCTTTGAAGTTCTATCAAGCCTCGAGAGGTCTTCAACGTACTAGTGCATTGGTCTCTTCAACGGTCTTCACAACTGCAATTCCAACCTGAACTATTCCACAAACAATAAGTCCATACAGTATCTAAACTTATTGCAAGTGACCACCTTAGTACACAAATCTGCAGGATTATCATCAGTAGAAACCTTAAAAAGTTTAACAGTATTAGTAGCAATTAAATCTCTAATAAAATGGTACCTAATATCAATATGCTTAGTGCGTTCATGGTAAACATGATTCTTATTCAAATGCAATACACTTTGACTATCAGTAAATACAGTAACAACATAATGCAACAACTGAGCTTCTTTTTACCGTCTTTGAAGCCACACAACTTCTTAAAAAGAGCTAGCTATATCTATGTATTCAGATTTAGTTGTTGACAAAGTTACTAATGGTTGAAGTTGTGACTTCCAGGTAATACAATTACTACCTAACATGAAACAGAAACACGTTGTTGACTTTCTAGAATCTCTATCTCCATCATGATCAGAGTCAACAAAATCAATTAAGTCAAAATTAACATTTCTTTTACGGTAACATGGTCCATAATCCAATGTATTATTAATATAGGCTATTTACCCATTTCAATGCAATCCAATGATCGTACTCAGGATTAGACATAAATCGACAAAATAATGAAAAAGCAAATCATAAATCATGACGAATACTAATCATAACATACATTATAGAACCAATAGCACTAGAATAAGGTATACCGTCCATTTTCAAGATATCAGATTTAGAATTAGGACATTGATTCTTACTTAACATAAAGTGAGCAGATAATAACATACTTACATGTTTTGTATTCATATTTCCGAATTTCTCAACCAACTTAGTCAGATAAGGTTTTTGATGAATTTTCAGAGTGTATTTCTATATGTCTCTTTCTATAAACATTCCTAAGATTCTTTATGCATGACCGAGGTCCTTCATATCAAACTTAGTATTCAGACTATGTTTTAATTTTGTAATATCTTCAAATGAACTACTAATTAACAAAATATCACCATCATACAACATAATATAAACATGAACATTTTCAAGTGAGGTGAAATAGAAACAGGAATCATAACTACTCCTAAGGAAACCAAGATTCACTACAAAAGAGTCCAATCGCTTATACCATTGCCTAGGAAATTTTTTAAACCATACAATGATTTTTTTCAATAAACTATTATTTAGCTACTAATCTAGCTTTAAACCTGGGTGGTTCATTATCAGTTAAACCTTCCTTTGATTTGAGCAGCCATCTACATTCAACAAGTTCAGTTTTAAGAATCCAGGTTTTATTTAGATTTCATTTCATCTTCCATAGTAGCTAACCATTTAGAACTATCAGCAGATTCAATAGCTTCTAAGTAAGTCTCAGGTTCAACAGTTTTAATATCATGAGCAGCAATTAAAGTAGTAAACACAAGATCAGCAACACAAAACCTATCAGGAAGTATAATAGTTTTCCTATCCCTATCTCTAGCCAGTTGATAATGATCAAGTTCATTGTGGTTGATACATTCATTTTTCTTCTAGGTCAGCTTCATCTTTATTTATATTATCATTAACAGTCACATTTTATCATTCTAGTTAACAGTTACAGGATCAAGATCTGGGTCAGATTCATATTTTACATGATTATCCAAGTCATTAGGCTCCACCTAAAACTGAGTACTACCTTGAGGATCTACTTCTAACACAAGTTTAGATTCCGGTACAAAATTAGTAGTTTTACAAGGGGAAATGTAGATTCATCAAAATTAACATCACGAGTGATTATTATGTTAACACCCTTAGATTCTTTTTCCCATAATATATATCCTTTAGTTCCAAAAGATTGTTGATATCCTATAAAACATATTTAAGAGACCTAGGATCTAGTTTAACGTCTCTATTGTGAGCATAAGTAGAACAACCAAAAATTCTTAAATGATCTAAATTGGGTTTTCAACCATCCCAAATTTTTATAGAGCTTTTAAGATTTAGTGATATGTTAGGGCTTCTGTTAATTGAGTAAGCAGCAGTAGAAAGGGCTTCTTCCCATAATGGTTTAGAGAGACCAGAGGTAAATAAGAGATATCTAACTTTTTTCAGCAGATTTTATTCATCCTCTCAACGATAGCATTTTGCTGAGGGGTTTTTCGAATTGTGATGTGTCTCAAAACACCATGTTCTCTACAGTAGGAATCAAAGTCAATATTACATAATTATAACTCATTACTTGTTCTTAAACCTTAATTAAGTTTCTTTCCTAATTGATTTTCTTCTAAAATTTTCTATTCTTTAAACTACTACCTGACGTGAAACAGAAACAAGTTGTTGACTTTCTAGAATCTCTATCTCCAGCATGATCAAAGTCAACAAAACCAATTAAATCAAAATTAGCATTTTCTTACCATAACAGAGTCCATAATCCAATGTCTATTAATGTAGGCTATTACCCATTACAATGAAATCCAATGATCATACCCACGATTAAAAATAAATCGACTGAGTAACAAAATAGCAAAACACAGATCATGACGAGTACTAACCATAGCATACATAATAGAACCAATAGCACTAGCATAAGGTGTACTGTCCATTTTTGATATATCAGATTTAGAACTAGGTCATTGACTCTTACTGAACATAAAGCCAGTAGATAATGGCATATTTACATGTTTTGTACTCATATTTTCAAAATGTCGTTTCTCTCTATCATAGCCACTACATGTCGTTTTTCCTCTTCAGTGTTGGGTTTGGGCCATGGCTACAATCATCAGCACAATTGGGCTTCAGTTACAAGATTGTATTCGGGACTATTAATCTGATAAAAATGTTAAAGAATTTAATTTATAATTTATTTTTAAAAGAATCTTGAATAAAATACAGCTAGAATTTCTATACTAATGAATAGTTCCGGATATCAAACAAGTTTTACTTTTACTCAGAGAAATTAGCCCAAGTGAACGTAGGTGTGTAGGAGATCAATTTTTTTAATATATAGTGAAGGTATTTTGGACTTTTACACGGGTTAATTTGTCTTGACTTTATTTTCGCTTATATGATTTGTAATCGTCATGTTTTTTGTTGTAAGAAAAATGAGAGTGAGCAAATTGAGAATTGTAACCAAAACTCCGATTGAAATTTAATGGATCGAGATTTACGAGCGGAAAGTGGACGTAACTTTTAAATTGAGAGTGAACAACTATAATTCTCCGTGTTAAAATTTATATTTCGTTTTGCAATTGCGAAATTTAACTTAATTCCTAACATCTAGATGATAAAGCTTAATTGCAATTTGAATTATGAGAATGGAACATGATATATCTACCCAAACGATATGGTTTAGGTTTAGCGACTATTGATCCTCATGGATGATGAGATCAAATAATTTTGATTTCCTTATGTTACACCAATTAAATATATGCTGCATATATAATGCGTTTAATAAACGCAAAATACAATAATGTTATGAATAAATAATTGATGTTGGGATGAGACTCAAACCAATAATTGATCAATCATATTTAAATTTGATTATGTTGAGACTTGAGACTAAGTTGGCTAGGCATCTTATCCAACTTAACCTCTGATTATCGTTTTCTTTAATGTTCGATCTTGAAAATGACACACGCTGAAGACGAAAATGTTGCAGCACAATTTATAAATAGTTTACTAATACATGAGTGATATGTTTCCATAACAGAGTAAAAGAGAAATTGATCAAAGTACCACTTTTTATAATTGATTTTTTCAAACGGTGAAATCATGATGGCTTACCTTGGTCGATGGAGCTCGTCCATTTGGCGCAGTATCCTATGGGGTCGCGAGATCATTCATTTTGGTTCGAGATGGCGGATCGGGGACGGGGAGTTCGTGCTAGTTATGGACGAAAATTGTGTCCCTACAGACAGACTTGTCACCTGCATTGATCTCCCTTGGATTCCCCCCTGATATGCGGGTCACTGAGCTTATGAGATTAAACAGTAGTTGGGACGTAGATCTTATTACTGTGATTTTCGGAGAGGAGGACGTTGTGGCGATCCTGAGCATCCCCAGTGGTGCTGAGGGTATCCCTGACGTGCGTCTTTGGCACTTCACTGAGGACGGAGAATACTCTGTCAAGAGCGGCTACCCCATAGTGATGGTGAGAGCCAGTACTCCGATCGCCAGCTCTTCTGTGGTCCGATCGCCAGTACTCTGGCAGCTGAGAGTTTCTCCTAAGGTTAAATTCTTATGTTCGCGCGTTTGTTTATACCGGATTTCGGCCAAAGCAGTCTTAGCCAAGAAGATGATCACCTCTGGTGACAGTTGCCCTGTTTGTCAAGAGGCAAGAGAGACAGTATTCCACGTGTTTTGGGGGTGCAGGTGGAGCAGGAGAGTCTAGAAGGAGGCGGGCTTCGACCATATCCTTTCGCATTTCTAATACGACAACGCTTTCGATGATATCGTCAGAGCAACAAATTTCCTTGAGGTTCGTTTCCGTGAGTTACTTATTACTATTGTTTGTGAACTTTGGAACCACGGGAACAATATCCTTGCCGGGAGATCAGCATGGAGCCAGCCTCACCTAGTCCAGTTGACGATGAGCTTTCTCGAGGAGTACAGAGCGGCTATGGTTGGGGAGACTCAGACGAGTCCGAGGGTTACTACGACCCCTAGATGGACCTCCCAAGGGACGAGACCTTCTCGATTAACGTTGATACGGCACTAGCTCACGACCCTGGAGGCTTCGATGTTGGTTGTATAGTTCAAGACCACATCGGAGAGGTGATCACCTCGCGTATACTTTTCCTTACTAAAGGATTATTTCCTCAGTTTGCGGAAGTATACGCTGTTTTCTGTGGTGTAGAGCTAGTTTGCAGCGTCGGTGGCAGGAGAGCGGAGATCCAGTCTGACTGCTTGGGGCTGGTGAGGATGGTCAATGAGGGCGCGACACCTCAATAGAGTTTGGGACGATCTTTTACCGCATTTTCAGAGAGGTGATGGAGTTTGAGAATTTTAGCATTAGACATATTTCTCGTCTTTATAATGTTGCAGCACGTAATATTGCGCGCTATGCTGTTAACTATTACTCGTTTTCGACGTAACTGAGTTTAGTCCCGTCTTGTTCGGAATAGGCCATTAAAGCCGATGATCGCGAGTTGAGGTTTTTATCGATCGAGTCTATTTGTGTTTCTGTCTTTTTATTACCGCTGATTTCTGTTTTTTCATATTTTTATAATTACGGTTTTTTTCCGCTATACGTGATGTTTATATGATATTTTGCGACACCGATGAGGCTTCCTAATATATATATAGCTCTCTCTCTATGTAGATGGAAAAGATATAAAGAAAAACAATTTTTCAAAATAAATATTTCATAATCTCTATCGGTGTGCGTGGGACTACTAAACCGAGTTTTCAGGTCACACGGAATACAAGACTCAAACAAACTGACTCTGTTCTTCCCCGACGCACATTAATAATTAATAATTCAATCTATTTTATTAAATAACTCGGATACCTAAATTCCCTCGTTTTCATCATTTAAGCGGTGATCGAAATCCAAATGTCAGACTCTGGAGATTTCTTCCCAATCAGTTGCTTTCCCGTTACCTAGCTCCTTTGTCACTTCCCACATTCATAAACCTGTTTCTTCAGTGATTTTTCTTACATATATCTCATGTTGTTCCTTCATTTGCAAAATATTTTTAGAAGATATTTTTGCTCAGCTTCTTTATTTCTTTCGTATCAGTTTCTTTTCTCGTCGTCATTATTATTAAATATCAGATGGACACACACATTTCCCACCACAAATTGAAAAAACAAACCCCACTACACTAAAATCTTGTTGGGGCTGTATTAGGATAAGATATTCTGTTTACTGAAACATGCTTTTTTACTTCCTTGTCTCTACGTGGATTTTCTGTGCTTAACACAGTCATTACCAAGTCTTCTCATAAACCCAAAACTCTGTTCTTTTCTGGTAACTCTCATATACAAAAATCTATATAGTTGCTCTCCAAATCCAAATCTAAAATCAGTGGTTTTATGCTTTATTTTATTAGAATATTATCTTAAGCTCTTTAAGCCTCGTTTCGTTTTTTTTTTTCTTTTTCTTCCTTGGTCAAGTACAATGGAAACCAAGTTGTTTAACCAGAGAGCTGTTTCTGTATCTGAGATAGTGCCTCAAATTCGCAGAAGCCAATCTCGTTCCAATGTCTCTCGTCAAATTAGCTTGTGCAAAGGTATCTATTTTTGTTGTAAGAAAATAAGAAATGTATAAGAAATGAAAAAGAAATGTATGAGATGCATAAAAGTGTTCGTTTCGTGTTCAAGGGGGTTCGCAAAAGGCATATTCCTACTCGAGGATTTCGAACGGTAGTTACGAATCGAAGCAAGCGTTGAGCTCCGAATCGAAGGCGTGTTTGTTGTATGGGATCAATGGAGCAAACGGATCGATCGCCGGTCTGTGGCGGAGGGAGATCGGAGTACTTGACTCCGTCGCCGACGAGTACGGCGGCGTCCTAGTCGACGCCGACAAACTGCCTTCCGATCCCAATGTCTTCGCTCGCATTCTTCGCTCCTCGCTTTCCCACTGGAAAATCAAGGTACTTTCTAACATATATATTCTCACAAACTCAAATTTCTTCAGTTTTATAACTATTTTTATTTTTATAATTACATGTTAAATATACTGTACGGATAATAAAGTCAGATATGTGTACATTGAGGTTATAAGTATGATTTTATATATGATCAAACCGTGGGATTTTGTTAAAAATTGAAATAGTAGGTAATAATAACTTTGCACAATCTAAAGAAAGAGGAGGGTATAGTCCAAAAAAAATTGTCTCTAACGCTTAAAGAAAAATTATGCTACATGTTTAATGTGAGAATAGTTATTTAGTCTCTTACCATTTTTAAAAGCTCAAGATTTGAAATGCAGGGAAAGCAAGGGGTATGGCTAAAGTTGCCAGTAGAAAAATCTGAACTTGTTCCGGTAGCTGTCAAGGTATGAGATATATTCTGTTGTGGCTTCAGGACGAGAGTGTAAGTTTTTTTAAAATAAAAAGAATATTGCATTTTGTGTGTCTCAGGAAGGGTTCGAGTACCACCACGCAGAGCAAGGATATGTAATGATGACGTTTTGGATTCCGGAAAGTCCTTCTTTGCTTCCCAACAACGCTTCACACCAAGTCGGAGTCGGAGGCTTTGTCATCAACGCCCAAAATGAGGTTTGACTTCAATCCCTGTACTTCACAAGAAGTATATCTAATGACTCAATATTTAAGATGCTTATGTTCTGTGTCACTCTATTATGCAAGGTTCTTGTGGTGCAAGAGAAACACTGCGAACCTACCGTTTCCGGTCTTTGGAAAATTCCGACTGGTTTTATTCTCGCGGTACTTGATCCAAATCTATACCAGTTGGATAGTCCCAAATTAATCGGTTTTGTTTCGCAATTTTTTTTATTTATATTTAAGTATTGTTTTATTTGCACCAGTCAGAGGAGATCTTTACAGGAGCAGTTAGGGAAGTTAAAGAAGAAACTGGGGTAAGGATTACATCTATTTGTCTCTAAAAAGATCATACTTTTTTACTTTCACTTACAAATCACCTAATATAAAATTCTCGATCTTGTTCTACAGATCGAAACAGAGTTTATAGAAGTCGTAGCATTCAGGTACTGCACAATAGCTTTGTGGTAGCATTCAACTACAATAAGTAGAGACTTTAGACCTCCAAAAACGCTCAAACCTTTTCTCACATGCAATTCATACTTGGTTTACAGGCATGTTCATAATGTAGCTTTCGAGAAATCAGACTTGTTCTTCATTTGTATGCTGAGACCACATTCGAGGGAGATTATAATTGATGATCTTGAAATCCAAGCAGCCAAGGTAAAAATATTCCCGTCTTATAATCGCCGCTGTTTCCGCTCAAACATGCCTTCATATCCAAGGTAACTGGTTTTATGTTTGCAGTGGATGCCTTTGGTTGATTTTGTGGAACAGCCCTTGATACAAGAAGATTCCATGTTCAAGAAAGTGATTGACATATGCATTGCTCGGCTCGGGAAGCGATATTGCGGTCTCGCTTCTCATCAGCTAGTCTCGAAATTCGATGGAAAGCCGTCCACTTTGTACTACAATGTTATGGAGTCTCCGAATACAACCTGTTTAGGTGATTGAAACATCCTCCTAAATCTTCTCGATATGCCGATATACGAATCCAAACTGATAATTTAACTCCTAATTTTTAGGGACTTCTGTATAGTATTCGCCGTCGTAAAGTACCCTTGTATAGATCACCTGCTCATGTGATTCTCTTTTTATATGTATGTTTTGTATATGGTTCTTCTTTTCTTCTTATATAAGAGACGATACATTATTCTTCGGGAATATATTAGTTTATGCAACCAAGAACGATTGGACCAACACCCCAATGGCTAACGCATTGTACAGGTCGATTTTCACCGGTCTCTAAACAGTCATAAGGATTAATAAAGAATGATAATAATAAATAATAATAGGTTGAATTTGCTAATATTCTTGAGTTTATGTGTTATGTGACTCGGTTTCTTTCGTTTATTAGCTTGGAAACTTTTGGAATTACAAAATATGAACTCTGTATGTTATGACGGCCAAATATTTTCGAACCCCTTTCTATGAGGTTTACATTAATATATATAGCTCTCCAGAATTCGCTCAATCGTGTGCTAGGGTTATTTACTCCTTCTGTTAAGGTTTCCTCATTTGTCCCCTCATTTTTCTGACGAAAGTCCGGGTTGTCCTCCGAGATTTACCAACTAATCCCGTGATTTTGGCCTTTCGTCTGACTCTCTGACGCCAATTCCTGTTTAAACTATGTGGCCGCCACATGGACTCCTAATCACGAGCCTTCCTCGGGAAGAGACTTCCTCGGGACGAGCCTTCCTCGGGAAGAGACTTCCTCGGGACGAGACTTCCTCGGAATGAGACTTCCTCGGGACTAGACTTCCTCGGGGCAGATCACCTCTGGACGAGACCTCTTCGGGGCAGACTTCTTCATCCATGTCGTTTGGGGAGGGAAACGACACAAATGGTGTTAAGAGGGATTTGGCGAAATCCGACCTTAACAGTTAGTCCCCCATTTTGTCAAGTGTAAGCACTTGGTAAACTGAGAGACAGGTTACCCCGGTGAGCTTTCCCGAACGCTAGCTATCTTTGGGCATAACGATGAATTTCCTCGGCCATTATCTGTGTCAGGTCTCGACTTTGCTTCCTTCCTCAGGCGCGTCTTTTCGAATCTCACAAACATCTCTCTTCATTAAATGCAAATAGCGAATACTCAAGTGCCTATAAGCTTTTCGCCGTAGCACCCTAGCAACCAGCTGTAATTCCACTATCGATTACGCCAGTGCCTCTTCGCATTCGAGCCGTTGGATTCAATCGCACCGCTTCAGATCCTTCAGCTTTGACCGTTGGATTTGTTTGCTTTTCTCTATAAATTCAAAACCTATTATTCGAAGATAACTTTCCGAAACCTTGCATTCTCTCATCCTCCAAGATTCGAATCCACACTAACAGATTTCGACCTCAAACCCTCCTTCGACCTTCCCTTCTACACCGTCAATCGAAGATGACTCCGAGACACATCTTCAAGACCAACTCGCCTCGCTCCATCATGACCCAGGAGCGTCTCAACACCATCAGGGAGAAGTATTGCGACGGCGACGTCTGCCAAATTCGTCTCCCCCGCCCTGACGAGCTCGCGGACGATCCTTAAGACGGGGAATGGGTCGCCGTATACGAGGCGTTCTTTAGGGTCGTGGGTCATCGCTTCCCGATCCCGTACCTACTCCTCGCTTTCCTCCAGGCCTTCAACGTCCCCATCGCCCAGGTGCAGCTTCACGCCATCCGCCTCATCCTCTGCACCTTGGCCATCGCCACTGAAATGAGAATCCCTCTTTCCTTAGAGGACTTGATGCACCTTTATAAGTTCTCCAAGAACCCAAAGAACTTGGGACGCTTCTCCCTCTCCCATCGCGTTCGGGAGCACATCCTTCTCAACTTTCCCTCGAACGAATCGGGATGAGAGTATTCCTACTCCTTCGCCTACTACAGCAAGTCCCTGCCGACGCGATGGGTCGAGACCGATCAATCGCTTCCCCACTATAAGCCCAGCGTTGGCGACGTGGCGGAAGCCGAATTCAAAGAGATCCACCAAGCGCTCCTTGCGAGCGACCGTCGCGACTGGGCGAGGGACTTCAGCAACCCTCGACGGCTGGTGGATGCAAGGATCTTCCTCGAGGCCAACATTCATGGCCCGCGCATCCACACTTGCTTCCGGACCGGGTTTTGTGATCCCGTAGCGCGGATCGGCGCCTCATCTTCCGTCCTAACGAAGAAGAACCAGAAGAAAACCCAAAAGACCAAGGAAACTACCGGTCTTGTCGTCGCAGAAGATGCTCCCGAGGACGAGGAGGGCTCGCCCGAGGTGCCCCTCTTGCAGAGACATGATCGCGATTCTGCGAGGGCTCGGCCAGCCCTTTTTCTGCAGAAACCAAGGAGCTATGCGAGAACTTCATCTGGGATCGAGGCCGCTGCGGGCAAGCGGCCCATTGAGGGGGATGAGGCTGGCCCTCCGGCAAAGAAGGCCAAAGCCGTCGCATCGGCCGGTGGGGCTGCAGACGCCGCTCCTGCCGCGGGGCTCGCCACTGACGCTCGAGGCGCCTCGCTGCTGCGAGCAGCTTCTCCCTCGGAGGAGGTTCTCGCGACTCCTCCGGCCTCTGTTTCTTCCGGCGATGCCGGATCTGCTCAAGGGCAAGCCACCGAGGCCATTGCATCGGCCGATAGGGCCGCGGATGCCGCCCTTGCCGCGGGGCTCGCCACCGACGCTCGAGGCGCTTCGCCGAGCGGCTTCTCCCTTGAAGGAGGTTCTCATGACTCCTCCGGCCTCTGCTCCTTCCGGCGATTCCGGATCCGCTCAAGGGCAAGCCACCGACCTCCCGGCCTCTGCTACCAGCAATGGGGCAGGGCTGACCGCCGACGAGTCTGCCGAGGGCGCGGATTTTTCTCGTCGCGGCAGAAAAAGAAAGAACCTCGTGGTGGACTACATCAATGTGGTCCCGTTGGTCGCTTCTCCTCCGGGCATCGCCAATCCCCCGGCCCGGCTCATCACCTTGGCTCCCCCCATTTCTTCTTCGACCGGTGGGGTTCTTCTTCCCCCCGCAGAGTGGCAAAAAGCCTCTGTTCCTTCCATTGTCATCGAGCTCGCCCGTCGGGACGGATAGTAGTGAAATGCCGGTCCTGACTTCGAGGAGGTGCAACTCGAAGCCGTTCTCGGGAATGATGCGGGGACATCTTCTGTCCCCGAACGGGAAGTGGTTTCCTTCGTACCGCTTCCTCCCCCTCCTCCTCGCTCGCCCCGACTCCATTTCAGGTTGGAGGCCTCGCAGTCTTCTCTCCGGGTGTTCAGTGGCTCTCTTTGTGTTCCCACCCGGGGCTCATCTGCCGAGGAGTGGCGAGAGTACTCCACACACTCATGCCAGGATTTGACATTGCGATCTCCTGGCTTATTCGACGTTGGCGTGCCTCTAGGGGATTTCGAGGGTTACCCCGAGGCTACAGCTTGCCTGTTCGAGGGCGTAGCTCGGCTGAACGACCTGATCCTCGCCGAGTGCCACAATGCCAGCATGATGGCGCAAGAGTCGGGAGAGCACTCGGTCCAGCTCAAGGAGATCCAGAGGCAGCTCGAGCTTTCTATAGCTGGCGAGCACGAACACCGGGAGCGGTCCGAGAAGTCGGAGTCGGACCTGGCCGCGGAGACTCGTCGGAGTTGGACCTGGCCGCCGAGACTCGTTGGCGTGTCTCCGCCGAGGTCAATCTCACCGAGTTCAAAGCCCAGGCGGGGCGAAAACTTTCTTTTCGAGTGGGCCAAGTGCAAGCATGAGCGGGCGTCGGCTAGGTTCCAGGCTCTTGATGAGTCTGTGGATGCCAACCGCATGGAGACCGCCTATTAGGCCAACATCAACGTGGTCACCGCTCTCCCGCCTGGGGCAACGGTTGAATACCTCTTGGCCAAGCTTCCAGAGTGGCAGCGGGGTCGCGACGAGGAGCAAGCCAAAGCCGAGGAGTTAGAGGACAAGGCTGCTGCGGACCCCGACTCTCCTCCCCTGTCTCCCGGCAATCCACCGGCGATTGAAGGCCACCGCCTATCGGCCCTTGTCGCAGGGAAACCCTCCGCCGCATCCGGCTCGCTGGGCGAGCATGGGTCTACCCGAGACCTTATTCCTTCTCGGGACCCGGCGGCATAGATCTCCTTAGTTTGTAATGTGTAAAAATTTTGTAAGGGGCCTTCGGCTTTGTATTTGCATATTAAAACTTAATAAAAAAAAAATTCTCGACCTTTCCGTGTTTTATTTTTATCACCTCCTTGTCTATACTCGCGTGCGATTTATCCGACGAACTATCGTGCGAGCCGTGTTTCCATTGCAATCCTTCGTGCTCTTTATCTCTCGCTCTCTGTCGCCTTTTCCACCTCTCTCTTTTAACACTGCTTTTTCGTCGTTGTCTCTTTTTATCTGTATTTGGCATGTATTCTGTGCATAAGCGATGCGCAAAGAGAAAGATGTCCGATCCTCGGCGTCTGGCTCGGGGGCCTTTGTTGACTCGGGACGAGCCTTCCTCGGGATGGGACTTCGTCCACGTTGTTTGGGGAGGAAGAACGACACAAAGGGTGTTAGTCCCCCATTTTATCAAGTGTGAACACTTGGTAAAATGAGAAACAGGCTGTCCCGACGAGCTATTTGCGGGCGTAGCGACGAGCCTCCTCGACATTTGCTTGTTTCTTCTTCCTCGGGCGCGTCCCCTCGAGTTTTGCAAATCTCTCTCTTCATTAAATGCGGGTGGCGGGTACTCGAGTGTTTTGTTTCCTTTCTTGAATCTTTACCGTCCACAACGTCTCTTTGACTTCGTCCGTTGATGATTCCACGCGTCTTCATCTGGGCCGTCGAATCGGGAAGCGCCGCTTCACCTTCTTTTTTTTTCATTTTCTTTTTATTTATAAATTCGACTCTTCCATCGAAGAAAATTTTCCCCAACTTCACTTTCGAGATTTTGCTCATTTCTCTCCCTCATTTTCCTCTCCGATCCTTCTTCTTCGAACTCGACTTTGGATTTCCTTCCTCTTCCTTCACTCTTAAAAATCCATGGCACCGCCTACTGCTGGTTGCATATTCAAGACCCGGTCCCTCCATCCATTATGTAGGAGGAACGCCTGCACCAGTTAAGGGGAAGGTCATCGAGGACTAGGACTGCACCCTTCGTCTTCCCTTTGACGGTGAGCTCGCCGATAGCCCTCGGGACGACTGCGTCGCCCTCTACGAGGCTTTTTTTCCGGAGAGTGGACTTTCACCTTCTGGTCCCCTCTCTAATCGTGTCTTTCTTGTGCGCCTTTGGGGTTCCCATTACTCAGGTGAGCCCAAACTCGATTCGTCTTTTCCTCTGCACCATCGTCATCGCGTTGGAGCAGAAGGTGGTTATCACCTTGGAAGACCTATGCGGCTCTTCAAGTTTTCCAAGAATTCCAAGAATTTGGGGCGCCTTTCCCTCTCGCACCGGATTAAGCCTCTTGTCGTCCTTAACACCCCTTCGAATGAGTCTGGGTGGGAGGACAGGTATTTCTTCGCTGTGGTTGACCAGCACAGCTTCGGCCCTTATTACAAGTATTTTTCAAGGGAGTGGGTCGTCAATCAAGAGCTTCCCAAGTTCAAGCCTAGCATTGGTGATGACGCCGAGATTTTTTTTGAGATGTTTCATCAAACGCTCCTCTCCAACCCTCGTTGCGACTGGATGAGGGACTTAATCGGTACTGGGGTCTCGGATTCCGGATTTTATAAGATGGCTCGCCTCACCGGAGCAAGTATCTGGCAGCTGTTTTCGGAAGGGTTCCGTAGCGCCCTGTCGTCGGAGACTCTTTTGGTGGATTCCCAAGGAGGGCCCCTCATCACGCGGGGAAGGTCTAGGGAAAATTTTGCAGACGACGGCGAGGGCTCTCCTCGCGAGGTGAAGCCCCTGGTGGCTTCGACCGAGGCTAGACGCTCGAGGCTTGTTCCTCGCGGGGGAAAGCAGAGGATCATCTTGAAAGACCCTCGTTCAGACGGCGGGGATCGCGTCGAGTGGAGGTCCAAACACGAGTCGGACTCCATCGCTCCTCGCCCTTCGGGTGTTCCTTGCTTTCCTGAGGTCCCTCGCTCTTCGAAGTCATCTTCTGGGGATAGGGCTCCCGTGACCAGGCGACTCCCCGAGCCGTTGACCGATGCCCCTCCTATTGGCATTTATTCCCACAAAGGAGATTTTTGATATTAAATACTTTTTGTATTTGTTTTGTTTTGAAATTAAATAAAGATTAAATTTTCATTCTTATTTAAGATTGAATTTATGCATTAATGTCTATGCTCAGAAACTGTCATCAACGAAAGAAGTTCTAAGTACAGACTTAACAAGATACCTTCTTATGACTAGTTTAAAATAATAGTTTGCAATCTAAAGATCGATTGGGCAATCGATTCTTTGTTATGATTGTTAGAATGAATTAAACGATATCTTATCTTGTGATATGGAGAGTTGTGACTCTGTGATTCATTCTTGATATCCTGATGAAGATATTGAACAAGACCTGTGAAATTTTGAAGTTCGAGATAAAACCGTTTGATCACTCGAAACCTCAAACTCACATACGAGGGGTATTTTAGTAATTACCTAAATCCTGAAGTGAGTACATGTATTCTTGTAACACTTTATGACATTTGATTTGTCAATGGGCAATGGCTAAATGAAGTTTCATTGACCCGACGGTTGGTGTCATAATACTGTTCCGTTGAAACATGTGATTCACATATATGGAATTTGTGTTGAAACAATGCTAAGACATTAGTATCACACCATGCTCTGTTATGAGAGTGTGAGCGAATAAACCCGGCCTGGTATTCATCGAATAAAACATTCTTTGAAATAAAACATGTGACATGTTGAGACATTTCACATTATGTTTTTCTCGTTCACGAATAACAGAGGACTTGGTGAAATAATAACTCAAGGGTAAAACGGTAATTTTACATTCCTCTGAGTTAATGATAGACACAAAGGGTAATATTGTAAAATACACTGCGGACCGTGTGAAGAATAGTTTTGTCACATTAAACGGAAATATAAATGCATATGAACTTAGGATGTTCAATATTGGTCCTTTAGTGGAATCGACTAATATTAAGAATTAAAAGTCGGAAAAAGTTAGTGAACTTTTGTGTGCGATCTTTATTCTAAAGCTTCGTTCATGTGGATCCATAAGTTCTCAATGATAGACTCTCGGACGAGATATTGGTGAACAAGAAATGATTGATTTTCTCATTCAACGCAAATTGTGATTTGCGCTAAGAAAATTAATTTCTAAGTAATTGAATAAATAATCAGTTATTTATTATTGCGTTTATTTGACGATTTATATTATGTTATTACATTGATAATAACATAATTTCATGATTCAAATAAATAAAAGATGAAAATAAATATTTTCTCATTTCGTACTACATTGAATAGTATGAAAATAATTAATGACTTTTCATTAAATAAATGAGATGTTCTAAATTAATTAAATATTATTTTAGAAATAAATCAAATAAATTTGGTAGATAATTTTGACAACATGGCCGGCCACTATATAGTATAAGTGAGTTGGAAAATTGTTTAAATGAATTATTGGGCTTAAGTTTGATTAATGGGCCATTAACTATTTTTGACCTAACTTAAGCCCATTCTCCCTGAAATAAAAGGAAGGCTCTTCTCTCTCTCTTGACCTAGAATTTCACACACCTATTCTCTCTTCCCCTTCCCTCTTGGCCGACTATTTTCTCTCCCCATGGAGGATTATACACGGCCAAAATCCCAAAGAGAATAGAGAGAGTGAATACGTTGAGCCTTTCCTTTTATTCCTTCTCCTCTTGTTACCACGAAAGAGCCCACCTTCTTTGTCTCCTAAAATCCATTGAGTATTATCATTGACTCAACTTGTGGTTGTTTAAGTGATTTTTCACCCACAGGGCCGGCCACTTTTGGAGCAACTGAGCCACGACAGTTTTCAGGATTTCCTAGGCAAGCATGGATCAAGGATTCGGCCGACCTCTTGGACGCACTCCCGGGGCTCAATTTCGCAGATCCGAATCACTTGTAAGTTTTCTATAAACGAGTTGGATCTGAATGTTATAATTATCGTAGAATTGTTAGAAGTTTTAGATCGCTCGTTTTGCATGTGTGAATGAATTTATTGATGTGTATATAAATTTGTTGACATGCTAGATTAGATTTAATGACATGGTTATTGAATATGTTTTAAAACGTTTTTAATATGTTAATTTGAATTATGAATTTCCGCCATATATCGATATGGTTCATAATTAATTAGGTTAATCGTTAACGAAATTCCAACAAACGGTATCAGAGTCATAATTTTCATTAAAATCGATTTTATGTTTTGGCGTTTTTGTATGAATTGCATTTGTGAATGTATGTGTATTTTGTGAATCGATCCCTATTTTAAATGGCCCTAGGATTGTTTACAGGTTACGTCCCGGTTTTTATTTTTATTTTATTTAAATTTGTAATTTGTTGTAATTTTAAATTTTGTAATTTGTAATCCGGGAGGACAAGAAGAAAGGAGGCTACCAACGGGAATGGCCGCGCGTTATGGAATGTGTGGGAGCTATCCCGGATGATTCTGAATGGCCCAAGGATCTGTGTATGAGACACATGACGGCTGTTTGGGTCGGCCAAAACCCTAGCGTGACCGTGTCTTCGGACGCGCGCGAGCTAGCTAGGGTTAGGCCCAACGACCGAGATTCGGAAATTGTTTTCGAATAATATTTAAAATCTTGAATAATTAAATTTGCTTATATTATTTTTGAAATAATAAAAGTGAATTTAGTTATTTGAGTGAGAGATATTGATCTCTAAGTTCTAATACTTGGAAATTCGACGACTCGATACAAGACAAGGAATAAAATAGTTTATTTATTTTTCTTTTGTAATGGGTTGTAAATTTAGAAGTGGGCCATTAGATAAGTTAAATATATGTTTTATTTATTTAAGTTTATCCCATATTCACTCACATGTCATATAGGATAGAACGCCAACACTATATGAAATTGTTCATGCATCATTGTAGTTTAATTTATTATACTTGTTATGAAATTGAACTCCATCCACAAAAATATGATTTTTGCAAAACTAAGTGGGAGGGTTATTTGTCGTTGAAATAACCCAAGGTCCCCAACATGAATTTAATTAACTTGTGAGAATGAATTAAGAGTCACCCTCGTGGCCCTCCCTTTAATGGGAGTACTTCAGAAACACATAGTTAATTAAATTGTTACGAACTAAGCTCTAAAGAGGAACGATGAAGCGGGGTCTCCCCTAGGAGAACCGTTTTCAAAGTGACTTGGATAAGGGCCCACATGTTGGTTGCACGCTTAGACTTATTGTTTAATGTAACCCTCCATAGAGGCTATGCGTTAAAACTAAGTAACCAAAGTCCATGGTTATTAGCGAGAACTAGAAGTTGTGACTTCTTGTATGGTTCAAACTAAATAGTGATGTTTCACGACTGTGAAAGGCGATCAATTGCGGTTTCCCCTAGGAAAAGTAATTAAGAATTTTTGTTCATAATACCATGAATTATTTATCGCTGTCCTCACCTATTTAGGATTGTACATGCTGTTGGAATTTGATTAACAATTAACCTAGTTTAATTACGAAACACATCAATATGTGGCGGAATTTCATAATTCAATTTAACATATTAAAACCAATTTAAAACATGTTCGATAACCATATCATTAAATCTAACTTAACATGTCAATAAATTTATAATCTTGTCAATAAATCTATCTAAACATGCACACGAACAATCCAAACACATATAATCATTCTAAAATATCATATTGTCCAGATCCAATTCGTTCGAGGGATATTTACACAATTCGGATCTGCGAGAGCAAGTCTCGGTGTCTCTCGGAAAAACTGGCCGACCGATCCTCTACGCCACGCCCGTCAAGCAAATCCTCAAAGTCGTCGATCCTTCGTTGCTCCAAAATATGGCCGGCCCTGTGGGAGGAAAAATCACTCAAACAACCACAAGTTGAGTCAATGATAATACTCGAGGGATTTTGAGAGACAAAGAGGGTGGGCTCTTTCGTAGGAACAAGGGAAGAAGGAATAAAAGGGGATTCTCTCTACGGTTCGCTCTCTCAATTCTTTGGGGATTTTGGCCAAGTATTTTTCTCCTTGGGAGAGAGGAAATAGTCGGCCAAATGGGAGGGGAGAGAGAGAGAGAGTGGCCGAATGAGCTTGGTCAAAAGAGAGAGAGAAGAACTCCTTTTATTTCGGGGAAAATGGGCTTAATTAGGTCAAAAACAATTAATGACCCATTAATCAAACTTAAGCCCGATAAATCATTTAAGCAATTTTCCAACCCCTTATCTGCATTAAGTGGCCGGCCATCTTATGTATTTATCTCCCAAATATTTTTGATTTATTTCTAAAATAATATTTAATTAATTTAGAACATCTCATTTATTTAATGACAAGTCATTAATTATTTTCATACTAAACAATGTAGTACGAAACGAGAAAATATTTATTTTCATCTTTTATTTATTTGAATCATCAAATTATATTATTATCAATATAATAACACAATATGATTCGTTAAATAAATGTAATGATAAATAACGAATTATTTATTTAATTACTTAGAAAATAATTTTCTTAGTGTAAATCTCAATTTACGTTTAATGAGAAAATCGATCTTTTCTTGTTCACTAATATCTCATCCAAGAGTCTATCATTGAGACCTTATGGACCCATATGAACGAAGCTTTAGAATAAAAATCGGACGCAAAAGTTCACAAACTTTTTCCGACTTTTAATTCTTAATATTAGTCGATTCCACTAACGGACCAATATTGAACATCTCTAAGTTCATATGCGTTTATATTTTCTTTTGATGTGATAAAACTATTCTTCACATGGTCCACGGTGTATTTTACGATATTACCCTTTGTGTGTATCATTAACTCAGAGGAATGTAAAATTACCGTTTTACCCCTGAGTTATTATTTCACCAAGTCCTCTGTTATTTGTGAACGAGAAAAACATAAAGTGAAATGTCTCAACATGTCACATGTTTTATTTCAAAGAATTCTTTATTCGATGAATACCAGGCCTGGTTTATTCGCTCACACTCTCATAACAGAGCATGGTGTGATACTAATGCCTTAGCATTGTTTCAACACAAATTCCATATCTGTGAATCACATGTTTCAACGAAACAGTATTATGACACCAACCGTCGGGTCAATGAAACTTCATTTAGCCATTGCCCATTGACAAATCAAATGTCATAAAGTGTTACAAGAAGATATGTGCTCACTTCAGGATTTAGGTAATTACTAAAATACCCCTCGTATGTGAGTTTGAGGTTTCGAGTGATTAAACGGTTTTATCTCGAACTTCAAAACTTCACTGGTCTTGTTCAACATCTTCATTAAGATATCAAGAATGAATTACAGAGTTACAACTCTCCATATCACAAGATAAGATATCGTTTAATTCATTCTAACAATCATTACTAGGATTCGATTGCCCAATCGATCTTTAGATTGCGAACTATTATTTAAACTAGTCATAAGAAGGTATCTTGTCAAGTCTGTACTTAGCACTTCTTTCGTTGATGACAGTTTCAGAGCGTAGACATAAATGCGTAAACACAATCTTAAATAAGAATGGATATTCAATCTTTATTTAATTTCAAAGTAAAACAAATACAAAAGTATTTAATATCAAAAATCTCCTTTGTGGGCATAAATTCCAACAAACTCCCACTTGACTCAAAGGAGATGCGAATGATCTTTCATTCCTAATCCTTCTAGGTGTCCCTCGAAGACCTTACTGGTTAAAGGCTTCGTGAAGGGATCAGCAAGGTTGTCCAACGTTGAGATCTTCATAACGGTCTTGTCCCCTCTATGAACTATATCTCGTACCAGGTGGTATTTGCGCTCGATGTGTTTTGAGCACTTGTGACTTCTTGGTTCCTTACAGTTAGCAACGGCCCCACTGTTATCACAGTAAAGTGTAATGGGCTCGTTGGCACTTGGAACTACTTCCAAGTACATTAGGAATTTCCTCAGCCATACAGCCTCCTTTGCTGCTTCGCAAGCAGCCACATACTCGGCTTCCATGGTCGAGTCAGCAACGCAAGATTGCTTTATACTCCTCCAGACCACAGATCCACCATTCAGGGTGAACACAGACCCTGATGTGGATTTCCTGGAATCCTTATCCGCTTGAAAATCGGAATCGGTATACCCCGTCATATTCAGGTCATCACCTGAGTATGCAAGCATATAATTTCTCGTTCTCCGGAGATACTTGAGAATATGCTTGACCGCAACCCAGTGCTCGGGTCCAGGATTCGATTGGAATCTACTCACCACGCCCACTGCGTAACAAATATCTGGCCTAGTGCAGAGCATTGCATACATGAGACTTCCTACGGCTGAGGCGTATGGAATATGTCTCATGTCTTCTATCTCTTGAGGAGTCTTGGGAGACTGCTCAATGGATAGATGCACTCCATGTCTGAAAGGTAGCTGTCCTTTGACTGTGAATCACATGTTTCAACGAAACAGTATTATGACACCAACCGTCGGGTCAATGAAACTTCATTTAGCCATTGCCCATTGACAAATCAAATGTCATAAAGTGTTACAAGAATACATGTACTCACTTCAGGATTTAGGTAATTACTAAAATACCCCTCGTATGTGAGTTTGAGGTTTCGAGTGATTAAACGGTTTTATCTCGAACTTCAAAACTTCACTGGTCTTGTTCAATATCTTCATTAAGATATCAAGAATGAATTACAGAGTCACAACTCTCCATATCACAAGATAAGATATCGTTTAATTCATTCTAACAATCATTACTAGGATTTGATTGCCCAATCGATCTTTAGATTGCGAACTATTATTTAAACTAGTCATAAGAAGGTATCTTGTCAAGTCTGTACTTAGCACTTCTTTCGTTGATGACAGTTTCAGAGCGTAGACATAAATGCGTAAACACAATCTTAAATAAGAATGGATATTCAATCTTTATTTAATTTCAAAGTAAAACAAATACAAAAGTATTTAATATCAAAAATCTCCTTTGTGGGCATAAATGCCAACACATGCATCATAATTCGAAACTGTAGCATATGCTAAATTTATTCATTTTATTTAATTTCAGCAATATATCATGAATCCACTTGCATCTACATTGAGTTATAACAAACTCGAGGGTGAGAATTACGTTGATTGGAAACGTAACCTCGACATCGTAATGACGGTGGAAAAGCACAAGTATGTTCTCACTACCCCGTGTCCTCCAGCTCCGAGTGCTGATTCAAGCCAAGAGGACAAGAACGCCTATGACACGTGGGTTAGGTCCGATGAGATTGCCAAGTGTTATATCTTGGGTTCTATGAGCAATATGTTGCAACAATCTCACAAGGACATTGCCACGGCATATGACATGCTCTATAATCTTCATGACATGTTTGGATATCATGGGCGTCAAGCGAGGCAGCATGCAATCCGCAATTTCATGAATTACCGGATGAAGCGGGAACGTCAGTCAGGGACCACATGCTAGTGATCATAGGTCACCTGAACGACATGGAGATTCTCGGATCGGATACCGATGGAATCACCAAGGTCGACATGATCTTGGAGACTCTGACTGAATCTTTCGATAGCTTCCGTCTCAACTATTCCATGAACAAGCTCGATTATTCTGCAATCGAACTCATGAAGGAGTTGGAGACTGCCGAGGGACTTCTCCCTAAGACCAAGAAAAAGACAAGTGAAGTCAATGTTGCTGAACATAGGGCTTCCACTTCTGGTTCTAAGAGAGTGATGAAGGTCCCAAAAACGCCAAGAGAACGGGATCTAAGATGTCTTACAAGAAGGCTGCGGATTTCAAGGGCAAGGGCATCGCAAAGGTGGACAAGTGTAAACACAAGTGCCACCATTGCGGAGAAGTCGGCCATTGGCGAAGGAACTGCCCTGCCTACATCAAGACTGTCAAGGAGAAAGGTATGGTATTCGTCACCCAAGCATGTTACACGACATATAAAGAATCACCCTGGATTTTAGACTGCGGGGCTTCTGATCATATTGCGTGTAATCTAAATGGTTTCAGGCGAACCAGACGCTTAGGTGAGGAAGAGTTCTCGTTCAACTGGGGAAATGGAACGAAGGTCAAAGCCAGATCTGTCGGGACCATGCAGCTGAATTTTGGGAATAAAGCTTTATTATTAAATAACGTTTATTATGTTCCAAATTTTTGCAAGAACTTAATTTCTTTTGGTGATTTAGAAGAACAACATTTTGAATTTAAAGGTAATAATGGTATTGAAATTTTTCTTAATGGTTGTTTTATTACTAAACCTCATCGTGTATATTCTATTTATTATATATATCCAAATGAGCCGACAATCTTGGATACTGAGGTGAATAATGATTCACTTAGGAAGCGTAAGACTTTTCATAATGATGAAACGGATGACACATATCTATGGCACTTACGTCTTGGACATAATTGCCTAGATAGGATTAAGAGATTAACAAAGGATGGTCCTTTGAAATCTCTAAACGTAGGATCTATGCCCACGTGTGAATCCTATCTTGAAGGCAAGATGACCAAGAGACCTTTCTCTTCGAAAGGCCTAAGAGCCACACAAGTGTTGGAACTCATACATAGTGATGTATGTGGTCCAATCAATATTCAGGCAAGAAGAGGTTACGAATACTTTGTAACCTTCACTGATGACTACTCACATTTTGGTCATGTTTTCTTAATGCGACACAAATCTGATACTTTTGAAATGTTCAAACAATATCGGGTTTTGGTTGAGAAGCAAAGAGAAAAACAAATTAAAACCCTTCGATCAGATCGAGGCAGAGAGTACTTGTCTGATGAGTTCGAGGATCTTCTTAAAGAAGAAGGCATCCATTCTCAGCTTAAAGCACCTGGCACTCCACAACAAAACGTGTGTCAGAGAGAAGGAACCGAAATCTATTAGATATGGTGCGATCGATGATGAGTTACTCATCTCTTCCTGATTCATTCTGGGGATATGCCTTAGAAACAGAAGCTCATATTCTGAACCAGGTTCCGTCAAAAATAGTTCCCGGCACTCCCTACGAGAGATGGTGTGGTAAGAAAGCTGTTCTAAACCACATCAAGATCTGGGGTTGTCCAACACACGTGTTGAGACAAAAGACTAGCAAGTTGACTAGTCGTTCAGAATTATGCATTTTCATAGGATATCCCAAAGAAACAAAAGGGTACACATTCTATAGTCCTACTGACAAGAAAACATTCATTAGCACGAACGCTAGGTTTCTTGAAGAGGATTATATGAAAAATACTGTACTGAGAAGCAAACTTGTGCTCAAGGAGATGTTGGGCGAAGTAGTTGGTACTTCACAAGATAGGATGAGTCCTACCCAAAAAGTGGAAGAACAACACTCGGAACCTGAGCCTCCTACGATTCGTCGCAGTAACAGGATTGTACGACAACTTGAGCGATTGATGTACATCGGGGAGGCCTTTGCTGCAATCGCATACAAGGAGGAAGATGATCTAGTATCATTTTCCCAGGCAATGCAGAGTTTCGAAGCAAACCTATGGCAAGAAGCCATGAACGTTGAAATACATTCGATGTACGTCAACGAGGTCTGGAAACTTATAGATTTACCCGACGGCATCAAGCCTGTTGGATGTAATGGATCTACAAGAAGAAAAGAGGACCGGATGGAAATGTTGAGACATTTAAGGCACGACTTGTGGCGAAGGGGTTCACACAAAAGGAAGGTATCGACTATGAAGATACCTTCTCGTCCGTGGCGATGCCTAAATCCATCCGTACCCTTTTATCCATTGCTGTCGCCCTAGATTATGAAATCTGGCAGATGGATGTCAAGACTGCATTTCTGAATGGAAACCTTGACGAGCGCATTTACATGGCTCAACCAGACGGGTTCGTGGAGAAAGGCGAACAGTAAAAGGTTTGTGAGTTGCTGAAGTCCATTTATGGACTAAAACAAGCATCTAGATCGTGGAATATTAGATTCGACGAGACTGTGAAAAGCTACGCTTTTGATCAGTCATTAGATGAGCCATGTGTTTATAAGATGATAAACGATGGCAAAGTGGTTTTCTTAATCCTTTATGTAGATGACATACTACTCATTGGGAATGATGTAGGAAAGTTATCAGAGGTTAAGATCTGGCTGGCAAAGCAGTTTGAGATGAAGGATCTTTGAGAAACGGCTTACATTTTGGGGATTCAGATCTTTAGAGATCGGAAGAATCGGAAGTTAGCGCTTTCTTAAGCATCTTATATTGATAAGATCATGGATCGCTTCTGCATGCAGAACTCCAAGAAAGGACAGCTACCTTTCAGACATGGAGTGCATCTATCTCGTGAGCAGTCTCCCAAGACTCCTCAAGAGATAGAGGATATGAGACACATTCCCTACGCCTCAGCCGTGGGAAATCTCATGTATGCAATGATTTGTACTAGGCCAGATATTTGTTATGCAGTGGGCGTGGTGAGTAGATTCCAATCGAATCCTGGACCTGGGCACTGGGTTGCGGTCAAGCATATTCTCAAGTATCTCCGGAGAACGAGAAACTATATGCTTCCATACTCAGGTGATGACCTGAATATGACGGGGTACACCGATTCCGACTTTCAAGCGGATAATGATTCCAGGAAATCCAAATCAGGGTCTGTGTTCACCCTGAATGGTGGATCCGTGGTCTGGAGGAGTATAAAAAAATCTTGCGTTGCTGACTCGACCATGGAAGCCGAGTATGTGGCAGCTTGCGAAGCTGCAAAGGAGGCTGTGTGGCTGAGGAAATTCCTGTTGTACTTGGAGGTAGTTCCAAGTGCGAACGAACCCATTACACTTTATTGTGATAACAGTGGGGCCGTTGGAAACTGTGAGGAACCAAGAAGTTTTAAGCGCTCAAAACACATCGAGCAGAAATATCACCTGGTACGAGATATAGTTTACAGAGGGGATGCGGACGGTTATGAAGATCTCAACGTTGGACAACCTTGCTGATCCCTTCACGAAGCCCTTAACCAGTAAGGTCTTCGAGGGACACCTAGATGGATTAGGACTGAAAGATCATTCGCATCTCCTTTGAGTCAAGTGGGAGTTTGTTGGCATTTATGCCCACAAAGAATATTTTTGATATTAAATACTTTTTGTATTTGTTTTGTTTTGAAATTAAATAAAGATTGAATTTTCATTCTTATTTAAGATTGAGTTTATGCATTAATGTCTACGCTCTGAAACTGTCATCAATGAAGGAAGTGCTAAGTACAGACTTGAAAAGGTACTTTCTTATGACTAGTTTAAAATAGTAATTTGCAATCTAAAGATCGATTGGGCAATCGATTCTTTGTTATGATTGTTAGAATGAATTAAACGGTATCTTATCTTGTGATATGGAGAATTGTGACTATGTGATTCATTCTTGATATCTTGATGAAGATATTGATTAAGACCTGTGAAGTTTTGAAGTTCGAGATAAAACCGTTTGATCACTCGAAACCTCAAACTCACATACGAGGGGTATTATAGTAATTACCTAAATCCTGAAGTGAGCACATATCTTCTTGTAACACTTTATGACATTTGATTTGTCAATAGCCAATGGCTAAGTGAAGTTTCATTGAGCAGACGGTTGGTGTCATAATACTGTTTCGTTGAAACATGTGATTCACATATGGAATTTGTGTTGAAACAATGCTAAGACATTAGTATCACACCATGCTCTGTTATGAGAGTGTGAGCGAATAAACCCGGCTTGGTATTCATCGAATAAAACATTCTTTGAAATAAAACATGTGACATGTTGAGAAATTTCACATTATGTTTTTCTCGTTCACGAATAACAGAGGACTTGGTGAAATAATAACTCAAGGGTAAAACGGTAATTTTACATTTCTCTGAGTTAATGATAGACACAAAGGCTAATATTGTAAAATACACTGCGGACCGTGTGAAGAATAGTTTTGTCACATCAAACGGAAATATAAACGCATATGAACTTAGGATGTTCAATATTGGTCCTTTAGTGGAATCGACTAATATTAAGAATTAAAAGTCGGAAAAAGTTAGTGAACTTTTGTGTGCGATCTTTATTCTAAAGCTTCGTTCATGTGGATCCATAAGTTCTCAATGATAGACTCTCGGACGAGATATTGGTGAACAAGAAATGATTGATTTTCTCATTCAACGCAAATTGTGATTTGCGCTAAGAAAATTAATTTCTAAGTAATTGAATAAATAATCAGTTATTTATTATTGCGTTTATTTGACGATTTATATTATGTTATTACATTGATAATAACATAATTTCATGATTCAAATAAATAAAAGATGAAAATAAATATTTTCTCATTTCATATTACATTGAATAGTATGAAAATAATTAATGACTTGTCATTAAATAAATGAGATGTTCTAAATTAATTAAATATTATTTTAAAAATAAATCAAATAAATTTGGGAGATAATTTTGACAACATGGCCGGCCACTATATAGTATAAGTGAGTTAGAAAATTGTTTAAATGAATTATTGGGCTTAAGTTTGATTAATGGGCCATTAACTGTTTTTTACCTAACTTAAGCCCATTCTCCCAGAAATAAAAAGAAGACTCTTCTCTATCTCTTGACCTAGAATTTCACACACCTATTCTCTCTTCCCCTTCCCTCTTGGCCGACTATTTTCTCTCCCCAGGGAGGATTATACACGGCCAAAATCCCAAAGAGAATAGAGAGAGTGAATACGTTGACCCTTTCCTTTTATTCCTTCTTCTCTTGTTCCCACGAAGAAGCCCACCCACTTTGTCTCCTAAAATCCCTTGAGTATTATCATTGACTCAACTTGTGGTTGTTTGAGTGATTTTTCACCCACTGGGCCGGCCACTTTTGGAGCAACTGAGCCACGAAGGTTTTCAGGATTTCCTAGACAAGCGTGGATCAAGGATTCGGCCGACCTCTTGGACGCACTCCCGGGGCTCAATTTCGCAGATCCGAATCACTTGTAAGTTTTCTATAAACGAGTTGGATCTAAATGTTATAATTATCGTAGGATTGTTAGAAATTTTAGATCGCTCGTTTTGCATGTGTGAATGAATTTATTTATGTGTATATAAATTTGTTGACATCCTAGATTAGATTTAATGACATGGTTATTGAATATGTTTTAAAACGTTTTTAATATGTTTATTTGAATTATGAATTTCCGCCATGTGTCGATATGTTTCATAATTAATTAGCTTAATCATTAACTAAATTCCAACACCTCCATCAAAGAGGGCTAAAGTCTCCGACTCGGACGACAGACCGGGGGCCGCCGCTCCTTCTCAGGAAGTCATTACTGAGGTTCCGGGTGCCTCCTCGTCAGGGACGATGGCTAGAGATCCTCTGATCCCTGGATCTTCTGACGTCGCTCGCCCCGCGTGGGAGGTTACTCTGACCCCCTCCCTTCCGACTCCACCGGTTAAGGCCAGGAAGACCGATGAGCCCGGGAGCAGCGAGGTGCGCTCCCTCCGGTGTCCGAAGAAGAGGTTTGAGTATGACGAGGATTTCAGAAATTTGGTCATCGTCGCTGAAGGCTCAGGGGGTCTGCCCAGACCTGGGACCGCTACCCCTCCCGTTCCTCCGCCTTCCATCCCTTCTTCCTCCGATGCGCTAATGCCCTTGGAGGTTCCGGCTTCCCCTCCACTACCTCTGCCGACCTCAGGGAAAGCGGCATCATTCTCTTCTCTACCTGCTTCTCCTCGCGTGCCTACATTCAATGCTTCTTCTAGGGATTGGGAAGATTATTCTTCTTCCGTGTGCGGGGGCTTATTGCTGCGAGCTCCTGGCTCGCTTGACGATCCCGAGTCCCTTGATGACTTCGAGGGTTATCTCGAAGCTACGTTGGCTCTCCTCCGAGGCGTGGCTCGCCTGAAAGACTTGCTTCTCCTGGAGCGTCGCAATGCTTCTGTCGCAATCGAGGAGTCAAAAGTCATTTCGTCCCAACTCCTCCGGGCTCATGAGCAGCTCGAGACTTCTTTCCTCAGATAGTGCGAATATCGCAAGGAGAATTTTGCGCTGTCCTCAGATCTGGAGAAAGCGAGGTTTATTTGGAGGAGCAGACTTCCCTTCGCCAGGCCTTGGAGACCGAGTTTGCTGCATTCAAAGCTTTGGCTATTGGAATAGGTCTAGGGTTAAAGAAAGATTTAACATTAATCAAATTAATGGCGGAATTTAAAAATTTCTTTTTCAAGTAAAACAATTTTTACTAACTTAGAAAAAACATATACATGTTATGTATTAAAAGCATTATTTAATTTACTAGAACACGAACCTTTCTTTGTAGCTTTATCTTGAAGCGTCTTGAGAAAGGTAGATCGTCTTCCTTGGCTCGCTCGTCACCTTCATACCTAATCTTCAACTCGAGAAACCTAAGATTTCTATTACAAGAGTCTATAGAGGTTTTGGAAGGATTTGTGTGTCGGCACAATTAAACAATATGAACCAAGAACAATTCTTGGATCATAAGTTAATTCATCAAGTATGGATCTAGGTACAAAATAAAAAGAGTATTTTCTAGAGAGAGAGAGAGGGGGGGTCGGCCACAAGAGGGAGAGAGCATGAAAAAGCTTAACCTTCACATCTCTATGTGAGGCTCTATTTATAGGAGAAGGAAAAATCTATAAAGGTCAATTATTCATTCATGAATGAATAATGTATTCATGGCACAATATTTGATTTTTCCTTCCCCTTTCCCTGTTGGTTTGGCCGGCCATATACCTTGCATTAGTGAGGAAATTTATTTCCTCACTTAGCACAATTGTTTCCTTCTTAAGGAAATTCATTTCCCTTTTTCTTTTGGGTAATTATCTTTATAAGAAAAAGGAAATAAAACTCTCCTCTTGATGCACCATCTTGGCCAAACTCTACCTAGGGGAGGAGCATCTACATGCTTCCTTATTTCTTTTAAGACAATTCTTAAAATACTCATTGTAGAATTATAATTGCACAAATAACGAAATTAATTTCATGATGCCTCAAACGACTTTTTGGTTTTAGAAAATAATTTATATTTTCATCAAATGAAAATATTCAAAATCTTATTTTGACATTCACATCATTTTATGTCCATGTGGACAAAAATACCCTCTAGACATTTTCCGAGAAAAAGTCTAGTTCAACACTTGAACTTATTTTGACTTAGCTTCTAGTTTAACAATCCTACTCTAATGACCTGTAATAGTGAACTTATGGATCCAAATGAACAAAGCTTGAGCTTCTATACTCGGACTCAAAAGTTCTCAAACCTTTTCCGAGTATTAGCTTAATGTCGACTGACTCCACTAAAGAGTTGACACTGAGAATTTCTCGGTTCAAATGAATTTGTTTTCTACATAAATTCAACTTAATTATATTGAGCGGATCCATTGAATGTTATCTATGTTTACCCTTCATGAATATCATCAACTAGTTGGGATTTATAAAATTACCATTTTACCCTTCTAGTTGTTATTTCCTCAACTCCTTTAGTACTTGTGAATAAGTTAGAAACAATGTATTGACGAGGAGCTAACAAGTCACATTGTTTCATCCAAATAAAGTCGCTACTTAAATTTGGACACTGCGCAGTTCATTTATTCACAATTCAAGTAATAAAGCATGAGGTGATATATATTGCATCTCAGCAATCTTGTACATGAATTCCATATCTATGAGAACTTCACAAATCTGGTTCATGACATCTTCATAACTAAATATCTCACCAATAGGCTTTGTCTAGATCACACATTGGACCTAGAATTTGACTTTCTCAAATGAGAGTATTAATGCTATGAAATGACATGTCTCATTTCAGGATTTAGGTAAGCATGATGCGATTCATACGTAGTGACCTTGAGATAGAAGATGTTAAATGGTTTGTTCTTCTATTGTCTCTAAAGGTGCACTCGTCAATTCAGTATCTTCGAAAGATACACCGGAAGAACTACAGAGTTCCTAACTCTCTATGCCTCGTAACCAGACATCCTAGATTTTTCCAACAATCATCCTGGGATCAATAGTCCGTTGATCTTTAGATTGCGAATATATCGTTTTAGTCAAACAATGTAGAGTTTGTCCACGGAAATCTACATTTGTCTCTTCATACATTGTTAGGTTTAATTAAGGACAATAAGACTATTGAATATCATAAATCTTCAATCAAACTAAAAAGGAATGAATGAACGTTTCAACTTTTATTAATTTAATCAACAAATTACAAAGATTTATATATTACATCAATATGTAAATAAACAATCTTTCAATAAGGACTTTACAAAGATTTATATATTATATCAATTAGCAAATAAACAATCTTCTTGTGGGCATCTCTGCCAACAAACTCCCACTTGACTCAAAGAAGATGAGAGTAGTCCTTCATGCCTAATCCGTCTCGATGTTGGTCGAAGACCTTGTTGGATAGGGCCTTGGTGAAAAGATCTGCAAGGTTGTCCACCGTTGAGATCTTCTTCACCTCCACGTCTCCACGCTGCACGATCTCTCTAATCAAATGGTATTTCCTCTCAATATGCTTAGAGCGCTTATGGCTTCTAGGTTCCTTTGAGTTAGCAACAGCCCCACTATTATCACAATAAAGTGTCATGGGCTCGTTGACATTTGGAAACAACTTCCAAATACTTAAGGAATTTTCTAAGCCATACAGCCTCTTTGGATGCTTCACAAGCAGCCACATATTCTGCTTCCATGGTGGAGTCAGCAATGCAAGATTGCTTGATACTCCTCCGAACTACAGATCCACCATTTAGATTAACACAGATCCTGAAGTGAATTTCCTGGAATCCGTATCCGCCTGAAAGTCGGAATCAGTATACCCCGTCATAGTCAGATCAGTACCTGAATATGTAAGCCTCAAAGTTCCTAGTATTCCTAAGATACTTAAGAACATGCTTAACAACACCCAGTGCTCGGGTCCAGGATTTGATTGGAAATGACTAACTACGCCAACTGCGAAACATATATCCGGTCTAGTGCACAGCATTGCATACATGAGACTTCCTACGGTTGAAGCATAGGGAACTTTTCTCATGTCCTCAATCTCTTGTGCAGTCTTGGGAGACTGGTCCTTAGAGAGTGAGACTCCATGTCTAAAGGGGTTTTCACCCCTCTTGGAGTTCTGCATGGCAAAGCGATCCATCACCTTATCTATATAAGATGCTTGGGAGAGCGACAAGGTCCGGTTCTTTCGATCTCGAAAGATCTGAATCCCCAGAATGTATGCAGCTTCCCCTAGATCCTTCATATCAAACTGTTTGGCTAACCAGATTTTAACCTCAGATAATTTACCTACATTATTCCCAATGAGTAGTATATCATCGACATCTAATACCAAAACACAACCTTACCCTCGTGTATCAATTTATAGACACAAGGTTCATCTATTCACTGTTCAAAACCGAAGCTTTTAACAGTATCATCGAATCTGATATTCCATGATCTAGATGCTTGCTTTAATCCATAAATGGATTTAAGAAATTCACAAACTTTGTCCTCTTGATCATTTTCCACGAAACCGTCTGGCTGAGCCATGAAAATGCGTTCGTCAAGATTGCCATTCAGAAAGGCAGTTTTGACATCCATCTGCCAGATCTCATAATCGACAGCAGCAGTTATTGATAGAAGTATACGGATGGATTTAAGCATTGCGACTGGCGAGAAGGTTTCTTCATAATCGATACCTTCCTTTTGGGTATAACCCTTAGCCACTAGTCGCGCTTTGAACGTCTCAACGTTCCCATCCGGACCCCTTTTCTTCTTATAGATCCACTTACACCCTACATGTCTAACCCCTTCAGGTAGGTCTACAAGTTTCCAGACTTTGTTGACATACATCGAATGCATCTCAACTTTCATGGCATCAAGCCAAAGGTTTGATTCAGAACCAGCCATTGCTTGGCTGTAGGAACCAGGGTCATCCATATCAGCGAAGGCTACGAGAGTGTCGCCATAGGACATGTACCTGTCAGGTTTTTCAAAAACCCTCCCACTACGTCGATGTAGCACTTGCCGAGATTCTGAATTGAAAGGTTGCGTTTCAGTTGGGGTAAGAATAGTTCTTACAGATGAGGTAGAAGCTTCCTCACCCAACTTTTTTTCAAGCACAATTTTGCTTCTAGATTTCGTATTTTTCATATAGTCCTCCTCAAGAAAACGAGCATTAGTGCTGACAAATGTTTTATCCTCCTCGGGACTATAGAATGTGAAACCTTTGGTTTCCTTTGGATATCCAACGAATACACATAATTCTGACCTACTAGCCAACTTGCTAGTCTTTTGCCTTAGCACATGTGCAGGACAACCCCAAATTATGATGTGGCTTAAACTAGCTTTACGCCCAGTCCATCGTTCATAAGGAGTACCAGGGACCGTCTTAGACGGACTTGGTTCAAAATGTATGCGGCAGTTTCGAGGGCTTATCCCCAAAAGGAATTAGGGAGTGATGAGTAACTCATCATTGATCTAACCATATCCATCAAAGTTCGATTCCTTCTCTCTGACACTCCGTTTTGTTGAGGTGGGCCAAGTGCTGTAAGCTGAGAAGCGATACCTTCTTCTTTAAAAAGTCATCGAACTCTTCAGACAAGTACTCACCACCTCGATCAGATCAAAGGTTTTTTATCTGTTTGCCAGTTTGCTTTTCCACTAAATCCCGAAAGACCTTAAATACGTTAAAGGTTTCGGATTTGTGTTTGAGCAAATAGACAAATCCATATCTTGAGTAATCATCGGTAAAGGTAACGAAGTATTCGTATCCTCCCCGTGCCTGAATTCTGAGCGGACCACATACATCAGAATGTATTAGTTCTAGCAGCTCAGTGGCTCTTCGACCTTTATCAGAGAAAGGTCGTTTGGTCATTTTTTCTTCTAAACAGGATTCACAAGTCGGCAGTGAGCCTATTGTAGAGGCTTTGAGTGGACCATCCCTCACAAGTCTCTTAATCCTATCTAGACTAGTATGACCAAGTCTTAAGTGCCAGAGATATGTTGATTTTATTAGATCAGAGGAGTCATTAAGTTTGATCCTCTTGGGTTCCCTAATTAGATCATTATCTATTTCAGTGTCTAAAAGCAAAAGTTGTGTAGGATAAAGATACTATAAACCATTCATTAAACATGCATCAGTGACAAAAGAATTGAAAGAAGTAATACAAATTCCTTTATTAATAAACTTTAGATAATAATTCTGCTCAACAATTTGAGCTACAAATATTAAGTTTTTCCCAAAGGAAGGAACATAATACACATTATTCAAATTTAAAGTCCTGTCATCGAAATACATTGTCACGGATCCCACAGCCTTAGTAGACACCAAGCTCCCATCACCCCACTTGAAGCAGAAGTCGCCATCCTCTAAGCTTTTGCTTTTCCTGAACCCATTCAAGGAACAACAAATATGGTTAGTAGCAGCGGAGTCGATCATCCATGATGATACATTATCAGCTACTAAACAAGCTTCGGTAATAAGTACAATACATTTCCCTTTAGCCTTGAGGTAGGTAGGACAGTTCCTACGCCAATGTCCGGGTTCATTGCAATGGTGGCAGTTGTCCTTCGACTTGTCCACCTTTGTAGTCCGAGGCATCTTCTTCTTCTAAACCTTGCTAGGGTTCTTCTTGTCGGCTCTATGAGATCTCTTCTTAGGGCCAGAGGTGGAGACTCTGTGCTCAGTAGCATGAGCTTCTCCAGTGTTCCTCTTTTTATTTAAGAGTCCCTCAGAGGTGTGAAGCTCCTTTATTAGCTCGGTAACAGTGTACCCTAGCTTATTCATGGAGTAATTCAGCTTGAAAGTATCAAAAGATTCAGGGAGAGTTTCCAAGATAATATCTATCTTGGTTTCTCCATCAATCTCAGATCCAAGGATTTCCATCTCGTTAAGATTGTTGGGATTGGTGCCCACAAAGGTGATATTAGACATTGAGATAATATCTATATTTTGCTGAAACATTGATATTAATAAATGGTCATTCTTTTGAAGATTGTGTTTAGTTATGTTTAAGCTATGCTCTAAAACTGTCATCAACGAAAAGGGTATTAAGTACAGACTTGACAAGATAACCCCTTGTGACAAGTTTGAAACATTTGTTCGCAATCTAAAGATCGATAGAGCAATCGAGTCTTAATATTGATTGTTAGGATGAATGATGATATCTCATCTTGTGATATAGAGAGTTGTGACTCTATGAGTCATACTTGGTATCTTATAGAAGATACTGAACAAGACCTGTGACACTTAGAAACTCGAGACAAAACTGTTTACACACTCGAGGCTTCAAGTTCACACTTGAAGGAGTATTATGATACTTACCTTCATCCTGAAGTGAATGTGTAATTGACATTGCACTTTGTTACATTTGATTCGTCAATGGGCAATGACTAAGTTTTAGTTGCATCTGACCCGACTGTTGGTGTCACAAGGATGTGATGTTGGGTTACATGATTCACAGATATGGAATTCATGTAATAACAAATGCAAATGCATTAGTATCACACTATGCTTTGTTATGAGAGTGTGAATGAATAAACCTGGCCAGGTATTCATTCTTTGATTAAAACATGTGACATGTAAAGACATCTCGCTTTATGTTTTTCTCATTCACAATTAACAAAGGAGTTAGTGAAATAATAACTCGAGGGGTAAAACAGTAATCTTACATTCCCCTCAGTTACTGATACACATGAAGGGTAATATCGTAATATACTCCGTGGATCGTGTGAGAAAGTGTTTCATCACATCAAACATAAAAGATACGCACATGAACAGAGAGATTGTCAATATTGGTCCTTTAGTGGAATCGACCAATATTAAGAATTAGAAGACGGAAAAGGTTTGTGAACTTTTGTGTCCGATCTTTATTCTAAAGCTTCGTTCATGTGGGTCCATGAGGTCTCAATGATAGACACTTGGAAGAGATTAAAAGAACTGTAAAAGTTGATTTACTCATTAAGTATAAATTGTGATTTATACCGAGAAAGTTATTTTATTAAAACTCAATAAATATCTAGTTATTTATTTTGTTCATTGAATCACAAAATGTTATCATATTGATGATGACATTCTCGAGTGATTAAATATGTTAGACGAAGAAAATAAATTATTTCTCATTTCGTACTTATTCGATAATTATGAAATATATTTAATGATGTGTCATTAAATAATAATGAGAGTTCTAAATTAATTTTAGAAATTAAATCAAATATGTTTAGGAATAAATCAAAGGATATGGACGAGTAAGGGGAGAGGGATTGGCCGAATTCCCTAAGTGAATAGGGTCATGGGTTTGACCCAGCTTAAGCCCATTTATAACTGTATAAATAAGGCTAAACAAACCCAAATCACTTAACCCTAACCCTAGTTAATTTTCGGCGACTCTCTCTCTCTCTCCCTTGAGATACTCGGCCGAAATTCCCAACAAAGATCAAGAGAAATTGCTTTTCTAATCTTCATCCTTTGATTCCTAATTGTTCTTGAGAGCCCACACTCAATATCTCAATAATTTCCTTGTGTATTATTGTTCATTCATCACTTGTGGTGTTTCGAATAATTTTGTGAATTATTTAGAGTTTTTAAAATTGTTTTAAAAGCTTTCAGCCAGCCAAAAACGTACCTAGGACGATCTGGGTGCATTCCGGCGACCTCCCAGCCTCCAGCGCTTCAATCCGGCGAAGGGGCTCCTGTCAGGCGAGCTCTAATTCGGCGAGGTGCTCCAATCCGGCAAGGCGCTCCAGTCCGGCGAAGGGACTCCTGTCAGGCGAGTCCAATCCGGCGTGGTGCTCCAGTCCGGCGAGGGCAATCCAGCGAGGCTATCCGGCAAGGTGTCCATGCGATCTCCAGTCCGGCGAGGCTTATCAGTCCGGCGGGCGTGCAATCCGGCAGGTCTTCCCTGACAGGCGAGTTCCCGCGCGGCGACAGTCACCCATCCGGTGAGTGCCCAGTCCGGCGAGGCTCCCCAGTCCGGCGAGCTCCTTTTGAGGCGAAAAACTCCAGTCCGGCGAGGCGTCCCATAGGCGTTCATTCCGGCGATCCTCCCTAGTCCGACGAAGATGTTCCTAGGAATTTCGGCGAGGGTTTTTCTGCGTTTTGAACATGACGTGGCATTCCGACGATAGCTAGCAACGTTGAGGTTGTTTACAACCTTTAATGTGAGTATTTTCTCAATTAAATAAATTAACTATAAATTATATAAATGTTATATAAGTTGTTAGTTAAATTTATTTGTTTGAGCATGTGAATTATAAATTGTTTATGATCACTTGATAAATTTTAATGCCTTAGGTTGTTAAATATATTAAAATTAGTTTTAATATATTAGATCTAATTATAATTTTCCGCCACATAGGATGTGAATTATAATTAATATTGTTGAATCGTTAAATAAATTCCAACAAAGATAACTTATGATCAGCATCATATGTTCTCTAACGGGAGTCCCTGCTTTCATACGACAGTTCATAAACTATCGTACCGCTTGTTGCCTAGGCTGACGCCCTTGCCCTCCAAACATCTCGTGGGGATTGTAGAGCATTTCATAGGCTGACCCAATATCACGATGTTGTTGTTGCAACACATTGTTCATCGACGCTAAAATATAGCATCTCGCAATCTCATCGTATCTGAGCCAGGCCGCAAGGGCATCCTTGTCCTCTTGGGTCGAATCATCATTCGTCTTAGGAGGACATGGGGTGGTGAGTACCCACTTGTGCTTGTCCACGGTAAGGACAATGTCTAGGTTACGATTAGTCTTTTGTTTAGGATTTTAAGTTCAATTTTATTTAGACAAGGAAAAATCCAAATGTGTTATGAACAAAATGACACTTTACTCCTTCGAGGGAAGGCCGCAAATAGTCGCCTTTCATAAGTAAATGACACATCATTAATGCATAGTCATGATGTCAATACATCAGTGACTAGCCCACCTTATAAAAATGTTTGATCACTCAAAACTTTTCGCAGGGCCTCGAGGGAGGATTACTAGAGTTTGAGTCTAAGTGTGTAACCAACAACTTAGTTCAACAAGATCTACTTTGAAAACAATCCTCCAAGGGGAGGCCTTGTTTCATTGTTTCACTTTTGAACGTAGCTATAAAAGCAATGTTAGGAGCAATGCGTCTATGAGCACTCTCATTTAAGAGAGGGCCACGAGGGTGACTCTTAGTCCGGCGACATGTGCACTTCACATTAGTGTTGGGGATCGCGGGTTGCAAACAATAAGTACAACCTTCCCACTTAGCTTTTAGGAAAAAAATAAGGGGACACTGGATTGCAAACAAGTGCAATCCTCCCACTTAATTTTTGGAAAAATGGCACGTCTACTCTTGTACATATAGGAAACATATTTCCATTCTCAAAGAGAGATAGAGTGGATCACTAGAAAAAAAGAACCCTAAAATTGATATTTGTGAGGGGAGAGCAGTGTTAATGCACTAAGGCACAAAGAACATATTCGGATTTTTTTGTCTATTAATTTATTTTTCCTAAGGAAAGTGTGTGCGATTAATAAATCGTCACTTTTGCACTTGAAAGTTTTTGAGATAAAAAAAAATCTCGTAAAACTAATATATATATATATATATATATATATATATATATATATATATATCTTCATGACATCTTCCTTCAAGGCGCCTTCATGGTGGTGGAGCGCAAGAACGTCGGAAATCCACGATAACATTAAGAAGACGGGAGAAAGCTAGGAGTCGCAAAATCCGAATTCAAAAATCTGGATTCGCGGACTGTCGTACACCTCGGACTTAAAATGTCATAAATGACACATCCGGTATCTGATTGAGCTGAAACCAACTGCATTGGATAGCTAACATCCGTACCTTTAATTTGATTTAAGAACCACCAATGTTCAAGGTCGGAGCAAATAGTTATGCCCGTTTTACTGAGTCATATCAATTTGTCCAGAATTTGAAAAAATTAAAAGTACGTCGGATCTAGGTGTAAAGAGAAAGAGGTTTATTGAAAACATTTTAATTGTATGTTTTGATTTAAATTGTGTGTTAAATTAACATATTAATAATTAAACACAATATAAATAAACAACATAATATAAAAGATTCAATAACTAATTTAAACTAGAAGTGCAAAGAACTAGTTTAAACTATGTACACAAATTTTCAAACTTGTCAAAAAATTGATTTTGAATATGCTAAACATATAATAATTAAAAACTGTTTTTAACGTATTTATATAGCATATATAACAAGTGGAAAATCAACAAAAAATTAATTTTAGAGGTCGTACCAAAAAATAAAATTTTTTGTAAGATCTAGTCTTTTGAAAAACCATTATTCAAGCAAATTTAGAAAACAATTTTCTTATAATGATTTTAAATAATATGTACATGTTTATGCTTTTACCATAGCTCTGATACCATTTGTTGGAATAGGTCTAGGGTTAAAGAAAAATTTAACATTAATCAAATTAATGGCGGAATTTAAAAATTTCTTTTTCAAGTAAAACAATTTTACTAACCTAGAAAAAGCATATACATGCTATATATTAAAATCATTATTTAATTTACTAGAACACGAACCTTTCTTTGTAGCTTGATCTTGAAGCGTCTTGAGAAAGGTAGATCCTCTTCCTTGGCTGGCTCGTCACCTTCACACCTAATCTTGAACTCGAGAAACCTAAGATTTCTATTACAAGAGTCTATAGAGGTTTTGGAAGGATTTGTGTGTGGGCACAATTAAACAATATGAACCAAGAACAATTCTTGGATTATAAGCTAATTCTCTAGATCAAGTATGGATCTAGGTGCCAAATAAGAAGAGTATTTTCTAGAGAGAGAGAGAGAGAGGGTCGGCCACAAGAGGGAGAGAGCAAGAAAAAGCTTAACCTTCACATCTCTATGTGAGGCTCTATTTATAGGAGAAGGAAAAATCTATAAAGGTCAATTATTCATTCATGAATGAATAATGTATTCATGACTCAATATTTGATTTTCCCTTCCCCTTTCCCTGTTGGTTTGGCCGGCCATATACCTTGTATTAGTGAGGAAATTTATTTCCTCACTTAGCACATTTGTTTCCTTTTTAAGGAAATTCATTTCCCTTTTTCTTTTGGATAATTATCCTTATAAGAAAAAGGAAATAAAACTCTCCTCTTGATGCTATGTTGGCCGAATTCTACCTAGGGGGAAGCATCTAGATGCTTCCTTATTTCTTTTAAGACAATTCTTAAAATATCCATTGTAGAATTATAATTGCACAAATAACGAAATTAATTTCATAATGCCTCAAACGATTTTTCGGCTTTAGAAAATAATTTATATTTTCATCAAATGAAAATATTCAAAATCTTATTTTGACATTCACATCATTTTATGTCTTTGTGGACAAAAATACCCTTTAGACATTTTCCGAGAAAAAGTCTAGTTCAAGACTTGAACTTATTTTGACTTACCTTCAAGTTTAACAATCCTACTCTAATGACCTATAATAGTGACCTTATGAATCCAAATGAACGAAGCTTGAGCTTCTATACTCGGACTTAAAAGTTCTCAAACATTTTCCGAGTATTAGCTTAATGTCGACTGACTCCACTAAAGAGTCGACACTGAGAATCTCTCGGTTCAAATGAATTTATTTTCTACTCAAGTTCAACTTAAAATAAACGGATCCATTGAATGTTATCTATGTTTACCCTTCATGAATATCATCAACTAGTTGGGATTTATAAATTACCATTTTACCCTTCTAATTGTTATTTCCTCAACTCATTTAGTACTTATGAAATGACATGTCTCATTTCAAGATTTAGGTAAGCATGATGCGATTCATACGTAGTGACCTTGAGATAGAAGATGTTAAATGGTTTGCTTTTCTCGCACTTTCGTCTGCGATGTGTTAAATTTTTATTATTTCCTCGCTTGTACTTGTGTATTATTGACCTGAAACATCTGTCCGATGAGCATATGAATGTTAGCCTAAGACTCTGACGACTGCATATGACCAAGGTAGTAAATTTTTCAGCAAACATAATAAAAACGTATAACTGGACAGACATAACCTGTATAGATATATAAAATCATGGTTAACCCGACAAACTATCATGCAATCTGTTATTAGCCTGCAAAATCTTGCTTAGAAAAAATATTTTAAAGATGAAAGAATGTACATCTCTCACTCCCCCCTTTTTTACCGAAACAAGACGGGAGCAGGGATAAAATTCTTCGCGTGTTTCTTTGTCATCGGGCATCGGGTGCCTCGCATAAATTTATGGGCACTCTCGCGTCTTTAATTTTATGTGGGAACTCTCGCTTCTTTATATTTGCTCGGTGCAAGGCTTTTTATTTATTGCTCACTGGGAGGCTTTTTAAATTTTGCTCGCTGGGAGGCGTTTTAAAAATGGGCCCTCTCGCCGCTGTGTTTTATGCTTGCTGGGAGGCTTTTTAAATTTTGCTTGCTGGGAGGCTTTTTAATAATTTCTCGCTGGGAGGCTTTTAATTTTGCTCGCTGGGAAGCTTTTTAATAATTGCTCGCTAGGAGGCTTTTAATTTTGCTCGCTAGGAGGCTTTTTAATAATTGCTTTCTGGGAGGCTTTTAATTTTGCTCGCTGGGAGGCTTTTTAATAATTGCTCACTGGGAGGCTTTTTAATAATTGCTCGCTGGGAGGTTTTTAATTTTTCTCGCTGGGAGGCTTTCTTTTTAAAACATGAGCCCTCTTGCCGTAATGTTTTGTTTATAGGGCCTTGGGTGCCTCGCATAAATTTTTGGGCGCTCTCGCCTCTTTATATTTGGTGGGCACTCTCGCCTCTTTTAACTTGTGGCACTCTCGCCTGTTTAAATTTTTTGGTACTCTCGCCTCTTTTAAATTTTTGGGCGCTCTTGCCTGTTTTATATCTTCCTCGTTGTAGGACTTGTTCGAGCCATGGACGGCGTTTTTATTTTAACGCTTCCGATGTATGAAAAACAGGCCTCATCAAACCCTTTGAGTCCCCCGGTCGGGTGCGGCTCGCGAGGGAAGAGTATCTCACATTTATTGTATATAGGGCCGAAGCCACGAAAATGTTCTCGAACAAAAGGGTCGATACTCCCTGGTAATTGGAAAAGACGCTCGTGAATTACTTACCAGGATTATGATTGGGCGAGGAAGCTGTCAGTAGAACTTCTTCAAGTGCTTCACGTTCCAGCTCCTAATCACCTTGGCGCCTTCGGTGTTTACGAGATCGTAGACTCCTGGCTTGACGACGTTGGTGACTATGTACGGGCCTTCCCAGCTTTGCCCCAGCTTTTTGGCGTTCATCTTGGCCGTGTTCTGGAAAACGCGTTGGAGGACCACCTCACCAACCTGGAACTTTCTCGGACGCACCTTTTTGTTGTAGTAGCGAGCAATTGTGTTCTGGTAGTTGACCATCACACTTGCATGCTCGCGTCGTTCGTCCAGGTGATCGAGCTGGTGGAGTAGGCTTTGGTTGTTGGCCTCCTCGTTGCCTGGTGTCATCGCTCGTCGAAGGCTTGGGATTCCTACTTTCGCTGGTATCACGGCCTCAACGCCAAACGATAAGGAGAACGGAGTCTGGCCGGTGGTGGAGTGGGGAGTTTTTTGGTAGGCCCAGTGCACTCCGGGGAACTCGTCGGCCCAGAGCCTCTTCTTCTCGTCGAGCCATCTCTTGATGTTGTCGGTGATCATCCGGTTCACCACGTCGGCGTTCCCGTTGCTTTGGGGATATCTGGGTGTCGGTGTATTCAGCTTCACCCTCCATCGCGCATAGAAGTCCCTAAACCTCTTCGAGATGAACTGCGAGCCATTGTCAGCGATGATCTCCCTCGGTAACCCGAAGAGCGTGAAAATATTCTTCCACACAAAGCTTTCGACGTTAGAGTCCTTGATGTTAGCGTAGGCCTCGGCGTCCCGCCCACTTGGTGAAGAAGTCAGTGACGACCAGCATGAACCTCTTCTGCTTCGTCCCGATGGGCATCGGACCGACGATGTCCATGGACCACTTCATGAAGGGGTACGGGACGGTCACCGAAGATAGCTCCTCGGCTGGGCTATTTATCGGGGGGGCGTGTCGCTGGCATTTCTCGCATTTCCTAGCGTGATCGGCACAGTCATCGACCATTGTCTCCCTGAAGAACCCCTGTCGCTTAGTCTTCCTCAGCAGCGAGCGTCCACCGGAATGGTTTCCGCATTCTCCGATGTGGATCCCCTCCATCACGTAGTCAGCTTCCTTCCTGCCGAGGAACCTCAAGTAGGGGGTGAAGCACTTCAAGTAGAGCTTCTCCCAGATAATGGCATATTTGGCGCTCTTGGATCTGATCTTCCTCGCTTCCTAGTGGTCGTTGGGCACTGTACCCTCCGGGATATACTTCCTGATGGGTGCTCGCCAATCTTCTTCTTCGTCGTCGTCCACTACCCCTCGCTCGTCGCCTTCGTCTTCCTCGTTCTCGAGCTCGTTGATACTAGCCTCCTCGGGCCCTCGACGCAGGATCTTGGCCTTTTTCTCGCCGGGCCCTCTTCCTACTTGATGCTCTGTTTTCCCACCGTCTCCACCGTGATTGATCGGAGCTCGCCGACTTCCGTTGTCGAGCCCAATCTTGCCAGGGCATCGCCGTGAGTATTATTTCCTCATGTCACTTGTTTCAGACCGAAATAGTTGAACTTCTTGGAGAGGTCGTCCACAAGTCTCGCATAGGCCTCCATCCTTTCGTTGCTCCTCTCGTACTCCCCGCTGACTTGCTTCACGACCAATTGGGAATCCGAGAAGACGTTGATATTCCTGACCCCAACAGCGAGGGCTAAATGCATGCCGATGACGAGAGCTTTGTACTCCGCTTCGTTGTTGGTGGAGTGATAAGCGAGTCGGCACGCCTTTTCGATGACCTCTCCCATCGGGGATGTGAGCCTGATTCCCACTCTCGATCCCTGCGAAGTGGCAGATTTGTCGACGTGCAACTTCCACATGCCATCTTCGTTGCTCATGTCGATCGGCTCTCTCGGGAGCTCGATGAGGAAATCGGCAAGGACTTGGGACTTGAGGCTCGTCCGGAGCCTATACTCGATGTCGTATTCCCCGAGCTTGATCGACCACTTGGTAATCCGTCCCGACTGGTTTGGGATGTGGATGATGGCGCGGATTGGTCTATCGGTCATGACAACGATGGTGTGCCCCTAGAAGTGGAACCTTAGCCTCTCCGAGGCGTCGTATACCGCTAAGGCCAGCTTTTCCACCAACAGGTACCTTGTTTTGGCGTCGAGGAGCTTCCTGCTGATGTAGGCCACGGGCTTCTGCTCTCCGTCCTCCTCTCGTACCAGTACCTGGCTGATCGCTTGGTCCGATACTGCGACGTACAGATATAGCAGCTCCCCGGGTTCTGACTTCGTCATCACGGGGGGCGACGAGAGGTAGGCCTTCAGTGTTTGGAACGCCTCCTCGCACTAGTCAGTCCATTCGAACTTCTTGTTCTTCTTCAGTAGCTCATAGAAGACGAGCGTTCTGTCGGCCTTTCGTGAGATGAATCGGTTTAGAGCGGCGATCCAACCCGTTAGCTTCTGTATCTCCCGTCAATTCCGAGGAGAAGGCATATTCTTGATCCCCTTGATCTGCTTGTGGTCTTCCTCGATTCCTCGTCGGGTGACTATGTGGCCCAAGAACTTCCCCGAGGAGATGCCAAAGGTGCACTTGGCAGGATTCAACCTCATCTCCTGCCGATTTAGGATCTCGAAACATGTCGTTGATGTAGACCTCCATGCTCTTCCCGATCTTTCCGTGGAACATCTTAGTCACCAGCCTCTGATAAGTCGCCCCGGCATTCTTCAAGCCGAAAGGCATGACCTTGTAGTAGTACGTCCCTTGCTTGCTGATGAAGGCGGTCTTTTCTTCGTCGTCCGGGTGCATCCTTATTTGGTGATACCCCGAGTAGGCATCCATGAAGTTGAGGAGCTCGTACCCTTGAGTTTCGTCCACGAGGCGGTCGATGTGCGACATTGGGAAGCTGTCTTTCAGACAAGTTTTGTTGAGGTCGGTGAAGTCCACGCAGACTCGCCACTTGCCATTTTTCTTCTTGACGACGATGGTGTTTTCCAGCGACTCAGGGTACTTCACTTCCCTGATGGTGCCCATCGAGAGAAACTTGTCAACCTCGTCATTGATCACCTTGTTCCTATCTGACGCCATCTTCCTCCTCTTCTGTATGACGGGCCGATGGTTTGGGTCCGTGTTGAGGCGATAACCGACGGATCAACTCCCGACATATCTTTATGAGACCAGGAAAAGCTTCCTCTGTTCTTCTTCAGGAACTTTATCAACTGGGCCCTGATCTCCGGGTCAAACTCGACATCGATACTAGTCGTTTGAGTTGGGGCGGACTCGTCGATGCAGATATGCTCCACAGCCTCGACCTGTGGTCCTCCCTTCCTGACCACCTGCCCTTCGAGGTTCTCGGCCACGAGTACCCTGGAGATCCTGCCTTTGCTCTTCTCCTCCCTTCATCCTCGTGATTCACCCTTCGCCGTCACCTTCTTCTTCGTCAGTGTGTTCGAGGCTAGCTGCTATAATTCAGCTGCTTCTTCCTTAGAAACTTCCTCGATCGTTGCCCTTGTCGCCGGTCTGTCCTCCTCGGCTCGCTCCGCCGGCTGCCTCTCGGCAACGGGGTTCCTTCTGGCCCCACCCTGGCTGCCCCCGCCAGCCTGGGCTGGCTCTTCTTGCAGCCTCTGCCACGTCCGATTTTCATTCCTCCACAGCTCGCGGTGGCTGGGCAGTAAGTCCTTCAACACCCCACGCACGTACCTCTTTTGAAGCTTCCTGTTCAACATGGCGCACTCCTCGGTCGAGTGACTGCCCATGTTATGGAAGTCACAGAACTTGCTCGGGTCCTTGTGCCAGAGCTTCCTTTCAGCGCCTCCTCGTCCTCCCAAGGATCCTCCTCACCCCCGCGGTATGGCCTCCTCGGCCTTCGGAGAATCCTCCTCGGCTGGCCGAGAAACCTCCTCGCTGGTATCCCCTCGGATCTCCGGAGAAGCCTCCTCGTTGCTAGCTTCCCTCGCGTGGTCCCTTCTCTCCTCCACTTGATAGACTCCTCTCTTTGGAATCTCTCGGGCCTGACGTTCACCGGGAATTCCCTAGTCGTCTCCTCCTCTCGCCCTCGCTGGTCGGGCTTCTCCTCCGTCCCGATGGTCTATCTTCTTGGAATGCTTGCCCTTGCTTCCAACCTCGTGGATCCTCTTCAGCTCCGTCTCCTCCTCCTCGATCTCCGTGAAGATTGAAGCTTGATGGAGAGCGTCTGCGATGGTCGAGGAGCGCATCTTCGCCGACTCCGGACAGAAATGAGAGGTCTAATATAGGCCATTCTTCAGTGTCTGGATCGCGATGACCCCATCGAGGTTCGAGATCCTGACCATGACTGCCTTGAACCTCTCGATATAATGGCGAAGGGTTTCGCCCTTCTCTTGGATCGAGGTTCCACAATGTCGTGATCGTCGCGTTGCTTTGTACGTACATTGAGTAGTGACGCAGGAAAGCCGCGACGAGATTGTCGGAGTCGTTGATGGACTCCGATGGCAGCTTCGCGAACCAATCGCTCGTTGGGCCGTGTAAGCTTTCGACGAAGAGGCGGAAAAGGATGGCCTCTACCTTTTCAATCTCCCCCCTTATGCGCTCCGTCACGATTCGGAACGACTTCACGTGGGTGTTCCGGTCCGACGTCCCCTTGAAAAGCGTGATCTTGATTTTGGGAAGCTCTCCCAACTCCACGCCGCGAATCTTCGACGAGAACCGCGTGGCCCTCGCTTCTTGGACCATCCGATCGATTTCAGGCGCTGAGCTTGTCGCCTTATGCACCTAGGACGCTACCTGTCCCATCCTTGACTCGATGCCCGAGGACATCTTGTTCACCATCCTCTTGATCTCCTCCTCAAACGTCAGCGTCAACATAGTCGTCGGACCTCCTTCCTGAGCTGTTGCCGGTGTGAGAGTAGTGGTCTGGAAAAGGGTTCTGTTGACTGGCGGTGTTGGCGACGTCCACCCTTCCAATCCTCTGCCGGCCGCCAAGCGATCTAGGCAGGCCATTAGTTGCCTGTTCATCTCGACTCGCTCTTCCGTCTTCTTGTTGGCCTCTGCTATCGCCGCCATGGCGTCGGCCAGGTGTTGTTGAAGTGCTTCATTTCCACGACTTCATCTTGACTTCCTCCAGCGTTGTTCTCTCCGTTTTCCATCTCGCTCAAATTCCTTCGACTTCCTGGCTGTGAGTTAGAAAGAAACTAGCCCCACGGTGGGCGCTAAACTGTAGAGGTCGATTTTCACCGGTCTTTAAACAGTCACAAGGATTAATAAATAATGATAATAATAAATAATAATGGGTTGAGTTTGCTAATATCTTTGAGTTTATGTGTTATGAGGCTCGGTTCGTTTCGTTTATTAGCTGGGAAACTTTTGGAATTACAAAAGTATGAAATCTGTCTGTTATGACGGCAAAATATTTTCGAACCCCTCTATGAGGTTTACATTAGTATGCATAGCTCTCCATAAATTCACTTAATCGTTTATTAGGGTTTTTTTCTCCTTCTATTAGAGTTTTCTCATTTGTCCCCTCACTTTTCTGACGAAAGTCCGGATTGTCCTCCGAGATTTACCAACTAATCCCGTGATTTTTGCCTTTCGTCTGACTCTCTGACACCAATTCTTGTTTTAACTTTGTCGCCGCCACGTGGACTCATAATGACGAGCCTTCCGCGGGAAGAGACTTCCTTGGGACGAGACTTCCTCGGAACAAGACTTCCCCGGGCAGATCCCTGGGGACGAGACCTCCTCGGGGCAGACTTCTTCATCCATATCGATAGGGGAGGGAAACGACACAAATGGTGTTAAGAGAGATTTGAAGAAATACGACCTTAACACGCATTACTCTCTTTGTGCTTCAAGCTTGGTCTTTCAAGAATACGGGTGAACGACCTATAAGGCTCACAAATTTTATGGTTGGCGGTCGAGCAATGTTTGAAAGTTTCGTAATTTGATTACTCAATGTGTTATTTACACTCATCTGAATTAATTAATTCTAGTAACCTTTTACTCATGGTTGCGACGGTATACGTTTGAATATATTTACCAAAACAAAGTTATATTCGATTAGAAATTGATGGTCAAGCTCTGAGAAAACATGAAGTTTTTTAAGAAATTCATATTTGTGCTGAGTCTATACATACAAAAGTCTTGCATAGCAAGTCATATAAAAGCTGATTTTCGTCTCTCAATTTCAAACACAAAGACATTGAAGCAAAGACTCCAGAAACCTTCTCTCCTCCAAGTTTTTTAGTTCTTGTATTCTGGCATTATATCCAGTTTGCGGAAGCCGAGGATTATGGTGCGTAGGTCGTCTTGTTTCATTCAGTGCTTATTCTTACTTGTTGAGCTTTATGCCATGTTCATCATTTCTTTTCGGCTTATGTGCCCATATATTGTTTAATTTATTTTTGCAAATTGTCTTAATTCTTGAATTTTTCTTTTCTGTTTTGACAATTTGCAAAGAAGAAAATGTTAAATTTGTTTTACTTTTGACTAGTAGATTATCAATATAAGCTTCCACTATGATTTCGAGAACTTTATCTAACAATTGCTTAACCAATTTCTAGACTGTTGCACCAGAATTCTTCAAATCGAAAGACATTACTGTATTAAATTAAGTCCTCGGGATGTTACGAATGCTCTATGATCTTGGCGGAACTGTACATGAAAATCTAATTATAGCCATAATAAGCGTCCGTGAAACTCAAAAGTTGATAACATGCCGTAGCATCGACTAGCTTGTTGTTTATCGACATTGTGAAACAATTTTGTAGGGGGGCTTTGTTTAAATTTGTAAAGTCTACTCAACGCTTTTCCTCATTTGGTTTCTCAACTAAAATAGGATTCACTACCCATCTTGGATATTTTGTTTCTCTTATAAATTTATTTGAGATTAATCTTTTTACTTCGTCTTTTAACATCATATACTTCTCGACTGTTGGCAGAGATGCCCACAAGAAGATTGTTTATTCACATATTGATGTAATATATAAATCTTTATAAAGTCCTTATTGTAATTTGCTGATTAAATTAATTAAAGTTGAAACGTTCATTCATTCCCTTTAAGTTTGATTGAAGATTTATGATATTCAATACTCTTATAGTCCTTAATCAAACCTAAAAATTTATCAAGAGGCAAATGTAGATTTGCTTGAACAAACTCTTCATGGTTTGACTAAAACGATATATTCACAATCTAAAGACCAACGGACTATTGATCCCAGTATGATTGTTAGAAGAATCTATGATGTCTGGTTACGAGGCATAGAGAGTTAGGAACTCTATAGTTCTTCCAGTGTATCTTTCGAAGATATTAAATTGACTAGTGCACATTTTGAGACAATAGAAAAACAAACCATTTAACATCTTCTATCTCAAGGTCACTATGTATGAATTGCATCATGCTTACCAAAACCTTAAACGAGACATGTAATTTCATAACATTAATACTCTCATTTGAGAAAGTCGAATTCTAGATCCATTATGTGATCTAGACTAGGCCAATTAGTGAGATATTAAGTTATGAAGATGTCATGAACCAACTTTGTGAAGTTCTCATAGATATGGAATTCATGTACAAGATTGCTGAGAGGCAATATATTGTTGGAATTTAGTTAACAATTAACCTAATTAATTATGAAACATATCAATATATGGCAGAAATTCATAATTCAATTTAACATATTAAAACGTTTTAAAACATATTCAATAACCATGTCATTAAATCTAATCTAGCATGTCAATAAATTTCTAAACATATTAATAAATTCATTCAAACATGCGAACGAGTAATCTAAATTTTCTAACAATCCCACAATGATTCTTACATTCAGATCCAACTCGTTTATAGTAGATTTACAGCGGGTTCGGATCTGCGAGAATCAGCCTCGGGGTGTGCGTCCAAGTCCACGGCCGAAACTCCTTCCCACGCGCGTCTAGGATGTCACAAAATCCGTCCTCGCTCCATTGCTCCAAAAAGTGGTCGGCCCTCTGGATTAAATATCACTCAAACAATCACAAGATGAATCAATGATAATTCCCTAGGATTTTTTAGGAGATCAAGAGGGTGGGCTCTTTGTGGGAACAAGGGAAGAAGGGGAAACTCAAAGCAAAAAGGAAGGGTTGTCGGGAAACAATTTTCCTCTCTCTTTTTCTCTCTAAAATTCGGCCAAAACCTCTCAAGCATAAGGGGGGAGAGGTTCGGCTGAATGCTGGTCGAAATTAGGTTAGGGTTATCAAAGAGAGAGCCTCCTTTTATATTAGAGAGAATGAGTTTAAGTTAAGTCAAAATCCAATTAAGACCCATTAGTCTAACTTAAGCCCAAAACTCCTTTTAATGAGTTTAAACAATTTTTCCAGCCTATAAAACCCTTATTATGGCCGGCTATATTGTCTTAATTATCTCCCAAATTTATTTGATTTATTTCTAGAATAATATTTAATTAATTTAGAACATCTCATTTATTTAATGACAACTCATTAATTATTTTTCATACTAATCAATGTAGTACGAAACGAGAAAATATTTATTTTCATCTTTTATTATTTGAGTCGTCAAATTATATTATTATCAGTATAATAACATAATATGATTCATTAAATAAATATAATAATAAATATTGAAATCAATCAGGAATCTTATCCGAACTAATTTGGTAACCTTCAAAGTTTGATAATTTTGTGTCCATCTCATACCAATTTTTGGCATATCTTCGAAATTTCATACTCCGAGGTTCAAGTTCCATGGGATCTTTCCTAGGTCGGTGCGATGGTTTTTTTTTATCACGAATTATTATTGCGCTTCACAAACTTATTTCCCCATAGGTTATCCCTTGGGCTCCATGTTGCTTGCTTCAAGAGCTTGAATGTGCTCCTACATTTCCTTGAATTGGCCAGCTCGAATGGGTATGGGGAGGAGCTCGAAACCTTCTCCCAATGTGAGAGGTAAAGTGTGCTAGTGGTGCTCAATCTCATGACCGAGCCCCTCATCGATGACGTTGTTTATTGGAGTTGTAGAGCTATACCCATATTTTTCAATGCTACCCCTTTTTATAGTGCCAAACTGTCATCACTGCATCAATATCTTACGAAATACATCAGATACCGAGTGAACAATACCGAGAATCAAGAGTGCATTAAGCAAGACTTTCCCTAAGACAAATATAATAGAAGAGAGAATGTTTGTCAAGGGGAATTGAATTCTAGATGATACTTTGGCCAATGCTTGTGTGTGGATATATTTTCCTTTATTTATAGGTACTTTTATGTTTGGTAGGAGCTAACCCACAGTTTCAGTAGTTTTTAGAGCTATTTTCTCCACATCATTCATTGGACGGTTATTATTGACGCTTGTTTATAGGTCATGTGGTGAGCGTTTATTAATTTACGTGTGTTTATTTTATGTTAACTAGTCATGTGTTAACTCTCTTCTATTCGAAGTTTTGAGTAAAATGATCTATTCTTAATTGAATACTTGTTTATTATAATACCGATTATATCTATTAGTATTTTGCGATTAACCATAGATATTTATGTTGTATATTGATTATAAAATTGGACTATGCTTGTTTAATTTCGAGTACTTATAAAATAAAATGTTTAATTTTCATAGTTTACACAAAATAAAATTTATATATGTGTATTTATATATCCCATGTGCCTTTATTGGAAAACAAAATTAAAATTAAAATTAATATCAAAAGTTAAGAGTAAAATATTATTATATATAAAGAAAACCTAAAAGAGATTACCATTAATGGTAAAGTTATTTATTTAACATATAATTGCTTAAAATTATAAATTATATCATTGAAAGTAAAATATCACATCCCCATCTAAAATTATCTTTGTGAAATTCTTTATAATTTACATGTTTTACACCATGTAACTAATAAAATTACAGAATTACTTTATATATTAATTAAATTACATTATTAGTCATTTACTTTATGGAATTCTCTGAATATCTTGAACTCATCACATATATCAATTTTTTTTTCTTTTTACGTTTTTTATATATTCTAACTTCTGCTACAAGAAAATCAACACAAAGAGCAATCAAATGACGCAAACAAATCTACCCCAATTTTTGCTCTATTTTTTTCAAAAAACATTTAAAGGTATGTAATAATTATTTTTTATTTCAGCAAATTTAATTTTGATTTTTGAGTTTATTTATATGACACGTCATTGATATAATTCAACAAAAATATAATTTATATTATTAATTAACATTATGAAAAACTTTGTGTGATTTTTAGTCATCATCTTTTTATTATAAAAATATTATTAATTATTTTAACAATTTCAAATAAAATACATTAACAATTTCAAATAGGCTGGAGCTAATATTTTTGCTCATGTAGACAAGAGCAAAATCGAAATCAATATCAAATCAAACGCCCTTGATTGCTGTCACGCCCATCCCAGGTAAAGGGCATTATTAAAGAAAAAGAAAAAGAAAAAAAGTTATCGTTGGACATTCAGATTCTAGAATTTAGACCAAACCCGTTAAATCGTACAGAGTATTTTCTTCGTTAGATTTTTGGTCGATGAAGACCTTGTAATTCTCAACACAGCTCTTTTGTTGTTATTTCGCCAATGCGTTTGCATCCATTGAGTCCGAGCTCGAGCTCGACGAATGCTAACTCGAGTCGTGGTTTGTTGTATCTGAATATCTACGATCTAACGCCTGTAAATAATTACGTTTACTGGTTCGGCCTCGGGATTTTTCATTCCGGTATCGAAGGTAACGCCTAATTCCGTGTTTCATTTTAATTTTCTTTAAGCTACTTTTGAGGACCAAAGCCCAGATCTATCTCATATTCAATTTACTTACCATCGTTGAATTACGTAATTAATGCCTAGGGATTCTCGATACTTAGAACTGAAGCAGGTTCTGATAATGATGAATTTTCGATGGTTGAACTCTGTCTCTGTGTGTGTTCCCAAACAGCACATGGAATGGAATACGGTTTCGGAGCCCATGATTATCCTTCGAGTGGCATGTTTGAGGTGGAACCGAGAAGTTGCCCCGGGTTCATTTTCCGGCGGTCGGTGCTGTTAGGAAGCATCGACTTGTCTCCCGTGGAATTCCAGGCGTTTATGGTTCATCTCTCTAACAAATACCACGGAGACACTTATCATTTGATTGCCAAGAACTGCAACCATTTTACTGATGAAGTTTGCCTGAGGCTGACCGGAAAGCCAATACCCGGCTGGGTCAATCGCCTTGCCCGAGTAGGTAAGACAACCTTGCCTCTCGTCTGATATTTTTATAAATTCATTTACGTTGTGGCAAAATTGTTCTTTTCTTGTGAGGATGTTCATAGTAGCCATGTTAAGTATCACATGGTTCCATCTCGAAACGAGGAGAGAGTAATTCACCATATCGTAAATCTTGTCAACTCATTTTATCTTTGTGATGTTAGGTCGTTAAAACATGTTGAGATTGAATTGTCCAGCTAATTGCATGTTTAAATATAAAGAAAAACAAAAAATACGATTGTCATAACGATTTTTATGTTGAAGATGAAGGGTCGTATTTTCTGATGTATTCTTATTTGAGTTTCAGGTTCATACTGCAATTGTCTTCTCCCTGAGAACATTCAGATTGATGCTGTGAGACATCTTCCGGGTCATCAAAATTATTCTGGTATGTGATTAGATTTCTCATTCCTTTTTGGTAACAACTTCAAGGTAGACAAGCTTTGGTTTAGTTTAGTAAGCTTCTATTCTGCTTCCAGTACTTACAAATGACTCCATAATCCACTGCTTGATATATACACAAGTCGGACATTTTCGTATTTTCATTTCTCGAGATACTTATTCATGCTACAAACCCTGATATATAACCCAAAACTGGTTCGTTGGGGAGACTAATTCAAAACGTATACGACTTTGTGATCATCTTGAAGCAATTTATTTGAAGATTTGCTTTATAAAATTAAACTAGTCAACTCCAAGCTTTTCAGTGCACATAAAAACCACTAAATGATGATTTGGACAGATATGAATCCAGAAACTATTGTCTTGTAACTGAACAACTTTGTTTTTGTTCTCTATACACAAATGTAGAGAGACTTTACTCGATAAAGGTTGTATTTGATCATTTTTGGGACTTTCGAAACTTTATTTGTCGATATACTTTGTTAAATACGGAAATGCAGATGACGATAAAGAAGGGTCAGCGTCTGACACTTCATCAGGCTCAGCCGAGAGCGATGAAAGATCGCAGCATCGTCTTCTGAACACACATAATAATGGTGATGTGGCGTTCGTGGGTGAAATGCCAGCCCGTTTAGCAAGAGAGCTTCCCTGATTTTTCTGTAATATTGCTTCTTCTAGTTGTTCATACTTGTAATGTAACATTGAACTATATTATATGAGATCTTACATCATTGACGTTCGATATGTTTCTATTGTGTACTAGTGTATGTCCTATTATTTTATTGGAAAAATCAGATTGGTATTTTATGAAGAACTTGATTATAACTGTACACGTGATTTTCCCAAGGTAACGATTCTTCCTCTCTACAAGTTTAGTAACTTCATAACACTGATTTCGTCTAGACTCTAACGGAAATGTACTACTCACATCTTATCATTTCGCCTTTTGGCAATTGCATTTTAGAAGGTTTGTAACCTGAATAATAAAAGAGAAATTTTATTTTATATACCAAAAAATGTGCAAAATATCCCATCTTTTTAAAATATCTAAATATAGACTTTAAGCTCAAAACCGGAAAAAATAACCTTGAACTCATTTTTCCTCTTCTTTCTCTTAGCCGAAACCCTTCTTCTCCTTCAAATTTTTTTTTTCAAAACTCTGCTTCTACGAGTGCAATAAGATCAAGCACGAGTTACATACATTAACAACAATATCTTCAAACTCGGATACCTTCTTCATTGGACTGATTTGGGAAGATGTGAGTTAGTTTAGAGATTTTAGGTTTTCCGGAAACGAAGAACAATTTGAATTCCATCATATTTAAGATATTGTACGATAGATTACAATAGCATACGATAGGATACGATGGTGTACGATAGTCTTCAAAGGGTAAGTTTATGATATTGTACGATGGTGTACGATGATTTACGATAGCTTACGATAGAGTTGAATTTTACGATGTTGTACAATGGTTTGTGTGATTATGTACGATGGTCAATGAAAAATTGAATTTTTTTGTTTTATTGTGTACGACCACTTGAAATTCCTTATAACAAGGCATATAACTTATGGTGGATCCGATGTGCTGAAAAATGTGAAGAGGTGGTTTGAAGAATTAGATCTTATCAAGTAACTCCGAGGGACGGTATTCGAGCAATTCTTCACCGGTTTGGAGCTAAACTTCGCTCCCGTCCTTGTCCATGCTCTATTGGAGAGGAAGGTGGAGTTAATTAAGGCCGGAGAGATCCAATTCGGTCTTGGTGGAAAGAGAGTTCGGTTCGGATGCCTCGAGCATGCCCTAATCTCGGCCCTAGACTACAAAGACGGTCTGACAAAGGAGGAGAATGACAAATGCTCCTCTTGGAGGCTCATCGACGAGTACCTCAACGGGTTATCCAACATCAAATTTAGTTTACTCGTCAATGATTGGATGACGTGTAAGACTCCCGAGGACGTCTACAAGCGCGGTTTGTGCGTCTTTCTTCTCGGTTACTTATTTGGACAACCGCAAACAAAACCATCGAGCGGAGATGGCAACCGCTGTTAGCAGAGATACCCACAAGAAGATTATTTTTATTTGCATATGGATGTAATATAAATCTCTAGAGAGTCCTTATTATAATTTGCTGATTAAATTAATAAAAGTTGAAACGTTCATTCATTCCTTTTTCGTTTGATTGAAGATTTATGATATTCAATAGTCTTATAGTCCTTAATAAAACCTAACAACGTATGAAGAGACAAATGTAGATTTGCCTGAACAAACTCTTCATGGTTGCTTAAAACGAAATATTCACAATCTAAATATTAACGTACTATTGATCCTAGTATGATTGTCGGAAGAATCTATGATCTCTTGTTACGAGCCAAAGAGAGTTAGGAACTCTATAGTTCTTCCAGTATATCGTTCGATGATACTGAATTGACTAGTGCACCTTTAGAGACGAGGTAAGAACAAACCATGTAACTTCATTTGTCTCAAGGTCACTATGTATGAATTGCATCGAGCTTACCTTATTGCTGAAATGAGACATGTCATTTCATAACTTCAATATATTCATTTGAGAAAGTTACACTCTGGATCCAAGTTTGTGAACTAGATGTTTCTATTGTGTACTAGTGTATGTCCTATTATTTTATTGGAAAAATAAGATTGGTATTTTATGAAGAACTTGATTATAACTGTACACGTGATTTTCCCAAGGTAACGATTCTTCCTCTCTACAAGTTTAGTAACTTCATAACACTGATTTCGTCTAGACTCTAACGGAAATGTACTACTCACATCTTATCATTTCGCCTTTTGGCAATTGCATTTTAGAAGGTTTGGAACCTGAATAATAAAAGAGAAATTTTATTTTATATACCAAAAAATGTGCAAAATATCCCATCTTTTTAAAATATCTAAATATAGACTTTAAGCTCAAAACCGGAAAAAATAACCTTGAACTCATTTTTCCTCTTCTTTCTCTTAGCCGAAACCCTTCATCTCCTTCAAATTTTTTTTTTCAAAACTCTGCTTCTACGAGTGCAATAAGATCAAGCACGAGTTACATACATTAACAACAATATCTTCAAACTCGGATACCTTCTTCATTGGACTGATTTGGGAAGATGTGAGTTAGTTTAGAGATTTTAGGTTTTCCGGAAACGAAGAACAATTTGAATTCCATCATATTTAAGATATTGTACGATAGATTACAATAGCATACGATAGGATACGATGGTGTATGATAGTCTTCAAAGGGTAAGTTTATGATATTGTACGATGGTGTACGATGATTTACGATAGCTTACGATAGAGTTGAATTTTACGATGTTGTACAATGGTTTGTGTGATTATGTACGATGGTCAATGAAAAATTGAATTTTTTTGTTTTATTGTGTACGACCACTTGAAATTCCTTATAACAAGGCATATAATTTATGGTGGATCCGATGTGCTGAAAAATGTGAAGAGGTGGTTTGAAGAATTAGATCTTATCAAGTAACTCCGAGGGACGGTATTCGAGCAATTCTTCACCGGTTTGGAGCTAAACTTCGCTCCCGTCCTTGTCCATGCTCTATTGGAGAGGAAGGTGGAGTTAATTAAGGCCGTAGAGATCCAATTTGGTCTTGGTGGAAAGAGAGTTCGGTTCGGATGCCTCGAGCATGCCCTAATCTCGGCCCTAGACTACAAAGACGGTCTGACAAAGGAGGAGAATGACAAATGCTCCTCTTGGAGGCTCATCGACGAGTACCTCAACGGGTTATCCAACATCAAATTTAGTTTACTCGTCAATGATTGGATGACGTGTAAGACTCCCGAGGACGTCTACAAGCGCGGTTTGTGCGTCTTTCTTCTCGGTTACTTATTTGGACAACCGCAAACAAAACCATCGAGCGGAGATGGCAACCGCTGTTAGCAGAGATACCCACAAGAAGATTATTTTTATTTGCATATGGATGTAATATAAATCTCTAGAGAGTCCTTATTATAATTTGCTGATTAAATTAATAAAAGTTGAAACGTTCATTCATTCCTTTTTCGTTTGATTGAAGATTTATGATATTCAATAGTCTTATAGTCCTTAATAAAACCTAACAACGTATGAAGAGACAAATGTAGATTTGCCTGAACAAACTCTTCATGGTTGCTTAAAACGAAATTTTCACAATCTAAATATCAACGTACTATTGATCCTAGTATGATTGTCGGAAGAATCTATGATCTCTTGTTACGAGCCAAAGAGAGTTAGGAACTCTATAGTTCTTCCAGTATATCGTTCGATGATACTGAATTGACTAGTGCACCTTTAGAGACGAGGTAAGAACAAACCATGTAACTTCATTTGTCTCAAGGTCACTATGTATGAATTGCATCGAGCTTACCTTATTACTGAAATGAGACATGTCATTTCATAACTTCAATATATTCATTTGAGAAAGTTACACTCTGGATCCAAGTTTGTGAACTAGATGTGGTCTATTGGTGATGTATTGGGTTATGAAGTTGACATGAGTATACTTTGTGAAGTTCTCATAGATATGAAATTCATGTACAAGATTGCTGAAATGCAGCGTATATCACCTCATGCGTTATTCCTTGGGTTGTAAATAATTGTACCGGCCGGCGTCCAAATAGAATAAAGGATTCTTTTGGATGAAAACATTGTGACTTGTTAGCTCCTCGTCCATACATCATTTCTAACTTATTCACAAGTATTAAAGGAGTTGAGTAAATAACAACTAGAAGGGTAAAATGGTAATGTCGCAAATTTCATCTAGTTGATGATATTCATGATGGGTAATCATTCGATAATATTTAGTGGATCCACTCATCACAAATAAGTAGATTGTTAAGTAGAAAATTTATTCATTTGGACCGAGAGATTTTCAGTGTCAACTCTTTTTTGGAGTCAGTTGACATTAAACTAGACTTGAAAAAGTTTGTGAGCTTTGAGTCCAAGATTTTTACTTAAAACTTTGTTCATTTGAGTCCATGAGGTCACTATAACAATTAATTAGAGTAGAGTTTGTTAAACTAGAAGCTAAGTCAAAATAAGTTCAATTGTTGAACTAGACGTATTTTCTTATTATGGTCTAAAGGGTATTTTTGTCCTCAAGGATAATTGATGTAAAAATGTCAAAAATATATTTTGGAATTATTTCACAAATTGATTTAAAGTCACACGGCCGAAATTTGGTTTTCAAATTTAGTGAATTAAATTTTGTGCAATATTATTGTATGGGCAATAATGTGAAGGCTTTTCGTTATTTTGTTGTGAACAATTTGTTGAAAATTAATTAACGTTTAATCAATATTATCATACAACATATCATTATATGGCGGAACTATATAATAAGATCTAAAATATATTAAAAAACATTTAACATAATTAACAACCTAGGCATTAAAAATTGCTAACATGTTAATAAACATTTTCTTCTAGACATATTCATCAACAAATTGAACACACTTCAATCTAACGTGAAGTTGTAAACAATTTCGTGTGTTGCTAGCTCACTCCGAAATGGCTCGTCAATTTCCTCGCCCGAATGGGAAGTGCACAGTCTCGCCGGATAGGAGAATCTGCCTCTCAAGATTGCCTGCCTGCCGGACTGCCTGCTCGCCTGACTGCATGCTCGCTTGATTGCCTGCTCCCCGAACGGAGAAGATGCGCCTGTGAGCCTGCGGATCCGTGTGCCTCGCTGGAGGTCTGGGACCTGTGCGCCTAGATGGGGGATGACCTGGTACACCTGGCAGCTGGGGTTGCTCGGGAGGAAGGCGCGCAAGATGTGCATGAGGAGTCAGGCCTACCTGAGGCTCCTGGTCAAACGGGCAGCTGTCTGGCCGATTTGCGTCAGGCGCAAAGGCTGGCTGCCCGGTTTGCGTCTCGTCACGTCTCGCTCGTTCTACTCGTCTTATGGACGGCCCTGTGACAATGAACACTCACCAAACACCGCAAGTGGAGTCAATGATATTAATCTCGGATTTAATGGGAGATTAAGAGGGTGGACTCTTTGTTTTGAACAACGTAGGAGGGAATCACTCAAAGGTTGAACCAAGAAATCAAGAAATGATTTCTTGATTATTTTCTCTCTCAAAACACTTGGCCAATTTTGTCACAAGGGAGAGGGGAAAAGTGGCCGGGTGAAATGTGTTTCTAGGGTTAGGGTTTACTCGAAAAAACTCATACTTCTATTGAGATAACATGATTAAATTAGGTCAAACTATTAGTCGACTTAAGCCCTACCCAACCTTTTGATGAGTTATTTAATTTATTATCCAGAAATAATTCAATAAACATGGTCGACCATACTTAAATATATACCCAAAATTTAATTGATTTATTTCTAAAATAATATTTAATTAATTTAGAACATCGCATTTATTTAATGACAAGTCATTAATTTTTTTCATACTTCAAAAACAAGTATGAAACGAGAAATTGTTTATTTTCATCTTTTATTTATTTGAATCATATAATTATATTATTATCCATATAATAATATAATAAGATTCATTAAATAAATTTAACAATAAATAAATAATTATTTATTTAATTACTTAAAAAATAATTCTCTTAGTGTAAATGGACTCCAAAGTTCACAAACTTTTTCCAATTTTTAGTTCTTAATATTAGTCGATTCACTATAAGACTAATATTGAAATTCTCTAAGTTCATATGCGTTTGATGTGACAAAACAATTTTTTTACACGATCCACTGAGTATTTTACGATATTACTATTCGTGTGTATCATTAACTCAGAGGAATGTAAAATTACCGTTTTACCCCTGAGTTATTATTTCACTTACTTCTTTGTTATTTGTTAATGAGTAAAACATAAAGTGAGATGTCTTTACATGTTACATGTTTTATTCAAAGAATGTTTTATTCGATGAATACCATGCCCGGTTTATTCATTCACACTCTCATAACAAAGCATAGTGAGATATCAATGCTTATGCATTGTTTCAACACGAATTATGTATCTTTGAATTACATAATCCAAGGAAACAACGTTATGACACCAATCGTCGGGTCAGATGAAACTTCATTTAGTCATTGCCCATTGACAAATCAAATGTCATAAAGTGTGACAAGAATATATTTACTCACTTCATAATTAAGGTAATTACTAAAATAACAAGAATATCTGTACTCACTTCAGAATTAAGGTAATTACTAAAATACCCCTCGTATGTGATCTTGAGGTTTTGAGTGATTAAACAATTTTATCTCGAGTTTCAGAGTATCACTGGTCTTGTTCAATGTCTTCTTTAATACATCAAGAATAAATCACATAGTCACAATTGTCTATATCATAATATAAGATATCGTGATTCATTCAAACAATCAATACTCAGATTTGATTGCCCTACTGATCTTTAGAGTGCGAACTATTATTTAAACTAGTCACAAGAGGGTATCTTGTCAAGTCTGTACTTAGCACCTCTTTCGTTGATGACAGTTTTAGAGTGTAGAAAACATCCATAAACATAAACTTAATCAAGAATAAATATTTAATTTTATTTAATGTTTCAGCAAAATAAAATACAAATGTATTTATAATGTCCAATATCTCCTTTGTGGGAACCAATGCCAACAAACTCCCACTTGACTCAAAGGAGATGCAAATGATCTTTCAGACCTAAGCCTTCTAGGTGTCCCTCGAAGAATTAACTTGTTAAAGTCTTCGTGAAGGGATCAACAAGCTTGTAATTCACTCTGTCGCTTCTAAAAGTATCTTTTGTAGTAGTGAAGGTTGTCCAACGTTGAGATCTTCACGACTTCAGCGTTTCCTCTGTGAACGATGTCGCGTACCAGGTGATACTTCCGCTCTATGTGTTTTGAGCGCTTGTTACTTCTTGGTTCCTTACAGTTAGCGACAGCCCCACTGTTATCACAATAAAGTGTGTTGGGATCGCTTGCACTTGAAACTACTTCCAAGTACATAAGAAATTTCCTCAGCCACGCAACCTCCTTTGTAGCTTCGCAAGCTGCCACATAGTTGGCTTCCATGGTCGAGTCAGCAACGCAAGATTGCTTTATACTCCTCCAAACCATGGATCCACCATTCAGGGTGAACACATACCCTGATGTGGACTTCCTGGAATCCTTATCGGCTTGAAAATCGGAGTCGGTATATCCCGTCATATTCAAGTCACTACCTGAGTATGCAAGCATATAGTTTCTCGTTCTCCTAAGATACTTGAGAATATGCTTGACATCAATCCAGTACTCGTGTCCAGTAACTGGTATCTACTTATCACGCCCACTACGTAACATATATCTGGTCTTGTACAAAGCATCACATACATGAGACTTCTTACGGCTGAGCGTAAGGAATATGTCTCATGTCCTCTATCTCTAGTGGAGTCTTGGAAGACTGCTGACTAGAGAGATGCACTTTGTGTTAGAACGATACCTATCATTTCTTGGAGTCTTGCATACTGAAGTGATCCATGATCTTATCAATATAAGATGCCTGAGAGAGCGCTAACTTTCGGTTCTTCTGATCTCTAAAGATCTGAATCCCCATAATGTAAGCCGCTTCTCCAAGATCCTTCATCTCAAACGGCTTTGACAATCAATTTTAACCTCTGATAACTTTCCTACATTATTAACAATGAGTAGTATGTAATCTACATATAGGACTAGGAAGACCACTTTGCCATCGTTTATCATTTTATAAACGCATGGCTCATCTATTGACTCATCAAAGCTGTAACCTTTTACAGTCTCGTCGAATATAATATTTCACAATCTAGGTGATTGCTTCAGTCCATAAATTGACTTAAGCAACTCACAAACCTTGCCCTCTTGGCTTTTCTACTTGAACCCGTCTGGTTGAGCCATATAAATCTGCTCGTCAAGATTGTTGTAATAGGTCTAGGGTTAAGAAAAATTATCGTTAATCATATTAATGGCGGAATATAAAATTTCTCTACAAGTAAACAATTTTACTAACCTAGGAAAAGTGCATGAACATGTTATAAATTAAAAACATTATTTAAAGTACTTGAATACTAACATTTCTTATATCTTCAAACTTGAAGCGTCTTGAGAAAGGTTGATCTAGTTCCTTGGCTCGATTCCTTCACGTCTAATGTAGAACTCGAGAAACCTAAGGTTTCTATTACAAGAGTCTATGGAGTGTTTGGAGGATTTATGTGTGGGCACAATTAAACAATATGAACCAAGAACATTTCTTGGATCATAAGCTAATTCTCTAGATCAAGTGTGGATCTAGGTGCAAAAATAAAAATAAATTTTTAGTGAGAGAGAGAGGGAATGGTTGGCTAGAATAGAGAGAGGAAGACCAAGAATGTAACTTTTCACATCTCTATGCGAGACTCTATTTATAGGAGAAGAAAAATCTATAAAGGTCAATTATGCATTCATGAAAGAATAATTCATTCATGACACAATATTTGATTTTCTCTTCCCCTTTCTCTTATGATGTGGCCGGCCATATAAAGCTCAAGACTGAGAAAATTTGTTTCCTCACTTAGCTTATTTATTTTCTTCTCATAGAAATACATTTCCTCATTTCCTTTTTGGGTAATTATCTTGATACTTAAAAGGAAATAACTCTCTCCTCTATGATGCATGTTGGCCGAATTCTATAGCTAGGGAAGGAGTATCTAGATGCTTCTTTATTTCTCTTAAGACAATTCTTAAAATACCCATTGTAGAATTTTTATTACACAAATAATGAAATTAATTTCTTAATGCCTCAAACGACTTTTCGACTTCAGAAAATAATTTATATTTTCATCATATGAAAATATTCAAAATCTTATTTTGACATTCACATCATTTTATGTCCATGTGGAAAAAATAACTCTTAAGACGTTTTCTGAGAAAAAGTGTAGTTCAACATTTGAACTTATTTTTACTTAGCTTCTAGTTTAACAATCCTACTATAATGATCTGTAATAGTGACCTTATGGATCCAAATGAACAAAGCTTGAGCTTCTATACTCGGTATTATTGACAAGGAGCTAACAAGTCACATTGTTTCATGAATATCATCAACTAGATGAGATTTATAAAATTACCATTATACCCTTCTAGCTGTTATTTCCTCAACTCCTTTAGTACTTGTGAATAATTTAGAAACAATATATTGACGAGGAGCTAACAAGTCACATTCTTTCATCCAAATAAAGCCGCTACTTAATTTTGGATACTGCGCAGTTATTTTATTCACAATCTAAGTAATAAAGCATGAGGTGATATATATTGCATCTCTGCAATCTTGTTCATGAATTCCATATCTATGAGAACTTCACAAATTTGGTTCATGACATTTTCATAATTTAATATCTCACCAATTGGTCTAGTCTAGATCACTTAATGGATCTAGAATTTGCCTTTCTTGGAAATATTAATGCTATGAAATGACATGTCTCATTTCAGGATTTAGGTAAGCATGATGCAATTCATACATAGTGACCATGAGACAGAAGAGGTTAAATGGTTTGTTATTCCATTATCTCTAAAGGTGCATTGGTCAACTCAGTATCTTCGAAAGACACAGTGGAAGAACTTTAGAGTTCCTAACTATCTATGACTCGTAAGCAGACATCATAGATTCGTCCAACAATCATACTGGATCAATAGTCCGTTGATCTTTAGATTGTCAATATATCGTTTTTAATCAAACCATGAAGAGTTTGTTCACGCAAATCTACATTTGTCTCTTCATACATTGTTAGGTTTGATTTAGGACTATAAGACTATCGAATATCAGAAATCTTTAATCAAACTAAAAGGGGAATGAAACAACGTTTCAACTTTTATTAGTTTAATCAGCAAACTACAATAAGGACTTTATAAAAGATTTATATAGGGATAAGTAGCAATATAGCCATTACAAACATAAAAATTGCTAAATAGCCTAAATTTTGTGATTATTGGTTTATAGCAATAAACTGAAATAAACAATTCATGTTGACACATATACCCTTATTCAAATGCATAAATACGAAATTAATAATATTAGAAAATAATAAAAGGAAAATAAAAACAGAAAATAATAAATCATTAATCAAAGTAATAAAAAAATTTAAAAAAGAAATTAACCCCACTAACAGAGGTTACTATTCAAATAAAATAGAATAAATGGAAAAATCTTACAAAAACCGGTTTAAATGGGTAGTTTACATTTCTGTCAGTTAAATAAATCGAAATAAACGCGAATAAACAAAATTTGAAATTTGAATCAGCGTAAAAAAATTAATAAACCAATAAAATCAAACAATAAATCTATAAAAAACGGTTATAATTTAACCACTCAAAAAACATAAATAAAATAATTAACATAAATAAAATAATAATATTTAATAACACTAATTTCTAGAAAGGGCATTATTGTAAACAAATTATTTAAAAACAGTCACGTCACCTATAAAGGCTATATACTTAAAGAAAAATAAAGTATGGCGAAATTACAATACCATTGTTTTCTAGTGTTATTTAGAGAAATGTTTCTATATATTAAATCAATATATAAATAAACAATCTTCTTGTGGGCATCTCTGCCAACAAGGATTTCCATTAAAAAATGCAGTCTTCGCATCCATCTATCAAATTTCATAATATAGGGAGGCAGCTATGGATAAAAGAGTGCGGATGGACTTCAACATCGCGACTAGCTTGAAGGTATCCTCATAATCAATACCTTCCTTATTCGGATTGGTGCCCACAAAGTAGATATTAGACAATGAAATACATTTGTATTTGATTTTGCTGAAACATTAATATTAATAAATATTCATTCTTTATTATTTTTGTTTTTATGTATGAATGCTACGTTCTAAAACTGTCATCAACGTAAGGGGTGTTAAGTACAGACTTAACAAGATAGCCCCTTGTGACTAGTTTAAACATTTGTTCGCAATCTTAAGATCGATAGAGCAATAAAATTTGAGTATTGATTGTTAGAATGAATCATGATATCTAATCTTGTAATATAGAGAGTTGTGACTCTACGATTCATCCTTGATATCTTATAAAAGATATTGAACAAGACTTGTGATACTTAGAAGCTCGAGATAAAACCATTTAAACACTCGAAGCTTTAAGATCACATACGAGGGGTACTTTGGTACTTACCTTAATCCTGAAGTGAATATATAATTGATATTACACTTTATGACATTTTATTTTTCAATGGGCAATGACTAAGTTTTAGTTTCATCTGAACCGACGGTTGGTGTCATAAGGATGTGATATTGGGTTGTATCATTCACATATATGGAATTCATGTTGGAAAAATGCAAATGCATTAGTATCACATTATGCTTTGTTATGAGAGTGTGAATGAATTAACTTGGCCAGGTATTGATTGAATAAGAACATTCTTTGCTTAAAACATGTGACATGTAAAGACATCTCACTCTATGTTTTTCTCATTCACAAATAAAAAAGGAGTTAGTGAAATAATAACTCAAGGGGTAAAACGGTAATTTTACATTCCCCTTACTTAGTGGTACACATGAAGGGTAATATCGTAAAGTACTCCGTGGATCGTGTAAAAAATTGTTTTGTCACATCAAACACAAAATATACGCATATGAATAGATAGGGTGTCAGTATTGGTCCGTTAGTGGAATCGACCAATATTAAGAGTTAAAAGCCGGAAAAGGTTTGTGAACTTTTGAGTCCGATCTTTATTCTGAAGCTTCGTTCATATGGGTCCCAAAGGTGTCAATGATAGACACTTGCAAGAGATTAAATGAACTAGAATTTTTTATTTACTCATTAAATATAAATTGTGATTTATATGGGGAAAATTATTTTTCTAAGTGACTTAATAAATAATAGGTCATTTATTGAATCATAGAGTATTATTATTTTGATAATATAAACTTGAGAAATTCAATTAAATGAAAGGAGAAAATAAACAATTTTCCATTTCGTACTTATTTGGTAAGTATGAAATTATTTTAATGAAATGTCATTGAATAAAATGAGAGTTCTAAATGAATTGTATTTAGAAATAAATCAAAAGTATTTGGGAATGAATTAAATGAATATGGCCGAGTATGTTGAGGGTGTTTTGGCCGAGCATTACAAGTCAACGGGCCATGAGCTTGACTCAACTTAAGCCCACAGTAAAATGTTTATAAGTGAGCTTAAGCAGAAACCCTAGACTAACCCCGAACCCTAATTCATTCGGCTAATCTCTCCCTCTCTCTCCCTTGGAGTCACTCGGCCGATTATCCCAAAGAAAAGAGAAATGAAAATTTGTTTTCTTGCTCTTCATTTAATTCCCGAGAGTTGATGAAAGCCCACCCTTTCAATCTCAATAATCCTCGAGTTATATTGTTGATTCTTCACGTGTGGTGTTTGGTGTGTTTTTCAATTCAGAAAATTAGTTTAAAAATTGTTTTAAAAGTTTTTTTGCAAGTTTTTAGCCGGTCAAACACTTTCTTTTCTCCCCTGTCCGGCGACCCCCAGTCCGGTGAGCCCCTGTCCGGCGACCCCCAGTCCGGTGAGCCCCTGTCCGGCGAGCACTTGTCCGGCTAACCCTGAGTCCGGCGAGTTCCAGTCCGGCGGTCCCAGGGTCGAAGACTTCAGTCCGTCGAGAGTTCCAGTACGGCGAAGATTCCAGTCTGGCGAAGGCCCCAGTCCGGCGAGTCTTCCCAGCAGGTTCCCTGTCCGGCGAGCATCCTGCACAGCGAGAAGTCCTGTCCGGCGTCCCTGTCTTCCCAGTCCGGCGAAGACACGGCCTCTCCGGGGATCCTCTTTTCAGTTTTGGATTCGATGTGGCTTTCCGGAGATAGCTAGCAACGCCGAGGTTGTTTACAATCTCAATTGTAAGTTTTTCCTCAACCAATTGGACTGCTAAAAATATATAAATTGTTTATATAGGTTGTTAGTGTGTTTTAATGTTGAGTGACATGTTTTAATAAAATGTTTACGAACATGTAAATAAATTTTAATGCCTTAGGTTGTTTAACATATTAAAATAATTTTAATATGATAGATCTAATTATATTTTTCTGCCACATAGGATGTGTAATATAATTAAGTTGTTTAATTTGTTAAATAAATTCCAACAAATTGTATCAGAGCTAATTAAAGGCATTAAATTTAGGTTTAATGACTAATTTTGAAATTTGTTTGACTAGTTGATGTTGGCGTTTTTGTATGATTTATATATTTTATTGTGAATGTCATAAATTGCGTGATTGTGTTTATGGATGGATCCTCATTTAATATGGCCCTAGGATTTTTTTCCGGTTATCGTCCCGGATTTTAAATTTTTTTATGTAAATTGTGAACCTCAATTTTGTTGGAATTTATTTAACAATTTAAACAGATTAATCATGTTACACATCCTATGTGGCGGAATAATGTAATTAAAATCAATATATTAAAACAAGTGTTAATACATTCAATTATCCGGACGTTGCTAGCTTTCGCATGAATTCCACGTCGCGTCGAGATCACCGAAAGATGTCGCAGGAAAACCAGAAAACACCCTCGCCGGATTTAGAACTCGCCGGAATCCACTCGCCCAAACCTTCGCCGGATATCCTCGCCGAATTTGCACGCCTAAGCCCTCGCCGGATTGCCTCCTCACCGGGATGCCTCCTCGCCGGGTGACCTCTTCGCCGGGTTGCCTCTTCGCCGGGTCACCTCTTCGCCGGATGCCCTCGCCGGATGCCTTCTCGCCAGATTTGATCTCTGGGACCCCTCACTCAATAGAAATCGCCGGGAGAAGAAACTCGACCAAGAACAGAATTCTTGATATGCTAAAACTTCAAGAAACACTCAAAAAATTTCAAAGAATTATAGTATCAATTCAAACACCACGAGTGGAGAATCAATAATATCACACAAGGAATATAAGAGATGGAAATCGTGGGCTTTCAAGAACGATAGGAAATTGTCGAAGGAATCAAGAAATCGATTCTTGATCCTTGGTTTTGGGGATTCGGCCGAGAGAGTGCAAGGGGGTGGGGGCTCTCCTCTTGGCCGAATTCTTTAGATCAAAATTGAATTAGGGTTTCTTAAGCCTATTCATAATAGTATAATTATGGGCTTAAGTTGGGTCAATCCATTGACCCTAATCACTTGATTTTTTCGGCCAACTCTCTCCCTCTTACTCGAGTAAGAGCTTCCAGAATATTCCCAAATTTATATGATTTAATTTCTAAAATTAATTTAGAACTCTCAATTTTATTTAATGACAAATCACTAAAATCATTTCATATTTATCAAATAAATACGAAACGAGAAATTATTTATTTTCTTCTCTTATTAAATTAAATCATACAATCATATTATTATCGACATAATAATATTCTATGATTCAATAAACAAAATAAATAACTAATTATTTATTTAGCTTTAAGAAAATTAACTTTCCCGATATAAATCACAATTTATATTAAATTGAGTAAATCGATAATTCCAGTTCTTATAATCTCTTTCAAGTGTCTATTATTGAGACCTCATGGATCCGCATGAACGAAGCTTTAGAATAAAGATCGGACACAAAAGTTCACAAACTTTTTTCGTCTTTTAGTTCTTAATATTGGTCGATTCCACTAAAGGACCAATACTGACACTCTCTCTGTTCATATGCGTATATTTTATGTTTGATGTGATAAAACGATTTCTCACACGATCCACGGTTTATTTTTACGATATTACCCTTCATGTGTATCATTAACTAAGAGGAATGTAAAATTACCGTTTTACCCCTTCAATTATTATTTCACTAACTCCTTTGTTTTTTGTGAATGAGAAAAACATAGAGTGAGATGTCTTTACATGTCACATGTTTTAATCAAAGAACTTTCTTATTCGATGAATACCTGGCCAGGTTTATTCATTCACACTCTCATAACAAAGCATAGTGTGATACTAATGCTTATGCATTGTGTCAACATGAATTCCATATCTGTGAATCATATAACCCAATATCACAACGTTATGACACCAACTGTCGGGTCAGATGAAACTATTGTTTTAGCCATTTCCCATTGACAAATCAAATGTCATAAAGTGCAATATCAATTATATATTCACTTCAAAATTTAGGTAAGTACCAAAATACCCCTCATTCGTGATATTGAAGCTGCGAGTGATTAAACGGTTTTGTCTCGAGCTTCTAAGTATCACAGGTCTTGTTCAATATCTTCTACAAGATATCAATGATTAATCACAGAGTCACAACTCCTTATATCACATGATAAGATATCATGATTCATTTAAACAATCGTTACTAAGACTTGATTGCTCATTCAGTCTTTAGATTGCGAACAAATGGTTTAAACAAGTTACAAGGGGTTATCATGTCAAATCTGTATTTAACACCCTTTTCGTTGATGACTGTTTCAGAGCGTAGCAAACATACATAAACACAAACTTTAAAGAAAGAATGCTCATGTATTTAGAAATGGGCCATTAAGTGAGTTAAATATTTTATGCTTTAAAGTATTTAATCTCATTGCATATCACTTCACATGTCATATAGGATAGAACGCCAACATGATTATAACATGAATTGTTCATATAGTTTATAATTAAATAATGAGTTATAAAATTATAAATTGTTTTTAAAAAATATAATTCTTTGCAAAACTAAGTGGGAGGGTTGTTTATCGTTGAAGCAACCCAAGGTCCTCGAGACGAATATAATTAACTAAATATGTGATGGCATAAGAGTCACCCATAGTGGCCCTCACTTCAATGGGAGTACTTTGGAAGTAATTAGGTAATTATATTGTTAAAAACTAAGTCTTAAAGAGGAACGATGAAACGGGGTCTCGACATAGGTGAACCGTCTTCAAAATAACTTGAGTAAAGACTCACGTGTCGGTTGCACACTTAGGCTCATGTTTTAAAGTAATCCCCACATAGAGGCCCTGCATTAAAAATAAGTGACCAAACGTTTATGGTAATTAGTAAGAACAAGAAGTTGTGACTTCTTGGATAGTTCGAACTAAATAGTGATGTGTCACGACTACGAAAGACGGTTAATTACAATTTCCCCATAAGAAAAGTAATTAACCATTGATGTTCATATTACCATGAATTATTTATCACTTTCCTCACCATATTAGGATTGTTCATGCATGCATATAATTCAAAAAAGTAGCACAAACTAAAGTTATTTCTTTTATTCATGTTTTTAGCAAAATGTCTTTTAATCCACTTCAAACGATTTTAAGTTCTAACAAACTCGAGGGTGAGAATTACGTTGACTGGAAACGTAACCTTGACATCATACTGACGGTGGAAAATCACAAGTATGTTCTCACGACCCCATGTCCTCCTGCTCCGAGTGCTGACTCGAGTAAGGAAGACAAGGACGCCTACGATGCATGGATGAGGTCTGACGAGATTGCTCGATGCTACATTTTGGCATCGGTGAGCAATGTGTTGCAAAAATCTCATTGAGACATCTCCACTACATATGGCATCCTATTCAATCTCCATGAGATGTTCAGATTACATGGGCGCTAGGCGAGGCAGCAAGCTATCCCCAATTTTATGAACTGCAAGATGAAGCCGGGATCTTCTATTCAGGAACACATGCTACTGATCATGGGTCACTTGAATGATATGGAGATCCTTGGTTCTGAGATCGACGGAGAGACCAAGATAAATATGATCTTGGAAACTCTGACTGAATCTTATGATAGCTTCCGTCTGAACTACTCCATGAACAAGCTCAATTATACAGTAACTGAGCTCATGAAGGAGTTGCAGAATGCCGAGGAGCTTCTCCCTAAGAAGAAGAAGAAGTCGGGAGAGCTCAATGTTGTTGAACACAGAGACACGACCTCTGGTTCTAAGAGGGTGATGAGAGGACCCAAAACCCCAACCATGCTGGTTCCAAGAAACCTTACAAGAATGCTACGGATGCCAAGGGCAAAGGCATCACAAAGGTCGAAAAGTCTGAGCACAAATTTCACCATTGCGGAGGCGGGCCACTGGCGGAGGAACTGTCCTACCTACCTCAAGAGCGTCAAGGGGAAAGGTACGATCTTTGTTACTCAAGCTTGTTACACTACAAACAAGGTATCGCCCTGGATCTTAGATTGTGGGGCATCTGACCATGTTGTATGTAATTTGAATGGTTTCAGGAAAACCAGGAGCTTAAGTGACGGGGAGTACAAATTCAACTGGGGTGATGGAATGAAGGTCAGAGGAAGATCTTTCGGGACCATGAAGCTCAAGTTTGGGAATAAGACTTTATTATTGAATAATGTTTATTATGTTCCGAGTTTTAGCAAGAATTTAATTTCTTTTGGTCGTTTAGAAGAACAATAATGGTATTGAGATTTATATTGATGATTCTTTTGTAAATAAAGCTCAGAGAGTGGATTCTATTTATTATTTATACCCTCTTGAACTGAAAATCTTGGACACCGAAGTGAATATGGATTCACTCTGGAAGCGTAAGACGTTTCATACTGATGATACGGACGACACATATCTAAGGCACTTACGTTTTGGACATATTGGCCTAGATAGGATTAAGAGATTGACAAAGGATGGTCCTTTGAAGTCTCTAACCGTGGGTAATCTTCGCATGTGCGAATCCTGTCTCGAAGGCAAGATGACAAAGAGATCCTTTCTTTCAAAGGGTCAAAGAGCCACGCAAGTATTGGAACTCATACATAGTGATGTATGTGGACCAATAAACATCCAGGCAAGGAGAGGTTATAAATACTTTGTAACCTTCACTGATGACTACTCAAGATTTGGTCATGTTTACCTTATGCGACATAAGTCGGATACCTTTGAATTGTTCAAAGTGTATAAGGATTTAGTAGAGAAGCAGACAAAGAAACAGATCAAAACTGTTTGATCTGATCGAGGGGGAGAGTACTTGTCTGGAGAGTTCGAAGACTTTCTTAGAGAAGAAGGCATTCATTCTCAGCTTACAGCACATGGCACACCACAGAAAAATGGTGTGTCAGATAGAAGAAATCGAACTTTACTAGATATGGTGAGAGCAATGATGAGCTACTCATCACTTCCTGACTCGTTCTAGGGATATGCCCTAGAAACGGCAGCTTACATTCTGAACTAGGTTCCGTCTAAGACGGTACCTGGTACTCCCTATGAGAGATGGAGTGGTAGAAAATCTGTTTTACACCATGCTCGCATCTGGGGTTGTCCAGCACATGTGCTGAGACAAAAGACTAGCAAGTTGGCTAGTTGTTCAGAAATATGCCTCTTCGTGGGATATTCCAAATTAAGCAAAGGGTAGATTTTCTAGAACGCTGCTGATCAGAAACCGTTTGTAAGCACGAACGCTAGGTTTCTGACCAGACTATATGAGGAACACTGACCGAGAAGGAAACTTGTGCTGAAGGAACTGTTGGATGAAGTAGCTGGTACTTTATAAGATAGAACGAGGCCTATACCAATAAAGGAAGAACCACACTCGGAAATAGAACCTCATGTGCGTCGTCGCTGTAACAGGATTGTACGACAACTTGTTCGATACATGGGTATCAGAGAATATTTCACTACTATCGCATATCATGAGGAAGATGATCCAGTATCATTTTCCCAACCGATGCAGAGTTCCGAAGCAAATCTATGGCAAGAAGTCATGAATTTTGAAATGCATTCGATGTATTTCAACAAGGTATAGAAGCTCCTATTGGGTGTAAATGGATCTAAAAAAAGAAAAGAGGACCGGATGGAAATGTTGAGACATTTAAAGCACGACTTGTGGCGAAGGGGTCAAACCTTCTCGCCAGTCGCGATGTTGAAGTTCATCCGTACTCTTTTATCCATAGATGCCGCCCTAGATTATGAAATCTGGCAAATGGATATCACGACTGCATTTTTGAATGGGAATCTTGACGAGCGGATTTACATGGCTCAACCAGACGGGTTCATGGAGAAAGGCCAACAAGGCAAGGTTTGTGAGTTGTTGAAGTCCATTTATGGACTGAAGCAAGCATCTAGATCGTGGAATATTAGATTCGACGAGACTGTGAAAGGCTACGACTTTGATCAGTCAGTAGATGAGCCATGCGTTTATAAGATGATAAACAATGGCAAAGTGGTTTTTCTGGTCCTATACGTAGATGACATACTACTCATTGGGGATGATGTAGGAAAGTTATCGTAGGTTAAGATATGGCTGTCAAAGCAATTTGAGATGAAGGATCTAGGAGAGGCTGCTTATATTTTGGGTATTCAGATCTTCAGAACCGGAGATTAGCGCTCTCCCAAGCATCTTATATTGATAAGATCATGGATCGCTTCAGTATGAAAGACTCCAAGAAAGGACAGCTCCCTTTTAGACATGGAGTGCATCTCTCAAGTGAGCAGTCTCCCAAGACTCCTCAAGAGGTTGAGGACATGAGACACATTCCTTACGCTTCAGCCGTAGGAAGTCTCATTTATGCTCTTTGTATGAGACCAAATATTTGTTACGTAGTGGGCTTGTTTCTTTTCAACGGGAACCAATACCTTCATATTCTTAATTTCTTCAGGAACATCCTATTGGTCTTCACTCCCAACTGGATAAATGGTGTCTTTATACATTTTGATCGACGTTTTCTTCACATATAAAGGACTATACAAAGAGAATATGTCCACCGAATGATGTTAATCTAATCCAATGGCATGCTCACACGGGATACCTAGAAATTGAGGAATTCCATAAGTGCATGTATTTTCTTGCAAGTTTATATCGTATTCACCCTACCGTCTTTTATGTGACATTTGTACAACCTAAGCCTGTACACGTGCTTGAATAGTGGTTTCTTGTTCATATTCTCAAAGTGAGCTTGTCACCTTGATGTCAGTTTTGTGTTTAACTTGTGCGCAATGTCTTCTCATTTGAGAAACCAATTTTGTAGCGTGAATCTTACGAACTCAAGAAGCATCGTTATCAGGATATACCTCGCATGCCTTGTTTTAGCATTAAAACTTTTGGTGTTCTTACTCGTCATAATATTATATTTGTCAAACAGAACAATTAAGATTTCAGGTAATGAATATTTGATTCAAAGTTATTGCATGTTACCTTTTCCAAGGAAAGAACTGTCTTGCCCATCGATTAAACCCGATTTCTTCGAGATATATTGCCATCTCGACATCTTTTAGCCTTAATTGTCTGAAATGAGCTTCGAACGACATCTTAATGAAACAATATGCAGCTTCGTACAATTCACCACGAAAATGATCTGTCTTAAACTTGTGTTGAACGTTAAGCTGCATATGATAGTAGCAATAACCATGAGATCTTCCCGGAAAAGAAATTTCGATACCATGATTGATACTAACATGTCGATCGTATATGAATGCCAAATAAGGTATCTCGTTATCAATGACTTATTTCAACTTCATCAAAAACCATGCCATGATTCATGAAACTTACTATCAAAAGCGCCAAAAGCTATTGGATACAAATATGAATTTGCATCCAACACAATAGCTACAAGCAATTATTCGCGGTATTTAGTCTTCAAAAATGGATCATCTAAAGATATGACCAGCCGAAAATACTTAAATCCTTTAAGACACGCCCCGATGGCAAAAAATGCATCCTTTAATTAGTCATTGTCTCTCACAAAATCAGTCGGGTTTTTTTTACTTCAGGATGTACAACCAAGAAGGTAATTTCTGATATGACTGTTCAGGTGTACCACGAAGGAGTCAAATAGCTACATCCTTAGATCTCCAGGCCTTCAAATACGATATTTCCAAACCCCATCTTGTCTTCACTTCTTCTCTAACGTTGTGCGCTGTATAATCGACCATTGAGCTGTCCAATAACCAACAATGCAGGTCCTCGTTGTCCGTCTTCTCGAATGACACGTGACCAAGAGTGTGCTTTTTTGAAAACTACCCTGCCATATTCCTGACCACTCTACGACACCCCTGAGTTTCCATGTACAAGTCTCATCTTTGCAAAGAACGTACCACCTTTTTTTCGAAGATGATTTAACTCGAAACTCGAAATTATATTTCATGGCGTACAGGTGCACATTTTTCTTCATTCCTGATTTGTTCTCAAACATTTTTCCCAAGTACAAATTTTCTGAGCTACCTATTACATTAAGCGGTAAACGGTTAAGTTCACAACACAAACAAATTCTAAGTATTCGATGAAATACATGTAAAGGATTGACTCAGGTCTTCATGTTATTCTATCTCATTAACTAATTTTTCTTGCATGAATTGAGGATCTTTCTAAGTATAAGTTCCCGAAGATTCTCAACATGAATTAACTTCAGGATGGTAGTCTCCGGAAGGAACTTTAAAGTTCTCAACAACTCATCATACTTTTCATCATTTGCGAAATCTTCAAAATCTTCACCTTCTTCAACGTCCTCACCGTCTTCGTCATCTTCATTTCCTTCAAAATCTTAAAAATCGACGTCAAAGGGATCTCTATCATGTCTATAGATTTCATCTTTGTCGCTTTTGACTGCGTTAATCTCATACTCGACAACAGAGTCTTCATCGTTTGGTTTGGGATGATGTTGTTTTCTGCTCTCAATGCGAGGAACCGTTAAAAAAAAAATTCATCTTCGCTTCGGATCTTCATCGTTAGCAATCGGTGACATGATTTGTGTTGGTTCCAAGCTTACGCAAATATGAAATTTAGTCAAGTAGTTGTGTATCATATAATATGTGACATCATCATCGGTCACCAAGATAGCATGCGTCAATACTACGGTACTCAAAGTGTACGAGACTTCAATTTTTAAGTCATACGCTATCCTACCGACCTTAGAAATTTGGTAAATCATATCGATAAACTCATTATACTTCGTTTCTTTTGTAGCATTCACCGTATACGTATGAACTTTACTAAGATCCCATTTCTCGCTTAATCTCACTCACTTTCCACCAACATTAACGAAAACTGCAAAACATAACCCATACTTATCAACCGCTCATACCAAATGTAATATATTCATAATAAATTGTCAAAAACTAATCATACATGTACATGTTCATTATAAATTTTCAATACTTAATCTTAACTTATCAAAAACTTATCAAACTTGCAAAAAACCAATCAAACATCCATAATATTAATTAGAACTTATTAAAAACTTATCAAACTTGTCAAAAACTAATCAAACATGTAACATATTAATCATAACTTATAAAAAAACTTATCAAACTTGTCAAAAACTAATTAAACATGTAACATATTAACCATAACTTGTCAAAACTTAATCAAACATGTAACATATTAATCATAACTTGTAAAAAACTAAGCAAACTTGTCTAAAACTAGTCAAACATCTGAAAAAATCATCATATAGCTGTCTAAAAATCATATAAACTTGTCAGAAAATACAATTTTTAGTTCATCGAATCGTAGGGCATCGTAGGATGTCGTATGACATTGTACGACGTCGTAGAGCATCGTATGATGTTGACGTGTTCTTGCAACCACTCGTTGAAGAGTTGAAACAATTTTGGGAATTGGGCGTTCGAGTGCGAGATGGGTCTAATCATAATCATATTTTCCTTTTGAAATCATCACTTCTTTGGAAAATAACCGATTTTCCTGTTCGAGGTATTTTATCAGGGTGGAGTGGTCAATGGTACCTTGCGTGCCCGACATGCACCAAAGACACTTCATCGTTGTCGATGACATTTGTGTTGGCAGAGATGCCCACAAGAAGATTGTTTATTTACATATTGATGTAACATATAAATATTTATAAAGTCCTCATTGTAATTTGCTGATTAAATTAATAAAATTTGAAACATTCATTCACTCCTTTTTAGTTTGATTGAAGATTTATGATATTCAATAGTCTTATAGTCCTTAATCACACCTAACAATGTATGAAGAGACAAATGTAGATTTGCGTCAACAAATTCTTCATGGTTTGACGAAAACGATATATTCGCAATCTAAAGATCAACAGACTATTGATCCCAGTATGATTGTGGGAAGAATCTATAATGTTTGGTTACGAGGCATAGAGACTTAGGAACTCTATAGTTCTTCCAGTGTATCTTTTGAAGATACTGAATTGACCAATGCACCTTTAAAGACAACAGAAGAACAAACCATTTAACATCTTCTATCTTAAGGTCACTATGTATGAATTGCATCATGCTTACCTAAATCCTGAAATGAGACATGTCATTTCATAGCATTAATACTATTATTTGAGAAAGTCAAATTCTAGATCCATTACGTGATCTAGACAAGGCCTATTGGTGAGATATTAAGTTATGAAGATGTCATGAACCAACTTTGTGAAGTTCTCATAGATATAGAATTAATGTACAAGATTGATGTGATGCAATATATATCACCTCCTGCTTTATCACTTGGATTGTGAATAAATGAACTGCGTAGTGTCCAAATGTAAGTAGCGACTTTATTTGGATGAAACAATGTGACTTGTTAGCTCCTCGTTAATACATTGTTTCTAACTTATTGACAAGTACTAAAGGAGTTGAGGAAATAACGACTAAAAGGGTAAAATGGTGATTTTATAAATCCCAACTACTTAATGATATTCATGAAGGGTAAACATAGATAACATTCAATGGATCTGCTCAATATAATTAAGTTGAATTTGATTAGAAAATAAATTCATTTGAACCGAGAGATTCTCAATGTCAACTCTTTAGTGGAGTCAGTTGACAATAAGCTAATACTCGGAAAATGTTTGTGAACTTTTGAGTCCGAGTATAGAAGCTCAAGCTTTGTTCATTTGGATCCAAAAGGTCACTATTACAGGTCATTAGAGTAGGATTGTTAAACTAAAAGGTAAGTCAAAATAAGTTCAAATGTTGAACTAGACTTTTTCTCGGAAAATGTCTAAAGGGTATTTTTGTCCACGTGGACATAGAATGATGTGAATGTCAATATAAGATTTTGAATATTTTCATATGATGAAAATATAAATTATTTTCTAAATTCTAAAAGTCGTTTAAGGTGCATTATGAAATTAATTTCGTTATTTGTGCAATTATAATTCTACAATGGTTATTTTAAGAAAGCATCTAGAAGCTCACCATAGGTGGAATTTCGGCCAAAGAGTGCATCAAGAGAAGAGTTTTATTTCCCTTTAATTATAAGGATAATTACCCAAAAGGAAAAGGAAAATGAATTTCCACATTGCTTGAGTTGTATGGTCGGCCATCCTAAGAGAGAAAGTGGAAGAGAAAATCAAATATTGTGTCATGAATACATTATTCTTTCATGAATGAATAATTGACCTTTATAGATTTTTCCTTCTCCTATAAATAGAGCCTCACATAGAGATATGAGAAGTTGAAGCTTTTGCCTTGTTCTCTCTTGCTCTTGGCCGACCTATCTCCCTCTCTCTCTCTAGAAAATATTTCTTTTATTTTGGCACCTAATTCCTCATTAGTCTTAGGCTAAATTAGCTCTTTAGCTCATAGACTTGTTCTTTAGTTATTGTGATTAATTGTGTCCACACACATATCCTCCTAAACCTCTATAGACTCTTGTAATAGAAACCTTAGATTTCTCAAGTTCAAGACTAGGTGTGAAGGAATCGAGCCAAGGAAGAAGATCCACCTTTCCCAAGATACTTCAAGTTTGAAGACACAAGAAAGGTTAGTGTTCAAGTTGATTAAATAATGTTTTTAATTCATAACATGTATATGCACTTTATCTAGGTTAGTAAAAATTGTTTTACCAGTAAATGTTTTTTGATATTCCGCTATTAATATGATTAATGATAATTTTTTTCTTAACCCTAGACCTATTCCAACAAATGGTATCAAAGCTATGGTCAAAGTTAAGCATGTACATGTTATTTAAAATCATTATAAGAAAATTGTTTTCTAAATTTGCTTGAATAATGGTTTTTCAAAAGACTAGATCTTACAAAATTTTAATTTTTTGGTACGACCTCTAAAATTAATTTTTTGTTGATTTTCCACTTGTAAATATGCTATATAAATACATTAAAAAAAATTTAATTATTTTATTTTTAGCATACTCAAATTCAATTTTTTGACCAATATGAAAATTTGTGTACATAGTTTACACTAGTTTATTGCACTTCTAGTTTAAATTTGTTATTGAATCTTTTATATTATGTTGTTTTTTTATATTGTGTTTAATTAATAAATGTTAATATAACACACAATTGAAATGAAAACATGCAATTAATAAATGTTTCAATAAACCTCTTTCTCTTTACACCTAGATCCGACGTACCTTTAATTGTTTTTCAAATTCTGGACAAATTGTTATGGCTCAGTAAAACGGGAATAACTCTTTGCTCAGACCTTGAAAATTAGTGGTTTTTAAACCAAATTAAAGGTACGGAAGTTAGCTATCCAATGTAATGGGTTTCAGCTCAATCCGATACCGGATGTGTTATTTATGACCTTTTAAGTCCGATGTGTACGGCAGTCCGCGAGTCCAGATTTTTTAATCCGGATTTTGCGACTCCAAGCTTTCTCTTCTCTTCTCAATGCAATCGTGATTTTCCGACGTTCACGCGCTCAACCACCATGAAGACGCCTTGAAGGAAGATGTCATGAAGATTAAGATATTAGTTTTAGGAGATTTTTAATCTCAAAACTTTCAAGTGCAAAAGTGATGATTTATTAATCTCACACACTTTCCTTAGGAAAAATAAATTAATAGACAAAATGATCCGAGTATGTTATTTGTGCCTTACTGCATTAACACTGCTCTGCCCTCACAAATATCGATTTTAGGGTTCTTTTTTTTTCTAGTGATCCACTCTATCTCTCTTTACTAATACAAACAAGTTTCCTATACGTACCAGAGTAGACGTGCCTTTTTCCAAAAAATAAGTGGGAGGGTTGCACTTATTGTTGCAACCCAGGATCCCCTTATTTTCTAAAAACTAAGTGGGAGAGTTGTACTTATTGTTTGCAACCCGCGATCCCCAACACTAATGTGAAGTGCGTATGTCGCCGCTAAGAGTCACCCTCGTGACCCTCTCTTAAATGAGAGTACTCATAGACGCATTGCTCCTAACATTGCTTTTATAGCTACGTTCAAAAGTGAAACGAAGAGACAAGGCCTCCCCTCGGCGGATTGTTTTCAAAGTATATCTTGTTGACTAAGTGGTTGGTTACACACTTAGACTCAAACTCTAGTAATCCTCCCTCGAGGCCCTGCAAAAACTTTTGAGTGATCAAACTTCTTTATAAGGTGGCTAGTCAAAACATTGTTGTATTGACATCATGACTATGCATTAATGATGTGTCATTTACTTATGAATGAAGACTTTTTTGCGGCCTTCCCTTGAAGGAGTAAAATTGTCATTTTTTTCATAACACCATTGGGTTTATTCTTGTCTTAATAAAATTAAACTTAAAATCCTAAACAAAAAGACTAATCATAAATTGTTTTAACAATCAGCAACATGTCTCTAAACACTTTCTCAATCATCCTGTCCTCAAATTAACAGGAACGGAAAACTACGTAAATAAAAAACATAACCTAGACACCGTCCTTTTGAAGGACAAGCACAATTAGGCACTCACCAACCCCATGACCTCCTGAAACGAATAATGATTCGACTTAAGAGGACAAGGGCACCCTAGCGGCCTGAATCCGATCCGATGAGATTGTGAGATGCTATATTTTAGCATCGATGAACAATATGTAGTAACAACATCACCGTGATATTGATTCGGCCTAAACCATCATCTTCAATCTCTATGAGATGTTTGAAGGGCAAAGGCGTCACGCTAGATAACAAGCGGTTCGACGGTTTGTGAACTGTCGTATGAAAGCTAGAACGTTTTAGAGAAAACATGATACTGATCATAAGTTATCTCAATGACATGGAAATCCTTGGATCTGAGATTGATGGAGAAACAAAATAGATATGATCTTGGAAACTCTCCCTGAATCTTTCGATACTTTCAAGCTGAACTACTCCATCAATAAGCTAGGGTACACTATTACCGAGCTGATGAAGGAGATTCACACCGCTAAGGGACTCTAGCATAGAAACTGTCATGCCTACCTCAAGACTAAAGGTATAAGTATTGTACTGATTACCGAAGCTTTTTTAGTAGCTGATAATGTATCATCGTGGATTATTGACTCCACTACTACTAACAAAATTTGTTGTTCCTTGAATAGGTTCAGGAAAAGCAAAAGCTTAGAGGATGGCGACTTCTGTTTCAAGCGGGGTGATGAGAACTTGGTATCTGCTAAGGCTGTGGGATCCGTGACATTGTCTTTTGAAGAAAAAACTTTAAATTTGAATAATATGTATTTTGTTCTTTCCGTTTGGAAAACTTAATATTTGTAGCTCAAATTGTTGAGTATAATTATTATTTAAAGTTTATTGATAATGGAAATCATATTACTTCTTCCAATTCATTTGTCACTGGTGCATGTTTAAAGAATGGTTTATACTATCTTTATCCTACACAACCTTTGCTATTAGACACTGAAATAGATAATGATCTAATTAGGGAACCCAAGAGTATCAAACTTAATGACTCCTCTGATCTAATAAAATCAACACATCTCTGGCACATAAGACTTGGTCATATTAGTCTAGATAGGATTAAGAGACTTGTGAAGGATGGTCCACTGAAAGCCTATGCAATAGGCTCACTGCCGACTTGTGAATCCTGTATAGAAGGAAAAATGACCAAACGAACTTTCTCTGATAAAGGTCGAAGAGCTACTGAGGTGCTGGAACTAATGTGGTCCGCTCAGAATTCAGGCACGGGGAGGTTACAAATACTTTGTTACCTTTACCGATGATTACTCAAGATATGGATTTGTCTATTTGCTCAAACACAAATCCGAAACCTTTAACGTATTTAAGATTTTTCGGGCTTTAGTGGAAAAACAAACTGGCAAACAGATCAAAACCCTTCGATCTGATCGAGGTGGTGAGTACTTGTCTGAATAGTTTGATGACTTTCATAAAGAAGAATGTATCGCTTCTCAGCTTACAGCACCTGACACACCTCCAAAAAACGGTTTGTCAGAGAGAAGGAATCAAACTTTGATGGAGATGGTTGTTGGAATAGGTCTAGGGTTAAAATTTTTTTTATCATTAATCATATTAATGGCGGAATATAAAAATTTCTTTTAGAAGTAAAACAATTTTTACTAACCTACATAAAGAGCATATACATGTTATAAATTAAAAGCATTATTAAACCTACTTGAATACTAACCTTTCTTGTGTCTTAATCTTGAAGCGTCTTGAGAGAGGTGGATCTTCTTCCTTGGCTCGCTCGTCACCTTCACACCTAAAACGTGAACTCGAGAAACCTAAGGTTTCTATTACAAGAGTCTATAGATGTTTAGAAGGATTTGTGTGTGGCCACAATTAAACAATATGAACCAAGAACAATTCTTGGATCATAAGCTAATTCTCTAGATTAAATGTGAATCTAGGTGCAAAATAAAAAGAGTATTTTGAGAGAGAGAGAGAGAGAGGGAGAGGGTTCGACCAAGAGCAAGAGAGAACAAGAAAAAAACTTAACCTTTCACATCTCTATGTGAGGCTCTATTTATTGGAGAAAGAAAAATCTAAAAAGGTCGATTATTCATTCATGAAAGAATAATGTATTCATGACACAATATTTGATTTTCCCTTCCGCTTTCGCTCTTAGGATGGCCGGCCATACACCTCAAGCAAGGAGGAAATTTGTTTCCTCACTTAGCTTATTTATTTCCTTCTCAAGAATATTCATTTCCCTTTTCCTTTTGGGTAATTATTCTTATAATTAAAGGGAAATAAAACTCTCCTCTTGATGCACTCTTTGGCCGAAATTCTACCTGGGGGGAAGCTTGTAGATGCTTCCTTATTTCTTTTAAGACAATTCTTAAAATGCCCATTGTAGAATTATAATTTCACAAATAATGAAACTAATTTCATAATGCCTTAAACAACTTTTCGGCTTTAGAAAATAATTTATATTTTCATCATATGAAAATATTCAAAATCTTATTTTGACATTCACATCATTCTTTGTCCATGTGGAAAAAAATACCCTTTAGACATTTTCCGAGAAAAAGTCTAGTTCAACATTTGAACTTATTTTGATTTAGCTTTTAGTTTAGCTATCCTACTCTAATGACCTGTAATAGTGACCTTATGGATCCAAATGAACAAAGCTTGAGCTTCTATACTCGGACTCAAAAGTTCACAAACCTTTTCCGAGGATTAGCTTAATGTCAACTGACTCGACTAAAGAGTTGACACTGAGAATTTCTCGGTTCAAATGAATTTGTTTTCTACATAAATTCAACTTAATTATATTGAGCGGATGCATTGAATGTTATCTATGTTTACCCTTCATGAATATCATCAACTAGTTGGAATTTATAAAATTACCATTTTACCCTTCTAATTGTTATTTCCTCAACTCCTTTAGTACTTGTGAATAAATTAGAAACAATGTATTGACGAGGAGCTAACAAGTCACATTGTTTCATCCAAATAAAGTCGCTACTTAATATTGGATACTGCGCAGTTCATTTATTCACAATCCAAGTAATAAAGCATGAGGTGATATATATGGCATCACATCAATCTTGTACATTAATTACATATCTATGAGAACTTCACAAAGGTTGTTTATGACAACTTCATAACTTAATATCTCACCAATAGGCCTTGTCTAGATCATGTAATGGATCTAGTTATTGACTTCCTCAAATGAGATTATTAATGCTATGAAATGACATGTCTCATTTCAGGATTTAGGTAAGCATGATACGATTCATACATAGTGACCTTGAGATAGAAGATGATAAATGGTTTGTTCTTCTATTGTCTCTAAAGGTGCACTAGTCAATTCAGTATCTTCGAAAGATACACTGGAAGAACTATAGAGTTCCTAACTCTCTATGCCTTGTAACCAGACATCATAGATTCTTCCTACAATCATACTGGGATCAATAGTTCGTTGATCTTTAGATTGCGAATATATCGTTTTAGTCAAACCATGAAGAGTTTGTTCACACAAATCTACATTTGTCTCTTCATACATTGTTAGGTGTGATTAAGGATTATAAGCCTATTGGATATCATAAATCTTCAATCAAACTAAAATGGAATGAGTGAACGTTTCAACTTTTATTAATTTAATCATCAAATTATAATAAGGACTTTATAAAGATTTATATATTACATCAATATGTAAATAAACAATCTTCTTGTGGGCATCTCTGCCAACAAATTCCCACTTGACTCAAAGAAGATTAGAGTAGTCCTTCATGCCTAATCCGTCTTGATGTTGGTCGAAGACCTTGTTGGATAGGGCCTTGGTGAAAGGATATGCAAGGTTGTCCACCATTGAGATCTTCTTCACCTCTACGTCTACGCGCTGCACGATCTCTCTAATCAAATGGTATTTCCTCTCAATATGTTTAGAGCGCTTATGGCTTCTAGGTTCCTTTGAGTTAGCAACAACCCGATTATTATCACAATAAAGTGTCATGGGCTCGTTGACATTTGGAACAACTTCCAAATAAAGGAATTTTCTAAGCCATACAGCCTCTTTAGATGCTTCACAAGCAGCCATATATTCTGCTTCCATGGTAGAGTCAGCAATGCAAGATTGTTTGATACTCCTCCAAACTACAGATCCACCATTCAGGATGAACATAGATCCTGAAGTGGATTTCCTGGAATCGTTATCCGCCAGAAATTCGGAATCGGTATACCTCGTCATAGTCAGGTCACTACCTGAATATGTAAGCATTAAGTTCCTAGTTCTCCGAAGATACTTAAGAACATGCTTAACAGCAACCTAGTGTTTGGGTCCAGAATTTGATTGGAAACGGCTAACTACGCAAACGGCGAAACTTACATCCAGTCTAGTGCACAGCATAGCATACATGAGACTTTCTACGGCTGAAGCATAGGGAATCTTTCTCATGTCCTCAATCTCTTGTGCAGTCTTGGGAGACTGGTCCTTAGAGAGTGAGACTCAATATCTAAAGGGATTTAGGCCCTTCTTGGAGTTTTGCATAGGGAAGCGATCCAACACCTTATCTATATATAAGCTTGGGAGAGTGACGGGGTCCGGTTCTTTCGATCTGAATCTCCAGAATGTACGCAGCTTCCCCTAGATCCTTCATATCAAACTGCTTAGCCAACCAGATTTTAACCTCAGATAATTTGCCTACATCATTACCAATGAGTAGTATATCATCGACACAAGATTCATCTATTGACTGTTCAAAACCGAAGCCTTTTACAGTTTCATCGAATCTAATAATCCATGATCTAGATGCTTGCTTTAATCCATAAATGGATTTAAGCAATTCACAAACCTTGTGCTCTTGATCACTTTCCACGAAACCTTCAGGTTGAGCCATGAAAATGCGCTCGTCAAGATTGACATTCAAAAAGGCAGTTTTGACATCCATCTGCCAGATCTTATAATCGAGAGCGGCAGCTATGGATAGAAGTATACGGATGGATTTAAGCATTGCAACTAGCGAGAAGGTTTCTTCATAATCGATACCTTCCTTTTGGGTATAACTCTTAGCTACTAGTCGCGCTTTGCACGTCTCAACGTTCCCATCCGGACCCCGTTTCTTCTTATAGATCCACTTACACCCTACAGGTTTAAACCCTTTAGGTAGGTCTACAAGTTTCCAGACTTTGTTGACATACATCGAATGCATCTCAACTTTCATGGCATCAAGCCAAAGGTTTGATTCAGAACTAGCCATAGCTTGGCTATAGGCAACAGGGTCATCCATGTCAGTGACGGCTACAAGAGTATTGCCATAAGACATGTACATGTCACGCTTTTCAGAAACCCTCCCACTACGTCGAAGTATTCCTTGACGAGATTTTGAATTGTTATGTTGCATTTCAGTTGGGGTAAGAACATTTCTTACAGATGAGGTAGAAGCATCCTCACCCAACTTTTCTTCAAGCACAATATTTCTTCTAGGTTACGTATTCTTCATATAGTCCTCCTCAAGGAAACGAGCATTAGTGCTGAAAAACGTTTTGTCGTCCTTGGGACAATAGAATGTGAAACCTTTGGTTTCCTTTGGATATCCAACGAACACGCATAATTCTGACCTACAAGCCAACTTGCTAGTCTTTTGCCTTAGCACATGTGCAGGGCAACCACAAATTCTGATGTGGCTTAAAGTAGCTTTACGCCAGTCCATCGTTCATAAGGAGTACCAGTGACCGTCTTAGATGAAACTTGGTTCAGAATATATGCGGCAATTTTGAGGGCATATCCCCAAAAGGAATTAGGGAGTGATGAGTAACTCATCATTGATCTAACCTTATTCATCAAAGTTGATTCCTTCTCTCTGACACTCCATTTTAGTGAGGTGTGCAAGGTCTTGTAAGCTGAGAAGCGATACCTGTTGTCGCTGAAATTTGGACAACGTTCAGAGACCTAAGCGGTCATATCCTCGCTCAGAGCGGGTGACCCTCGCTTCGGCCTAAGCGTGTCGAATCCGGTGTCTCGGATCGTTCTCAGCTGTCGTGTGGTCTTTGCGTCCTTCTGTTATCTGAAAAGAGTGAATAGACGTGAAATAAGAAGGAAAAACAGAGGGGGGGGGGGGGTCCTCTGTTTACCTCTCCGACGCTCAACATTAGTGTGATGTGGGCGGAGTTTGGTAGGATGACAAGAGGGGATCGACGAGACGAGGTAGAAACGGAGACTGTGAAGTCGTCGTCGTCTCTAGGCTCGAGTCTCGGATTTGGGGAGAATTCTGAGGGAGAAGTTCTCGACATGAAAAGTGTGTTTTGTCCGAGTGTGTGTTCGTTATTTTTTCGTTACCTTTGTGGGAGGCCTCCTGGGCTATTTATAGCCGAGGTGGTCGACTATGGACGCCCAAGACGAGTCAGGGCCGGCCAAGAACGTGCCAAGGCCGACCAGGGTGTGCCAGGACCGGCCAAGGGCGGGCCAGGGCCGGCCAGGGTGTGCCAGAGCCGGCCAAGGGCTTGTCAGGGCCGGCCCAGGGCTGGCAAGGGTGTGCCAGAGCCGGCCAAGGCGGGCCAGGGTCGGCCAGGGACGCCTCAGGGCCGGCCAAAGGCTGGTCAGAGCCGGCCAAGGGCTTGTCAGGGCTGGCGGGCCGGCCCAGGGTCTGCTAGGGTGTGCCAAAGCCGGCCAAGGGCTTTTGAGGGCCGGCGGGCCGGCCCAGGGCTGGCCAGGGTGTGCCAGAGCTGGCCAAGGCGGGCCAGGGTTGGCCAGGGACGCCTCAAGGCCGGCCAAAGGCTGGCTAGGGCCGGCCAGCGTGCGTCGGGGCCGGCTGGGACGCTCCAGGGTCGGCCGACGGGCCGGTAGAGCTCGCGGTGTCTTCCGGTGGCTAGGCCTGGTCCCGGGAGGTCGTTCAAAGACGATATATATATATACCCATTGCCGTCGGGAAAATCGACGACAACATTAGCCCCTGAGTTCAATGTCGAGCGTTCGATCAGGAATGAACTCAGAAGAGGAGAGCCGGTGCCGACGACCACACCGAAGCATCGAGCAAGCTCCGGCGGGGCAGGTCGAGGGTCAACCGGCGAGAGGCCCTTTTCGAAGAGGGAGGGGACATGGTAATATAGGTTGCCGCGCTAGCACCTTTCCTTTCTCTTTTCCATTATTTTATTCCTGTGCGTCATGGATCCCTTGCTTTTTTATACTGATGGTGGGTCCATGGAGGACTTTATTAGTTCGCTTTTATCCAACCCCGATGATATTGATCATCCTTTGATTTCCCAAAACCATTCCCAAAATCCCGAGCCCTTTTCCGCCTTTTCTTCGACGAGGAGGCGCTGGACATGTGGATGGCGAGCGTGGGAGGATCGGATCCGGCCGAGGCATCTGTGCCGCGTGTAGACGCCGGCCCCGGGCGGTGTCTGCTCGTGACCAATCCGCGCGCGGGGAGGACGGCCTGGAGGTTTCCGTCGGCCGGGAGCATGGCACGGCGCTGGACGCGCGGAGGTCGGCCGCGTCGCGCGTGGGCGTGGGCCACGGGAATGGTGCCAACGCGGCTTTTGTCGGCCGGCCGCGAATCGCCGAGCGAGGGATGCCAGATCAGGCCAGAGGAGCCGACGCGGGGGCCCTTAGTCACGCGCTGATCGCGCCGCATGTGGGTGCGGGCCGCGTGGAAGAAGGCGCCGGTTCGCGGGAGGGGCCGGATCCGGATGGGCCAGATCCGGCAGGCTTAGACGTGGGGACTTCCCGGGCGGTCTTCTTCGTCGGCACGGGTGACCTTCACGCGCCCGTGGGGGGACCGGCTCAGGCTCTGTTGGCCGGCCCTAGGCGGCTTGATATGCAGCCAGCTGGGGCTTCCCGGGCGGGCCTCGTGCAGGCCGGCTCTGGCCCGGCCGTGGGGTGGCCGGCCGGCCCTGGGCGGCCCAACATTCAACCGGCCGGGGCTGCTCGAGCGGGACTCGTGTCGGCCAGTTCTGGACCGGCCGTGAGGCGGCCGGCCGGCCCTATCCAGGACAATTTCCCGCCGGCCGACCCTAGCCATTTTGTGGCGCGGCCGGCCGATTCGAGCCTGTTCAATTCCCGGACGGCCGCCCCTGAGGCGACCTCTCGCCGGGCGGGAATTCTTCGACGGAGAGGGAGGCCCCCGACTCGCCATCGGGTAGCCGTGCCTCCCAGGTTCTTCCGTAGAGCCGCGGGACCCTTCCTAGGCTTGTCGGAATTGGTCGTGAGGTGTCCGAGGCGGTCGTACCGGCCCTTTGTCAGGGAGGGAGGAGGACAAGAGTACGATGTCCTACGCGATAACGTCGCAACGGGTCAGGGGAGACTTCTCTTGTGCCGGAATCGATGCCGCATGGGTTCCGACCCTCTCCGCCCTCCAACGCCTTCGCGATGAGTTTGGCATTCCTTCATGTTTTGATATCCTACGACCAGTCCCGGGTGACCGCATGACCTACCTTCGACTTGGGTATGCCACCATACACGTGGCGAGCGTACAAGCAGGGCTCCAATTCCCGCTCCAGTCTGTGGTGCAGGACATCGTTTCCAAGTTGGAGGTTCACTTGGCACAAAAAGCTCCGATCTTCTACCGCTTCGTCGCCGCCTGCCACATGATCCTCTTCCGCAAGAAAGGCGAGCGATGACGGCAGACGACTTCTTGGGGTATTTGTTGGTCGTGGAAGGGCCGTCACGGGTCGGTTCGTATCGGGCGAGCCATGCCATGAATTTTGCGGTGGTTACCAACACGCCCTCGAAGTTTCGGTATCATTGGATCTGGGTGTCTGAGGCCGCCTTCGGAACCGCTCCCCTCGCTTTCGGGCCATCGAGGGTACCCCCACCGGTGATCGATTCCGAACTCACCGAACTTGGAAAAGCGGTCCACCGGCTTCCGGCGACCCGACGTCAGGCGTCCACCTTTGTGTCGCCTGACATGATGGCCACAACTGGGTGGTTTGTCTCGTCGGTCTCTTCGCCACCCCGTCCTCGGGCAAAGAATCGGCGAGGTTCTGACTCGGGATCAGACAGCAAATCACATGTGGTTGATCGCCCTGACCGATTGACTGCCTCCACCTAGCCGTTGGCTTGGGGGTGCCGGGGGGAAGCATAAGTTTTGCTTATCCCCAGCAACTCGCACATTTCGCGCAGGTGGGCGTTGTCGAACTGCCGACCGTTGTCAGTCACGATGGACTTCGGGATCCCGTGTCGGGATATTATGCTCTTCCAAATGAAGTTCGTGGTATTTGCCTAGGTGATCTTTGCCAGGGGTTCTGCTTTGACCCACTTTGTGAAGTAGTCGATCGCGACTATAGCAAACCGGAATTGTCTTGGGGCCATGAGGAGCTTCCCAATCAGGTCAATCCCCCACTTGGCGAATGGTCGGGGAACGATGATAGGGCAAAGGGGGGCCGGAAGCTGTCTAGGTATATGGGCGAACCTTTGGCATTTGTCGCATCGCCAGGCCCAATTGTGCGCGTCCTTCCTTAGGGTTGGCCAGAAGTAGCCTAACCTTAGGAGTTTCAGGGCTATCGACTGCCATGCGGCGTGATTACCACACAAACCTTCACGCACCCCGCTCATCGCCCGCTTCGCCTCAGCCTCACCTAGGCAGCGTAAGAGCGGCATTGAGAAGCCGCGCTTGTATAGCGTGTTTCCACGCATGGTATATCTCGATGCTAAGCCTTTCAGCCTTCGAGAGTCGTCGCGATCCTCGGGCAATTTGTCGCTTCCGAGGTACTCCGTTAAAGGAGTCATCCAAGTTGGGTTTGGGGAGTCGCCGACCGTTCCTACGTCGCTTTTGGAAACGTAAGGTCGGGTCAAGACTTCGATAGGAACATCGCCATCTTCTTCCTCATTGATTCTCGAAGCGAGGCGTGCAAGAGCTTCGGCCTCGACGTTTTCTTCTCGGGGAATCTATATGACTTCATACCAAGCTATCGCTTCTAGGTTCTTGAGGCTTTTGGCCAAGTACGCAACCATGTTTGGCTCTTTGGCGGCGTATTTTCCTTTTACTTGGTTCACGATCAATTGTGAGTTGCAAAAGATGTGCAGATTTTCGACCCCTAATTGGCGAGCTAACTCTAAGCCGACTATCAAGGCTTCGTACTTGGCCTCCTTGTTGGAGGCGCCGAATTCGAAACGCAGGGCGTACTTCAATTTTTTCCCGTCGTGGTTAGTTAAAACCACCCCGGCGCCAGCCCCTCGGGCGTTGGACGCGCCGTCGACGTGCAGAGACCAGGTCGGGCCTATTGGCCCGATGTTTCTATTTCTTGGATGGTCCTACGGGGCGTCGCCCAATTTTTCCTCGATCTATGTGGGTGTGAACTCTGCCACGAAGTCAGCCAAAGCCTGGCCCTTGATGGCCGCTCGTGGTTGGAACTTTATCCCGTATTCGCTGAGTTCTTGAGAGCAGATTGCCATCCTTGTTGAGGAGCCTCGCTGTAGGACTTTCTCGATAGGATGTCCGGTACGCACAACCACCTGATGCGCCTGGAAATAAGGACGCAGCTTTTGCGCGCTCATAACCAACGCCAATGACAACTTCTCGATCTATGGGTACCGAGTCTCGGCATCCAGGAGAGATTTGCTGACATAGTAGACTGGTCGTTGGAATTGTCTCTCTTCTCGTATAAGGACCGCACTCATGGCCTTGCCAGACACCGCGAGGTACAATATGAGAACCTCGTGGTCGACGGGCTTCGCCAAGAACGGGGGAATTGCGAGGTATAACTTCATCTCGCGAAATGCCCTTTCACATTCGGGGGTCCATTCTAACCTGTCGGTGGCCTTGGAGACGAATCTGGCCAGATCCGCGATCCGACCAGCCAAGCTTTGCACCTCCTTGGGTTTTTGTGGGGATCTCATCTCGAGGATGGCAGTGATCTTCTCGGGATTGGCTTCAATCCCTCGTTTGCTCACCATGGAACCGAGGAATTTTCCCGATTCGACCCCGAATGCACACTTGTTGGGGTTCAACTTCATCACATACTTTCGGAGGATCGTGAACATGGTTTGGAGGTCGTGGACATGGTCGGGAGCCAGTCGGCTCTTTACCAACATGTCATCTACATAAACCTCCATGGTCTTGCCAATTTGATCGGCAAACATACGATTGACCAATTACTGGTAGGTTGCGCCGGCATTTTTTAGGCTGAATGGCATTACCTTGTAGCAATAAAGGCCTTTGTTCGTTACAAAGGTCGTCTTTATTTGGTCGTCTTCGTGCATCCGGATTTGGTTGTAGCCTGAGTAGGCACCCATGAAGCTAAGAAGCTCATGACCCGCTGTCGCGTCCACGAGCTCCTCTATCCAGGGAAGGGGGAAGCTATCCTTGGGGCAGACTTTGTTAAGATCTTTATAATCTATGCAAATTCGCCATTTCCCGTTGGGCTTTTTTACCATCACCACATTCGACACCCACTTGGGGTGTTCCGCCTCTCTTATGAAATCGGCGGCGAGGATTTTTTCAACTTCCTCTTCTATGGCGAGATATCTTTCCCCGCTAAATGCCCTCCTGGGCTGCACCCTCTCGGGTGTGTTATGGTCATCGTTTAGTCGATGTACCATGATCTTCGGGTCAATGCCCGACATGTCCGCATGTGTCCAGGCGAAGACATCCTTATGTTCCCTGAGGAAAGAAGCCATCGTTTCCCGTCTTTCGACGGAGAGTTGGGCACCGATTTTGACTACTTGGTCAGGTTTAGCGGGATCCAAGACGACTGCGATGAGCTCATCGGGAGTTTCCATGCGCCGACGTTCGATTACGTCGCACTGGTCCAACTCACCGAAGACTCCTCCCTCCTCGGGTTTGCATGGAAGTTCGTCGTTAAGCTGATAAATTGTGCAGGCCTCCTTTTTTCCCTCAAGCTTGGCGACTTTGTCACTGACGGCATGCACGTGACACGATCGTGCCATGGCTTGATCTCCCGCCACGCATGCGATCCCCCTCTTGGTGTGGAATTTCATCATGAGGTGGTATATCGACGTAATGGCCTTGAGGCCCACCAAGGTCGGTCTGCCGATTATCATATTATAGGCCGTCGGTTCGTCGACGATCAGGAACGTCACGATCCGAGTGACCTCTGCGCTATCTCGGGTCCCAAAGGTGACGGGGAGATCTATCAACCCCTCCGTCCACACTTTCTCCCCGGAAAAGCCATATAATGGGGTTCGGATCGGGGCGAGCTTTGCTCCGTCGAGTTTCATCTGCTCAATCGCCTATTTGAACACTATGTCCACCGCGCTAGCGTTATCAATCAAGATTCGTCGAACATTTTTGTTGGCCACTGTTGCAGTTACGACGAGTGCGACGTTATGCGGGTGGAGTATCCGTCTTGCCTCCTCCTCGGTGAAGCGGATATCTTCAAAAGGAGTAGGTGGGGGAGCGACATAAGTGACGTTAATTCCATTTCTGACCCTCTCGTTGGCCGCCGCCCTCAAATACTTCTTCTTTTGATTGCTTGATTCGCCACAATCAAGCCCCGCGGTGATCGTTCTCACGATGTTCATCTCGGGATTTTCGTGCTCGCCGCTGATGGTGGCGACAGCCGAAGCTTTTTCTTTGGCCGGGCCTCTGTTCTGAGCAGGCGGAAGGTCCTCGGGGATCGTCACCCCGGTGGCCCTCATGACAAACTCTTTGAGCTTGCCATCCTGAATCAGGGCCTCTATCTGCTGTTTCAATTGGTAGCACTCGGAGGTCACGTGTCCGTGATCCTGGTGATACTCGCAATACTTGATCTTGTCCCGCGTCGCGGAACCCTTTCTCAAAGGTGTCGGGGACCCGAGCTTGTCCGTATGAAGGGCCAAAATTCGGGCCGGAGACGTATTGAGCGGGGTGAGAGCTTCTCCCCGAAACTGATCAGCGAACGGCTTCCCCGATCTTGGCGGAGGGTCATTACCAGCGGTGTTGTTATTCCTCCCCCGCTTCCCTCGAGCGTTGGGACGGTCTTTCGAACGAGGACGGTCCCCATGGCCCTCGCCCTTCCTGCCGTTGAGGTAGTCCTCGACCCCCATGTGCGTTCGAGCGCATGCTATGAGTTCGGCCATGTCTCTCGAGACCCTTCCCACGATCGATATCAAAAAGTCGCTCGGTTTGTAGCCCTCCCTGATGGCGACAATGGCATCTCGGTCATCAAAATCCTCCACCTTGTGGGATTCCTCGGTGAACCGAGCCAGGTACTCATGCAGGCTCTCGTCCGGTTTTTTCCTGATCGTCCACAAGTGCGTTTTGGACTTCTTCTGCGTCAGCAAAGTGGCGAATCGAGCGAGGAAAGACTCCCTTAGGGCACAGAATGAGATGACACTTCCCGGCCTCAAGTTCCAGAACCACTCGAATCCTGATCCCGTTAGTGTCAGGCTAGAAGCCTGACAAAGCGTCGCATCAGAGAGCCCCTGCATTGTCATCCAGGTCTCATAGTGCTAGATGTGGAAGTTGGGGTCGGAGCACCCGTCGTACGGAAGCACGGTGGGGAGTTTGAATCCCCGTCTGGGGGGTCGCGCGAGGACTTCAGCCGTAAAAGGCGAGTACGACCCCTCCAAACCATTATATGGTCTGGAGCCTCCTGAGCCTGCTCCGCGCAGCTCGATGATCTGATTCTGGAGTCCCTGAATCATGGTGATCACCTCGAACCCGTTTTCTACCTACCGCCCCACTGCCGTGGGGACTTGCCGCTCGTTGGAGCCTTGATCCACGACGTTCGAAGGAGGGTTTCCGAGAGTGGTAGCCCCGGCGATTTCCCGACGAGCATTCAACTTCCTCCTCAAGTCCTCCTCTCGGGGACTCCGTCGCGAATTGAGGTGGGTCCTCAGATCTCCCTCGGCATGGCGCGAAGGCCTGAGTGGTGGCGGGCGACCCTCGTAACGGGTTCAACGACTGTCAGCGCAGGCATTTGCCCGTCGGGAAGACGCCCGGCGTGCCTGTCGAGATTTTCCGCTTCGCGAATTGCCTTCCGCCAGCCGCGGCCGACGGATACTCGAACCCTCTTGCCGCGAGGTCTCCTGCCGCCGCTCTCCCATCGGGTCTAACGGAGCAATGCTAGCGTTTTCCGCAGGTGAACAGGTGAATGTCTGGCTCATGCTCGTCTCCGGGACGGTGCCATTCGCGACATAATCCTCATCCCGGGTCGAACTACCTTCCTCCTCGTATCTAAGGAAGTTCATGAGCAGACTTCTGTCCACCCCCGGCCGAGCCAACAATTCGGCCAAGCGGCAGTTGGTTTCGTCCCTCAAACCCTACTCGTTATCACGAGGGGCGAGGACGGCGTTTTTCGGACTCCTTATCCCAGATTGTTGTCTGGTCCCTCGATGGGGGATTTTCTGAAATTCATATCACGAGCTAGTAGCTTTAACGATGGGATTGCTCGATCGGGCAACTGCAGAAGTTGCCGCAACGTCACTCATTTTCAGATGACCGGAAAAGAAAGGAGATGGAATAGAAAGATGTGGAATGGGTGAGTTTCAAGATCGAGAAACAAGCCCGTCCTTTTAGCGCCAAAATGTTGTCGCTGAAATTTGGACAACGTTCAGAGACCTAAGCGGTCAGATCCTCGCTCAGAGCGGGTGACCCTCAATTCGGCCTAAGCGTGTTGAATCCGGTGTCTCGGATCATCTCTCTGCTGTCGTGTGGTCTTTGCGTCCTTCTGTTATCTGAAAAGAGTGAACAGACATGAACTAAGAAGGGAAAACAGAGGTGGGTCCTCTGTTTACCTCTCCGACGCTCAACATTAGTGTGATGTGGGCGGAGTTTGGTAGGATGACAAGAGGGGATCGACGAGATGAGGTGGAAACGGAGACTGTGAAGTCGTCGTCGTCTCTAGGCTCGAGTCTCGGATTTGGGGAGAATTCTGAGGGAGAAGTTCTCGACAAGAAAAGTGTGTTTTGTCCGAGTGTGTGTTCGTTATTTTTTCGTTACCTTTGTGGGAGGCCTCCTGGCTATTTATAGCCGAGGTGGTCGACTATGGACGCCCAAGACGATTCAGGGCCGGCCAAGGACGTGCCAAGGCCGGCCAAGGGCGGGCCAGGGCCGGCCAGGGTGTGCCAGAGCCGGCCAAGGGCTTGTCAGGGCCGGCCCAGGGCTGGCAAGGGTGTGCCAGAGCCGGCCAAGGCGGGTCAGGGTCGGCCAGGGACGCCTCAGGGCCGGCCAAAGGCTGGTCAGGGCCGGCCAGGGTGCGTCGGGGCCGGCTGGGACGCTAGAGGGTCGGCCGACATGCCGGGAGAGCTCGCGGTGTCTTCCGGTGGCTGGGCCCGGTCCCGGGAGGTCGTTCAAAGATGATATATATATATATATGTACCCATTTCCGTCGGGAAAAACGACGACAACAATACCTTCTTATTTAAGAAAGTCATCGAACTCTTCAGACAAGTACTCACCACCTCGATGAAATCGAAGGGTTTTGATATGTTTTCCAGTTTGCTTTTCCACTACAGCCCGAAAAAAACTAAAATACGTTAAAGGTTTCGGATTTGTGTTTGAGCAAATAGACAAATCTATATCTTGAGTAATCATCGGTAAAGGTAACGAAGTATTCGTATCCTCCCCGTGCCTGAATTCTGAGTGGACCACATACATCAAAATGTATTAGTTCCAGCAGCTCAGTGGCTCTTCGACCTTTATCAGAGAAATGTTGTTTGGTCATTTTTCCTTCTATACATGATTCACAAGTTGGCAGTGAGCCTATTGCAGAGGCTTTGAGTGGACCATCCCTCACAAATCTCTTAATCCTATCTAGACTAATATGACCAAGTCTTAAGTGCCAGAGATGTGTTGATTTTATTAGATCAGAGGAGTCATTAAGTTTGTTCCTCTTGGGTTCCCTAATTACATTATTATCTATTTGAGTGTCTAATAGCAAAGGTTGTGTAGGATAAAGATAGTATAAACCATTCTTTAAACATGCATCAGTGACAAATGAATTGGAAGAAGTAATACGAATTCCATTATCAATAAACTTTAAATAATAACTCTGCTCAACAATTTGAGCTACAAATATTAAGTTTTTCCCAAAGGAATGAACATAATACACATTATTCAAATTTAAAGTTCTATCTTCGAAAAACAATTTCACGGGTCCCACAGCCTTAGCAAACACCAAGCTCTCATCACCCCTCTTGAAATAGAAATTTTCATCCTCTCAGCTTTTGCTTTTCATGAACCCATTCAAGGAACAACAAATTTGGTTAGTAGCAATGGAGTCAAGAATCCACAATGATACATTATCAGCTACTAAACAAGCTTTGGTAATCAGTACAATACCTTTTCCTTTAATCTTGAGGTAGGCAGGACAGTTTCTATGCTAGAGTCCCTAAGCAGTGTGAATCTCCTTCATCAGCTCGGTAACAGTTTACCCTAGCTTATTGATGGAGTAGTTCAGGTTGAAAGTACCGAAAGATTCAGGGAGAGTTTCTAAGATCATATATATTTTGATTTCTCCAGTAATCTCAGATCCAAAGATTTCCATGTCATTGAGATAACTTATGATGATGTTGTTGCAACATATGTTCATCAATGCTAAAATATAGCATCTCGCAATCTCATCTGATCGGATTCAGGCTGCTAGGGCGTTCTTGTCCTCTTGAGTTGAATAATTATTCGTTTCAGGAGGACATGGGGTGGTGAGTACCTAATTGTGCTTGTCCTTTGAAAGGACGATGTCTAGGTTATGTTTCTTATTTACGTAGTTTTCCGTTCCAGTTAATTCGAGGAAAGGATGATAGAGAAAGTGTTTAGAGACATATTGCTGATAGTTGAAACAGTTTATGATTAGTCTTTTTGTTTAGGATTTTAAGTTTAATTTTATTTAGACAAGAATAAATCCAAAGGTGTTATGAACAAAATGACACTTTACTCCTTCGAGGGAAGGCCGCAAAGAGTCACCTTTCATAAGTAAATGACACATCATTAATGCATAGTCATGATGTCAATACATCAGGGTTTATGAGCTATAAAAGCAATGTTAGGAGCAATGCGTCTATGAGTACTCTCATTTAAGAGAGGGCCACGAAGGTAACTCTTAGTCCGACGACGTGTCCACTTCACATTAGTGTTCGAAATTGCGGGTTGCAAACAATAAATACAACCCTCCCAATTAGTTTTTAGGAAAAATAAGGAGATCCTGGATTGCAAACAAGTGTAACCCTCCCACTTAATTTTTGGAAAAGTGGCACGTCTACTCTTGTACATATAGGAAACATATTTCCATTAGCAAAGAGAGATAGAGTGGATCACTAGAAAAAAGAACCCTAAAATCGATATTTGTGAGGGGAGAGCAGTTTTAATGCACTAAGGCACAAGGAACATACTCGAATCTTTTTGTCTATTAAATTTATTTTCCTAATGAAAGTGTGTGAGATCAATAAATCGTCACTTTTGCACTTGAAAGTTTTTGAGATTAAAAATCTCCTAAAACTAATATCTTCATCTTCATGACATCTTCCTTCAAGGCGTCTTCATGGAGATTGAGTTATACCCGTTATACTGAGCCATAACAATTTGTCAAGAATTTGAAAAACAATTAAAAAGTACGTCGGATCTAGGTGTAAAAAGATAGAGGTTTATTGAAACATTTTAATTGTATGTTTTGGTTTTAATTGTGTGTGTTATATTAACATGTTAATAATTAAACACAATATAAATAAAACATTCAATAACAAATTTAAACTAGATTTGCAATAAACTAGTTTAAACTATGTAAACAAATTTTCAAACTTGTCAAAAAATTGATTTTGTGTATGTTACATATAAAATAATTAGAAACTGTTTTTAATATATTTATATAGCATATTTAAGAAGTGGAAAATCAACACAAATTTAATTTTAGAGGTCGTACCAAAAAATAAAAATGTTGTAAGATCTAGTCACTGAAAAACCATTATTCAAGCAAATTTAGAAAACAATTTTCTTATAGTGATTTTAAATAACATGTACATGCTTAACTTTGACAAAAGCTCTGATACCATTTGTTGGAATAGATCTAGGATTAAGAAAAATTTATCATTAACACAATAATGGCTTAATATAAAAAAAAATTACTAGTAAATTATTTTTTACTAACCTAAACAGAGTGCATATACATGTTATACATTAAAAACATTATTTAATCTACTTGAATACTAACTTTTCTTGTAGTTTGATCTTGAAGCGTCTTGGGAAATGTAGATCTTCTCTTCTAGCTTGATTCCTTCAAACCTAAACGAGAACTTGAGAAACCTAAGGTTTCTATGACAAGATTATATAGAGATTTAGAAAGATTTGTGTGTGGGAACAATTAAACAATATGAACCAAGAACAATTCTTGGATCATAAGCTAATTCTCTAGATCAAGTATGGATCTAGGTGCAAAATAAAAAGGAGTATTTTCTAGAGAGAGAGAAGGTCGGCCAAGAGCAAGAGAGAACAAGGCAAAAGCTTAACCCTTCACATCTCTATGTGAGGCTCTATTTATAGGAGAATGAAAAATCTATAAATGTCAATTATTCATTCATGAAAGAATAATGTATTCATGACACAATATTTGATTTTCCCTTCCCCTTTCTCTCTTAGGATGGCCGGCCATACACCTCAAGCAAGGAGGAAAATTTGTTTCCTCACTTAGCTTATTTATTTCCTTCTCAAGGAAATTCATTTCTCTTTTCCTTTTGAGTAATTATCCTTATAATTAAAGGGAAATAAAACTCTCCTCTTGATGCATTCTTTGGCCGAAATTTTACCTAGGGGGGGAGCTTCTAGATGCTTCCTTATTTCTTTTAAGACAATTCTTAAAATACCCATTGTAGAATTATAATTGCACAAATAACGAAATTAATTTCATAATGCCTTAAACGACTTTTCGGCTTTAGAAAATAATTTATATTTTCATCATATGAAAATATTCAAAATCTTATTTTGACATTCACATCATTCTATTCCATGTGGACAAATATACCCTTTAGACATTTTCCGAGAAAAAGTCTAGTTCAACATTTGAACTTATTTTGACTTTTGACTTAGATTTTAGTTTAACAATCCTACTCTAATGACCTATAATAGTGACCTTATGGATTCAAATGAACAAAGCTTGAACTTCTATACTCGGACACAAACCTTTTCCCAGTATTAGCTTAATGTCAACTGACTCCACTAAAGAGTTGACACTGAGAATCTCTCGGTTCAAATGAATTTGTTTTCTACTCAAATTCAACTTAATTATATTGAGTGGATCCATTGAATGATATCTATGTTTACCCTTCATGAATATTATCAACTAGTTGTGATTTATAGAATTACCATTTTACCCTTCTAGTTGTTCTTTCCTCAACTCCTTTAGTACTTGTGAATAAGTTAGAAACAATGTACTGACGAGGAGCTAACAAGTCATATTGTTTTATCCAAATAAATCGCTACTTAATTTTGGATACTGCGCAGTTCATTTATTCACAATCTAAGTAATAAAGCATGAGGTGATATATATTGCATCTCAGCAATCTTGTACATGAATTCCACATCTATGAGAACTTCACAAAGTTGGTTCATGACATCTTCATAACTTAATAGCTCACCAATAGGCCTTGTCTAGATCACATAATGGATCTAGAATTTGACTTTCTCAAATGAGATTAATAATGCTATGAAATGACATGTCTCATTTTAGGATTTAGGTAAGCATGATGCGATTCATACATAGTGACCTTGAGATAGAAGATGATAAATGGTTTGTTCTTCTATTGTCTTTAAAGGTGCACTAGTCAATTCAGTATCTTTGAAAGATACATTGGAAGAACAATAGAGTTCCTAACTCCTTATGCCTCGTAACTACACATCATAGATTCTTCCAACAATAATACTGGGATCAATAGTCTGTTGATCTTTAGATTGCGAATATATCGTTTTAGTCAAACCAAGAAGAGTTTGTTCACGCAAATCTACATTTGTCTCTTCATAGATTGTTAGGTTTGATTAAGGACTACAAGACTATTGAATATCATAAATCTTCAATCAAACTAAAAAGGAATGAATGAACGTTTCAACTTTTATTAATTTAATCAGCAAATTACAATAAGGACTTTATAAAGATTTATATATTACATCAATATGTAAATAAAAAATCTTCTTGTCGGCATCTTTGCCAACAGGAAGAAGATCCGCTTTTCCCAAGACGCTTCAAGTTTGACGACACAAGAAAGGTTAGTATTCAAGTAGATTAAATAATATTTTTAATTCATAACATGTATATGCACTTTATCTAGGTTAGTAAAAAAAATTTACTAGTAAAAGAAATTTGTATATTATGCCATTAATATGATTAATGATAAAAAAAATTTAACCCTAGACCTATTCCAACAATTTGCCTAATTTTCACCGAATGAGAACATGCAGGGGTCACTACACAACGCGTGTCGAGAAACGAAATCCTCCATAGAAGTTGGCTGAAACTCATATTCTCGAGCAGTGGAATAGTCTTCCTGAATTGATTATGAGCAAGCAGTCTAGGAGATCAAAACGAAAGCAAGGCGAGAGCGAGCTGAATTGGACCAAGAAATGTATCTTTTACGAGTTACCTTATTGGTCAAATTTGACGTTGAGGCACAACCTTGATGTGATGCACATAAAAAAATGTGTGCGAAAACTTACTCGCGACGTTGCTCAGCATTGACGGGAAAGTTAAGGACACCGATAAGGCGAGACAAGACTTAAAAGACTTGAAGATTAAGTCTAGTTTACATTTGGAGAAGCGTGGAAACAGGTGGTTCAAACCACAAGCTTCAAACGTTCTCACACCCACACAAAGAAATTATTTTGCCAAGTTTCTCAAGTCAATTAAGATTCCCGATGGTCTCGGAGGAAATTTGAAAAAGAATGTCAGTCCTAATGGAAAAGTGACACGATTGAAGGCACATGACTTGCACGTGATAATGCAAAGGCTGTTGGCAGTGGGTATTGGTCCTTATGTTCCGAAATAAATCCAAGAGACGGTTGCAGAACTTGGAAACTTTTTTAAGCTCATTTGTTCAAGAACGTTACGAGTGGAGGATCTCGAGAAACCCAAAACTCCATCGTTGAGATATTGTGTAAGATGAAAATCATTTTCCCGCCTGCTTTCTTTACGATTACGGTTCATGTTATCATTCATCTACCTAAGAAAGCTCTCGAAGGTGGTCTAGTGCATACGAGATGGATGTATCAATTTGAAAGATACCTCGGAACACTTAAGCATTTCGTTCGAAACAAAGCGAGATCCAAACGATCTATAGCTGAGACTTACGTTGTGGAAGAAACTTTGACATTCGTTATAAGGTACTTTGAAGATGCCTCGATCAATGTCATTCAGCCTCATGAGTTCTCTATTTTCAAGCCGAGAATTTTGTGCCTTATTGGAAGATGAGTCTGACCCGCTTAGACGATAAGTGGAGAGAGATGACAGAGTGGTACATCTTGAAAAATTGTCCGAAATCGATCCCTATATGACGTGAGTCTTTTTAATCGTATCCATATAAAGTCATAAATTTGATTTTTTTTTATTTCTCTAACTTCTTGAATGTATAAACACTGAGCATTGGAATCTCATGGAATCTGAACATCGCAATGATGTTGAAGAAGCGCATTGAAAAGAATTTAGAGTCTGGTTCGCAAAAGATTTTTGACCAAAACGTTGGTGGAGTTGATGTGTCTGACAAGTTGTATGCATTCTCGGTCGGACCTTTACTGAATGTTCACATTTATCCAAGTTGTGTGGTGAACGGCAACAAGTTTATCACTTCCCGTCGCGATGAGATTCGTACTACTCAAAATAGTGGTGTTTGCGTACCTGTGGATGGCTGTACGTTCTACGGAAGGATGGACAATGTTGTCGTGCTGAATTATCGACATGATTGCCGAGTGCTTATGTGGCGAAAGAATGGTTTTCAAACAAACCATTTATACTCGCTACTCAAGCCAAACAAGTTTTTTACTTGCCCGATCCTCGAAATCATGAAAAAGGGAATGGAATATCATCGAAGATTGTAATCACCGATTCGTAATGGATTTTCCTGACATTGGCGTTTCATCATCGGCTGTAATTCCATTGTCCGTATAACATACTAATTTCGATCATTTTTCTCATATTCATGATAATTAAGAACCAATTCTAGTAGATGATGCTACCAAAGATGAGCCTATTAACGATTTTATAGACGACGATGATCATGATAATGACGTTGATCGTTTCCTTGGAAGTACTGTTGACGATGATTTGGAAATAGATCAAATTGACTTCTTAAGTGACGATGAGCAAGATTGAGTAAATCATTTTAACTACATTTAATATAAACTAAATTTAATGTATTTCACAAACTACAATTCTAATTTATCTTTTATGCTTTGCAGTATGTCGACTAGCGGGATGAGCCTCTGACGCCTTTGTCAAGACGAGGTGCGACTACGGGTCAAAGTTTGCAAAAAGCTAGAAAATGAAAGAAAGTGAAGATTGGCTTCGACCCCGTCCACCTCCACTTTTATCCACCTCTCAATAGAGGTGAAGAAGAGAGATTCAAAAAAGGTGAGCGCGTTGGCACGTTTGCGAATAGTCTTGGCGTTTTGGTGCGAGAGCACATCCCTCGGAAGATGCCTTGCTGAAATAGCGTCTCGGCGCAACAATTAGCGGCCAGTTTGTCCGGTATATATGCAAAGTACGACTTTGTGTATGATGACGAGTCGGGAAATCTTGTTCCGGCAGCGTGCTACTCGAGCCTTATCGAGAAGACTATTATCTGCACCGTGAAGAAGCGTCTGTGTGACAGAAAGGCAAAGTATAGTTGGCTTTACCGGATCACGTGCGGCGGAGATTGGGAGGAAGCGCTCGAGAAAACGCTCAAGGATATGACGCGACAACAGTGGTCCGAGATAATTTATAGGATGGACACTGAGGCGTGTTCAAATGGAATAAGGAGAATCAAAAGAAGAAGACCTTGAAGAGTCGACAAGGCACGATCTCATTTTTCGAATATCTTCATAGTCACGTAAGTATATTTTCATTCAATTTCAACTTACATAAGTTATATATTATAGTTCTAATGTAATAAATGCAGAGGGTAGGAGAAGGCAAACAGATGCTACGGCCGCTCGGTGTGTGGGAGGAGATGCACACAACTCCCGATGGTCAGTGGACCACGCCTGCTGTTGGATAGTATCATGTCAGTATATATGTTATTGTAAATTTACGTTATAATTGTTGTAAGATGGAAATCAAAGAAAACGTAAGTAATTTAATTTGTATTGTGTATGAAGGCTCGTAAAGTAGCTCGAGTGGGTGATCTACAAGAGCAAGCTCGGGCGTCGGGCCGTGAGGTGGACTTGGGTGGTTTAGAGGAGGTTGATATGAGCGAAGTGTTCGGGATGCGACGTGATTGGGCTACGGGAATTGGGCCATTTATTCCGCGCTCGGACATGCTTGAAGCCAAAGCCCACGATAGCTCATCATCTTTCGTAGGGAACGAGAATTCGAAGTCGTCCTATGACGTAGAAGAGAAGTTGGCGGCTCTCTGGCATGGCCTCTGGTTGAGCCAAATCCCAAACACCAATGTGCCCCCCCGTCTTTCAAACGACTCTAGACCAGTACATTTCCCAGTTCGGACCCTCGAGGGGTGCTTCGCGTTCGTAGAAGACACCAGATCGGCCTTCGACTCCCACCGACACTAAACCGAACGAGTCTCCACACGGACCCTCCGAAAGACGCAGAGGACGAGGACGAGAACGAGGACGATCACGACGAGGACGATGATTTTATTGTTATTTTATGTTCTAGAGGTTATGTTAATATCGACTTATTATCGACTTTAGACTTTTAATTATGTTATTATCTCTTTAGACTTTTGATTATCAATATCGACTTTTGACTTTTGCATATATTATTATAGAATTTTGATTATATAATTTAGTTTATGTTTTAGTGGATTTCAATTAATAAATTTCAATATTATTAAATTTAATTATATTTTTAATAATTTTAATTAAATAATAAATAAAGTAATTAATTAATAATAATAAACCGGATAAAAATTAAAAAAATAAAAAAATAAAGCTTTGTCAATAAAGCCATGTCATTAAAATTTTGTACGTCATTTAGAAGCGACAAATCGATTCTAATGTCGCGTCTAAAGAAAGGCGTGTAACTCTTTCGAAGCGACATGTCCCTTCTAATGTCGCTTCTAAATGTTACCCGCCATTTTTTTCCGACGCTTTTTTCGCGATTTTCTGGACTCTTAAAAGCAACTTTAGAAGCGACGTGTCGCTTCTAAATTCGTTGCTTCAAAATATTAGAAGCGACTTTTCTTTAGAAGCGATACATTTGAAGCGACATTGAAACGACATTGTCCCTTCTAAAGGTGATTTACAATCGAGATTTTGGCCTTTAGAAACGACTTTTGTCACTTCTAAAGGCCTTTCTTGTCCTAGTGCACTTGGGCAATGGGTTCCTCTGCCGCGGGGTGCGAAAACCTTTTTTCCGGTGGAGGTCCCATATCGAGGTCTTTTAGTTCACCATTAGCGTATTTTTTGACGAGGGATTTTTGCATAGTGTCGCAGTTAATGGTGGAGTTAACTTCTAACCTTAAAAACCATTCCAGAGTGCTCTGAAAAAGCTTTTGGAGAGAAGCTAGTAATGCCCGACGTCTCGCATCCAGTCTCAACTAAGGTCACCCCTTGAAGATCCTGAAAGACATCAAAAATTCTTTAGGGTTCGAGGTCCGGTTATATCTTGGCAGTTTGAGAGTACCAGCGTCCCCAATGAAGACCTCAGTAATATTTTCCGCGAATAGAGTCTGACTTGCTTCTGCCACCATGCAATCGATCTCAAGAGCCGAGCTCATCGCGCTATGGAACTTAGAGCGCACAGCTTTGAATTCCGCATCTATTGTTTTTTGAATTTTTTGAACTCGTTAGAGTTTGGGTCGGTTCCGTGATGATACAGATCATTTAGGTGCATGCGAGCGAGGTCACTACTTGGGTTGAAGGGGCGTGACATCGCCTCCTCTCTCCATCAGTCGGGAGATCTCGATTCACTTCCGAGACGATCTTGTTGGGATCAGATTGAAAAGCATCCCGAGGTTCCCCTTCTGCAGGAGGCGGGGGTAGTTCGGCCATGTTTTCTCGAGAAAACTCTCCGAGCTGGAAGACCGGATATGAATTGCGATAAGCTCGAGAGGTCTTTTTGAGGGAGATTTCAATTCCGGGGAACTCCACGCGATTTCCTAGAGGAAGATTTCAATTTTGGTACGCAGACGAAGTGCGTACTGAATTGTGAAGGGTCATTTCAGCATTCTCGACCCAGGATCGGGGGCGGATGATGGTGTCGAGATTAGCTTATCAATGAGAGCATTGATCTGTCCGTTCGCTTTTTCAAACTTCTCGTAGAACCTGTCGAGGATTTCCTGGATAGCTGGATGACTTGGTTCCGGGGTCATGACAGGTGCCTAATGAGAAGACATGATGAACAAAAATATATGATATTACAAGCAAAGTTGATCTTACTGATGACTTCCCACCGACAGCGCCAAATTGTTGATGTCATAATTTGCTCTCAACAATCACAAAATAAAATATAGAGAATTTTATACGATTTTAGATTAATAATCTCGATAAAATGTTGTAGGTGTAATATCGAATACACGGGATATATAAAAAGAGAAGGAAAATAGATGGTTTTATTAAATCAAACTCAAGAAGTCGAGGTAAAATATTACAGAGATAAATGTTGAGTTCTAATGACAAATAGAATAGAATAATGTAGGTATAAATATGCGTGCGTTTTTCCCGTTCAACTCTTCTATATACAGTGCGTTATCGAGTTGATGATTTTAAACGCGTATCTTCGAGATCGACGGAGATGTTGCCACGTCGTTGGTAGCAGCTGAAGTCGAGAACTCTTCCTCGTTCGACCTAGTGTTCCATCTTCCCCTCGGCGAGGTGTGACTTCGACTTCATCTTCCGTGCTGCTCGAAATGGGCTTGACAATGAGCGGTTTCGTTTCGACTTCAGGTATTGGATTTCATTTGGGCCCAAGAATATTTCAGTTCGATTTTATACCCACACAACAAGTTTCCCTTTTAAATTTCAAACTAAAATCAATTTCGAATTCAAATTTAAATTCTCGAGTTTATCTAATGATTATATAATTTACAAAGTGGGTATACAAATCAATTATTAGTCTCTTTCCTCAAATGAAACCATAAATTAACCTGAATAAACGGGATGAGCAATGTTTTGAGAAACCGGATTTGGTAAATTATCAAAATTATTTAGTCAACTTACAAATGAAAAGACATAATAGTAAAAGTAATTTAAATAAATTGAAAGTAATTCAAAATAAATAAATAAAAATAATAAAAGACATAATAGTACAAATAATACAAATGAAAATTACATTAAATTATAATTCTCAAGAGAAGAGAATTTATATTTCTTTAATTCTCTTACAAAAGATGAGAATTTATCTCCCTTAAATGAATTTTCTTACAAATTTCCGAATTCTTCTACATTAACAAAAGGGAAAAAGACATTTCTTTTCTTTGGCACCGTTTAATTGGATTTTTGGTTCAAATTAATCATGGGCTTTGACCGGAAGTGTAAGATTCATTTCCAATGATCTGGGAAGAAGGTTCTTTCGATTATTAAGGATCGGAGTTTCGGCTAAATATTGAAAGCTGAAATCCATTTCGGTGATTTTTGGCACGGAATTAAAGAATAAAAAAATATTATAAATTTAATATAAATTATACTATTTAGAGAACATGATGAATAGAACAAGACACTCTAGTTCTGTTAACCATCATAATTTCTGGTTCCAAGAATGGTTCAGTTAACCATCTAAGCATAATTTGCTCTTTCTGGTATTCATTTCAAAGGTTGTTAAAAATATTCAAGTAATAATAATATAATAGTCCTGTATATGTTTGTTATTTTGGATATGTTTAACGTTTCGTAAAACTCGTGTAAATAGCTCTATTGCTAAGATGTCATGTTAATTTACGTTGTTATTTTATAGCGTAAATTAAATTTTACAACGTAAATTAACATGACACGTACGCATTAGGGCCATTTACATGAATTTTACAAAACGTTTAACACATCCAAAATGAATTAGTAAATTAAGGTAATTTAGCCGAAATTTTGTAGAATAATTATTTATAGAGCAATTAAATCAGTACCTCAATAGGTAATACTTCGTCTAAAAATAACTTAAATTTTATTTTATTAAAATATTAGCTCACTAGGCCGAAACTAAATAATAAACTTTTTAATTTATTTAAATTAGTTTATTTCGAAAATAATTCACAGATTTAAATGAACTAAACTAACTATTTTCATTAATTAATTTTGAATTTATGGATAATTATTTAATTAATTGAAACTTTGCCTAAAATCTTAAAATAAACTTGAGTTTCGGGCTAATTAATTGCAACAAATCTTTCATTATTTATATGAGTAATTATTTCAAACCTAGTGTTTAATTAAAATTAAGAAATATAAATCATTTTAAAAAGTAATATACATAAATTAAATTATTTATTTATATTTTATTTCATTGTGATATTTTTAGACAAGCATTTCTTACGATTAATATTTTTGTAAGAAACTATTACATGCTATTTTTATATATTTTGTATATGTATTCTAAGCGACAAACAGTGGACTTTAGACGACTTAAGCCTTGGAGACCGTTTCAGCCGTCTTGGTTGGGCCTTGTGGTCCATCTCGGCGTCCTAATAGAGACCGTTTTATATTGAAATGTCTCAAGTCTTTTATTTAATTTTTTTTTTATAAAGTATTTTATTTGATTGAATCCCCATCTCTTATTATATTCCACTCAATTTACTCGATAGGGTATACTATATAATACACACATTAAGAAGGACAGTTTCCAATCTTAAAGACATTATTCCTCCAGCAATGACTAACCACTTGACCTTCACAATCACCATTCTCATAATCTCCTTCACTTCCACCTTCCAAATTGCCAAAGCCTTCACAAAGTTTTCGGACCGGTTCCCTTTTTACAAAAATACCCTTCGCCTCGAAACCGACCCGGGTTTCGAGCTTCGCCGCGCGGAAAAACCCGGCTCGGCTGCGATTATTCGCTTCCCGTCCTATGACGGAAATCTGATCGTGAAATCAGTCTCTTACGAGGCTCGAAAGATTGAGCTAATTGACCCAGAAAAATGCGTCCACGGAGTTTTTCTGGACCTCGATCTCTCGCTCACCCCGTTCCGCTACTATCACCGCCTCAAGAGCTACACTTATCTCAACTGTTCGGCCGAGCTCGCTTCTCTTGTTGAAATTCCGTGCCTCAGTGTTCATGGACGCCATGTTTATACCGTGAAGCCTCAAACGGAAGTCCCTGTTTATTGCGAGGTAATTAAGACCGTTGGGATTCCGTTCGGGTACAGTCCTTACTTGGACGACGATAGTTTTGGTTTGGGGTTGACTTGGGACGACAAAAGTTCTGTTTATGGCCAAGCCTTCATCGCAGCTGGGCTTCTTCAAGGTACGCACGTTCTAATTTTCCTTTTTTTTTTTATTATAATATCTTGTATTATTGTTGTTTAGTACTGCAAAATAGTCCATGATATTTAAGTTCCGTTTGATTAAATTATATTAGATCTGTGTTTTACATTTATTTATTATTTCTTCCACGTTTGGAACATACAACATGCCTATCAATACTAATAAAAGAAAAACATTTGTAAGATTCAAACATGCTAGTTGAATTATAATGTAGCCATGCAATACCAAACAAAACTTGCATGATTTTATATTTTTTATAATTTGAATGATTTCGAGTTGTTTTCACATTGGATTTCATTAATTGTTTTTTGTTCCATTTACAATAAAAATAATGATGATACAAAATGAATAGTTTGAAGATCATATTGCTCAGAATATAATTAGTCATTGTACTGTACTATCTGTGTTGAAAATACTTCATCATTTGAATTAATATATTCTTTGACAAGCTATGTATATTTTAGGTCTGCCAAATCGTAGCTTAATCCGAATAAATTGCTCTTTTGTTGCTTAGAAGGAAGTTTGTTGGAGTTAGTTGTACGCAAGGAATATAATTTAGCCGTCTTTGAGATTGGTCATCGAAACAAGTTAACTTACTACGTGAGAATGCTTTTCGTGTGAAAAGTGAAAACTACGGTTGGAGAGAAAATTGCAACGGAGTTGTATTTTTTATTAATTTTTTCTAAATATGAGGAGCCTAAACGTGCCGTATATTTATCGGCGCTATTAAGAAAGAATTTCAGAAATAAAAGAACTACAATGGAATTAAGTAATGCGAACATAAAATTGAGAGAGTAACTTTGTATTTCCAATAACAATTTTTAGTATGTTCTTGATAATAAAGTATATAATATATATTTGTGTCTAAAAAAATATACATAAATATAATAGATATTTGCATTATAGTTCAATAGACCCATGTTGCAAAGTTGAACTTGTCTTATAAAAGGGGCAATTTTCCAAGTCTCTCGTCGCTCTTTCTTGGCTAGCACTAAAAAGCGGGCCCAATTCATTTGCATATTTTAACCGAAAGGACTTTTGAAATTTAACTAGTCAATTGACAAGCAAGTCAACTGAGAAGTGTTTGGAAATTTCCAGTTCGCTGTGACCACATCTGAGGATTTTTACAAATATCTGCAATTTATTAAATTTTTATATTTTTTGTTAAAATATTAATTTTTTTAAAATGCCATTAATTTAAATGTTATATTACTATATTATATATATATTTTTTTTTTTATAATTTCATATCAACTTTAAGGAAGGCAGGAAAATTTAATAATAAATACATTTAATGAAAGTTGGTTTGAAGGCTTAAATGCCCTTTTATTATTAAAAATATTTTATTCAATTCTAAGTTCTTACCGAAGTTTGTGTTGAATTATTAAATAAAATCGAGTAGATGGTAGTATAATATTTATACACTTGAGTCAGTAGATTTTGAAAGACATTAATGTGTTGGTTGAAAATGTGAGGATTTTTTAAGTAGATGGTGCAAATACTCTTACTTTTTTCGACTAATAGAAACAAGCTATATACACATAAATAATAAACCTATATGTGTTTCATTCAATATTAAAATTTTATTTTAAAGTTAATATTCAACTTCTGGATAGTTGATTTCGCAAGCTAACAATTTTCCAGGTTACATGCGTGCAGGCCTCGGCGTTGGTATCATTATTTTAGCTGTGGCGGCAACCCTGTTGACGATTAAAACGAATAATAATGCTAACAAATCAATTCATGGAGATGAGCTTAACAACTCCCAAGTTCAGGCATATAGATATTTCGGAGACTATAAATCATGTTCAACTGATGAAGCCGATAATGCCGATCAAGTCAATGGTATATGTTAAAAAGGATCAGTTTTGACAATTTTCTTGCACTTCTAAATTCGCCACAATTAGAATGACATGTATTTTTTTCAAAGCAACTTAATTGCATGTGGAGCTTGAACTCGTGAGTTCTAACTCGAAATGGATCTGAAATTATCACCTAAACTGTGCTAGTTATCACATAACGACTTATTTCATAAAGTGTGTATTATTTTGCCAAGACATATAAATATTCTGTAAAGCAATTATAAATATTCTGTGTATTAATTTAATTTACTTTAGCATGCTGAACTATTTTTCCATGAGATAATTATTTTAGCTAGAACTTAAAATACACTATGGTATTGGCCAATTTTAACAATCTGAATGGAACTCTGATTATTGTAATATAGCAGCGTAGGATGATCAAGAGTGACACCCATATCAACGAGTGTTACCTGAAATTTAGCATAGCCAAGATGTTCCTCGGGATACCGAGGAACATACCGATCCTGAGAACAAAGGCCCGAGGATAATAAACTCAAAAATCAATAAGATAAGTAACAATATGTTCATAAATTAAGAACAGACCATATCAATCAAAGAATTCGAAGATAAGAGAAAGATGATAGGTCAAAAAACTAGTCAAAATAACACGTGTAAACAAAACCACTCGGATCGCTACAGTGACCAAGTGCAAAACTAAATATACTGACGAGAAAAATGTCGCAGTAAGGACGTGGGATTGATCACCCCACGATCCACAAAATCAACGAACCCACTACTTAGAATAACTGCCACGCAGTTGAAACAACTAAAGAAGGAAGACAAAAGTCAGAAAGGAGAAGACGACGAAAATCAGAAAACTACTAATTATTATTAACCTATTCCTTTTTAAACCTCTCATCATTCTGCTCTCTTGTATTCAACTTATTGGTTATAAGAGAAAGTCTTGTTCTTATTCTTTGTGAAACCTACTCGGTATCCCGAGAAATTTGAAAAGATATTGTTGTAGCATTTGCACAGGTTAATAGTTGGCGCTAGAAGGAGGAGGAAAAACATTGAATATCAATGGCTAGTTCTTCAATTCATGCAGGAAATGCACTCATGAACGACCAAAAGATCGAACACCATAATCACACACTCCCTCTCACCAAGGAATAACTTGTTGAACTCCTTCCGGAACCCCATTTACACGTCAAATTCCGAGAAATGAAAGAGCGTCTCTCGGCTTTGGAAGCCAAAAACAAGGAAATGGAGGGGAGACTGCAAGCAAAAAGGGTCACTTTCCGAAGCGAAATAGTGATCCCCGATGAAGAACCCTCGTACAGATCAGGGAAAGAGCTCGAAGGCTCCGATGCTGAAATTAAGAAATTCAAAAGGCATGCCAAGGATCATTACGAAAGGGAAGAACTCGGGGAACTGGAAGAAGGTGTGGACGCGTCGGAAAATATTTCGGAGCGATACCAACAAGGTGTTGACCGTTTAATCACTGGAAGCTTCAAGATCATATACGAGGGGTATTTTTGTACTTACCTAAATTTTGAAGTGAATGCATAATCGATACGACACCTTATGACATTTGATTTGTCAATGGGCAATGGCTAAATGGAAGTTACATCTGACTCAGCGGTTTGTGCCATAACATTCACCAGGCCCGGTTTATTCATTCACACTCTCATAACAAAGCATAGTGTGATATTAATGCATTAGCATTGTTTAAATACGAATTTCGTATCAGTGAATCATATAACCAAGTTTCACACCCTCTTAATCTCCCCAAAACCAAAGAAAATTATCATTGACTCTTCTCGGAGTGTTTGAGTGACGTTTTTCCTGCAGGGGATCAGCCAAAAAGCAAAGAAAACGACCCAGACGCGACGAGGATCATTTGAGCCAACCTGTCGTTCGGACAGACTTGGCCGGACATGAATTCTCGCTAGACGGGTGCGTCTAACGTGCGCCTGTGCTACCACGCGTGCTCCACGCGCATCAAGCTCGAGCCACTTCTCCAGCATCTATTCTTACCCTCTGTCTACCCAAGTGCAAAGGTCACAGAGCTCCAGCGACTCGCAAGAACCCGCAGGCTCACAAGCCCATCTCAGCCGGCCGGCCAGCTTCCAATCCGGCAAGACTGAAAACCCAATCTGGCGAGATAAATTCTTGGAATTTGACGAGGCGTTCCGACGTTAGATAGCAACGCACCAGATTGTTTACAACCTCTAATGTGAGTCTCCTACACGAATTGGATCTGCGATGTAATTTTGTAAATTTGTTTATAAGTTGTTAGATCGTTTATTCAATTTGTTGACAACATGTTTAGAATAAATTGTTTATTGACATATTAGTGATGTTTAATGCGTAGGTTGCTTAATATGTTATAATGTGCTTAATTTATTTTTAGATCTTATTGTATATTTCCGACACATATTGATGTGTTATATAAGAATATTGTTTAATCGTTAAATAATTTCCAACAAATGGTATCAGAGCTAGTCAAAGGCATTAAAAATTAGGTTTTAATGACTAGTTTAGAATTATCATTGACTCTTCTCGGAGTGTTTGAGTGGCGTTTTACCTGCAGGGGATCAGCCAAAAAGCGAAGAAAACGACAGAGACGCGACGACGATCATTTGAGCCTACCTGTCGGTCGGACAGATTTTGCCAGACATGAATTCTCGCCGGACAGGCGCGTCCAGCGTGCGCTTGTGCTACCGAGCGTGCTCCACGCGCATGAAGCTTGAGCCACTTCACCAGCATCTCTTCCTAGCCTCTGTCCACCCAGGTGCACAGGTATCCGAGCTTTAGTGACTCGGAAGAACCCGCAGGCTCACAGACCAATCTCACCCGGCCGGCCAGCTTCCAATCCGGCGAGCCTGAAAGCCCAAACTGGCAAGACAAATTCTTGGAATTCGACGAGGCATTCCGACGTTAGCTAGCAACGCACGAGGTTTTTTACAACCTCTAATGTGAGTCTACTACATGAATTGGATCTGCGACTGAATTTTGTAAATTTGTTTATAAGTTGTTATATCGTTTATTCAATTTGTTGACAGATTGTTTAGAATAAATTTTTTATTGACATATTAGTGATATTTAATGCGTAGGTTGCTTAATATGTTACAATGTGTTTTATTTTTAGATCTTATTATATATTTCCGCCACATATTGATGTGTTATATAATAATATTGTTTAATCGTTAAATAATTTCCAACAAATGGTATCAGAGCTAGTCAAAGGCATTAAAAATTAGGTTTTAATGACTAGTTTAGAATTACCATTGACTCTTCTCGGAGTGTTTGAGTGACGTTTTACCTGCAGGGGATCAGCCAAAAAGCAAAAAAAAACGACTGAGACGCGACGAGGATCATTTAAGCGTACCTGTCGGTCAGACAGATTTGGCCGGACATGATTTTTCGCCGGACAGGCGCGTTCAACATGCGCCTGTGCTACCACGCGTGCTCCACGCGCATTGAGCTCGAGCCATTTCTCCAGCATCTCTTCCTAGCCTCTTTCTACCCTGGTGCACAGGTCCCGGAGCTCAAGCGACTCGCAAGAACCCGCAGGCTAACAAGCCAATCTCAGCCGGCCGGCCAGCTTCCAATCCGGCGAGCCTGAAAGCCCAAACTGGCGAGCCAGATTCTTGGAATTCGACGAGGAATTCCGACATTAGCTAGCAACGCATGAAGTTATTTACAACCTCTAATGTGAGTCTCTACACGAATTAAACAACCTCTAATGTGAGTCTCCTACACGAATTGGATCTGCGATTGAATTTTGTAAATTTGTTTATAAGTTGTTAGATCGTTTATTCAATTTGTTGACAACATGTTTAGAATAAATTGATTATTGACATGTTAGTGATATTTAATGCGTAGGTTGCTTAATATGTTAAAATGTATTTAATTTATTTTTATATCTTATGATATATTTCCGCCACATATTGATGTGTTATATAATAATATTGTTTAATATTTGAATAATTTCCAACAAATGTATCAGAGCTAGTAAAAGGCATTAAAAATTAGGTTTTAATGAATAATTTAGAAATTGTTTAACAAGTTTGGTGTTGGCGTTTCTTGTATGATTTGAAATTGCGTTATGAGTTCTTGTGTGTGTCTTTTATGGATAGATTCTCATTGTTATGACCCTAGGAATTTTTTTGTTATCGTCTCGGGTTTTATTTTATATTTTAAATTTTAAATTTGTGAGCCTCAATTTGCGAGGACAATTTAAATTGTAATTTTATTTCATTGTAATCGGAAGACATAAAGACAAGGAAGGCAGCACCTCGGGCTTGGCCGTACGTTGGTGAACATGTGGGGGCTGACCCGAGACATCCGATGACGCGTCGAAAGGAGTCCTTGGCCGGCCATATTTTGAAGAATAAATAGTTTATTTTTCTAAAGTGTTTTTCTCTGAGTTGTAATTAGAAATGGGCCATTAGATGAGTTAAATATTTTAATTAATCTCATAGCATAATCACCTCACATATCATATAGGATAGAACGCCAACATCACAGTAAAATGAAATGTTCATATAGTTATAAGTTTATAAAGAGATTATAAAATGTAAACTGTTTTAAACAAAAATACGATTTTTGCAAAAACTAAGTGGGAGGGTTGTTTATCGTGTTGGAATAGGTTTAGGGTTAAGAAAAATTTATCATTAACAGATTCATAACGGAATATAAAATTTCTTTATAAGTAAAACAATTTTTTACTAACGTAGGCAAAGTGCATGAACATATATATATTGAAAAACATTATTTAAATTATTTAAATACTAACCTTTCTCTTGTTGCTTGATCTTGGAGTCCCTTCTTGGATGAAGATCCTTCTCTTTGTCTCGATGCCTTTCATCTTTATATTCTTGAGCAACCATGAAAGTTTCTACCACTATAGTCTTCGAGCGTTTGAAGAGTTTAGTGAGTGGGCACTTTTTAACAATATGAACCAAGAACCATTCTTGGATCATAAGCTAATTCTCTAGATCAAGCGAAGATCTAGGTGCCAAAATAAAAGAGTATTTTAGAGAGAGAGGGAGGAACATGGTCGACTAGAAAAGAGAGAGAGAGCAAGACCAAAAAGCTTATTTTCACATCTTTATGCGAGGCTCTATTTATAGGAGAAGAAAATACAAGAAAAGGTAATTACCCTTTCCTATTGGTTTTCATGACAAAATATTTGATTTCCTCCTCCCTTTCTTTTCCAAATAATCGGCCATCCTATGCCCTAAGTGAGGGAAATATGTTTCCTCACCTAGCACATTTGTTTCCTTCTCAAAGAAATTCATTTCCTCTTTTCTTTTGGGCAATTACCAATTTGCAATAATGCACCAAATAAAAGAAGATATTTATCTCCTTCCTTTGATGTAAAGTGGCCGGCCATATGGATGTCTATACACACATCTTTACTTCATAATTTGATCATAACAAATTACTGAAAAGCCCTCGCATTATTGCCCATAAAATAACATGTCACAAAATTTAATTCACAAAGCATGAAAATCAATTTTCAGCTGTGTGACTTTAAATTAATTTGTGAGAAAATTCAAAATCTTATTTTGACAGTTTACATCAATTATTCTTAAGAACGAAAATACCGTTCAGACCATTTTCGGAAAATACGACTACTTCAACAATTGAACTTATTTTAAATTAGCTTCTAATTTAACAAACTCTACTCTAATGACTTGTGTTAGTAACCTCACGGACCCAAATGAACAATATTTTAACTAGGACTCTTGGACTCTAAGTTCACATATTTTTTCAAGTCTAGTTTAATGTCAACTGACTCCACTAAAGAGTTGACACTGAAAATCTATCGGTTCAAATGAATATATTTTTAAAATCTACTTATTTGTGATGAGCGAATCCACTGGATATTATTGAATGATTACCTTATTGGAATTTAGTTAAAAATTGACCTAATTAATTATGAAACATATCAATATATGGAGGAAATTCATAATTCAATTAAAATATTAAAACGTTTTAAAATATATTCATAACCATGTCATTAAATCTAATCTAGCATGTCAATAAATTTCTAAACATATTAATAAATTCATTCAAACATTCAAACGAGTGATCTAAAATTTCTAACAATCCTACAATGATTATTACATTCAGAACCAACTTGTTTTTAGAAGACTTACAGGGGGTTCGGATCTGTGAGAATCAGCCCCGGGGATGCGTCCAAGTGCACGGCCGAAAGTCCTTCCCACGCTCGTCTAGGATGTCCTGAAATCCGTGCTCGCTTCGTTGCTCCAAAAAGTGGCCGGCCCTGTGGACCAATTATCACTCAAACAACCACAAGTTCGATCAATGATAATTCTCAAATTATCTTCCAAATTTATTTGATATATTTCTAAAATAATATTTAATTAATTTAGAACGTCTCATTTTTTTAATGACCAGTCATTAATTATTTTCATACTATTCAATGTAGTACGAAACGAGAAAATATTTATTTGAATCATCAAATTATATTATTATCAATATAATAACATAATATGATTCATTAAATAAATGTAACAATAAATAACCAATTATTTATTTAATTACTTAAAAAATAATTTTCCTAGCGTAAATCACAATTTACGTAGAATGAGAAAATCAATTAATTCTTGTTCACCAATATCTCTTGCAGGAGTCTATCATTGAGACATTATGGACCCACATGAACGAAGCTTTAAGGCTCGGACACAAAAGTTCACAAATTTTTTCCGCCTTTTAATTATTAATATTAGTAAATTCCACTAAAGGACCAATATTGAAGTTCTCTAAGTTCATATGCCTTTGTATTTCCGTTTGATGTGAAAAAACTCTTCTTCACACGGTCCACGGTGTATTTTACGATATTACCTTTTGTGTGTATCATTAACGTTGAGGAATGTAAAATTACCGTTTTACCCCCGAGTAATTATTTCAAAAAGTCCTCTGTTATTCGTGAACAAGAAAAATATAAAGTGAGATGTCTCAACATATCACATATTTTATTTCAAAGAATTCTTTATTCGATGAATACCAAACCTAATTTATTCGCTCACACTCTCATAACAGAGCATGGTGTGAAACTAATGCCTTAGCATTGTTTCAACACAAATTCCATATTTGTGAATCACATATTTCAACGAAACAATAATATTTGAAATGAGTAGACAGACTTGAAATAAGATGGGAAAACTAAGGGGGTCCTCTCACTAGGAGAAAAAAGGCCTTTAGAAGCGACAAAAGTCGCTTCTAAAGGCCAAAAAGTCGCTTCTAATGTTTCGCCTCTAAAGCCGAGTCGCTTCTAAAGTCGCTTCTAATGTTTTGAAGCGACGAAATTAGAAGCGACTAGTCGCTTCTAAAGTCGCTTCTAAAAGCCCTTAACACCGACCAAAAAAGCGTGGGAAGAGGTGGCGGGTAACAATTAGAAGCGACTTTAGAAGCGACTAGTCGCTTCTAATTGTTACCCGCCATATTTTAGAAGCGACTTTAGAAGCGACTTGTCGCTTCTAAATGTTACCCGCCATATTTTAGAAGCGACTTTAGAAGCGACTAGTCGCTTCTAATTGTTACCCGCCATATTTTTGAAGCGACTTTAGATGCGACTAGTCGCTTCTAAAAGTGTAAAATCTAATTTTCAAAAATTTATTTCCGGTTTTAAATATTAATTAAATATTATTATCAGTAATTAAATTTAATAATATTAAAATTTACTTATTTAAATAAGATTAAACATAAACATAATATAATCAAAAGTCGATAGTAATATAATCAAACGTCGACAATGTATAAAGTCGAAAATAACATAAGTTCAACTAATTAGAAAATCGCAAGAAGATAATAATATAAGTTCAACTACTTAGAAAAGCGAAAGTCGATATGTAAATAAACGGAAACCAATAAGTCTAAAACGTTGAATAAATTACAATCATCGTTGTCCTTGTCCTCGTCGTCCTCGTCCTGCGCGTCGTCCGCTGGGTCCGTGTGGAGGCTCTTTTGGTTCGGTGTCGGTGGGAGTCGAAGGTCGATCTGGTCTCTGCTCTGAACCCGAAGCGCCTGCATTGCCCGAATCGCCTTCACGAGGTCCGAACTGGGTCATGTAGTGGTCCAAAGTCGCCCTAAACACGGGAGTCGGAGTGAAGTCTGGGGTCTGACTCAAACCAGCAGCCATGCCAAACACAGCTTGTTGGAGAGCCGCTAGCTTCTCTTCCATATCAGATGAGGACTTCGAACTCACATTCCCTACGGAAGACGATGAGCTGTCGTGGGCTTGAGCTTCTAGCATGTCGGAGCGCGGAATTAGAGGCCCAATTCCCGTAGCCCAATCACGTCGCGTCCCGATGATTTCGCTCATAGCAGTCTCCTCCAAAGATGGCAAGCTCACCTCACGTCCCGACTCCCGAGCTTGTTCTTGTAGATCAGCCAGCCGAGCTACTATCCGAGCCTACATACACGATACAAATTAAAGTAATTATTAATAACAACAATTATAAGGAAACTTAATTAATAACCTATATACTTACATGATACTCTCCAGCAGCTGGCGTAGTCCACTGACGATTGGGAGTCGTGTGCATCCTCTCCCACGCACCGAGCGGTCCTAGCATCTGCCTGCCTTCTCCTACCCGCTGCATATGCATATAACGCATTATGACTATAATATATAACTTATGTAATTTGAAATTGAATGAAAATATACTTACGTGACTATGACGATACTCATAAAATGAGATCGTGCCCCGTCGACTCTTCGTGGTCTTCTTCTTTTGATTCGCCGTATTCCGTTTGGACATGTCCTAGAGAATAACATTGGTTAGAAAATTATTTTTAATAATAATTGATTAATATGTTTAATCTAATTTATACCTGGAACGTTTCTGTGGTCATTCTATCAATCATCTCAGACCATTGTTGTTTCGTCAGACCCTTGGGCGTTCTCTGGAGCGCCTCCTCTTTGTCTCCGCCGCACTCAATCCGGTAAAATCGACTATATTTCGACTTTCCGTCTCGCAGTCGCTTCTTCGCGTCGCGGATAATAGTCTTCTCGATAAGACTCGAGTGGCACGTTGCTGGAATAATGTCTCCCGACTCGTCCTCGTACACAAAGTCATACTCTGCGTTTATACCAGACAAAATGGCTGCTACTTGTTGCGCCGAGACGTCATTCCAGCTCGGCGTCGTCAGAGGGATGTGCTCTCGCATCAAAACTCCAAGACTATTTGCAAACGTGCCAATGCGCTCTCCTTTTTTGACTCTCTCGTCATCACCTCTGCTGAGTGGCGGAAAAAATTGGAGACGGACGGGGTCGAATATAATATTGACTTTCTTCCCTTTTCTAGCTCTTTGCGAGCTTTGACCCGTAGTCGAACCTCGTCCGGACAAAGGCGGGGGAGGCTCATCTCTGCTAGTCGACATACTGCAAAGCAAAAAAGATAAATTAGATTTTTAGTTTATGAAATACATTAAATTTAGAAGAATCTTATATATAGTTTTGGGCTCAACGATGGAGTTTTGGGCTTTCTCGAGATCCTCCACTCGTAACGTTCTTGAACAAATGAGCTTAAAAAAGCTTACAAGTTCTGCAATCGTCTCTTGGATTTGTTTCGGAACATAAGGACCAATACCCACTGCCAACAACCTTTGTATTATCACGTGCAAATCATGTGCCTTTAAGCCGGTCAATTTTCCATCGGGAGTGACATACTTTTTCAAATTCCCTGCGAGACCGTCGGGAAACTTAATTGACTTGAGAATTTCAGCAAACATTTTTCGTTGCGTGGGTGTGAGACCGTATGAAGCTTGTGGTTTGAACCACCTGTTTCCACGCTTCTGCAAGTGTAAACTATACTTAATCTTCAAGTCTTTTAAGTCTTGTCTCGCCTTATCGGTGTCCTTATCTTTCCCGTCAATGCTGAGCAACGTCCCGAGTAAGTTTTCGCACACATTTTTTTATATGTGCATCACATCAAGGTTGTATCTCAACGTTAAATCAGACCAGTAAGGTAACTCATAAAAGATACTTTTCTTGGTCCAATTTAGCTCGCTCTCGCCCCGTTTTTGTTTCGAAGCCATAGACTGCTTGCCCGGAATCAATTCATGAAGACTGTTTAATTGCTCGAGAATCTGGCTTTCAGTCAACTTCTTCGGAGGTTTTCGTTTCTCGACACGCGTTGTGTAGTGACCACTGCATGTTCTCATCCGGTGACAATCGGGCAAATATCGTCGGTGATCGTAATACACGACTCTATTTCTAATTGAAAGCGATGGAGTGTCTTTGGTGCACGTCGGGCACGCAAGGTACCCTTGACCACTCCACCCAGATAATCTTCCTCGAGCAGGAAAATCGTTTATTGTCCAGAGAAGTGCTGCTCACAAAAGGAAGACATGATTATGGTTAGACCCATCTCACACTCGGATACCCAATTCCCACAATTCTTTCAACTCTTCGACAAGCGGTTGCAAGAACACGTCAATGTCTTTCCCATGCGATTTCGGACCAGGAATCAAGAGAGCCAACATCAAGTATTCGGACTTCATACACAACCAAGGTGGCAAATTGTACGCCGTCAACACAACCGGCCACATGCTATATGATAGGCTCATTTCTCCGAAGGGATTGAAACCATCTGCAGCAAGATCAAGTCGTACATTCCTCGGCTCAATGGCAAAGTCTAGATATGTTTCATCTAACTTCTTCCACGCTTTCCCATCAGCAGGATGACGTAGAACACCTTCTTCAACCACACGTTCTTTTGCATGCCACTGCATTTCAACAGATGTATGTCGAGAAGCGTACAATCGCTTGAGACGATCTTTTACAGGAAAGTACCGTAAAACTTTACGCGGTACATTTTTTCCAGCAACCCATCTACTTTTGTTGCACACCGGACAAACATCTGCATCTTTCAAATCCTTCCAAAACAAGACACAATCATTCAGAGCAGACGTCAATCATCTCGTAGCCCATGCCAAATCGCTTCAGCTTTGACTTTGCCTCGTAATGTTTATCAGGAATTCTATTCCCAACAGGATGAGATTTTTTCAGGAGTTGCAAAAGTTCTGTAAATGACTTGTTCGTCCAATGGTTCGTCACTTTAATGTGCATTAACTGAACCAAAAAAGATAATGACGAGAGCTCTTTACAGCCAGGATACAATTCTGCATTCAACTCGGCAAATAGATCGGCAATCTGCTCTTCGTCAGCCACATCTTCAGCAGTTGGATCATTATAAAAATCAGGATCATTCCTAATATCGTCGACTGCGTCATGGATTCCACCAACACGGTCTTGATCGTTTGAATCATCGAGAATTTCTGGTACATGAACGACGTCTTCACGTGACTCGCCGTGATGATACCATCGAGTGTAATACGGAGTAAATCCTTTGCGCATGAGATGCGCTCGAACAACTCCTATGTGTTGTCTTAACGCATTATTGCAACTACGACAAGGGCATTTTACTTTGTGCTCGTTGTTCTTTTGGAATCGTGCAACTCGAATAAACTCGTTCACGCCCAATTCGAATTCAAGCCCACAACGATTATTTTCAATAATCCAATTTCGACTTGGGTTTGACATGACGCTGATTGTTGAAAATTAGGACAACGAAAGTTAGGATATTTGTGACATTGTGATGATCATTTAGAAGACGGATAAAGATTTGATCTAAGAAAGTTTAGAGATTCAAATAACTAAGAGATTACAATTGTTTTATTTGTTCACTTAATTATTTAAAAATTTACAGAAATTTGGGCAGAGTTTCCCCTAAAATATGAACAAACCAAAAATCTACAATTCACAAAATCTATATATATATACCAGCCATAACTATCCTAAACATTTAATAACTTTCAAATAACATATTTAAATTAACAAATTAAGTAACTACGTACTTATCACATTCAAATTAATATAACTAAACAAATTATATATCTGTATTTAACAAATTAAGTAATTCAAATTATTAATACCCTTATTAATATCGTACATTAATAACAAATTACTTTATTTAACAAATTCATTGATTTCAATTAAATATATAACAAAATTACTAATTTCAATTGCATACCTAAATTACTAATTTCAATTGCATACCTACATTATTAAACATAAATTTCATACTTACATGAGCAAATTAAATATATAACAAATTCTTTATTACATACTTACATGAGCAAATTAAATATATAACAAAATTACTAATTTCAATTGCATACCTAAATTACTAATTTCAATTGCATACCTACATTATTAAACATAAATTTCAAGTAAACATAAACATCTAACCTTGGCGGGACGAGACGAGCAAAGTCTACACTCAACGATACGACGCGACGAACAATAAACGCACAAATGCCTAAATACAAATAAAACATAAAATTAAAACCGTAAAACAAAATATAACTACAATAATTTTAAAACTAACATATATATACCTTAAGAAACAACGATCCGAGTCGAGGAGTTAGGTTACAACGAGGCGCGGGTGCAGCGACAAACGACCAGTGACGAGGCTGCGACGACAATAATAAATTAAAACTAACAAAATATTTATAAAACAAAATTAGACTAACCTATAACAATATTTGACTAATTATTATAAACTAAACATACCTTGACGGAGGAGGGGGAGTCGGAGCTCGGCGGTGGAGACGCAGGGGAGGAGCACGGCGGAGGAGGGGCGGAGAGCGAGAGGGAGGGCGGAGGAGGGCACGGAGGGCACGGAGGGCAGCGGCAAAGATGAGAAGGGGAGGAGGGGGAGGGACGGAGGAGGGGGACGGGGTACGGGTAGGGAAGAAGCGGCGGGGGAGGAGTAGGGTGGGGAGAAGGGGAGGGGCGTGTTGGAATTTGATTAACAATTAACCTAATTTAATTACGAAACACATCAATATGTGGCGGAATTTCATAATTCAATTTTAACATATTATAAACGTTTTAAAACATGTTCGATAACCATATCATTAAATCTAACCTAACATGTCAATAAATTTACAATCACATCAATAAATTTATCTAAGCATGCAAACGAATAATCCAAACACATATAATTATTCTAAAACATCATATTATTCAGATCCAATTCGTTCGAGGGATACTTACATAAGATTTGGATCTGCGAGAGCAAGTCTCGGTGTACGTCAAGGTGGTCGGCCGATCCTCTACGTCACGCGCGTCCAAGAAATCCTCAAAACCGTCGTGCCTTCGATCCTCCAAAATTAGCCAGCCCTGGGGAGAGAAAAATCACTCAAACACAAGTTGAGTCAATGATAATACTCAAGGGATTTTAGGAGACAAAGAGGGTGAGCTCTTTCGTGGGAACAAGGGAAGAAGGGGAAACTCAAATAAAAGGAAGGGCTGCCGGGAAACAGTTTTCCTCTCTCTCTTTCTCTCTTAATTTCGGCCAAAACCTCTCAAGCACAAGGGGGGAGAGGTTTGGCTGAGTGTTGATCGAAATTAGGCTAGGGTTACCAAAGAGAAAGCCTCCTTTTATATAAGAGAGAATGGGCTTAAGTTAGGTCAAAATCCAGTTAAGACCCATTAGTCAAATTTAAGCCCAAAACTCCTTTTAATGAGTTTAAACAATTTTTCCAGCCCATAAAACACCTATTATGGCCGGCCATATTGTCCTAATTACCTCCCAAATTTATTTGATTTATTTCTAAAATAATATTTAATTAATTAAGAACATCTCATTTATTTAATGACAAGTCATTAATTATTTTCATACTAATCAATGTAGTACGAAACGAGAAAATATTTATTTTCATCTTTTATTTATTTGAATCATCAAATTATATTATTATCAATATAATAACATAATATGATTCGTGAAATAAATGTAATAATAAATAACCAGTTATTTATTTAATTACTCAGAAAATAATTTTCTTAGCATAAATCACTATTTACGTTGAATGAGAAAATCAATCATTTCTTGTTCACCAAAATCTCGTCCGAGAGTCTATCATTGAGACCTTATGGACACACATGAATGAAGCTTTAGAATAAGGCTCGGACACAAAAGTTCACAAACTTTTTCCGGCTTTTAATTCTTAATATTAGTCGATTCCACTAAAGGACCAATATTGAACATCTCTAAGTTCATATGCGTTTATATTTCCGTTTGATGTGACAGAAATATTCTTCACACGGTCCACGGTGTATTTTACGATATTACCCTTTGTGTGTATCATTAACTCAGAGGAATGTAAAATTACCGTTTTACCCCTAAGTTATTATTTCACCAAGTCCTCTGTTATTTGTGAACGAGAAAAACATAAAGTGAAATGTCTCAACATGTCACATGTTTTATTTCAAAGAATTCTTTATTCGATGAATACCAGGCCTGGTTTATTCGCTCACACTCTCATAACAGAGCATGGTGTGATACTAATGCCTTAGCATTGTTTCAACATAAATTCCATATCTGTGAATCACATGTTTCAACGAAACAGTATTATGACACCAACCGTCGGGTCAATGAAACTTCATTTAGCCATTGCCAATTGACAAATCAAATGTCATAAAGTGTTACAAGAATACATGTACTCACTTCAGGATTTATGTAATTACTAAAATACCCCTCGTATGTGAGTTTGAGGTTTCGAGTGATTAAACGGTTTTATCTCGAACTTCAAAACTTCACTGGTCTTGTTCAATGTCTTCATGAAGATATCAAGAATGAATTACAGAGTCATAACTCTCCATATCACAAGATCAGATATCGTTAAATTCATTTTAACAATCATTACTAGGAATCGATTGCCCAATAGATCTTTAGATTGCGAACCATTATTTAAACTAGTCATAAGAAGGTATCTTGTCAACTCTGTACTTAGCACTTCTTTCATTGATGACAGTTTCAGAGCGTAGACATAAATGCGTAAACACAATCTTAAATAAGAATGGATATTCAATCTTTATTTAATTTCAAAGCAAAACAAATACAAAAGTATTTAATATCAAAAATCTCCTTTGTGGGCATAAATGCCAACAGGGCGGCGGCGGCGGAGGAGGGGGTGGCTGGTCAAAGGGAGAGGGGAGAAGGGGAGGGACGAAGCTGGGAGAGAGAAGGGGAGGGGACGGGAGGGAGAAGGGCGGCAACGGCGGGAGAGGGACGACGGCGGGAGGGAGAAGGGCGGCGGCGGCGGCGGCGGGGGAGGGGGGAAGGCGGAGGCTGGCCGGAGAGTGAGAGGAAGAGTGAGAGGGAGAGTGAGAGGGAGAGACGTGAAGAAATAAGGGAGAAAGGGAGGGTTTGCCGATTTAATGCCCAAAACGACACCGTTTAAATAAATTGGGGCATTAGAAGCGACATTAGAAGCGACTAGTCGCTTCTAATGCCCTAACTTCTGCACTTGACGAAATTTTTGGCGGAGGGAATTTGGAGCCCAAATTTTGGGGCATTAGAAGCGACTTTAGAAGCGACTAGTCGCTTCTAATGCCCCAATTTCTATACTTAGTGAAATTTTTGGCGGAGGGAATTTGGAGCCAAAATTTTGGGGCATTATAAGCGACATTAGAAGCGACTAGTCGCTTCTAATGCCCTATATCTATACTCAGTGAAATTTTTGGCGGAGTGAATTTGGAGCCAAAATTTTGGGGCATTAGAAGCGACTTTAGAAGCGACTAGTCGCTTCTAATGCCCCAATTTCTATACTTAGCGAAATTTTTGGCGGAGAAAATTTGGAGCCAAAATATTGGGACATTAGAAGCGACATTAGAAGCGACTAATCGCTTCTAATGCCCCAATTCAATAATTATGACTATTAGAAGCGACTAGTCGCTTCTAATTGTCAAAATATTGATAATTTTGTTAAAATCGTAGTATTGAAGTTAGAAGCGACTAGTCGCTTCTAATTGTCAAAAGTCGCTTCTAATTCACCCTGTCGCTTCTAAAAGTATCTTTTGTAGTAGTGTCTGTTTAGCTCTCTCAATATTAGTATAATATGGATGGAGTTATAGGATGACGAGGAGGGATCGACAAGATCAGGCGAAACGGAGACACTTGGGTCAATGTCGTATCAACGCTCGGATCTCGGATCTTAGGGAACTATTTTGGTTGGAAGTCCTTCCTCGAGATAACTGACATGGGGAGAGAGAGAGAGAGAGAGAGAGAGAGAGAGAGAGAGAGAGAGAGAGAACACGAGCTAATTCTTTAGCAAGGTTTTGGCTGCAAAATATTCGTAACCTTTTGTGGAATAGGCCATGGGGCCGGCCAAAATGGCCTATGGCCGGCAAGGAGACCCCTAGGAGGCCAATGGCCGGCCAAGCCTCTCCCAGGAGGAAAATGGCCAGCTAGGCCTCTCACACGGACCAATGGCCGACCAGGCCTCTCCCAGGAGGCAAATGGCCGGCTGGGCCTCTCCTAGGGAGCCAATGGTCGGTCGGGCCTATCCTAGAGGCAGATGGCCGACCGGGCCTCTATCAGGGAACAAATGGCAGGCCAGGCCTCTCCCAAGGGGCTAATTTTTCTCTTTTTTGTTCTTTCTTGGGATCTCGGCCGAGTGACACAAGGGGAGAGAACAAGATTTTTGGCCGAGTGAATTAGGGTTAGGGTTCGCCATATTCATTTAATTTATTCTCAAAATTTTTTGATTTATTTCTAAATTCAATTAATTTAGAACTCCCATTTTATTTAATGACATTTCATAAAAATAATATCATACTTTTCAAATAAGTACGAAATGAGATATTATTTATTTTCTCCTTTTATTTAATTGAGTTTCTCAAGTGTTTTATTATCAATATAATAATACTCTATAATTCAATAGATAAACGTAATAATAAATAACCAATTATTTATTAAGTCACTAAGAAAAATAACTTTCCCGATATAAATCACAATTTATATTCAATAAGTAAATCAACAATTCTAGTTCATTTAATCTCTTCCAAGTGTCTATCATTGAGACCTTATGGACCCATATGAACGAAGATTTAGAATAAAGCTCGAACTCAAAAGTTAAAAAACCTTTTCCATCTTTTAATTCTTAATGTTGGTCGATTCCACTAAAGGACCAATACTGACACTCTCTCTGTTCATACGCGTATATTTTCCGTTTGATGTGACAAAATAATTTTTCACACGATCCACGGAGTACTTTACGATATTACCCTTTATGTGTATCAGTAACTGAGAGGAATGTAAAATTACCGTTTTACCCCTTGAGTTATTATTTCACTAACTCCTTTGTTATTTGTTAATGAGAAAAACATAAAGTGAGATGTCTTTACATGTCACATGTTTTAATCAAAGAATGTATTTATTCGATGAATACCTGGCAAGCTTTACTCATTTACACTTTCATAACAAAGTATAGTGTGATACTAATTAATTTGCATTGTCTCAACATGAATTCCATATCTGTGAATCATATAACCCAATATCTTAACCTTATGACACCAACCGTCGGGTCAGATGAAACTAAAATTTAGTCATTGCCCATTGACAAATCAAATGTCATAAAGTGTAATATCAATTATATATTCACTTCAGGATTTATCTCGAGCTTCTAAGTATCACAGGTCTTGTTCAATATCTTCTATAAGATATAAAAAATGAATCACAGAGTCAAAACTCTCTATATCACAAGATAAGATATCACAATCCATTCAGACAATCATTACTTAGATACGATTGCTCTATCGATCTTAAAATTGCGAACAAATGTTTAAACTAGTCACAAGGGGCTATCTTGTCAAGTCTATATTTAGCACCCCTTTCATTTCGTTGATGATAGATTCAGAGCAGTAGCATTCATACATAAATATAAACATATTCATTCATATTAATATTTCAGCAAATAACAAATACAAAATGTATTTCTTGTCTAATGCCTCCTTTGTGGGCACCAATCCCAACACTTGGCGGCCGGCCAGCCCTCTCCCAACTTTTCCGCAGACGATTAACCTAATTAATTATGAAACATATCAATATATGGCGGAAATTCATAATTCAATTTAACATGTTAAAACGTTTTGAAACATATTCAATAACCATGTCACTAAATCTAATATAGCATGTCAATAAATTTCTAATCATATTAATAAATTCATTCAAACATGCTAACGAGTGATCTAAAATTTTCTAACAATCATACAATGATTATTATATTCAGATCCAACTCGTTTATAGGAAACTTACAGTGGGTTCAGATCTGCGAGAATCAGCCCCGGGGATGCGTCAACAAGCACGGCCGAAACTCCTTCCCACGCGCGTCTAGAATGTCCTTAAATCCGTCCTTAATCTGATGCTCTAAGAAGTGGCCGGCCCTGTGGATCAAATGTCACTCAAACAACCACAAGATGAATCAATGATAATTCTCTAGGAGTTTTTAGGAGATCAAGAGGGTGGGCTCTTTGTGGGAACAAGGGAAGAAGGGGAAACTCAAAGAAAAGGAAGGGCTGCCGGGAAACAAATTTCCTTTCACTCTTTCTCTCTAAAATTTGGCCAAAATCTCTCAAGCACAAGGGGGAAGAGGTTTGGCTGAGTGTTGGTCGAAATCAGCTTAGGGTTACCAAAGAGAGAGCCTCCTTTTATATCTGAGAGAATGGGTTTAAGTTAGGTAAAAATCCCATTAAGACCCATTAGTCAAACTGCCCAAAACTCCTCTTAATGAGTTTAAACAATCTTTCCAGCCCATAAAACCCATATTATGGCCGGCCATATTGTCTTAATTATCTCCCAAATTTATTTGATTTATTTCTAAAATAATATATAATTAATTTAGAACAGCTCATTTATTTAATGACAAGTCATTAATTATTTTCATACTAATCAATGTAGTACAAAACGAGAAAATATTTTTATTTTCATGTTTTATTTATTTGAATCATCAAATTATTTAATAACATAATATGATTCGTTAAACAAATATAATAATAAATAACAACCTATTTATTTAATTACTCAGAAAATAATTTTCTTAGTGTAAATCATAATTTACGTTGAATGAGAAAATCAATCATTTCTTATTCAGCAAAATTTTGTCCGAGAGTCTATCATTAAGACCTTATGGACCCACATGAAAGAAGTTTTAGAATAAAGGTCGGACAGAAAAGTTCACAAACTTTTTCCGACTTTTAATTCTTAATATTAGTCGATTCCACTAAAGGACCAATATTGAACATCTCTAAGTTCATATGTGTTTATATTTCCGTTTGATGTGACAAAACTATTCTTCACACGGCCCACGGTGTATTTCACGATATTACCCTTTGTGTGTATCATTAGCTCAGACGAATGTAAAATTACTGTTTTACCCCTGAGTTATTATTTAACCAAGTCTTCTGTTATTTGTGAACGAGAAAAACATAAAGTGAGATGTCTCAACATGTCACATGTTTTATTTTAAAGAATCCTTTATTCGATGAATACCAGAGCATGGTGTGATACTAATGCCTTAGCATTATTTCAACACAAATTACATATTTATGGATCACATATTTCAACAATACAGTATTGTGACACCAACCGTCGGGTCAATGAAATTTCACTTAGCCATTGTCCATTAACAAATCAAATTTCATAAAGTGTTACAAGAAAATATGTACTCACTTCAGGATTTATGTAATTCCTAAGATACCCCTCGTATGTGAGTTTGTGGTTTCGAGTGATTAAACTGTTTTATCTCGAACTTCAAAACTTCACAGGTCTTGTTCAATATCTTCATTAAGATATCAAGAATGAATTACAGAGTCACAACTCTGCATATCAGAAGATAAGATATTGTTTAATTCATTCTAACAATCATTACTAAGAATCGATTGCCCAATCTATCTTTAGATTGCGAACTATTATTTAAACTATTTATACGAAGGTATCTTGTCAAGTCTATACTTAGCACTTCTTTCGTTGATGATAGTCTCAGGGTGTAGACATTCATGCATAAACAAAATCTTAAAATAAGAATGCATATTTAATTTTTATTTAAATTCAAAAAAAATAAATACAAAAGTATTTAATATCAAAAATCTCATTTGTGGCCATAAATGCCAATAAAGTCCGCCGTTGGGACTCTTCCTAGCGTCACGCAATTAGGTCGCGGTGTACGTTTGCACTTCTCGACGCCCGATCAGCAAGCTTGTGACGCAATCAACGCCCCGATTCCCCGATCGGAGAGGCCTATTGCACGAGTACGACGTGCGTCTCGTATCTATCAGCGTGGGAGGAGGAGGAGAGGACTCGGGCCTTCCCGGTCACCACGTTTGGGGTTCGGGAGGCTTACCCATGGCCCCTATCTCTCGCAGCTTTCCGGAATCTTCGAGGGGAATTTGAGATTCCACCACACGTCGAAGTGTTACGCCCGTTTCCCACAGCTCGACCCACTTGCCCACAGCTCGGGTTTCCCACGGTGCATTTAGCTAGTCCCCAGGGCGGACTTTGACTACCCTTTCCACCCGTGGTCGAGGAGATTTTGCTTCGGTTGGAGTTCCATGCGGCTAAGATGTTGATGTCGTTCTATCGGGTAGTGACCGCCTATCATATGATGTTCTTTCAAGAGAGATGGAGGGCCATGACGGCCGACCACTATTTGGAATTTCTCTGGATCACAGAAGGACCGAATCGAGCTGGCACGTACCGGACCTATCACCCCAAGAAATTCGCCTTGTTCGCCAACATTTCCACCAAGAATCCGTACCAGTGGTTGTGGGTTTCCGAGAGTGCCTTCGGCTCCACCCGTCTCGACTTCGGGCCCACAAAGATCCCCACCCCAATGGATGATCCCGAGTTTACGGAACTTGGGAGGGTTATTCATCAACTTCCGGCGGCCCGACGTCAAGCTTGGATCTTTGAGTCGCTTGTCACAATGGCCACCACGGGGTGGTTCGTAACGAGTACTTCCCCGCTTCCTCGAATGCAAAGTCGGGGGGCAAAGGAGTCGGATTCAGAATCAGACGAGGATATCCTTCCGGCCGATCGATGTAGTGGTACGAGGTACCCCCTGCTACACCCTCTTTTCCCATTTACTAACTTCGTTGCTCTTTTTCTAGGCGGTTCTCGTCGTCGACCTCGAGGGGACGCGACAGCGTCTTCTCCGCCACGCGACGCCCATGCGGTGACGAGTGCTCGCCCTGCAGAGAGGTGAGTAGGACCCACTGTCGTATTGTCGGCTCGGGAAGGCGGGAGCGATGGCCCCCCACAAATGCGCCCGACTGTGTCCTCCGCAAGTAACCTGAGGGATCAGAGCTCCCGGGGACTCTCGGAGTCTTCCCCCAAATGCTTCAAGGAGCTTGTCGTCGTTTGCGGTATGGAGCTTTTCCGGCAATGGACCTGTGACGCCCGAAAGGTTTGTTGGTTTTACCCTTTGCCCTTTTTTGCTTCATATTTATGCATTTCGTAAATATAGGTTCTGGCACGACACGAACGGATTGAGCTTGTCATGGAGGAGTCTTCCCGTCGCGAACGAGTATTGAAGGAAGCATTGGCCAATGTCGTTTCTGTTCGAGAGGCGGGCGAAGCGAAGTTCACGGAGGAACGTGCCTGGAGGGAGGAAGTGGAGAGGTCCATTCATTCCTTTTTAGTTTGATTGAAGATTTATGATATTCAATAGTCTTATAGTCCTTAATAAAACCTAACAATGTATGAAGAGACAAATTAGATTTGCGAGAAAAAAATCTTCATGGTTTAACTAAAACAATATATTCGCAATCTAGAGATCAACGGACTATTGATCCCAGTATGATTGTTGGAAGAATCTAGGATGTATAGTTACGAGGCATAAAGAGTTAGGAACTCTATAGTTCTTCCAGTGTATCTTTCGAAGATACTGAATTGACCAGTGCACCTTTAGAGACAATAGAAGAACAAACATTTTAACATCTTCGATCTCAAGGTCACTATGTATGAATCGCATCATGCTTACCTAAATCCTGAAATGAGACATGTCATTTCATAGCATTAATACTCGCATTTGAGAAAGTCAAATTCTAGGTCCATTGCGTGATCTAGGCAAGGCCTATTTGTTATATATTAAGTTATGAAGATGTCATGAACCAACTTTGTGAAGTTCTCATAGATATGGAATTCATGTACAAGATTGCTGAGATGCAATATATATCACCTCATCCTTTATTACTTGGATTGTGAATAAATGAACTGCGCAGTTTCCAAATTTAAGTAGCAACTTTATTTGGATGAAACAATGTGACTTGTTAGCTCCTCGTCAATACATTGTTTCTAACTTATTCACAAGTACTAAAGAAGTTGAGGAAATAACAACTAGAAGGGTAAAATGGTAATTTTATAAATCTCAACTAGTTGATGATGTTCATGAAGCGTAATCATAGATAACATTCAATGGATCCGCTCAATATAATTAAGTTGAATTTGAGTAGAAAATAAATTCATTTAAAGAATCTCAGTGTCAACTCTTTAGTGGAGTCAGTTGACATTAAGGTAATACTCGGAAAAGGTTTGTGAACTTTTGAGTCCGAGTATAGAAGCTCAAGCTTTGTTCATTTGGATCCATAAGGTCACTATTATAGGTCATTAGAGTAGGATTGTTAAACTAGAAGCTAAGTCAAAATAAGTTCAAGTGTTGAACTAGATTTTTTCTCGGAAAATGTCTAAAGGGTATTTTTGTCAACAAGGACATAAAATGATGTGAATGTCAAAATAAGATTTTGAATATTTTCATTTTATGAAAATATAAATTATTTTCTAAAGCCGAAAAGTCGTTTAAGGCATTATGAAATTAATTTCGTTATTTGTGCAATTATAATTCTACAATGGGTATTTTGAGAATTGTCTTAAAAGAAATAAAGAAGCATCTAGATGCTCCTCCCCTAGGTAGAGTTCGGCCAAGATAGTGCATCAAGAGGAGAGTTTTATTTCCTTTTTCTTATAAGGATAATTACCCAAAAGAAAAAGGGAAATTAATTTCCTTGAGAAATAAACAAATGTGCTAAGTGAGGAAACAAATTTCCTCACTAATGCAAGGTGTATGGCCGGCCAAACTAAGAGGGAAAGGGGAAGGGAAAATCAAATATTGTGTCATGAATACATTATTCATTCATGAATGAATAATTGACCTTTATAGATTTTTCCTTGTCCTATAAATAGAGCCTCACATAAAGATGTGAAGGTTAAGATTTTTTCTTGCTCTCTCCCTCATTTGGCCGACCCTCTCTCTCTCTCTCTCTAGAAAATACTCTTCTTATTTTGCACCTAGATCCATACTTGATCTAGAGAATTAGCTTATGATCCAAGAATTGTTCTTGGTTCATATTGTTTAATTGTGCCCACACACAAATCCTTCTAAACCTCTATAGACTCTTGTAATAGAAATCTTAGGTTTCTCGAGTTCAAGATTAGGTGTAAAGGTGACGAGCGAGCCAAGGAAGAGGATCTACCTTTCTCAAGACGCTACAAGATCAAACTACAAAGAAAGTTTCCTGTTCTAGTAAATTAAATAATGTTTTTAATATATAACATGTATATGCTTTTTCTAGGTTAGTAAAAATTGTTTTACTTGAAAAAGAAATTTTTAAATTCCACCATTAATTTGATTAATGTTAAAAAAATTTTAACCCTAGACCTATTTCCAACATGTTTTCCTTAGATTTATGGGCTTCCAAATGTGAGGTCGTTGCCTCGTTACTTTCTTGGTGGATACTTCCGACCTTGGGGCTATTGCCTCGTGGATTTATTTCGTTGGATTCCAATTTTCTCGAATCCAAGGTTGTAATGCCTTGTTATCGATTCGCACGTTTTATGGATTTTATTTCCTCGAATGCGGTGCTATGATGGTGTCGTTACGACTTACCCAAGCCCCCCAAATTTCATGAAATTTTGTAACACAATATTCAGAAACTTTATAAATGGGAAACTGCAAAAAGGAGAATGATGACACAAACATATTTTTTATTCTATGTTCAAAAGAATACATTCATTGACTAGATTGAATTACGTTAGTCGTAGCATTGTGTTTACATTAAAGGAAATCAGGCGCGTCGTCATTGCCTCTATAGGTAGTACTGCCTCAGGTGCTCGGCGTTCCATGGGTGGGCGAATGTGAGGCCATCCATGTTTTTGAGTTCGTAAGTGCCGTTGTGAATGGATTTTCGACTTCGGTATGGCCCTTCCCAGGACGGACCCACTATGCTGGCTCCTTGTACTCTGGTATTTGGGAACACTTTCCTTAGAACCAAGTTGCCGTCAGCGAAGCTCCTGAGCTTGACCTTCAAGTTGTAGTACCGCTCGACCTTCCTCTTTTGGGCGGCAAGGCGGGTGAGTGCGTCGACCCTCTTCTCATCGATAAGGTCGAGCTCTGCCCGCATTGCTTCTTCATTTTCATCTTCACGGAAGTCTTCGATGTGAAATGTGTGAAGCGTCATCTCTATCAGTACCACAGCTTCGACCCCAAATTTAAGGGCGAATGGGGTCTCTCCCATCGCGTTTCATGTCGTGGTACGATAGGCCCACAATACGAAAGGCAACTCATCTGCCCATGCACCTTTTCGGTCCTCCAGCTTTTTCTTTAAGTTTTCCTTTATCGGTTGGCTGCCTCCACTTGGCCATTCGCTTGAGGGTGCCTCGGGGAAGAGTAAGTTTTACTGATCCCAAGTCGTCCGCAGAGTTCGCACAGTCACGCGTTGTCGAATTGTCGGCCGTTTTCCGTCACGATCGATTCCAAAATTCTATATATAATGCTCTTCCAAATGAAATTAGTGGTGTTTGCCTCCGTGATCTTGGCTATTGGTTCAACTTTGATCCATTTGGTGAAGTAGTCGATTGTCACTATGGAAAATCGAAACTGCCTTGACGCCATGGGGAGTTCGCCGATCAAATCTATCCCTAATTCGACAAATGATCGGGTGACGATGATGGGGCACAACGAGGCCAGAGGCTGTCTGGCCATGTGGGCGAACCTTTGACATTTATGGCACTGTCGGGACTAGTCGTGCTCATATTTTTTCAAGGTCGGCTAGAAATAGCCCAACCTTATGAGTTTCAAGTCCATTGACTGCCCCGCGGCATGGTTCCCGCACAGGCCCTCGTGTACCTCACTCATAGCCTGTTTCGCTTTGCTTTCGCGAAGGCAACAGAGGAGTGGCATTATGAAGCCTCTTTTGTACAACACGTCTCCGCGCATGGTGTACTTTGACGCCAAGTGTTTCAACTTCTTGGCGTTTTCGTAATCTTCCGGCATGATATCGTTCGCGATGTACTCTTTTATTGGAGTCATCCAAGATGAGGCCGGAGAGTCGCTAACCGACCCCACGTCACTCCTGGAAATGTAGGGTCAGGTCAGCACTTTGATCGGGACACATCCGTCTTTTCCCGCGTCAATGCCCGAGGTGAGGCGCGCCAAAGCGTTGGACTCAAAGTTCCCCTTTCTAGGGACTTGAATGACTTCGAACCAAGCTATCACTTCAAAGTTCTTGAGCAAGTTGGCAAAATATTATATCTTATTCGTCTCTTTGGCGGTGTATTCGCCTTTTACCTGATTTACAATCAATTGCGAGTCGCAAAAGATGCGCAGGTTTTCGACCCCGTATCGGTGAGCTAGCTCCAAATCGACTATCAAATCTTTGTATTCCGCCTCATTGTTAGAGGCTTTGAACTCGAAGCGGAGGCATACTTTAACTTTTCCCAATCGGGGTTAGTTAGGACCACCCCAGTGCCAGCTCCCCAGGCGTTGGAGGCATCGTCGACGTGCAGGGTTCATATCAAACCCGTTGGCTCGGAGTCCCGCTTCTTTGGAAATTCAGGTGGGGGTTCTTTGGGCCCGACTATGGCGCCGGGGGCGAATTCCGCCACGAAGTCCGCCAATGCTTGGCCTTTGATGGCGGTTCGTGGCTGGTATTTCACCCCGTATTCGCTAAGCTCTTGCGACCATATGGTCATCGTCGTCGAGGAGCCTCCATGCAATGCTTTTTTGATCGGGTGCCCGGTGCGCACATTTATTTGATGCGCCTGGAAGTACGGACGTAACTTTCTTGCACTTGTGATTAGTGCCAATGACAATTTATCGATCTCTTGATACCTAGTTTCGGCGTCCAGGAGAGCCTTGCTGACGTAGAAATTGGCCATTGACATTGACCCTCCTCACGGATGAGGACCGCACTCGTTGCCCTGTCGGACACTGCGATATCGAGTACGAGGGGCTCATGTTCGATGGGTTTTGACAAGAACGGGGGTGTTGCGAAGTATGATTTCATTTCGCGAAACGCCTTGTCATATTCCAGTGTCCATTTAAACCTGTCTTTCTTCTTAAATGCCTAGAAGAAAAGCTAGCACATGTCGGTGGCATTGGAGACAAACCTAGCCAGTGCTGTGATTGTCCCCTCCAAACGTTTTACATCTTTGGGCTTTCGGGGGGGACCTCATTTCGAGGATTGCGATGATCTTTTTGGGGCTGGCCTCGATTTGCCTCTTACTGACCATGTATTCGAGGAACTTCCTCGATTCTACTCCAAACGCGCATTTGTTTGGTTTTAATTTCATCACATAATGACGGAGACTCTTGAACATCGTTCCGAAGTCCTGAACATGGTCGAGGGCCAGTTTGCTCTTTACCAGCATGTCATCCACGCAGACTTCCATGGTCTTGCCGATTTCATTGGCGAACATACGATTGACCAACCGCTGGTAAGTGGCTTCGGCGTTCTTGATGCCGAACGACATTACCTTGTAGCAGTAGAGACCTTTGTTTGACACAAAGGTCGTCTTTATCCAATCGTCTTCGTGCATCCAGATTTGGTTATAGCCTGAGTAGGCGTCCATGAAACTGAACAATTTGTGGCCCACTGTTGCGTTAACGAGTTGCTCTATCCAGGAGAGGGGGAAGCTATCCTTTGGGAAAACTTTGTTAAGATCTTTGTAATCTATGCAAATACGCCATTTCTCATTGGGATATTTTACCATTACCACATTTGACACCTACTTGGGGTAATCCGTTTCTCTTATGAAATCATCGGCGAGGAGTTTGTCGACTTCCTCTCCTATGGCGAGATACCTTTCCCCGCTAAAAGTCCTTCTGGACGTCGGGGTTTGCGGGATCCAGAACTATTGCGACGAGGTCGTCGGGTCTCTCAACCCGCCGACGATCGATCTCGTCGTGTTGGTCCAACTCTCCGAAGGTTCCCCCTTCCTTGGGTTTGTACGGGAGCTTGTCAGTGAGTTGGTATGTTGTGCAAACCGCCGCCTCCCCCTCGGGCCTGGTGGTCTTTTCATCGACGGCTCGCACATGGCACGTTCGCGCCATGGCCTGATCTCGCATCATGTATACAATTCCCTTCTCTGTGGGGAACTTCACCATGAGGTGGTAGATCGATGTGATGACCTTTAGTCCGATAAGTGTTGGTCGACTAATTATCATGTTGTAGGACGTCGGCTCATCGATAATTAGGAAAGTCACGATTCGGGTGACCTCCGCGCTTCCTCGGGTTCTGAAGGTGACGGGTAGGTCTATCGACCATTCCGTCCGTACCTTCTCCCCGGAAAACCTGCAGAGAGGGGTGCATATTGGGGCGAGCTTCACTCTGTCGAGTTTCATTCACTCTAGCGCCGATTTGTAAATCATGTCCACCGCACTGCAGCTATCAACCAAGATCCGTTGGACCTTGTTGTTGGCAACCGTTCCACACACGACAAGACCGTCATTGTTTGGGTGGAGGATCATTTTTGCTTCGGCTTCGGTGAAGCAGATCTCTTCGAAAGGAGTAGGTGGATGGGCGACGTGAGTGAGGTCGATACCATTTCTGACTCTTCCATTAGTCACGGCCCTCAAGTACCTCTTCCTTTGATTGCTCGACTCGCCACATTCGATCCTTCCGGTGATCGTTCTCACGATATTCATCCCAGAGTTTTCGGGATCGCCGCTGCTGGTCGCGACGGCTACGGCTTTATCCTTAGCTGATCCTTGATTCTGATTCTACTGGCGATCGTCCGGAATAGTCACCCCGACTGTCCGCATGAGAAACTCCTTGAGTTTCTCATCCTGAATCAAGGCTTCTATATGTCACCTTAGCTAGAAACACTCGGAGGTCATGTGTCCGTGATCCTGATGGTACTCACAAAATTTACTCTTATCCCGCGTTCCGCCCTCGCTTGCCCCAGGTGTTGGGGTGCTCGTCAGAGCGGGAGCGGCTGCCACGCCCCCTGTTCCTTTTGCAATGGAGGTAGTCCTCTACTCCGATGTGTGTCCTAGAACATGCCATGAGTTCGGTCATATCCCTCGGGGCTCTTCCGACAATCGACTTCAAGAATTCGCTGGGTTCGGCGTCCTCGGTGATAGCGACTATGGCATCCCAGTCGTCGAAGTCTTTGACCTTATGGGATTCCTTGGTGAACCGAGCCAAGTATTGTTGAAGGCTCTAGTCCGACAATTTCCTGATCGTCCAAAGGTACGATTAGGACTTTTTTTGCGCCACTAGGGTGGCGAATCGGGCGAGGAAAGCCTCTCAGAGAGCTCGGAATGAGCCGATGCTCCCAGTTTCAGGTTTGTAAACCAATCAAAGCCCGATCCCGTTAATGTCAGGCTGAATGCCTAGCAAAGAGTCTCGTCTGATAGCACCTGCATCATCATCCAGGTTTCATATTGCTGGACATGAAAATTGGGGTCGGGACTCTCATCATACGGAAGGACGCTGGGGAATTCAAACCCCCTTCGAGGTAGTTGTGCCAGCACCACCGCCGTGAAAGTCGAGTATGACCCCTCAAGACCATTGTAAGGTCTAAAGCCCCCCAAGTCTGCTTCCCGTAGCTCGATGATTTGATTATGGAGTCCCTGAATCATAGTGATCACCTAGAGTCTGTTAGCGGCCCATGCGATCGATCCCACTGGCGTGGGCACCTGCCATTCATTAGAACCTTGGTCCATGACGTTGGGAGAAGGATTCCTGAGGGTTGCGGCTCCGGCAGCAGCCCGGCGGGCATCCAACTTCCTCGTCAAGTCCTCCTCGTGAGGGTCCCATCAAGATTTAATGCGGGTCCTAAGGTCTCCCTTGGCGGAACACGAGGATCCCGCCATCAGTGGGCGACCTTCGCGTGCCACGATCTGCGCCATTGTCTCCTCGTCGAGATGATTCATGGGGCACACGTCGGGACCGTCCACTGCAAGAATTGTTGGCACCCCTCGGCGCCCGAGGGTTGCTAGAGCCCTCGCGCCGTGAGCCTGTTTGAGCTTGACCAACTGATGGCTCTAACGGAGAGTCGCTCACGTTTGCCACATGTGAGGGGGTGAAGGTTTGACTAGTGTCCGTGTCTGGGACCATGTCGTGTTCGACATAATTCTTGTACCGGGTCGAGTTGTTGTCTTCCTCCTATCTGAGGAGGTTAACAAGCTAACCCTTGTTCACCCCCAGGTGGGCTAGCAACTCTGCTAGGCGGCGGTTGGTCTCATTTCTCAGGCCGCTCTCGTTGTCACGAAGGGTGAGGCGACATTCCCAGCACTCCCCACTGCCTGCTCTCACCTGGTCCCTCGCTAGGAGAGTTGTCGAAATTCGAATCGGGAGCTAGTAGCTCGAATGATAGGATTATGTGATCGGTCAAATACGGAAGCTTCCAGAACGCTACTCATTATTTTAACGAGTGGAAGGGAAAGGAGAAGGAACAAATAGATGTGGATTGGATGAGCTTCAAGATCGAAGGCCCCTCCTTCTAGCGCCAAAATGTTGTCGCTGAAATTTGGACAACATTCAGAGACCGAACTGGTCAGATCCCTGCTCGGGCAAGTGACCCTCGCTTCGGCCTTAGCGTGTCGGATCCAGCGTCCGGACCGTCTCTTAGATGTCTCATGGTCTTCGAGTCCTTTTGTTATCTGAAAAGAGTAGACATATGTGAACTAAGTTGGGAAAACTGAGGGGCGTCCTCTGTTTACCTCTGTGATGCTCAACATTAGTATAATGTGGGTGAAATTATAGGATGACGAGGAGGGATTGACAAGATCGGGCAAAACAGAGACACTTGGGTCAACATCGTCTCGGTGCTCCGATCTCGGATCTTAGGGAGCTATTCCGATCGGAAGTCATTCCTCGAGATACCTCACGTGGGGAGTAAAGTATAGAGAGAGAGAGAGAGAGAACACGACCTAATTCTTTAGCAAGGTTTCGGGTGCAAAATATTCATTACCTTTTGTGAAGGGCGTAAGAGGCTATTTATAGCCATGGAATAGGCCATGGGGCAGGCCAAAATTTCCTATGGCCCGCTGGGAGAACCCTAGGAGACATACGGCTGGCACGGCCCCTCCGAGGAGGAAAATGGTCGGGTAGGCATCTCTCCGGGACAAATGGCCGGCCAGGCCTCTCCGAGGAGGCAAATGGCTGGCTGGGCCTCTCCCAGGGACCAATGGCCGGCCAAGTCTCTCCCAGTAGGAAAATGGCCAGCTGAGCATCTCTCAGGGAGCAAATGGCCGGCCAGGCCTCTCCCAGGAGGCAAATGGCTGGCCGGGCCTCTCCCAAGGAGAAAATGGCTGGCCAGGCGTCTCTCATGTGGCTAGTGGTTGGCCAGGTGTCTCCTAAGGAGCCAATAGCCGGCCAAGCCTCTCGCAGGGAGCAAATGGCCGTCCAGGTCTCTCCCTAGGAGGCAGACGGCCAACCAGGCCTCTCCCAAGAGGTTCGTGGCTGGTTCGAGTATGTTTTCTCCGGTTGGTTGAGGCCCAAGGCGCGCCGGGGCGTGCTAGGATCCTTCGAGAGAATTTTGGACGATGTCCCGTCTCCTAGTCAACGGGGGGAAATGTATATTAGAGTCGCCGTAAAAAATACGGCGAAAACATACCGCGCGGTTCATTTATTCACAATCCAAGTAATAAAACATGAGGTGAATGTTGGCAGAGATGCCCACCAATTATTTATTTACATATTGATGTAATATAAATCTTTATAAGTTCTTATTGTAGTCGCTGATTATATTGATAATAGTTGAAACCTTCATTCATCCTTTTTCGTTTGTTTGAAGATTTATGAAATTAAATAGTCTTATAGACTTTAATCGAACCTAACAATGTATGATGAGACAAATGTAGATATGTGTGAACAAACTCTTCATGGTTTTTTTTAAATGAAATATTTGCCGTCTAAACATCGACGGACAATTGATCCTAGTATGATTGTTGGAAGAATCAATGATGTCTAGTTACGAGGCATAGAGAGTTATGAACTCTAGAGTTCTTCCAGTGTATCTTCCGAAGATACTGAATTAACCTGGGCACTTTTAGAGACAATGTAAGAATAAACCATTCAACCTCTTCTGTCTCAAGGTCATTATGTATGAATTTCATCGTGCTTACCTAAATCCTGAAATTAGACATAACATTTCATAGCTTTAATATTCTCATTTGAGAAAGTCAAATTCTGTATCCATTAAGTGATTTTGACTAGACTAATTGGTGAGATATTAGTTATGAAGATGTCATGAACCAACTTTGTGAAGTTCTCATAGATATGGAAATCATGAACAAGATTTGCTGAAATGAAATGTATATAACCTCATGCTTTATTACTTGGATTGTGAATAAATGAACCGCACGGTATCCAAAATTAAGTAGAAAATTTATTTGGATGAAACAATGTAACTTGTTAGCTCCTCGTCAATACATTGTTTCTAACTTATTCACAAGTAACAAAGGAGTTGAGGAAATAACGACTAGAAGGGTAAAATGATAATTTTATAAATCTCATATAGTTGATGCTACTCATGAAGGGTTATCATAGATAACATTTAATGGATCCACTCAGTATAATTAAGTTGAATTTGAATAGAAAATAAATTCATTTGAACCGAGAGATTCTCAATGTCAACGCTTTAGTGGAGTCAGTTGACATTAAGCTAATACTTGGAAAAGGTTTGTGAACTTTTGAGTCCGAGTATAGAAGCTCAAGCTTTGTTATTTTGGATCCATAAGGTCACTATTTCATGTCATTAGAGTAGGATTGTTAAACTAGAAAGGAATTCAAAATAAATTCAAGTGTTGAGCTAGATTTTTTCTCAGGAAATGTCTAGAGGGTATTTTTGTCCACATGGACATAAAATGTTGTGAATGTCAAAATAAGATTTTGAATATTTTCATATGATGAAAATACAAATTAGTTTCTAGATCTGAAAAGTCGTTTAACGTATTATGAAATTAATTTCATTATTTGTACAATATTAATTCTACAATGGGTATTTTATGAATTATATTAAAAGAAATAAGGAAGCAACTAGAAGCCCTTCCCTAGTGTAAAGTTTGGCCAACATGCATCAAAGAGCAGAGTATTCTTTGCCTTTAATTATAAAGATCATTACCCAAAAAGAAAAGAGGAAATGAATTTCCTTACCAAGGAAATAAATATGCTAAGTGAGGAAACTAATTTCCTTCCTTTATGCTCAATGTTGGCATGCCATATACAACAGAGAAGAGGAAAAAAAAATCAAATATTGTGTCATGAATGCACAATTGAAAAGGGTTATTACCCTTTCTTGATTTTGCTTCTCATATAAATAGAGTCTCACATAGAGATGTGAAAAATTAGCATTCTTGCTCTTGTGCTCTCTATCTCTCTCTTGAAAATCCTGTTTTATTTTGGCACCTAAGTCCTCATCAGACTAGGCTAAATTACCTCTTCAGCTAATAAACTTCTTCTTGAGTTATTGTGTTTAATTGTGCGCCCACACAAATCCTTCTAAACCTCTAAAGAGTCATGTAATAGAAACCTTAGGTTTCTCGAGTTCACGTTTAGGTGAGAAGGTAATGAGCAAGAGAAGATCAACCTTTCTCAATCCTCCTCTAAATTAAAGGTACATGAAAGGTTAGTATTCTTGCACTTTAAATAATGTTTTTAATTGATACATACTCATGCACTTAGCCTAGGTTAGTAAAGTTGTTTTAATTGTTAAGAAATTTTATATTCCGCCATTAATATGATTAATAATAATTTTTCTTAACCCTACACATATTCCAACTGTGATATGCATTGCATTTTAGAAATCTTGTACATGAATTCCATATATATGTGAACTTCACAAAGTTGGTTCATGACATCTTCATAACTTAATATCTCAATTGGCCTAGTCTTTATCACGTAATGGACCTAAAATTTGACTTTCTCAAATGAGAGTATTAATTCTATGAAATGAATTGTTTCATTTCAGGATTTAGGTAATCATGATGCAATTTATACATAGTGACCTTGAGACAGAACAGGTTAAAAGGTTTCTTCTTTCATTGTCTATAAAAGTGCACTGGTCAATTCAGTATCTTCGAAAGATACACTAGAAGAACGATAGAGTTCCTAACTCTCTATGCCTCCTAACCAGACATCATAGATTTTTCCAACAATCATACTGGAATCAATAGTTCATTTAGCTTTAGATTGTGAATATATCGTTTTAACCAAACCATGAAGATTTTGTTCACGCAAATCTACATTTGTCTCTTCATACATTGTTAGGTTTGATTAAGGACTATAAGACTATTGAATATCATAAATCTTCAATCAAACTAAAAGGAAATGAATGAAAGTTTTAACTTTTATTAATTTAATCAGCAAATTACAATAAGGTCTTATAAAGATTTATATATTACATCAATATGAAAATAAAAAATATGCTTGTGGGCATCTCTGCCAACACAGCATCATATGTTCTCTAACGGGAGTCCTTTCTTACATACTACAATTCACAAACTATCGAACCCGTTGATATCTAGCTTGGCGCCCATGCCCTCTAAACATATCATAGAGATTGAAGAGCTTGCTATAAGCTGAATCAAAATAACAATGTTTTTGTTTCAACACATTGTTCATCGATGCTAAAATATAGCACCTTGCAATCTCATTGGATCGGATCCAGGCTACTAGGGCGTACTTGTCCTCTTGAGTCGAATCATTATTCGTTTCAAGAAGACATGGGGTGGTTAGTACCCATTTGTGCTTTTCCATAGTAAGGAAGATGTATAGGTTATGTTTCTAATTTACGTAGATTTTCCGTTCAAGTTTATTCGAGGAAAGGATTATTGAGAAAGTGTTTTAGAGATGTATTGCTGATTGTTGAAACAATTTATGATTAGTCTTTATTTTAGGATTTTAAGTTTAAATTTAGACAAGAAAAAATGACACTTTACTCCTTCGAGTGAAGGGGGCAAAGAGTCGCCTTTTATACATCAATGTTTGACTAGCCACCTTATAAAAAGGTTGATCACTTACATCTTTTCGCAGGGCCTCGAGAGAGGATTACTAAAGATTGAGTCTAAGTGCGTAACCAACCACTTAGTTCAATAAGATCTACTTTGAAAACAATCCGTCGAGGGGAGACCTTGTCTCATCGTATCACGTTTGAACGTAGTTCTACAAGCAATGTTAAGGGAAATACGTCTTTGAGTACTCTCATTAAAGAGAGGGTTATGAGGGTGAGTCTTAGTCTGGCGACATATGCACTTAACATTAGTGTTGGAGATCTTGGGTTGCAAACAATAAGTACAACTCTCCTGCTTAGTTTTTGGAATAAGGCATATCTTCTCTTGTACGCTTAGAAACACGTTTCCATGAGTAAAGAGAGACATAGTGGATCACTAGAAAAAAGATCCCTAAAATCGATATTTGTGAGGGGAGAGCAGTGTTAGTGCACTAAGGCACAATAAGATATTCGGATCTTTTCTTCTATTAATTTTATTTTTCTAAAGTAAAGTGTGTGAGATTAATAAATCTTCACTTTTGTACTTGAAAGTGTTTGAGATTCAAAATCTCCTAAAACTAACTTATTAATCTTCATAACATATTCTTTCAGGCATTTTCATGGTGGGTGAACGTCGGAAAGCCACAATAGCATCAAGAAGAAGGGAAGAAGGTAGGAGTCGTAAATCCGGATTCAAAATCCTGGATTCGTGGATTGCCGTACACCTCGGTGTTAAATGGTCATAAATGGCACATCCGGTATCCGATTGAGCTAAAACCAATTGCATTGGATAGCTTACGTCCGTACTTTTAATTTTTATTATCGAATGATCACCCTTATTAAATTAGTAAATTTATTATTCTTCTCTTATTAATAAATAAGAGGCCAAAGTTTATGGTAATTAGTAAGAACTAGAAGTTGTGACTTCTTGGATGGTTAAAACTAAATAGTGATGTGTCACGACTATGAAAGACGATTAATTATGATTTCCCCTCGGAAAACTTATTTATCATTGTTGTTCATAATACCATGAATTATTTATCGCTTTCCTCACCATATTAGGACTGTTCATGGATATAATTCAAAACTGTGACACATACTTAATTTATTTATCTTATTTAATGTTATCAGCAAAATGTCTTTTAAGCCATTGCAAATGATTTTGAGTTCAAACAAACTCGAGGGTGAGAATTACGTTGATTGGAAATGTAACCTCGACATCCTACTGACGGTGGAAAATCACAATGAGATTGCTAGATGCTACATCTTATCATCTATGAGCAACGCGTTGCAACAATCTCATCGAGACATCCCCACAGTATGTGATATTCTCTACAATCTCCATGAGATGTTTGGATGTCATGGGCGTCAGCCAAGGCAGCAAGCTATCCGCAGTTTCATGAACTACATGATGAAGCCGGGAACCTCAGTTCGAGAACACATGCTACTGATCATGGGTCACCTGAACGATATGGAGATTCTTGGTTCTGAGATTGACGGAGACTTTGTCAACTTTGACAAAATCGTTGGATAGCTTCCGTCTGAGCTACTTCATGAAAAAAATCGATTATACTGTAACTGAGCTCATTAAGAAGTTGCAGACCGCGGAGAAGTTAATGTTGCTGAACATAGGGCTTCGACTTCTGGTTCTAACAGGGTGATGGGAGGACCCAAAAACGTCAATCGAGCATGATCCAAGAAGCCGTATAAGAAGGATGTGGAAGCTAAGGGCAATGGCATTGCAAAGGTGGACTAGTATGAGCAGAAGTTGTTGGGATTGGTGCCCACAAAGGAGATTTAAGACATTATAAATACTTTATATTTGATTTTGCTGAGACATTATATAAAGTTAAATATGCATTCTTCATTTAAGTTTGTGTTTATGTATGTATGTTACGGTCTAAAACTGTCATCAACGAATTGGTGTTAAGTATAGACTTGACAAGGTAGCTTCTTGTGACTAGTTTAAACATTTGTTCACAATCTTAAGATCGATGGAGCAATCGAATCGGCGTAATGATTGTTTGATCATGATATCTTATCTTGGATATGGAGAGTTATGGCTCTTTGTTTCATTCTTGATATCTTATATAAGATATTGAACAAGACCTGTGATACTCTGAAGCTCGAGATAAAACTGTTTAAACACTCGAAACTTCAAGATCACATACGAGGGGTATTTTAGTACTTACCTAAATCCTGAAGTAAATGCTTAATCGATGTTACACCTTATGACATTTGATTTCTCAATTTATTGAACAAGGACAATTTGATTTTATCATTTAAGTAAATTGTGATTTAAACTAAGTAAATATTTTTCTAAGTATTCAAATAAATAATTGGTTATTTTTTATTACATCTATTTAACATATTTAAACGATTCAAATAAATGAAAGTTAAAAATAAATGATTTGTCATTAAAAAAATGAGATATTCCAAAATAATTAAATATTATTATGGAAATAAATCAAAATAAATATTTTTGAAATATATAGGATTATACTCGGCCATAATTAATGAATTGGGTCAGAGAATTAATTTTGAAATTAATTAAAAGAATAATGGGCTTAACTTTGACTATTGGTTTTGACCTAAGAAAAGCCCGCTCTCTCTCTATTTAAAGAGATTTTTGAAAACCCTAACCCTAACCCTAATCATAAAATTTTCAGCCAACCTTTCTCTCCAACCTCTCCTGAGTTCTTTGGTCGGAAGTTCGTGAGTGATCCCCAGTGTCCCTTGTTGTTAAATTGAAGAGCCCACCCACTTAATCTCATCCAATCCCGAGGAAATTGCCATTGACTCTTTTATTGGTGTTCGAGTGACTTTGTACACGCAGGTACCCAATCAAAACGCGAAGATATCGAGCGAAACGGAGCGAGACTCATTTTGGCCTGTTGGGCGGATTGGGTCGCCGGATAAGGTCGCCTGACTGGAGTTTTTCGCCGGATGCAGAGTGTGCCTAGCTTACCATGGGAGTTTGACGAGGAATCTGGTCTAGCCCTTAAGGACCTATCCCAAACTATCTTCCAAATTCCTGTAAATTTTCGCGGTCAGATTCATCTGGACGAAGCCACAACGCCTCAGACACATTTCTGGCCAGCCGACCAGAATCCATTCTGGCGGGCCAAAGCTGTCCATTCCGGCCAGAGTCTATTTTTAAAGGGATTTTTGACGACGCCTTTCAGAGTTAGCTAGCAATGTCCGGGATTGTTTAGAATCTCAATTGTAAGTTTCCTAAAACGAATTGGATCTGAAAATAATGATTTATGAATATGTTTATAAGTTGTTAGATGGTTTGGTTCAATTTGTTAACATGTTTAGCATAAATAGTTTATTGACTTGTTTATGATTTTTAATGCCTAGGCAGTTAGTTTATTAAGATGAGTTTTAATACAGATCATATTATATAATTTCGCCACATATTGATGTGTTATATAATATTAGTGTTTAATTTGTTAAATAATTTCCAACAAATGGTATCAGAGCTAGTAAAAGGCATTAAAAATTAGGATTTGTTGACTAGTTTAGAAATTGTTGGACTAGTTTAGTGATGGCATTTTTGTATGATTTCAAATGCGTTATGAATTCTTGTGTGTATGTTTTGTGGACGGATCCTCATTGTTTTGGCCCTAGGAATTTTTCGGTTATTATCCCGGGTTTATTTTTATTTTATTTAATTTTAAATTTGTGAGCCTCAATTTGCGAGGACAATTTAAACTGTAATTTCATTTAATTGTAATCCGACAACGAGAAGACAAGGAAAGCAGCACCTCAAGCTTGGCCGCACGTTGAAAAACGTGTGGAGGCTGACCCGAGACATCCGATGACGCGTCACAAGGAGTCCTTGGCCGGTCCTACTTTGAAGTTTAAATAGTTTAATTTCTTTGTCTTTTTTCCTTATGGGTTGTAATTAGAAATGGGCCATAGGATGAGTTAAATAATTTATGCTTTATTTTATTTAATCTCATTGAATGAATCACCTTAAAATGAATCGTTCATATAGTTTATAATTAATAAAGAGTTATAACAATTGAAAACTGTTTTTTAAAAATATGATTTTTTCCAAAAACTAAGTGGGAGGGTTGTTTATCGTTGTAAGCAACCCACGGTCCTCGACGTGAATTTAATTGACTTAATGTGTGATGAACTAAGAGTCACCCTCGTGGCCTACCTTTAATGGGAGTACTTCGGAAGCATTAAATTAATCAAATTGTTACGAACCAAGCCTTAAAGAGAAACGATGATGCGAGGTCTCCCCCGGTTAACCGTTATCAAAGTGACTTGATTAAAGGCCCACATGTCGGTTGCACACTTAGACTTATGTTGTAAAGTAATCCTCCCTCGAGTTCGTGCATTAAAAATAAGTGACCAAAGTTTATGGTAATTAGTAAGAACTAGAAGTTGTGACTTCTTGGATGGTTCAAACTAAATAGTAATGTGTCACGACTATGAAAGGCGATTAATTACGGTTTCCCCTCGGAAAACTTATTTATCATTGTTGTTCCTAATACCATGAATTATTTATTGCTTTCCTCACCATATTAGGTCTGTTCATGCATATAATTCGAAACTGTGACACATACTAAAATTATTTATCTAATTTAATGTTATCAGCAAATGTCTTTTAACCCATTGCAAACGATTTTGAGTTCAAACAAACTCGAGGGTGAGTATTATGTTGATTGGAAACATAACCTCGACATCATACTAAAGGTGGAAAAGCACAAGTATGTTCTCACAACCTCGTGTCCTCTTCCTTCAAGTGCTTATTCGAGTAGGGGAACAAAGATGCTTATGATGTGTGGATGAGATCCGACGAGATTGTTAGATGCTACATTTTAGCATCTATGAGCAATGTGTTGCAACAATCTCATCGAGACATGCCCACAACATGCGACATCCTTTACAATCTCCATGAGATGTTTGGATGTCATGGGCGTCAGGCAAGGCAGCAAGCTATCCGCAGTTTCATGAACTGCAAGATAAAGCCAGGATCTTCAGTTTGGGAACACATGCTACTGATCATGGGTCACCTGAACGACATGGAGATTCTTGGTTCTGAAATCTACTGAGAAACCAAGATCGACATGATCTTGGAGACTCTGACGGAATCGTTCGATAGCTTCCGTCTGAATTACTCCATGAACAAGCTCGAGTACTCTGTTACTGAGCTCATGAAGGAGTTGGTGATTGCAGAAGGACTTCTCTGAAAGAATAAGAGGAATTCTAGAGAGCTCAATGTTGCTTAACACAGAGCCTCAACTTCAAGTTCTAATAGGATGATGAGAGGACCCAAAAACGCCAACGGCATGAGTCTCGTTACTCAAGCGTGTTACATCACAAATAAAGAATCGCCCTGGATATTATATTGCGGGTCTTCTGACCACATTGTTAAAGAACTAAGCCTAAAAGAGAAGTTTTGAAACGGGGTCTCCACATAAGTGAACCGTTTTCAAAGCAACTTGAATGAGGGCCCACGTGTCGGTTATACACTTAGACTTATGTTTTAAAGTAATCCTCACATAGAGGCTCTGCATTAAAAATAAGTAACCAAAATTTATGGTAATTAGTAAGAACTAGAAGTTGTGACTTCTTGGACGGTTCGAACTAAATAGTGATGTGTCACGACTGTGAAATGAGGTTAATTACGGTTTCCCCATAGGAAAAGTAATTAACTATTGTTGTTCACAATACCATGAATTATTTTAACGCTTTCCTCACCATATTAGGATTGTTCATGCATGCATATAATTCGAAAATATAGGACATACTAAAGTCATTTATTTTCTCAATGTTTTTCAGCAAAATGTCTTTTAACCCATTACAAACGATTTTAAGTTCGAATAAACTCGAGGGTGAGAATTACGTTGACTGGAAACGTAACCTCGACATCGTACTGACGGTGGAAAAGCACAAGTACGTTCTCACGACCCCATGTCCTCCTGAACCGAGTGCTGACTCGAGCAAGGAAGACAAGGACGCCTTCGATGCGTGGATGAGATCTGATGAGATTGCTCGTTGCTACATTTTAGCATCGATGAGCAATGTTTTGCAACAATCTCATAGAGACATCGCCACTGCATATGAAATCCTTTTCAATCTCCATGAGATGTTTGGATGTCATGGGCGTCAGGCAAGGCAGCAAGCTATCCGCAGTTTCATGAACTGCAAGATAAAGCCAGGATCTTCAGTTTGGGAACACATGCTACTGATCATGGGTCACCTGAACGACATGGAGATTCTTGGTTCTGAAATCTACTGAGAAACCAAGATCAACATGATCTTGGAGACTCTGACGGAATCGTTCGATAGCTTCCGTCTGAATTACTCCATGAACAAGCTCAAGTACTCTGTTACTGAGCTCATGAAGGAGTTGGTGATTGCAGAAGGACTTCTCTCAAAGAATAAGAGGAATTCTAGAGAGCTCAATGTTGCTTAACACAGAGCCTCAACTTCAAGTTCTAATAGGATGATGAGAGGACCCAAAAACGCCAACGGCATGAGTCTCGTTACTCAAGCGTGTTACATCACAAATAAAGAATCGCCCTGGATATTATATTGCGGGTCTTCTGACCATATTGTGTGAAAGTTGAATGGTTTCAGGAAAACCAAACGCTTAAATAAAAGAGAGTTCACGTTCAATTGGGGAAATGGAACGAATATCGGAGCGAGATCAGTCGGGACCTTGAAGCTTAAATTTGGGAACAAAACTTTATTATTGAATAATGTTTATTACGTTCCGAATTTTAGTAAGAACCTTTTTTCGTTTAGTCGTTTAGAAGAGCAATTCTTCAAGTTTAAAATCAATAATGGTATTGAAAGTTTTCTTGATGATTCATTCATTACTAAAGCTCATCGTGTGGAATCGATATATTATATATATCCAAATGAGCCAAAAATCTTGGACACCAAAGTCAATAGTGATTCACTCGGGAAGTGTAACACGTTTCATAGTGATTTAACCAATGACACATATCTATGGCATTTACGTCTTGGACATATTAGCCTAGATAGGATAAAGAGGTTAAACAATGATGGTCCTTTAGAATCTCTAACCGTGGGATCCATGCCCACGTGTGAATCCTGTCTTGAAGGCAAGATGACCAAGAGACCTTTCTCATCGAAGGGTTTAAGAGCCACAGAGTTATTGGAACTTGTACATAGTGATGTATGTGGTCCAATCAACATCCAGGCAAGAGGAGGATATTAATACTTTGTAACCTTCACTGATGACTACTCAAGGTTGGGTCACATTTTCTTATGCGACACAAATCTAATACCTTTGAAATGTTCAAAGAATATCGGGCTTTGGTTAAGAAGAAAACGGAGAAGCAAATCAAAACCCTTCGATCGGATTGAGGGGGAGGGTACTTGTCTGGAGAGTTCGAAGACCTTTTTAGAGAAGAAGGTATTTAGTCTCAGCTTACAGCACCTTCAACTCCACAGCAAAATTATGTGTCAAAGAGAAGGAATCAAACTCTGCTAGATATGGTAAGGCCGATGATGAATTACTCATCACTTCCCGACTCGTTCTGGGGATATGGCCTAGAGATGGAAGCTTATATTCTGAACCAAGTTCCGTCTAAGACGGTCCCAGGCACTCCCTATGAGAGATGGACTGGTATAAAATCTAATTTACACCACGTCCGAATCTGAGGTTGTCCGCACATGTGCTGAGACAAAAGACTAGCAAGTTGGCTAGTCGTTCGGAATTGTTACTTCTCATGGGATATACAAAGGACACAATAGGGTACGTCTTTTATAGTCCTACTGATCAAAAAACATTCGTTAGCACGAACGCTAAGTTTCTTGAAGCAGACTATAAAGAATTCTGTGCTGAGAAGCAAACTTGTACTGAAGGAGATGTTGGGTGAAGTAGCTGGTACTTCACAAGATAGGACCAGTCCTATACCAACAGTGGAAGAACAATGTTCGTAACCAGAGCCTCCTGTGATTCGTCGCAGTAACAAGATTGTGCGACAACCTGATCGGTACATAGATATCGGTGAGACTTTCACTGCAATCGCATACCAGGAGGAAGATGATCCAGCATCATTTTTCCAAGCGATGCAGGGTTACGAAGCAAACCTATGGCAAGAAGCCATGAACGTTGAAATGCATTCAATGTATGTCAATGAGTTCAGGAAGCTTGTAGGTCTACTGTAGAGGTCGGTTTTCACCGAGGCTCTTTCAGTCACAAGGATTAAATAGTTGTCGTTTACGTGGGTGTCCCGTTGTATGTTAATTATCCTTGAGTTTATATATATGGAGCTCGGTCTTTCTCGTTTATTAGCTTGGAAGCTTATCGAAGAAATACAGAGATGATGAACAGTAATGGATAATCTCTCTCTCTTTTTCTAGGGTTTCGATTCGGGGATCCCCCTCTGGATCTTTTACATTGATCTTTTATATCTCTCCTCACTTCCGAGTCCGTCCCTCCATTAGGGTTTCCTCTTTCGGCCACGCCTCCTCTGACCGGTCCCATGATTTCTTCCTGATCTTTACCAACTAATTCCCGTGATTTCCGCTCTTTAGGCTGACTCTCTGACACCAAGTCTTCTCGAGCACGCTTTCGTTTTCCCGCCATTTACACAGCGACGATCCCCTTTTGGGGCGATATCCTTTTCGCAGGTGGAGCGAGGAGGGATTCATCGAGGGGATCTTCCTCGCAGGAAAGACCTTCTTCGCGAGGGATCTTCCTCGCGAAAGATCCATCCCCCTCGCTCAGGGCCAACCCTCCCTCGCAGATATGGATCTCCTCTCCTCGCATAGCTGTCGCCAGACGTGAGACCCGCTCGCTTCCAGCCATCTCGTCGTTTGATGGCCGAAACGACATGTGTTTTCGTTAAGAAGGATTTGACGAAATCCCACCTTAACAGTTAGTCCCCCATTTTATCAAGTGTGGGCACTTGGTAAAATAATGTAACGGACGCCGATATTGGGCCCCCGCTTATCGGGCCGGGGCTTTCGTCGATTGACTACTCGCTGGCGCTTCTGCCCTCTTCGCTTCCTTTTAGGCGCGTGGCCTTGGTTCTTGTGAACCGCCCTGCGGGCTGGGTACTTGAGTGCCTGTCTACGCGGAGGACTGCTCCTCTCCCCGCTTCTGTCCGTACATCAGTTCCCCAGGCCGTCTTATCGCTCAGCGTCCCTTCGCATTCCATCCGTCGATTTGCCTGCGTCGTTTCGAATCTCCACCGTTAGATCTCTTCTTTTCTCCCCTATAAATCGTGGGTCTTAGTGGGGAGTGGGGTTTCAAACATCGCATTTATGTTCTGTTATGCGGTACTCTCAAATCGGCATCCCGCCTAATCTTTGCTATTCGAATTTCGCTCCGTCGTTTCCCTCTTGCCTTCTCAATGGCCTTGACCCCGACCTCCCCAAACCTTAGTCGCGTCCTCCGACGTGACCTTGGCCACTCCATCATGACCCGGGAGCGGCTCCGCGTCATCCAGGTTGAGTGTTGTGACGGGGATGTCTGTCAGGTCCGCCTTCCGTACCCCGGTGAGCAGCCGGAAGACCCTTTGGACGAGGGATGGGTTGCCGTCAACGAGGGCTTCTTCCTCGACGGGGGGCTCCGCTTCCCAATCCCATACCTTCTCCTTTCCTTCCTCAGCGCGTTCGGCATCCCCATCGGCCAGATGCACCTCAGCGCCATCTGTCTCATCCTGTGCACTATGGGAATCGCTGCCGAAAACGGGGTGTTCCTGACTCTGGAGGATCTGATGCGCCTGTACAGGCCATTTCGGATTTCCAGGGACATAGGGCGTTTCACGCTCATCCCCTACGATCGGGACCTGATCGTCCTCAACGCTCCTGTCGAGATGCCGGGGTGGCAGAGCTGCTATTTCTTTGTCAGGGTCGACCACAGCTCCTTCGGCTACCACCACGAGTCACTGCCCACGCGATGGGTGGAGATTGACCAGTCTCTCCCAATTTACTCGCCCAGCTCGGGTGACCCTAACGAGGCCGTTTTCCGGGGAGTCCGTCGGGTCCTCCTTTCGAGCACGCGTCGCGACTGGCGGCAATTTTTCCGAGAGCCCCGGCGGCTGTCGGAGCTCGGAATATACCGAGAGGAGTTCAGTAGTGGTCCATCCATCCCCGAGTGCTTCCCAGCTGGGTTTCACGGACCGGAGCTCGCGATTGGAGGCCCTTCCCCCGACGCGATCCTGGTCGGGGCTAGCTCGGCACCGCGAGTTGAAGCGGGAGATTCTGAAGACGAGGGGGGCTCACCCGAGCGGCCACTCTTGCTAAGGCGTAGCCGTACCCCTCGCTCGCCGAGGGTCCTTCCTGGGGTCTTGCGTCGTGCCGAGATTGCAGCGGGGAAACGCCCGGTCGCAAGCGATGCTGGTGGCCGTGACGCAAAGAGGGCTAGGAGCGGAGGTATATCCGGCACAGCGCCGCGTGCCGTGGGGGCTCGTATTGCTTCGCAGCAATGTGATCCTCTCGGTGCTTTTTCAGGATCTCCTCGTCCATCCGCTCCTTCTCCTCCTTCGCTTCCTCTTCAGGTCCTCTTCTCATCCTCCGCTTCCGTTTCTTCTCACTCTTCACCTCCCGCTTCTTCTCACTCCTCACCTCCCGTTTCTTCTCACTCTTCACCTCCCATTTCTTCTCACTCCTCACCTTCTCTTCCTTCTCACTTCTCATCTTCTCTCCCCGTCCTTCTGTCCATTGCTTCCGCTCCTATATGTCCTTCACCTCCTCCTTCTCCTTGCCGCCATCCCCCGGCGAGACCTCGTCCGCCTCCCCTTGTCACCCCTGGTGAGCCTAGCTGGGACTCGCCCATCGAGACGTGGAGGGAGTACTCCTTGCGCACGTACCAGGGCCTATCCAAGGGGACCTCCGGCTCCTCCGCTGCTCGTCACTCTGTCGCAGAGGTTGATGGGTACTCCGAGGCGGTGGCCTTTTTGCTCGACGGGGTTGCTCGGGTGAATGACGTCGTCCTCCGCGAGGCCGACAGATCCTCGATGGTGGAGGAGTCCATGGGCGCCTCCCATCAGACATCGGAGCTCCGGGAGCAGCTCGAGCTCTCCCGCCACAGCGAGCGCCTATCTCGGGGGGAAATCGCGAGGCTCGAGTCGGCCTTGGCCGAGGAGAAATGGGACCGCGCCTCCGCCCAGGACGACTTAGCGGAGTTCAAGGCTCGATCGGGGCGGAAGATCGAGGAGTTCGAGCGGCGACTCTCCGCTCGTAGGGCTCTTCTGGAGGAGGAACGGAGGCGCCATCAAGAAGCCTTGGAGCTTTCTCGCCATCAGGGTGAGCTCCTCGCACGAATTGGCGAGGCCGTGGGCGTCTCTGTTGTCGCGAAGGAGGGTCTGCCCTCCCAGGTTCGAGGCGTTTTGCAGACACTCGCTGATGAGCTGGAGGCGGCTCGTGCCGAGGCGGAGAAGGAGCATCGAGCTCGGCTGCGTCTCTTCGAGGAGGCCAAGGGCAAGCTCAAGTGAGCTTCCTCGCGCTTCAAAGCTCTCGGGGGTTCTGTTGAGGTCAACCGCATGGCGGCCTCCTACCAGGCTCGCCAAAGGGCAGTCGACGCGCTTCCCCTCGGGGCATCGGTCGAACTTCTCCGTGCCCAAGTCCCGGAGTGGGAGCAGGACCGCCTCCGGGAGGAGGCCCTCGTTTCAGCGCTCGAGGAGAGAATCGCGGTCAACCCCAATTCTCCTCCTCTATCTCCCGGCGGCCCTCCGTCGACTGCGCCTCCTCGCTCGCCACCCCTTGTCGTTGGGAGTCCTTCGGCTGCTCCCGGGTCGTCGATTGAGCAAGAGGTCACCGAGGCCTGATCTCGTCTTTGGTGGCTTAGGCCTTTTGCAGCTTGTGACTTTGTTCTTTTTCTTCCAGCTGTAGGGGTTTACTTGATCGATGTGCTTGTAATTTTATACCACCTACTTGTAACTTATTGAGATTGAATAAAAAAATATTTATCCTTCTTTAAAGTCTTGTCTCTTACTTCTTCTGCATTCGGTTATGGTTAATTACCTGCTCGCCTTCATTGCATTACAGTCATACCTGTTTGATACTTTCCAAGTTTGTTTGCTTTGTCGACCCTTGCCATCGATGCGGGCAACATTTATGTCGTTAAATTTGTGGGGATGGCCAGCCCCCTTTTCTTTATCAAGTGGAAACACTTGGTAAAAGAAAGAAAACCGTGCCTAACAATTGTTCGAAGTTGTCTGCTTCGACGGCCCTTGCGCTTGGTGCGAGCAACCTTGACGCCGATGCAAGGACAGCCACATTGATGCGAGCAGCTTCGGAGGACGGCATCGATGCTGACGTGGGGACTGCCAGCCCCCTTTGTTTTATCAAGTGGAAACAGTTGATAAAAGAAAAGAGAAAGTCCGCATTAAACCGCTCATTTATTACTTTTGGGCGCGTCTCCTCGGTTTCCACGATTTCCTCTCTCCTAATTAAAGCTGGTGCAGGTACTTGAGTGTGAGTGACCTTTAAGAGCCCGTCACTTCGAACGGCTCCTGGGCTCCTGTTCCTTTTATCGATCCATGTGTCCCTTCGCAGGACATGGGGTCGAGATGCGTCGATTCGCCTGGCCTCGCCCCTTCCCCTTATAAAACTGGAAACCCTATTTTGGGGTATAGTTTTGCTTTCGTTCAAACCAGATACCTCCGAAAACGCAGATTCGTTCTTTGCCTTCTCCTTTTTCCGCCCAACATCCGTTGCTCTGTAGGTTCGGTCGATTATGTCTCGCACCCACGGCATCGGTCCCATCTTCACTACCCGATCTCCTCCCTCGGCGATGACGAAGGAGACTCTGGAAAGCTTTCGGGAGGAGTTTGTCCTGGAGCCGAAGGTCGCTCTTCGACTTCCTCGCCACGGTGAGGGCGCCGACGCTCCGAGGGACGAGTGCGTCGCCCTGTATGAAGTTTTCTTTCAGAAGACGGGGCTCTATCTTCCCATTCCGTCGCTCATCATGGCTTTCTTTTGTGCCTTTCTGGTGCCCATCACCGAGGTGAGTCCAAACTCGATTCGTCTTCTTGTCTGTACCATAGTTGTGGCATTGGAGGCGAACGTTGATCTCACCCTGTAGGACCTCATGCGGCTGTTCAAATTCTCCAAGAACCCCAAGAACTTTGGTCGCTACTCCCTCTCCCATCGGGTTGCTGGCCACGTCATCGACGGCACTCCGTCGAACGAGTCCGGGTGGGAGGATAAGTTCTTCTTTGTGTCAGTGGACGAGGACAGCTTCAGGTGCTTCCACAAGTATTTGCCCAGGGAGTGGCTTGTCGACCAGTCCCCTCTCAGGTATGTTCCGAGCACTGGTGATGAAGCTGCTCAACGCTTTGAGGTGATCCACAGGAGGCTCCTCGCCGTACCCAACCGTAATTGGACCGCAGACTTCTCCAACGCTAGGGTCAAGAAGTCCGGGATTTTCTCATGGCCTTAACCCTCCGGGATGAATCTCCGGGATCTTATTCCGGCTACTGGGTTCGGCGGCCTCTCGTCGTCCGGGGTCTCGTCGCGGGCTGCTCGCGGTGGAACTCAAGACCAGCGAAAAAGGAAGGTGTCCCGGGGAGTTTCGACCGTCGACGGGAGCGATCTGTCGCGGAGAGGGAACGATTCCTCGGATAGGTCCCCCGCGAAGAGGCATCGCGGCGATGGGGATTCATCTGGCGCCTCTCTTAAAACCAGGGGCCCCAGCGGGCGTGCTTCCGACGGGCCCGGGGATGGCTGTTCTCCAAAGAGGGCTAGGGTATCCTCCTCGGCTGGCGGAGTGCGGGAGGCATCGATCCCTCAGGGAGGTACCTCCTTGAGCCGAGTGCCGTCGCCGATCCCAAAGAGTCCTCCCCCGAAGCAGACTTCGGCTGTTTCTCCCGTTGTCGTTCCTTCTCGCGAGGCGGGTAACCACTCCCCGAGGAAGGTCAGGGCGCCTTCTTCATCTAGTGGAACGTGGGATGCGTCGAATCCTCAGGAAGGGGTTCCCTTGGGTCAGGCGCCGATGCCGACCCCAAGAGGTCCTGCCGCGCAACAGAATGTGGCCGCGCCGTCCGCCGCCGATCTTCCTAGCGAGGCGGGGGTCGTTCCGTCGGGAATCCGCGACTTTCCACCTCCTCCTCCCAAAGCTGAGTGCGGGCTCCCCGTGAAAGGGGGTGTTGGGGGTGGACGTTCTTCCTCGCATTCGCGAAAGAGGCCGGCGGTCGCGGTGAAGGTTGCCATCGACACCGCCAAGGTCATGACCGCGGTGGTCGGGGCAGACGCAACGGCCGTCACCGCAGGTTCCCCACGGCCTCGCGGTCGCCTGGAGGAGCCTGGAGGTGCAGAGGCGACGTCATCTAAAGAGGGAGATGTTCCCGCCAATGTCTCGGATCCCCTGGACTTTGCTGTGCCGGAGTCGGAGGGGGTTGCCCTTGCGGCCGATGCGCCGGCGGTCGCGGGTCCTCCAGCGTCCCCAGATGTCGCCCGCGCTGGGACCTCGGCTGTCGTGGAGCGAGCCGTGCAGGGGGTAGAGGAGAGAGTCCTTGAGCCTGGGGATCTGATCGTCGTGAATCTTCCCGCGACGTCGGAGGGCTCCCCTGCAGACGTACTCTCCTCGCCTTCCGAAGGAGGGGCGTACTTGTCTCCTCTTCGGTTTACTGGTGGTCCACCCTGCGTCCCTGCTGCGGACGCTCCCGACGGTGTGTGGGAAACATATTCCGCGTTCATGTACCAGGGACTGACGCGCTGTGCGCCTGGGACGCGCAGGCCTGGTTTGGCCCTTAGCCAGTACGAGCAGTATCTCCACGCTATGGGGCACCTATTTCAGAGCGTTGCCTATCTGAACGATTTGATCCTCCTCGAGCGCGATCAGCGGATGTTGGCCGCGGAGGAGTCTGTGAGCGAAAAGCAGAAGACTCAAGAGGTCAGGGAGCAACTCGGCGCGTCTATGGTCCACGCTCGTCAGAACCACGAGTGAGCTGAGCAGTTCGAGGCCGAGTTGGCGAATGAGGCTGCCCGGAAGAAGGCCTTCCAAGCTCAGCTTGCTGAACTCAAAGTCAAGACGGATAGAGAGATCGAGGATCTAGGCGCGAGCTTGGCTGCTTGCGAGGAGACTTTGGCCGATGAGAAGAAGAGACACCTGGACACGATGGGCGTGTTGAAAGAAAACGACCAGCATTTTGCCCAGGCGTGTGAGATCTTGGGGGCAGTCGGCTCGGAAAGGGCGTCGCTGCCGGCGGCGGCCAAGTCCGTCGTGGAGGGGCTTCGTGGCGACCTCGCGGCGGCCCGAGCCTTGTCGGAGGAAGAGCGGAGCGCCCGACTTCGCTTCTACGAAAGAGCACGCGCAAAGCTCGACAAGGCATCGGCTAGACTTCAGGCCTTAGACTCGGCAATCGACTCTCATCGCCTTGCCGCGTCGCATCAGGCCAACATCGCGATGATCAACGCTCTTCCCGTCGGGGCCTCGGCCGAATTGCTCCGATGCCAGCTTTCGGAATGGCAGCAGCTCGAGGAAGAGAAGCAGGCGCAGGCTGACGAGCTCGAGACGGAGGCCGAAGTTGATCCCGAGTTTCCCCCTCTTTCGCCGTGCAATCCCGCTCCGGCAGAGGGCGCCCAGCCCGCGTCTCCAGAAGCGTAGCCCCTTTCTTTCGCAACTACTTTCTTTTACGGTCCAAAGGATATAAACCTCTTGTCTGTAATAATAATTTATTTTCCTCCTCTGCGGATTTGTTTATATTTTCGTGACTGCGTATTAATCTGTTGACTGGGAGTCGTTTTCTTCAATTTGGATAGGGTCAATTAAATGATATTTCCTTTTGGCAAAATACATGAACTTACATGGGGCCGTGCAGACGCGGTAGGATGTTCTCGTTCCTTGCTTGCCTTCTGGATTGGCCTTAGCCGTTCCAGTGTGATTCATTTTATATGTTCTGCTCGCTTGGGAGAGTTTTGATAGTGCTCGCTAGGAGACCTTCACCGGCAATGTATGCCTTAGGTGACTTTTAGGCACTCTCGCCTCTTTTATTGTGGGCATTCTCGCCTCTTTTATTGTGGGCACTCTCGCCTCTTTTATGCTCACTGTGGAGTCTTTTAATTTGCTCGCTGGGAGGCTTTATTTGCTCACTGGAAGGCTTTATTTGCTCGCTGGGAGGCTTTGTATGCTCACGGGGAGGCTTTAATAGGCGATCTATGCCTTAAGTAACTGTTGGGCACTCTCGCCTCTTTTATTGTGGGCACTCTCGCCTCTTTTATGCTCGCTGTGGAGTCTTTTAATTTGGTCGCTGCGAGGCTTTATTTGCTCACTGGGAGGCTTTATTTGCTCGGTGGGAGGCTTTGTTTGCTCACGGGGAGGCTTTAATATGCGATGTATGCCTTAAATAACTATTGGGCACTCTCGCCTCTTTTATTGTGGGCACTCTCGCCTCTTTTATGCTCGCTGTGGAGTCTTTTAATTTGCTCGCTGGGAGGCTTTATTTGCTCACTGGGAGGCTTTATTTGCTCGCTGGGAGGCTTTGTTTGCTCACGGGGAGGCTTTAATAGGCGATGTATGCCTTAAGTAACTGTTGGGCACTCTCGCCTCTTTTATTGTGGGCACTCTCGCCTCTTTTATGCTCGCTGTGGAGTCTTTTAATTTGCTCGCTGGGAGGCTTTATTTGCTCACTGGGAGGCTTTATTTGCTCGCTGGGAGGCTTTGTTTGCTCACGGGGAGGCTTTAATAGGCGATGTATGCCTTAAGTAACTGTTGGGCACTCTCGCCTCTTTTATTGTGGGCACTCTCGCCTCTTTTATGCTCGTTGTGGAGTCTTTTAATTTGCTCGCTGGGAGGCTTTATTTGCTCACTAGGAGGCTTTATTTGCTCGCTGGGAGGCTTTGTTTGCTCACGGGGAGGCTTTAATAGGCGATGTATGCCTTAAGTAACTGTTGGGCACTCTCGCCTCTTTTATTGTGGGCACTCTCGCCTCTTTTATGCTCGTTGTGGAGTCTTTTAATTTGCTCGCTGGGAGGCTTTATTTGCTCACTAGGAGGCTTTATTTGCTCGCTTGGAGGCTTTGTTTGCTCACGGGGAGGCTTTAATAGGCGATGTATGCCTTAAGTAACTGTTGGGCACTCTCGCCTCTTTTATTGTGGGCACTCTCGCCTCTTTTATGCTCGCTGTGGAGTCTTTTAATTTGCTCGCTGGGAGGCTTTATTTGCTCACTGGGAGGCTTTATTTGCTCGCTGGGAGGCTTTGTTTGCTCACGGGGAGGCTTTAATAGGCGATGTATGCCTTAAGTAACTGTTGGGCACTCTCGCCTCTTTTATTGTGGGCACTCTCGCCTCTTTTATGCTCGTTGTGGAGTCTTTTAATTTGCTCGCTGGGAGGCTTTATTTGCTCACTGGGAGGCTTTATTTGCTCGCTGGGAGGCTTTGTTTGCTCACGGGGAGGCTTTAATAGGCAATGGATGCCTTAAGTAACTGTTGGGCACTCTCGCCTCTTTTATTGTGGGCACTCTCGCCTCTTTTATGCTCGCTGTGGAGTCTTTTAATTTGCTCGCTGGGAGGCTTTATTTGCTCACTGGGAGGCTTTATTTGCTCGCTGGGAGGCTTTGTTTGCTCACGGGGAGGCTTTAATAGGCGATGTATGCCTTAAGTAACTGTTGGGCACTCTCGCCTCTTTTATGCTCGCTGTGGAGTCTTTTAATTTGCTCGCTGGGAGGCTTTATTTGCTCACTGGGAGGCTTTATTTGCTCGCTGGGAGGCTTTGTTTGCTCACGGGGAGGCTTTAATAGGCGATGTATGCCTTAAGTAACTGTTGGGCACTCTCGCCTCTTTTATTGTGGTCGTATGTTTCAAACCTTCGACCGACATATATATATGATGTGCCGCAACCATAACAGTGTTCCCGAATAAAAAGGGTCGGGTCCCCGTAAAAGAAATTTGATAGAAATGTTAGAATGCTTACAGGGATTTAAGGTAAGGCTATGGGAAACAAAAGATGGTCTCTTCCTCAGTAGAATTTCTTCAGGTGCTTCACGTTCCAGCTCCTCATCACCTTGGCGCCTTCGGTGTTCTCGAGCTCGTAGACCCCTGACCGGATGACGCCAATGACTCTGTATGGCCCTTCCCAACTTTGCCCCAGTTTCCCGGCGTTGGCCTCGGCTGTGTTCTGAAAGACTCGTCGAAGGACCATCTCCCCGATTCGAAAGCTCCTCGGGCGTACCTGCTTGTTGTAGTAGCGAGCGACGGCATTCTGGTAGTCAGCGACGTGGATGCTTGCCTGCTCGTGGCGCTCGTCGATGTGGTCGAGCTGGTCGAGCAGCCCTTGTCCGTTGGCTTCTTCGTCCCCTGGGGCCAGCAGTCGGCGAAGACTCGGAATTCCCATCTCCGCTGGTATGACCGCTTCTACACCGTACGACAAAGAGAACGGAGTTTGGCCGGTGGCCGAGTGTAGAGTTGTCTGATAAGCCCAGAGGACACCAGGGAGCTCGTCAGCCCAGAGTCCCTTCTTGGCGTCGAGCCTCTTCTTGATGTTGTCGGTTATCGTCCGATTGACCGCTTCGGCGTTTCCGTTGCCCTGGGGGTATCTTGGTGTTGACGTGTGCAGCTTCACCCCCCAGTGCGCACAGAAATTCCTGAACCTCTTCGAGATGAACTGCGAACCGTTGTCAGCGATGATCTCCCTCGGCAGTCCGAAGCGCGTAAAGATGTTCTTCCAAATGAACCCTTCCACGTCGGAGTCCTTGATGTTGGCGTATGCTTCCGCTTCCGCCCACTTGGTGAAGAAATCTGTGACCACCAACATGAACCTCCTCTGTCGCGTGCTTACGGGCATTGGGCCGACGATGTCCATAGACCACTTCATGAAAGGATACGGGACAGTCACCGAGGACAGCTCTTCGGCCGCGCAATTTATAGCCGGGGCGTGTCGCTGGCACTTCTCGCATCGCTTGGCATGATCGGCGCAGTCCGCCACCATCGTGCTCCAAAAGAAGCCCTGGCGCTTGGCCTTCCTCAGCAGGGACCTTCCCCCGGCATGGTTCCCGCACTCCCCGCTGTGGATCTCTCTCATCACGTAGTCGGCCTCTTTCTTGCCAAGGCACCTGAGGTAGGGCCCGGTGAAGCTTTTCAAGTAAAGCTTCTGCCTGATTATAGCGTACCTCGCGCTCTTGGCCTTGATTTTCCTCGCTTCCTGGCGGTCGTCTGGCACGACTCCCTCCTGGATATACCTCTTGATGGGCGTCCGCCAGTCCTCATCACCGTCCTCCTCCACCACTCCTCGCTCGTCATCTTCTGGCTCTCCGTTCACGAGCTCGTGGATGCTGAGCTCTTCGGAGGACTTGTCCTGCTCCCCGCCCACGCCTCGAGGCTTCTTCTTCGCAGGGCCCTCTTCCCTTTTTATACTTGGCCTCTCGACTGTCTCCACTGTAATGGATCAGAGCTCGCCTACCTCCGTTGTCGAGCCCAACCCTGCTAGCGCATCGGCGTGGGTGTTGTCTCCTCGCGTTACGTGTGTCAAGCTGAAGTATTCGAACTTCCCGGAGAGTGAATCCACGAGTGCCGCGTAAGCTTCCATCCTCTCGTCGCTTCTCTCATACTCGCCGCTGACTTGCTTGACTACTAGCTGGGAGTCTGAGAAGACGCTGACGTTCTTCTCACTGGCCTCCCCTCGGCTCGCTCGAGAAGTCCCCTCGCGGCAGCTCCCTTTCAGCGGGCTCTCTCCTTTCCTCTATTTGCTCCCCAGCTGTCCCGCCGTGCTATCGCAGTTCGGGTTTCAGCTTCTTCTTGGTGCTCCCTCCTTTCTGGGTGCTTTCCTCTTCCGCCTCCCTCGTGGATCTTCTTCAGCGCCGCCTCCTCCTCCTCAATCTCCATAAAGATCGAAGCCCGGTGGAGAGCTTCCTCGATCGTCGAGGGGCGCATCTTTGCCAGCTCCGGCCGAAAGGGGGAGGTGTAGAACAAGCCGTTCTTCAGAGCCTGGATCGCGATCAGCCCATCCAGGTTCGATATCCGGACCATGACGGCTTTGAACCGTTCGATGTAGTGGCGGAGCGTCTCTCCTCTTTCTTGAGCGAGGTTCCACAACGTGGTGATCGTTGCGTCGCTGTACACGTACATTGAGTAGTGGCGTAGGAACGCCGCGACGAGGTCGTCGGAGTCGTCGATGGACTCCGAAGGTAACTTGGCGAACCAGTCGCTGGCTGGCCCTTGCAGGCTCTCCACGAACAGGCGGCAGAGGATGGCCTCCACCTTCTCCGTCTCCCCGGTGATGCGCTCTGTCACGATGCGGAATGACTTCACGTGAGTGTTCGGGTCCGAGGTCCCTTTGTATGGGGTGATTTTGACCTTTGGGAGCTCTCCCAGTTCCACCCCTCGGATCTTTGACGAGAAACGAGTGGCTCTCGCCTCCCTGACCATCCGGTCAATCTCCGGTGCCGAACTCGTCGCCTGGTGCACCCTAGACGCGACCTGTCCCATCCTGGACTCCATTCCTGAAGATAACTCTTTCACCATCTTCTTTACCTCTTCTATCATAAGGGGGTTCAGGGCGGGGCGAGCATTCACGGCCGCTGTCGGGTCCTCCTCCTCTGCTGTAGACGGTGTGAGTACGGTGGTCTGGAAGAGATTCCTGTGGACCGGGGCTCCGGGCGCCATCCATCCTCCTATCCCTCCGTTAGTCATGAACTGGTCCAGGCGGGCCGCGAGCTCCCTGTTCAGCTCGGCTTGCTCCTCGGCCCTCCTGTTAGCTTCTTGCGCCGTCGCTAGGGCTTCAGCCAGCTGCTGCCGTAGCACTTCCTCCGCCATCTCCTCCTGGCTTCCTCCTGCGCTGCTGTCGTTGTTCGCCATATCTTCAGTCTTCGTGAGCTTCCTGGTTGTGAGTTAGAAAAAGACAGAGCCCCACGGTGGGCGCCAAACTGTAGAGGTCGGTTTTCACCGAGGCTCTTTCAGTCACAAGGATTAAATAGTTGTCGTTTATACGTGGGGGTCCCGTTGTATGTTAATTATCCTTGAGTTTATATATATGGAGCTCGGTCTTTCTCGTTTATTAGCTTGGAAGCTTATCGAAAAAATACAGACGATGATGAACAGTAATGGATAATCTCTCTCTCTTTTTCTAGGGTTTCGATTCGGGGATCCCCCTCTGGATCTTTTACATTGATCTTTTATATCTCTCCTCACTTCCGAGACCGTCCCTCCATTAGGGTTTCCTCTTTCGGCCACGCCTCCTCTCACCGGTCCCATGATTTCTTCCTGATCTTTACCAACTCATTCCCGTGATTGCCGCTCTTTCGGCTGACTCTCTGACACCAAGTCTTCTCGAGCACGCTTCCGTTTTCCCGCCATTTACACAGCGACGATCCCTTTTTGGGGCGATATCCCTTTCGCAGGTGGAGCAAGGAGGGATTCATCGAGGGGATCTTCCTGGCAGGAAAGACCTTCTTCGCGAGGGATCTTCCTCGCGAAAGATCCATCCCCCTCGCTCAGGGCCAACCCTCCCTCGCGGATGTGGATCTCCTCTCCTCAAATAGCTGTCGCCAGACGTGGGACCCGCTCGCTTCCATCCATCTCGTCGTTTGATGGCCGAAACGACATGTGTTTTGGTTAAGAGGGATTTGACGAAATCCCACCTTAACATCTACCCAAACGCATCAAGCCTATTAGATGTAAGTGGATCTACAAGAAGAAAAGAGGACCAGATGGAAATGTTGAGACATTTAAGGCACGACTTGTGGCGAAGGGGTTCACAGAAAAGGAAGGTATTGAATATGAGCATACCTTCTTGCCAGTCGCGATGCAGAAGTCCATCCGTATTCTTTTATCCATTGTTGGCGCCGTAGATTATGAAATCTGGCAGATGGATGTCAAGATTGCATTTCTGAATAAAAATCTTGATGAGCGCATTTATATGGATTAACCAGACGGGTTCATGGACAAAGGCCAATAGGGCAAGGTTCGTGAGTTGACGAAGTTCATTTATGGACATTAGCAAGCATCTAGATCGTGGTATACCAAATTTGATTACTCTGAGAAAGGCTACGGTTTTAATCAGTCAGTAGATGAGTCATGCGTTTATAAGATGATAAAATATTGCAAGGTGGTTTTCCTAGTCCTATATGTGGATGACATACTACTCATTAAGAATGATGTAGGAAAGTTATCAGAGCTTAAGATCTAGCTGTCAAAGCAATTTGAGATGAAGGATCTAGGAGAAGCAGCTTACATTTTGGGAATTTATATCTTTAGAGATCGGAAAAACCGCAAGTTAGCGCTTTCGAAAGCATCTTATATTGATAAGATCTTGGATGCAAGACTCCAAGATAGGACAACTATCTTTCAGACATGGAGTGCATCTCTCAAGTGAGAAGTCTCCCAAGACTCCTCAAGAAGGTGAGGACATGAGGCATATTCCCTACGCTTTAGCCGTGGGAAGTCTCATACATGCTATGCTTTGCACCAGGCCAAATATTTGTTATGCAGTGGGCGTGGTGAGTAGGTTTCAGTCAAACCCTGGACCCGAGCACTGGGCTGCTGTCAAGCATGTTCTCAAGTATCTTAAGAGAACAAGAAACTAGATGCTTGCATACTTAGGTGGTGACCTGAATATGATGGGATATACCAACTCCGATTTTTAAGCGGATAAGGATTCCAAGAAGTCCACGTAAGGGTCTGTGTTCACCCTGAATGGTGGATCTGTAGTCTAGAGGAGTATCAAGCAATCTTGCGTTCCTGACTCGACCATGGAAGCCGAGTATGTGGTAGCTTGTGAAGCTGTAAAGGAGGCTGTGTAGCTGAGAAAATTTCTTATGTACTTGGAAGTGGTTCCAAGTGCAAGCGAGCCTATCACACTTTATTTTGATAATAGTAGGGCTCTCCCTAACTGTAAGGATCCAAGAAGTCACAAGAGCTCAAAACACATCGAGCACAAGTATCACTTGGTACGAGACATCGCTCACAAAGGGGACGCTGAAGTCATGAAGATCTCAACGTTGGACAACCTTCTTGATCCCTTCACAAAGCCTTTAACGAGTAAAGTCTTCGAGGGAAACCTAGAAGGATTGGGTCTAAAGGATCACTTACAAGTGGGAGTTTGTTGGGATTGGTTCCCATAAAGAAGATTTAAGACATAATATATACTTTGTATTTAATTTTGCTGAGACATTATATAATGTTTAATATGCATTCTTCATTTAAGTTTGTGTTTATGTATGTATGTTACGCTCGGGTGCTAAGTTTAGACTTTACAAGATAGCCCCTTGTGACTAGTTTAAACATCTGTTCGCAATCTTAACATCGATGGAGCAATTGAATATGGGTAATGATTTTTTGAATGGATCTTGATATCTTATAGAAGTTATTGAAGAAGACCTGTGATACTCTGAAGCTCGTGATAAAACCATTTAAACACTCGAAACTTCAAGATCACATACGAGGAGTATTTTAGTACTTACGTAAATCCTGAAGTAAATGCTTAATCGATGTTACACCTTATGAAATTTGTTTTGTCAATGGGGAATGGCTAATTTATAGTTGCATCTGACCCGACGGTTCGTGTCATAACACTGTCATGTTGGGTTATGTGAATCACAGATACGGAAGTCATGTTGAAACAATGCCAATGCAGTAGTATCACATTATGCTTTGTTATGAGAGTGTGAATGAATAAACCGGGCAAGGTATTCAGCGAATAAGAAATTTTTTTTATTAAAACATGGGACATGTAAAGACATCTCACTTTATGTTTTTCTCATTCACAAATAACGACGGAGTTACTGATACACATAAAGGGTAATATCTTAAAATACTCTGTGGTGTGTGAAGAATTGTTTTGTCACATCAAACGGAAAATATACGCATATGAACTCGGAGAGTTTCATATTAGTCCTTTAGTGGAATCGACTAATATTAAGAATTCAAAGACTAAAAAGGTTTGTGAACTTTTGAGTCCGATCTTTATTTTAAATCTTCGTTCATGTGAGTCATTTAGCTCTCAATGATAGACCCTCGGACGAAATTTATTGAACAAGGACAATTTGATTTTATCATTTAAGTAAATGTTGATTTACACAATAAAATATTTTTCAAAGTAATCAAATAAATAATTCGTTATTTATTATTACATTTATTTAATGAATCATGTTATGTTAATATATGGATATTAACGTATTTAAATGATTCAAATAAATGAAAGATGAAAATTAATTATTTGTCATTAAATAAATGAGATATTCCAAAATAATTAAATATTATTATTAAAATAAGTCAAAATAAATATTTTCGGAATATATAAGATTATACTCGGCCATAATTAATGAATTTGGTCAGACAATTAATTTTAGAAATTAATTAAAAGAAGAACGGGCTTGAGTTTGACTATTGGGGTTGACCTAAGAAAAGCCCTCTCTCTCTATTTAAAGGGTTCTTGGAAAACCCTAACCCTGACACTAATCATAAAATTTTCGGCCAACCTCTCTTTCCCCCCTCTCCTGAGTTTTTTGGTCGAAATTTTTAGAGAGAGAGATCAAGAAATTTTTCTTGATCTCCCAAAAGTTCTTGAGTGATCTCGAGTGTCCCTTGTTGTTAAATTGAAGAGTCCACCCTCTTAATCTCATCAAATCCCAAGGGAATTACCATTGACTCTTCTATTGGTGTTTGAGTGACTTTGTACACGCCGGTATCCACTCGAAACGCGAAGAAATCGAGTGAAACGGAGCGAGACTCATTTTAGCCTGCTGGGTGGATTGGGCCGCCGGATTGGGTTGCCTGATTGGAGTTTTTGCAGGATGCATAGTGTGCCTAGCTCAAAACGGGAGTTTGACGAGGAATCTGGTCAAGCCCTTAAGGACCTATCCCTAGGTCTCTTCCAAGTTTCTGCAAATTTTCGCGGTCAGATTCATCTGGGGGAAACCACAGCGCCACAAGCACATTTTTGGCCGACCGGCCAAAATCCATTCCGGCGGGCCAAAGCTGTCCATTCCAGCCAGAGTTTTTTTTTTGAAGAAATTTTTGACGAGACCTTCTAGAGTTAGCTAGCAACGTCTAGGATTGTTTATAATCTCAATTGTAAGTTTCCTAAAATTAATTGGATCTGAAAATAATGATTTATGAATTTGTTTATAAGTTCTTAGATGGTTTGGTTCAATTTGTTAACATGTTTAGCATAAATAGTTTATTGACATGTTTATCATTTTTAATGACTAGGTTTTTAGTTTATTAAAATGAGTTTTAATACAGATCATATTATATAATTCTGCCACATATAGATGTGTTATGTAATATTACTTTTTTATTTTTTTAAACAATTTCCAACACAAGTGTCACCATTCCGCAAAGACCAACCGTTGTGGAAGGATTTGTCCTGCCTACCTCAAGATTGTCAAGGGAAAAGGTATGATCTTCGTTACTCAAGCTTTTTACACGAAAAACAAAGAATCACCCTGGATTTTAGACTGCGAGACTTCTGACCATATTGTTTGCCCTTTGAATGGTTTCCAAAAAACCAGGAGCTTAAGTGATGGGGAGTTCACGTTCAACTGGGGTAATGAAACGAAGGTCGCAACAAGATCTGTCGGGAACATGAAGCTCAAGTTTGGAGACAAAACTTTATTATTGAATAATGTTTATTTTGTTCCGAATTTCTACAAAAATTTAATATCTTTTGGTCGCTTTGAAGAATAAGGTTTCAATTTTAAAATCAATAAGGGTATTGAGATTTTATTAATGATTCTTTTATTATTAAAGGTCATCGTGTGGATTCTATTTATTACTTGTATTTAAATGAGCCAACAATCTTGGACACCAAAGTGAATAGTGATTCACTCGGGAAGCGTAAGACGTTTCATAGTGATGAAACTGACAACACATATATATGGCACTTACGTCTTGGATATATTGGCCTAGATAGGATTAAGAGGTTGACAAAGGATGGTCTTTTGAAATCTTTTAACCGTTGGATCCGTTCCCATGTATGAATCTTGTCTTGAGGGCAAGACGACCCATAGACCTTTCTCCTCGAAGGGTCTAAGAGACACTCAGGTGTTTGAACTCATATAACGATGTATGTGGTCCAATCAATATCCAGGCAAGAGGAGTTTACGAATACTTTGTAAATTTCACTGATGACTACTTTAGGTTTGTTCACATCTACCTTATGCGACACAAATCCGATACTTTTGAAATGTTCAAGGAGTATCAGGTTTTGGTTGAGAAGCAAATGGAGAAACAGATAAAAAACCTTCGATCAAATCGATGGAGAGAGTACTTGTCTAGCGAGTTAGAAGACCTTCTTAGATAAGAAAGCATTCAAAACAGTGTGTTAGAGAGAAGGAATCGCACTCTGCTAGATATGGTGAGGTCGATGATGAGTTACTCATCCCTTCCTCATTCGTTATGGGGATATTCCCTAGAAACGACAGCTTATATTCTTAACCAGGTTATGTTGAAGATGGTCACTGGAACTCCCTGTGAGAGGTGGACTGGTAGAAAATCTAATTTACACCACGTCAGAATCTGGGGTTGTCCAGCACATGTGCTGAGACAAAAGACTAGAAAGTTTGCTAGTCGTTCAGAATTATGCATTTTCGTGGGATATGCAAAGGAGACGAAAGGGTACACCTTCTATAGTCTTGCTGACCAGAAAGCGTTCATTAGCAAAAACGCTAAGTTTCTTGAAGCAAACTATACGAAGAATTCTGTACCAAGAAGAAGACTTGTGCTGAAGGAGATGTTGGGTTAAGTAGCTGGCACTTCGCAAGATAGGACGAGTCTTATACCAACACTAGAAGAACCAGATTCGAATACAGAGCCTTCTACAATTCGTCGCAGTAACAGGATTGTTCGACAACATGAACGATACATGGGTATCGGAGAGACTTTCACTGCCGTTGAATACAAAGAAGAAGATAATCTTGTATCATTTCCCCAGGCGATGCAGACTTCTGATGCAAATCTAAGGTAAGAAGCCATGAATGTTGAAATGAATTCAATGTATGTCAACGAGGTCTAGAATCTTGTAGATCTACCCGAAGGCATCAATCATGTTAGGTGTAAATGGATCAGAAGAAGTAAAGAGGACCAGATGGAAATTTTGAGACATTTAAGGAGCGACTATGAGGATACTTTCTTGGCAGTCGCGATGCTGAAGTCAATATGTACTCTTTTATACATTGATGTCGGCCTAGATTATGAAATCTGGAAGATAGATGTTAAGAATGCATTTCTGAATAAGAGTCTTGACGAGCGGATTTATATTGCTCAACCAGACGGGTTCATAAAGATAGGCTAACACCGCAAGGTTTGTGAGTTGCTCAAGTCCATCTATGGACTGTAGCAAGCATCTAGATCGTGGAATATCAGATTTGACGAGACTGTAAAAGGCTACGGTTTTGAATAGTTAGTAGATGAGCCATGCGTTTATAAGATGATAATAGATGGCAAGGTGGTCTTTTTAGTCCTATATGTGGATGACATACTAGTCATTTGGAATGGTGTAGAAAAGTTATCAGAGGTTAAGATATGGCTGTCTAAGCAATTTGAGATGAAGGATCTTGGAGAAGCGGCTTAAATTCTGGGAATTCAGATCTTTAGAGATCGAAAGAACCGGAAGTTAGCGTTTCTCAGACATCTTATATCGATAAGATCATGGATTGCTTCAATATGCAAGACTCCAAGAAAGGCCAGCTACCTTTTAGATATGGAGTGCATCTCTCAAGTGAGCAGTCTCCCAAGACTCTTCAAGAAGTTGAGCACATGACACATATTCCATACGGTTCAATCGTAAGAAGTCTCATGTATGTGCTTTGCACTAGGCTAGATATTTGTTACGCAGTTGGCGTGGTGAGTAGATTCCAGTCTAACCCTTACCCTGAGCACTGGGTTGCTGTCAAGTATTTTTTCAAGTATCTCTGCAGAACAACATGCTTGCATACTTAGGTGGTGACCTTAATCTGACGAGATATACCGACTCCGATTTTCAAGCGGATAAGGATTCCAAGAAGTCCACATCAAGGTTTGTGTTCACCCTGAATGGTGGATCTGTGGTCTGGACGAGTATCAAGAAATCTTATGTTGCTGACTCGACCATGAAAGCCGAATATGTAGCATCTTACGAAGCTGCAAAGGAGGCTGTGTGGGAGAGGAAATTCCTTATGTACTTGGAAGTAGTTTCAAGTGCAAGCAAGCCTATCACACTTTATTATGACAATAGTGAGGCTGTCGCTAACTGTAAGGAGCCAAGAAGTCACAAGTGCTAAAAACACATAGAGCGGATGTATCGCATGGTACGAGACATCGTTCACAGAGGAAATGATGATGTCATGAAGATCTCATTGTTAGACAACCTTCCTGATCCCTTCACGAAGCCTTTTAACTGTTGGAAATTATTTAACGATTTAAATAATATTATTATTCTAAAATAAATTACAACTCATGTTAACATATTAACAAACTAGGCAATAAAAATTACTAACATGTCAATAAACTATTTATTCTAAACATGTGGTCAACAAATTGAATAAAATGATCTAGCAACCTATAAACACATTTACAAAGTCAATTGCAGATCCAATTCGTTTTAGAACACTTACATGCGAGGTTATAAATAACCTCGTGCGTTGCTATAACATTAGATTGCAATGCAAGAGGTTGTTTACAACCTTACATGTTAGTGTTCTAAAACAATTTGGATTTGCGACTGAATTTGTAAGTGTGTTTATAGGTTGCTAGATCATTTTATTCAATTTGTTAACAACATGTTTAAAATAAATAGTTTATTGACATGTTAGTAATTTTTATTGCCTATGTTGTTAATATGTTAAAATGAGTTTTAATTTATTCTAGATCTTATTATACATTTACGCCACATATAGATGTGTTATATAATAATATTGTTTAAATCGTTGAATAATCTCCAACAGTTAAAGGCTTCGTGAAGGGATCAGCAAGGTCGTACAACGTTAATTCTCATGACTTCGGCGTCCCCTCGATGAACGATGTCTCGTACTAGGTGATACTTACGCTCTATGTGTTTTGAGCGCTTGTGACTTCTTGGCTCCTTACAGTTAGCAACAGCCCAACTATTATCAAAATAAAGTTTGATAGGCTTGCTTGCACATGGAACTACTTCCAAGTAGATAGGGAATTTCTTCAACCACACCGCCTCGTTTTCAGCTTCGCAAGCTGCCACATACTCGGCTTCCATGGTCAAGTCCGCAATGCAAGATTGCTTACTCCTCCAGACCACGGATCAACCATTCAAGGTGAACACAGACCCTGATGTGGACTTCCTGGAATCCTTATCCGCTTGAAAATCGGAGTCGGTATATCCCATCATATTAAGGTCACAACTTGAGTATGCAATCATGTATTTTCTCGTTCTCCGGATACTTGAAAACATGCTTGACAACAACCTTGTGCTCGGGTATAGGGTTAGACTGGAATCTACTCACCACGCCCATTGCGTAACAAATATATGGTCTCATGCAAAACATAGCATACATGATACTTCCTACGACTTAAGCATATCTAATATGTCTCATGTCTTCAACTTCTTGAGAAGTCTTGGGAGACTGCTCACTTGAGAGATGCACTCCATGTTTGAAAGGTAGTTGTCCTTTCTTAGAGTCTTGCATACCGAAGAAATCCATTATCTTATCAATATAAAATTCCTGAGATAGCGCTAACTTCCGGTTCTTCCGATCTCTGAAAATCTGAATTCCCAGAATGTATGCCGCCTCTCCAAGATCCTTCATCTCAATTTGCTTTGAACTTTCCTACATCATTCTCAATGAGTAGTATGTCATCCACATACAGGACTAAGAAGACCACTTTTGCCATCGTTTATCATCTTATAAACGCAATACTCATCTACTGACGGATCATAACCGTAGCCTTTTACAGTCTCGTCTAATCTGATATTCCACGATCTAGATGCTTGCTTCAGTCCATAAATGGACTTCAGCAACTCCCAAACCTTGCCATGTTGGTCTTTCTCCGTGAACTCGTCTGGTTGAGCCATATAAATCCGCTCATCAAGACTCCCATTCAGAAAATGCAGTCTTGACATCCATTTGCTATATTTCATAATCCAGGGCGGCAACAATGGATAAAAGAGTGCGGATGGACTTCAACATCGCGAGTGGTAAGAAGGTATCCTCATAGTCGATACCTTCCTTTTGTGAGAACCCCTTCGTCACAAGTCGTTCCTTATATGTCTCAACATTTCCATCCGGTCCTCTTTTCTTCTTGTAGATCCATTTATAACCAACTGGATTGATGCGTTTGGGTAGGTCTACAAGCTTCCAGACCTCGTTTACATACATCGAATGCAATTCAAAGTTCATGGCTTTTTTCCATAGGTTTGCTTTTGAACTCTGCATCGCTTGGGAAAATAATACTAGATCATCTTCCTCCTTGTTTGCGAAGGCAGTGAAAGTCTCTCCGACACCGATGTATCCATCAGGTTGTCGTACAATCCTGGTAATGCAACGAATCCCAAGAGGCTCTGGTTCCGAATGTGGTTCTTCTATGTTGGTATAGGATGTTGGAATTTATCGAACAATTAAATAGTTAATTATATAGCATATCTTATATATGGCATAATTATATAATTAAACCTAACATATTAAAAACTATTTTTAATATATTTAAAATAACCTAGGCATTAAAATTTTACTATATGTCAATAAAAAAATTTATTCTAGACATACAAGTCAACAATTAAACGATTCAATTTAACAACCTATAAACATATATATTTTTCTGATCCAAATAGTTTACAATACTTACAATTGAGATTGTAAACAATCCCGACGTTGCTAACTATCTCCTGAAGGCCTCGTCGAGTCAATCGGGTGAATCAGACTCGTCGGAATGGCTGAGGCACACGCTTGCCGGACAGGCAGGAGGGCCTCGTCGGACAGGGGCTGGAGGCACGCCGGACAGGACTAGAGCACCTGGGAGTCGCCGGACAAAAGCTTCGCCGGATTGGAGGCTTGCCGGATAGGGTCAGCTCGCCTAGATCTTCACCAGACAGGGAAAGCCCGTGCACCTGGAGATAGCCGGACAGGGAGTCACGTAAGCCTGGAGTCTAGTCGGACAGGGAGGCATACCGGATTGGGAAGGCACTGGTTCGCCGGATTGGGATGAATCGGCGAAGAGCGTCGGGACTTCAATTTAATTCTAAAAATTAAAATCTTCAAAGAATTTAAATCACCAAACACCACAATTAAGAATCAACAATATTACACAAAAAATATATTGAGATTGAGAGGGTGGGCTCTTTTATGAACTCTCGGGAATAAAGGGATCACTCAAGGAAGGAAGAAAACCATTTTATTTCCCTGATCTCTTTGTGAGATTTCGGCTGAGACTCATCCTGGGCGTTCGGAAGGAACGGAAATCCGTTCACCGCCCAGGCGGAAAAGTAATTGCCGGCGGAAGGAAATTTCCGCGTACCGCATGCACGGAAAATTTTATTGTGCGGAAACGATTTTTCCGGCGGAAAATTTTCCTTCCGTCAGTAAAGTTTAAGAATTAAAAAATAAATAAAAAATGGTTTATAAAATGTAATAAAGGGAGTAAAATGTAATAAATTTTAAAGTAGTGTAATATTATGAAATGTAATTTATATGACTAATTTGAAAATTCATTACAAACTTTAGAAATAATAAAAATGAAACATTACACATTTTACATTCTCTAAAGTTCGTTGATGTTCATACTAGCAAAGTTCAAATCGTAATTGTCGACAAGATCAATGTTTGGGGATATTGGAGCCGGGGAGATGGATTTCGTGGCGGTTGATTAACTTCTTCCCGGTTTGGAGAAGGAGTTACAGTGCGAGACCGATCCCGGGAATTTCTTCGATGAGATTATTCCCGAGACATAATCAAAATTGTAGAACTTTTGAAGAGATTTTGGAGTGAATGAGTTGAAATTATAGAGAGAAAGTATTGAAATTTTAGAGAGAAAATCGGATGAATTGTGAAAAATGTTGTGAAAGTGGTTTGTATTTATAGAGAAATTTTCGAATGGGGTTATAGTGTAATAACAGGCAAATTTTTTGAGCCATTGGATTGAAAAACAGCATTATTTTCAATGTCCAGGATTGCGCCACGTCACATTTCTCTCTCCCCTACCCCCCAACGGAAACCTGCTGCACGGCAGGCTTTTTCCTTCCGAAACTGACACGGAAGTCAGTCTTCCGCGTGCCGCGTGGCGCCATTCTGCGGTACAAATCTTCCGCATGGCTGCGGAAGGAAGCCTTCCGTCCAATGTGCAGCATGCCGCATGCCCAGGTTGAGCTAAGACACACAAGAAGGGGAAGAGGGACTTTGGCCGAATATGTAATTAGGGTTCACTAGTGATTAGGGTTTCCTTAAGCCCTTATATAAGCGAGTCAAACAGGCTTAAATTATGTAAAATCCATGACCTAATCACTTAATGAATTCGGCCAACTCTCATCCTAATACTCGGCGAAACACTTTTATATTTATGCCCAAATTCTTTTGATTTATTTGTAAATTCAATTAATTTAGAACTCTCATTTATTAATGACATTTCATTAAATAATTTCATACTTTTCGAATAAGTACGAAACGAGAAATTATTTATTTTCTTTTTTTATTTATTTGAATCATTCGAATGTATTATTATAAATGTAATAATACTATATGATTTATTAAATAAATGTAACAATAAAGAACTAATTAATTATTAAGCTACTTAGAAAATAATTTCTCGATATAAATCACAATTTATATTCAACGAGTAAATCAATTTTTCTTGTTCATTTAATCTCTTCTAAGTGTCTATCATTGAAACCTTATGGACCCATATGAACGAAACTTTAGAATAAAGATCGGAGTCAAAAGTCTACAAACGTTTTTCGTCTTTTAATTCTAAATTATTTGATTCCATTATAGAACTAATATTGAGACTCTCTAAGTTCATATGCGTATATTTTCCGTTTGATGTGATAAAACAATTCTTCACACGATCCACAGATCCACAGAGTGCTTTACGATATTACCCTTTGTGTATATCATTAACTTAGAGGAATGTATAATTATCATTTTACCCCTTGAGTTATTATTTCACTAACTCTTTTGTTATTTGTGAATGAGAAAAAATAGAGTGAGATGTCTTGACATGTCACATGTTTTATTCAAAGAATGTTTTTATTCGATAAATACATGACCGAGTTTATTCATTCACACTCTCATAACAAAGCATAGTGTGATGCTTATGCATTTGCATTGTTTCAACATGAATTCCATTATTGTGAATGACATAACCCAATATGATAACGTTATGACACCAACCGTTGGGTCAGATGAAACTATAACTTAGTCATTTCCCATTGACAAATCAAATGTCATAAGGTGTGATATCAATTATGTATTCACTTCGGGATTTACGTAAGTACCAAAGTAGTGTTTGAGTGACGTTTTACGTACAGGGGATCAGGCAAAACGCGAAGAAAACGGGCGAGACGTGACGAGACTCATTTAAGCCTACCTGCCGGCCGGACAGACTTGGCCGGACATGAATTCTCGCCGGACAAGCGCGTCCAATGTGTGCCAGTGCTACCACGCGTTCTCAACGCGCATTTAGCTCAAGCCACTTCTCCAGAATATTGTCCTACCCTTTGTCCACCCAGGTGCACAAGTCTCGGAGCTCTAGCAACTCGCAGGAACCCGACATGTTAGTGATTTATTGACAACATTTTTAGAATAAATAGTTTATCGACATGTTAGTGATTTTTAATGCCTAGGTTGCTTAATATGTTAAAATGTGTTTAATTTATTTTTGGATCTTATTATATATTTCCGCCATATATCGATGTGTTATATAATAATATTGTTTAATCGTTAAATAATTTCCAACAAAAATCGGCTTGGGTGATCATCTCGACACTTTCTCTTCTTAGATGCTTATGCATGAAGCAGGCCCTGAAGTTATGTGCCATGAATTTTCTATTACCCTTTCAGGCTCAAGAAAAAGGTTGTTTAGAGCGCTCAGGCCGAATACAATAGGCTTGTGGGATCAATTGGAATGGCGATTCATGGAATAGTTTGTTGGATCAAGTTCAGCAAAGACCCTCTAGGAACAACTGTTGGCCATCAAGAAAATTCATGATAAGTCACTGAAGAATTACATCAACCGCTACTCGGCCTAGGCGTTGCAGGTAGACGACCTCAATGAGGACTTCAAGATCTTCGGGATCACTTCGGGGATAAGAACAGAATCAGAATTTTTGTGGTCGCTCCTGAAGACCTGTCCTCCAGATTACAATGATTTTCTAAAAAGAGCGCAAAAGTACACAAATGCTAAAGAAGCTCGGTTGGCCAAAAAGGAAGGCTCGAGCACCTAGCCCTCGACACGAAGAACATAAAGAAAGATGTACTGAGGAAGGTCGACCTCAAAAGAGGATGCCATCTGGAGCAGAGCCAAAGAAACCTTCAAAAGCAAGTATGATCAGTATAGCCCGCTGAATGCTTCGATAGATGAAATTTTCATCCTTACCCATGAAAAAGAAGATTTCCCAAGGCCGGCAAAAAATAAAAAAGATATAGCAAAGAGGTACCAGACGAAATACTGCGCTTTCTACACTGATTTAAGAAGCCCTCATACGGTCGGGATTCAACGTGCTGAAGAAGTTTTGTACATTCAACGGCAAAAGACGAACAGTCGCCCAAAATCAAAATCTCATCGCAGGACAAAATGACGACGTAAAAATAAAATTCTGCCGTTCCAGAGAAGAACGAACAAATATCATATCTAACACTATGAATATACCGAGAAGATATCATAGTAAAAGTGATTAAGAGTATATTAAACAAGAAATCGCTCACGAAGTTCCTTACCCTTTTTTTCTAAAAAAAACTAAGAAACTGGGGAAGGGTTCTTACCTGGGAATTTAGCATAGCCAATATGTTATTCGGGATACCGAGGAACATAAATATCCTCATAGCAAAGGCCTGAGGATAATAAACTCGAAGACTACCTAAAATAAGGAACAATACGTTCATAAATTAAGAACGGATCCTAAAAATCAAAGACATTGAAGAGAAGAGAAGATGATAGGTCAAAGACTACTCAATGAAAAATAACACGTGTAAACATAACCACTCGGATCGCTACAGTGACCAAGTGTCTAACGAGGCAAATCTCGCAGCAAGGACGTGGGATTGATCACCCCACTATCCACAAAACCCACGAACCCACTACTTAAAATAACCCCCGGGTACTTGAAACAACTATAAGAGGAAGAAAGAAGTCACAAAGGAGAGGACGACGAAAATCAGAGAACTACTAGTTATTATTCACCTATTCCTTTGTAAACCTCTCATCATTCTGCTCTCTTGTATTTAACTTATTGGCTATAAGAGAAAGGCGTGTTCTTATTTATTGTGAAACCTACTAAGTATCCCGAGGAATTCGGGAAGATATTGTCGTACCATTTTCACAGGTTAAAAATAAGTAACTAGTGTTGGCATTTATGCCCACAAAGGAGATTTTTGATATTAAATACTTTTGTATTTGTTTTACTTTGAAATTAAAAAAAGATTGAATATCCATTCTTATTAGAGATTGTGTTTACGCATTTATGTCTACGCTCTGAAACTGTCATCAACGAAAGAAGTGCTAAGTACAGACTTGACAAGATACCTTCTTATGACTAGTTTAAATAATAGTTCGCAATCTAAAGATCGATTGGGCAATCGAATCCTAGTAATGATTGTTAGAATGAATTAAACGATATCTTATCTTTTGATATGGAGAGTTGTGACTCTGTAATTCATTCTTGATATCTTAATGAAGATATTGAACAAGACCTGTGAAGTTTTGAAGTTCGAGACAAAACCGTTTAATCACTCGAAACCTCAAACTCACATACGAGGGGTATTTTAGTAATTACCTAAATCCTGAAGTGAGTACATATATTCTTGCAACACTTTATGACATTTGATTTGTCAATGGGCAATGGCTAAGTGAAGTTTCATTGACCCGACGGTTGGTGTCATAATACTGTTTCATTGAAACATGTGATTCACAGATATGGAATTTGTGTTGAAACAATGCTAAGGCATTAGTATCACACCATGCTCTGTTATGAGAGTGTGAGCGAATAAACCAGGCCTGGTATTCATCGAATAAAGAATTCCTTGAAATAAAACATGTGACATGTTGAGAAATTTCACTCTATGTTTTTCTCGTTCACAGATAAGAGAGGACTTGGTGAAATAATAACTCAGGGGTAAAACAGTAATTTTACATTCCTCTGAGTTAATTTAACATACAAAGCGTAATATCATAAAATACACCGTGGACCATGTGAAGAATAGTTTTATCACATCAAACAAAAATATAAACGCATATGAACTTAGAGATGTTCAATATTGGTCCTTTAGTGGAATCGACTAATATTAAGAATTAAAAGTCGGAAAAAGTTTGTGAACTTTTGCGTCCGATCTTTATTCTAAAGCTTCGTTAAACGTAAATTATGATTTTAGTGAACTCTTGGATGAGATATTAGTGAACAAGAAAAGATCGATTTTCTCATTAAACGTAAATTGTGATTTACACTAAGAAAATTATTTTCTAAGTAATTAAATAAATAATTCGTTATTTATTATTACATTTATTTAACGAATCATATTATGTTATTATATTGATAATAATATAATTTGATGATTCAAATAAATAAAAGATGAAAATAAATATTTTCTCGTTTCGTACTACGTTGTTTAGTATGAAAATAATTAATGATTTGTCATTAAATAAATGAGATGTTCTAAATTAATTAAATATTATTTTAGAAATAAATCGAAAATATTTGGGAGATAAATACATAAGATGGCCGGCCACTTAATGCAAATAAGGGGTTGGAAAATTGCTTAAATGATTTATCGGGCTTAAGTTTGATTAATGGGTCATTAATTGTTTTTGACCTAATTAAGCCCATTCTCCCTGAAATAAAAGGAGCTCTTCTCTCTCTCTTTTGACCTAGCTCATTCGGCCACTCTCTCTCTCTCTCCCCTCCCATCTTGGCCGACTATTTACTCTCTCCCAAGGAGAAAAATACTTGGCCAAAATCCCTAAAGAATTGAGAGAGCGAACCGTAGAGAGAATCCCCTTTTATTCCTTCTTCCCTTGTTCCTACGAAAGAGCCCACCCTCTTTGTCTCTCAAAATCCCTCGAGTATTATCATTGACCCAACTTGTGGTTGTTTGAGTGATTTTTCCTCCCACAGGGCCGGCCATATTTTGGAGCAACGAAGGATCGACGACTTTGAGGATTTGCTTGACGGGCGTGGCGTAGAGGATCGGCCGGCCAGTTTTTCCGAGAGACACCAAGACTTGCTCTCGCAGATCCGAATTATGTAAGTATCCCTCGAACAAATTGGATTTGGACAATATGATATTTTAGAATGATTATATGTGTTTGGATTGTTCGTGTGCATATTTAGATAAATTTATTGACAAGATTATAAATTTATTGACATGTTAGGTTAGATTTAATGATATGGTTATCGAACATGTTTTAAATTGGTTTTAATATGTTAAATTGAATTATGAAATTCCGCCACATATTGATGTGTTTCGTAATTAAATTAGGTTAATTGTTAATTAAATTCCAACAACTAGCATAAACAAAAAATCTCATATGTAGTCGTGGTCAACAGTAGAAGAGCATGAAATAAAATCTTGCTTCTTGCTTTTCCAAATAATGAGTGCATCTCAAAGAAAAACACAAAATTCATTAGTGGACTTACTATCTATAACTAGCCCAATTAGTATATTAAACTCTACAAAAGATTGGGAGTGAAACACTAAACTTTGAAATTAAGTACCACGAACATACCTAAGAATATGGAGAACAACAAGAGAATGAATTGCGGTAGGAGCAATGACTTACTGATTGACAATATGAATAAAATGCGCAATATTAGGCTGATTAATCGTGAACGAAACCAATATCGCGATGAAAAATTGAACCACACATTACCTGCAAGTCATCGCATACGGCCATTAGGAATTGGACCAATCAGTGATCTTCACGTCGGGAGATGTAAGCTTCGTTCTTCTTCAACTTAGCCAAATTAGTCAATGCCAACTAAACACCTAATGCTGATATGACATAATACAACCCATGAAAACTCAAACAACTATGAAGAAGCACAGGGATATCCATCTCTAAATAATATTTTTTTGCAAAGTTGGGCTGAGTATAAACCCTCAAACTTCGTTGGTAGTCTTGTACTTCGCCAATTGAGCACTAATTGAGTGGTAACAAAATTGTTAATCGACGTGATGATATTAGCATTATCTATTGGTGATTGATATACCTTGGAAACCATATTCAATTCAAAATAATTTTAATTTTGTTCACATTAGCTAATTATTAATTATGATTGCTAAATAGGATATAGATTTACCGATTTAATACATATTACGAAACAAATTCAGCAACCGATTCATAAGAAGTCGTTAGAACACTCACATGGATTTTGGCTCTGCTATATAAAGCTTTGATCTACCGCGTGCTCCGTCTTCCTACTTTGTCTGACCTTAGTCTCAAGGATGACACCGTAGTCTTCCAAAACGTAATCTTCGTGACGAATAAGAAAGATGAGTCGGCATAGTCGATATCTTAATAGATCTCGAAACTAGGTTTTTCGGGATCTCACTCCTATTTTCTAGGAACATAATTTGAAATTCCAAGGGAAGGGAGAATGAAAATAATCGGCCAAAAGAGAAAGAGTTTTGGCCGAGTGTTATATAGAGGACATTGATTATTTTTTCATTCTCATCAATCCGTGTTTATATCATTTAGAAAGATAACCCCTAGAGATTTTCTATCCTTTTAGGAGATATTCCCTCCTAGAGATATTCTCTCCTATGTGAGATTTTCTCTCATATTGGATTTAATCTGGGCCATTATATCTCAACAGTGAATCTACTATCTCTCTTATACATCGAATCAATATCTGTGGAAGATATTTTCTATCTTTCATTGAGAAATTCAAGGAGAAAATCAAGGGAGAAGTTCGGCCAACCCTAGGGCTTATCCCTAGGGGATTTTCACTTAAATCATGTCTCAAGCCCTGCCTAAAACTTTCAAGGCCTGTTTGCTTAACTTACTTTTTAAGTGCGCGCAATCAATCGGTTCTAGAATCAATCTTTAGGTGAGTGAGCATTAACCTGATTTTGGGAAGACTGGATTATGTGTCTGTAAGCCACTTCCGACTCGAATCATGCTTGACATAAGCTGTGATTGGCATGGTTAGCCTTTTAGACAATGAGTCAAAGGAGTCAGGAACACGATCCATTGTCCATGATCACTTTGGGATTTAGATCAAGTCTCACTGTGACCATCATAGTGGCTTCGAATAGTGCATCATATCAGTCCTTAAACGACACACCTACCCCAAGGCCTGTCCAAGTCATACAATTACCACAAGTGTAGAATTCTCCCACATAGTGATCACACTTCACTCATGTGTTACACATATATTACTTTAGATATAACTTTCCACAATTATCGACCATGTTTTAGCACACTGCCCAAACTCAAGTTCCCAACATGTGACTCAGTTTAATACGGAAGCTATAGAATGATGAATGTTCAGTAAATGTTCAAATAGATAATAAATGAGACGTGTAGATTGATCTTGAGAAAGTTTGAATACTAACCTTTCTTGTAGATTGATCTTGAGAAAGATTGATCTTCTCTTCTGGCTCGATTCCTTCACTTCTAGTCTAGAAATTGAGAAACCTAAGATTTCTATTACAAGAGTCTTTAGAGGTTTAGAAGGATTTGTGCGTGGGCACAATTAAACACAATAGCTTAAGAACAAGTCTATGAGCTAGAGATCTAATTAAACCTAAGTCTAATGAGGACTTAGGTGCCAAAATAAAAGAAGTATTTTGAGAGAGAGAGAGAGGGGGTTTGGCCAAGTTGAGAGATAGAGCAAGAATGAAGCTTTTAAAAAACTAGTTTTCACATCTCTATGTGAGGCTCTATTTATAGGGGAAGGAAAAATCTATAAAGGTCAATTATGCATTCATGAAAGAATAATGCATTCATGACACAATATTTGATTTTCTCTTCCCCTTTCTCTCATAGCTTGTCCGGCCATATACCTCAAGCAATGAGGAAATTTGTTTCCTCACTTAGCTTATTTATTTCCTTCTCAAGAAAATTCATTGTCTCTTTTCCTTTTAGGTAATTATCTTTACCATTAAAGGTAAAGAATTTTCTCCTCTTGGGGTGTGTTTTGGCCGAATTATACATTAGGTAAGGCATCTAGATGCTTTCTTATTTCTTTTAAGACAATTCTTAAAATACCCATTGTTGAAGTAATATCTCACAAATAATAAAATTAATTTCATAATGCCTCAAACTACTTTTCGGCTTTAGAAAAAATTTATATTTTCATCATGTGAAAATATTCAAAATCTTATTTTGACATTCACATCATTTTATGTCCATGTGGACAAAAATACCCTTTAGATATTTTTCGAGAAAAAGTCTAGCTTCTAGTTATACAATCCTACTCTACTGACCTGTAATAGTGACCTTGTGGATTCAAATGAACAAAGCTTGAGCTACTATTCTTGGAATCAAAAGTTCACAAAAAATTTCCGAGTATTAGCTTAATATCAATTAAACCTAATAAATAGTTGACACATAGAATCTCTCGGTTCGAATGAATTTATTTTCTGCTCAAATTCAACTTAATTATATTGAGCGGATCCATTGAATGTTATCTATGTTTACCCTTCATGAATATCATCAACTAGTTAGGATTTATAAAATTACCATTTTACCCTTCTAGTTGTTATTTCCTCAACTCCTTTGTTACTTGTGAATAAGTTAAAACCAATGTATTGACGAGAAGCTAACAAGTCACATTGTTTCATCCAAATAAAATCGCTAATTAATTTTGCATACTGCGCAATTCATTTATTCACAATCCAAGTAATAAAGCATGAGGTGATATATATTGCTTCTCAGCAATCTTATACATGAATTTCATATCTATGAGAACTTCACAAAGTTGGTTCATGACATCTTCATAACTTAATATCTCACCAATTGGTCTAGTCTAGATCACATAATGGATCTAGAATTTGACTTTCTCAAATGAGAATATTAATGCTATGAAATGACATGTCTCATTTCAAGATTTAGGTAAGCATGATGCAATTCATACAATGTTGTAGAGGGCGGTTTTCACCGAGGCTCTTTCAGTAACAAGGATTAATGGCTGTCGTTAATATGTGAGGGTCTAATTATATGCTAATATCCTTGAGTTTATGTATATGGAGCTCGGTCTTTCTCGTTTATTAGCTTGGAAGCTTGTCGAAGAAATACAGACGATGATGAACAGTAATGATCAATATCTCTCTCTAGGGTTTTGATTGGGCTCTCCTTTATGTGGTTTTTACATTGATATTTATATTCCCCCTCTTTTCGTCTCTCACCCCCTCTCGGGTTTGTCCCTCCATTAGGGTTTCCTCTTTCGGCCCGGCCTCTCTCTGACCGGTCCTGTAATTTCTTCCTGACCTTTACCTGCTAATTCCCATGATTGCCGCTCTTTCGACTGACTCTCTGACACCAAGTCTTCTCGAGCACGCTTCCGCTTCCCCGCCATTTACACAGCGACGATGCATCTCTGAGGCAATCCCCCTTCGCGGGTAGAGCGAGGAGAGATTCATCGAGGGGATCGTCTCGCAGGAAAGACCCTCCTCGCGAAGGATCTTCCTCGCGAAAGATCCACCCTTCTCGCTCGAGGCTAAACTCCCCTCGCGGAGGCGGATCTTTCTCTTCGCACTGCTGTCGTCGGATGCGGGCCCCGCTTTCTTCTAACCATCTCGTCGTTTGAGGGCCGAAACGACATGTGTTTAGGTTCAGAGGGATTTGACAAAATCCCACCTTAACAATTAGTCCCCCATTTTATCAAGTGTGGGCACTTGGTAAAATAATATAACGGATCCTGTTGATGGGCCCCTGCTTATTGGGCTGAGCCCTCTGTTGATTGACTACTCGCTGGCGATTCTGCTCCCCTCGCTTCTTTTTAGGCGCGTGGTCTTGGTTCCCGTGAACCTCCCTGCGGGCAGGGTACTCGAGTGTCTGTCTCCGCGTAGGACTGCTCCTCTCCCTGCTTCTGTCCGTACAACAGTTCCCCAGGACGACTTTTCACTCAGCGTCCCTTCGCATTCCATCCGTCGATTCGCCTGCATCGTTTCCGATCTCTACCGTTGGATCTCCCCTTTTCCCCCCTATAAATTGTGGGTCTTAGTGGGGGAATGGGATTTCAAACGTCGCATTCTTTCGTTCTGCAGTACTCCCAAATTGGCATCCCGCCTAATCCTTATTATTCGAATTTCATTCCGCTGTTACTCTCTTGCTTTCTCAATGGCCTTAATCCCAACTTCGCCAAATCTCAGCCGCGTCCTCAGACGTGGCCCTGACCACTCCATCATGACCCTGGAGCGGCTCCGCATTATCCAGGAGAGGTGTTGCGACGGGGACGTCTGTCAGGCCCGCCATCCGTACCCCGGCGAGCAGCCGGAAGACCCCTTGGACGAGGGATGGGTCGCCGTCTACGAGGGTTTCTTCCTCGACGCGGGGCTCCGCTTCCCAATCCCACCTTCTCATTTCCTTCCTTCATGCGTTTGGCATCCCCATCAGCCAGATGCACCTCAGCGCCATTCGTCTCATCCTGTGCACCATGGGAATCGCTGCCGAGAAGGGGGTGTTCCTGGGCCTGGAGGATCTGATGCGCCTGTACAGGCCATTTCGGATTTCCAGGCACATAGGGTGTTTCACGCTCATCCCTTACGATCGGGACCTGATCGTCCTCAACGCTCCTGTCGAGGCGCCGAGATGGCAGAGCTGCTATTTCTTTGTCAGGGTCGACAACAGCTCCTTCGGCTACCACCACGAGTCATTGCCCACGCGATGGGTAGAGACTGACCAATCTCCCCCGATTTACTCACCCAGCTCGGGTGACCCCCACGAGTCCATTTTCCGGGGAATTCGCCGGGCCCTCCTTTCGAGCACGCATCGCGACTGGGGGCAATTTTTCCGAGATCCTCGGCGGCTGTTGGAACTCGGAATATATCGGGAGGAGTTCATTAGTGGCCCGCCTATCTCCGAGTGCTTCCCGGTTGGGTTTCGCGGACCGGAGCTCGCGATTGGTGGCCCTTTCCCCGTCGCGACCATGGCAAGGGCGAGCTCGGTACCACGAGTTGAAGAGGAAGATCTTGAAGACGAGGGGGGCTCACCCGAGCGGCCCCTCCTGCTGAGGCATAACCGTGCCCCTCGCTCGCCGAGGGGTCTCCCAGGGTCCTCGCCTCGTGCCGAGATTGCTGCAGGAAAACGACCCGTCGGAGGTGGTGCTAGTGACCGTAACGCAAAGAGGACTAGGAGCGAAGGTACATCCGGCATAGTGCCGCGTGCCGTGGGGGTTCGCATTGCTTCGCAGCAATGCGCTCCTCCTAGCGCTTCTCCAGGATCTCCTCAACCGGAGCTTCCCCAGCGACGGCCGGGTCGCCCATGCGCTCCCTCTCCTCTCGTACTAGTACTTGGCTGATCGCCTGGTCCGAGACGGCGACGTACAGGTATAGGGTCTCTCCCGGGATCGGCTTCGTCATCACCGGGGGCGTCGAGAGATACGCCTTCAGAGCTTGGAAAGCTTCCTCGCATTTGTCGGTCCACTCGAACTTCTTGTTCTTCTTCAGCAACTCATAGAAGACGAGTGTTCTGTCGGCTTTCCTCGAGATGAAGCGGCCCAGGGCGGTGATTCTCCCCGTCAGTCTCTGTACTTCTCGCCGATTGCGTGGAGATGGCATACTCTTGATCGCCTCGATCTGCTCCAGATCCGCCTCGATCCCTCGCCGGGTGACCATGTGACCCAGGAATTTCCCGGAGGAGATGCCGAAGGTGCATTTGGAAGGATTCCGCCTCATTTGGTGTCGGTTCAGGATCTCGAAGCACTCCGCCAGGTGTTCGATGTGCCCATCCGCCTTCGTCGTTTTGAAGACCATATCGTCGATATACACCTCCATGCTCCTTCCAATCTGCTCGTGAAACATCTTGGTCACCAGCCTTTGGTAGGTCGCACCGGCGTTCTTCAAACTGAACGGCATCACCTTGTAGCAATAAGTTCCCCGCTCGCTGATGAAGGCGGTCTTCTCTTCATCATCTGGATGCATCCTTATCTGATGGTATCCCGAGTATGCATCCATGAAGCTGAGGAGCTCATATCCCTGAGTGGGCTCGACCACGCGGTCGATATGCGGCATAGGGAAACTATCCTTCGGGCAGGATTTGTTGAGGTCGGTGAAGTCCACACAGACCCGCCACTTCCCATTCTTCTTCTTGACGACGACCGTGTTAGCCAGCCACTCGGGGTATTTCACCTCTCTGATGGTGCCCATAGAGAGTAGTTTATCGACCTCCTCGTTGATCACCCTATTCCTGTCTGGCGCCATCTTCCTCCTCTTCTGGATAACGGGACGGTGGCTCGGGTCGGTGTTGAGACGGTGGGCGATCACGGATGGGTCCACCCCTGGCATGTCTTCGTGGGTCCTTGCGAAGCTCTTCCGATTCTCCTTCAAAAAGGCTATCAATCTGGCCCTGACTTCGGGGTCGAGCTCCGCCCCTATGCTGGTCGTCCTAGTCGGGTCGGACTCGTCGATGCAGACTTGCTCGACCGCTTCGACCTATGGTCCCGGTTGCCCTCTATCAGCCGCTCGTTTCTCGAGCGCCCCTGTCGCCGATGACTCGAGGAGCAGGGTCGCTGGACTCCTCCCCTCGTGTTCCTGCGAGCCGTTCCCTGGCACCTCATCTCCCTTGTTCGAGAGGGGAGAGGCTAGCTGCTATAAGTCGGCAGCCTCCTCCTCGCTTACTTCCGCCGGTGTTTTCTCCCCATGCACTTGGCGGTGGTGCATCATGTAGCAGACACGGTAGGCGTCCCTGTCGCCCCGTATTTCTTCTATCTACCCGGCTTCTCCGGGAAACTTGATGCACTGGTGGTAAGTGGAGGGCACGGCCCTCATCGAGTGGATCCAGGGTCTCCCCATGATCATGTTGAAGTGCGAAGGCACGTCCAGGACCATGAACTCGACCATCCTCTGCACTCCCCTTGCGTGGACCGGTAGGTGGACCGTGCCCAGGGAGATAGCCACGTCCCCGTTGAATCCCGAGACCTTCCGTCGCCGTCCTCCGATCTCCAGGCCCTCGATCTTCATCTTCTCGAGGCAATCATAAAAGATGACGTCGACCGCACTTCCGTTGTCGACGAGGACCCGGCACACATCGACGTTTCCGATCTCGAGCACGAGAACCAGGGCGTCGTTGTGCATCTCCGCGCATTCCCCGGTTTCGACGAACTCAATCTTCGCCTGGGAGCCGGTCGCCATTGGATCCCCGTGGTTGTGTTCTTTCCCCCGACGCTGGAAAGCCTTGATGCTGTTTACGGAATCGCCGCACAATCGTGACCCGCCCATGATCACCTCGATCTTGGCCCTCGTCTCCAGGCTATCTTCTGCGACCCGGTCCGCCACCTGCCTTCCCGCGGACGGGTCCCTCCTCGCTCCCTCAGGAGCCCCCTCGGCGCCTCGCGCCTGGGCACCTTGCGGCCTTCGCCACGTTCGATTATAGTTCCTCCATGGCTCGCGGTGGCTCGGGGCCAAGTCCCGCAGCTCTCCCTGCGCATACCGCCTCTGGAGTTTGCGATTCAACATGGCGCACTCCTCGGTGCCGTGACCACTCATGTTGTGGAAATCGCAAAACTTGCTCGCGTCTTTCGGCCAAGGTTTCCTCTCGAAACTTCCTCGCCCTCCCGAGGGTCCTCTTCCTCCCTCGACGTGGCCTCCTCGCCCGCTAGAGAATCCTCCTCGGGCCGACACGAAGCTTCCACGCTGACCTCCTCTCGGCTCGCTCGAGAAGTCTCCTCGCGGCAGCCCCCTTTCAGCGGGATCTCTCCTTTCCTCTACTTGATAGACCCCTTTTCTTGGGGCCTCCCGACCTCTCCGCTCTCCTGGAGGTACCCAGCTGTCCCTACGCGCTGTCCTTGCCCGGGCCTCGGCCTCGTCCCGGTGTTCCCTCCTCTCACGGTGCTTCCCTCTTCCACCTCCTTCATGGATCTTCCTCAGCGCCGCTTCCTCCTCCTCGATCTCCATAAAGATCGAGGCCTGGTGGAGAGCGTCCTCGATCGTCGAGGGGCGCATCTTTGCCAACTCCGGACGAAATGGGGAGGTGTAGAACAAGCTGTTCTTTAGAGCCTGGATCGCAATCAGCCCATCCAGGTTTGATATTCGGACCATGACAGCCTTGAACCTTTCGATGTAGTGGCGGAGCGTCTCCCCTCTCTCCTGGGCGAGGTTCCACAACGTGGTTATCGTCGCTCTGCACGTACATCGAGTAGTGGCGTAGGAACGCTGCGACGAGGTCTTCGGAGTCGTCGATGGACTCCGAAGGTAACTTGGCGAACCAATCGCTAGCCGGTCCTTGCAGACTCTCCACGAACAAGTGGCAGAGGATGGCCTCCACCTTCTCCGTCTCCCCGGTGATGCGTTCCGTCACGATCCGGAATGACTTCACGTGGGTGTTCGGGTCCGAGGTTCCTTTGTATGGGGTGATTTTGACCTTCGGGAGTTCTCCCAGCTCCACCCCCCGGATTTTGGACGAGAAAGGAGTAGCTCTCGCCTCTCTGACCATCCGGTCGATCTCCGGCGCCGAACTCGTCGCCTGGTGCACCCTAGACGCGACCTGTCCCATCCTGGACTCGATTGCAGAGGATAACTCTTTCATCATTTTCTTTACCTCGTCTACCATAAGGGGGGTCAGGATGGGACGAGCATTTACATCTGCTGCCGGGTCCTCTTCCTCTGCTGTAGACGGCGTGAGTACGGTAGTCTGGAAGAGATTTCTGTGGACCGGGGCTCCTGGAAGAGATTTCTGTAGACCGGGGCTCCGGGCGCCGTCCATCCTCCCATCCCTCTGTTAGTCATGAACTGATCCAGGCGGGTCGCGAGTTCCCTGTTCAGCTCGGCTTGCTCCTCGGCCCTCATGTTGGCCTCTTGCGCCGTTGCCAAGGCTTCGGCCAGCTGCTGTCGGAGCACTCCTGCCTCCGCCATCTCCTCTTGACTTCCTCCTGCGCTGCTGTCGTTGTTCGCCATGTCTTCAGTCTTCGCGAGCTTCCTAGCTGTGAGATAGAAAAATACAGAGCCCCACGGTGGGCGCCAAACTGTAGAGGTCGGTTTACACCGAGGCTCTTTCAGTCACAAGGATTAATGGCTGTCGTTAATATGTGAGGGTCTAATTATATGCTAATATCCTTGAGTTTATGTATTGATCAATATCTCTCTCTAGGGTTTTGATTGGGCTCTCCACTATGTGGTTTTTACATTGATATTTATATTCCCCCTCTTTTCGTCTCTCACCCCCTCTCGGGTTTGTCCCTCCATTAGGGTTTCCTCTTTCGGCCCGGCCTCTCTCTGACCGGTCCCGTAATTTCTTCCTGACCTTTACCTGCTAATTCCCGTGATTGTCGCTCTTTCGACTGACTCTCTGACACCAAGTCTTCTCGAGCACGCTTCCGCTTTCCCGCCATTTACACAGCGACGATGCATCTCTGAGGCAATCCCCCTTCGCGGGTAGAGCGAGGAGAGATTCATCGAGGGGATCTCCTCGCAGGAAAGACCCTCCTCGCGAAGGATCTTCCTCGCGAAAGATCCACCCTTCTCGCTCGGGGCTAAACTCCCCTCGCGGAGGCGGATCTTTCTCCTCGCACTGCTGTCGTCGGATGCGGGCCCCGCTTTCTTCTAACCATCTCGTCGTTTGAGGGCCGAAATGACATGTGTTTAGATTAAGAGGGATTTGACGAAATCCCACCTTAACAAATGTGACTTGTTAGCTCCTCGTCAATACGTTGTTTCTAATTTATTCACAAGTAACAAAGGAGTTCATAAATTACAACTAGAAGGGTAAAATGGTAATTTTATAAATCTCATCTAGCCGATGATATTCATGAAGGGTAATCATAGATAACATTCAATGGATCCACTCAACATAATTAAGTTGAATTTGAGTAGAAAATAAATTCATTTGAATCGAGAGATTCTCATCGTCAACTCTTTAGCGTAGTCAATTGACATTAAGCTAATACTCGGAAAACATTTGTAAACTTTTGAGTCCAAGTATAGTAGTTCAAGCTTGTTCATTTGGATCCATAAAGTCACTGTTAAAAGTCACTAGAGTAGGATTGTTAAACTAGAACCTAAATCAAAATAAGTTCAAGTGTTGAACTATACGTTTCCCCCGAAAATGTCTAAAGGATATTTTTGTCCATATTGACATAAAATGATGTGAATGTCAAAATAAGAATTCGAATATTTTCATAGGATGGAAATATAAATTATTTTCTAAAACCAAGAAGTCATTTGAGGCATTTTAAGAATTGTCTTAAAATAAATAAGGAAGCATCTAGAAGCTCCCCTGTAGACAAAGAATTTGGCCAACATCAAAGAGGAGGAATTCATATATAGAAATTATTTTGGCTTGAATTACGAAGATAATTTTCAAAACGGAACAGACGAAATGAATTTCTTTGAGAAGGAAACAAATGTGCTAAGTGTGTAAACAAATTTTCCTCACTAATGCACTTATATGGCGGGCCAAATACATAGAGAAAGAGGAGAGGAAATCAAATATTGTTTCATGAATGCACAATAGGAAAGACTAGTTATTCTTACTTGTATTTCCTTCTTCTATAAATAGAGGCTCACATAGAGATGTGAAAATAAGTTTTTGCTCTTGTTCTCTCTAGTGTGGCCGACCAACCTCTCTCTCTCTCTAAAATATCTCTTTTATTTTGGCACCTAAGTCCTCAATAGACTTAAACCTAAATTAGATTTTTAGCTCATATACTTGTTCTTGAGTTATTGTGTATAATTGTGCCCACACACAAATCCTTCAAATACTCTATAGACTCTTGTAATAGAAATCTTATGTTACTTGAGTTCATGATTAGGTGCTAAGAAGACGAGACGATCAACCTTTCCTAAGCCTTCTAAAAGATCTAGCTACAAAAAAGGTTAGTCCCAAGTAAAATATAATTGAATATTGTTTTTTAAATAATTTGATGTTCATGCACTTTGCCTAGGTTAGTAAAAAAAATTATTTATAAAGAAATTTGTATATTCCGAAATTAACCTGTTAAAGATAATTTTCTCTTAACCATAGACCTACTCCAACAATGTTGACAAGAAATCTCCCATGATTACAAATTTCAGAGAGACTAAATTTGTCATGGACAGAAGTTCGCGAAATGTTGGGAGACAATAAAGAGGAGAGCCCACTCTTCTGTAGAACAAAAGAATCTTAGAGATGGATGCACTATGAGTAAAATGGAGACCTTCCATGATTTTTTTTCCAGATTCGCCAAGAGTAAGGATCTTGTCAAGATCATTTGTATGGGAGTTCATCATCCTAATAGATTTATCATCTTTTTAAGTTCACCATTCTGGTGAGAGAATTCATGTTTTAATTCGATAATGTTCTCCAACAACCTGGCCTAATCACTTTTCAAATAGATAATCGTATCATTTAGCTAATCAATAATTTGATATTCTTATACATGTTGTTTTATTCACATTGTAGACATCATATAAAGAAGTATTATATTTTTCCTTATAAGAACTAGTCAGATCAACATGGTCATTAGATATAATATTTTTAATAGAGGCCATGAATGTACTTATCTTATAAGATTTTATGTCATTGTCATCGTTGGTGAGAGTCGCCAAAACTTTCTATTTCATCTAGAAGTTTTGGCAGTATTTTTGTTTAAGGCCAAAACCTTCATAGTCATGACAATGTATTTCTTTTATTTGATTACATTATCGAAGTTTTTGCTCTCAATATTTCGGACAGAAGGCGAGACATTTATCGTTAGCAGCTTACTAAAAATTTTCAGAAAATACCTTATCACTTTTTTCTCAAAGAAAGTATTTGTGCTTACTTTTAAATACAGGAAGAGACAATTCATAAGTCACAAGAGACTCGATAAGTTTTTCGACTTTCATATCGGTTAGATCCTGAACCTCTTCAATGGCAGTGATTTTCATTTGAAACCTGGAAGGAAAAGATCTCGAGATCTTGCGCACCAGTTTATTATCAATCATAAGAACATCAAGTGAGTAAGAGTCATTTGTAGTTTCATGAATGTGAACATTAAACTATGTTATAGTTTCTTCTTCATCCATGTTCATTGCTTCAAATTATGTCGTGAGAAGTTGAAGCTAAGAATGTTAAACCTTGTTTCTTCCATCATGAGCAACTTCAAGAATTACCCAAGCTTCTTTGGCACTTGTAAATGCATTAATGATCTTGAAAATATTTTTATCAGCACAACTATAGAAAAGATTAAGAGCACGAGAATTTCCCATTGCAGGTTCTTGTTATGCAGCACTCTAATCTTTCTCGGGTTCAATATATGTGACAACTCTTGTGTCATCAACAATCACAAGCCAAACAACCCATTATAAACATCCTTCCATGACCCATTGTCCACCAATTTTAGGAATGCACATATTTGAGCATTCTAATAGCTATAATTAGAACAATCGAGCACTTAAGTCGATTGATGGATCCTCTTTTCCCGGAGAATTATCTCTCCAACATAATTATTAACCAACATGAACTCATCATAATATTATAGGTGCTTGCTCTGATACAAATTGAAATTATGCTTAACACTCAACAAGATGTCTCACACACTGTTGGAATATGTGTGACACTTGCAAGTCAAGCGTGAGATGAATTGCATAACTTGCGAAAAAATAAAAATGCAAGAGTGGTTACCCAGTTTGGTGGAACGTCATCTACATCTAGTGGGGTCTCAACTTAGAGGAAAAGAATTTGCTAGGCAATAATTAATAGCACAACAATTTCCATATATGAATTTCAACATCAATAACACTTTGGCTAATATTACTTGTAAATTCTAAATAAGGGACTTCCCTGACTTTGAGACCCCCATCAAGTCCACTCTTCGTATAGAAATCATTGCATAATGAGTATACGTCAACACTTCAACGTTAGGAAGATACAATGGCATGTTCATATGAGATACCTAGTTGTTGTAGCAGTCTAGACATGCATGTCTTCATCATCAAACACACTTCTTACATATTTTTCACCATAGTAGTCCACATCGGCGTATTGCGCCTTGTCATAAAAAACTCCCCTTGAAACTTTGATTTCAATACAGTGTTCAATTTGTGAGTCAACTTTGGAGCGTGAATCGAATGAACCCAAGCAATGTTATAATTGGGAACGAGAGCTAGCATTCCACATTTTATTGTTAAATATTTGCTATGCAACGAGGTGTACCTTTAAAAACAACTCAAACAACTTGTACATAATTTTTAATTAAGTTCATATTCACAAAGTAAAGTGTAGATGTTTACATTTTCATCGAATGAACGCTCTCATCCACCAATCAAAATCCACTTCTTCGTGATATGTTGCCATTTCGATATTTATTCTACTCAACTGTCTACAGATAGTTTCAAATATTGTTTTACAAATATTGTAAGCAGGTTCGTAGAGTTCACCGCGATAATGATGATCGCATGTTCCATGAGAAATCATGAAGAACATTACACAAAAAACGTGTATGATGTTAACATGTCGATTGGATTTGAATGCTAAATCAGATACGCCTTTACTAGTTTCTCTAGATTTTCTCAATAATGAAATCAAAGAAGTATGACACTTGTTATCTAAAACCCCGAACAGAAGTGGATATAATTGAAAATATATATTCAGTATTGCAAATAAATAGATGAATTGCCCAAAGTATCACCATACAAAATACTAAAATACCCCTAAAACAATTATTTTACATTTTTGTTCCATATCCATATTAACTTATTACTATCTAACTCTTTTTTAAATTAACATTAAAAGATAAAAACTGCTCGATCCCTAAATATTTTAATTTTTTTAATTTTGTTAAATATTTTTTGGCCGATATTGTCGTGTAGGGCATTTGTGTTAGTTTTATTCTTTTAAATGATATTTTGTCTTTTCACATGAAATGTTACTCATATTTTAAGAAAAACAAATATGTTTTGGTAGATTTTGGAAAAATCGATAATAAATGTGATAATTTGGGCAATTGCTCTAATAATTATCTACCATATTGATTTTCAAGTATGCATTGTCGAATGATATTATCAATAGACATTAATTAATCCATAATAGGCATTTCGGTTGGCATTTTTCCGGTTTTTATGTTGTTGGCGTTTCCGTCGACATCCAATAATTCCGTGTTTTGAAATTAGAGAAAGCGATGTTTCGATACTAAAGTGCGATTTCCAAAATGAAATATCTATTTTGAAACACTCACTCGTCGCAATCATCCGAAATCAACTTACATATTTTCAAATCAAACCAGATAAACTATAATAAAATGAAATAAAAGTAAAAATCAAACGACTGATCTGTTGTTTGAGTTAAGAGAGGGAGTAAAAGCCGTATGATTCTCGGTGACTATCCCGTCCCAGCTCTCCTCAACGCACGTGATTTCCACTCCGCGTCCAATGCTGTCAACGAAGCTCTGCTTCTCCAGCTTCGGACAACCGTCGATTTTCGCCCTTTCCAGACACCGAAAGTCGACCCCGAACGAGCTCAGCTCAGGCAGTTCCACCAGAAACAGCTCTCGAAGCCTCGGCATATTAGGTATAGAAGACGACGACGACGATGTAGGTTTACACTCGACCAAAGCCCTGAGCTTTGGGCAGAACATGACCTCCAGTCTCTCCAGATTCTCCGGCACACTCGAACCCTCGAAAACGTACTCGATCACAGGGCAACAACGGAGGTAAAGCTCCGCGAGGCTCTTGAAGCTCTCTCCCCTGACGTGACGAAACCCGAGGCTCCTCAAAGAAGCCAGATTCGATGCCCATAAGATTCTGAATCTCGACTCGAGCTTCACGGTTTTCTCCGGCGTGAAGACGGTCTCGAATTTCCCACACCTATCCACCCAGAGTCCGGTCATGGCTTCGAAGCATTCGGCTCCGAGATCGGACAGGCTTTTAACGAATCCGTCATCGACGAGAGAGAGGCAATCGATTCGGCAGAGGGCGTCTTGTCCGAGTTCCTTGGGGAGGTTTTCGAACCCTCGGATCTCCAGAAACCTTTGCCGACGACTTTTCGGGCACCGGATCGTTTCCATGTATAGATCTTCGAAGAGCTTTTCGTCTCTCATTCGGTACACGTCGTCGTCTTCTTCGGAGCCGGCGATTGGACAGACGTAGATACAGAATCTTTGGAAGCCCTCGTCCCATTTCTTGGGGTTCTTCTTTAGAGCCTCGAAGATTTTGGCGCCGGTTAGAGAGATTGACGGAGGATTATTGTCGCCGTCGATCGCGATGGCGAGGATTTTGGATTCTTCCCAGTTGAGATCGTTAGGGAGGCGCTTTATGAGGCCCCAATCTAGGGTTTTGACACTTTCCAAATCCGGCAATTCAAGGCTTTGGAGACCGGTTAAGCCAGAAATCCAATACGGAAAGCTCGTTGCTTCGCAACCCCATAGGCGCAGAGTTCTCAGCCTAGAAAGGTTTTCGATCCCCTTGATGTCGTCCAACCTCAGACTTTTCCTTTCCGAGCCTACAGAGATCTCCGAGAGATCCAAAACCTCCATGTTTGTTAGACTCTGCATCTCGATCTTGGCCTCCATAAAGATACACCCTCTCAGGGAGAGCTCTCTGAGCTCAGTGCACTTTGCGAACTCGCCTGGCGAGACGTGCATCGAGGTTTTGGACAATTCGAGAATTCGTAGCCGAGTCGCGTACCCAAACTTCTTTGCTTCGCCGTTTTGAATGGACTTCGCACCAGACAAGTTGAGCTCTTCGAGCCGCGAGAGCGATTCCGGGGCTGGAATTTCTTTGAGCTCGACACAGTTCCGCAGGGAAAGCTTGCGGAGGCTGATGGGACATCGGAGAGAGGTCAGGCACTGAGTCTTGGTCCAGGAGAGATTGAGATCGCTGAGGTTAGCCATGACTCGGAATGGCTGTTTCTCGATCTCCACAGGCTCGAGAGCCTCACAGCCTGAGAGGTCCAGAACCTCGAGGGCTTCGCATGTCAGAATCGCAATCTTCTTCAGCTTCTTACATTCACGGAGAAAGAGCCGACGGAGAGCTGGGAGTTTCGCTGCCTGCTCAGGAATCTCTTTCAGCTCGGCCGCTCCCGAGAGGTCGATTTCTTCCAGGCTCGCGAGCCCTTCCATCGCCGGAAGCGACTCAAGTTTCCGACACTCTCTAAGCGAGATTCTGCCGAGGTTTTCAAGCTTCGAGAGCTCGGGGATCGTTGTCACTCTCGTCTCTGAAATATCAAGGCTCTTCAGAGACTTGAATTCAGAGAAGCTGATGTTGTTGAAGTCTTCCAGGGAAGCCATGTTCGAGAGGTTGAGACGCTCGAGCTTGGGAAGGTGATTGAAGCTGGAAGGAAGGTGAGTGAGTGCTGAACCAGAGAGGTCGAGGATCTCGAGAGCTGGCTTGTTCTCCAAGCAAGGTCCGTAGAATTCTTTGAGCTTCTCCGCTCCGGTTACTTCGAGAACTCGTAGACTGGCCAAACCTGTCATCTTCGGAAGCCTTGTGAGCTCAACACACCCTTTCAGAGTTAGCCTTGTGAGGCTCTCGAGGCTGTGGACGAAAGGCAAAGGCGCACAGTGAGCCCAGGAAAAATCCAAAGCCCTGAGCTTCTTCATCGCTCCGAAATTCTTGTTCTTGAACTTCACCAAAGAGAAAACCCCGGAGACGTCGAGAACCTCAAGATTTGCGAAGCCTCTGAGGCTGGGCAACTCGGCGAGCTCCGAGCAGTCTCTGAGCACGAGCCACCGGAGACGGGTCAGCTTCTCGAACGACCCGAAAGGAAGCCACTCGACCCGAGACCCAGCGAGGCTCAGACTCCGAATCTGACCCGTCTTCTCGAACAAATCTTCGGGGAATCTCCTCAGGCGCGTGGCTCCGGAGACTTCTAGAACGGTGAGGGAGGCGAGCTCGGCCACGGCGTCCACGTTCTCGAGCACGTCGCCGCAGCCGCGGAGGACCAAGATCCGGAGCTTACTCGCTCCGGCGAGGAAGTCGAGATTCCTCAGCCTCGGGTTCGTCACCACAAGCGTCTCCAGCGATTCCTTCACCTCAGGCCCGAAGAACGTCTCGAGAACTTCGCGTCCTAGGCGTTCTCCGTCCACGAACAGAGTCTTCGTCTTCGTCATCGTCTCCGTCGATCTCATGACCCCTTCGGCAGCCGCGATGGCGCCCAGACCCTTCCACCGATCGGGGTCTGCGGCGAAGACAGCTGGCAGGCCGAGGCTGGACCGCTCGTCGAAGCCCTTGATGCGATCGTCGGGGACGGAGAGAGCCAGGCTTTCCATGGCCACGAAGTCCTCGCCCTCGTGGGCCTTGAGAAGCCCGCGGGCCGAGAGGGCTTCGAAGGCCCGGTAGCCCGCCACGTAGGCATTCTCGACGGAGTGCTTCATGAGCTCGGCGTCGAAGTAGCCCTCCAAAATCCAGCTGGCGATGAGCTCGTTGTAGTGGACAGAGCGGTTCTTGTCGCAGCCGAAGAACTTCTTGCTGTGCCAGCAACACTCGATCGTCGCCACATCATCACGAGGGAGAGTGTCGAAAGCGAACCTCGCCACCTCCGCCTCTTCCAGCGCCGGTTTCAGCGTCTTTTTTATAGCCTCCACGCCATTCTCACCTTTTTATACAATTGCAAAAATATCCAAATATTAAGCAAATTCCTTTTTCATTCCATAATTATAATAATTTCCGTAGCAATTAACTATATGAAATTATTAATGTCATGAAATGGTGTTGACAATTTTATCAAGAGATTTACCCAGCTCAACTATTTTGGGCGACGCTTCCTAGCTAGTCATGAATCATCTCACTTGTCACTCCTAATTTATATGATCAAACAACATACAATTAAAGGAAAAATGAGGCAGAGTATGGTTGTACCATTGAAATTATGTTTGAGTGCTCCGACCACCAAAACAGCAGTAGCGGGCGGCAAAGAAACACCGGTCCGTCCACGAAAGAGCAGCGTCTGAAACATCTCCTTCGCAATCTCCGTCTTCTCCGAACAGAGCTCTTCCCGCTTCGCTACCGCATCCAGCAACTCCATCCACGGCCGCTCTCCCAAACCCTCCACCAGAAACTCGACAGCATCGAGCGTCTCAGCCCCGTTCCTCCTCGTCACCAAAACCCCGAGCCTCTCCTCTTTCCTCAGACTCTCTAGCGGCTCTATCCACTTTATCACCTCCTCTCTCACGTCGCTCATCTTCTCTGGCGCCCCGTCCAGAACCAGAAGCACCGCCCTGTTCCTACCGCTCTTCGTCCTCTTCGCCGGGGCCATAATGGTTTCGAGCTTCTCTAAGATCAAGCTCTCCAGCTCCTGAATTCTCTTGTATTTGTTTTCATGGCTGTCTTTATCATCGCCGGGAGAGGGAAGGACGGAGAGTTGTCTAGCGAGGTCTTCGAGGAGAGGCGTCGGATCTCTGTCGGCGAGGTTGAGATATTTTTTATTGAGAGAGAGCCACAAAGTGGCCGCGAATAGGGTTTCAGGGTCGTCGGCCTGAGTGTGTGAGAGGATTTCTGTTGATACTTGCTTGGCGATATGCGTTTTTCCCACTCCGGGAGGGCCATAAACGACGACTGTTTTCAGGTTGTTGTGGAGTTCATCGATTATCTCCTTTGTCTTGTCTCGATATGAAACCTCATCTGCGACGTCTATAACAACAGAATATATGATTTTTTTTTTTTTTTTTTGTCTTTTCTTATCTCATAACTAGTATGATGAAGGGCGTTTTTCAAGACATGATTTAACGTGGAAATACTATGTCATGCATGAACGTACGAAACATTATCAACTTCTCGAGTAGTCATAGATTCCTCAATATATTTTATAGCTAGTAACTCAAGAGTAATTTTCTTCGAATGTCAATTCCAAAGGATCACCCAAATCGCAATACGCGTGAAATTAATATAGTAGTATAAGTTAGATATAAAAACGAAGTGTTTTTTATTATTTTAACTAGAGAGTTGGGGAAATTTATGTCTTTTCAGAGTTTTAATACTTTAACACGTACGAGCATTGAAACCCCAATCTATTGAACTCTATAAATCATCCATATAAGTTAAACACTAATCATTGTTTATGTTTGAGATAAGGACTACATTTTTTTGGTTAGGAATATATACCTGAAGTTACTAGCGCTGGTTGTGGTTGTCGCTTTGGCTGTTCTTTATCGGAACCCTGTGCATGACTTTCACTCGCTGTATCCATCGGCTGATCAGTGCTCAAATCAATTTAACAAAATAAGTCTTAAGAGACAGAAAAGTATACTACTATTATCGCTTACGACCCTTTTCTTATATATAGATTTAGTTCCCTTGACAAGTCACCGGCAAGTTTTCTATTTCTATAATATTTATTAGCATCTTAACTAAATCGTTTCCAAAAAAAAGATTTTTTTTAAGGCAGCTTAGCTGCGAGTGGGGATCAAAACCCGACCTCTTAAGTGCAAGTCATGTACGTAGTATTACAAAAAAAATGATAGTTGTCCCTATCAATACTTTTTCTAAACCGTTTCTGTAATCGAGTTGCATTATCAATCATATACTAGACGCATTTGTTTATGCGTGTGTAACTGTATGTGTGGAAAGATCTAAAGATTTATAAACAATAAAAACAAAACAGGAAAAAGGGAAGCAACAAAAGAAAAATTAATTGGAGACCTTGTTCGTTATACTCAAAGACCATTGGACAACCATTTACCTGAACTATACGTTATGCTTGTCCGATTCTTATTGTGCTTTGAGAATATGTAGGACCAATTGTTTCTGATTAGCCATATATATCCTCTCCCCTTTTCTTTTTATTTTTCATTTTTACTTTTTGTTGGAATCTAAAAATCCAAAGCTTAGTTTTCCTACAATACTAGCATAACGTCAGAAGAAGCCAAACCAGTTTTATTACTTTTTGGACGAATGATAAAGAAGAGAATACAGCTCATTTCATTTTGTTCCATTGTTGATTTGTAATTATGCTCAATAGATCCGTGAAGAAAACGTGTTCCCAAGATAAAAAATAAAACAGATCGGAATCTTCGACTGCAATATTATTATTGCTCTTTATTCCCCACATATTATTCACACATGTATGAGAAAGCGTTTCGTTAACCAACAAGCTAGTGAATGGACAAATCATATATACCTTTTGCCAATTTCGTCGTCTAATGCACGACGTAATTCCAAATTATAACTTGTGATATTTATTTTATTTCATATATAGCATAATATAATACGTATAAGAGGAGGGAAATAATTATGAATGAAAAAGAAAGAGAATCAAATACTAATAAATAGTTCATTTCAAAATTTGCTCTTAAAGATTTTTGTAATTTGAATTTAATTTTCGATCTATAAATTTGAAATTCAGTGTGGGTGTGTTGTATTAATTTGATTCCGTGTGTTTTTCAATGTTATTCATTAAATATTAGTTGACCAAAATTGTTAAGATCCGATAAGTTTGACAAGAAATTTTCATATACTTGTTAATTAGTTTACTCGATCATGTAATTATTTTACTAATTTTTTTCTTTAATGTCTCGGTTTCTCTCTATTTAATTTTGGAAAATCCGAAATTCTAAAATTAGTTAAGATACTATATACTCGAAAATAATCACTTTTAGGTAAGAATTTATTCGTAATACTATTAACTATCATATACTTTACAAGTCATTTACATGAATTAATACTTTATTTAAATGCAAGTTCATATAGTGTTTTCGATTTTAATTTTGAATTTGATTGTGGGATTTTAGTATGAAGTTAAACCGTGTGTTTTAAATGTTATTTGTTCATTATTAATTGATGAAATTAGTTAAGATCTTATATATATGAAAAGAACCACATTTACGTGTCAATTTATTTACTCAGCCATTTAATTCATTTACTCCATTAATTTGTTTCTTTCTTGTCTAGGTTTATCTCTCTTTGATTATGAGATTTCTGCAATTAGTTAAAGATCAAATATATTAGGAAAAAATCACTTTTATTTATCCGTAATACTATTAATTATCGCACAATGTACCATTCATTTACCTGAATTAAAATTTTATTTACATGCATGTTTATACATTACTACAAAAGTTCAACAATATGAGAATTTTTAAGTATTTCTTCCTTTTAACCACCGTAGACAACTTACATAGACTGTATTACAACCGGTTAAAGAAAAAATATTTGTACCTTCACACAATAAGAACACTCGATATTAAAAACCAAAACAAGAACAATTGTTGTTTATTTTACACATTCTTAAAGCAATAACAATAGCAAATTTTTAAAAATCTAAAACAATAATTATCCGAGGTTAAAATCTGGTTAGCTAAGCAGTTTGATATGAAGGATCTAGGGGAAGCTGCATACATTCTGGGGACTCAAATCTTTCGAGATCGAAAGAACCGGACCCTATCGCTCTCCCAAACATCTTATATAGATAAGGTGATGGATCGCTTCGCCATGCAGAACTCCAAGAAGGGCCAAAACCCCTTTCAACATGGAGTCTCACTCTGTAAGGACAAATCTCCCAAGACTGCACAAGAGATTGAGGACATGAGAAAAATTCTCTATGCTTCCGCGGTAGGAAATCTTATGTATGCTACGTTGTGCACTAGACCAGATATATGTTTCGTAGTTTGGGTAGTTAGCCGTTTCCAATCAAATCCTGGATCCGAGCACTGGGTTGCTGTTAAGCATGTTCTTAAGTATCTTCGAAGAACTAGGAACTTGATGCTTACATATTCAGGTACTGACCTGACTATGACGGGGTATACCATTCCGACTTTCAGGCGGATAAGGATTCCAGGAAATCCACTTCAGGACCTGTGTTCATCCTGAATGGTGGATCTGTAGTGTGGAGGAGTATCAAGAAATCTTGCATTGCTGACTCCACCATGGAAGCAAAATATGTGGATACTTGTGAAGCATCAAAACAGGCTGTATAGCTTAGAAAATTCCTTAAGTATTTGGAAGTTGTTCCAAATGTCAACGAGCCCATGACACTTTATTGTGATTATAGTGGGGCTGTTGCTAACTCAAAGAAACCTAGAAGCCATAAGCACTCTAAGCATATTGAGAGGAAATACTATTTGATTAGAGAGATCGTGTAGCGCGGAGACGTGGAGGTGAAGAAGATCTCAACGGTGGACAAACTTGCAGATCTTTTCACCAAGGCCCTATCCAACAAGGTCTTCGACCAACATCGAGACAGATTAGGCATGAAAGACTACTATCATCTTCTTGAGTCAAGTGGGAGTTTGTTGGCAGAGATGCCCACAAGAAGATTGTTTATTTACATATTAATGTAATATATATAAATCTTTATAAAGTCCTTATTGTAATTTGCTGATTAAATTAATAAACGTTGAAACGTTAATTCATTCCTTTTTAGTTTAATTAAAGATTTATGATATTCAATAGTCTTATAGTCCTTAATCAAACCTAATAATGTATGAAGATACAAATGTAGATTTGCGTGAACAAACTCTTCATGGTTTGACTAAAACGATATATTCGCAATCTAGAGATCAACGGAATATTGATCATAGTATGATTGTTGGAAGAATATATGATGTCTTGTAACGAGGCATAGAGAGTTAGGAACTCTATAGTTCTTCCAATGTATCTTTCGAAGATACTAAATTGACCAGTGCACCTTTAGAGACAATAGAAGAACAAACCATTTAACATATTTTATCTCAAGGTCACTATGTATGAATTGCATCATGCTTACCTAAATCCTGAAATGAGACGTGTCATTTCATAGCATTAATACTCTTATTTAAGAAAGTCAAATTCTAGATCCATTATGTGATCTAGACTAGGCGAATTGGCGAGATATTAAGTTATGAAGATGTCATGAACCAACTTTTTGAAGTTCTCATATATATGAAATTCATGTACAAAAAATCTGTTCTAAACCACATCAAGATATGGGGTTGTCCAGCACACGTGCTGAGACAAAAGACTAGCAAGTTGGCTAGTCGTTCAGAATTATGTTTTTTCGTAGGATATCCGAAAGAAACAAAAGGGTACACATTCTATAGTCGTACTGACAAGAAAACGTTCGTTAGCACGAACGCTAGGTTTCTTGAAGAGGATTATATGAAGAATACCGTACCGAGAAGCAAACTTGTGCTGAAGGAAATGTTGGGTGAAGTAGCTGGTACTTCACAAGATAGGACAAGTCCTACACCAACAATAGAAGAACCACATTCAGAACTTGAGCCTCCTACGATTCGTCGCAGTAGCAGGATTGTACGACAACCTGAGCGATTGATGTACATCGGGGAGGCCTTTGCTGCAGTCGCATACAAGGAGGAAGATGATCCAGTATCATTTTCCCAGGCGATGCAAAGTTCTGAAGCAAACCTATGGCAAGAAGCCATGAACGTTGAAATGCATTCGATGTATGTCAACGAAGTCTGGAAACTTGTAGATTTACCTGAAGGCATCAAGCCTGTTGGGTGTAAATGGATCTACAAGAAGAAAAGAGGACCGGATGGAAATGTTGAGACATTTAAAGCACAACTTGTGGCGAAGGGGTTCACACAAAAGGAAGGTATCGACTATGAAGATACCTTCTCGCCTGTGGCGATGCTAAAGTCCATTCGTACTCTTTTGTCCATAGCTGCCATCCTAGATTATGAAATCTGGCATATGGATGTCAAGACTGCATTTTTGAATGGAAATCTTGACGAGCGCATTTACATGGCTCAACCAGATGGGTGCATGAAGGAAGGCCAACAAGGAAAGGTTTGTGAGTTGCTAAAGTCCATTTATGGACTAAAGCAAGCATCTAGATCGTGGAATATTAGATTCGACGAGACTGTGAAAAGTTACGGCTTTGATCAGTCACTAGATGAGCCATGTGTTTATAAGATGATAAACGATGGCAAAGTAGTCTTCTTAATCCTTTATGTAGATGACATACTACTCATTAGGAATGATGTGGGAAAGTTATCAGAGGTTAAGATCTGGCTGTCAGAGCAATTTGAGATGAAGGATCTTGGAGAAGCGGCTTACATTCTGGGGATTCAGATCTTTAGAGATCGGAAGAACAGAAAGTTAGCGCTTTCTCAAGCATCTTATATTGATAAGATCATGGATCGCTTCAGTATGCAGAACTCCAAGAAATGACAGCTACCTTTCAGACATGGAGTGCATCTATCCATTGAGCAGTCTCCCAAGACTCCTCAAGAGATAGAAGACATGAGACATATTCCCTACGCCTCAGCCGTAGGAAGTCTCATGTATGCAATGCTCTGCACTAGGCCAGATATTTGTTACGCAGTGGGCGTGGTGAGTAGATTCCAATTGAATCCTGGACCCGAGCACTGGGTTGCGGTCAAGCATATTCTGAAGTATCTCCGGAGAACGAGAAATTATATGCTTGCATACTCAGGTGATGACCTGAATATGACGGGGTATACCGATTCCGATTTTCAAACGGATAAGGATTCCAGGAAATCCACATCAGGGTCTGTGTTCACCCTGAATGGTGGATCTGTGGTCTGGAGGAGTATAAAGCAATCTTGCGTTGCTGACTCGACCATGGAAGCCGAGTATGTGGCTGCTTGCGAAGCAGCAAAGGAGGCTGTATGGCTGAGGAAATTCCTAATGTACTTGGAAGTAGTTCCAAGTGCCAACGAGCCCATTACACTTTACTGTGATAAAAGTGGAGTTGTTGCTAACTGTAAGGAACCAAGAAGTCACAAGCGCTCAAAACACATCGAGCGAAAATACCACCTGGTACGAGATATAGTTCATAGAGGGGACGCGACGGTTATGAAGATCTCAACGTTGGACAACCTTGCTGATCCCTTCACGAAGCCTTTAACCAGTAAGGTCTTCGAGGGACACCTAGAAGGATTAGGACTGAAAGATCATTCGCATCTCCTTTGAGTCAAGTGGGAGTTTGTTGGCATTTATGCCCACAAAGGAGATTTTTGATATTAAATACTTTTGTTTGTTTTACTTTGAAATTAAATAAAGATTGAATATCCATTCATATTTAAGATTGTGTTTACGCATTTATGTCTACGCTCTGAAACTGTCATCAACGAAAGAAGTGCTAAGTACAGACTTGACAAGATACCTTCTTATGACTAGTTTAAATAATAGTTCGCAATCTAAAGATCGATTGGGCAATCAAATCCTAGTAATGATTGTTAGAATGAATTAAACGATATCTTATCTTGTGATATGGAGAGTTGTGACTCTGTAATTCATTCTTGATATCTTAATGAAGATATTGAACAAGACCTGTGAAGTTTTGAAGTTCGAGACAAAACCGTTTAATCACTCGAAACCTCAAACTCACATACGAGGGGTATTTTAGTAATTACCTAAATCCTGAAGTGAGTACATGTATTCTTGCAACACTTTATGACATTTGATTTTTCAATGGGCAATGGCTAAGTGAAGTTTCATTGACCCGACGGTTGGTGTCATAATACTGTTTCGTTGAAACATGTGATTCACAGATATGGAATTTGTGTTGAAACAATGCTAAGGCATTAGTATCACACCATGCTCTGTTATGAGAGTGTGAGCGAATAAACCAGGCCTGGTATTCATCGAATAAAGAATTCTTTGAAATAAAACATGTGACATGTTGAGACATTTCACTCTATGTTTTTCTCGTTCACAGATAATAGAGGACTTGGTGAAATAATAACTCAGGGGTAAAACGGTAATTTTACATTCCTCTGAGTTAATGATACATACAAAGGGTAATATCGTAAAATACATCGTGGACCATGTGAAGAATAGTTTTATCACATCAAACGAAAATATAAACGCATATGAACTTAGAGATGTTCAATATTGGTCCTTTAGTGGAATCGACTAATATTAAGAATTAAAAGTCGGAAAAAATTTGTTAACTTTTGCGTCCGATCTTTATTCTAAAGCTTCGTTCATGTGGGTCCATAAGGTCTCAATGATAGACTCTTGGATGAGATATTAGTGAACAAGAAAAGATCGATTTTCTCATTAAACGTAAATTGTGATTTACACTAAGAAAATTATTTTCTAAGTAATTAAATAAATAATTCGTTATTTATTATTACATTTATTTAACGAATCATATTATGTTATTATCAATAATATAATTTTATAATAATATAATTTGATGATTCAAATAAATAAAAGATGAAAATAAATATTTTCTCGTTTCGTACTACGTTGTTTAGTATGAAAATGATTAATGATTTGTCATTAAATAAAGGAGATGTTCTAAATTAATTAAATATTATTTTAGAAATAAATCGAAAATATTTGGGAGATAAATACATAAGATGGCCGGCCACTTAATGCAAATAAGGGGTTGGAAAATTGCTTAAATGATTTATCGGGCTTAAGTTTGATTAATGGGTCATTAATTGTTTTTGACCTAATTAAGCCCATTCTCCCTTAAATAAAAGGAGCTCTTCTCTCTCTCTTTTGACCTAGCTCATTCGGCCACTCTCTCTCTCTCTCCCCTCCCATCTTGTCCGACTATTCCCTCTCTCCCAAGGAGAAAAATACTTGGCCAAAATCCCTAAAGAATTGAGAGAGCGAACCGTAGAGAGAATCCCCTTTTATTCCTTCTTCCCTTGTTCCTACGAAAGAGCCCACCCTCTTTGTCTCTCAAAATCCCTCGAGTATTATCATTGACTCAACTTGTGGTTGTTTGAGTGATTTTTCCTCCCACAGGGCCGGCCATATTTTGGAGCAACGAAGGATCGACGACTTTGAGGATTTGCTTGACGGGCGTGGCGTAGAGGATCGGCCGGCCAGTTTTTCCGAGAGACACCGAGACTTGCTCTCGCAGATCCGAATTATGTAAGTATCCCTCGAACGAATTGGATTTGGACAATATGATATTTTAGAATGATTATATGTGTTTGGATTGTTCGTGTGCATGTTTAGATAAATTTATTGACAAGATTATAAATTTATTGACATGTTAGGTTAGATTTAATGATATGGTTATCGAACATGTTTTAAATTGGTTTTAATATGTTAAATTGAATTATGAAATTCCGCCACATATTGATGTGTTTCGTAATTAAATTAGGTTAATTGTTAATTAAATTCCAACAACTAGCATAAACAAAAAAATCTCATATGTAGTCGTGGTCAACAGTAGAAGAGCATGAAATAAAATCTTGCTTCTTGCTTTTCCAAATAATGAGTGCATCTCAAAGAAAAACACAAAATTCATTAGTGGACTTACAATCTATAACCAGCCCAATTAGTATATTAAACTCTACAAAAGATTGGGAGTGAAACACTAAACTTTGAAATTAAGTACCACGAACATACCTAAGAATATGGAGAACAACAAGAGAATGAATTGCGGTAGGAGCAATGACTTACTGACTGACAATATGAATAAAATGCGCAATATTAGGCTGATTAATCGTGAACGAAACCAATATCGCGATGAAAAATTGAACCACACATTACCTGCAAGTCATCGCATACGGCCATTAGGAATTGGACCAATCAGTGATCTTCACGTCGGGAGATGTAAGCTTCGTTCTTCTTCAACTTAGCCAAATTAGTCAATGCCAACTAAACACCTAATGCTGATATGACATAATACAACCCATGAAAACTCAAACAACTATGAAGAAGCACAGGGATATCCATCTCTAAATAATATTTTTTTGCAAAGTTGGGCTGAGTATAAACCCTCAAACTTCGTTGGTAGTCTTGTACTTCGCCAATTGAGCACTAATTGAGTGGTAACAAAATTGTTAATCGACGTGATGATATTAGCATTATCTATTGGTGATTGATATACCTTAGAAACCATATTCAATTCAAAATAATTTTAATTCTGTTCACATTAGCTAATTATTAATTATGATTGCTAAATAAGATATAGATTTACCGATTTAATACATATTACGAAACAAATTCAGCAACCGATTCATAAGAAGTCGTTAGAACACTCACATGGATTTTGGCTCTGCTATATAAAGCTTTGATCTACCGCGTGCTTCGTCTTCCTGCTTTGTCTGACCTGAGTCTCAAGGATGACACCGTAGTCTTCCAAAACGTAATCTTCGTGACGAATAAGAAAGACGAGTCGGCATAGTCGATATCTTAATAGATCTCGAAACTAGGTTTTTCGGGATCTCACTCCTATTTTCTAGGAACATAATTTGAAATTCCAAGGGAAGGGAGAATGAAAATAATCGGCCAAAAGAGAGAGAGTTTTGGCCGAGAGTTATATAGAGGAAATTGATTATTTTTTCATTCTCATCAATCCGTGTTTATAGCATTTAGAAAGATAACCCCTGAGAGATTTTCTATCCTTTTAGGAGATATTCCCTCCTAGAGATATTCTCTCCTATGTGAGATTTTCTCTCATATTGGATTTAATCTGGGCCATTATATCTCAACAGTGAATCTACTATCTCTCTTATACATCGAATCAATATCTGTGGAAAATATTTTCTATCTTTCATTGAGAAATTCAAGGAGAAAATCAAGGGTGAAGTTCGGCCAACCCTAGGGCTTATCCCTAGGGGATTTTCACTTAAATCATGTCTCAAGCCCTGCCTAAAAATTTCAAGGCCTGTTTGCTTAACTTACTTTTTAAGTGCGCGCAATCAATCGGTTCTAGAATCAATCTTTAGGTGAGTGAGCATTAACCTGATTTTGGGAAGACTGGATTCTGTGTCTGTAAGCCACTTCCCACTCGAATCATGCTTGACATAAGCCGTGATTGGCATGGTTAGCCTTTTAGACAATGAGTCAAAGGAGTCAGGAACACGATCCATTGTCCATGATCACTTTGGGATTTAGATCAAGTCTCACTGTGACCATCATAGTGGCTTCGAATAGTGCATCATATCAGTCCTTAAACGACACACCTACCCCAAGGCCTGTCCAAGTCATACAATTACCACAAGTGTAGAATTCTCCCACATAGTGATCACACTTCACTCATGTGTTACACATATATTACTTTAGATATAACTTTCCACAATTATCGACCATGTTTTAGCACACTGCCCAAACTCAAGTTCCCAACATGTGACTCAGTTTAATACGGAAGCTATAGAATGATGAATGTTCAGTAAATGTTCAAATAGATAATAAATGAGACATGTAGATTGATCTTGAGAAAGTTTGAATACTAACCTTTCTTGTAGATTGATCTTGAGAAAGATTGATCTTCTCTTCTGGCTCGATTCCTTCACTTCTAGTCTAGAAATTGAGAAACCTAAGATTTCTATTACAAGAGTCTTTAGAGGTTTAGAAGGATTTGTGCGTGGGCACAATTAAACACAATAGCTTAAGAACAAGTCTATGAGCTAGAGATCTAATTAAGCCTAAGTCTAATGAGGACTTAGGTGCCAAAATAAAAGAAGTGTTTTGAGAGAGAGAGAGGGGGTTCGGCCAAGTTGAGAGATAGAGCAAGAATGAAGCTTTGAAAAAACTAGTTTTCACATCTCTATGTGAGGCTCTATTTATAGGGGAAGGAAAAATCTATAAAGGTCAATTATGCATTCATGAAAGAATAATGCATTCATGACACAATATTTGATTTTCTCTTCCCCTTTCTCTCATAGCTTGTCCGGCCATATACCTCAAGCAATGAGGAAATTTGTTTCCTCACTTAGCTTATTTATTTCCTTCTCAAGAAAATTCATTGTCTCTTTTCCTTTTAGGTAATTATCTTTACCATTAAAGGTAAAGAATTTTCTCCTCTTGGGGTGTGTTTTGGCCGAATTATACATTAGGTAAGGCATCTAGATGCTTTCTTATTTCTTTTAAGACAATTCTTAAAATACCCATTGTTGAAGTAATATCTCACAAATAATAAAATTAATTTCATAATGCCTCAAACTACTTTTCGGCTTTAGAAAAAATTATATATTTTCATCATGTGAAAATATTCAAAATCTTATTTTGACATTCACATCATTTTATGTCCATGTGGACAAAAATACCCTTTAGATATTTTTCGAGAAAAAGTCTAGCTTCTAGTTATACAATCCTACTCTACTGACCTGTAATAGTGACCTTGTGGATTCAAATGAACAAAGCTTGAGCTACTATTCTTGGAATCAAAAGTTCACAAAAAATTCCGAGTATTAGCTTAATATCAATTAAACCTAATAAATAGTTGACACAGAGAATCTCTCGGTTCAAATGAATTTATTTTCTGCTCAAATTCAACTTAATTATATTGAGCGGATCCATTGAATGTTATCTATGTTTACCCTTTACGAATATCATCAACTAGTTGGGATTTATAAAACTACCATTTTACCCTTCTAGTTGTTATTTCCTCAACTCCTTTGTTACTTGTGAATAAGTTAAAACCAATGTATCGACGAGAAGCTAACAAGTCACATTGTTTCATCCAAATAAAATCGCTAATTAATTTTGCATACTGCGCAATTCATTTATTCACAATCCAAGTAATAAAGCATGAAGTGATATATATTGCATCTCAGCAATCTTATACATGAATTTCATATCTATGAGAACTTCACAAAGTTGGTTCATGACATCTTCATAACTTAATATCTCACCAATTGGTCTAGTCTAGATCACATAATGGATCTAGAATTTGACTTTCTCAAATGAGAATATTAATGCTAAGAAATGACATGTCTCATTTCAAGATTTAGGTAAGCATGATGCAATTCATACAATGTTGTAGAGGTCGGTTTTCACCGAGGCTCTTTCAGTCACAAGGATTAATGGCTGTCGTTAATATGTGAGGGTCTAATTATATGCTAATATCCTTGAGTTTATGTATATGGAGCTCGGTCTTTCTCGTTTATTAGCTTGGAAGCTTGTCGAAGAAATACAGACGATGATGAACAGTAATGATCAATATCTCTCTCTAGGGTTTTGATTGGGCTCTCCACTATGTGGTTTTTACATTGATATTTATATTCCCCCTCTTTTCGTCTCTCACCCCCTCTCGGGTTTGTCCCTCCATTAGGGTTTCCTCTTTCGGCCCGGCCTCTCTCTGACCGGTCCCAAAATTTCTTCCTGACCTTTACCTGCTAATTCCCGTGATTGCCGCTCTTTCGACTGACTCTCTGACACCAAGTCTTCTCGAGCACGCTTCCGCTTTCCCGCCATTTACACAGCGACGATGCATCTCTGAGGCAATCCCCCTTCGCGGGTAGAGCGAGGAGAGATTCATCGAGGGGATCTCCTCGCAGGAAAGACCCTCCTCGCGAAGGATCTTCCTCGCGAAAGATCCACCCTTCTCGCTCGGGGCTAAACTCCCCTCGCGGAGGCGGATCTTTCTCCTCGCACTGATGTCGTCGGATGCGGGCCCCACTTTCTTCTAACCATCTCGTCGTTTGAGGGCCGAAACGACATGTGTTTAGGTTCAGAGGGATTTGACGAAATCCCACCTTAACAATTAGTCCCCCATTTTATCAAGTGTGGGCACTTGGTAAAATAATATAACGGATCCTGTTGATGGGCCCCTGCTTATTGGGCTGAGCCCTCTGTTGATTGACTACTCGCTGGCGATTCTGCTCCCCTCGCTTCTTTTTAGGCGCGTGGTCTTGGTTCCTGTGAACCTCCCTGCGGGCAGGGTACTCGAGTGCCTGTCTCCGCGTAGGACTGCTCCTCTCCCCGCTTCTGTCCGTACAACAGTTCCCTAGGACGTCTTTTCACTCAGCGTCCCTTCGCATTCCATCCGTCGATTCGCCTGCGTCGTTTCGGATCTCTACCGTTGGATCTCCCCTTTTCCCCCCTATAAATTGTGGGTCTTAGTGGGGGAATGGGATTTCAAACGTCGCATTCTTTCGTTCTGCAGTACTCCCAAATTGGCATCCCGCCTAATCCTTATTATTCGAATTTCATTCCGCTGTTACTCTCTTGCTTTCTCAATGGCCTTAATTCCAACTTCGCCAAATCTCAGCCGCGTCCTCAGACGTGGCCCTAACCACTCCATCATGACCCTGGAGCGTCTCCGCATTATTCAGGAGAAGTGTTGCGACGGGGACGTCTGTCAGGCCCCCCTTCCGTACCCCGGCGAGCAGCCGAAAGACCCCTTGGACGAGGGATGGGTCGCCGTCTACGAGGGTTTCTTTCTCGACGCGGGGCTCCGCTTCCCAATCCCATACCTTCTCATTTCCTTCCTTCATGCGTTTGGCATCCCCATCAGCCAGATGCACCTCAGCGCCATTCGTCTCATCCTGTGCACCATGGGAATCGCTGCCGAGAAGGGGGTGTTCCTGGCCCTGGAGGATCTGATGCGCCTGTACAGGCCATTTCGGATTTCCAGGCACATAGGGTGTTTCACGCTCATCCCTTACGATCGGGACCTTATCATCCTCAACGCTCCTGTCGAGGCGCCGGGATGGCAGAGCTGCTATTTCTTTGTCAGGGTCGACAACAGCTCCTTCGGCTACCAACACGAGTCATTGCCCACGCGATGGGTAGAGACTGACCAATCTCCCCCGATTTACTCACCCAGCTCGGGTGACCCCCACGAGACCATTTTCCGGGGAATTCGTCGGGCCCTCCTTTCGAGCATGCATCGCGACTGGGGGCAATTTTTCCGAGATCCTCGGTGGCTGTTGGAACTCGGAATATACCGGGAGGAGTTCATTAGTGGCCCGCCTATCTCCGAGTGCTTCCCGGTTGGGTTTCGCGAACCGGAGCTCGCGATTGGTGGCCCTTTCCCCGTCGCGACCATGGCAGGGGAGAGATCGGTACCACGAGTTGAAGAGGAAGATCTTGAAGACGAGGGGGGCTCACCCGAGCGCCCCTCCTGCTGAGGCGTAACCGTGCCCCTCGCTCGCCGAGGGGTCTCCCAGGGGCCTCGCCTCGTGCCGAGATTGCTGCGGGAAAATGACCCGTCGGAGGTGGTGCTAGTGACCGTAACGCAAAGAGGACTAGGGGCGAAGGTACATCCGGCATAGTGCCGCGTGCCGTGGGGGTTCGCATTGCTTCGCAGCAATGCGCTCCTCCTAGCGCTTCTCCAGGATCTCCTCAACCGGAGCACGTTCTCGAGCACGTCGCCCATGCGCTCCCTCTCCTCTCATACTAGTACCTGGCAGATCGCCTGGTCCGAGACGGCGACGTACAGGTATAGGGTCTCTCCCGGGATCGGCTTCGTCATCACCGGGGGCGTCGAGAGATACGCCTTCAGAGCTTGGAAAGCTTCCTCGCATTTGTCGGTCCACTCGAACTTCTTGTTCTTCTTCAGCAACTCATAGAAGACGAGTGTTATGTCGGCTTTCCTCGAGATGAAGCGGCCCAGGGCAGTGATTCTCCCTGTCAGCCTCTATACTTCTCGCCGATTGCGTGGAGATGGCATACTCTTGGTCGCCTCGATCTGCTCCAGATCCGCCTCGATCCCTCGCCGGGTGACCATGTGACCCAGGAATTTCCAGGAGGAGATGCCGAAGGTGCATTTGGAAGGATTCAGCCTCATTTGGTGTCGGTTCAAGATCTCGAAGCACTCCGCCAGGTGTTCGATGTGCCCATCCGCCTTCGTCGTTTTGACGACCATATCGTCGATATACACCTCCATGCTCCTTCCAATCTGCTCGTGAAACATCTTGGTCACCAGCCTTTGGTAGGTCGCACCGGCGTTCTTCAAACCGAACGGCATCACCTTGTAGCAATAAGTTCCCCGCTCGCTGATGAAGGCGGTCTTCTCTTCATCATCTGGATGCATCCTTATCCGATGGTATCCCGAGTATGCATCTATGAAGCTGAGGAGCTCATATCCCTGAGTGGGCTCGACGAGGCGGTCGATATGCGGCATAGGGAAACTATCCTTCGGGCAGGATTTGTTGAGGTCGGTGAAGTCCACACAGACCCGCCACTTCCCATTCTTCTTCTTGACGATGACCGTGTTAGCCAGCCACTCGGGGTATTTCACCTCTCTGATGGTGCCCATAGAGAGTAGTTTATCGACCTCCTCGTTGATCACCCTATTCCTGTCCGGCGCTATCTTCCTCCTCTTCTGGATAACGGGACGGTGGCTCGGGTCGGTGTTGAGACGGTGGGCGATCACGGACGGGTCCACCCCTGGCATGTCTTCGTGGGTCCTTGCGAAGCTCTTCCGATTCTCCTTCAAAAAGGCTATCAATTTGGCCCTGACTTCGGGGTCGAGCTCCGCCCCTATGCTGGTCGTCCTAGTCGGGTCGGCCTCGTCGATGCAGACTTGCTCGACCGCTTCGACCTACGGTCTCGGTTGCCCTCTATCAGTCGCTCGTTTCTCGAGCGCTCCTGTCGCCGATGACTCGAGGAGCAGGGTCGCTGGACTCCTCCCCTCGTGTTCCTGCGAGCCGTTCCCCGGCACCTCGTCTCCCTTGTTCGAGAGGGGAGAGGCTAGCTGCTATAAGTCGGCAGCCTCCTCCTCGCTTACTTCCGCCGGTGTTTTCTCCCCATGCACTTGGCGGTGGTGCATCATGTAGCAGACACGGTAGGCGTCCCTGTCTCCTCGTATTTCTTCTATCGTCCCGGCTTCTCCGGGAAACTTGATGCACTGGTGGTAAGTGGAGGGCACGGCCCTCATCGAGTGGATCCAGGGTCTCTCCATGATCACGTTGAAGTGCGAAGGCACGTCCAGGACCATGAACTCGACCATCCTCTGCACTCCCCTTGCGCGGACCGGGAGGTGGACCGTGCCCAGGGAGATAGCCACGTCCCCGTTGAATCCCGAGACCTTCCGTCGCCGTCCTCCGATCTCCAGGCCCTCGATCTTCATCTTCTCGAGGCAATCATAAAAGATGACGTCGACCGCACTTTTGTTGTCGACGAGGACCCGGCACACATCGGCGTTTCCGATCTCGAGCACGAGAACCAGGGCGTCGTTGTGCATCTCCGCGCATTCCCCGGTTTTGACGAACTCAATCTTCGCCTGGGAGCCGGTCGCCATTGGATCCCCGCGGTTGTGTTCTTTCCCCCGACGCTGGAAAGCCTTGATGCTGTTTACGGAATCGCCGCACAATTGCGACCCGCCCATGATCACCTCGATCTTGGCCCTCGTCTCCGGGCTATCTTCTGCGACCCGGTCCGCCACCTGCCTTCCCGCGGACGGGTCCCTCCTCGCTCCCTCAGGAGCCCCCTCGGCGCCTCGCGCCTGGGCACCTTGCGGCCTTTGCCACGTTCGATTATAGTTCCTCCATGGCTCGCGGTGGCTCGGGGCCAAGTCCCGCAGCTCTCCCTGCGTATACCGCCTCTGGAGTTCGCGCTTCAACATGGCGCACTCCTCGGTGCCGTGACCACTCATGTTGTGGAAATCGCAAAACTTGCTCGCGTCTTTCGGCCAAGTTTTCCTCTCGAAACTTCCTCGCCCTCCAGAGGGTCCTCTTCCTCCCTCGACGTGGCCTCCTCGCCCGCCAGAGAATCCTCCTCGGGCCGACACGAAGCTTCCACGCTGACCTCCTCTCGGCTCGCTCGAGAAGTCTCCTCGCGGCAGCCCCCTTTCAGCGGGCTCTCTCCTTTCCTCTACTTGATAGACCCCTTTTCTTGGGGCCTCCCGACCTCTCCGCTCTCCTGGAGGTCCCCAGCTGTCCCTACGCGCTGTCCTTGCCTGGGCCTCGGCCTCGTCCCGGTGTTCCCTCCTCTCAGGGTGCTTCCCTCTTCCACCTCCTTCATGGATCTTCCTCAGCGCCGCTTCCTCCTCCTCGATCTCCATAAAGATCGAGGCCTGGTGGAGAGCGTCCTCGATCGTCGAGGGGCGCATCTTTGCCAACTCCGGACGAAATGGGGAGGTGTAGAACAAGCCGTTCTTTAGAGCCTGGATCGCAATCATCCCATCCAGGTTTGATATTCGGACCATGACAGCCTTGAACCTTTCGATGTAGTGGCGGAGCGTCTCCCCTCTCTCCTGGGCGAGGTTCCACAACGTGGTTATCGTCGCGTCGCTACTGTCGGAGCACTCCTGCCTCCGCCATCTCCTCTTGACTTCCTCCTGCGCTGCTGTCGTTGTTCGCCATGTCTTCAGTCTTCGCGAGCTTCCTGGCTGTGAGATAGAAAAAGACAGAGCCCCACGGTGGGCGCCAAACTGTAGAGGTCGGTTTTCACCGAGGCTCTTTCAGTCACAAGGATTAATGGCTGTCGTTAATATGTGAGGGTCTAATTATATGCTAATATCCTTGAGTTTATGTATATGGAGCTCGGTCTTTCTCGTTTATTAGCTTGGAAGCTTGTCGAAGAAATACAGACGATGATGAACAGTAATGATCAATATCTCTCTCTAGGGTTTTGATTGGGCTCTCCACTATGTGGTTTTTACATTGATATTTATATTCCCCCTCTTTTCGTCTCTCACCCCCTCTCGGGTTTGTCCCTCCATTAGGGTTTCCTCTTTCGGCCCGGCCTCTCTCTGACCGGTCCCAAAATTTCTTCCTGACCTTTACCTGCTAATTCTCGTGATTGCCGCTCTTTCGACTGACTCTCTGACACCAAGTCTTCTCGAGCACGCTTCCGCTTTCCCGCCATTTACACAGCGACGATGCATCTCTGAGGCAATCCCCCTTCGCAGGTAGAGCGAGGAGAGATTCATCGAGGGGATCTCCTCGCAGGAAAGACCCTCCTCGCGAAGGATCTTCCTCGCGAAAGATCCACCCTTCTCGCTCGGGGCTAAACTCCCCTCGCGGAGGTGGATCTTTCTCCTCGCACTTCTGTCGTCGGATGCGGGCCCCGCTTTCTTCTAACCATCTCGTCGTTTGAGGGCCGAAACGACATGTGTTTAGGTTAAGAGGGATTTGACGAAATCCCACCTTAACAAATGTGACTTGTTAGCTCCTCGTCAATACGTTGTTTCTAATTTATTCACAAGTAACAAAGGAGTTCATAAATTACAACTAGAAGGGTAAAATGGTAATTTTATAAATCTCATCTAGCCGATGATATTCATGAAGGGTAATCATAGATAACATTCAATGGATCCACTCAACATAATTAAGTTTAATTTGAGTAGAAAATAAATTCATTTGAATCGAGAGATTCTCATCGTCAACTCTTTAGCGTAGTCAATTGACATTAAGCTAATACTCGGAAAACATTTGTGAACTTATGAGTCCAAGTATAGTAGTTCAAGCTTGTTCATTTGGATCCATAAAGTCACTGTTAAAAGTCATTAGAGTAGGATTGTTAAACTAGAACCTAAATCAAAATAAGTTCAAGTGTTGAACTATACGTTTCCCCCGAAAATGTCTAAAGGGTATTTTTGTCCATATTGACATAAAATGATGTGAATGTCAAAATAAGAATTCGAATATTTTCATAGGATGGAAATATAAATTATTTTCTAAAACCAAGAAGTCATTTGAGGCATTTTAAGAATTGTCTTAAAATAAATAAGGAAGCATCTAGAAGCTCCCCTGTAGACAAAGAATTTGGCCAACATCAAAGAGGAGAGGAATTCATATATAGAAATTATTTTGGCTTGAATTACGAAGATAATTTTCAAAACGGAACAGACGAAATGAATTTCTTTGAGAAGGAAACAAATGTGCTAAGTGTGTAACCAAATTTTCCTCACTAATGCACTTATATGGCGGGCCAAATACATAGAGAAAGAGGAGAGGAAATCAAATATTGTTTCATGAATGCACAATAGGAAAGACTAGTTATTCTTACTTGTATTTCCTTCTTCTATAAATAGAGGCTCACATAGAGATGTGAAAATAAGTTTTTGCTCTTGTTCTCTCTAGTGTGGCCGACCAACCTCTCTCTCTCTCTAAAATATCTCTTTTATTTTGGCACCTAAGTCCTCAATAGACTTAGACCTAAATTAGATTTTTAGCTCATATACTTGTTCTTGAGTTATTGTGTATAATTGTGCCCACACACAAATCCTTCAAATACTCTATAGACTCTTGTAATAGAAATCTTATGTTACTCGAGTTCATGATTAGGGTGTTAAGAAGACGAGACGATCAACCTTTCCTAAGCCTTCTAAAAGATCTAGCTACAAAAAAGGTTAGTCCCAAGTAAAATATAATTGAATATTGTTTTTTAAATAATTTGATGTTCATGCACTTTGCCTAGGTTAGTAAAAAAAATTATTTATAAAGAAATTTGTATATTCCGAAATTAACCTGTTAAAGATAATTTTCTCTTAACCATAGACCTACTCCAACAATGTTGACAAGAAATCTCCCATGATTACAAATTTCAGAGAGACTAAATTTGTCATGGACAGAAGTTCGCGAAATGTTGGGAGACAATAAAGAGGAGAGCCCACTCTTCTGTAGAACAAAAGAATCTTAGAGATGGATGCACTATGAGTAAAATCGAGACCTTCCATGATTTTTTTTCCAGATTCGCCAAGAGTAAGGATCTTGTCAAGATCATTTGTATGGGAGTTCATCATCCTAATAGATTTATCATCTTTTTAAGTTCACCATTCTGGTGAGAGAATTCATGTTTTAATTCGATAATGTTCTCCAACAACCTGGCCTAATCACTTTTCAAATAGATAATCGTATCATTTAGCTAATCAATAATTTGATATTCTTATACATGTTGTTTTATTCACATTGTAGACATCATATAAAGAAGTATTATATTTTTCCTTATAAGAACTAGTCAGATCAACATGGTCATTAGATATAATATTTTTAATAGAGGCCATGAATGTACTTATCTTATAAGATTTTATGTCATTGTCATCGTTGGTGAGAGTCGCCAAAACTTTCTATTTCATCTAGAAGTTTTGGCAGTATTTTTGTTTAAGGCCAAAACCTTCATAGTCATGACAATGTATTTCTTTTATTTGATTACATTATCGAAGTTGTTGCTCTCAATATTACGGACAGAAAGCGAGACATTTATCGTTAGCAGCTTACTAAATTTTTTTAGAAAATACCTTATCACTTTTTTCTCAAAGAAAGTATTTGTCCTTATTTTTAAATACAGGAAGAGACAATTCATAAGTCACAAGAGACTCGATAAGTTTTTCGACTTTCATATCGGTTAGATCCTGAACCTCTTCAATGGCAGTGATTTTCATTTGAAATCTGGAAGGAAAAGATCTCGAGATCTTGCGCACCAGTTTATTATCAATCATAAGAACATCAAGTGAGTAAGAGTCATTTGTAGTTTCATGAATGTGAACATTAAACTATGTTATAGTTTCTTCTTCATCCATGTTCATTGCTTCAAATTATGTCGTGAGAAGTTGAAGCTCAGAATGTTAAACCTTGTTTCTTCCATCATGAGCAACTTCAAGAATCACCCAAGCTTCTTTGGCACTTGTAAATGCATTAATGATCTTGAAAATATTTTTATCAGCACAACTATAGAAAAGATTAAGAGCACGAGAATTTCCCATTGTAGGTTCTTGTTATGCAGCACTCTAATCTTTCTCGGGTTCAATATATGTGACAACTCTTGTGTCATCAACAATCACAAGCCAAACAACCCATTATAAACATCCTTCCATGTCCCATTGTCCACCAATTTTAGGAATGCACATATTTGAGCATTCCAATAGCTATAATTAGAACAATCGAGCACTTAAGTCGATTGATGGATCCTCTTTCCCCGGAGAATTATCTCTCCAACATAATTATTAACCAACATGAACTCATCATAATATTATAGGTGCTTGCTCTGATACAAATTGAAATTATGCTTAACACTCAACAAGATGTCTCACACACTGTTGGAATATGTGTGACACTTGCAAGTCAAGCGTGAGATGAATTGCATAACTTGCGAAAAAATAAAAATACAAGAGTGGTTACCCAGTTTGGTGGAACGTCATCTACATCTAGTGGGGTCTCAACTTAGAGGAAAAGAATTTGCTAGGCAATAATTAATAGCACAACAATTTCCATATATGAATTTCAACATCAATAACACTTTGGCTAATATTACTTGTAAATTCTAAATAAGGGACTTCCCTGACTTTGAGACCCCCATCAAGTCCACTCTTCGTATAGAAGTCATTGCATAATGAGTATACGTCAACACTTCAACGTTAGGAAGATACAATGGCATGTTCATATGAGATACCTAGTTGTTGTAGCATTCTAGACATGCATGTCTTCATCATCAAACACACTTCTTACATATTTTTCACCATAGTAGTCCACATCGGCGTATTGCGCCTTGTCATAAAAAACTCCCCTAGAAACTTTGATTTCAATACAGTGTTCAATTTGTGAGTCAACTTTGGAGCGTGAATCGAATGAACCCAAGCAATGTTATAATTGGGAACGAGAGCTAGCATTCCACATTTTATTGTTAAATATTTGCTATGCAACGAGGTGTACCTTTAAAAACAACTCAAACAACTTGTACATAATTTTTAATTAAGTTCATATTCACAAAGTAAAGTGTAGATGTTTACATTTTCATCGAATGAACGCTCTCATCCACCAATCAAAATCCACTTCTTCATGATATGTTGCCATTTCGATATTTATTCTACTCAACTGTCTACAGTTAGTTTCAAATATTGTTTTACAAATATTGTAAGCAGGTTCGTAGAGTTCACCGCGATAATGATGATCGCATGTTCCATGAGAAATCATGAAGAACATTACACAAAAAACGTGTATGATGTTAACATGTCGATTGGATTTGAATGCTAAATCAGATACGCCTTTACTAGTTTCTCTAGATTTTCTCAATAATGAAATCAAAGAAGTATGACACTTGTTATCTAAAACCCCGAACAGAAGTGGATATAATTGAAAATATATATTCAGTGTTGCAAATAAATAGATGAATTGCCCAAAGTATCACCATGCAAAATACTAAAATACCCCTAAAACAATTATTTTACATTTTTGTTCCATATCCATATTAACTTATTACTATCTAACTTTTTTTTTTAAATTAACATTAAAAGATAAAAACTGCTCGATCCCTAAATATTTTAATTTTTTTAATTTTGTTAAATATTTTTTGGCCGATATTGTCGTGTAGGGCATTTGTGTTAGTTTTATTCTTTTAAATGATATTTTGTCTTTTCACATGAAATGTTACTCATATTTTAAGAAAAACAAATATGTTTTGGTAGATTTTGGAAAAATCGATAATAAATGTGATAATTTGGGCAATTGCTCTAATAATTATCTACCATATTGATTTTCAAGTATGCATTGTCGAATGATATTATCAATAGACATTAATTAATCCATAATAGGCATTTCGGTTGGCATTTTTCCGGTTTTTATGTTGTTGGCGTTTCCGTCGACATCCAATAATTCCGTGTTTTGAAATTAGAGAAAGCGATGTTTCGATACTAAAGTGCGATTTCCAAAATGAAATATCTATTTTGAAACACTCACTCGTCGCAATCATCCGAAATCAACTTACATATTTTCAAATCAAACCAGATAAACTATAATAAAATGAAATAAAAGTAAAAATCAAACGACTGATCTGTTGTTTGAGTTAAGAGAGGGAGTAAAAGCCGTATGATTCTCGGTGACTATCCCGTCCCAGCTCTCCTCAACGCACGTGATTTCCACTCCGCGTCCAATGCTGTCAACGAAGCTCTGCTTCTCCAGCTTCGGACAACCGTCGATTTTCGCCCTTTCCAGACACCGAAAGTCGACCCCGAACGAGCTCAGCTCAGGCAGTTCCACCAGAAACAGCTCTCGAAGCCTCGGCATATTAGGTATAGAAGACGACGACGACGATGTAGGTTTACACTCGACCAAAGCCCTGAGCTTTGGGCAGAACATGACCTCCAGTCTCTCCAGATTCTCCGGCACACTCGAACCCTCGAAAACGTACTCGATCACAGGGCAACAACGGAGGTAAAGCTCCGCGAGGCTCTTGAAGCTCTCTCCCCTGACGTGACGAAACCCGAGGCTCCTCAAAGAAGCCAGATTCGATGCCCATAAGATTCTGAATCTCGACTCGAGCTTCACGGTTTTCTCCGGCGTGAAGACGGTCTCGAATTTCCCACACCTATCCACCCAGAGTCCGGTCATGGCTTCGAAGCATTCGGCTCCGAGATCGGACAGGCTTTTAACGAATCCGTCATCGACGAGAGAGAGGCAATCGATTCGGCAGAGGGCGTCTTGTCCGAGTTCCTTGGGGAGGTTTTCGAACCCTCGGATCTCCAGAAACCTTTGCCGACGACTTTTCGGGCACCGGATCGTTTCCATGTATAGATCTTCGAAGAGCTTTTCGTCTCTCATTCGGTACACGTCGTCGTCTTCTTCGGAGCCGGCGATTGGACAGACGTAGATACAGAATCTTTGGAAGCCCTCGTCCCATTTCTTGGGGTTCTTCTTTAGAGCCTCGAAGATTTTGGCGCCGGTTAGAGAGATTGACGGAGGATTATTGTCGCCGTCGATCGCGATGGCGAGGATTTTGGATTCTTCCCAGTTGAGATCGTTAGGGAGGCGCTTTATGAGGCCCCAATCTAGGGTTTTGACACTTTCCAAATCCGGCAATTCAAGGCTTTGGAGACCGGTTAAGCCAGAAATCCAATACGGAAAGCTCGTTGCTTCGCAACCCCATAGGCGCAGAGTTCTCAGCCTAGAAAGGTTTTCGATCCCCTTGATGTCGTCCAACCTCAGACTTTTCCTTTCCGAGCCTACAGAGATCTCCGAGAGATCCAAAACCTCCATGTTTGTTAGACTCTGCATCTCGATCTTGGCCTCCATAAAGATACACCCTCTCAGGGAGAGCTCTCTGAGCTCAGTGCACTTTGCGAACTCGCCTGGCGAGACGTGCATCGAGGTTTTGGACAATTCGAGAATTCGTAGCCGAGTCGCGTACCCAAACTTCTTTGCTTCGCCGTTTTGAATGGACTTCGCACCAGACAAGTTGAGCTCTTCGAGCCGCGAGAGCGATTCCGGGGCTGGAATTTCTTTGAGCTCGACACAGTTCCGCAGGGAAAGCTTGCGGAGGCTGATGGGACATCGGAGAGAGGTCAGGCACTGAGTCTTGGTCCAGGAGAGATTGAGATCGCTGAGGTTAGCCATGACTCGGAATGGCTGTTTCTCGATCTCCACAGGCTCGAGAGCCTCACAGCCTGAGAGGTCCAGAACCTCGAGGGCTTCGCATGTCAGAATCGCAATCTTCTTCAGCTTCTTACATTCACGGAGAAAGAGCCGACGGAGAGCTGGGAGTTTCGCTGCCTGCTCAGGAATCTCTTTCAGCTCGGCCGCTCCCGAGAGGTCGATTTCTTCCAGGCTCGCGAGCCCTTCCATCGCCGGAAGCGACTCAAGTTTCCGACACTCTCTAAGCGAGATTCTGCCGAGGTTTTCAAGCTTCGAGAGCTCGGGGATCGTTGTCACTCTCGTCTCTGAAATATCAAGGCTCTTCAGAGACTTGAATTCAGAGAAGCTGATGTTGTTGAAGTCTTCCAGGGAAGCCATGTTCGAGAGGTTGAGACGCTCGAGCTTGGGAAGGTGATTGAAGCTGGAAGGAAGGTGAGTGAGTGCTGAACCAGAGAGGTCGAGGATCTCGAGAGCTGGCTTGTTCTCCAAGCAAGGTCCGTAGAATTCTTTGAGCTTCTCCGCTCCGGTTACTTCGAGAACTCGTAGACTGGCCAAACCTGTCATCTTCGGAAGCCTTGTGAGCTCAACACACCCTTTCAGAGTTAGCCTTGTGAGGCTCTCGAGGCTGTGGACGAAAGGCAAAGGCGCACAGTGAGCCCAGGAAAAATCCAAAGCCCTGAGCTTCTTCATCGCTCCGAAATTCTTGTTCTTGAACTTCACCAAAGAGAAAACCCCGGAGACGTCGAGAACCTCAAGATTTGCGAAGCCTCTGAGGCTGGGCAACTCGGCGAGCTCCGAGCAGTCTCTGAGCACGAGCCACCGGAGACGGGTCAGCTTCTCGAACGACCCGAAAGGAAGCCACTCGACCCGAGACCCAGCGAGGCTCAGACTCCGAATCTGACCCGTCTTCTCGAACAAATCTTCGGGGAATCTCCTCAGGCGCGTGGCTCCGGAGACTTCTAGAACGGTGAGGGAGGCGAGCTCGGCCACGGCGTCCACGTTCTCGAGCACGTCGCCGCAGCCGCGGAGGACCAAGATCCGGAGCTTACTCGCTCCGGCGAGGAAGTCGAGATTCCTCAGCCTCGGGTTCGTCACCACAAGCGTCTCCAGCGATTCCTTCACCTCAGGCCCGAAGAACGTCTCGAGAACTTCGCGTCCTAGGCGTTCTCCGTCCACGAACAGAGTCTTCGTCTTCGTCATCGTCTCCGTCGATCTCATGACCCCTTCGGCAGCCGCGATGGCGCCCAGACCCTTCCACCGATCGGGGTCTGCGGCGAAGACAGCTGGCAGGCCGAGGCTGGACCGCTCGTCGAAGCCCTTGATGCGATCGTCGGGGACGGAGAGAGCCAGGCTTTCCATGGCCACGAAGTCCTCGCCCTCGTGGGCCTTGAGAAGCCCGCGGGCCGAGAGGGCTTCGAAGGCCCGGTAGCCCGCCACGTAGGCATTCTCGACGGAGTGCTTCATGAGCTCGGCGTCGAAGTAGCCCTCCAAAATCCAGCTGGCGATGAGCTCGTTGTAGTGGACAGAGCGGTTCTTGTCGCAGCCGAAGAACTTCTTGCTGTGCCAGCAACACTCGATCGTCGCCACATCATCACGAGGGAGAGTGTCGAAAGCGAACCTCGCCACCTCCGCCTCTTCCAGCGCCGGTTTCAGCGTCTTTTTTATAGCCTCCACGCCATTCTCACCTTTTTATACAATTGCAAAAATATCCAAATATTAAGCAAATTCCTTTTTCATTCCATAATTATAATAATTTCCGTAGCAATTAACTATATGAAATTATTAATGTCATGAAATGGTGTTGACAATTTTATCAAGAGATTTACCCAGCTCAACTATTTTGGGCGACGCTTCCTAGCTAGTCATGAATCATCTCACTTGTCACTCCTAATTTATATGATCAAACAACATACAATTAAAGGAAAAATGAGGCAGAGTATGGTTGTACCATTGAAATTATGTTTGAGTGCTCCGACCACCAAAACAGCAGTAGCGGGCGGCAAAGAAACACCGGTCCGTCCACGAAAGAGCAGCGTCTGAAACATCTCCTTCGCAATCTCTGTCTTCTCCGAACAGAGCTCTTCCCGCTTCGCTACCGCATCCAGCAACTCCATCCACGGCCGCTCTCCCAAACCCTCCACCAGAAACTCGACAGCATCGAGCGTCTCAGCCCCGTTCCTCCTCGTCACCAAAACCCCGAGCCTCTCCTCTTTCCTCAGACTCTCTAGCGGCTCTATCCACTTTATCACCTCCTCTCTCACGTCGCTCATCTTCTCTGGCGCCCCGTCCAGAACCAGAAGCACCGCCCTGTTCCTACCGCTCTTCGTCCTCTTCGCCGGGGCCATAATGGTTTCGAGCTTCTCTAAGATCAAGCTCTCCAGCTCCTGAATTCTCTTGTATTTGTTTTCATGGCTGTCTTTATCATCGCCGGGAGAGGGAAGGACGGAGAGTTGTCTAGCGAGGTCTTCGAGGAGAGGCGTCGGATCTCTGTCGGCGAGGTTGAGATATTGTTTATTGAGAGAGAGCCACAAAGTGGCCGCGAATAGGGTTTCAGGGTCGTCGGCCTGAGTGTGTGAGAGGATTTCTGTTGATACTTGCTTGGCGATATGCGTTTTTCCCACTCCGGGAGGGCCATAAACGACGACTGTTTTCAGGTTGTTGTGGAGTTCATCGATTATCTCCTTTGTCTTGTCTCGATATGAAACCTCATCTGCGACGTCTAAAACAACAGAATATATGATTTTTTTTTTGTCTTTTCTTATCTCATAACTAGTATGATGAAGGGCGTTTTTCAAGACATGATTTAACGTGGAAATACTATGTCATGCATGAACGTACGAAACATTATCAACTTCTCGAGTAGTCATAGATTCCTCAATATATTTTATAGCTAGTAACTCAAGAGTAATTTTCTTCGAATGTCAATTCCAAAGGATCACCCAAATCGCAATACGCATGAAATTAATATAGTAGTATAAGTTAGATATAGAAACGAAGTGTTTTTTATTATTTTAACTAGAGAGTTGGGGAAATTTATGTATTTTCAGAGTTTTAATACTTTAACACGTACGAGCATTGAAACCCCAATCTATTGAACTCTATAAATCATCCATATAAGTTAAACACTAATCATTGTTTATGTTTGAGATAAGGACTACATTTTTTTGGTTAGGAATATATACCTGAAGTTACTAGCGCTGGTTGTGGTTGTCGCTTTGGTTGTTCTTTATCGGAACCCTGTGCATGACTTTCACTCGCTGTATCCATCGGCTGATCAGTGCTCAAATCAATTTAACAAAATAAGTCTTAAGAGACAGAAAAGTATACTACTATTATCGCTTACGACCCTTTTCTTATATATAGATTTAGTTCCCTTGACAAGTCACCGGCAAGTTTTCTATTTCTATAATATTTATTAGCATCTTAACTAAATCGTTTCCAAAAAACAGATTTTTTTTAAGGCAGCTTAGCTGCAAGTGGGGATCAAAACCCGACCTCTTAAGTGCAAGTCATGTACGTAGTATTACAAAAAAAAAAACAGAATTGATACCTTCCATTTTAATTAAATTTTGTGTGAAAGAATTAAAACTCAATGGCAAAGGATATAAATTTTTTTACGTGGAACTTTGTAATACACTGAAGATTAATAATTGAAGCGTGAAACTTGTACATCGAAACAGGTGGCGATAGTCGAGAGTCGTAAATAAAGATAAGTTTAGTATCCATGAAAATATCATGAGATTCTAATTGACATTGATAAAAGTACAATCCATAACTTTAATTTTTTTTTACAAATGATACATCCTCACCTCATTTGATGTTGAATTTAGATGAAATCAGGGTAGTTAGGCATATATACTGTTACAAATTTACGCTAAAATTTTAACCGGAATTTGTTAGTATTAAGAAAATAGCTCACTCACACAAGACACATATTTCGTATCATAAACTTATAGTAACGAGTTGTAGCGTTTCTTTAATACTTAAATCAGGAGACTACAATTCTAACTGAAGATGGTCATATCATATGACTACATTAAATTACTTCTTTAAACTCATGTTGAACTCTCTCACACGGCATACATATTTCTATCGTCTAAGTTATTTTCTTAAAGAATAAATCGAACGTTTCATAGGTAATGACAACTATATATTTCATAAGGAACTCTTGATGTTTGTAAATAAAATGTCCGATTTGTTTTTGAATGGTAAACTTTTTACACACAATTACTATTGAGACAATTAAATAAATAGTTTAATAGTCCATATACCTTTTAAGAAATGATTTCGATATTTGATCAAAAACTCATTCTAGTCGTACTAAATTAATTAACTAAATAATAGATTTCTGATGATTTTTTTTGTAATAAAATAAAAATTTAAGGAAAATCACTACTTACTACAAAGTCTTAATTATTTCAAAAATCCAACTAAGAATGTGAAACAGTCTCATTTTAATAAATTATGTATACTAGTTCATTTTAATAAAAAATATATATTAAATAAGCTTATAGTCTAATAGACCAGGTTTCAAGTTTTATTTTATTAAAAAAACATTATCAGGCTTGCAGCGAATTAATGAACACAGAGTATTTTAAATTTACTCTTCAATTAATTAAATTTGATTTGTAATTTATTAATTTAGTGCAGATTCGATGGAATATTATTTTAATATAAAAAATTGACTAGTGCAACAAATTTTTCGTAATTCCTTTGTTACTTAATGTAGAAAATGATAGTTGTCCCTATCAATACTTTTTCTAAACCGTTTCTGTAATCGAGTTGCATTATCAATCATATACTAGACGCATTTGTTTATGCGTGTGTAACTGTATGTGTGGAAAGATCTAAAGATTTATAAACAATAAAAACAAAACAGGAAAAAGGGAAGCAACAAAAGAAAAATTAATTGGAGACCTTGTTCGTTATACTCAAAGACCATTGGACAACCATTTACCTGAACTATACGTTATGCTTGTCCGATTCTTATTGTGCTTTGAGAATATGTAGGACCAATTGTTTCTGATTAGCCATATATATCCTCTCCCCTTTTCTTTTTATTTTTCATTTTTACTTTTTGTTGGAATCTAAAAATCCAAAGCTTAGTTTTCCTACAATACTAGCATAACGTCAGAAGAAGCCAAACCAGTTTTATTACTTTTTGGACGAATGATAAAGAAGAGAATACAGCTCATTTCATTTTGTTCCATTGTTGATTTGTAATTATGCTCAATAGATCCGTGAAGAAAACGTGTTCCCAAGATAAAAAATAAAACAGATCGGAATCTTCGACTGCAATATTATTATTGCTCTTTATTCCCCACATATTATTCACACATGTATGAGAAAGCGTTTCGTTAACCAACAAGCTAGTGAATGGACAAATCATATATACCTTTTGCCAATTTCGTCGTCTAATGCACGACGTAATTCCAAATTATAACTTGTGATATTTATTTTATTTCATATATAGCATAATATAATACGTATAAGAGGAGGGAAATAATTATGAATGAAAAAGAAAGAGAATCAAATACTAATAAATAGTTCATTTCAAAATTTGCTCTTAAAGATTTTTGTAATTTGAATTTAATTTTCGATTTATAAATTTGAAATTCAGCGTGGGTGTGTTGTATTAATTTGATTCCGTGTGTTTTTCAATGTTATTCATTAAATATTAGTTGACCAAAATTGTTAAGATCCGATAAGTTTGAGAAGAAATTTTCATATACTTGTTAATTAGTTTACTCGATCATGTAATTATTTTACTAATTTTTTTCTTTAATGTCTCGGTTTCTCTCTATTTAATTTTGGAAAATCCGAAATTCTAAAATTAGTTAAGATACTATATACTCGAAAATAATCACTTTTAGGTAAGAATTTATTCGTAATACTATTAACTATCATATACTTTACAAGTCATTTACATGAATTAATACTTTATTTAAATGCAAGTTCATATAGTGTTTTCGATTTTAATTTTGAATTTGATTGTGGGATTTTAGTATGAAGTTAAACCGTGTGTTTTAAATGTTATTTGTTCATTATTAATTGATGAAATTAGTTAAGATCTTATATATATGAAAAGAACCACATTTACGTGTCAATTTATTTACTCAGCCATTTAATTCATTTACTCCATTAATTTGTTTATTTCTTGTCTAGGTTTATCTCTCTTTGATTATGAGATTTCTGTAATTAGTTAAAGATCAAATATATTAGGAAAAAATCACTTTTATTTATTCGTAATACTATTAATTATCGCACAATGTACCATTCATTTACCTGAATTAAAATTTTATTTACATGCATGTTTATACATTGTTACAAAAGTTCAACAATATGAGAATTTTTAAGTATTTCTTCCTTTTAACCACCGTAGACAACTTACATAGACTGTATTACAACCGGTTAAAGAAATAGTATTTGTACCTTCACACAATAAGAACACTCGATATTAAAAACCAAAACAAGAACAATTGTTGTTTATTTTACACATTCTTAAAGCAATAACAATAGCAAATTTTTAAAAATCTAAAATAATAATTATCCGAGGTTAAAATCTGGTTAGCTAAGCAGTTTGATATGAAATATCTAGGGGAAGCTGCATACATTCTGGGGACTCAAATCTTTCGAGATCGAAAGAACCGGACCCTATCGCTCTCCCAAACATCTTATATAGATAAGGTGATGGATCGCTTCGCCATGCAGAACTCCAAGAAGGGCCAAAACCCCTTTCAACATGGAGTCTCACTCTGTAAGGACAAATCTCCCAAGACTGCACAAGAGATTGAGGACATGAGAAAAATTCTCTATGCTTCCGCGGTAGGAAATCTTATGTATGCTATGCTGTGCACTAGACCAGATATATGTTTCGTAGTTTGGGTAGTTAGCCGTTTCCAATCAAATCCTGGATCCGAGCACTAGGTTGCTGTTAAGCATGTTCTTAAGTATCTTCGAAGAACTAGGAACTTGATGTTTACATATTCAGGCACTGACCTGACTATGACGGGGTATACCATTCCGACTTTCAGGCGGATAAGGATTCCAGGAAATCCACTTCAGGACCTGTGTTCATCCTGAATGGTGGATCTGTAGTGTGGAGGAGTATCAAGAAATCTTGCATTGCTGACTCCACCATGGAAGCAAAATATGTGGATACTTGTGAAGCATCAAAACAGGCTGTATAGCTTAGAAAATTCCTTAAGTATTTGGAAGTTGTTCCAAATGTCAACGAGCCCATGACACTTTATTGTGATTATAGTGGGGCTGTTGCTAACTCAAAGAAACCTAGAAGCCATAAGCACTCTAAGCATATTGAGAGGAAATACTATTTGATTAGAGAGATCGTGTAGCGCGGAGACGTGGAGGTGAAGAAGATCTCAACGGTGGACAAACTTGCAGATCTTTTCACCAAGGCCCTATCCAACAAGGTCTTCGACCAACATCGAGACATATTAGGCATGAAAGACTACTATCATCTTCTTGAGTCAAGTGGGAGTTTGTTGGCAGAGATGCCCACAAGAAGATTGTTTATTTACATATTAATGTAATATATATAAATCTTTATAAAGTACTTATTGTAATTTGCTGATTAAATTAATAAACGTTGAAACGTTAATTCATTCCTTTTTAGTTTGATTAAAGATTTATGATATTCAATAGTCTTATAGTCCTTCATCAAACCTAATAATGTATGAAGATACAAATGTAGATTTGCGTGAACAAACTCTTCATGGTTTGACTAAAACGATATATTCGCAATCTAGAGATCAACGGAATATTGATCCCAGTATGATTGTTGGAAGAATCTATGATGTCTTGTAACGAGGCATAGAGAGTTAGGAACTCTATAGTTCTTCCAATGTATCTTTCGAAGATACTAAATTGACCAGTGCACCTTTAGAGACAATAGAAGAACAAACCATTTAACATATTTTATCTCAAGGTCACTATGTATGAATTGCATCATGCTTACCTAAATCCTGAAATGAGACGTGTCATTTCATAGCATTAATACTCTTATTTAAGAAAGTCAAATTCTAGATCCATTATGTGATCTAGACTAGGCGAATTGGCGAGATATTAAGTTATGAAGATGTCATGAACCAACTCTTTGAAGTTCTCATATATATATGAAATTCATGTACAAGATTGCTGAAATGAAATGTATATAACCTCATGCTTTATTACTTGGATTGTTAATAAATGAACCGCACAGTAACCAAAATTAAGTAGAGACTTTATTTGGATGAATCAATGTGACTTGTTAGGTCCTCGTCAATACATTGTTTATAACTTATTCACAAGTAACAAATGAGTTGATGAAATAACAACTAGAAGGGTATAATGGTAGTTTTACAAATCCCATCTAGTTGATGATATTCATGAAGGGTAAATATAAATAACATTCAATGGATCCGCTCAATATAATTAAGTTGAATTTGAGTAGAAAATAAATTCATTTGAACTGAGATATTATCAATGTCAACTATTTAGTGGAGTAGGTTGACATTAAGCTAATACTCGGAAAAGTTTTGTGAAATTTTGAGTCTGCGTATAGTAGGGAGAGGAAAGATTGTTAGAAGCAAGCGGGGCCCGCAGCTGGCGACAGTGATACGAGAGGAAAGATTCGCCTCCGCGAGGAGGGTTTAGCCCCGAGCGAGGAAGATAGATCTTTCGCGAGAAAGATCCTTTGTGAGGAGTCTTTCCTGCGAGGAGATCCCCTCGATGGATCTCTACTCTTTCCATCCACGAAGGAATATTGCCTCAGAGAGGTGCCGTCGCTGTGAAAATGGTGGGAAAGCGGAAGCGTGCTCGAGAAGACTTGACGTCAGAGAGTCAGTCGAAAGAGCGGCAATCACGGGATTTAGTAGGTAAAGATCAGGAAGAAATCAAGGAACCGGTCAGAGAGAGGCCGGGCCGAAAGAGGAAACCCTAATGGAGGGACAAACCCGAGAGGATCGGACAGACCAAAGGAGGGGAATATATATATCAATGTCAAAACCACATAGAAGGGATCGAATCAAAATCCTAGAGAGAGATATTAGTCATTACTGTTCATCATCGTATGTATTTCTTTGACAAGCTTCCAAGCTAATAAACGAGAAAGACCGAGCTCCCATATACATAAACTCAAGGATATTAACACATTAATTGGACCCTCACTTATTAACGGTCGTTATTAATCCTTGTGACTGAAAGAGCCCCGGTGAAAACCGACCTCTACAGTTTGGCGCCCACCGTGGGGCCCTGTCTTTTTCTATCTCACAGCCAGGAAGTTCGCGAAGATCGAAGACATGGCGAACAACGATAGCAGCGCAGGAGGGAGTCAAGAGGAGATGGCGGAGGCAGGAGCGCTCCGACAGCAGCTGGCCGAAGCCTTGGCAACGGCGCAAGAGGCCAACAGAAGGTCCGCGGAGCAAGCCGAGCTGAACAGGGAACTCGCGGCCCGCCTGGACCAGTTCATGACCAACGGAGGGATGAGAGGATGGACGGCGCCCGGAGCCCCGGTCCACAGAAATCTCTTTCAAACCACCGTGCTCACGCTGTCTACAGCAGAGGAAGAAGACCCGGCGGCGGCCGTAAATGCCTGTCCCGTCTTGACTCCCCTCATGGCGGAAGAAGTAAGGAAGATGGTGAAGGAACTATCTTCAGGGATCGAGTCCAGGATGGGACAGGTCGCGTGTCGGGTGCACCAGGTGACGAGTTCGGCACCGGAGATCGACCGGATGGTCAGGGAGGCGAGAGCCACTCCTTTCTCGTCCAAAATCCGGGGCGTGGAGCTGGGCGAACTCCCGAAGGTCAAAATCACGCCATACAAAGGAACCTCAGACCCGAACACCCACGTGAAATCATTCTGAATCGTGACGGAGCGTATCACCGGGGAGACGGAGAAGGTGGAGGCCATCCTCTGCCGCCTGTTCGTAGAGAGCCTGCAAGGACCGGCTAGCGATTGGTTTGCCAAGCTACCCTCGGAATCCATCGACGACTCCGACGACCTCGTCGCAGCTTTCCTAGCCACTACTCGATGTACGTGCAGAGCGACGCGACGATAACCACGTTGTGGAACCACGCCCAGGAAAAAAGGGGAGACGCTCCGCCACTACATCGAAAGGTTCAAGGCTGTCATGGTCAGAATATCAAACCTGGATGGTTTGATCGCGATCCAGGCTTTGAAGAACGGCCTGTTCTACACCTCCCCCTTCCGACCGGAGTTGGCAAAGATGCGCCCCTCAACGATCAAGGACGCCCTCCACCGAGGAGGAGGAAGCAGTGCTGAGGAAGATCCATGAAGGAGGCGGAAGAGGGAAGCACCCCGAGAGGAGGGAACATCGAGACGAGGCTGAGGCCCGAGCGACGACAGCGCGTAGGGACGGATGGGGAGTGCTCGGAGAGCGAAGAGGTCGCGAGGCCCCAAGAAAAGGGGTCTATCAAGTAGAAGAAAGGAGAGACCCCGCTGAAGGGGCCCAACCGCGAGGAGATTTCTCGGGCGAGCCGAGAGGAGGCCAGCGAGGAGGCTTCGTATCAGCCCGAGGAGGATTCTCTGGCGGGCGAGGAGGCCACGTCGAAGAAGGAAGAGGACCCTCGGGAGGGCGAGGAGGTTTCGAGAGGAAACCCTGGCCGAAAGACGCGAGCAAGTTCTGCGATTTCCACAACATGAGCGGCCACGCCACCGAGGAGTGCGCCATGTTGAATCGCGAGCTCCAGAGGAGGTATGCGCAAGGAGAGCTGCGGGACTTGGCCCCTAGCCACCGCGAGTCGTGGAGGAATGATAATCGAACGTGGCGAAGGCCGCAAGGTGCTAAGGCGCGAGGCGCCGAAAGCGCTCCTGAAGAAGCGAGGAGGGACCCGACCGCGAGAAGGCAGGTGGTGGATCGGGTCGCAGAAAATAGACCGGCGACGAGAGCGAGGATTGAAGTGATCATGGGCGGGTCGCGATTGTGCGGCGATTCGATAAGCAGCATCAAGGCTTTCCAGAGTCGGGGGAAAGAGCACAACCGCGGGGATCCAATGGCGACTGGCTCCCAGGCGAAGATTGAGTTCGTCGAGACCGGAGAATGTGCAGAGATGCACGACGACGCCCTATTCCTCGTGCTCGAGATCGGCAACGCCGACGTGTGCCGGGTCCTCGTCGACAACGGGAGCGCCGTCGACGTCATTTTCTACGACTGCCTCGAAAAGATGAAAATCGAGGGCCTAGAGATCGGGGGACGGCGGCGGAAGGTCTCGGGATTCAATGGGGACGTGGCTATATCCCTGGGCACGGTCCACCTCCCGGTCCGTGCGAAAGGGGTGCAGAGGATGGTGGAGTTCATGGTCCTGGACGTGCCTTCGCACTTCAACGTGATCATGGGGAGACCTTGGATCCACTCGATGAGGGCCGTACCCTCCACCTACCACCAGTGCATCTAGTTTCCCGGAGAAGCCGGGACGATAGAAGAAATACGGGGCGACAGGGACGATTACCGTGTCTGCTACATGATGCACCACCGACAAGTGCAAGGAGAGAAGACACCGGCAGAAGTAAGCGAGGAGGAGGCTGCCGATTTATAGCAGCTAGCCTCTCCCTCCCGAGCAAGGCGAGCGAAGTACCGGGGAACGGCTCGCAGGGACACGAGAGGAGTCCAGCGAGCCCGCTCCTCGAGTCATCAGCGGAGGAGACGCTTGAGGAGCGAGCGGCTGATAGAGGGAGACCAGGACCGCAGGTCGAAGCGGTCGAGCAAGTCTGCATCGACGAGTCCGACCCGACTAGGACGACCAGCATAGGGGCGGAGTTCGACCCCGAAGTCAGGGTCAGGTTGATAGCCTTTTTGAAGGAGAATCGGAAGAGCTTCGCATGGACCCACGAAGACATGCCGGGGGTGGACCCGTCTGTAATCGCCCACCATCTCAACACCGACCCGGGCCACCGTCCAGTCATCCAGAAGAGGAGGAAGATGGCACCAGACAGGAATAAGGTAATCAACGAGGAAGTTGACAAACTACTCTCTATGGGCACCATCAGGGAGGTGAAATACCCCGAGTGGTTGGCTAACACGGTCGTCGTCAAGAAGAAGAATGGGAAGTGGCGGGTCTGCGTGGACTTCACCGACCTCAACAAGGCCTGCCCGAAGGATAGCTTCCCCATGCCGCACATCGACCGCCTCGTCGAGGCCACTCAGAAATATGAGCTCCTCAGCTTCATGGACGCATACTCGGGGTACCATCAGATAGGGATGCATCCAGACGACGAGGAGAAGACCACCTTCATCAGCGAGCGGGGAACCTATTGCTACAGGGTGATGTCGTTCGGTTTGAAGAACGCCGGCGCGACCTACCAAAGGCTGGTGACCAAGATGTTCCACGAGAAAATTGGAAGGAGCATGGAGGTGTATATCGATGACATGGTCTTCAAGACGATGAAGGCGGAGAGGCACATCGAACACCTGGCGGAGTGCTTCGAGATCTTGAACCGGCATCAGATGAGGCTGAATCCCTCCAAGTGCACCTTCGGCATCTCCTCCGGGAAATTCCTGGGTCACATGGTTACCCCGCGAGGAATCGAGGCGGACCCCGAGAAGATTGAGGCGATCAAGAGTATGCCATCTCCACGCAATCGGCGAGAAGTACAGATGCTGACAGGGAGAATTGCCGCCCTGGGCCGCTTCATCTCGAGGAAGGCCGACAGAACACTCTTCTTCTACGAGTTGCTAAAGAAGAACAAGAAGTTCGAGTAGACCGACAAGTGCGAGGAAGCTTTCGAAGCTCTGAAGGCGTATCTCTCAACGCCCCCGGTGATGACGAAACCAATCCCGGGAGAGACCCTAAACTTGTACGTCTCCGTTTCGGACCAGGCAATCAGCCAGGTACTCGTGCGAGAAGAGGAGGGAGAGCAGAAGCCGGTGGCCTACATCAGTCGGAAGCTCCTCGATGCGGAGACAAGGTACCCACTGGTGGAAAAGCTAGCCCTGGCAGTCTACGATGCATCGGAGAGACTGAGGTTCCACTTCCAAGGGCATCCCGTCGTCGTTATGACCGACAAATCGTTACGCGCCATCATCCATAGTCCAAACCAGTCGGGGCGGATCACGAAATGGTCGATTAAGCTCGGAGCATATGACATCGAGTACAGACTCCGAACGAGTCTCAAATCTCAAGTCCTCGCGGATTTCCTGATCGAGCTTCCGAGGGAACCCCTCGACCTGAGCGACGAGGATGAAACTTGGAAGCTACATGTGGACGGATCTGCCACCGTGCAAGGAGCAGGCGCCGGAGTCAGACTCACCTCGCCCATGGGAGAGGTCATCGAGAAGGCGTGCCGCCTAGCCTACCGGGCTACGAACAATGAGGCCGAGTACGAGGCCCTCCTCATAGGCTTGAATTCCGCCCTCGCGATCGGCGTAAAGAACGTCAGCGTCTTTTCAGACTCCCAACTAGTCGTCAACAAGTCAGCGGTGAGTATGAGAGAAGCGACGAAAGGATGGAAGCTTACGCGGCACTCGTGGATTCGCTCTCCAGGAAGTTCGACTACTTCAGCCTAACACAGGTGACGCGAGGAGACAACACCCACGCTGATGAGTTAGCAGAATTGGGCTCGACGACGGGAGTAGGCGAGCTCCGATCCATTACGGTGGAAACAGTCGAGAGGCCAAGTATAAGAAGGGAAGAAGGCCCGGCAAAGAAGAAATCTCGAGGCGGAGGCGAGGAGCAAGGAAAGTCTCCCGAAAAGCTCAGCATCCACGAGCTCGTGGACGAAGAGCCGAAAGATGACGAGCGAGGAGTGGTGGAGGACGACGACGAGGAGGACTGGCGGACGCCCATCAAGAAATATATCCAGGAGGGAACCGTGCCAGATGATCGCCAGGAGGCGAGGAAGATCAAGGCCAAGAGTGCGATATACGCCATCATCAGACATAAGCTCTACTTGAAAAGCTTCACCGGACCCTAACTAAGGTGCCTCGGCAAGAAAGAGGCCGACTACGTGATGGGAGAAATCCACAGCGGAGAGTGCGGGAACCATTCCGGGGGTAGGTCGCTGCTAAGAAAGGTCAAGCGCCAGGGCTTCTTCTGGAACACGACGGTGGCGGATTGCGCCGATCATGCCAAGAGATGCGAGAAGTGCCAGCGACACGCCCCGGCTATAAATTGCCCAGCCGAGGAGCTTTCCTCGGTGACCGTCCGTATCCCTTCATGAAGTGGTCTATGGACATCGTCGGCCCGATGCCCATAAGCACGCGGCAGAGGAAGTTCATGTTGGTAGTCACAGATTTCTTCACCAAGTGGGCGGAAGCGGAAGCATACGCCAACATCAAGGATTTCGATGTGGAAGGTTTCGTGTGGAAGAACATCTTCACGCGCTTTGGACTGCCGAGGGAGATCATCGCTGACAACGGTTCGCAGTTCATCTCGAAGAGGTTCAGGAATTTTTGTGCACAATGGGGAGTGAAGCTGCACACATCAACACCAAGATACCCCCAGGGCAACGGGAACGCCGAAGCGGTCAACCGGACGATCACCGACAATATCAAGAAGAGGCTCGACGCCAAGAAAGGACTTTGGGCCGATGAGCTCCCTGGCGTCCTCTGGGCTTACCGGACAACTCCGCACTCGGCCACCGGCCAAACTCCATTCTCTTTGTCATATGGTTTAGAAGCCGTCATACCAGCAGAGATGGGAATTCCGAGTCTTCGCCAATTGCTGGCCCTAGGGAACAAAGAAGCTAATGAACAGGGCCTGCTCGACCAGCTCGATCATGTAGACGAACGACGCGAACAGGCAAGTGTCCACGTCACTAACTATCAGAACGCCGTCGCTCGCTACTACAACAAGCAGGTGCGTCCTAGGAGCTTTCGGGTCGGGGAAATGGTTCTCTGACGAGTCTTCCAAAACACGGCCGAGGCCAACGCCGGGAAGCTGGGGCAGAGTTGGGAAGGGCCATACGTGGTCACTAGCATCGTCCGACCAGGGGTTTACGAACTTGAGAACACCGAAGGCGCCAAGGTGATGAGGAGCTGGAATGTGAAGCACCTGAAGAAATTCTACTGAAGGAGAAGACCGTCTTCCCCCTCCCTCGCCTTATCATAATCCGTGTAAGCATTCTAACATTTCTGTCAATTTTCTTTTAAGGGGACCCCGACCTTTTATTCGGGAACACTGCTATGGCTTCGGCAAATTATATATACACGTTCGAAGGGTTTGAAACATACGACCAAAGCATAAAAGAGGCGAGAGTGCCCAAAAGTTACTTAAGGCATACATCGCCAATCAAAGCCTCCCAGTGAGCAATCAAAGCCTCCCAGTGAGCACAAACAGATGAGGCCCGTCTTTAAAAGACCGGGAGCCATCTTCGTTCAAAGCCTCCCAGTGAGCAAATAAAGCCTCCCAGCGAGCAATTAAAAGACTCCACATCGAGCATAAAAGAGGCGAGAGTGCCCAAAATAAAGAGGCGAGAGTGCCCAAAAGTTACATAAGGCATACATCGCCAATAAAAGCCTCCCAGCGAGCAAATAAAAGACTCCTCAGCGAGCAAAAAGAGGCGAGAGTGCCCAAAATAAAGAGGCGAGAATGCCCAAAAGTTACTTAAGGCATACATCGCCAATCAAAGCCTCCCAGTGAGCAATCAAAGCCTCCCAATGAGCACAGACAGATGAGGCCCGTCTTTAAAAGACCGAGAGCCATCTTCGTTTAAAGCCTCCCAGTGAGCAAATAAAGCCTCCCAGCGAGCAATTAAAAGACTCCACAGCGAGCATAAAAGAGGTGAGAGTGCCCAAAATAAAGAGGCGAGAGTGCCCAAAAGTTACCTAAGGCGTTCATCGCCAAATAAAAGCCTCCCAGCGAGCAAATAAAGCCTCCCAATGAGAAATTAAAAGACTCCCCAGCGAGCATAAAAGAGGCAAGAGTGCCAAAAATAAAGAGGCGAGAGTGCCCGAAAGTTATCCAAGGCATATATCGCCAATGAAAGCCTCCTAGCGAGCACAGTTAGAAGACTCCCAAGCGAGCAAATAAAAAAAAAAACTCCTAGCGAGCACAACAACTCCTAGCGAGCATAAAAACTCCTAGCGAGCATAAAAACTCCTAACGAGCACAAAAGGCTCCGCGCGAGCACAAAGGTTTCCGAGCGAGTGGTTAAATTTTTTAACAGGAACAACTAGAGCCCCTCCAGCCAAGACCTTTTTTCTCTGATAAAGAAAGGGAGGAGGAAGGGGAGGAACGGGGACATCCCACCACAGCTACACAGCCCCATACAACAGGTTAATAAGCAGTCATGAAATATCACCAAGCAAGCGAAGAAGAAAAAAAATTATTATTACAGACAAGAAGTTTATATCCTTTGATCCGTGAAAGAGAATGGGTTATATAAGAAGGAATCTACACTTTCGGAGACGCGAGCTGAGCGCCCTCTGCCGGGGCGGGATTGCACGGCGAGAGAGGAGGGGACTCGGGGTCGGCTTCGGCTTCCCTCTCATTCTCGTTGGCATGTGCCTGCTTCTCTTCCTCGAGCTGCCGCCATTCCGGAAGCTGGCATCGGAGCAGTTCGGCCGAGGCCCCAACGGGAAGCGCGTTGATCATCGCAATGTTGGCCTGGTGCGACCCGGCGAGGCGATGGGAATCGATTGCCGAGTCTAAGGCCTGAAGCCTAGCCGATGCTTTGTCAAGCTTTGCACGCGCTCTTTCGAAGAGACGCAATCGGGCATTCCGCTCTTCCACCGACAAGGCTCGGGCCGCCGCGAGCTCACCACGGAGCCCTTCCACAACAGACTTGGCCACCGCCGGCAACGACACCCTTCCCGAGCCAGCTGCGCCCAGGATCTCGCACACCTGGGCGAAATGCTCGTCGTTCTCCTTCAACATACCCACCGCCTCCAGGTGTCTCTTCTTCTCATCGGCCAAAGTTTCCTCGCGGGCAGCCAAGCTCGCACCGAGATCCTCGATCTCGCGATCCGTCTTGACTGTGAGTTTAGCAAGCTGAGCTTGGAAGGCCTTCTTCTGGGCAGCCTCATCCGCCAACTCGGACTCGAGCTGCTCAATTCGCTCGCGGTTCTGACGGTCTCAGGCCATAGACGCGTCGAGCTGCTTGTCGACCTCCTGGGATTTCTGCTTCTCACCCACCGACTCCTTCGCGGCCAAGATTCGCTGATTGCGCTCGAGGAGGATCAAATCATTCAGGTAGGCAACGCTCTGGAATAGGTGCCCCGTGGCGTTGAGGTACTGCTCATACTGGCTAAGGACCAAAGGGGACCTGGGCGTCCCAGGCGCACGGCGCGTTAACCTCTGGCACATAAACGCAGAGCACGTTTCCCAAGCCTCGTCGGGAGCATCCGCAGCAGGAACGCAGGGTGGACCCTCAGTAAATCGAAGAAGAGACAAGTACGTCCCTCCTTCGGAAGGCGAGGAAGGCTCATCGGCAGGAGCAGCTTCCGACAGCGCGGGAGGATCCGCGACGGCCGGTTCCTCGGGCTCGAGGACTCTTTCCTCTGCCACCTGCACGGCCTGGCCCACGCCAGCTGAGTTCCCGGCGTGGGCGGCATCTGGCGACACCGGGGGATCCGCGACCGCCGGCGCCTCGGTCTCGAGGGCACTCCCCTCTGACGCTCGCACAGCCGAGTCCAGGGGATCCGAGGCCCTGGTGGGAGCATCTACCTCCTTAGACGACGTCACCCCCACATCTCCGGACTCCTCCAAGCGACCGCGAAGCCGTAGGGAACCTGCGGCAAAGGCCGCAACACCTGCCCCGACTGCTGCGGCCGCAATCTCAGGACTGTCAACGGCAACCTTCACCGCGATCGCCGGCCTCTTTCGCGAGCGCGAGGAAGAACGTCCGCCCCCGACGGCCCCTTTAACGGAGAGCCCACCCTCATCCTTGGGAGGGGGAGGTGGAAGGCCTCGATTCCCCGTCGGAACGACCTCCGCCTCGCAAGAAGGGTCGGCAGCGGACGGAGCGGCCGAAGTCTGTTCCGGGGCAGGACCCTTTGGAATCGGCGTCGGCATCTGACCCAAGGAAACACCTCCCCGAGGATTCGACGCCTCCCGAGTTCCACCAGACGAAGGGGATACCCTAACTCTCTTAGGGGAACGGTTATCCGTCTCGCGAGAAGGATCGGAAGCGGACGGAGCGGCCGAAGTCTGTTCCAGGGCAGGACCCTTTGGAATCGGCGTCGGCATCTGACCCAAGGAAACACCTCCCCGAGGATTCGACGCCTCCCGAGCTCTGCCGGACGGAGGGGATACCCTGGCCCTCTTAGGGGAACGGTTGCCCCCCGGCACATCGGAAACATGCCCGCCGGTACCCTTTGGTTTAAGGGGAACACCGGCAGAGCCCCCATCGCTACGAGGCCTCTTCGCGGGAGACCCGTGTGAGGAGGCGTTCCCTCTCCGCGACAGACCACTCTCATTGACGCCCGGGACTCCTCGGGACACCTTCCTTTTTCTCTGGTCTTGAGTCCTCCCTCGAGCGGCCCGCGACAAGGCCCCGGACAATGGAAGGCCGCCGAACCCAGAAGACGGAAGAAGATCCCGGAGATTCATCCCGGAGGGATAAGGCCAAGAGAAAATCCTAGATTTCTTGACCCTAACGTCGGAGAAGTCCGAGGTCCAATCGCGGTTGGGTACGGCAAGAAGCTTCCTGTGGGTCGCCTCAAAGCGACGAGCGGCTTCGTCATCGGTACTGGGAACATACCTAAGAGGGGACTAGTCGAAGGGCCACTCCCTGGGCAAGAACTTGTGAAAGCACCCAAAACTATGCTCATCCACCAACACGAAGAAGAACTTGTCCTCCCACCCAGACTCGTTCGAAGGAGGCTGTCGATAACATGACCAGGAACCCGGTGGGAGAGAGAGTAGCGACCAGGGTTCTTGGAAAATTTAAACAGCCGCATAAGGTCCTCCAGGGTAAGGTCAACATTCGCCTCCAACGCCATAACTATGGTACACACGAGGAGACGAATCGAGTTCGGACTCACCTGAGTGATGGGAACTAGGAAGGCGCAGAAGAAGGCCACGATGAACGACGAGATGGGAAAGCAGAACTCCGTCTTCCGAAAGAAAACCTCGTACAGGGAAATGCACTCGTCCCCGGGGGCGTCGGCACGCTCACCGTGGCGAGGAAGGCGAAGAGTGACCTTCGGCTCCAAGACAAATTCTTCCCGAAAATGCTCCAGGGTCTCCTTCGTCATCGCCGTGGGAGGAGATCGCGTTGTAAAGATGGGACCGACGTCGTAGGTGCGAGACATAATCAATCGAAGTTTATAGGGCGAAGGAAGTTAAGCAAAAGGAAAAGACGAAGAAGAGGAATCTGGGTTTTCAGAGAAATCTGGTTTTTAGAGGAAGTAAAACTATGCCTCGGAGTAGGATTTCCAACTTTATAGTAGGAAGAGGCGAGGCTATGTGAATCGACGCGTCTCGACCCCACGACCTGCGAAAGGACACGTGGATCGCCAAAAAGAAGCAGGAACCCAAGAGCCGTTTGAAGTGATGGGCTCTGAAAAGTCATCAACACTCAAGTGCCTGTATCAGTTTTAATAAGGAGAAAGAAAATCGCATAAATCGAGGAGACGCGCCCAAAAATAATAAATAAACAGGTTAGTGCGGACGTCACGTGCAGGAAGGAAACCCCACCTCAAGCAGCTTATTGGGCACGGATTTCTCTTTCTTTTACCAAGTGTTTACACTTGATAAAACAAAGGGGGGCTGGCCGTCCCCACATCAGCATCAAAGTTGCTCGCATCAATTATAAGGGTCGTCGAGATAGACAACCTGGAGGAGTGTCAAACAGGTATGACAAAGTAATGCAACACGAAGGGGCGAGCAGGTAATTAGCCATGATCGAATGCAGAGGAAAGTAAGAGACAAAAACTTAAAGAAGGAAAAGGATGTTTTATTGAATCTCAATGAGTTACAAGTAGATGGTACAAAATTACAAGCACAGCAATCAAGCAAAACCTTACAAAAGTCGACAAAAGATCTACAGCGAGAAGAGGAAGAGAAAAATTTAAAAGCTGCAAAAAGGCCTAAGTCGCCAAGACGAGATCAGGCCTCGGTGGCCTCTCGCTCGCTTAGCAACCCGAAAGCAGCCGAAGGACTCCCAACGACGAGGGGAGGCGAGCGAGGAGGCGCGGCCAACGGAAGGCTGCCAGGAGACAGAGGGGGAGAATTAGGATCGGCCGCGGCTTTTTCCTCGAGCGCCGATGCGAGGGCCTCCTCCCGAATGCGGTCCTGCTCCCACTCCGAGACTTTGGCACGGAGAAGCGCGACCGGCGCCCCGGGAGGGAGCGCGTTGACCGCATTTTGTTGAACCTGGTAGGACGCTGCCATGCGGTTGGCCTCGACGGTATCCCCAAGAGCCCGAAAACGAGCAGAGGCTCGCTCGAGCTTGTCTTTGGCATTCTCGAAAAGGCGCAGCCGAGCTCGATGCTCCTTCTCCGCCTTGACCCGAGCCGCCTCCAGCTCATCAACGAGTGTCCGCAAGACGCCACGAAACCGGGAGGGCAGACCCTCCTTCACGACAACAGGGGCGCCCACTGCCTCGCCGATTTGTGCGAGGAGCTCATCCTGGTTGCGAGAAAGCTCCGAGGCTTCCTGATGGCACCTCCGTTTCTCCTCCAGAAGAGCCCTGCGAGCGGAGAGTCGCCGCTCGCACTCCTCGATATGCCGCCCTGATCGAGCTTTGAACTCCGCCAAGTCAACCTTGGCGGAAGCGCGATCCCGCCTCTCCTCGGCCAGGGCCGACTCCAGCCTCGCGATCCGCCCCCGAGATAGGCGCTCGCTGTGAAGGGAGAGATCGAGCTGCTCCCGGAGTGCTGATGTCCGATGGGAGGCGTCAATGGACTCCTCCGCCATCAAGGACCTGTCAGCCTCGCGGAGGACGACATCGTTCACTCGGGCAACCCCCTCGAGCAAAAAGGTCATCGCCTCGGAGTATCCCTCGACCTCTTCAACAGAGTGACGAGTAGCGGAGGAGCCGGAGTTCCCCTTGCACAGGTTTCGGTACGTGCGCAGGGAGTACTCCCTCCAGACCTCGATGGGCGAGTCCCAGCTAGGCTCACCGGAGGTGACGAAGGGAGGCGGACGAGGACCGGCCGGGGGATGATGGTAGGGAGAAGGAGGAGGTGAAGGCTGAAGAGAAGCGGAAGCAAAGGACAGAAGAGCGGGGAGAGAGGGAGAGAAGTGAGAAGGAAGAGAAGGCGAGGAGTGAGAAGAAACGGATGATGAGGAGTGAGAAGAAACAGAGGATGAGGAGTGAGAAGAAACGGAGGATGAAAAATGAGAAGGAAGAGGAAGCGAAGAGTGAGAAGAAACGGAGGCTGAAGGAGGAGTAGAGGTAGGGCATGGGCGACCCGGCCGTCGCTGGGGGGGCCCGGTTGAGGAGATCCTCGAAAAGCGTCCGGAGGAGCACATTGCTGCGAAGCAATGTGGACCCCCACGGTACGCGGCACTGTGCCGGATATGCCTTCGCTCCTGGCCCTCTTCGCGTTACGATCGCTAGCACTACCTCCAACGGGTCGTTTTCCCACAGCAATCTCGGCACGAGACGAGGCCTCCGGGAGACCCCTCGGCGAGCGAGGAGCACGATTATGCCTCAGTAGGAGGGGTCGCTCGGGCGAGCTCTCCTCGTCTTCAAGATCTTCCTCTTCAACTCGTGGTACCGAGCTCGCCCCTTCCATGGTCGCGTCGGGGAAAGGGCCACCAGTCGCGAGCCCCGGTCCGCGAAACCCAATCGGGAAGCAGTCGGAGATAGGTGGGCCACTAATGAACTCCTCCCGGTATATTCCGAGTTCCAACAGCTGCCGAGGGTCTTGGAAAAAATCGTCCCCAGTCGCGACGCGTGCTCGTAAGGAGGGCCCGACGAATTCCCTTGAAAATGGTCTCGTGGGGGTCACCCGAGCTAGGCGAGTAAACTGGAGGAGATTGGTCGATCTCTACCCATCGCATGGGCAGTGACCCGTGGTGGTAGCCGAAGGAGCTGCTGTCGACCCTGACAGAGAAATAACAGCTCTGCCATCCCAGCGCGTCGGAGGGAGCGTTGAGGACGATCAGGTCCCGATCGAAGGGGATGAGCGTGAAACGCCCCAGGTGCCTGGTAACCCGGAATGGCCTGTACAGGCGCATCAGATCCTCCAGGGCCAAGAAAACCCTCCTCTCGGCAGCGATCCCCATGGTCCACAGGATGAGGCGAATGGCGCTGAGATGCATCTTGCCGATGGGGATGCCGAACGCATGAAGGAAGGAGAGGAGAAGGTATGGGATTGGGAAGCGGAGCCCCGCGTCGAGGAAGAAACCCTCGTAGACGGCGACCCATCCCTCGTTCTAGGGGTCTTCCGGCCGCTCGCCGGGGTACGGAAGGCGGACTTGACATATGTCCCCGTCGCAACACCTCTCCTGGATAGCGCGAAGCCGCTCAGGGGTCATGGCGGAGTGGTCAGGGCCACCTCTGAGGACGCGGCCTAGACTTGGCGAAGTTGGGGTCAAAGCCATTGGGAAAGCAAGAGGGTAACAGTGGAATAAGATTCAAATGACAAGGATTAGGCGAGATACCAAGTTGGGAGTACAGCAGAATGGGGGGACGCAAGGTTTGAAATCCCACTCCCACTAAGACCCACAATTTATAGGAGGGAAACGGGCAGATCCAACGGTGGGAATCCGAAGCAACGCAGGCGAATCGACGGCTGGAATGCGAAGGGACGCTGAGCGAAAAGACGTCCTGGGGAACTGTTGTACGGCCAGAAGCGGTGAGAATAGCAGGCCTATGCGGAGACAGGCACTCGAGTACTCTGCCTGCAAGGGGGTTCACAGAAACCAAGACCACGCGCCTAAAAAGGGGCGAGGAGGGCAGAATCGCCACCGGGCAGTCAATCAACAGAGGGCTCGGCCCAATGAACAGGGGCCCATCAACATGATTTTTGTATTATTTTACCAAGTGCCCATACTTGATAAAATGGGGGGCTAACTGTTAAGGTGGGATTTCGTCAAATCCCTCTTAACATAAACACATGTCGTTTCGGCTCTCAAAACGACAAGATGGTTAGAAGCAAGCGGGGCCCGCAGCTGGCGATAGTGATACGAGAGGAAAGATTCGCCTCCGCGAGGAGGTTTTAGCCCCGAGCGAGGAAGATAGATCTTTCGCGAGGAAGATCCTTCGCAAGGAGTCTTTCCTGCGAGGAGATCCCCTCGATGGATCTCTCCTCTTTCCATCTGCGAAGGAATATTGCCTCAGAGAGGTGCCGTCGCTGTGAAAATGGCGGGAAAGCGGAAGCGTGCTCGAGAAGACTTGGCGTCAGAGAGTCAGTCGAAAGAGCGGCAATCACGGGATTTAGTAGGTAAAGATCAGGAAGAAATCACGGAACCGGTCAGAGAGAGGCCGGGCCGAAAGAGGAAACCCTAATGGAGGTACAAACCCGAGAGAATCGGACAGACCAAAGGAGGGGAATATAAATATCAATGTAAAAACCACATAGAAGGGATCGAATCAAAACCCTAGAGAGAGATATTAGTCATTACTGTTCATCATCGTCTGTATTTCTTTGACAAGCTTCCAAGCTAATAAACGAGAAAGACCGAGCTCCCATATACATAAACTCAAGGATATTAACACATTAAGTGGACCCTCACATATTAACGGTCGTTATTAATCCTTGTGACTGAAAGAGCCCCGGTGAAAACCGACCTCTACAGTAGCTCAAGTTTTGTTCATTTGGATCCATAAGATTACTATTACATGACATTAGAGTAGGATTGTTAAACTAGAAGTTAAGTCAAAATAAGTTCAGGTGTTGAACTAGACGTTTTCTCGGAAAATGTCTAAAGGGTATTTTTGTCCACATGGACATAACATGATGTGAATGTCAAAATATGATTTTAACTATTTTCATATGATGGAAATATAAATTAATTTCTGAAGCCGAGAAGTCATTTGAGGCATTATGAAATTAATTTCATTATTTGTGCAATATTAATTCTAAAATGGGTATTTTAAGAATTGTGTTAATAGAAATAAGGAAGCATCTAGATGCCCTTCCCAAGTGTAGATTTCGGCCAACATCACCCAAGAGGAGAGAATTCTTTGTCTTTAATTAAAAAGATAATTATCCAAAAGGAAAAGAGGAAATGAATTTCCTTAAGAAGGAAATAAATATGCTAAGTGAGGAAACAATTTTTCTTCCCTTATGCTCTATGTGGCTGACCATGTACATGGAGAAAGAGGAGAGAAAATAAAATATTGTGTCATGAATACACAATTGAAAAGAGTTATTACCCATTCTTGATTTTTCTTCTCCTACAAATAGAGCTTCACATAGAGATGTGAAAATAAGCATTCTTGCTCTTGTCTCTCTCTCTTTGGCCAACCCCCTCTCTCTAGAAAATCCTTTTTTATTTTGACACCTAAGTTATCACTATAATTAGGCTTAATTAGCTCTCTAGCTCATATTCTTGTTCTTGAGCTATTGTGTTTAATTGTGCCCACACACAAATCCTTCTAAACTTTTAAAGGCTCATGGAATAGAAACCTTAGGTTTCTCGAATTCATGTTTAGGTTTGAAGGAATCGAGTCATACGAGAAGATCAACCTTTTTCAAGAATCCTTCAAATCAAGGTACAAGAAAGGTTTTCACTCAAGAACTTTAAATAATGTTTTTAAATTTATATATGTTCATGCACTTTGCCTAGGTTAGTAAAATTGTTTTACTTGTTAAGAAATTTTATATTCCGCCATTAATATGATTAACGATAATTTTTGTTAACCCTCGACCTATTCCAACAGTATTTCTATTTAGGGAAAATTTTTGATTACTCTTCCACTTAAATATTGAATAATAACAACCCATTCCGGTTTAAAAACTGTCATCCTCAATGATAGATTTAATCATGTGAAGGATGTTGCTATTCATTGAACAACAAGTGGTTAGGTTTCATTAATGAAAATTCCCACTATTTTATTCAACAATTGTGACTAGAATCCTATTAAGGATGCTTCCCCTGACTATTATATATTTAGTGAATAGGTTCCAATTAAGGACGCTCCCTTTAAACCAATGGAGTAGAGTAGCTAGGTTCCGATTAAGGATGCTCTCACTCAATTAGCAAACTAGAGTAGCTAGGTTCCATTCAAGGATGCTCCTACTCAATTTATTGAACTAGAGTGGGTAGGTTCCGATTAAGGATGCTCCCACTTAATCAATATAAAGTTTAGTGACTAGGTTCCGATTAAGGAAGCTACCACCGATTCATCAACTCTAACTTTCGGTTGTGTTTCCTATATTACTTCTTATTCATACAAACTATTTTCGAACAAATGTAATAGTAATTTAGACGCTTACTGAAGCTCTAATTAGTTCTTAAACAATAAAACATATATAACATAAGAATTTATTAAATCAATAAAAGCTAATCACAATTCTTATAGAGATAACAACTTATAACATATATTTCCCTTCTATATAGTATATGAACGGAAGTAGATGTCCTTCATATCCTATATCTTTAACTCAAGGGCAAAAGCATTTATGCATAATCAAGTATCATAAACATATTCAAGGCTTAACAATTTTAGGATATCTTTAATCATGAGTTTTAAGGTACCATACCAGCATTCTTCTTGTTTTTCTCAAGCTCGGCCAAGTATAAAGGACAATGCCTCTTCCAATGGCCTTCAGTGTCACAGTAGTGACATTTGCCAAAACTTTATCGCTTCTTCTCTTTTCCTTTTCCACTTCTCTTGAAGTTCTTCCTTTCATTCTTAGCGGGACCTCTCCCCTTAGAAGTATTCGGATGTGCCTTATATGACACATCACCAGAAGTCCACTTCTTCTTGGTTTTAGGAGAAGAATTCTTGTGAGCATATAGAGCTGATTATCTCACTGTGTCATTTCGAGACCTCTTCCTTCTCTTCTAACTCTGGTATTAATACTTGTTACTTGGTATGATTCCTATGAGGCAACGTCAAGCAGTTCCGCTTTCTCGATCGGAAAAGTGCATTGTTGGAACTGGGTCCCATGTCGAGTGATGGACTAGAAAGTCTGTAATTCATTCAACAGCTGAGGCAGTCCATACGTTAACTTATTCATTATATAGTTGGACGTAAACTGTATAGAGTAACTCGAAAGGGAATTCAGGATTATTCCCACCTGGGTGACCTCATCTATCTATGCCCCATGGAGCTCAGCTTCGGTGAATTAGTTAGTCATTTTCATTAGATGATCCCTCACGATAGTTCCCACAGTTATCCTAGTGCTATTGCACTTACGAGTGAGATCAATGCGGCTTTCTCGCTTTGCGTTCCCAAACATTTGTTGCAGCGAGTCAAGGATCTCCACAACAGGCTCATTGCCTTACATATTTGTTTGCAATGCATCAGATATGCTGCGAGCATGTATCCCGCCGCCTTGTAATTGGCAGTGGTCCACTTGTCATAGTCCTCTTTCATGTTTTGGGATGAACTCGAAGTGTGGAAGGGAGGTCTATCTTCAGAGAGGATAACGCGAATGCTTTCACTCACTAGCACAATGTTGAGATTCAACTTCCATTTAGAGAAGTTATCTCCTGTCAGGACGTCTTTCAACAACAGGGTCATGATAGGGTTTGACATAATTAGTAAAAACTTCAAAAGAACTCTATAAGCAATATGAAAAGAAACAAACTATCAAGATATTTAGGAAATAAAAACATAATGCGTAAGCACGGGCAAAAATATTAATCTTAGAAAAGACCCAGTTTTTATTATCCATGGTAATCACCAATAGCCACAGTCCATTCCACTATGGTAGCGTAACAGAGTCCACCTAGTGAACATGAGTTCCTACTCATATGAGTGAGCAATCACAGTTCATGTACTCTTCATAGCTATGCTCACAAAAGACCAGTTTATAGGATTTCTTTGGCGATATAAGCAACCACTGGTTGGTTCCTACATGAGTCGACCCAATGAGAAAGTCTAGCCCTATGCACTAACTTAGCTAGTACACGCAGAGATCAACCCTCCCACCTATCGGCAGAAACACAACTTGGTATTGGAATAAGAAAAGTCTGTCCTGAGGAATAGACCATCCATCCCTTAAAAAGGCGCCGGTCACACAGGGATCTTTCATCCGCACGATGTTGGTTCAATGTTGGGGGCCTTAAAGAGTCAACATAATTTTAGTATTTTATATTTTCCTATCATTTACATTAATCTAGGTGATCAACTACATCTTAATTAAATCATATTAAAAACTTGAGTGTTACTAACCTACCCTTAAAACCATACGTTTTGATACAGCTTAGTTATTAGGTATTTCGTGACATCTAATCTTGATTAACCTAACAATATCCCTTCGCGGAAAAGCTCCCAGTTGAGAAGGTGAGACACTAGGTCTTCTTCAATACCCCCAACATAGCCTCTTATTGGCTTGGTGACAAAGCTTTCTGATCCGTTCAACTCATTCATTAATTAAATATCCTAATCATATTACATAATTTTAAATGAATGAATACCCATGACATCCATAAACAAACGATACAATATCTAAGTTACATCATATAATCATAGCAAAGTAATTAAATAAACAAGCATGACAAATAAGGTCTGATTCGTGTTGCTCGTATCCTAATTTACTCTTTATAAAGTAATACAAAATGAACCTAATCAAGTTAGTTCATGGATGATGGTTGAACGCATTTATATGCTTCAATAAAGAGAAAATAAACATTTTCAAAAATATTTATTTTTCCAAATGGGCCTTAAGGCCTGCCGAGCATCTGGGCCTAAGCCCATATCATCCTAAAATCCTAGTTTCCAAACTATGGTTTGATTCTAATTAACTGGGCGCTGCCAAGAGGCAGCCTTGGCCCAATAATGGGCACATCCTAGGTCACACACGGCCGGCCCTAGCTCGTTGGAGGATGCTCGGCAGGTTTGTTCCAGAGGCTCGCAGGGCAGCCCTTTGGTCCCGTTTTATCTCCACATTGTAGATCCGTCTTTCGGTGATCGTTGGGATAAATAACTTCATCGCCAGATTACAACAATAATTAAAATCAAAAAAATTTCCTATACCCTTTGAAATTCGAGTTTTCAAAAGCGAGAATCAATAATCTACGATCAACCCCCGAATAACAATTCACATATCACATATTGAATTGTAATGAATGTCATATCACAATATAAATCCATTCAAATCAAAGTTAATGACAAGAACGAATCAATTAAATTAATAAATCATCTCACTCTGATACCAACTGTTGGTGAATCAAGAGCGTATTGGACACGAACAATCACTACAATATCACTTGTTTGGTTAACTAGACGCGTATTCGACACAAACAATCGATCTGAAAATGCTCGTTGGTGATTCATTCACCTTAGCAATCATATTAAATGCGGAAAAGAATAGTGGCGCTCAGATTAGCCAATTAAAATGATGATTATAAATTAGATCTAGATTTATTAATTTAATACAATTATAAAAGAAAATTACCAGCCGATATTATAGAATAAGTTTATAGAAATCTTACGAGTTAGGGATCGGCTACAGAACGCCCCGATGCAATGCGCGCTTCGTTTCTTCCTTCTTCTGAATCGACTCTGTTTCGCCCTTCTCCTAAATATAGTACTCAATGATGAAACGTAGTTTTCCGAAATGTAATCTCCGAGATGAGTTAGAAAGATGAGTGGTCACAATCGATATCTCACTTAGATCTCAAAACCAGATTGTTTAGTCATCTCGCTCCTATTATTTGGGATTGGAATTAGCAATTCCGGGGAATGGGGGAGGAAAAATTCGGCGACTTAGAGAGAGAGAGGACAAGGCGACTATCCTGTGAGAGAATGAGCCAAAATTTCCAGTCCCCTTGTGTCCCTATTTATAGCCTTGGTAGAGAGATAACCCTTGAGATATTTTCTCTCCTTTCTGTTGAGATATTCTCTCCTTCTAAAGATATTCCCTCCTTTGGATTTAATCTGGGCCACTAGATCTCAACAGTGAATCTAACCTCTCTCTCATTCATCAGATCAATATCTATGGTTTAGAATTTCTCTCATTTGCCATAACCAAATAGAGAAAACCTATGAGGGAATTCGGCCAAGGTGGTTAACACCCCTAGGAAAATCGGGCAACTACATGTGTCCGAAATTCCAAAGCCTAAAAATCCAATTAATTATTTATTTCCTTTATCCAACGATAAATAAACAATTAGGGTATAAACATTTATTTAATTTTGCGAATACCCGTTTTCCAGTATTAATGTTGTAAATAACTATTACAGCAAGTGAGATTAAATAGTGAATAAAATTATTATTAGAAAATTCTTATCCGCCTTTATTAGAGCCGAATCGGGGACTATGGACCTAGTAGGAGATGCTTAACGAACCCGACGAAAAAGACGATGTAGTCCTATCTCTTTTTCATCGATTCGTCTAGTCTTTATCAATACTCCACTATGTATTCAAAGACTGAACCCTACTTTAATACTGTAATTATATTTACTCATCGTGACGAGTGTCCATTGATATAGTCAATTCGTGATCAAGATCCTCAAGGTTCTAACCGTGCCAAGAGAAGTCAATTTATTCCGTTATACTTCTCTTGATACATATCAGCCCTAAGTATTGTTGCTTCCCCAGCGAAATATTCTTTCGAACATTAACTTACTTCGAAAGTGCTAGCAATCTATCAGTTCTTGAATAAACCCTTAGGTGAATGAACATTGACCTCCTTTCAGGGAGGCTATGTTGGCATTTATGCCCACAAAGGAGATTTTTAATATTAAATACTTTTGTATTTATTTGTTTTGAATTTAAATAAAAATTGAATAGTCATTCTATTTTAAGATTTTGTTTATGCATGAATGTCTACGCCCTGAAACTGTCATCAACGAAATAAGTGCTAAGTACAGACTTGACAACGTACCTCTTATGACTAGTTTAAATAATAGTTCGCAATCTAAAGATCGATTGGGCAATCGATTCCTAGTAATGATTGTTAGAATGAATTAAACGATATCTTATCTTGTGATATGGAGAGTTGTGACTCTGTAATTCATTCTTGATATCTTAATGAAGATATTGAACAAGACCAGTGAAGTTTTGAAGTTCGAGATAAAACCGTTTAATCACTCGAAACCTCAAACTCACATACGAGTATTTTAGTAATTACCTAAATCCTGAAGTGAGTACATGTATTCTTGTAACACTATATGACATTTGATTTGTCAATGGGAAATGGCTAAGTGAAGTTTCATTGACCCGACGGTTGTGTCATAATACTGTTTCATTGAAATATGTGATTCACAAATAGGAAATTTGTGTTGAAACAATGCTAAGGAATTAGTATCACACCATGCTTTGTTATGAGAGTATGAGCGAATAAACTAGGCCTGGTATTCATCGAATAAAAAATTCTTTGAAATAAAACATGTGACATCTTGAGACATCTCACTTTATGTTTTTCTCGTTCACAAATAACAAAGGACTTGGTGAAATAATAACTCAGGGGTAAAATGGTAATTTTAAATTCGTCTGAGTTAATGATACACACAAAGGGTAATATCATAAAATACACCGTGGACCGTGTGAAGAGTAGTTTTGTCACATCAAACGGAAATATAAGCGCATATGAACTTAGAGATGTTCAATATTGGTCCTTTAATGGAATCGACTAAAATTAAGAATTAAAAGTCGGAAAAAGTCCGTGAACTTTTGTGTCCGAGCTTTATTCTAAAGCTTCCTTCATGTGGGTCCATAAGGTCTCCATCATAGACTCTCGGATGAGATTTTGGTGAACAAGATATGATTGATTTTCTCATTCAACGTAAATTGTGATTTTCGCTAAAGAAACTTATTTTCTGAGTAATTAAATTAATAATTTGTTATTTATTATTATATTTATTAAAAGAATCATATTATGTTATTATATTGATAATAATATAATTTGATGATTCAAATAAATAAAAGATGAAAATAAATATTTTCTCGTTTCGTTCTACATTGATTAGGATGAAAATAATTAATGACTTGTCATTAAATAAATGAGATGTTCTAAATAAATTAAATATTTTTTTAGAAATAAATCAAATAAATTTGGGAGATAATTAAGACAATATGGAAGGCCATAATAAGGGTTTTATGGGCTGGAAAAATTGTTTAAACTCATTAAAAAGAGTTTTGGGCTTAAGTTTGACTGATGGGTCTTAATAAGATTTTGACCTAACTTAATCCCATTCTCTCTGATATAAAAGGACGCTCTCTCATTGATAACCCTAGCCTTATTTCGACCAACACTCAGTCAAACATCTTCCCCCTTGTGCTTGAGAGGTTTTGGCCGAATTTTAGAGAGAAAGAGAGAAAGGAAATTTGTTTCCCGGCAGCCTTTCCTTTTCTTTGAGTTTCCCCTTCTTCCCTTGTTCCCACAAAGAGACCACCCTCTTGATCTCGTAAAAACTCCTAGAGAATTTTCATTGATTCATCTTTTGGTTGTTTAAGTGATTTTTAACCCACAGCGCCGGCCACTTATTGGAGCAACGGAGCAAGGAAGAATTTCAGGACATCCTAGACGTGCGTGAGAAGGATTTTCGGTCGTGCTTGTTGACGCATCCCCGGGGCTGATTCTCGCAGATCCGAACCCACTGTAAGTCTCCTATAAACGAGCTGGAACTGACTATAACAATCATTGTAGGATTGTTAGAAATTTTAGATCACTCGTTTGCATGTTTGAATGAATTTATTAATATGTTTAGAAATTTGGTGACATGCTAGATTAGATTTAATGACATGGTTATTAAATATGTTTTAAAATGTTTTAACATATTAAATTGAATTATGAATTTCCGCCATATGTTGATATGTTTCATAATTAATTGGATTAATTGTTAACTAAATTCCAACAGGTTAAATTCCGTATCTGTAAATCACTTCCCAATCGAATCATGCTCTGAGAAGACTTTCAGGAGAAGACTCCCAAGATATAAGCTGTTATTAGCATGAATAGCATTTTAGTGCATGAATTAAAGATCTCAGAGACACGATTCAGTTTCCATGAGCATTTCAGGATTTAGATCAAGTCTCATTGTGACTATCATAGTGGTCTCGGTTAGTGCGTCGTAACGGTCCTTAAACAACAGATCTACCCCAAGGCATGTCTAGGTTGTACACTTATCATGTGTTCCATATATATGACTTTCGATATAGCTTTCCAGGCGTATATCAGTTATCGACCTTGTTTTAAAACACCACCCGAACTAAGGTGTCCAACACGTGACTCATTTAATACGGAGGCTATGGAAGATAGTTGTTATTGATTCCAATTGATTACTTATAACTCACCCCACTAATCATATAATGCTTATATAATAATCTAATTATCGAATTCAATAATTATTCATACGTAATCTTCAAGTGGACAATATTCCTAACAGACCTATCATCGCATATTGAAGACGGAAAGACAACTCGTGAAGTTCACGACGACAAATGTAAGTGATCTCTAAGTTATAGTCAAATTGATTTTGTATATTGAAATATGAATCTGGATGTGTGGAATTGTCTGTTTGCATGGTTTGATAATTTTATATGATGGGATCTTTTTTAGCGTAAATATTATGAAACGATTTCTTCACATTAAATTGAAATTTTGAAATTCCGCCATATTAGATATGTTTCATTATTTATAGGATAATTGTTAACCGATTTCCAACACAAAAGAAATGATGAGTCATCTGTTGGCATTTATGCCCATAAAGGAGATTTTTGATATTAAATACTTTTTGTATTTGTTTCGTTTTGAAATTAAATTGAATTTTCATTCTTATTTAAGATTGAGTTTATGCATTAATGTCTACGCTCTGAAACTGTCATCAACGAAAGAAGTGCTAAGTACAGACTTGACAGGAGCCCTTCTTCGGACTAGTTTAAAATAATAGTTCCCAATCTAAAGATCGATTGGGCAATCAATTCTTAGTTATGATTGTTAGAATGAATTAAACGATATCTTATCTTGTGATATAGAGAATTGTGACTATGTGATTCATTCTTGATATCTTAATGAAGATATTGAACAAGAACTGTGAAGTTTTGAAGTTCGAGATAAAACCGTTTAATTACTCGAAACCTCAAACTCACATACAAGGGGTATTTTAGTCATTACCTAAATTCTGAAGTGAGTACATATCTTCTTGTAACACTTTATTGCATTTGATTTCTCAATGGGCAATTGCTAATTGAAGTTTCATTGACCCGACGGTTGGTGTCATAATACTATTTCGTTGAAATATGTGATTCACAGATATGGAATTTGTGTTGAAACAATGCTAAGACATTAGTATCACAGCATGCTCCGTTATAAGAGTGTGAGCGAATAAACCAGGCCTGGTATTCATCGAATAAAGAATTCTTTGAAATAAAACATGTGACATGTTGAGACATTTCACATTATGTTTTTCTCGTTCACAAATAACAGAGAACTTGGTGAAATAATAACTCAGGGGTAAAACGGTAATTTTACATTCCTCTGAGTTAATGATACACACAAAGGGTAATATCGTAAAATACACCGTGGACCGTGTGAAGAATAGTTTTGTCACATCAAACGGAAATATAAACGCATATGAACTTAGAGATGTTCAATATTGGTCATTTAGTGGAATCGACTAATATTAAGAATTAAAAGTCGGAAAAAATTTGTGAACTTTTGAGTCCGTACTTTATTCTAAAGTTTCGTTCATGTGTGTCCATAAGATCTCAACGATAGACTCTCGGACGAGATTTTGGTGAACAAGAAATGATTGATTATCTCATTCAACGTAAATTGTGATTTACACTAAGAAACTTATTTTTTGAGTAATTAAATAAATAATTGGTTATTTATTATTATATTTATTTAACGAATCATATTATGTTATTATATTGATAATAATATAATTTGATGATTTAAATAAATAAAAGATGAAAATAAATATTTTATCGTTTCGTACCACATTGATTAGTATGAAAATAAATAATGACCTATCATTAAATAAATGAGGTGTTCTAAATTAATTAAATACTATTTTAGAAATAAATCAAATAAATTTGGGAGATAATTAAGACAATATGGAAGGCCATAATAAGGGTTTTATGGGCTGGAAAAATTGTTTAAACTCATTAAAAAGAGTTTTGGGCTTAAGTTTGACTGATGGGTCTTAATAGGATTTTGACCTAACTTAATCTCATTCTCTCTGATATAAAAGGAGGCTCTCTCATTGATAACCCTAGCCTTATTTCGACCAACACTCAGTCAAACATATTCCCCCTTGTGCTTGAGAGGTTTTGGCCGAATTTTAGAGAGAAAGAGAGAGAGGAAATTTGTTTCCCGGCAGCCCTTCCTTTTCTTTGAGTTTTATTCCTTCTCCCTCTTGTTCCCACGAAAGAGCCCACCCTCTTTGTCTCCTAAAAATCCCTTGAGTATTATCATTGACTGAACTTGTGGTTGTTTAAGTGATTTTTCCTCCCACAGGGCCGGCCACTTTTGGAGCAACGGAGGCACGACGCTTTTGAGGATTTCCTAGACGCACGTGGTGTAGAGGATTGGCCGACCTTTTGGACGTATCCCGAGACTCAATTTTGCAGATCCGAATCGAACGTAAGTTTTCTATAAACGAGTTGGATCTGAATGATATAATTTTCTAGGATTGTTAGAAATTTTAGATCGCTCGTTTTTGCATGTTTGAATGAATTTATTGATAAGTATATAAATTTGTTGACATGCTAGATTAGATTTAATGACATGGTTAATGAATATGTTTTAAAAACGTTTTTAATGTGTTAAATTGAATTATGAATTTCCGCCATATATAGATATGTTTCATAATTATTTAGGTTAATTGTTAACTAAATTCCAACACCATCACCACTTGTAGGTTATGGAGGTTCAAAACAGTCAGAAAAGATCAACTCAATCGCCGCGTCACTTGTAACCAACCAGTTTACAAAAGAATAACTTGTCCAAATCCCATAACACTTAAACAGGTATGAACTTGAGGAAAATTATTTTAGTGTGCGTTTTAAGCTTAAGACCAATATTTTAGCTTGACATGTAGCCACTTGAACTTGTACCAGATTGAGACAAAGAAGAGAATATGAAGACCACTTAAGACCAATCATATTCCTGAGACACTTAAAAGACGAGCAAGGAAACAAAAGCAAATGAAGAAGAATAATGTTTGAGCTCAATCAATATTTTTGAAGATCTTGACATTTATGAGTTTTTGTGGTTTATTTGTTTTTGGTAAGTGTGAAGAACTTTGAGGTTTCAGAGTTTTTGTGTGATTTTGAAGAACTTGAGGTTCTAGTGGTTTTTGTGTGTTTGAAGAAGAACGAATGGTTTCAGTGGTTTTGTAAGTATGAAGAGCTTGAAAATATCAACGTCTTTTTGTGTTATGAAAAACTTAAGGCATCAATGGTTGCATTGTTTTTTGTCTGTGTTTGAAGAACTTGAGGTTTCAGAGTTTTTGTTTGTGTGTTATAGAATATTGTCAACTACTTACAGACATGTTGTTTGTGTTTTACACAATGTTGTTTCACATGTGTATAAAGACAATTTGATTCTTTTGTATATTGACCAAATTTACACAACCTCCGACGATACATGTGTAACTTCCAAAACCTGCAACTTACACAACCAAACTCACTGATACATATAACTTCAAAACCAAACTCACTTCAAACCAAACTCACATATTTCATACCAACCTCAACTCAAACCAAACTCACAAATTTCATACCAATTACACAGATCAAACCAATTTCATAACATTTTCATTCCAATAATTCAGTACATTACAAGGTTTCTTAACTAATAAGTCAGTCCATTACAATACTTCAAAACTAATACATCATCATCATAACTATTTGTAGAATACATGTTATAATTCCTATCATGGAAGAAGCAACAGACTGTCTACGCTCGAACTTTTTTCCTACATGTTTGTTAATCTTGATCTCGATGTCCTCTTCATCATATTGCCTCATGTCCAATCTGTTGATTCTTCTAACCAAACCAGATACTACTCATTTAGATCTCTCAAACATTTCAGGATCAATCCAATTAAATGACATGCAACCTCCCTGAGCTTGAAAAAGAAAAATAACAAAAAACATTTAAACCTGAAACCATCAAAAGTTGAGATACAAAAAAATGGTTACCTCTGATATGTTGCAACATTTGAACCTATTCCCAGTAGTTGAATCCGTCCAAGATGTTCTCTCGACGAGAGGATTTCCACAATAACAAAAATCCTTCGAAACCATATAGTGTTCGTGTGATGACTATGAAGATTCCATTTCAAAGATTGGAGATCTACGATGAGTATTGGCGATTTTCGTTGCAACTTCTTCATGAGAAAAAAGACGATTTTAGGGTTGCGAAATCAGGGGTGGAAAAATAAGAGAGGATAATGAACAATACAAACTAGAAACATTAATTTTACCTCTGATCGATATCGCAAAGTCAACCTCAGATCAATAACTCCTTTGAGATTACAAAATAAGAATAACCAAACAGAATATAAAATGTTATTGCATTTGATTGATTTAGTAAGCAAGTTTTTTACCGAGATTTTTCACATTATCTTATCGAGATCTTCTGTCTAAACAGTATGCGATTATGTGTTCTATATTTAGCTGGTCTTGTGATTCTCATTGATGTGATGTTTAAGAGTTCTTCCTTATTGGTGTTCTCGCGATTTACTGCTGAGAAACCCTAGCATGGACCTTTCGTCTTTTGGGTGAGATAAAAGGCATGGTTGCTACCCTTAGCCTCCTTGATGCTTTTGTTCGAGTTCATAGCTTTTTGAGACGTGCAAAATTGGCGGCCTAGAAAACTATTGACTTGAAAAACAACAGTGTTGAATTAGATCACACACTGTGATTGGTTCGTATTTGGTGTTGTGTTTATGCGTGAATGAACTAGTCATGTCTAAGAGTCATCTTGTGATTAAAGAACACGTGAAGGTATGTCTTTCGTGGATCTGTGAAGGGTCACTAATTCGGGGGGAGGATTGAATTAGATTTTAACTTTATAGTTAGTAATTTGCGTTGATGTTTGTGTTGTTCATGTAAGACCATTGTACTGAGAACTATTATTATAGTGAAATCATTTACACCTGGTTATCACACCTCCCAGATGTAGGAGACGTTGCTCCTAACTGGGTTACCAATTGCGTGTGTTCTTTACTTTTTAATCTGTATTTTTACTGTCATCTATCTTCTGCTTACCAATTATTACATATATTGTTATGATTATTGTGAGTAACAGTTCACTAAGCCTTTCACAAAATTTCACAAAACATGTTTACCTTTTTCCCAACTCACTAGACGACATTATTATCTTTCGGTTTTCCTCAAAATGAAAGAAAATAAAAACATATTTTCCATGATGAACTTGGAAAATTGATAACATCTCGTCTCTCAACATACATAAATCTCTTTTTCTCTTCCTCCTCTGAATGAAACTAGAAAAGAAAAACATTTTATGTAATGAAAAAAATGAGCTACTTTTCAACGATGAGCTTGGCCCTGGAGTGTCCTTCGTTAATCTGGAACTGGTGGCCCAAACCGAAATGAGCCATGAGAAGCCAGACAAAGGTGAGAAGCTCCCCGCCCTTGCTGACCTGCTGCGCGTGGGTCTCGGGGCGGCAGTGGCTTGCGGCATAGGACATCATCTCAACCCAAACCTTGCTGACGAGGGTCCACTTCTCCCCCCGAAACTCCCTCAGCTGTTTCGCTAGCCTGCACGCCTCGAACACCACCGACTTGCTGCGGTCCCCTTTCACCGTCACCGGCTCCACCTCCGTGCACACCTCCAGCAGCGCAGCGCACGCATCCCCTTGCTTCTCCGCCCCCAGCCCCTTCCGAGCGAAGAACTTCTTTGCCTCCGCCGCCGTGTCCCGGAACCTGATCTGCCCTATTCCGGCCACCGCCGACATCATCGTTGGCTGCAGCACCAGCAGGTACACCATGTACTCCGACAGCGTCTTGCTCACTTCCCTCTCCCTCTCCGTCACCGCCTCCTTCGAGTCTTCTTCGTAGCAAAGCTCTGTCGCGATGTGCCACAGAAGTAAGCCCTCGTCATAGGCCACGTCGTCGATGTATGGGGCCAGATTCTTTGCGTCGCCGAAGCTCCACTTCTCTTCCTCGAGGACGTACGTCCCTTTCGCCTCGAAAATCCGCCTTATCGTATCCGGGTCTTCCGCCTCGCTCGCCTTCCCTTTGATCTCCTCGTACACGAATCTCCACAGGCTTTTGGAGAGTTTGTTGGCCTTGGCATATTTCCACTCGTCCACAATGATTCTCATTCCTAAGTAGTCGATAGCCTGGTCGATCGCCCATTTCAGGCTCTTCGTGAAAGCCTTGTACATGTGCTTGCCCGCGTGGAACAACGAGATTATGAAGTTGGTGTCCAAAGCGGTCTCTTCTCGGGAATAGAAATCGGGGTTTTCCTTCAGACAGTATGTGATGAGATTGTACCCCAAGATAGTCTCCGACCAGCGGCGATACATCAACTTCCTTAATACACCGCTAAGACATGATGTATTTTCGCCATTCTCTTCGCTCCAGCTTGGTCTGTGCAGCCTCAAGAAGCCCGTGAATAGGCTCCTCAAAAATCTCGTGTCCCTTTTCTTGAGGTACTTTTGGAGACTCACGACCGTCCAGTCCGAGAAGATCACCATGAACATGGCTATGACGTCGAGGATTATCGCCCCGTAGAGCAACAAGTAGGTCACCCACACATCAAAGGGCTCGTACCCGTCCTTGTCGAGTTCGAAGAAGATCACCAGCGTAGCGATCACCATGGCGAAGGCGATAAATCTGAAAACGTAGCCGGCAGAGGTGTGGACGACAACGACTTTTGTGAATAAAGCTTCGTACATGAAGTTGAGCTCCACCTCCAAAACCCTAAAGGCCTCCACGGGGTCTTTCCTGAGCATAAATAAAGGCACATTTAATTTTTCTCATTTAATTTTTAAATTATATTTCACGAATGAAATTGCTAAAGCATAAAACGTCGCATTAAATTTTTAAATGTGGCTTGAAGTGAAGATTAACATGGCAATTTAGTTTCCAATTATTAATCATACAATATCATATTGTGCTACCAAAGTAAATATATCGAGAATAAAACAAATCCAAAAAGTTTCTACACTTGTAATCCAATAACTTGTGAGTGATAAGAGAAAATAATATGAAGCCGCCTGAATAGTTCACCTCACCGGCGCAGGAAGAACTCACGGCTCTCATTGCGCTCGCGGAAACTGAAGAGCGAGTCGACAATGAGTCCGCGGAAGACGACATAGTAGTAGTGTGCGTAGTTGACGATGTCGATCTCGGAGAGGCTCTTGATCTCGACGTCGATGGAAAACGCCTCGAGGTCCTTGATGGGCTCGGGAGTCATTTCAATGCGGGTCGGGAGCCTCGCCGCCCTCTTAGAGGAGTACTCCTCCATGAGCTTGGCGTAGTTTGGGCCTGGGTCGGGCTTCTGCAGGAGAGAGTCGCGAAAGCTGTTCAGGCTTGCTAGGTATAGGGATCGTGTCCGCTCCGTGTACTTTATGATCCCAGCCGTGATCATCAGAGTCGTTGGGATCCAAAGCTCATTGCCCGGGATCGTTTGGACGAACACGTACACCGTTGCCAAGACCTTCCAAAATATTATTACAAATATTATAATAAATTAGCCACATCAATAACTTTAAGTTTAAATATCATTTTAGCCACATGGTTAATCTTTGGTACTTTATTACCTGGAAAGTGATTGTAGGTAGAAAATATCAGTTTATAATAATACGAGTGACGAATTTATAATCACTAGGGAAATATATTGACTAGGATGTAATTTAATGCATCAAGAAAGCTATGGTTATACTGTAGTAAACAAATTAATATTATGTTTGATATAATTTTATATTCTTGCATTAGAACTAAAACCATGGGGCAGTGCCAAAAGAGCAAACTTATACTGCTGAATTGCAAAATAAAATTTCGGGTAGCCTTTTAAGCTGATTTTAGGCTAGATAATTCCAAAACTATAGTTTTTAAACCAATTTTGTACCAGAAAATAGTCAATTTTGTAACGAGTGTATGGATGCGACATGAGTTTTAGGCGCAACTTTTTGTCGACTCTAAAATCTTATTTTGTAAAATTGCGTTTTCTGTTTATGAAAAATAATATTATAGCATTTTATTCCTTATATTATTATATTATTATATGAAAAATAGTCAATTAGTCCCTATAAGTTAACAAAATACTACGATATCATAAAAAAATCATTGTAATATTTTTTTAATAGTGGGTATTATTGTGATATTTTGTTAATTATTGAGTCTTAAGAAATGAAAATTTTCTCTTACAAAATATAACGGGTATTTAAATTAAAAATAATATAAATTAGGTTTTTTATAAATGGTTAACTAGGAGACAATAAATGGCTCTAAGGGTTTTATCATTTGTTTAATTAGTATGGACAGAAATGACTAAGCAAATTAAGGATCGAATGGTAAATTATATAGTAAGTGCCTGAGTAATGAGGCCAAGCAAGTGCCTGATCCAGAGCTCGTTATCTTCGAGGGCGTAGGCGGTGATGGTGTCAGGCCCCCCGAGGTGAACGAGGAGGAACGGAGCCCAGAAGGCCTTGATGATGTCGCTCTTGTGATTCTTGAAGGAATTCCGGTCGTCTGAGCCGGACTCATTCTGCTGGCTCGAGATGTGGCCCACCGCGAAGTTGGCCGCCCAGTCAGCCAGAAGATACGCCGTCCACAGAAGGTAAAGGATCGGCTTTGCAGACGCGCGCTTCCTAGCCGGTGCTACGAATATCAGAAATGTCTGCATTCCCAGGCTGAACAGAATTATGCTCCTTATGTTCCACTCCTTCCATAGCTCTTTCACGCTCGCTGGTAGTTCCGCAACCATCTCTCTCTCGCTCTCTCTCTCTCATGTGGGTAGTGAAATGCATTCTGGAATAATATAATGTGTCACCCTTTTATAGATGCAGAACACGTGATGCACTGACATCAATGAATTTGTTGTTTAGCAAATCAAATATCTATGTAACAACTAACAGGAATTTTATAAAGTCGTTGCTCTTCTTTCTCACGGTCAATTAGTTTTTAAACATAAGTACTTGTCACTTAATATTGTGGTCATTTTGTAATTATCTACGATATATCTTCTCTTGTTTGATTTAATATCCATGGTACATGTACATAAAGTGAGGATTACGCGCTATAAGTTTGGAAAGTGAAAGGGAAATACACTGTAGTATAGTCCATTAGCTGCAATAACTTTTACTTCTAAATTGATATATATATTTTCAAAGGTACACTCACGTACTCTAGTAGTTATGAAGTTTCCACAATGGAAAATACTCATGTATATTAGTGAGATATAAGTTGCGGCTAATCATCTTTCGAGAAGAAAAACCGTTAAAGTAAAAGAGAACGGTGAAAAGGTGACTCCAAGAACTTCTTTAATCACCAGTTTATCCCACTTGTGTCCAAAGAAATGATAAAGCCAGAGTTGATCATCGTAGAGATATAGAAGCATCTACAGATCAGTTGAGTGAAATGTAAGGAAACTAAAGTAGATAAAAGAAATAGTGTCATAGCTGTCACTAAAACCTGGTCATTGATCTCATATTCCTAACTTGCTGAAGATAAAAAAAGCTTGTACACTTATTTATCGTAGTAGACGATATTTAACTTTTAAAATCGTTTTTGTATTATTTAGAGAAAATACAAGTTGTGCTGTGATTTAAAACTAAAGAAGACAAGTTTGTATATGTAATATAAAGGCTACGGTTTTTGCTTTCAAAAACGAGGTGGGACTACTTTTAGTCTCACACTCACTACACTAAAGAAGACAAGTTATTCTTAGTCTCACACTCACTACACTACTACAATCATGATCTTTTGTCGAAGAAAAATTAGACAAACGCGACCAACAAGAGCTGTAATGTATGGCATTTAGCCGTATAACTCTAGTCATTATACAAGGAGTTTGTCATTCAAATTTGACCCTTCACCAATTGATAGTTCTTGAGCCAAGATGGAGCTGGACCATTTTAAGCTTCTCTAGTTCCTTCTCTAAAGTCGATATTTCTGCTGGTAAACTAAGATGGGCCTGGCTCGGTTGAGCTTATTATCCATTTTCTAACTATCTATTTCGAGAGTCTTAGTGGTTGTTATGCACGCGTATTAGCTTATTTTGATATTGCAAGTGTCTCAAGAAAGATGTCATAAATTTGTTGATTTCTTTGATATAACATCTTGCATACCTGGAGACAGATTATTTTGTCAAGTTTTCTTATTTAACATAACATGTAAGCGAGTTTTTCAGAAGATATCTTCGCATTTAAGGGTAACAAAACCCTAGAACAACCTTCCCGTAAGACATTGCTATGCATGCTTGGTATTTTCTTAGCAACTTGACCACTTTTGGTTTAACCTTTAGGATTCTTAGACGTGCAGGATCGGAAAACTGAGAAAATAAAGCATTTGTCATTGTGGTGTACTTCTATATTCACACTGTTAGAGGAGATCGGCTTTGATAACGCGTGATTGATTGCTCATGATTGAATTCTGAAGACTACCAACATCGAGATAGTATTTGACTAGTGGAATGGAGCAGAGCCTCATTTTCAAGGGGAGTACATGTCTAAATAACTCATATATTAGCAAACTTGTCATTATATTTACTCTATTCACATAAAATCATCGTTGTACTATTGAATATCTTGATTTAGTGAATTATTTTTCACTAGAATATAAGCCCCCCTGAATTAAAAGGATCTGTCATCCAAAAATTAGGTTTCATTAATAAAAACTATCACAGACCCACCATTGCGTATTTGTACTTATCGAGTGTAGAATAAATCTGCTTCTCTTTTTTCTTAGGAACAAAAGAATTCATTTTTCTTTATATATTCTTATTAAAAGAATAGAACAAATTTTGAATCCTTTCCTCAACTAAAAGGTTAAACTAAGGTCCATAGTATAGTTTTTTTTACTGTGCAATAAAGTTACATAGCGGCTATTTTTAGGTGATATTGAACCGAACTGAGTTACCATTGTTGTGTCATCTATTTACATGCGCTTTAATTAATATTGCTATATTGACGTCGAAATATTGTTAGTTCTTGAGTGTTTTAAAGTCGTGTTAGAGTGTTTTCTATATTATCAGAGTTTATGGTCCATCAATGAAAATCAGAGTATAAATTGAGGATGGAGCAATCATAAGAAGCGAAATAAAATTCTCAAAACATTTTTCCAACAATCTAAATACCAAAATAGTTGTTTTGTGAACCAAAAAAATTGGTGCACTACACCAAACTTACAAAGAGTCTTCGCACATGCATGCCCGTTACTTGTCCAGCGCACTGATCTCCTTGTACCGCGCACATGCGCTAATGAGCCTCTTCAAATTTTTGTGTTTTCAAAAACACTAGAGCCCTATCAATACACACTTATTATTCAGTCTATTTTTGTTATAACTTTTGGGATAGACTAATTTTTAAAGAAGATCACAACTATCATCGCGCCTTCGTGATCACTGTTAGCGTTTGTGTTGGCCTGTCTGACTTGGTTAGAGAGCATATCTATGTACTTTGTCTATCCTCCTCTGACGCTAAACTACCTACACCATTGTTCATTCGGCACTTCCTCTTTATCAGATGTGTTCTTTGGATCAAAGTGTGTTCGCCTTTTCTAGGTAGTATATAACCCTTTTCTTATATTTTGCTAGCGTTAAACACTTTTACTATCTGTGCCGAATACCTCTTGATAATGACTCTCTCTCTCTCTCTCTCTCTCTCTCTCTCTCTCTCTCTCTCTCTCTCTCTCTCTCTCTCTCTCTCTCTCTCTTGAGGCACCATTGTAAAATTTTAGCTTCTCAAAGGATAGCTAGAGTATAAGTACATTTACTTTGGTACTTCATTCCATATGCGTATAAACTATAACTCACAACACTCTAGGTGTTGAGGTGAAAAAGTAAGTGAGACTCACACCTATGGGGAGTCTTAGGTCGTGCAATACTTCGTAAACAAAGTGTTAGGTTTAGGAAGTACAGATTGCCTTGTAAACCCTTTGTAACTTTGTTGTTCCGATATTATAATATGCTCTTTCACCGGGATAGTAATCCCCCGGATGTTGGCAAGAGCCAAACTGGATTACCAACTTTGTATGTGTAATTTACTTAGAAGTTGATTGTTGGAAATTAATTACCGTTTAATCAATATTATTATATAACATATCATTATATGGCAGAATTATTTAATAAGATCTCAAATATATTAAAACACATTTTGACATATACAACAACGTTGGCATTAAAAATTGCTAACATGTCAATAAAAATTTAATTCAAGTCATATTAATCAAGAAATTGAACACACTTCGAAATAGAAACTTTTAAACAATTTTATAATTTTCAAAACAATTATTTTTGAAATGAATTACACGTGCTTTGGTAGGTCACTCCGGAATGCCTCGTCAATTACCTTGCCGGAAAGGGAAGTGCACAGGCTCGCCGAACAGGAGTGTCTGCCTCGCCGGATTCCCTGCTCCCCGGACTGCCTGCTCTCCTGATTTCCTGCTGGCCGGATTGCCTGCTCGCCGGACAAGATATGTGCATGTGAGCCTGCGGGTCTATGCGCCTAGCTGGAGGTGCGAGACCTGTGCGCCTAGCTTGAGGTGCAATACCTGTGCGCCTAGGTGGAAAGGGACATGGGACACGTGGAGGGTAGGAAGACTCGCGCTGGAGACATTCAGGTTGCGCATGAGGAGATAGGCCCACTGTGGCACGCTGATTGACCGATTTGTATCAGGTGCAAGGCTAGCTGGCCGGTTTGTGTCTCGACGCGTCTCTCTCGTCCTTATTCGATTTTTGACCGGTTTTCTGCAAACAAAAATCACTCCAAACACTTTAAGAGATTCAATGATATTAGTCTCGCGTTTTATGGATGATTAAGAGGGTTGGCTCTTTGTTCTGAACAACGTAGGAGGGAATCACTCAAAGGTTGACCCAAGAAATCAAGAAACGATTTCTTGATTCTTTTCTCTCTCAAAAACTCTCGGCCAACACTGTCACAAGGGAGAGGGGAAAAGTGGCCGAGTGATATGTGTATCTACGGTTTACTAAAAAAACTCATACTTATATTGAGAGATAACGGGCTTAACTTAGGTCAAACCGTTTTGTCAACTTAACCCATATTCAACCTTTTAATGAGTTATTTAATTTATTATCCAGCCATAATTCAATAAATATGGCCGGCCATACTCAAATATATCCCCTAAATTAATTGATTTATTTCTAAGATAATATTTAATTAATTTAGAACATCTCATTTATTTAATGACAAGTCATTAATTGTTTTCATACTTCTGAATTAAGTACGAAATAAGAAAATATTTATTTTCATCTTTTATTTATTTGAATCATCAAATTATATTATTATCCATATAATTACATAATATGATTCATTAAATATATTTAATAATAAATACATAATTATTTATTTAATTACTTAGAAAATAATTCTCTTAGTGTAAATCACAATTTACATCCAATGAGAAAATCAATCGTTCTAGTTAAATAAATCTTGTCCGATAGTCTATCAGTGAGACCTTATGGACCCACATGAACGAAGTTTTAGAATAAAGTACGGGCTCTAAAGTTCATAAAGTTTTTCCGACTTTTAATTATTAATATTGGTTGATTCCACTAAAGGACTAATATTGAAACTCTCTAAGTTCATATGCGTTTATTTTCTGTTTGGTGTGAAAAAATATCACACGATCCAAGAGTATTTATGATATTACCCTTCGTGTGTATCATTAACTCAGAGGAATGTAAAATTGCAGCTTTACCCCTGAGTTATTATTTCACTAATTCCTTTGTTATTTGTGAATGAGAAAAACATAAAGTGAGATATCTTTACATGTCACATGTTTTATTCAAATAATGTTTTATTCGGTGAATACCAGGCCCGGTTTATTCATTCACACTCTCATAACAAAGAATAGTGTGATACTAATTTTTCTGCATTGTTTCAACACGAATTTCATATCTTTGAATCACATAATCCAACAAAACAACGTTATGAGACCAACCGTCGGGTCAGATGAAACTTCATTTAGTCATTTCCCATTGACAAATCAAATGTAATAAAGTCTTACAAGAATATATGTATTCACATGAGGATTAAGGTAATTACGGAAATACCCATCGTATGTGATTTTGAAGTTTAGAGTGATTAATAGGTTTTATCTTGAGCTTCTGAGTATCACTAGTCTTGTTCAATGTCTTCTTTAAGACATTAGAACAAACCACAGAGTCATAACTCTCTATATCACAAGATAAGATATCGTGATTCATTCAAACAATCAATACTCAGATTCGATCGACCTTTCGATCTTTAGATTGTGAACTATTATTTAAACTAGTCACACGAGGGTATCTTGTCAAGTCTGAACTTATCTCCTCTTTCATTGAGACAGTTTCAGAGCGTAGAAAATATACATACACACAAACTTAATCAAGAATACATATTTAATTTTATTTAATGTTTCAGCAAAACGAAATACAAATGTACTTATAATGTTTAATTTCTCCTTTGTGGGCACCAATCCAAACATTGATTACTTAATGTTTTCTTTATTGTTAGTAACATCTTAAGAAACATTCTATAAATAGTGTAAATTTGTTTTCATTTGGTATCAGAGCAGGAACCCTAATCTACTAGATTAACGATCTATTTGTTTTAAGTTTTTTTGTGTATGTAAGTATGGATACATTTAGAGAAAGAGGCTCTGTGATCAGAGCTCCTATACTTGATGGTCAGAACTACTTCTATTGGAAAGCAAGGATGAGAGCATTGATCAAATCAATTGATAAAAAAACATGGAAATTTGTCGTTCTTGGCTGGAGTATCCTCAAACGGTTCCTAGTAGATGGTGTAACTCTTAAAAATGTACCAGACGCTGAGTGGACTACAACAGATGATGTAGCTGCTCTCTCAATTTCCAAGGCGTTGAATTCCATTTACAATGGAGTCAACAAGAATGTTTTTAGACTAATTAATAGATGCATGAGTGCAAAGGAGGCATGAGACATACTTGAAACTACCTATGAAGGTATTGACAATGTGAAGAACACTAGTCTTCAACTGGTCACCCCTAAGTTCGAAAGTCTAAAGATGTCTGAGGATTAATCCATCGACGAGTTCTATGATAGAATTCAAGATCTATTAAATGAGTCTCATTCTCTTGGTGACCCAATGTCGGATGCAAAGACTGTGAGAAAATTCTCAGATCCCTTCCCGAGAGATTCAGAATAAATGTCACCACCATAGATGAAGTTCATGTTGGAATTTATTTAACGATTAAACAATAAATTAGATAACATATCTTAAATATGGCGGAAATATATAATTTGACCTAATATGTTAAAACCAATTTTTAACAAATTCATTTAACCTACACATTAAAATTACAAGAATGTCAATAAACTTTTTTATTCTAAACGGGGTAAGCAACAAATTGAACACGCTAGAATCCTATATAAACAATTTTTATAATCATAGATCAAATTCGTTGAAAAATACTTACAAAGGAGATTGTTAACAATCCTCGACGTTTCTCGCTAACTCTTGAAGGCCTCGTCAAATTTCAACTCGTGAAAGAAGCTCGTCGGGTGAGAAGGGGCTGTTTGACCGAGAGCAAGATGCGAGGGATTTGAGGAAGGGACTAGTCTCCATGCGTGCGTCAAGAGGAAGGCACGCACGGTGTTGGACGAGGCTCACAGCCGTCGTCGGAGAGGCGCTGGATTGCGCCTGGAGGCTCGCCGGATAGGCGCGTCAAAATGGATCCTGCGGGGAAGCTTCGAGCCTTTGATTGATATTTAAATCAATTCCCTTGCTGTGTTTGGCCGGCCCTAATTAGAACAAAATTCACTCAAACACCATTTTCTTGAATCAACAATAATACACTCAAAGTATATGGGAGATTAAGAGTGTGGGCTCTTATTTGAACACTCGGGAATAAGGGAAATCTCAAGAAACTGTGAGCAAGCAAGAAAAAATTCTCTTCTTCTCTCTTTTCTTTCTTTCGGCCGAACACACACAAGGGGGAGAGGGTGAGAGATGGCCGAAAGTTTATGCTAGGGTTAAGTCAATTTAGGGTTTTCTTAAGCCTTTATATGAAAGGTTAAATGGGCTTAAGCTGAGTCTAACCCATTACTTAATTTTAAACCATTTTATATACCCTTGACTAATTATTTTCGGACAACACATGTCAAAAGACTCGGCTAAAAAAGATTTATTTTATTCCCGAAATCTTTTGATTTATTTATAAATTCAATTAATTTAGAACTCTCATTTATTAATGACATTTCATTAAATAATTTCATACTTTACAAACAAGTACGAAATGAGAAAATATTTATTTTCATCTTTTATTTATTTGAATCATTAAAATGTATTATTATAATTATAATTATACAATATGATTCACTAAATAAATGTAACGATAAATAAATAATTACTTATTAAGTCACTTAAAAAAAAACTTTCTCGATATAAATCACAATTTATATTCATTGAGTAAATCAATTGTTCTTGTTCATTTAATCTCGTATGGGTGTCTATCATTGAGACCTTATGGACACACATGAATGAAGGTTTAGAATAAAGATCATACTCAAAATTTAACAAACTTTTTCCGTTTTTTAATTCTTAATATTAGTCGATCCACTAAAGGACTAATACTGAAACTCTCTAAGTTCATATGCATTTATTTTTCTTTTGATGTGACAAAAACGTTCTCCACACAATCGACAGAGTACTTTAGCATATTACGCTTCATGTGTATCAGTAACTCATAGGCATGTAAAATTACTGTTTTACCCTTGAGTTATTATTTCACTAACTCCTTTGTTATTTGTGAATGAGAAAAACATAGAGTGAGATGTCTTTACATGTCACATGTTTTAATCAAAGAATGTTCTTATTCGAAGTATACCTGGCTAGGTTTATTCATTCACACTCTCATAACAAAGCATAGTGTGATACAAATGCATTAGCATTGTTTCTACATGAATTTCGTATCTGTGAATCACATAACCTAACATGACAACGTTATGACACCAATCATCGGCTCAGATGCAAGTAAAGCTTAGCCATTTCCCATTGACAAATCAAATGTCATAATGTGGCATATCGATTATGTATTCACTTCAGAATTTAGATAATTACCAAAATACCCCTACTATGTGATCTTGAAGTTTCGAGTGATTAAACGGTTTTATCTCAAGGGTTAGAGCATCACTGGTCCTGTTCAATATCTTCGATAAGATATCTAGAATAAAAAATAGATTCACAACTCTTTATATCACAAGATAAGATATCATGATTCATTCAAACAATCATTACTTAGATTCAATTGCTCTATCGATCTAAACACTGTGAACAAATGTTTAAACTAGTAACAATGGGCTATCTTGTCATGTCTGTACTTAGCACCCATTTCTTTGATGACAGTTTCAGAGCGTAGCATTCATACATAAACACAAACATAATAAAGAATGAATATTTAATTTTATTAATTTCTCGGCAATAATTAAATACAAAAGTATTTCAATGTCTAATATCTCCTTTGTGGGAACCAATCCCTACAGTTCATGAGACATTCACAATGAGAGTAGACGATTTTATTGGATCTCTCCTCACTTATGAGATGTCGTCGCTTTATAGAGTACTTGCTCAGATAAAGAAATTGTTTTACTAATAAAGAAATTTTTATATTACGCCATTAATATGCTAATGATAATGTTTTCTTAACACTAGACCTATTCCAACAAAGACTGCATTTCTAAATGGGAGTCTGGACGAGCGGATTTATATGGCTCAACCAGACAGGTTCATGGAGAAAGGCCAACAGGGCAAAGTTTGTGAGTTGCTGAAGTCCATTTATGGACTAAAGCAAGCATCTAGATCGTGGAATATCATATTCGACGAGACTGTGTAAGGCTACGGCTTTGATCAGTCAGTAGATGAGTCATGCGCTTATAAGATGATAAACGATGGCAAACTGGTCTTCTTAGTCCTATATGTGGATGACATACTACTCATTGGGAATGATGTAGGACAGTTATCAGAGGTTAAGATTTGGCTGTCAAAGCAGTTTGAGATGAAGGATCTCGGAGAAGCGGCTTACATTATGGGGATTCATATCTTCGGAGATTGGAAGAACTAAAAGTTAGCGCTTTATCGAGCTTCTTATATTGATAAGATAATGGATCGCTTTAGTAAGACTCCAAGAAAAGATAACTATCTTTCAGACATGGAGTGCATCTCTCAAGTGAGCAGTCTCCCAAGACTCTTTAAGAAGTTGAGGACATGAGACATATTCCATACGCTTCAGCCGTAGGAAGTCTCATGTATGCTATGCGTTGCACATGGCCAGATATTTGCTACACAGTGGTGTTGGCATTTATGCCCACAAAGGAGATTTTCGATATTAAATACTTTTTGTATTTGTTTTGTTTTGAAATTAAATAAAGATTGAATTTTCATTTTTATTTAAGATTGAGTTTATGCATTAATGTCTACGCTCTGAAACTGTCATCAATGAAAGAAGTGCTAAGTACAGACTTCACAAGGTACCTTCTTATGACTAGTTAAAATAATAGTTCGCAATCTGAAGATCGATTGGGCAATCGATTCTTAGTTATGATTGTTAGAATGAGTTAAACGATATCTTATCTTGTGATATAGAGAGTTGTGACTATGTGATTCATTCTTGATATCTCAATGAAGATATTGAACAAGACCTGTGAAGTTTTGAAGTTCGAGATAAAGCCGTTTAATTACCAGAAACCTCAAACTCACATACGAGGGGTATTTTAGTAATTAACTAAATCCTGAAGTGAGTACATATATTCTTGTAACACTTTATGACATTTGATTTGTCAATGGGCAATGGCTAAGTGAAGTTTCATTGACCCGACGGTTGGTGTCATAATACTGTTTCGTTGAAATATGTGATTCACAGATATGGAATTTGTGTTGAAACAATGCTAAGGCATTAGTGTCACACCATGCTTTGTCATTAATGAGTTGTCATTAAATAAATGAGATGTTCTAAATTAATTATATATTATTTTAGAAATAAATCGAAAATATTTAGGAGATAAATTTGACAATATGGCCGGCCACTTATGTATAATAAGTGAGTTGGAAAATTATTTAAATGATTTATTGGGCTTAAGTTTGATTAATGAGTCATTAACTGTTTTTGACCTAACCTATGCCTATTCTTCCTGAAATAAAAGGAAGCTCTTCTCTCTCTCTCTTGACCTAATTCACACGCATACTCTCTCCCCTCTCCCTTGTGTTGGCCGACAATTTTCTCTCCCCAGGGAAGAAAATACACGGCCAAAATCCCAAAGAGTATAGAGAGAGGGAATTCGTTGAGCCTTTCCTTTTATTCCTTCTCCTGTTGTTCCCACGAAAGAGCCCACCCTCTTTGTCTCCTAAAACTCCCTTGAGTATTATCATTGACTCAACTTGTGGTTGTTTGAGTGATTTTTCCTCCCACAGGGCCGGCCACTTTTGGAGCAACGGAGGCACGACGTTTTTGAGGATTTCCTAGACGCACGTGGTGTAGAGGATCGGCCGACCTTTTGGACGCATCCCGAGACTCAATTTCGCAGATCCGAATCGAACATAAGTTTTCTATAAACGAGTTGGATCTGAATGATATAATCTTGTAGGATTGTTAGAAAATTTAGATCGCTCGTTTTTGCATGTTTGAATGAATTTATTGATAAGTATATAAATTTGTTGACATGCTAGATTAGATTTAATGACTTGGTTAATGAATATGTTTTAAAAACGTTTTTAATATGTTAAATTGAATTATGAATTTCCGCCATATATAGATATGTTTCATAATTAATTAGGTTAATTGTTAACTAAATTCCAAGAAGTGGGCATCGTTAGTAGGTTTCAGTCAAACCCTGGATCCGAGCAATGGGTTGCTGTCAAGAATGTTCTCAAGTATATCCGGAGAACAAGAAACTATATGCTTGCATACTCAAGTGGTGACCTGAATATGACGGGATATACCAACTTCAATTTTCAAGTGGATAAGGATTCTAGGAAGTCCACATTAGGGTATGTGTTCACCCTGAATTGTTGGATCCATGGTGTGGAGGAGTATAAAGCAATCTCGCATTGCTGACTTGACCATGGAAGTCGGGTATGTGGCAGCTTCTGAAGCTGCAAAGGAGGCTGTATGGCTGAGGAAATTCCTTATGTACTTTGAAATAGTTCCAAGTGCAAGACAACTTATCATACGTGATAACAGTGGGACTGTCGCTAACTGTAAGGAGCCAAGAAGTCACAAGCGCTCTAAACACATATAGCAAAAGTATCACCTGGTACGAGACATCGTTCACAGAGGGGACGCGAAGTCATGAAGATTTAAACGTTGGACAACCTGGGTGATCCCTAAACGAACCCTTTAACGAGTAAAGTCCTCGAGTGACACCTAGAAGAATTGGGACTGAAGGATCATTCGCATCCCCTTTGAGTCAAGTGGGAGTTTTTTGGGATTGGTGCCCACAAAAGAAATATTAGACATTGAAATACTTTAGTATTTGATCTTGGTGAAACATTAATAAAATTAAATATTCCTTCTTTATTATGTTTGTATTTATGTACGAATGATACGAGTGTCATCCTCATATCATATCTTGTGATATAGAGAGTTATGACTCTATGTTTCATTCTTGATATCTTATAGAAGATATTGAACAAGACCAGTGATACTCTAGAGCTCGAGATAAAACTGATTAATCACTCAAAGATTCAAGATCACTCTGAGTTACTGATACACATGAAGGGTAATATCGTAAAGTACTCTGTGGATTGTGTAAAGAATTATTTTGTTATATCAAACGGAAAATAAACATACACGAACTTAGGGAGTTTCAGTATTAGTCCCTTAGTGGAATCGACTAATATTAAGAATTAAAAGACGGAAAAGGTTTATTAACTTCTGATTCCGATATTTATTCTAAAACTCCGTTCATGTGGGTCCATTACGTCTCAATGATAGACTCTCGGATGAGATTTATTGAACTAGGACGATTTGATTTTCTTATTTAAAGTAAATTCTGATTTACACAAAGAAAATGTTTTTCTGAGTAATTAAATAGTTTTTGGTTATTTATTATTACATTTATTTATTGAATTGTATTATGTTATTATATGGATAATAATATATTTTAGTGATTCAAATAAATAAAAGATGAAAATAAATATTTTCTCGTTTCGTACTACTTTGAATAGTATGAAAATTATTATTGATTTGTTATTAAATAAATGAGATGTTCTAAAGTAATTAAATATTATTTTAGAAATAAATCAAAAGAATATTTTCGAGAAGACAAAGATATGACTCGGCTAAATTAATGAATTAGGTCAAGAGATTAATTTTTGAAATTAATTTAAAGGAACAATGGGCTTAAGTTTGACTAATGGGTTTGACCTAAGAAAAATTCACTTTCTCTCTACTTAAGGGATTTCCGAAACCCTAATGACCCTAACCTTAACACAAACACTCGGCCAAGTCCCTCCCTGGAGTGTTCTTGTTGTTGACCGAGAGAAAGAAAGAGAGAGAGAGAGATGAGGAAATGTTTTCCTGATCTCCCGAGTGTTCTTGGGTGATCCCGAGTATTATTTGTTCTTCAATTGAAGAGACCACGCTCTAAATCTCCCAAAAATCCGAGAGAATTATTATTGAATCTTATATTGGTGTTTGAGTGATGTTTTAGTTGCAGGAGTTCACTCGAAACGCGAAGAAATCGAGCAAAACAGAGCGAAAATCATTTCAGCCACCCTGCCGGATTAGAGTCACCGGACTGGAGCTTTCGCCGGGGCTAAAGTGTACCTAGGCCACTACAGGAGTTTGACGACCACTTCACCGACACCTCGCCCTAGGTCCCACCTACCTGGGTGCACAGGTCCCAGAGCTTCATTTGGTCGGAGGAAGTCACATGCTCACAGGCCCATTTCTGGCCGGCCGGCAAAAATCCAATCCGGCGGGTAAATCTATCCATTTCGACATAGGGGTGTTCTAAGCAATCCGGCGACCCTTTTTAAAGCCTTTTTTGACGAGGCTTTCCAGAGTTAGCAAGCAACGTTCGAGATTGTTTATAATCTCAATTATAATAATTCTAATCGAATTGGATCTACAGAATAAATGTGTTTATAGGTTGCTAGATTATTTTGTTCAATTGTTGATTTGTATGTCTAGAATAAATTGTTTGTTGACATATAGTGATTTTAATGCCTATGTTAATTAAATATGTTTAAAAAGTGTTTTAACATTAAGGATCGATTATATGTTTCCACCATATTTAGATATGACACATAGTTTAATTATTAAATAAATTCCAACACGTGTACCTTTGCAAATAATCACATATTCAATAAAATCCATATCGCACAATGTCCCATAATATCCTAAATAGTTTCTCAGGCATCGTAAATAGTCGATTTTCATGGATATCATTTATTTTCATACAATCGCGTCCCATCGTATGTCATCGCTTATCGTCCTTTCTTTTCATTAATCGCGTACTATCGCATTCTATCGATTATAATCAATTTTTCCATGCCCTTATGTATAAATTTCATAGCATTTTATCAAAAATTGAACTTCTTTTTTTATGAATTTCATCTAAAATTTTGAAATTTCAACCCAAAAATTGTAAACCTAAAATTCATAAAATATAGATCTACTACCTTATACGATTTAATGAACTATACACGTTTAAATCAAAAAGAAACATGAATAAGAAAGGAAAACATATTCATTTTCAATTCAAAGCCTTTGAGAATAGAGAGGTGGAGAGAAATAGAGGAAATGAATGAGTGAAATGAGAGATGGAGAGAAAAATACTTGATTCAGATATACCTTCAAAATAATTAAAATTAATATAACATTGAAGACAGAGGGCTTTAGAAGCGATAAAAAGTTGCTTTTAAATGACCTTGAGAAACAACATTAGAAACGACATTGTCGCTTCTATTATATCGTTTCTAAAGAAAAGTCGCTTCTAAAGTCGTTTCTAATGTTTTGAAGCGACAATTTTAGTCGCTTCTAAATAGCTCTGAAAAATTTACGGACATGGCATTAGAAGCGACATTATAAGTGAAATTGTCGCTTCTAAATGTAACTCGCAAACTACGACAAGGACATTTAACTTTGTGCTCACTTTTCATTTGGATTCGTGCAACTCGAATAAACTTTTTCAGCCCATTTTGAATTCAAGGCCACATTGATTATTCTCAATAATCCAATCTCTACTTGGGTGTGACATGACGCTGAATGTCAAAAATTATTAAAGTTGTTAGATTGAAGACTATTGAAAGTTGTGAGATTGATGACTATTGAAAGTTATGAGATTGATGACTATTGAAAGTTTTTTGATGATATGATATCGGAAAGTTGTTGAATTTAGATAACTAAATTAAGATTAATTTTTTGTAATTAATTAATTACTTAAAAATTTACAAAAATTTGGTTAGAGTTTCCCCTTAAATACTGACAAACCAAAAACCTGAAATTTATAAACGAAATATATATAAAAACTAGAACTATCATAGTGATCAATACATTACAAATCTAAATAAAGCAAACTACATGCATTTCCAACTTTATAATTACGTCAAAAGTTCTAATTAATTAAGTCATAACTTAGCTATTATCCAAATTACTACAAAAGTTGAAATTACTAATAAACAATTACTTATACAAATTAACCAAGTTACAATTTAGTTAACTAATTCAATTTACATACTTAAATAAATTAATTAATTAAGTCACAAATTAAGATATTATCTAAATTACTAATAACATTTTGAAACTACTTATTAACGATTGCTTATACAATTTAAGAAATTGAATTAGTTAATTTCTAAACAAATTACCTAAATATTTAAGTATATTAAATACAAAAATAAAAAAAATCTAACATTTGTTGCGAAACGATGCGAGACGAGTCACAAGACAAACAGTGAGACGGGCCGCGAAAGGAACGGAGAGACGGACATGGAGACATTTAAAAAAAAGTCTAAACCGTAAAAGGCTAATATATAAAAATCAAATCAAAACAAATAGTAAAAAAATTAATAACTTACAAGGTTGCAACCAACATACACGGCGGCCATGATGGAGACAACGACCACGACGGAGATCGTGGCGAGGCAGCGAGAGGTTTACTAATTTGACGAAGAAAAAAATAATAAAAAAACATAAACAAATAATAAAAAACGAAAAAGATAAACAAAATGAAAATAAAAGAAATATATATATATATATATATAGAGAGAGAGAGAGAAGAGAGAGAGAGAGAGAGAGAGAGAGAGAACCCAGTTCTCGACCGGGCAGGGATTGGAGAGCAACAAGCCGGCACCACCGCATGAGAGCTGGTTGGAGGAGAGTTTGCTAAAGGGAGGCTGCAAAAAAAATTAAATACAGCAAGACAAAGGCCAGGACAAACATGCAAAGACGAAGAAACTAACCGACTAGAGGGGAAGAGGAGAGGCGAAGAGGAGCTGGCCAGAGGGGCTGTTGGCCGGAGGAAGCTTGCCATAGAATAGGGGGAGGGGAGGGCTGGCGGAGGGAGAGGGGGAGGCGCAGAGGGCGGGGCAAGTCTGGCCGGAAGGGGCTGACGAAAAGTGGACGTGGAGGCGTGGAGGGGGAAGGCGGAGGGCTGGGCAACGACGGAGGGCTGGTCGACGACGGAGGGCTGGGCGTCGACACGGAGCCAGAGGGCGGAGGGATAGTCGCTGGGCTGGAGGGCCAGAAGAGAGAGAGTTTGAATTTAAAAAGAATTTAGTAGTGTTCAAATAAAAAATAGTTAATTGAATTATAACTAAAACTTAATTTCTGGCAGCGGTGCAAAACATTTGTTGCAACATTTTCACTAGGCTGCACAAGTAATATATTTCGTAAATATGTAACGAGAAAGAATCTTAATTAACAACATTACTAACTATTACGAATTGAACTCGAGACTACTAAAGGTTGTCCCAAAACATTTAATCTTTTCGACGAGTATATGAAAAGAGTACTTAAACAAACTATAAATAAAATCGGTTTACTAGTTAAGCGAAGATAAGGTTCACTAATTATCTAGCAGTATAGATTCCAAGACTTAAACATGACTTACCGGATTCTACCTTTACTGTACACTCCCAAAATTATCATTAAACCGCTTTCAAATGTCTAACAACCTATGTCAGAGTTTTCATATTTCAATGTCAAACATCTAAAATTGACACACTAAAAACTTAAATCTCTTTCAAGCATTAAACTATATTTATATTCAAGAATTAATTCACAACGTTCACTGTAGAATTATGAACAATTAAATTAAGGTTATGCGATAATGAATGCATACGTACCAACCATTATACCAAATTGAATCCACACCACATTTTGTATTAGTTACACTATAATCCTCAATGAAATTAGCTCATGCAAAGATGGAAAACAAACAAAGACAATAAAAATAGAGAATTCATAAATAAAACCTCATATATAATGAATAAAAAAATATGGGAGGTCCAAAGATTAAAAAAATAAAGAAAATTGTTATTGAAAACGATTTTACACTGTTTATATAATGTTTCTTAAAACGTTACTAATAATTAAGCAAACATTAGGTAATTAACTTATAAGTAAATAACACACACTGAGTTGGTAATCTAGTTTTGGCTCTTGCCTACATATTGGGGAATAACTATCCAAGTGAAAGAGTATACTATAATGTCGGAACAACAAGTTACAAAGAGTTTACAAGAGAATCTTTACTTTCTAAACCTAACACTCTCTTTCCAAATTATTACTCAACCTAAGGTTCCCCCTAGGTGTGAGCCTCACTTACGTTTTCACTTCAATACCTACAAATTTGTGAGTTATAGTCTACACAGTAAGAATGAAGTACTAAAGTAAATGCACTTACAAATTATCTATCATTCAAAAAGCTAAAGCCTTACAATGGCGCATGTAGAGATAAAGTCCTTCTCGAGAGGTGTTCGACGACAATAGCAGAAGTGTTTAACCCTAGCAAAGTATAAGAAACGGTTATATACAACCCAGAATGGACAAACACACTTTGACCCAAAGAACACATCCGGTAAAGAGGAAGCGCCAAATGAACAATGGAGTAGGTACTTTGGCGTTAGACGATGACAAACAAAGTATATAGATATGTTCTCTATCCAAGTCAGAGACACCTTTGCGACCTACAGGATTTGGAAAAGCAAACATGCCAACACAAACACTAACAAACTCCCCGTTCGCCTTTGAGAAGACAAATCCTGAGTAGAGAGCAAGTCCACACACAAAACTTTGAATAGAGACTGACAAAGGAATTACAACAAAATAGAGAAAAATAAAAAACCAAGATCAGAGTTATTACAAAGCACACCATATTACTCCTCCTATTTGCCTCACAAAGGTAAGGGAGAAAAGAAAATCAAACAAAATAGATAACAAACAGGATCTTCTTACATACCAAAATAAAGAAAAATGAAACCTGGAACTGTTTAAAATGACGAATGAGGAGGCATGCTCTGGAACAATAACTTTAAAAGGATCATAAATGAAGGACATCTTGACAACAGGAGCAACAGAAGATGGATTTTGTGGAAATTAGTTAACGATTAAGTTATAATATTACGTGACATATCTAAATATGACAGAAAAAGGCAATAAGACATAACATGTTAAACGCATTTTACACATGTTCAATTAACCATGGCATTAAAAAATGATAAACATGTCAATGAACTTATTCTAAACATGTTAACAACCAATTGAATAATCACACTAGCAACCTATATCAATCATATAGTTGCAGATCGAATTCCTTAGAAGACTTACATGTGAGATTGAAAACAATCTCGTGCATTGCTAGCTCTAGCCGGAATGCCACGTTGAGTATTCTTCGGAATGAGTTCACATGCTCATGGCTCTCAGGAAAAGATCCTTGGACCCGCGCTTATGAAACACCGGGAAGGGACCACGGGATAGATCTGCACACACACATGCCTTGCAGCCCACCGCATTGCACTTGCACTTATCGCGCCTCTCGTCAGATGGACGTGTGCCTCGCCACTTGGCGGAATGGACACTTCACCTTTGTCAGGATGGCCTATGCGCCTAGCCTAAATGGCCTGCGAGGCTTCACACCTATGCACACCTCCTCTATGTTGTAAATTAGTTAACGACTAACATATTTAATTGCGTGACATATCTAAATATGGCGAAAACACACAATAATTCATAACATGTTAAAACACATTTTAATCATGTTCAATTAGCGAAGGCATCAAAAATTACTAACATGTCAATAAATTCTATTCTAAACATATTGTCAAATTAAATAAACCCACTAGCAACCTATAAAAAATTTATCCGTCGCGGGTAGAATTCGTTCTATAAAACTTACACGTGAGATTGTAAATAACCTCGTGCGTGGCTCGCTTTCTTCGGAATACCTATTATAGTGACTCGAAGGCTCGCCGGATGGGAGACTAGCCGGACAGGAGCGGCTGGTTGGACAAGGACTTTCACGCTTGCTGTATAGGAACTCGCCGGACATGGATCTCGTCGGACTGGACAGATCTCACCGGACTGGGACTCACCGAACAGGACAAATCTCGCCAAGCTGGGACTTGTCGGACAGGACTGATCGCCAGATATGGAGCACGTTGGGCTAGGAGACTCGCCGGAATGGGAAGACTCGCTTGGAAGAGAAGACTCGCCAGATAGGGACCTTCGCCGGATAGGGACCTTTGTCGGGCTGGGAAGACTCGCCGGACATGCTCCTTTTACGCCTAGGAGAAGAATGATATGTCTTCGCTTCCTGAAATATTTTGGCCGAGTATAATGGCTAAAAAACCTCAAACAACCACAAAAGATTTAGGGATAATTCTCTCGGAGTTTATAGGAGATTAAGAGGGTGGGTCTTCGATTGAACAACGGGGAAGGGAAACTATTAAAGAATCAAATCAAGAATCAAGAAACGTTTTCATCATCTTTCTCTTTTGCTCTAACTCTCCGCAAGACTCTCCCTAGGGAACGGGAAGAGTTGGCCGAGTGATTATACTAGGGTTAGGGTTTAGAGAGAAATATTTGATGCTTATATACCTAGGGAAAATGGTCTTGCGTTAGGTCAAACCCAATAGTGAACTTAAGCCCTATTAAACCTTTTAATGATTTTTAAAATTTAATTCCCAGTCTTTATTCGATGATCATGGCCGGCCAAACATTAAATTAATTCCCAAATATAATTGATTTATTTCAAAAATAGTATTTAATTAAATTAAAACATCTCATTTCTTTAACGACTATTAATTATCTTTTATTTGTTTGAATCACTAAATTATATTATTTATCAATATAATAACAAAATATGATTAATTAAATAAATGTAATAATAAATAACCAATTATTTATTGGGATAAAAGGTTATATACCCTTCTATAGAATTGAGTTTGGAAAATACCCAACTTATTGAAAATTGTAGTTAATACCCAAAATAAGAAATTAACGAGAATTAAAGGTCTAATTTAACCTTTCGGATAATAAATTTTCGAAATAATAATTTATAAAAATTGACAAAATAAATCCGGGATTAAAGCACGACAAATCGAAGTTTCAATTTCCAATTAATGGGCCGGATTTGGTGGAAATATTGAAAAATTTAATACTGTAATATATTTGGGCCGGAGGAATTAGTATTGGGGCATGTTATATACTAAATCAAATATCATAAACTCTAAACCTTTTCAACAGTCAACCTCTCTTCTCTCTCCCTAAAATTGATACTACTCTCTCCTCTCTTCTCTCTCTCTACGAAGAAAAATCTATGATTTCAATGGCACCGAAGGCAGTGAAGAATTCAACGGAGAAGAAGCCGATGAAGGAGAAGAAGACTCAGGCGGTCAAGAAAGCTCCGTTGGAGAAAAAGCCGAAGTAGGAAAAAATATCCCAAAAGAAGGTGGTTCCGGGGCGGCCGGAGAGAAGAAGAAGTAGATGACGTAGAATAAATCGCTCATGAAGCTTTGAAAGATGTTGTGTTGATGTGTTTCATCGAATCTTGAGTGATCTTTATGTTAAACATCGTTCTTATAGTTTTTATTTTATTTTATTGCAATTAGATCTGTAGTTTCTTCCCCCCTAAAATATTGCAATTAGATCTGAAGTTTTTTTTCGTCGCAGAAATTAATGAAAATTAACAATTGTTCATATTTGTTTATATTGGAGCTTTTGTGGTGGATAATTTTTAGATGGTTCAACAACACGGGAATATCGACGGGGAATGGTTTCAGACATGTTTTTTTATTCAAACGAATAACTGTGAACCAAAATTAACAGTATCAGCAGAGACACAAATTAACACCAAAATCATATAGATTTTGGAAATCAGTAACTAGAATTAAATTACAAAATAAATTTTTAAATTTCAAATTATCAAGATTATATTCGACTGATATGAATTTCAGTTATTAGTAATAGATACCGAATATTTGGGCATCATTTTAGGAAAGAAGATGAAAAGATATCGTTTTTAAAATCAAAAAAGATTTTGGACTAACCATATTCGGAAAGAATACATCTAAATATCAATTTGAAATTATTTGAATAAATAGTTAAAATTAGAGATGGAATAGAATAAAGATGATATCAATAAAAACTACCAAAATAAAGACTACAAAATAGGAAATTCGTAACTGTACATCATGTTATCATCACAGACACAAATTAATCAAAATTAACACGTCAATTAGTGTTTTCTGATCAGTTACCAGATTTTAAGTAGCAAATCAAAAATTAATTTCTAAATTCCAGATTATATTCGATTCATTCCAAATTCAATTATTGACTGTATTAATTGTATATAAAAAAGGAAATATCAATTAAGTTTATAATCAATAACAACTGCCAAAATAAAACGCATGAAATCAGGAAATATGCATTTATTTTCAGAGTTATGTAAAAGAGTATATAAATTTGGATTAATTTCTATCGGTTTGGATTAATTTCTATCAATAACTTTAAATTATAAAAGGAATGAAATAAAGAGTATATCAATTAAAATTTTCAAAATACAGTATTTAGATTCATAATGTACAACAAATATACACAAGTGACGGTTTCAAAGGAAACTTGCAACCTTTATATGATATATATATATATCGATTCTTTATTGAAATAGTTTTATTAAACTTAATTCAACAACAAAAATGATTCTTAATTAATTCTTTAACTTTTTCAAATATATATTAAATCAATTAATTACGGTTTCAAATCCAGGAAATCAGGAGAATTGATATGATTTTAATGATTCGCTGTGGCATAAAAAAATTAACACAAATTAACTACGTTTCCATATAGACGAAGATAGTTTCAAAGGAAACTTTCAACCTTTACATGATATATATCGAGCCTTTAATGAAATATTTTTTATTAAAATTAATTCAACAACAAAAATGATTCTTAATTAATTAGTTGACTATTTCAAATATATATTAAATCAATTAATTATGATTTCAAATCCTATAAATCAAGTGAATGGATAAGAATTGAATGATTTCCTGTGGAATAAAAAATATTAACGCAAATTAACTACGTTTTCATATGGACGAAGAATTTTTCAAACGTAACTTGCAAACTTTACCTGATATATATCGAGCCTTTAAAAATATAATGATTCTTATTTAATTCGTGACTTCTTCAAATATATATTAAATCCATTAGTTACGGTTTCAAATCTAGGAAAATCAGAGGAATATATATGATTTAAAGAATTCGATGTGGCATATAAAAAATTAACGGAAAGTAACTACGTTTTCGTATGGACGAAGACTGTTTCAAAGGTAACTTCCATCCTTTACATGATATATATCAAACCTTTAATGAAATATATTAAAAATTCTTAATTAATTCGTTGACTTTTTCAAATATATATTAAATCCATTAATTACGGTTTTAAATCTGTTACTTAAAAATTTAAGAAGCAAAAAAATTTAGATTTTTGGGTTAATTTGTATTAATTTTTAAATATCTTAATTGCTTAATTAACTCGAAAATTAAAAAAAGGGTATCATTGGCATTGTATATTCCATAAAAACCGCCACGTAGGACTAATTGGATATCTTTTTAAACGTTTGCAAAAGAGTGGATATTTTACAATTGCAACATTTCAATTGGCTTAGTTAGAGCAATTCTTCTTATTTATTTAATTATTTAGAAAATATTTTCTTAGAGTAAATAATAATTTACATTCAATGAGATAAATCACAATATTATTTATCGATATTACCCTTTGTGTATATCATTAACTCAGAAGAATGTAAAATTACCATTTTACCTCTGAGTTATTATTTATCCACTATTTTGTTATTTGTGAATGATAAAAACATAAAGTGAGATGTCTGTACATGTCACATGTTTTATTCAAAGAATGTTCTATTCAATGAATAGCAGGCCCGGTTTATTCGCTCACACGCTCATAACAAAGCTAATGCCTTAGCATTGTTTCAATACAAATTGTGTATCTGTGAATCACATAATTCATCGAAACATTATTATGACACCAACCGGCGGGTCGGATGAAACTTCATTTAGTCATTGCCCAATGAAAAATCAAATGTTATATAGTATTACAAGGATATATGTATTCAGTTCAAGATTTAGGTACTTACCAAAATACGCCTCGTATGTGATCTTGAAGTTTCAATTGATTAAATGGTTTTATGTCGAGTTTCAAAGTATCACTTGTCTTGTTCAATGGCTTCCTTAAGACATCAAGAATAAATCATAGAGTAGCAACTCTCTATATAACAAGATAACATATAATTGATTTATTTAAACAATCAATACTTAGATTCAATTCGCCAATCGATATTTAGATTGTGAACTATTATTTAAACTAGTCATAAGAGAGTATCTTGTCAAGTATGTACTTAGCACCTCTTTCGTTGATTAAAGACCCACGTGTCGGTTTTGCATTTAGGCTTATGTTTTAACATAATCCTCACATAGAGGCTTTGCTTTAAAAATAAGTGACCAAAGATTTAAGGTAATTAGTGAGAACTAGAAGATGTGACTTCTTGGATGGTTCAAACTAAATTGTGATGTATCACTACTATGAAAGGAGGTTAGCTACGGTTTACCCATAGTAAAAGTAGTTAACCGTTGAGTTAATATCATGAATTTCTTACATGTTTTCCTCACCATATTAGGACTGTTGCATGCATCATGTAGTTTGCATTTGTAGCACATACTAATTTTTTATTATTATTTGTTTCAGCAAATATCTTTTAAATACCCCACATAGAACTATTTTAAGTACAAACAAAATCGAGGGTGAGAATTACGTAGACTGGAAACGTAACCTCGACATCGTACTGACGATGGAAAAGCACAAGTACATTCGCACTATCCCCTGTCCTCCTATTTCGAGTTATGACTCGAGTCAGTAAGACAAGGACGCATATAACTCTTCGATGAGATCCGATGAGATTACAAGGTGTTATATTCTAGCATCTATGAGCAACGTGTTGCAGAAATCTCATAGATACATCGATACAACGTACAATGTGTTGTACAACGTACTTGAGATGTTTGGAGGTCATAGGCGTCAGGCTAGGCAGCAAGCTTTCCGCAGTTTCTTGAACTGTAGAACTAAGCCAGAAACTCCTGTTCAGACCACATGCTTGCGATTATGGTTCATACCAATAAGATGGAGATTCTTGGATCAGAGATCAATAGAGACACCAAAATAGATATGATCTTGGAAACTCTCTCTGACTCTTTTAATGGCTTCCGTCATAACTATTCCATGAACAAGCTCGACTATATGTCTCGGAGCTCATGAAAGAGTTTAAGAGGAAGCCCAAAAACACCAACCGAACGGGAACATTTGTTACCCAAACTTGTTACACAAAAAACAAAGTGTCGCCCTGGATCTTAGATTCCGGGGCATCTAAATATGTTGTCTGTAATTTGAATGGTTTTGAGAAAACCAGGAGCTTGAGTGACAGAGAGTTCGGATTCACTTGGGGAGATGGAACGAAGATCATAACAAGATCTGTCGGGACCATGAAGCTTAGCTTTGGAAGCACTTCTTTATTACTTAATAATATTTGTTATGTTCTAGCCTTTAGCAAGAATTTGATTTGTTTTGGTTGAGTAGAAGAACAAGGATTCAGCTTTAAGATCAATAACGGTATTGAAATTATTGCTGATGGTTTTTTTATTACTAAAGCTCTACGTGGGGATTCGATATATTGTCTTTATCCCGTTTAACCGACAATCTTGGATACCGAAGTGAATACTGATTCACTCGGGAAGCGTAAGCGGTCACATATTAATGAGACCGACGACACATATCTATGACACTTGCGTCTTGGACACATCGGCCTAGATAGGATTAAGAGATTAACTAAGGACGGTTCTTTGAAGTCTCTACAGGTGGGAATACTTCCCACTTACGAATCCTGTCTCGAAGGCAAGATGATAAGAGGCCTTTCTCTTTGTCAGAGCCACGTATGTTTTGGAACTCGTACATACTGATGCATGTGCTCCATTTAACATCCAGGCGCGGGGAGGCTACGAGGACTTCATAACCTTTGCTAGTGACTACTCACGGTTTGGTTATGTCTACCTGATGGGACATAAGTCTGAAACCTTTGAAATGTTCAAGGTGTTTCAGACTTCAGTTAAGAAGCAGACAGAGAAACAGATCAAAACTCTTCGATCAGATTGAAGGGGAGAGTATTTGTCTGGAGAGTTCGAAGACTTTCTTAAGGAAGAAGGTATTCATTTCTCAACTTACAGCAACTGGCACCCCGCACTAAACGGTGTGTCAGAGAGAAGGAATCAAACTTTACTTGCTATGGTGAGATTGATGATGAGTTACTCATCGCTTCCCGATTCGTTCTAGGGATACGCCTTAGAAGCGACAGCTTACATTCTGAACCAGGTTCTTTCTTAAACGAAACACCTTACGAGAGATGGAGTGGTAAAAAATCTGTTTTTACCCCACATCCGTATCTGGGGTTGTCCATCACATGTGCTGAGACAAAAGACTAGCAAGTTGACTAGTCGTTCAGAAGTATGCCTCTGTATTGGATGTTCAAAAGAATCTAAGGGCTACATCTTCTATAGTTCTACTAACCAGAAAACATTCATTTGCACGAATGCTAGGTTTCCTGAAGCAGACTATATGAAGAACGTAGTACCGAGAAGCAGACTTGTGCTTAAGGAGCTATTGGATGAAGTAGCCAGTACTTTAGATGATAGAACGAGTTCTATTCCAATAGTGGAAGATACACACCCGGAACAAGAGACTCTTGCGATTCATCGTAGTATCAGGACCATACGACAGCCTAACCGATACATGGGTGGCGGAGAGACTTTCACTGCAGGTGCATATCAGGACGATGATGATCCGGTATTGTTTTCCCAAGTGAAGCAAAGTTCCGAAGCAAACCTCTGGCAAGAAGCCATGAACGTTGAAATGCATTCGATGTATGACAATGATGTCTGGAAGCTTGTAGACTTACCCGAAGGCATCAAGCCTGTGGGATGTAAGTGGATCTACAAGAACAAGAGAGGTCCGGATGGAAATGTTGAGACATTTAAGGCTAGATTGGTGGCGAAAGGGTTCACACAAAAGGAGGATATAGATTATGATGATACCTTCTCTCCAATCGCGATGCTGGAGTCCGTCCGTACTCTCTTGTCCATTGATGCCGCTCTGGATTATGAAATCTGGCAGATGGATGTAAAGACTGCCTTTCTGAATGGCAATCTTGATGAGCACATTTATATGGCTCAACCAGATGGGTTCATGGAGAAAGGCCAATAGGGCAAGGTTTGCGAGTTGCCAAAGTCCATCTATGGACTGAAGCAAGCATCTAGGTCGTGGAATATTAGATTCAACAAGACTGTGAAAGGCCACGGCTTTGATCAGTCGGTAGATGAGCCATGCATCTATAAGATGATAAACGATGGCAAAATGTATTTTATAATCCTATATGTCGATGACATACTACTCATTGGGAATGATGTTGGTAAGTTATCAGAGGTTAAGATCTGGCTGTCAAAGCAATTTGAGATGAAAGATCTGGGAGAAGCGGCTTACAGTCTGCGTATTCAGAATATTCCGTGACCGGAAGAACCAGAATTTAGCGCTTTCCCAAGCGTCTTATATTGATAAGATCATGGATCGCTTCAATAACCAGAAGCTTTTTTCCTATTTCTCTCTAGCTTGTGGCCGTCCAAATTGCCTCTCTCTCTCTCTCTCTCTCTCTCTCTCTCTCTCTCTCTCTCTCTCTCTCTCTCTCTCTCTTTCTCTCTCTCTCTCTAGAAACTCCTTTTTATTTTGCACCTAGATCCTTACTTGCTCTAGATAATTAGCTTATGATCCAATAATTGTTCTTGGTTCATATTGTTTAATTGTGCCTACACACAAATCATTCTAAACCTCTATAGACTCTTGTAATAGAAACCTTAGATTTCTCAAGTTCAAGACTAGACGTGAATGAATCGAGCCAAGGAAGAAGGTCCACCTTTCTCAAGACGCTTCAAGTTTGAAGATACAAGAAATGTTAGTATTCAAGTTGTTTAAATAATGTTTTAAATTTTAACATGTATACGCACTTTGTTTAGGTTAGTAAAAATTGTTTTACTAGTAAAAGAAATTTTTATATTCCGCCATTAATGTGTTAATAATAAATTTTTCTTAACCGTAAACCTATTCCAACAATGGTATCAGAGCTATGGTAAAAGTATAAGCATGTACATGTTATTTAAAATCATTACAAAAAAATTGTTTTCTAAATTTACTTGAATAATGGTGTTCCGAAGACTAGATCTTACAAAATTTTAATTTTTTGGTACGACCTTTAAAATTAATTTTGTGTTGATTTTCAACTTCTTAAATATGCTATATAAATTTGTGTACATAGCTTCAAGATCACATTCGATGGGTATTTTGGTACTTACATTAATCCTAAACTGAATATATAATCGTGTGACACCTTATGACATTTTATTTGTCAATGAGAAATGACTAAATTTAGGTTGCATCTGACCCGGCGGTTGGTGTCATAATGTTGTTATGTTGATTATATGATTCACAGATACGAAATTCATGTTGAAACAATGCTAATGCATTAGTATCACACTATGATTTGTTATGAGAGTGTGAATGAATAAACAAGGCATGTTATTCATCGAATAGAATATTCTTTAATTAAAACATAGAGTGACACATGTGACATGTTAAGACATCTCACTCCATGTTTTTCTGATTCACAAATAACAACAGAGTTAGTTAAATAATAATTCAGGGGTAAAACCATAATTTTACATTCCTATTAGTTATTGATATACATGAAGGGTAATATCGTGAAATGCTTCGTGGATCGTGTGAAGAATTATTTTGTCACATCAAACGGAAAATAAACTTATATGAACTTGGAGAGTCTCAATATTAGTCCTTTAGTGGAATCGACTAATATTAAGAATTAAAAGACGGAAACAGTTTGTGAACTTTTAAGTCTGATCTTTATTCTAAAGCTTCGTTCATGTGGATCCATAAGGTCTCATTGATAGACTTTCGGATAAGATGTTTTGAACTAAAAAGATTGATTTTCTCATTGAATGTAAATTGTGATTTACACTAAGAAACTAATCTTATGAGTAATTACATAAATAATTAGTTATTTATTATTACATTTATATAATGAATCATTTTATGTTATTATATTGATAATAATATAATTTGATAATTCAAATAAATAATAGATGAAAATAAATATTTTCTTGTTTCGTACTACTTTGAGAAGTATGAAAATAATTAATGATTTGTCATTAAAGCAATGAGATGTTCTAAATTAACTAAATAATATTTTAGAAATAAATTAAATAAATTTTGGGAATAAAATTAATAATATACCCAGCCATGTTTGAGAATAGGGCTGAGAATTAGTTTTAAAAGTAATTTAATGAATGTCGGGCTTAAGTTTAATTAATAAAAGCCCGCTCTCTTGATTCTTGATTCGTTCTAGAGTTTTCATTCCCGTTGTTGTTCACAATTAAAGGGCCCAGTCTCTTGATCTCCCCAAAACCCGAGAGATTATATCCCTAAATCTTTTATGGTGTTTGAGTGACGTGATATTGCAAAAAAAAAAAATACGAGAGCATGAAGAAATTAAGCGAGACACATCTAGGATGTTTCAGCGTCTCAACCGGCCGGCCAGATCACCCGCCTGACAACCACCAGCCGGACCGACCTCCTAAGCGTGCCTAAGCCACCACGTGTGTTTTGTGCGTCTCCTACCCTGTCCAACGCCTCCATCACGTAGCCCCAGGTGTCTTCTTGGATCCTGCACATATGTGGCGCTCCAGGTCGCATTGAGGAGCTCGTAGTCGTGCAGGCCCACAGGTCCCTTCCGGCAGATCCATTCCAGTTGGCCAGTGCAATTCGGCGAGCGTGTTTCTCCAATCCGGCGAGAAGCAATCCAACAAGACAGAATCTCCCATCTGGCGAGCTGTGCACTTTCCATCCCGGCGAGGCAAATTGACGACGCATTCCGACGAAAGCGAACCACGCGCAAGATTGTTTACAATGTCACGTGTAAGTCCTTTCTAACGAATTGGTTTGTAATTTTATAAATTGTTTATAGGTTGCTAGATTGAATTTTTTCAATTGTTGTTTGTATGTCTAATATAAAATGTTTATTGACATATAATAATTTTTAATGTGTAGATTAATTGAATATATTAAAAATGGTTTTTAATATATTAGGTCACATTATATATTTCCACCATATTTAGATATGTTATATAATTTTATTGTTTAATCATTAAATAATTTCCAACAAATGGTATCAGAGCTAGATAAAGGCATTAAAAATTAGGTTTAATGACTAGTTTTGAAATTGTTTGGCTAGTTGGTGTTAGCGTTTTTTTGTATGATCAATTGTTGCATTGTGAATGTTGTGTCTGTGTTTTTATGAATAGATCCTCATTGTTATGGCCCTAGGAATATTCCGGTTATCGTCCCTGGTTTAATTTTAAAATTTTAAATAATTTAAATTTGTTAGCCTCAATTTGCGAGGACGATTTAGATTCTAATTTTATTTAAATGTAATCGGACGACGAGAAGACAAGGAAGGCAGAACCTCGGGCTTGGCCGCATGTTGGAGAACATGTGAGGGCTGACTCGAGACATCCGATGACGCATCATAAGGAGTCCTTGGCTGGCGAAGCTTTGAATAATAAATAGTTTATTTTTTTAAGCATTTTCTTTTGGCTTATAATTAAAAATGGACCGTAAGATGACTTAAATATTTTATGCTTATTTTATTTAATCTCATAGCATAATCATCTCACATGTCATATAGGATAGAGCGTCAACATCACATTAAAATGAAATGTTCATATAGTTTAAAATTTATAAATAGATTATAAAATGAAACTATTTTCAACAAAAATATGATCTTTGGAAAACTAAGTGAGAGGGTTGTTTATCGTTGAAGCAACCAGCGATCGCCGATATGAGTTTAATTAACTTAATGTGTGATGAACTAAAAGTCACCCATAGTGGCCCTCCCTTTAATATGAGTACTTCAAAAGCATTGTGTTAATTAAACTGTTACAAACTAAGTCGTAAAGATAAACAACGAAGCGGGGTCTCCCCTAGGAGAACTGTTATCAAAGTGAGTGGATTAAGCGCCCACATGTCAGTTATACACTTAGACTTATGTTTTAAAGGAATCCTCACATAGAGACCCATACGTTAAAAATAAGTGACCAAAGTTAATGGTAATTAGTAAGAACTAGAAGTTTTGACTTCTTGGATGGTTCAAACTAAATAGTAATTTGTCACGACTATGAAAGGCGGTTAATTGCGGTTTCCCCTAGAAAAAGTAATTAACCATTTGTGTTCATAATACCATGAATTATTTAACTCTTTCCTCACCATATTAGGATTGTTCATGCATATAATTAGAATTTGTAGCACGTACTAAATTTATTTATTGTATTTATGTTTTCAGTAAAATGTCTTTTAACCCATTACAAACGATTTTGAGTTCAAACAAACTCGAGGGTGAGAATTACGTTGATTGGAAACGTTAACTCAACATCGTGCTGACGGTGGAAAATCACAAGTATATTCTCATGACCCCGTGTCCTCTTCTTTCGAGTATTGACTCGAGTAAGGAGGACAAGGACGCCTATGATGCATGGATGAGGTCTGACGAGATTGCGAGATGCGACATCTTAGCATCTATGAGCAATGTGTTCCAACAATCTCATCGAGACGTCGCCACTGCAAGTGACATTCTCTACAATCTCCACGAGATGTTTGGATGTCTTGGGCGTCAGGTAAGGCAGCAAGCTATCCGCAGTTTCATGAACTGCAGCATGAAGTCGGGAACTCTAGTTCGTGAACACATGATACTGATCATGGGTCACTTGAACGACATGGAGATTCTCGGGTCTGAGATCGACAGAGAGACCAATGTGAAATTTATTTAACAATTAAACAATAAAACTATGCGACATATCTAAATATGGCGGAAACACATAATCGATCCTAATATGTTAAAACACATTCTAAACATATTTACTTAACCTAGGCATTAAAAATTACTATATGTCAATAGAAAATTTATTTTTAGACATACAAGTCAACAATTGAACGAATTAATCTAGGAAGCTATAAACATATTTATATTTGCATATCCAATTCGTTGAGAATACTTACAAATGAGATTGTAAACAATCTTGGACGTTGCTCGCTCACTCCGGAAGACCTCGTCAAAATTGAGCAAGTGAAGAAGCTCGTCGGACGCGAAGAGGACAACTTGGCCGAGAGCAATCACGTGAGGTCTTTGAGGAAGGGCTCGACTTCGCGTGCGCATCAAGGGAAGAGGTGCACAGGGCAGCCCTCGTCGGATAGGCACTGGGCTGCGCCTGTGAGCTCGCCGGCCAGGCGCCTGAGACACTCTTGGAGATCGCCGGACAGGACGCCGGATGCGCCTGGGACCTTCGCCGGATTGGGCCTGTTACGCCTAGGCTGATTTCGGCGGGTGTGTGTCGAGCCTTCGATTGATTTCAAATCAATTTCTTTGCTGTATTGTCTGGCCCTAATCAACACAAATTCACTCAAACACCACAATTGAGAATCAATAATACTACACTCAATTTTTGGGAGATTAAGTGTGTGAATTCTTAATTAAAAAATCGAGAATAAGGGAAACTCTCAAGAACAATTTAAGAAGCAAGAAAACAAATTGTTTTTCTTCTTCCTCTTTCTTGAATGTCAACCAAAATACACACAAAGAGAGAGGAGAGAGATGGCCGAGTGTTTTTGGGTCAGAGGTTAGGTGATTAGAGGTTAGGTCATTAGGGTTTCACTTAAGCCTTTATATAAAATGTTAAATGGGCCTAAACTCGTCAAACCCATTACTTAATTTTAAACCATTTTAGAAACCCATATACTTATTAATTTCGGTTAAGACATATCAATATACGCATGCACAATTAATTTATTTTGTTCCCAAATTCTTTTGATTTATTTCTAAATTCAATTAATTTTGAACTCTCATTTATTAATGATATTTCTTTAAACAATATCATACTCTGCAAACAAGTAAGAAATGGGAAAATATTTATTTTCATCTTTTATTTATTTGAATCATTCAAATGTATTATTATCAATGTAATTATACAATTTGATACATTGAGTAAATGTAACGATAAATAACTAATTATAGATTAAGTTACTTAGATAATAACTTTCTCGATGTAAATCACAATTTACATTCAATGCGTAAATCAATTATTCAAGTTCATTTAATTTCATCTGAGTGTCTATCATCGAGACCTTATGTACCCAGATGTACGAAGCTTTAGACTAAAGTACGGACTCAAAAGTTCACAAACTTTTTCGGACTTTTAATTCTTAATATTAGTCGATTCGACTAAAGAACTAATATTGAAACACTCTAAGTTTATATGCCTTTATTTTCAGTTTGATGCGACAAAACAATTCTTCAGATGACCCATAGAGTATTTTACGAAATTACGCTTCGTGTGTATTATTAACTATGAGGATTGTAAAATTACTGTTTTACCACCGAATTATTATTTCACTAACTTCTTTTTTATTTGTGAATGAGAAAAACATATAGTAGATGTCTTTACATATCACATGTTTTAATCAAAGAATGTTCTTATTCGATTAATACCTTGCAGGTTTATTCATTCACACTCTCGTAACAAAGTATAGTGTGACACTAATGCATTAGCATTGTTTCAACACAACATGACAACATCATGACACCAACCGTCGGGGAAGATACAACTATAACTTAGCCATTGCCCACTGAAAAATCAAATGGCATAAGGTGTCTCATCGATTATGCATTCACTTTAGGTAAGTACCAAAATACCCCTCGTATTTGATCTTGTAGCTTCGAGTGATTAAATGGTGTTATCTCAAGCTTCAGAGTATCAATGGTCTTGCTCAATATCTTATATAAGATATCAAGAATGAAATACAGAGTCACAACTCTGTATATCACAAGATAAGACATCATGATTCATTCAAACAATCATTACTAAGATTTGATTGCTCTATCGATCTTAAGATTGCGAACAAATGTTTAAAGTAGTCAGAAGGGGCTATCATGTCAAGTCTGTACTTAGTACCCTTTTCGTTGATGACAGTTTCACAGCGTAGCATTCATACATAAACACAAACATAATAAACAGTGAATATTTAATGAAAGGTTTTGATCCGTTTCTTTGTATGCTTTTCAACCAAAGCCCTATACTCTTTGAACATTTCAAAAGTATCGGATTTGTGTCGCATAAGGTAGATGTGACCAAATCTAGAGTAGCCATTAGTGAAGGTTACAAAATATTCGTAAACTCCTCTTGCTTGGGTATTAATTGTGTTGCAATAGGTCTAGGGTTAAGAAAAATTTATCATTAACACATTAATTGTGGAATACAAAAATTTCCTTACAAGTAAAACTATTTTACTAACCTACGCAAAGTGCATGAACATGTTGTTATTTAAAATTATAATTTAATTACTTGATTACTAACCTTTCTCTTGAAGCTTGATCTTTGATGAGCCTTGGGAAAGGTAGATTGTCTTGTCTTGCTCGTCACCTTCATGCCTAGTCTTGAACTCGAGAAACCTAATATTTCTATTACAAGAGTCTATAGAGGTTTGAAGGATTTGTGTGTGGACTCAATTAAAAACAATAGCTCAAGAAAAAATCTATGAGCTAAAGGGCTAATTTAAGCCTTAGTCTAGTGAGGACTTAGGTTCTAAAATAAAAAGGTATTTTAGAGAGAGAGAGGAAGGAAAAAGTCGGCCGAAATAGAGAGAGAGCAAGAGTAAAACTTATTTGGTTATCATTATGTGAGGATCTATTTATATGAGAATGAGATAAAAAAAAAAGTAATTACCCTTTCCTATTGTGCATTCATGACACAATATATTATTTCATCTCGTCTTCCTCTTCCTCTAGATGCTTTTTTATTTCTTCAAAGGCAATTCTTAAAATACCCATTGTACAATTAATATTGCACAAATAATGAAATTATTTTCATAATTCCTCAAACGACTTCTCGGATTTAGAAACTAATTTATATTTCCTTGATATGAAAATATTCAAAATCTTATTTTGACATTCATATCATTTTATGTCCATGTCGACAAAAATATCCTTTAGACATTTTCCAAGTAAACTTCTAGTTCAAAAATACCCTTTTGACTTAGTGTTTTGTTTAACAATCCTACTCTAATGATCTGTAATAGTGACCTTATGGATCCAAATGACCAAAGCTTGGGCTACTATACTCGGACACAAAAGTTAACAACCTTTTTTTTGAGTATTAGCTTAATGTCTACTGACTCCACTAAAGAGTTGACACTAAGAATATCTCGGTTAAAATGAATTTATTTTCTACTCAAAATAAATTTAATTATATTTAGTGGATCTATTGAATGTTATCTATGATTACCCTTCATAAATATCATCAACTAGATGAGTTTTATAAAATTACCATTTTACTTTTCTAGTCGTGATTTCCTCAACTCCTTTGTTACTTGTGAATAAGTTAGAAACAATGTCTTAATGAGGAGCTAACAAGTCACATTGTTTCATCCAAATAAAGTCGTTACTTAATTTTGGATACCGCGCGGTTCATTTATTTACAAACAAAGTTATAAAGCATGATGTTATATACATTCCATTTCAGCAATCTTATATGAATTCCATATTTATGAGAATTTCATAAAGCTTATTCATGACATATTCACAACTTAATGACATGTCTAGTCTAGATCACTTCAAGGACCAAGAATTTGACTTTCTCAAATGAGAATATTAAAGCTATGGGCTGCCAAGTCTCATTTTAGAATTTAGGTAAGCACGATCCAATCCATACATAGTGACCTTGAGACGAAAGAGGTTAAATGGTTTGTTCTTACATTGTCTCTAAAGGTGCACTAGTCAATTTTGTATCTTCGGAAGATACACTGGAAGAACAATAGAGTTCCCAACTCTCTATGCCTCATAACCAGACATCATAGATTCTTCCAACAATCGTACTGGGATCAATAGTCCACTGATCTTTAGATTGTGAATATTTCATTTTAACCAAACCATGAAGAGTTTGTTCACGCAAATCTACATTTGTCTCTTGATTCAATGTTAGGTTAGATTAAGGAATATAAGACTATTCAATATCATAAATCTTCAAACAAACGAAAAAGGAATGAATGACCGTTTCAACTTTTATTTATTTAATCAGCAAATTACAATAAGGACTTATGATAGATTTATATTACATCGATATGTAAATAAATAATTTTCTTCTGGGCATCTCTGCCAACAAACTCCCACTTGAATCAAAGAAGATGAGAGTAGTCCTGCATGCCCAATCTATCTCGATGTTGGTCAAAGACCTTGTTGGAGAAGGCCTTTCTGAATGGATCTGCAAGGTTGTCCACCATTGAGATCTTCTTCATCTCAACATCTCCGCGATGCACGATATCTCTAATGAAATGGTATTTCCTGTCAACATGCTCAGAGCGCTTATGGCTTATAGGTTCCTCAGAGTTAGCAACAGCCCCACTATTATCATAATAAAGTATCATTGGATTGTTGTTAGGAATGACTTCCAAATACTTAAGGAAGTTTATAAGCCATATAACCTCTTTGGATGCTTCATAAGCAACCACATATTATGCTTCCATGGTGGAGTCAGCAATGCAAGATTTCTCAATAATCCTCCAAACAATAGATCCACCATTCAAGATAAACACAGATCCTTAAGTGAATTTCCTAGAATCCCTATCCGCCTGAAAGTCAGAATCTAAATACCCCGGGATAGTCAGGTCAGTACTTGAATATGTAAGCATCAAGTTCCTAGTCCTCCAAAGATACTTAAGAACATGCTTAACCACAACCCAGTGCTCGGGTCCAACATTTAATTCGAAACGGCTAACTACGCCAATGGCGAAACATATATCCGGTCTAGTGCACAACATATCATACATGATACTTCCTACGGCTGAAGCATATGAAATCTTTCTCATTTCCTCATCTCTTGTGCAGCCTTGGGAGATTTTTCCTTAGAGAGTGAGACTCCATGTCTAAATGGGGTTTGGCCTTTCTTTGATTCTTGCATATAGAAGCAATCCATCACCTTATCTATATAAGATGCTTGGGAGAGCGACAGGGTCTGCTTCTTTCGATTTTGATAGATCTGAATCCCCATATGTATGCAGGTTCCCCTAGATCATTCATATCAAACTGCTTAGCTAACTAGATCTTAACCTCATATCATTTACCAACGTCATTACCAATGAGTAATCATTGACATACAATACTAGAAACAAAACCTTTCCCTCGTGTATCAACTTATAAACACAAGGTACATCTATTTACTGTTCAAACCGAAGCTTTTTACAGTTTCATCGAATATAATATTCCATGATCTAGATGCTTGCTTTAATCCATAAATGGATTTCAGCAATTCACAGACTTTATTCTCTTGGTTACCTTCCACAAAACCGTCTGGTTGAGCCATGAAAATACGCTCGTCAAGATTGTCATTCAGAAAGAAAGTCTTGACATCCATTTTCCGGATCTCGTAATCGAGAGCGGCAGCTATGGATAAAAGTATACGGATGGATTTAAGCATTGTGACCGGAGAGAAGATTTCTTCATAATCTATACCTTTCTTTTGGGTCTAACCCAGCCACTAGTTGCGATTTGAATGTCTCAACGTTCCCATCTGGATCCCTTTTCTTTTTATAGATCCACTTACACCCTACAGGTATAACCCCTTCAGGTATGTCAACAAGTTTCTAGACTTTGTTGACATACATTGAATGCATCTAAACTTTCATGGCATCAAGGCAAAGGTTTGATTCAGAACCGGCCATTGCTTGGCTATAGGAAACAGGGTCATCCATGTCAGCGACCGCTACAAGATGAGGTAGAAGCTTCCTCACCTAACTTTTCTTCAAGAAATATTTTGGTTCTAGGTTTCATATTCTTCATATAGTCCTCCTCAAGGTAACAAGCATTAGTGTTGACAAACGTTTTTCCGTCCATGGGACTATAGAATGTGAAACCTTTGGTTTCCTTTGGATATCCAACAAACATACATAATGTCTGACCTACTTGCCAACCTGCTAGTCTTTTGCCTTAGCACATGTGCAGGGAAACCCCAAATTCTGATGTGGCTTAAACTAGCTTTACGCCCATTCCATCGTTCATAAGGAGTACCAGGGACCGTCTTAGAAGGAACATGGTTCAGAATATATGCTGCAGTTTCGGGCATATCCCCGAGAGGAATTAGAGAGTGATGAGTAACTCATCATTGATCTAAGCATATCCATCAAAGTTTGATTCCCTCTCTCTGACACTCTGTTCTGTTGAGGTATGCCAGGTGCTGTAACCTGAGAAGCGCTACCTTCTTCTTTAAGAAAGTCATCGAAATCTTCAAAAAATAACTCACTACTTCGATCAAAAGCCTTCGATCCATTTGCCAGTTTGCTTTTCCACTAAAACCCAAAAAACCTTAAATACGTTAAAGGTTTCGAAATGTGTTTGAGCAAATAGACAAATCCATATCTTTAGTAATCATCGGTAACGGTAACGAAGTATACGTATCCTCCCCGTGCCTGAATTCTAAGTGGACCACATACATTAGAATGTATTAGTTCCAACAGCTTAGTGGCTTTTCGACCTTTATCAGGGAAAGTTCGTTTGGTCATTTTTCCCTCTATACAAGATTCACAAGTCGGCAGTAAGCCTATTACAGAGGCTTTGAGTGGACCATCCCTCATAAGTCTCTTAATCTTATCTAGACTAATATGACCAAGTTTTAAGTGCTAGAGATATGTAGATTTTATTAGATCAGAGGAATCACTAAGTTGGATCCTCTTTGGTTCCCTAATTAGATCATCATCTATTTCAGTGTCTAATAGCAAAGGTTGTGTTGGATAAAGATAGTATAAACCATTCTTCATAAAAGCATCAAAGACAAATCATTTGGAAGAAGAAATACGAATTCCATTATCAATAAACTTTAAATAATAATTTTGCTCAACAATTTGAGCTACATATATTAAGTTTTTCCCAAAGGAAGGAACAAAATATACATTATAAAAATTTAAAGTCCTGTCTTCGAAAGACAATGTCACGAATCCCACATCCTTAGCAGACACCAAGCTCCCATCACCCCACTTGAAGCAGAAGTCGCCAACCTCTAAGCGTTTTCTTTTCCTGAACCCATTCAAGGAACAACAAATATGGTTAGTAGCAGCGGAGTCAAGAATCAACCATGATACATTATCAGTAACTAAACAAGCTTTGGTAATAAGTACAATACCGTTCCCTTTAGCCTTGAGATAGGTAGGACTACTCCAACGCTAATGTCCATGCTCATTACAATGGTGACAGTTGTCCTTAGACTTGTCCACCTTGACAGTCCGGGGCACCTTCTTCTTTTGAACCTTGCTAGGATTCTTCTTGTTGGCTCTATGAGATCTCTTCTTAGATCCAGAGGTGGAGGCTCTGTGCTCAATAGCATGAACCTCTCCAATAGCCCTCTTTTTCTTTAAGAGTCCCTCAGCAGTGTGAAGCTCCTTAATTAGCTCGGTAACAGTGTACCCTATCTTATTCATGGAGTAGTTCAGCTTGAAAGTATCAGAAGATTTAGGTAGAGTTTCCAAGATCATATCTATATTTTTATCTCCATCAATCTCTGATCCAAGGATTTCCAGCTCATTAAGATAACTTATGATCCGCATCGTATGTGCTCTAACAGGAGTCCCTGCTTTCATACGACAGTTCATAAAATGCCTAGCAAGACGCCTTTGGCTACAAATATCACTTGGAGATTGAAGAGTATATCACTGGCTGAATCAAAATCACAATGTGGTTGCTACAACACATTGTTCGTCGATGCTAAAATATTGTATCTCGCAATCTCATCGGATCTGAGCAAGGCTTTGAGGGCGTCCTTGTCCTATTGAGTTGAATCATCATTTGTTTCAAGAGGACATGGGGTGGTGAGTACCCATTTATGCTTGTCCACGGTAAGGACAATGTCTAGGTTACGTTTCCCATCTACCTATTTATCACCTTCCAGTTTATTCGAGGAAAGGATAGTCGAGAGGGATTTTAGAGACATGTTACTGAAAGTTGAAACAATTTATGATTAGTCCTTTTTTTTGGATTTTAAGTTTAATTTTATTTAGACAAGAAAAATCCAAAGGTGTTATGAACAAAATGGAACTTTACTCATTCGAGGGAAGGCCGCAAAGAGTCGCCTTTCATAAATAAATGACACATCATTAATGCATAGTCATGATGTCAATACATCAGGGTTTAACTAGCCACGTTATAAAAAAATTTGATCACTCAAATCTTTTCGCAGGGCCTTGCGGGAGGATTACTAGAGACTGAGCGTAAGTGCGTAACCAACCACTTAGTTCTACAAGATCTAGTTTGAAAAAAAATACGCCGAGGGGAGGCCTTGTCTCATCGTTTCACTTTTGAACATAGCTATAAAAGCAATGTTAAGAGCAATGCGTCTATGGGTACTCTCATTAAAGAGAGGGTCACGAGGGTGACTCTTAGTCTGGTGACATATGCACTTAACATTAGTGTTGGGGATCATGGGTTGCGAACAATAATTACAACCCTCCCACTTAGTTTCGGGAATAAGGGGATCATGGATTGCAAACAATGAGTGCAACCCTCCCACTTAATTTTTGGAAAAAAGGCACGTCTACTCTTGTACGTTTAGGAAACATGTTGTTTCCATGAATGTGTGAACGTCTGAAAGCCTCAAAGCATCAAGAAGAGGAGAAGAAGTTAGGAGTCGCAAAATCCGGATCCAAAATCCTAGACTCGCGGACTGTCGTACACCTCGGACTTAAAATGTCGTAAATGATACATCTGATATCCGATTGAGTTGAAACCAATTGCATTGGATAGATAACTTCTGTTCCTTAAATTTGGTTTAAGAACCGCTAATTTTCAAGTTTGGAGCAACGATTTATGCTCGTTTTACTGAGCCATAACAATTTGTCCAGAAATTGAAAAACAATTAAAAGTACGTCGGATCTAGGCGTAATTAGAAAGAGGTTTATTGAAACATTTCAATTGTGTGTTATATTAATATATTAATAATCAACATAATATTAAATTGATTTTGAGTGTGCAATAAACTAGTTTAAACCACTTAATTAGAAGCAATATAATATAAAACATTCAATAACAAATTTAAATTAGAAGTGCAATAAACTAGTTTAAACCATGTACACAAATTTTCAAACTTATCAAAAAATTGATTTTGAGTATGCTAAACATAAAATAATTAAAAACTATTTTAATGTATTTATATATCATATTTAACAAGTGGAAAATAACCAAAAATTTAATTTTAGAGGTCGTACCAAAAAATTAGAATTTTGTAAGATCTAGTCTTTGAAAAATCATTATTCAAGCAAATTTTGGAAACAGTTTTCTCATAATGATTTTAAATAACATGTACATGCTTATACTTTGACTATAGCTCTTATACCATTTGTTGGAATATCTCTAGGGTTAAATTTTTTTATCATTAATCGTATTAATGGGCGGAATATTAAATTTCTTTACAAGTAAACAATTTTACTAACCTAGGCAAAGCGCCTGAAGAAGTTATAAATTAAAAACATTATTTAGAGTACTTGAATACTAACTTTTCTTGAACCTTTAAATTGAAGCGTCTCGAGAAAGTTGGATCTTCTTCCTTGGCTCGATTCCTTCACGTCTAATGTAGAACTCGAGAAACCTAAGGTTTCAATTACAAGAGTGTATAGAGTGTTTGAAGGATTTATGTGTGTGGGCACAATTAAACAATATGAACCAAGAACATTTCTTGAATCATAAACTAATTCTCTATATCAAGTGTGGATCTAGGTGCCAATATGAAAAAGGAAGTTATAGAGAGAGAGAGGTTGGTCGGTCACAACCAAGAATGAAGCTTTTTTCTCACATTTCTATGTGAGGCTCTATTTATAGGAGGAGGAAAATCTATAAAGGTCAATTAGTCATTCATGAAAGAATAATGTATTTATGACACAATATTTAATTTTCCCTTCTCCTTTCTCTTCTAATATGGCCGGCCATATCAAGCATTATAGGGAGGAAATTTGTTTCCTCACTTAGCTTATTTATTCACTTCTCAAGGAAATTTATTTCCACTTTTCCTTTTCCTCACTTAGCAAAGGAGTTGCGGAAAGAACAACTAGAAGGGTAAAATGGTAATTTTATAAATCTCATAGTTGATGATATTCATGAACGGTAATCATAGATAACATTCAATGGATCCACTGAATATAATTAAGTTGAGTTTGAGTAGAAAATAAATTTATTTGAACCGAGAGATTCTCAGTGTCAACTCCTTAGTTGAGTCAGTTGAGATTAAACTAATACTCGGAAAAAGTTTGTGAACTTTTGAGTCCGAGTATAGAAGCTCAAGCTTTGTTCATTTGGATCCATAAGGTCACTATTACAGGTTATTAGAGTTGGATTGTTAAACTAGAACCTAAGTCAAAATAACTTCAAGTGTTGAACTAGACTTTTTCTCAGAAAATGTATAAAGCGTATTTTTGTCCACATGGAGATAAAGTGATGTGAATGTCAAAATATGATTTTGAATATTTTCATATGATGAAAATATAAATTATTTTCTAAAGCCGAAAAGTCGTTTGAGGCATTATTAAATTAATTTCATTATTTGTGTAATTATAATCCAACAATGGGTATTTTAATAATTGTCTTAAAAGAAATAAGGAAGCATCTAAAAGCCCCTTCCCTAGCTATAGAATTCGGCCAAGACACATCAAAGGAGGAGATAATTCTTTGCCTTTAATTAAAAAGATAATTACCAAAATGTAAAAGAGGAAATTATTTTCCTTGAGAAGGAAATAAATATGCTAAGTGAGGAAACAAATTTTCCTATCTTGTGCTAGCATATGGACGGCCATGTTAGAAGAGAAAGGGGAGAGAAAATCAAATATTGTGTCATGAATACACAATTGAAAAGGGTTATTACCCTTTCTTGATTTTCCTTCTCCGATAAAAAGAGCCTCGCATAGAGATGTGAAAATAAGCATTCTTTCTCTTGTGTCTCTCTTTTGGCCAACCCTCTCTCTCTCTCTCTAGAAAATCTAATTTTATTTTGGTACCTAAGTCCTTATTAAACTTAGGGTTAATTAGCTATCTAACTCATAGATTTTTTCTTGAGCTATTTTGTTTAATTGTGCCAACACACAAATCCTTCTACACCTCTAAAGACTCATGTATAGAAACCTTAGACTACTCGAGTTTAACATTAGACGTGAAGGAATCGAGCCAAGGAAGAAGATCAACCTTTTTCAAGACGCTTCAAATTAAAGGTACGAGAAAGGTTTGCACTCAAGCAGTTTAAATAACTTTAAAATTTATACATGTTCATGCACTTTGCTTAGGTTAGTAATACTATTTTACTTGTAAATAAATTTATATTCCGCCATTAATATGGTTAATGATAATTTTTCTTAACTCTAGACCTATTCCTACATTAACATCTATGAGCATTATGTTGCAGCAATCTCATCCGGACATTGCCACTGCATATGAAATCCTCTTCAATCTCCATGAGATGTTTGGATATCATGGGCGTCAGTCGAGGCAGCAAGCTATCCGCAGTTTCATGAACTGCATGATGAATCCATGATCTTTAGTTCGGGAACATATGCTACTGATCATGGGTCACCTGAACAATATGGAGATTCTAGGTTCAGAGATCGAAGGAGAGATCAAGATAGACGTGATCTTGGAAACTCTGACGGATCCTTTGATAGCTTCCGTCTGAACTACTCCATAAACAAGCTCAACTACTCTGTCACTGCGCTCATGAAGGAGTTGCAGACTGGCGAGGGACTTCTCCCTAAGAACAAGAAGAGATCTGGTGAAGTCAATGTTGCTGAACATAGGGCTTCTACTTATGATTCTAAGTGGGTGATGGAAGGTCCTAAAAACGCCAACCAAACGAGTCTCGTTACTCAAGCGTGTTACATCACAAATAAATAATCGCCTTGGATATTAGATTGCGGGGTTCTGACCGTATTCTATGTAAGTTCAATGCTTTCAGGCAAACCAAACGCTTAGATAACAGAGTGTTCACGTGCAACTGGGGAAATGGAACGAATGTTAGAGCGAGATCAGTCGGTATCTTGAACCTTAAATTTGGGAACAAAACCCTATTATTGAATAATGTTTATTACGTTCCGGATTTTAGTAAGAACCTTGAGTTCTTTTGGTCGTTTAGAAAAGCAGTTCTTCAAATTTAAAATCAATAATGGTATTGAAATTTTTTCTTGATGATTCTTTCATTACTAAAGCTCATCGTGTAGAATTGATATATTATCTATATCCAAATGAGCTGACAATCTTGGAAACCAAAGTGAATAAAGATTCACTCGGGAAGCGGAAGACGTTTCATAGTGCTGAAACTGAAGACACATATCTATGTAACTTACGTCTTGGACATATTGGCCTAGATAGGATTAAGAGGGTAACAAAGGATGGTCCTTTTAAATCTCTAACCGTGGGATCCATTCCCACGTGTGAATCATGTCTCGAGGGCAATATGACCAAGAGAATTTTCTCTTGAAAAGGTCTGCAAGCATCGCAAGTGTTTGAACTCATACATAGTGATGTATGTGGTCCAATCAACATCCATGCAAGAGAAGGTTATGAATACTTTGTAACCTTCACTAATGAATACTCAAGGTTTGGTCATGTCTACCTTATGCGACATAAGTCTGATACTTTTGAAATGTTCAAAGAGTATAAAGGTTAAGTAGAGAAGCAAATAGAGAAACAGATCAAAACCCTTTGATCAGATCAAAGGGGAGATTACTTGTCTGGAGAGTTCGAAGACCTTCTTGGAGAAGAAGACATTTAGTCTCAGCTTATGGTGAGGTCGGTGATGAGGTATTCATCTCTTCCTTATTCGTTTTGGGGATATTCCTTAGAAACGGAAGCGTATATTCTGAACCATGTTTCGTCAAAGACGGCACCTGGTACTCCCTTTGAGAGATGGAGTGGTCGAAAATCTGTTTTACACCACGTTCGAATCTTGGGTTGTCCAGCACATGTGCTGAGGCAAAAGACTAGCAATTTGGCTAGTCGTTTAGAATTATGCCTTTTTCGTGGGATATTCTAAGGAGACGAAAGGGTACATCTTCTGAACGACTAGCCACTGTGCTAGTCTTTTGTCTCATCACATGTGATGGACAACCCCAGATGCGAGTATGGTGTAAAACGGATTTTCTACCACTCCATCTTTCATAGGGTGTGCCAGGTACCGTTTTAGATGGGACCTGGTTCAGAATGTAAGCAGCTGTTTCTAGGGCATATCCACAGAACGAATTAGGAAGCGATGAGTAACTCATCATTGAACTCACCATATCTAACAGAGTTCGATTCCTTCTATATGACACACCGTTTTGTTGCGGGGTGCCAGGTGCTGTAAGCTTAGAATGAATGCCTTTTTCTTCCTTAAGAAAGTCTTCGAACTCTCCAGACAAGTACTCTCCTCCTCGATCTGATCGAAGGGTTTTTATATATTTCTCCGTTTGCTTTTCAACTAAAGCCTTATACTGTTTGAACATTTCAAAAGTATCTGACTTAAGTCACATAAGGTAGATATGACCAAACCTAGAGTAGTCATCAGTGAAGGTCACAAAATATTCGTAACCTCCTCTTCCCTGGATGTTTATTGGACCACATACATCACTATGTATAAGTTCCAATACTTGCGCAGCCCTTAGACCCTTGTTGAGAAAGGTCTCTTGGTCATCTTGCCTTCAAGACAGGATTCACACGTAGGAAGACTTCCCACGTGTAGAGATTCTAAAGGACCATCATTTGTTAATATTTTGATCCTATTCAGGCTAATATGTCCAAGACGTAGGTGCCATAGATATGTGTCGTCAGTTTCATCAGTATGAAACGTCTTACACTTCCTAAGTGAATCACTATTCACCTCGGTGTCCAAGATTGTCGGCTCAACAGGATATAAATAATAAATAGAATCCACACATTGAGCTTTAGTAATAAAACAATCATCAATAAAAATCTCAATACCATTATTGATCTTAAAATTGAAAACTTGTTCTTCTAAACGACCAAATGAAATCAAATTCTTGCAAAAATCTGGAACATAATAAACATTATTCAATAATAAATTTTCCTTTCCAAACTTGAGCTTCATGGTCCCGACAGATCTTGCTCCGACCTTCGTTCCATCACCCCAGTTGAATCCAAACTCTCCGTCACCTAAGCTTCTGTTTTCCTAAAACCATTCAAATTACACACAACGTGGTCAGACGCCCCGCAATCAAGAATCCAGGGCGATGCCTTGTTTGTAGTATAACAAGTTTGAGTAACAAAGACTATACCTTTCCCTTTGACACTCTTGAGGTAGGTAGGACAGTTCCTTTGCTAGTGGCCAGCCTCTCTGCAATGGTGACACTTGTGCTCAGACTTGTCCACCTTTCTGATGCCTTTGCCCTTAGCGTCCACAACCTTCTTGTAAGGCTTCTTGGAACCCGTTCGGTTGGCGTTTTTGGGCCTCTTCATCATCCTCTTAGAACCAGAGGTCGAGGCTCTGTGTTCAACAATATTGATCTCTCGCGACTTCTTCTTGTTCTTAGGGAGAAGTCCCTCGGAAGTCTGTAACTCCTTCATAAGCTCAGTTACAGTGTAATTGAGCTTGTTCATGGAGTAGTTCAGACGGAAGCTATCAAAAGATTCCGTTAAAGTCTCCTAGATCATGTCAATCTTGGTTTCTCCGTCAATCTCTGAACCAAGGATCTCCATATCGTTCAGGTGACCCATGATCAATAGCATGTGTTCCCGGACCGAAGATCCTTGCTTCATCCTACAGTTCATGAAACTGCGGATAGCTTACTGCCTCGCCTGACGCCCATGACATCCGAACATCTCATGAAAATTGTACAGGATTTCATATGCTGTGGAGATGTCTCGATGAGATTTTTGCAACACATTTCTCATCGATGGCAATATGTAGCATTGAGCAATCTCATCAGATCTCATCCACGCATTGTAGGCGTCCTTATTTTCCTTGCTTGAGTCAGCACTCGGAGCAGGAGGACATGGGGTCGTGAGAACATACTTGTGCTTCTCCACTGTCAATACGATGTCGAGGTTACGTTTCCAGTCAACGTAATTCTCGCCCTCGAGTTTATTCGAACTTAATATTGTTTGAAGTGGATTAAAAGACATTTTGCTGAAAACATAAATAAAATAAATGATTTTAGTATGTGCTACAATATGCGAATTACATGATGCATGCAACAGTCCTAATATGGTGAGGAAAGCATGTAAGTAATTCATGATATTATGAACTCAACGGTTAACTACTTTTACTATGGGTAAACCGTAGCTAACCTCCTTTCATAGTAGTGACACATCACAATTTAGTTTGAATCATCCAAGAAGTCACAACTTCTAGTTCTTACTAATTACCACGAATTTTTGGTCACTTATTTTTAACGCAGAGCCTCTATGTGAGGATTATGTTAAAACATAAGTCTAAGTGCATAACCGACACGTGGGTCTTTAAGTCACTTTGAAAACGGTTCACCTATGTGGAGACCCCGCTTCATTCTTTCTCTTTAAGACTTAGTTCTTAACAAATTAAATAACCGAGTGCTTCCGAAGTACTCACATTAAAGTGAGGGCCACTATGGGTGACTCTTAGTTCATCACACACTCGTTTATTTAAAACCGTGTCGGGGACTTTGGGTTGCTTCAACGATAAGCAACCCTCCCACTTAGTTTTTCAACGAAATGAATTCATTTGTTTATAATTTTATAACTCGTTATTCTATTATAAACTATATGACAAATCATATGATTTTGATGTTGGCGTTCTATCCTATATGACATGTGACGTGCAATTCTAAGAGATTAAATTAAATAAAGCATAAATAATTTAACTCATCAATTTGCCCATTTCTAAATAAAACCCATAAAGAAATAACCTAGACTATCAAATCCTATTTGATATTCTAAGTATCCTATAGATGCACTAGAAGACGCGTCGTTGATTCGATCGGATTAGCACCCACGTGTTTCCATCGTGCAGCCAACTCCGTTTTCCTCCCACTCAAATAGCACACACACGTTCAATAACGTGTCGCCAAATGAGTCTCACGGTTTAGAACTCACACGTTCAATAACACGCGGCCAATGCCGAGTCTCTCGGGTGAATTTCCGCCGTGGCGGTGTTGAAATGAGGCTACAGCGAGATGACCTCGCTGCAGCCCGTTTCCTACACCGCGGCGGCGTAAATTTTAAATTTTTTATTACTTCCTAGACCTTTGTCGCTGCAGCGATGTACAAAGTAGGCCGTAGCGAAAACACCCCGCTGCAGCGAAATTTTGACGTCGCTGCTGCGAAATATGATTCCTCAACGTTTATATAAAATGTTGTAAAAGATATCGGCACAGCGGTTTGATTAACATGCTGCGGTGAGAATTTCGAGACTATATAAACTCCTTAATTTTACTATTTTTTACAATTGTTCTATTTCGAAAATCATTATAAAACCCTATTCGCCCGGATCTGTGTCATTCTCTCAACTAGATCTCGTGTATACTTTCAAAACTTGTAAGTATTTCTTAGTATTGATCTCAATGTTGTGTTGGTTTATATTATATGCTAATTAGGGCTATATATTTTTCATGAAGATCTCAATATTATACGAAGATGAGGAATTGGATGTGGGAGAATAGATTAAGTGAGATATATGAAAAAGGTGTGGATGAATTTTGTGATTTTGCTAGAGAAAATATGAAGGATGAGTCAATTTGTTGTCCTTGTGTGCAATGTGTAAATCATAGACATTTTCCAATTAAGGTTGTTCGAAACCATTTGTTTGCATATGGAATAATGACTTCGTATCAAATATGGTTTTACCATGGTGAGGTTTTTCGATCTACGGTGACACACAAAATCGATGTTGACAAAGATGATGTTGATGATATGTGTGGAATGATGAATGATATGGAGGATGATTTTGTTGAGCGGCCGGAATTATTTGAGTCTATGATGAATGATGCAAAAACACTGTTGTATGAAGGGTGTACAAAATTTTCGAAATTATCATTTTTAGTAACTTTATTTCATGTGAAGGCATCGGGTGGTTGGACAAACACAAGCTTTACATTATTGATGCAAACGCTTAAAGATGCATTTCCGAAGGACAATAAAGTGCCTTTGAGTATGTATGAGGCGAAAAAAACTTTGGGCACATTAGGCATGAAGTACGAGAAATTTCATGCGTGTCCGAATGATTGTGTTTTATATAGGAATGAGAATGAAGATCTTGATCAATATCCGACATGTGGTGAGTCAAGGTGAAAGAAGGGTAAAATTCCTCGTGACGGGGTTAAAGGAGTCCCGATTAAGGTACGCAACTTTTTACAATTTAATTCTTAAATTTCGTCTTTATAATTTTTGTATTGATTAAATTTATTGCGGTCATTATGGTACATTCCTTCAATGTCGCGGTTTAGACGATTGTTTACTAATGTCATACACGCGAAAAAATATGGTTTGCCACTCCGAAAAGCGTATCGATGATGGTATGTTGAGACATCTTGCTGACGCTTCACAATGGAAATCCTTCGATTTAGAGTATAAGGATTTCAGTCTTGATCCTCGAAATTTGCGTCTTGGTTTAGGGTCTGATGGCATGAATCCATTCAGCATGATGAGTAGTAAATACAGTGTGTGGCCGGTTATCCTTGTTAACTACAATCTCCCTGCAAAGTTGTGCATGAAGAGAAATTATTTGATGTTAACGCTATTGATATCGGGACCGAGCCAACCAGGTAATGATATTGATGTGTATTTAGCACCATTGGTTGATGACTTGAATATGCTATGGGAGAAAGGATTTGAAGTCAAAGACGCTTACCGTGGACATTCGTTCAATTTAAGAGCAATGTTGATGTGGACTATTAACGATTTTCCGGCTTATGGAAACTTATCAGGATACTCAGTGAAATGCTCGATTGGTTGTCCGAGATATGCATAAAAGAGACATCTTCCATTCGGTTGAAGCATGGAAAAATGACAGTTTTTCTTGGTCATCGACGATTTTTACCAACAAATCACCCGTATAGACGATTGAAACGGGCATTTGATGGAAAAACAGAAAAACAACTTCCTCCTAAGATTTTGTCTGGTGAAGATGTCTACGAAATGGTTAAGAACGTGAATGAAGTGCTCCGAAAACGAAAGCGGAATGCTTGCACTAAAGAGTCGTTCAAAGATAATCCTTGGAAGAAAAAATCAAATTTCTACAACCTCTCGTATTGGAAGATGCACTATGTTTGACATTGTTTGGATGTTATGCACATTAAAAAAAATGTTTGCGAATCGATCATCGGTACGCCTCTCGATGATCCAAATAAATCGAAAGATGGAACAAAAGCTAGAATGGATCTCAAGGAGATGAATATTAGGAGCATTTTGCATCCTCGAGAGGGAGGTAAAAAACAAAATTACCACCGGCAAAATACACTCTAGATCAGAATGAGAAGAAGAATTTGTGCAAATGGTTCGCATCTATCAAGGTACCCGATGGTCATTCTTCAAACTATACGAGATTTGTATCTTTAAAAGATTCGAGACTCTTTGGGATGAAAACTCGCGATCGTCATGTGTTACTCCTACAAAATGTTGCATGTCGCTTTGCGTGGTATATTGTGAAACGATGTGAGATTTGCAATATCCAAGGTATGTGTATTCTTCAACTCGATATGCTCAAAGGTTACCGATCCCAGTCGTTTGGATTACATTCAATTAGAGTTAGTGAAAACTTTATGTGTGCTAGAAATGTTCTTCCCACCTTCGGTTTTTGACATCATAGTTCACTTAACCGTTCATTTGGTACGTGAAGTGAAATTATGTGGGCCTGTGTTTTTGAGGTGGATGTATCCAATCGAGCGTTACATGAAAGTATTGAAGAGTTATGTTAAGAACTACAATAGACCGAAAGAGAGCATAGTGGAAAATTACATAGCAGAAGAGTTTGTTGAGTTTTATTCTGAATATTTAGCTAAAGCAAACGAAATTGGCGTGCCCAAATATTTGAGTTTTGAATCAAAATCCTTATCTACAGGTATTTTTTATTGGTTACACTTTATGTTTAGTTTAATCTATAAAATAAGTTTATGTAACCAAGATTTTTATGTATAGGTATTTATTCTAGCGTCGATCGCAAAGAATGGGAACGAGCCTCTCTTCACGTGTTACACAACGTTTCTGACATCATGCCATTTGTGGATATTAATATTAATGAATTGAGGGTGAATGATCCAAGGAAAGTAAGAAATGAAAAATGGTTACAAGGTGAGCACAACCGGTCGTTTCAAAACTAGCTAGGAAAACGAATATTTGAGGAGTCGAGACATTCTTTTACATTGAGTAAACTATCAGGAGGGCCTTCTTCAATGGTTACCAGGTACACTGCGTGGTCTGTTAATGAATTTACATTTTATACAAGAGATAGAGATAACAAACATCCCGTTCCAAACTCTGGTGTTACATTCTATGCCGAGGCATTGCATGTTTCGTCGGCAAAGGATAAGAATCCAAAGAAAGGTTTTATGAATTACTACGGATACATTGAAGACTTATGGGAACTTGATTATTGTGGGTTACGAGTCCCATTATTCAAGTTCAAATGGGCAGATAATAATCATGTTAAAGTTGACAAGGATGGAGTTACCATTGTCGACTTTGGACGAACCAGTTATGAGAATGATTCATTTATGTTGGCCTCGCAAGCAAATCAAGTGTTCTATGTTTCGGATCCTGTCAATCCGAAGTTATCATTAGTGGTTCATATGAAAGCAAGAAATATTGATGAAGAGGAATACGAAGACATGACTAGTATTCCTTCTTTTACATCCGGATTACCACCTGTCGACGAAGAGATTGATAATTTTGATGATGATGATGTTTCTCATTTACTTAGTAGGGATATTGGTTTGAATAATGTATCATTATAATTTATAATTCAAAAGTTTAATTTAATTTTTGGGGATTTTCGCTGCGGCGAACGCTGCAGCCATGCGTAAACTCAGCTGCAGTGTATACAAAATTCTTTGCTCTAGGGACTTTTCCGCCGCAGTGACGAATAAACACGGCTGCAGCGGAACAGTCTCGCTGCAGCCGAGTTTCTACACTGCTGCAGCGAAAATTTGTAAATTTTTTTTTTTGCTCTCGGGAACATTTCCCCCGCAGCAGTGAAGAAACTCAGCTGCAGCGGAACAGTCTTGCTGCAGCTGAGTTTCTTCACCGCTGCAGCGGAAATTTTGCAAATTTTTTTTGCTCTCGGAAAATTTTCCGCCGCAGCGATGAAGAAATACGGCTGCAGCGGAACAGTCTCGCTGCAGCCGAGTTTCTACACCGCAGCGGCGGAACAATTCTTTTAAAAAAAAAATTTCCCTCGGGAACTCTTCCGCCGCAGCGGTGAAGAAACCCGGCTGTAGCAGAGACCTTACGCCGCAGCCTATTTTCTACACCGCTGCAGCGGGATTCCAAAAAAAATTAATCCAAACATATCACTTCAAAGTAAATTAAACACATCAATATATAAATATCACCTAAAATAAGTCTTAACATAAAACATAATATAAGTTTCAACATAAAACATAATATAAGTTTCAACATAGAACATATATATAAGTTTCAACATAAAACATAAATATAAGATTCAACATTAAACATAAAACATAAAAACACAATCGTTCAACTAGTCTTAACATAAAACATAAAACCATTAATCTTTCATCTTTTTCCTTGTGACAAGTTTAAAACATTTGTTTGCAATCTAAAGATCGATAGAGCAATCGAGTCTTAATATTGATTGTTAGGATGATTCATGATATCTCATCTTCTGATATAGATAGTTGTGACTCTATGATTCATACTTGGTTTCTTATAGAAGATACTGAACAAGACATGTGACACTTAGAAACTCGAAACAAAACTGTTTACACACTCGAGGCTTCAAGTTCACAACTGAAGGAGTATTATCATACTTACCTTAATCCTGAAGTGAATATGTAATTGACATTGCACTTTGTGACATTTGATTCGTCAATGGGCAATGACTAAGGTTTAGTTGCATTTGACCCGACTGTTGGTGTCACAAGGATGTGATGTTGGGTTACATGATTCACAGATATGGAATTCATGTAATAACAATACAAATGCATTAGTATCACACTATGCTTTGTTATGAGAGTGTGAATGAATAAACCTGGCCAGGTATTCATTGAATGAGTTCATTCTTTGATTTAAAACATGTGACATGTAAAGACATATCACTTTATGTTTTTCTCATTCACAAATAACAAAGGAGTTAGTGAAATAATAACTCGAGGGGTAAAACAGTAATCTTACATTCCCCTTAGTTACTGATACACACGAAGGGTAATATCATAATATACTCCGTGGATCGTGTGAGAAAGTGTTTCATCACATCAAACATAAAAGATACGCACATGAACAGAGAGATTGTCAATATTGGTCCTTTAGTGGAATCGACCAATATTAAGAATTAAAAGACAGAAAAAGTTTGTGTACTTTTGTGTCCGATCTTTATTCTAAAGCTTCGTTCATATGGGTCCATGAGGTCTCAATGATAGACACTTGGAAGAGATTAAAAGAACAGTAAAAGTTGATTTACTCATTAAGTATAAATTGTGATTTATACTGAGAAAGTTATTTTCTTGAAACTCAATAAACAACTAGTTATTTATTTTGTTCATTGAATCACAAAATGTTATCATATTGATGATGACATTCTCAAGTGATTAAATATGTTAGAAGAAGAAAATAAATTATTTCTCATTTCGTACTTATTCGATAACTATGATATATATTTAATGATATGTCATTAAATAATAATGAGAGTTCTAAATTAATTTTAGAAATTAAATCAAATATGTTTAGGAATAAAATCAAAGGATATGGAAGAGTAAGGGGAGAGGGATTGGCCGAATTCCCTAAGTGAATAGGGTCATGGGTTTGACCCAGCTTAATCCCATTTATAACTGTATAAATAAGGCTAAACAAACCCTAATCACTTAACCCTAACCCTAGTTAATTTTCAGCCACTCTCTCTCTCTCTCCCCTTTGAGATACTCGGCCGAAATTCCCAACAAAGATCAAGAGAAATTGTTTTTCTAATCTTCCTTCTTTGATTCCTAATTTTTCTTGAGAGCCCACACTCAATATCTCAATAATTTCCTTGTGTATTATTGTTGATTTATCACTTGTGGTGTTTGGAATAATTTTGTGAATTGTTTAGAGGTTTTTAAATTGTTTTAAAAGCTTTCAGCCAGCCAAAACCGTCCCTAGGACCATCTGGGATCATTCCAGCGACCTCCCAGCCTCCAGCACTCAATTCCGGCGAAGGGACTCCTGTCAGGCGAGCTCCAATCCGGCGAGGCGCTCAAGTCTGGCGAAGGGACTTCTGTCAGGCGAGTCTAATCCGGCGAGGTGCTTCAGTCCGGCGAGGCGAATCCGGCAAGGGCAATCCGGCGAGGCATCCCAGTGATCTCCAGTCCGGCGAGGCTTCCCAGTCCGGTGAGCGTGCATTCCGGTGGGTCTTCCCTGTCAGGCGAGTCCCCGTGCGGCGACAGTCACCCATCCAGCGAGTGCCCAGTCCGGCGAGGCTCCCCAGTCCGGCGAGGCTCCCTGTGAGGCAAAAAACTCCAGTCCGGCAAGGCTCCCGAGTCCGGTGAGCTCCCTGTGAGGCGAAAAACTCCAGTCCGACGAGGCTTCCCGCAGGCATCCATTCCGGCAATCCTCCCCAGTCCGGCGAAGACGTTCCCAGGCATTCCGGCGAGGATTTTTCTGCGTTTTGGACGTGACGTGGCATTCCGATGATAGCTAGCAACGTCGAGGTTGTTTACAACCTTTAATGTGAGTATTTTCTCAATTAAATATTTAACTATAAATTATATAAATGTTATATAAGTTGTTAGTTTAATTTATTTGATTGAGCATATGAATTATAAATTGCTTATAATTGCTTGATAAATTTTAATGCCTTAGGTTGTTAAATATATTAAAATTAGTTTTAATATATTATATCTCATTATAATTATCCGCCACATAGGATGTGTATTATAATTAATATTGTTTAATCGTTAAATAAATTCCAACATTCGGGCCACTCCGGTGGTGGGTGCGGCCATGAGGAATACTGTGGATAAGGAGGAAATTGTATCTGGTTCTCTTGGTTGATGTCCAACGAGCGTAAAGAGTATTCAGTTGGTCGATATGATTATGACCGTTCTCCGACTGTTGGATCGCGAATTGTTGAAGGCGTTGAGAAACGCCGATGTTAAAGTGCATGCCGTGTGCAAGGTAGTCAATGGTACGAGGATCGATTACCTGAGGTGCTGGTAGTTGCAACATGAGCGAGTTTGGTGGTGGTGCCGCTTCCTCTTCCTCGTCCTCCTCTTCTTGTTGTTCCTCTCGAATTTTGTAGCGATCGATGGTTGAATCCTTGATGGGACCCATACAAGGCTTCATTGTGTCACTCTTCGAATGACCTACCCCTGCATTGAGGCAAAGAGCGGTGATGATGGACGGATATGGTAGCCTGTGTCGTTCGTTAGCGTAGTCGATGTTTAACATCCAATTGTAGATGAATAGACTTGCGCCAATAGTGTAGCCTTTGAGGATGTAGTACAAAAGTTTGAGATGATCCTCCCCCAAAGTCGTGAAATGCTTGATCGGATAGAGGCGAGCACAAATAAAGTAAATCCAAACTTTGGCTATGCTGGTGATGTTTGGCAATAAATTATGTAAATAATTTATGACTAAATTATTAAAAACATGCTAACATATGACTAAATTTTATAGTAAGATGTAAATAATATATTAAAACAGATTTTACATATTAACTAACATATGCTAACCTGGTGAGTTATGAATGCTTGAGTACACGTTTTCCTTTGTCAGTAATCCAAGTCTGTCCCGGAATGCACAATATGATCGTTATTTTTTCGTAGTTGCATTTTCGCAACCAACGACGATACTCCTCCATCTCAAAATGCATGTCGGGTGTCTCGAGCAAATTGCTGATGGCTTCGATCCTGAAGTTGACTTGTCTACCCCTGACCATCACAATATCTTCTTCGGCATCCTTTATGTTGGCATAGAACTCGTACACCATAGTCAAGTTTGCTTCATTCTCAGGTTTGCGACAAAATTTGTCCCATTCAAGACATTGAATGGTGCTGTAGATGAGCGCTCCGATGTCGGTGTTTCAACTAACTTGAAATCCTCGCTCAAGGATTACACTACGCCCCATGAGAATGTCGTAGCGAAGCTCGGCATCCTTACTTGAAAATATTTGGTCATTGTAGTCCACCTCAGGTGCCGCTTGACGAGGACGCTTGGATTTTCCTTTTTGCTTAGAAGCGCTAGCCTTCTTGGAAAGGCCAACACCCGAGGCTTTTTTCGTGTTAACCATTTTCACCTACACAAACAAAAATAATCAATTTATACATCACAATCGCATAAAGAAGATTCAATAACAATCGCACAAACATGTAATTCCACTTTCAAAATTTTGAAAAAACCAAGAGAATGCAAAATTTTGAATAACGCCGCAGCTACAAATACAAACCGCCGCACCAGGAGTCAAAACCACGCTGCAGCCGTGCATAAATCACGCTGCAGTCATGCCAAAATTAATTTCTCTTTGCAAATCTCGCCGGAGCCTCAAAACCCAAACACCTCAACCATTAAATCTAGGTTCTAAACTATCAACCTAACCAATTTCAAACCTAGATTCGAGTTATAACATGAAATAAATTCAAAATCCAAAAATTTGAACCAAAATGGAACTTACTTAGGTACTTGGGCGGCGGGGAGGAGGCGAGGAGAGAGGAGGAGGACGGAACTTGGGCGGCGAGGACGGGAGGAGGGCAAACTCGGGCGAAGAAGAGCGGGGAGGAGGGCGAACTCGGGCGGCGGAGAAGAGGCGAGATATCGCGGTGGCGGGGAGAAGGCGAGATTAAGCAGCGGAATTGGGAGAAGTGGAAGAAATGAAGGAAAGAAAAGAAAATGAAGATTTTATATCTGATTTTAGGGTAAATCGTGATTTCTCGCCGCAGCAAGGATTAGTCACCGTTGCAGCGAGAATAGTTCTGGGAAAAAAAAACTCAAAAAAATCTCGCTACGGCGAGATTTAGGCACCGGTGCAGCGAAAACTTTCCCACAACGCTTAATATAAGCGTTGCGGAAACATCTCGCTGCAGCGGTGCCTAAATCTCGGTGCAGCGCGAACTTTTTTTCACCTCACTTGCACAACGCTTACCCTAAGCGTTGTGGGAGCTTCTCGCTGCAGCGAGATTTGTATGTAGCTGCGGCGAGGAACCCACAACACTTACCCTAAGCGTTGTGGAAGAGTTCTTATTCGTCAATTTTCCACAATAGTTAGCTAAAACGTTGTGGAAACATCTCGCTGCGGCATGATTCCCACAACGATACAAATAAGCATTGTTGGAGAATTGTTATCCGCCAATTTTCCACAATGGTTAGCTTAAGTGTTGTGGAAATCAAAGATCCCATAACGCTTATGGATAAACGTTGTGGGAAATCGGTCTTCTCACAATTGATAATGACAAACGTTGTGGGATCTCTGGTTCCCACAACGCTTATTCTTAAGCGTTGTGGGAACTTCATTTCCCACAACGCTTATAATAATCTTTGTGGGAGACCCATTGTGGGATCCAACATTTGTAGTAGTATTGTTAATCTAGAAGCTAAATCAAAATAAGTTAATTGTCGAACTAGACGTATTTTCCGAAAATGGTCTAAAGGGTATTTTTGTCCTTAAGGATATATGAAGTAAAATGTCATAATAAGATTTTGAATGGAAAGATAAGATTTTGAATTTTCTAACAAATTCATTTAAAGTCACACGCCTGAAAATTGGTTTTCATGGTTAGTGAATTAAAATTTTGTGACATGTTATTGTATGGGCAATAACGCGAGGGTTTTTCCGTAATTTGTTATAAAAAATTAGGAAGTAAATATGTGTGTGTAGACACCCATATGGCCGGCCAATTTACATCAAGCGAGGGAGAGAAATATCTTCTTTTATTTGGTGCATTATCGCATATTGGTAATCTCCCCAAAGAAAAGAGGAAATGAAGTTCTTTGAGAAGTAAACAAATGTCCTAAGTGAGGAAACAAATATCCCTCACTTATGGCATAGGGTGGCCGAATATTTGGGAGAGAAAGGGAGGAGGAAATTAAATATTTTGTCCTGAATACACAATAGGAATTGGTAATTATCGTTTCTTATATTTCCTTCTCCTATAAATAGAGCCTCACATAGAGATGTGAAAATCAGTTTTTTGATCTTGCTCTCTCTCTTCTAGCCGACCACTTATCTCCTTGTCTCTCTAAAATACTATTTTATTTTGGCACCTAGATCCTCACTTGATCTAGAGAATTAGCTTATGATCCAAGAATTATTTTTTGTTCATATTGTTTAATAGTGCCCACTCACTAAACTTTTTAAACAATCGAAGACTCTAGTTGTAGAAACTTTTGTGGTTGCTCGAGAATGCAAAGACGAAAGGCAGCGGTACAAGGAGAAGGATCTTCATCCAAGAAGGGACTCCATGATCAAGCAATAAGAGAAAGGTTAGTATTCAAGTACTTAAATCATGTTTTTAAATATATATATATATATATACATTTTCATGCACTTTGCCTAGGTTAGTAAAAATTGTTTTACTAATAAAGAAAATTTTATATTACACCATTAATGTGCTAATGATAATTTTTTCTTAACCCTAGACCTATTCCAACAAAGGCTGCATTTCTAAATGGGAGTCTTGACGAGCGCATTTATATGGCTCAACCAGACAAGTTCATGGAAAAAGGCAAGAAAGGCAAGGTTTGTGAGTTTCTGAAGTCCATTTATGGACTAAAGCAAGCATCTAGATTGTGGTATATTAGATTCGACAAGACTGTGTAAGGCTACAGCTTTGATCAGTCAGTAGATGAGTCACGCGTTTATAAGATGATAAACCATGGCAAAATGGTCTTCTTATTCCTATATGTGGATGACATACTACTCATTGGGAATGATGTAGGACAGTTATCAGAGCTTAAGATCTGGCTGTCAAAGCAGTTTGAGATGAAGGATCTAGGAGAAGCGGCTTACATAATGTGGATTCATATCTTCAGAGATCGGAAGAACCGAAAGTTAGCTCTTTCTCAAGCATCTTATATTGATAAGTTCATGGATCGCTTCAGTATGCAAGACTCGAAAAAAGATACCTATCCTTCAGACATGGAGTGCATGTCTCAAGTGAGTAGTCACCCAAGACTCCTTAAGAAGTTGAGGACATGAGACATATTCCATATGCTTAAGCCGTTGGAACTCTCATGTATGATATGCTTTGCACGAGGCCAGATATTTGCTACGCAGTGGGCGTGGTTAGTAGGTTTCAGTCAAACCCTGGACCCGAGCACTGGGTTGATGTCAAGCATGTTCTCAAGTATATTCCAAGAACGAGAAACTATATGCTTGCATACTCAAGTGGTGACCTGAATATGACGGGATATACCAACTTTGGTGTTCAAGCGGATAAGGATTCCAGGAAGTCCACATTAGGGTCTGTGTTCACCCTTAATAGTGGATCCGTGGTCTGGAAGAGTATAAAGCAATCTTGCATTGCTGACTCGACCATGGAAGCCGAGTATGTGGCAGCTTGTGAAGCTGCAAAGGAGGTTGTGTGGCTGAGGAAATTCCTTATGTACTTGGAAGTAGTTCCAAGTGCGATACAGCCTATGACACGTGATATCAGTGGGGCTGTCGCTAACTGTAAGGAGCCAAGAAATCACAAGCGCTCTAACCACATAGAGCAAAAAGATTACCTGGTACCAGACATCGTTCACAAAGGGGACGCTGAAGTCATGAAGATCTAAACGTTGGACAACCTTACTGATCCCTTAACGAAGCCTTTAACGAGTAACGTCATCGAGTGACACCTAGAAGGATTAGGACTCAAGGATCATTAGCATCTCCTTTGAGTCAAGTATGAGTTTGTTGGGATTGGTTCCCAAAAAAGAGATAATAGACATTGAAATACTTTAGTATTTGATTTTGGTAAAATATTAATAAAATTAAATATTCATTCTTTATTATGTTTGTGTTTATGTATGAATACGCTCTGAACTAGTCATCAACGAAAGGGGTGCTAAGTACAGATTTGACAATATAGCCCTTTGTCACTAGTTTAAACATTTGTTCGCAATCTTAAGATTGATAGAGCAATCGAATTTGAGTAATGATTGTTTGAGTGACTCTTGATATCTTATTTTGTGATATAGAGAGTTATGACTCTGTGTTTCATTTTTGATAACTTAAAGAAGATATTGAACAAGACCAGCGATACTCTGAAACTCGAGATAAAACCGTTTCATCCCCCGAAACCACAAGATCACATACGAGGGGTATTTGGGTACTTACCTGAATCCTGAACTAAATCCATAATTGATGTGACACCTTATGACATTTTATTTGTCAATGGGCAATGGCTAAGTTATAGTTTCATCTGACCTGACGGTTGGTGTCATGAACGTTGTCATGTTGGGTTATGCGATTCACCGATACAGTATTCGTGTTCAAACAATGTTAATGCATTCGTATCACATTATGCTTTGTTATGAGAGTGTGAATGAATAAATCTGACCAGGTATTTATCGAATAGAACATTATTTGATTAAAACCTGTGACACGAAAAGACATCTCACTCTATGTTTTTCTCATTCACAAATAACAAATGAATTAGCGAAATAATAACTCAGGGGTAAAACAGTAATTTTACATTCTTCTGAATTACTGATACACATGAAGGGTAATATCGTAAAGTACTCTGTGGATCGTGTAAAGAAATGTTTTGTCACATCAAACGGAAAATAAACGCACATGAACTTAGAGAGTTTCAGTATTAGGCCCTTATTAGAATCGACTAATATTAAGAATTAAAAGACGGAAAAGGTTTGTGAACTTCTGAGTCTGATCTTTATTCTAAAGCTTCATTCACGTGACTCCATTAGGTCTCAATGATAGACACTCGGACGAGATGTTGGCATTTATGCCCACAAAGGAGATTTTTGATATTAAATACTTTTGTATATGTTTTGCTCTAAAATTAAATAAAGATTGAATATCCATTCTTATTTAAGATTGTGTTTACGCATTTAAGATTGTCGTCAACGAAAGAAGTGTTGAGTACAGACTTGACAAGATACCTTCTTATGACAAGTTTAAATAATAGTTCGCAATCTAAAGATCGATTGGGCAATCGATTCCTAGTAATGATTGTTAGAATGAATTAAACGATATCTTATCTTGTGATATGGAGAGTTGTGACTCTGTAATTCATTCTTGATATCTTAATGAAGATATTGAACAAGACCAGTGAAGTTTTGAAGTTCGAGATAAAACTGTTTAATCACTTGAAACCTCAAACTCACATACGAGGGGTATTTTAGTAATTACCTAAATCCTGAAGTGAGTACATGTATTCTTGTAACACTTTATGAAATTTGATTTGTCAATGGGCAATGGCTGAGTGAAGTTTCATTGACCCGACGGTTGGTGTCATAATACTGTTTCGTTGAAATATGTGATTCACAAATACGGAATTTGTGTTGAAACAATGTTAAGGCATTAGTATCACACAATGCTTTGTTATGAGAGTGTGAGCGAATAAACCAGGCTTGGTATTCATCGAATAAAGAATTGTTTGAAATAAAACATGTGACATGTTCAGACATTTCACTTTATGTTTTTCTCGTTCACAAATAACAGAGGACTTGGTGAAATAATAACTCAGGGATAAAACGGTAATTTTACATTCCTTTGAGTTAATCATACACACAAAGGATAATATCTTAAAATACACCGTGGACCATGTGAAGTATAGTTTTATCACATCAAACGGAAATATAAACGCATATGAACTTAGAGATGTTCAATATTGGTCCTTTAGTGGAATCGACTAATATTAAGAATTAAAAGTCGGAAAAAGTTTGTGAACTTTTGCGTCCGATCTTTATTCTAAAGCTTCGTTCATGTGGGTCCATAAGGTCTCAATGATAGACTCTTGGATGAAATATTAGTGAACAAGAAAAGATCGATTTTCTCATTAAACGCAAATTGTGATTTACACTAAGAAAATTATTTTCTAAGTAATTAAATAAATAATTCGTTATTTATTATTACATTTATTTAACGAATCATATTGTGTTATTATATTGATAATAATATAATTTGATGATTCAAATAAATAAAAGATGAAAATAAATATTTTCTAGTTTCGTACTACATTGTTTAGTATGAAAATAATTAATGACTTGTCATTAAATAAATGAGATGTTCTAAATTAATTAAATATTATTTTAGAAATAAATTGAAAATATTTGGGAGATAAATACATAAGATGGCCGGTCACTTAATGCAAATAAGGAGTTGGAAAATTGCTTAAATGATTTATCGGGCTTAAGTTTGATTAATGGGTCATTAATTGTTTTTGACCTAATTAAGCCCATTCTCCCTGAAATAAAAGGAGCTCTTCTCTCTCTCTTTTGACCTAGCTTTCACATGGCCACTCTCTCTCTCTTTCCTCCCATCTTGGCCGACTATTTGCTCTCTCCCAAGGAGAAAAATACTTGGCCAAAATCCCAAAAGAATTGAGAGAGCGAACCGTAGAGAGATTTTCCTTTTATTCCTTCTTCTCATGTTCCTATGAAAGAGCCCACCCTCTTTGTCTCCTAAAAATCCCTAGAGTATTATCATTGACTCAAATTGTGGTTGTTTGAGTGATTTTTCTCACCCCAGGGCCGGCCATTTTTGGAGGATCGAAGGCACGACGAATTTGAGGATCTCCTTGACGCGCGTGGTGTAGAGGATCGGCCGATCACTTGGACGTACACCGAGACTTGCTCTCGAAGATCCAAACACAATGTAAGTGTCTCTTAAACGAATCGGATCTGAATGATATAGTATTGTAGAATAATTATATTTATTTAGATTGTTCGTTTGCATGCTTAGATAAATTTATTGATATGATTGTAAATTTATTGACATGTTAGGTTAAATTTGATGATATGGTTATCGAACATGTTTTAAAACGTTTATAATATGTTAAATTGAATTATGAAATTCTGCCACATATTGATGTGTTTCGTAATTAAATTAGGTTAATTGTTAACTAAATTCCAACACGAGATTTCTTGAACTAGGACGATTTGATTTTCTCATTTAAAGTAAATTGTGATTTACACTAAGCAATCTGGCGACCCTTTTTAAAGATTTTTTTGACGAGGCCTTCTAGAGTTACCAAGCAACGTCCGAGATTGTTGATAATCTCAATTGTAAGAATTCTAAACGAATTGGATCTGCAGTATAAATGTGTTTATAGTTTGCTAGATTATTTTGTTCAATTGTAGTTTTGTATGTCTAGAATAAATTGTTGATTGACATATAGTGATTTTTAATGCCTAGGTTAATTAAATATGCTTAAAACTTGTTTTAACATATTAGGATCGATTATATGTTTCCGCCATATTTAGATATGTCACATACTTTTATTGTTAAATAAATTCCAACACGAGTATCTTTGCAAATAATCACATATTCAATAAAATTGCATATCGCACAATGTCCCATAAAATCGTAAATAGTTTCTCAAGCATCGTAAATAGTCGGTTTTCATCGATTTCCATTTATTTTCATACAATTGCGTCCTATGGCATGTCATCGCATATCATCCTTTCTGATCATTAATCGCGTACTATCGCATTTTATCGATTATAATCGATTTTTTCCTGCCCTTATGTATAGTTTCATAGCATTTTATCGAAAATTTAACATTTTTTTTATGAATTTCACAAAAAATTCTGGAATTTCAACCTGAAAATTGTAAACCTAAAATTTGGAAAACATAGATCTACTATCTTATACGATTTAATGAACTATACACGTTTAAATCAAAGAGAAACATGAACAAGAAAGGAAAACACACTCATTTACAACTCAAAGCCTTTGAAAATAGATAGATGGAGAGAAATAGAGGAGAATGAATGAGTTAAATGAGAGGAAGGAGTGAAATGGAGAGAAGTGAGATTCGGAGGATATTTCTGTTCGAAAATAGGTCAAAACTTTTTAATAGAGATATACATAGGGGGTCTAATTTTTATATTTTAGACCTTATTAAGCCCAATTAAGAAAATTTATCTAAATATACGTATAATATATATTATCAAAGGTGTACTGGTTTTTATGGTCCTGAATGTGTACAGATTAAAACTACAAAAAGGCCCAATAATAAAAGGTCTAAAGAAAATAATCAGATTACCAAAACGACAAATTTGTTTGAAACAAAAACGATAAAACTTTGGAAACGACGGAAGGGAATAAATGACATGTCGTTTGTTGTCATCTTCAACTTCTAAATGGGTTATTTTGACCCGGTTGAGACCCATTTTAAGGTCCGACTCGTTCTCCTTAATTTCATCAACAAATTAAGTGATTCAAAATCCAAAGAATAACAAAAAAAATTCTTAAAGATTTCCATAAAAATAATTAAATTTTAACGTCAAAAATGCAAAGTCACAAACACACAAGAATATGAAATTTTTCAAAAACAAGGTTGTGGTTATGTGAGGCTCTGATACCAAATGTAAGAACTTAATACACATTTTAATTGTGTTCTAACAATATGAACACGTAAAAGAGAAAGCAAAAAGGCTCGGTTTACCTCCGGCCATTGTTGTGTTTTGGGGATCTTCTAAAATCTCTCTCATACATTTATATGGTGTTTGTGAATGAATGTATGAGTGAATTTAGGGACCCCAAAACCATTTTATTTATAGACTCCAAGCCATCAATGGAAAAATATTGCCCTCATAATTGTGAGATAACGATTTGATTTTCGGCATTAATATGAACATAATTAATGGCTTAATTTCTCAATATATGGATCATATTGAGAGGAGATTATATCATATTATTTCCTTAATTTTACGATGAAATATTCTCTATTAATGAAATAATCTTACATAAAACCTAAACAGGTAAAAAAAAACAAAATCTCTGTACGGAGAGGCGAATTCATTACCTGAGTTTTTAGACAGAGACAACCAAAGAGAAAGGAAAAGGTCAAAAAGACTTCGGATAAGCTGTTTCTGGTGCCACATGTCAGGATGTCTCCAAGGTAGCACTAACAAAATATGTGGCCAACGAAGACGTTTTCAGCAAAAACATTTAAAAACTCTTAACGCCAAGAGAGGGAGCGTTAAACACGAATCTTATCGACGTGCGTGAAGAGTGGCGCAAATCTGTGGCGGCCGATGAGTGTGAAGGAGAAGTGCAGATCCATGGCTCACCACATGAGATTTAGTTTTCTGTGAAATGAAATATTGAACATTTGTCAAAAATGGTTTAATGAACTTAATGATGCGGACTAGTTGGTTTTAATGTTAAAAGTTAGATTAGAAGTTGTTATTATTGGAATAGGTCTAGGGTTAAGAAAAATTATCATTAATCATATTAATGGCGGAATATAAAATTTATTTACAAGTAAACAATTTTACTAACCTAGGAAAAGTGCTAGATTCCTTCACTTGTAGTCTTGAACTTGAGAAACCTAAGGTTTCTATTACAAGAGTCTAAAGAGTGTTTGAAGGATTTGTGTGCGAGCACAATTAAACAATATGAATCAAGAACAATTCTTGGATCATAAGCTAATTCTCTAGATCAAGTGAGGATCTAGGTGCCAAAATAAAAAATAATTTATAGAGAGAGAGGGAGAGAAGTGGTCGGCCAAAACCAAGAGAAAAATAGAATGAAGCACTATTCTCACATCTCTATGTGAGGCTCTATTAATAGGAGGAGGAAAAATCTATAAGGTCAGTTATTAATTCATGAAAGAATAATGTATTCATGACATAATATTTGATTATATGGCCGGCCATATTAAGCATTATAGGGAGGAGATTTGTTTCCTCACTTAGCATATTTATTTCCTTCTCAAGGAAATTTATTTCCTTCTTTTCTTTTGGGGAATTATCTTTAAAATTAAAGGGAAATAAAACTCTCTTCTTTGATGGATGTTGGCCGCTAGGGAAGGGGCATCTAGACGCTTCCTTATTTCTTTTAAGACAATTCTTAAAATACCCATTGTAGAATTATTATTACACATATAATGAAATTATTTTCTTAATGCCTCAAACGACTTTTCGGCTTTAGAAAATAATTTATATTTTCATCATATGAAAATATTCGAAATCTTATTTTGACATTCACATCATTGTATGTCCATGTGGATAAAAATACCCTTTAGAAATTTTCCGAGAAAACGTCTAGTTCAGCATTTGAACTTATTTTGACTTAGGTTCTAGTTTAACAATCATACTCTAATGACCTGTAATAGTGACCTTATGGATCCAAATGAACAAAAATTGAGCTTCTATACATTTTCCGAGTATTAACTTAATGTCAACTGACTCCACTAAAGAGTTGACAATGAGAATCTATCGGTTCAAATGAATTTACAAGAGATATGTAGATTTTATTAGATCAGAGGAGTCACTAAGTTTGATCCTCTTTGGTCCCTAATTAGATCATTATCTATTTCAGTGTCTAATAGCAAAGGTTGTGTTGGATAAAGATAGTATGAACCATTCTTCATACAAGCATCATTGACAAATGAATTGGAAAAAGAAATACGAATTCCATTATAAATAAACTTTAAATAATAATTCTCCTCAACAATTTGAGCTACAAATATTAAGTTTTTTCCAAAGGAAGGAATAAAATATACATTATTCAAATTTAAAGTTCTGTCTTCGAAAGAAAATGTCACAGATCCCACAGCCTTAGCAGACACCAAGCTCCCATCACTCCATTTGAAGCAGAAGTTGCCATCCTCTAAGGTTTTGCTTTTCCTGAACCCATTCAAGGAACAACAAATATGATTAGTAGCAGCGGAGTCAAGAATCCACAATGATACATTATCAACTACTAAACAAGCTTCGGTAATAAGTACAATACCTTTCCCTTTAGCCTTGAGGTAGGTAGGACAGTGTCCGCGCTCATTGCAATGGTGACAGTTGTCCTTAGACTTGTCCACCATGGCAGTCTGGGGCACCATCTTCTTCTGAACCTTGCTAGGGTTCTTCTTATTGGCTCTATGAGATCTCTTCTTAGATCCAGAGGTGGAGGCTCTGTGCTCAGTAGCATGAGCCTCTCCAGTAGCCCTCTTTTTCTTTAAGAGTCCCTCAGCCGTGTGAAGCTCCTTCATTAGCTCGGTAGCAGTGTACCCTAGCTTATTCATGGAGTAGTTCGGGTTAAAAGTATCAAAAGATTCAGGTAGAGTTTCCAAGATCATATCTATCTTGGTATCTCCACCAATCTCTGATCCAAGAATTTCCATCTCATTAAGATAACTTATTATCAGCATCATATGTTCTCTAACGGGAGTTCATGCTTTCATACGAAATTTCATAAACTGTCGCACCGCTTGTTTCCTAGCCTGACGCCCTTTCCCTCCAAACATCTCTTAGAGATTGAAGAGCATATCATTGGCTAACTCAAAATCACGATGTTGTTGCTGCAACACATTGTTCATTGATGCTAAAATATAGCATCTCGCAATCTCATCGGATCTGAGCAAGGATGTGAGGGCGTCATTGTCCTCTTGAGTTGAATCATCATTCATTTCAAGAGGACATGGGGTGGTGAGTACCCATTTGTGCTTGTCCACAGTAAGGATGATGTATAGGTTACGTTTCCAATTTACGTAGTTATTAGCTATGTACAAACATTTATTGAATTTGATGATTAGTTACATTTTGTGATTTTGAATGTATATATTTTTGATGATTTTGAATGTATGTGATGATCTTGGATAAATTTTGGATGTATGGAATTTTTTTATATTGATTCTGCATGTTTAAAGACATTTTGCAGGTATTATATGATTTATGGGGGTTTATTCCATAAATTTTGGGCCAAACCACTCTCTGGACAACAACGCCGCTGAGACCTCTGCTTGGAGCCGCGGCGCCATGTCCAACAATGCATCCAAACTTCCGTTGTGGGAGTTGGCACCGCGGCGGCATAATAACGTCGCTGCGGCCCTATGTAATTAAACAAGCACCGCAGCCAGAATATACATGCGCCTCGGTGCCAACTCCCACAATAGATGTTTGGATCTGCTGTGGGACATGGCCCCGCGACGCTGTTATAACGTGGCCGCGGCGCCGAATGTTCAATTTTTTTTTAAATTTTACACCGAAAAATTAATTGGTTGTTGAATATTTCACAACCGATAGACTTCCAGTGTGGGAAGTACGAACATTCCACACCAGATGTCTAAGGGTTGTGGAAAATTCCACAACCCTAGATCCAACAACCCTTATTAAGGGTTTCGGGATCTTGTTTTCCTAGTAGTGTTATATCTAAAAATACATCGCAGATCGTGTGAAGAATTTTTTATCACATCAAACGGAAATATAAACGCATATGAACTTAGAGAGTTTCAATTATAGTCCTTTAGTGGAATCGACTAATATTAAGATTCAAAAGTCGGAAAACGTTTGTGAATTTTTTTGGTAGGACTTTACACTAAATCTCCATTCATATGGATCCATAAGGTCTCAGTGATAGACTCTCGGGCGAGAATTAGTGAACTAGAACAATGGATTTTCTCATTGAATGTAAACTGTGATTTACACAAAGAAAATTATTTTCAAAGTAATTAAATAAATAATTGGTTCCTCATTGTTACATTTATTTAATGAATCATATTGTGTTATTATATTGATAATAATAAAATTTAGTGATTCAAATAAATAAAAGATGAAAGTAAATATTTTCTCGTTTCGTACTTGTTTGCATAGTATGAAAAGAATGAACGACTTTTCATTAAATTAATGAGACGTTTTAAATTAATTAATGTTATTTTTGAAATAAATCATATAAATTTGGAGAATGAAATAAATTGTTGGGCGGCCATAATTATTATATTATGTTTTGGAAAATTAATCTTGAAACTCATTAAAATAGTATTAACCTTAAGTTTGATTAACGGGCCAAAATTGGATTTTGACCTAATTTATCTCATTCTCTCTTATATAAAAAGAGAGCTTAACTCTCGAAACCCTAACACTCGGGCATTCCCCTTCTCTGTGTGTGTTGTTCGGCCGAGAGAGAGAAACAGATGGAAGATAAAAATTTATTTCTCTCGAAAGCTTCGTTATTCTTGAGATCTTTCCCTTCTCCCGATCGCCTAAAAGAGCCTACCCTCTTGATCTCTAAAACATCCCTGAGAATTATCATTGAATCCATTGTGGCTGTTTACCTGAGTGTTGGAGTACAGGGGCTGCGACACGAAGGCTAGAGGCGCGTGAAGTTTAGAGGCGTGCAAAGGGAGGTGCGCGATCAAGTGATCCCGACGACATGCAAGCGCGCGGTATGCGCATCCAATCCGGCTACGTGCGGCCAGATATGGGCGCACTGCAGGCCCTCCATTCCGGCGAGAGGCTGGCGCAAGGCAGGTACCTCCATCATTGATTGTCAGGTGCACGTAAGCCATCCCGGCGAGGAGATCAGCGCGCGTGTGTAGGCCAATCCGGCGAAGATTTTGACGCGCGTGTGCAGGCCCATTTTTGCGAGTCTCAGGTGTGCGGAAAGCTCTTTTTCAACGCAACAAGGCACACATCCAGGCCCATTCCAGCGAGACTTAGGCGTAAATGGTTCATTTCTGGCGAAGCGAGGCGCGCATGCGAGCCCACTCCAGCGAGGTAAAGACACGCGTACGAGTCTTTCCGAAGAGGACTAGGAGAGGCATTTCAACGAAAGATAGTCATACACGAGGTTGTTCACAACCTCAATGTAATTCTTCTAATTGACCTGGATATGCGACTATAAATGTTATAGGATGCTAGTGTGTTCAATTTGTTGCATAACATGTTTATAATAATTTGTTGAGATGTTAGTTATTTTTAGTGCCATAGTTAATTGAATATGTCTAAAAATAGTGTTAAAGATATTACGTCTTATTAATTATTTCTGTCATATGTATATATATATATATATATATATATATAATATGTTAATCATTATCTAATTTCCAACACTAATGTGAGCGTAATTAATATTCTTCTGCATTTAATATGGTTGCCAAGGTTTATCAATTACCAACAAAGGTGTCATCCTCGAGTACTTAATCAAGAGACGCACGAAGATGTGAAAGCTTGAAGATGGAGCACACATTGGTATTGTAGTATTCTGTAGTTTAACCAAAATCAATGTAAGTATTCTAAGGCCTTAGCTCGTTGTTTGTTGAATACGCTTCATGTTGGAATTTATTTAACGATTAAACAATTAATTATATAACATATCTAATATATAGCTGAAATATATAGTTAGATCTAACGTATTAAAAACCATTCTTAATATATTTAATCAACCTAGACATTAAAAATCCTAAACATGTCAATAAACTATTTTATTCTAAACATGTTAATCAACAATTGAACACACTAGCAACCTATATAAAAAATTTATATATTTACACATCCAATTCGTTGAGAATGACTTACAAAAAAAATTGTAAACAATCCGGACGTTGCTAGCTATCTCTGAAAGGCCTCGTCAAGTCAATCGCGTGAAGGGGCTCGTCAAATGGGCTAGGATACACGCCGGCCGGACAGGGACAGCAGGCTCGCCGGAAAGGACCTTCGCCGAACAAGGAAGCTCGCCGGGTGGGATGTTCGCCGGTTTAGGTCCTCGGAGGATTAGACTTGTGCGCCTGGAGCTGCGCCGGACAGGAGCTTGACAACGCCAGGAAGCCTTCGCCAGACAAGGACTTACTCGCCGGATTGGGGCTGTGAGCCTAGGAGGGATCCGGTTGGGAGCATCGAGGCTTCGAATTGATTTTGAATCAATTTCTTCAACGAATTGACCGGCCCTAATGAAGAACAAATCACCCAAACACCACAATATAGAATGAAAAATAGTACACTTAGAATTATAGTGAGATTAAGAGGCTAGACTCTTCTATGAACACTCGGGAATAAGGGGATCACTCAAAAAAGGAAAAAAACAATTTTCTCTCTTTGCTCTCTCTGTGGGAATTCGGCCGAGACACACACAAGGGGGAAAGAGAGGGTTGGGCCGGAAATCACCTTTAGGTTAAGTTGTGATTAGGGTTTTCCTTAAGCCTTTATCTGAGCAAGTCAAATGGGCTTAAGTTGGGTCAAATCCATTTTCGAATCACTTAAATTTTTTGGCTAACATGCATCAATATACTCGGCCAAAAAATGTTTTGTTTTATCCCCAAATTCTTTTGATTTATTTCTAAATTCAATTAATTTAGAACTATCATTTATTAATGACATTTCATTAAATAATTTCATACTTCACAAATAAGTACGAAATTAGAAAATACTTATTTTCTTCTTTTATTTATGTGAATCACTTAAATGTATTATTATCTATATAATTATACAATATGATTCACCAAATAAATGTAACAATACATAATTAATTATTTATTAAGCTACTTAGAAAATAACTTTATCGATATAAATCACAATTTATATTCAATGAGCAAAGTAGTTATCTTGTTCATTTAATCTCTTCTAAGTGTCTATCATTGAGAACTTATGGACCCACGTGAACGAAGTTTTAGAACAAAGATCGGTCTCAAATGTTCGCAAACTTTTTCCGTCTTTTAATTCTCAATATTAGTCGATTCCACTAAAAGAGTAATAGTGAATTCTTATGCGTATATTTTCCGTTTGATGTGATAAAACAATTCTTCACACGATCCATAAAGTACTTTATGATATTACCCTTTATGTGTATCATTAACTCAGAGGAATGTAAAATTACCATTTTACCCCTGAGTTATTATATCACTAACTCCTTTGTTATTTGTGAATGAGAAAAAACATAGAGTAAGATGTCTTTACATGTCACATGTTTTAATCAAAGAATGTTTTGATTCGATGAATATATAGTCAGGTTTATTCATTCACACTCTCATAACAAAGCATAGTGTGATACTAATGCATTTGCATTGTTTCAACATGAATTCCATATATGTGAATCACATAACCCAATATGACAACGTTATGACACCAACTGTCGGGTCAGATGCAATTATAACTTAGTCATTGCAACTATAACTTATGTATTCACTTCAGGATTTAGGTAAATACCAAAATACCCCTCGTATATGATCTTGAATATTCGAGTGACTAAACGCTTTTATCTCGAGCTTCTAAGTATCACTGGTCTTGTTCAATATCTTCTATAAGATATCAAGAATGAAACACGGAGTCACAACTCATTATATCACAAGATAAGATATCATGATTCATTCAAACAATCATTACTAAGATTCGATTGCTCTATCCATCTTAAGATTGAGAACAAATGTTTAAACTAGTCACAAGGGGCTATCTTGTTAAGTCTGTAATTAGCACCCCTTTCGTTGACGACAGTTTCAAAACGTAGCATTCATACATAAACACAAACATAATTATAAAGAATGAATATATAATTTTATTAATGTTTCAGCAAAATCAAAAACAAAGTATCTCAATGTCTAATATCTACTTTCTGGGCACCAATCATAACAAACTCCCACTGACCTAAAGGAGATGCAAATGATCTTTCAATCCAAATCCTTCTAGGTGTCCCTCGAAGACTTTACTCGTTAAAAACTTCTTGAAGGGATCAGCAAGGTTTTCTAACGTTGAGATCTTCATGAGTTCGGCGTCCCCTCTGCGAACGATGTCTCGTACTAGGTGATACTTGCGCTCTATGTGTTTAGAGCGCTTGTGACTTCTTGGCTCCTTACAGTTAGCGACAGCCCCACTGTTATCACAATAAACTGTGATAGGCTCGCTTGCACTTGGAACTACTTCCAAGTACATAAAGAATTTCCTCAGCCACACAGCCTACTTTGCAGCTTCACAAGCTGCCACATAATCGACTTCCATGTTCGAGTCAGCATCACAAGATTGCTTCCATGGTCGAGTCAGCAATGCAAGTCAGCAACCACTCAGGGTGAAGACACACCCTGATGTGGACTTCCTGGAATCCTTATCCGCTTAAAAATTGGAGTCGGTATATCCCGTCATATACAACTCACCACCTGAGTATGCAAGCATGTAGTTTTTCGTACTCCAGAGATACTTGAGAACATGCTTGACATCAATCCATTGCTCGGGTCCAGGGTTTGGCTGAAACCTACTCACCACGCCCACTACGTAGCAAATAGATGGTCTCGTATAAAGCTTAGCATATATGAGACTTCCTACGGCTGAAGCGTAGGGAATATGTCTCATGTCCTCAACCTCTTGAGGAGTCTTGGGAGACTTCTCACTTGAGAGATGCACTCCATGTCTAAAAGGTAATTGTGCTTTCTTGGAGTCTTTCATACTGAAACGATCCATTATCTTATATAAGCCGCTTCAGATTCTTCCGATCTCTAAAGATATGAATCCCCTAAATATAAGCCGCTTCTCCTAGATCCTTCATCTCAAATTGCTTTGAAAGCCAGATCTTAACCTCTGATAACTTTTCTACATCATTCCCAATGAGTAGTGTGTCATCCACATATAGGATTAAGAAGACCACTTTTGCCATTGTTTATCATCTTATAAATGCATGGCTCATCTACTGACTGATCAAAGGCGTAGCCTTTCACAGTCTCGTCGAATCTGATATTTCATGATCTAGGAAATTCAGTTCTTCTTTTCTTTTTTGGTAATTGTCTTTATTATTAAAGGCAAATAATTCTCTCTCCTTTGATGTATCTTGGCCGAACTCTACACTGGGGAAGGGCATCTAGATGTTTTCCTATTTCTTTTTAGACAATTCTTAAAATACCCATTGTAGAATTAATATTGCACAAATAATGAAATTAATTTCATAATACCTCAAACGACATCTCGGCTTTAGAAACTAACTTATATTTCAATCATATGAAAATATTCAAAATCTTATTTTGACATTCACGTCATTTTATGTCCAGGTGGACAAAAATACCCTTAGACATTTTCCGAGAAAACGTCTAGTTCAACACTTGAACTTATCTTGAATTAGCTTCTAGTTTAACAATCCTACTCCAATGACCTGTAAAAGTGACCTTATGGATTTAAATGAACAAAGCTTGAGCTTCTATATGAAATTTGGTTTTAATGAATTTATATTTGATATGAAATTTGTTACCATTCAATATGTGAATTATTATTCGTGGTTGATCGTAGATTTATTGATTCTCCTTTATTAGATTTCTTATAAACCCGAAATTCAAAGGGTATAGACTTTATGTAAAATTTGTTATTTTCAATTATTATTATTATTATTATTATTATTATTATTATTATTATTATTATTATTATTATTATTATTATTATTATTATTCTTATTATTGTCATTGTTGTAATTCGACGATCGGCGAGAGACGGATCTGTGACGAGGACACTGAACATGACCGAAGGGCTGTCCTCCGAGTCTTAGAGCCCGACCAGCCATGAAACCCTAGAGGGCTAGGGTCGGCCGCACTCCGTGGTTTCCCTAGGAAACCGGTTGGGCCTTGGCTGCCCCTTGGGGGAGGCCCAACTAATTTGGGTCGGGCCCTACCATGACGGGTTAGGCTCGAGGATGATGTGGGCTTGGGCCCGGATGCCAAATGGGCCTTAAGGCCCATACAAAAATAAATAAATAGATAAATAAAAAATTTAAATTTGAAATTTTATTTAATTTATTTAATTGGGCTGGACTCATTTAATTATTATTTAAAAATTGAAAAATAAATGATTTTGATATCGACTTATTTTTCATTAAGACATATGATTAGCTTTTTATTCAAATTGAATTTTTCAAAGGTGTTACCAAATCAAGTTGAAGCCTATGATTGTGTTTAACTATCATCCATGAACTAATATGATTAGGTTAATCTCGTTTTAATTTATAAAGAGTCAATTAGGATACGATCAACACGAATCAAACCATGCTTACTTTTGATGCTTGTTTAATTTCTTTGCTATGATTGTATGCTATAACTTAGATATTGTATCGTTTGTTTATGGCTGTCATCGGTTTTCATTCATTTAAAATTATCTAATATGATTAGGATAGTTAATTAATGAATGAGTTGAACAGATCGGAAAGGTTTGTCACCAAGCCGAAAAGAGGCTAACCTGGGGGGTATTTAAGAAGGCCTAGTGTCTCACTTTCTCAACTGGGAGCTTTTCCGTAAAGGAATACTATTAGGTTAATCAAGACTAGATTTCACGAATTACCTAAAACCTAAGCTATATCGAAACACATGTTTTTAAGGGTAGCTTATAAACACTTGAGTTTTTAATACGATTTAGTAAACTCGTAGTTAATCACCTAGATTAATGTTAATGCTACAAAAATATAAAATACTAAAAGTATGTTAAGTTTATAAGGCCCCCAACATTGACACAACACCGTGAGGATGAAAGATCCCTGCGTGATCGGTGCCCTTCTAAGGGATGGATGGTTTATTCCTCAAGACAGGCTTTTCTGATTCCAATATCAAGGTTGTGTTTCTGACGATAGGTGGGAGGGTTGATCTCTGAGTGTACTAGCTACGTTAGTGCGTGGGGCTATACTTTTCTCACTGGAATGTTAGGTCGACTCATGTATTAACCAACCGGTGGTTGCTGATATGGCCAAAGTATTCATATAAATGGTAGTTAGTGAGCATAGTTATGAAGGGTACATGAACAGTGATTGCTCACTAATATCACTAGGTGCACTCTGTTACGCCACTATAGTGGAACGGACTGTGGGTATTGGTGATTACTGTGGATAATAAAATCTTGGTCTTTTCAAAAATTATTATTTTTTCCCCGTGCTTATGCATTATGTTTTTATTCCCTAAATATCTTGATGGTTTGTTTCTTTTCATGTTGCTTATAGAGTTCTGTTTATGTTTTTAGTAATTATGTCGAACCCTATCATGGCCCTGTTGTCGAAAGACGTACTAACATGGTATAAATTTCCTAAATGGAAGGCGAATCTCAACATTGTGCTAGTGAGTGAAAGCATTCGCTTTGTCCTCACTGAAGAAAAACTTGCCTTTCCTAATTATACTTCGTCATGAGTCCTAAGGGAGGACTACGACAAGTGGAACTCTGCCAATGACAAGGCGGTGGGATACATGCTCGCAAGCATATCTGATGCGTTGCGAACAAAGATGGAAGGAAAGGATATTGTTGTGGAGATCCTTGACTCGTTGCGACAAATGTTTGGGATGCAAAGTGAGCAACCCCGCATTGAGCTCACCCATAAGTGCACTAGCACTAGGTTGGCTGTGGAAACTCCGGTGAGAGATCATGTCATGAAAATGACTAACTACATTACCAAAGCTAAACTCAGTGGGGCACAGATGGATGAGGTCACCGAGGTGAGAATAATCCTGAATTTCATCTCGAGTGACTTCATACAGTTTACGTTCAACTATATAATGAATAAGTTGACGTATGGACTGTCTCAACTGTTGAATGAATTACAGACTTTCGAGTCTATCACTCGACATGGGAAGAACAAAGGGCAGCTTTATATGCTGACAAGAACTCTTGGCCTAAAACCAAGAAGAAGTGGACTTCTAGTGTTGAGTCATCTAAGGCACATCCGAATACTTCTAAGGGGAGAGGTCTAACTAAGAAAGAAAGCAAAAACTTCAAGAGAAGTGGAAAAGGAAAAGAGAGAAGCGAGAAATCTTTGGGAAATGTCACCACTGCGACACTGAAGGCCATCGGAAGAGGTATTGTCCTTTGTACTTGGCCGAGCTTGAGAAAAATAAGAAGAATGATAGTATGGTACCTTAAAATTCATGATTAAAGATATCCTAAATATTTTTTAGGATAATTATTCATGAGCATACTTCTTCTCTTGTTACAAAGTAGATCTGGTGGAACACACGAGTATTGATGACCTTGCTAAACAATGTCGGATTCAAACCCGAATTGTGGAGAAGCTCATGGACCGCCTAAAGATCTAAATATTCGCTAGTTTTATTACTTTCATTTTTTGATGTATTTTTAAACATGGGATGTGTCATCTAATAATCCAAGATTTTCTGGACCATAGGTTTTATGGTTATTCTAGACAGAATGAATCTTTATTTCCTTATGTTTTATTACATTATTTATGAACACATGATTGTGTCATTAAATATTTCCTTCTATAAATTGAATGCCTTGAATCCCTTATGATACTTGGTTATGCATGAATACTAATGCCCTTGAGCAAAAGATATAGGATATAAAGGACATGTTTTTCTGTTCATGTACTATACAGAACCACAATATATGTTCTAACTTATTATCTTTATAAGAATTGTAATTAGTTTTTATTACTTCGTTAAATTCTTGTATTAAATATGTTTTATTGTTTAAGAACTATTTATAGCTTTAGAAAGCGTCTAAAATTATTACATTTTATTCTACAATAGTTTGTGCGAATAAGAAGGGATAGAGGAAGCACAACTAAAACGTTAGGGTTGATGAATTAGTGGGAGCTTCCTTAATTGGAACCTAGTCACTAATACGTATATTGATTGAGTTGGAGCATCTGTGAATGGGGCCTAGCCACTCTAGTTCAATAAATTCAGTATGAGCATCCTTAATAGAACCTAGCTACTTTAGTTCACTAATTGAGTGAGAGCATCCTTAAATCTACCTGCTCTAGTCGATAATTTAGTGGGAGCATCCTTAAATGGAATCTAGCCATCAAACAAATATGATTGAGTGGAACCATCCTTAATAGGATTCTGGTCACAACTGTTCAATAAAATAGTGGGAGTTTTCATTGAAATCTAACCACTTGTTTTTCAATGAATAGCAACATCATTCAAAGGATTAAATCCATCATTGAAGATGGCATCATTTAAACCGGAGTGAATCTGCTATTATTCAATAATTAAAGTGGAAGAGTAATCAATGATGATCTTGCCACATGAATCAATGAATTGAAAGAAAATGACAATTTTGAATTGTCTTTCCAATAAAATCAATGACCTAGTGGGAGCATCCTAACAAGGATCCTTGTCACTCTCATCAACAATAAACTTTCCTTAAATAGAAATACATGATCTTCAGATAACACTCTCGATCAAACTAGCTTTTCTAAAAGTTATTAGCCCATATTTTATATAGGGATAAAGAAGTATATACCCTTCTATAGTATTGAGTTTCTAAAATACCCAACTTATTAACAATTTTGGTTAATACCCAATAGAAGAAATTAACGAAAATTAAAGGACTAATATACCCTTCTAATTTATTAATTTTTGAAAAAATAATTTCTAAAAATTAACAATATTAAAGATGGATTTTAAGTAGGGAAGCATTTAAACATTCTCTTTCCAATTAATTGGCCGGATCTTTTGGAAATAATGATAAAATTAATGGTGTAATATGTTTGGGCGGGAGATATTAATATTGGGGCATGTTATATACTAAATAAATCTCTTAAACTCTAAGCCTTTTCAACACTCAACCTCTCTTCTCTCTCTCTAAAACCGATACTACTCTCTTCTCTCTCTCTACGAAGAAAATTCTACAATTTTAATGGCCTCGAAGGCAAAGAAGAAGCCATCGAAGATGAAGTTAGTGGAGGAGAAGAAGACTCCGTCGACCGAGAAAGCTCCGGCGGAGAAGACGCCGAAACTATGAAAGAAGCTTTCCCCCGGAGAGAAGAAGAAGATGATGATGAAGAAGTCGGCGGCCGGCAAAAAGAAGAAAAATATGATGAAGAAGAACATTCGTATAGTTTTTATTTTATTGTAATTAAATCTGTAGTTTATTTCCCCCTCAAATTTTTCAATTAGAACTGTTTTTTCTTTTCGCTAGAATTATGAACCCTGTCGTCGCATAAATTAACGAAAATTAATAGTTACAAAATAGGAAAATCGTTTTTATTAAACACGTTATCAACAAATGCACAAATTAACCAAAATTATCACGAAAATCATATAGATTTGGGAATCAGTAAGCATAACTGAATTACAAAATATATTTTTAAATTTAAAAATCTCAAGATTATATTCGACTGATATTAATTTCATTTATTAGTAATAGATATCGAATATTTGGGCATTATTTTTGGAAAGAAAAAGATAAGGTTTTATTTTTTAAATCGAAAAAGATTTTGGACTAAATATATTCGGAAAGAATCTTAATATCAATTTGGAATTATTCGAATTAATAGTTAAAATTAAAATCAAAATGGAATAAAGATTACATCGATTAAAACTGCCAAAATAAAGGCTACAAAACGGAAAATTTGTAACTGTACACCAAAAATTGTACATTATGTTATCAGCATAGGCACAAATTAACCAAAATTAACACGAAAATCACATATATTTTGAGAATCAGTAAGCATAACTAAATTATAAAATAAACTTTTAAATTCCAAATTCTCAAGATTATATTCGACTGATAGTAATTTCACTTAAGAGTAATAGATACCGAATATTTCGGTATCATTTTAGGAAAGAAAAAGATATCGTTTTATTGTTTAAATCAAAAAATATTTTAGACTAAACATATTCGAAAAGAATATATCTTAATATCAATTTGGAATTATTCGAATTAATAGTTAAAATTAAAAACGGAATGGAATAAAGATTATATCAATTAAAACTGCCAAAATAAAAGCTACAACACAAGAAATTCGTAGATGTACACCACAAATTAACCAAATTTAACACGTAGAGCAGCGTTTTTTTTCTATATCAGTTACCAGATTTTAAGCAGCAAAATTGAAAATTAAATTTCAAAATTTAAGATTATATTCGACTGATTCGAAATTCAATTATTGACTATATTAATTTATACAATAAAAGAAATATCAATTATGTTTATAATTCATAACAACTCCCAAAACAAATCCCAGAAATCATGAAATATGCATTGATTTCTCGTTGCCTATTGTACACCAAAATTAACAGATATTAACTAGGATTGCATCTGGACGAGTTTTAACCAAAATTAATTTCAAACCGGATTATTAGTAGTCAAATGTTAATTACTAAAAATAATCAATATATTAATGAAATATATTTAAATTAAAAGAGGAATCAACCAAAAATTGTTAATGGTTCGGTTCACTAATTCAAACATCAATGAAATATATTTATTAACTATTTCAATTTTGATAATAGAAAGAAGTCACGAAAATCCCTTTAATCAAGGTTAATTTGTGTTAATATATGATATTCAATAATCTACGATAATTAAATTAAAAATATAATAAAAAAAGAGCATAACTGGAATTGCATTTACCCTAAAATGTGCCACGCAGGACTTAATGGATATTTATCTAACGTATGTTAAATATTGGGTAATTTACAATTGCAACGTTTAGTTTGGATTAGTTAGAGCAATTCTTGTTTGATATATCTGCTTGTTAAGCTAGTAGCTTAAAGGAATAGAGAGATCTATAAATAGATAAATTAAATGTTTTAGGCTTTAATAAGCTCTAAGGGATTGAGCCTATAAGGAGAGTCATTTTCAATAATAATACTCTCCTTTATACCACAAACTACTTCATTTGGGATCTTCATAGATGAAGATGACTTGTCCTTTAAGGATAAAGTTCCAATAACTCAAGACATGGATGAAAGTAGTTAATCTACCAAACTTTTTGAAATATGAAATGTAGATCCCAAGTAATTTACAAACTAATCGTGATTGTACATGGATGTTTGTTATAATCGATATTTTGAGAATGATCAATTTATGTATGTCCTAAACATGTGTCATGAATAGAGTCATTACTATTATAGTACTAGATCTCCTTATTACACAAGTAAATTGACTGAGCTAACTGTTTCTAAATATTTAATTTAGAAACGACAATCTCGTTCCATTATGTCTCAAACATACTTATTTGATATATGATATGAGCTCAATGTTGAGGCCGTAGAGATTGTCTTTGAAAGGATTAATAATTAGAGCATAGACAATGTCAAATTTCCGAGAATGAGAACATATGTTTTAAACATTGTTATTTATGGGAATAATGAGATAGTTAGTTATTTAAATATAGAAGATCCTTGAAGTCTTGTTTGTATTGAATATGAACACGACAAACAAGGATGTCTTATAACATAACCAAGTAATGGAAAAAGGTCAATAAAGTTCTTATTTAAGCACGTTTAATAAATCATACTATAGTTAGTGGTGATGAGATCAAAGCATGCATGGTGAAACTTATTTTGGCACCAAAAAGATGTAAATCAAGATAGGTAAACTCGTTATATACAGTCTGGTGTATAATCTTAAAGTATGCGAATTGTTGATATGTTATAAGTAAATTAATTTACTGTGAACGTTTTGACTTGACCTTAAAAGGTAAGTCATAGATCACTTGCAAGAATGCATGAACTAGAATCATACAAAATGGGACATATGTCTGATCGACATAAATTAAAGAGTAAGAGTAAACTGAGAATCCATATGATGGGAATCTCAATCATGGTTCAAAATCTAAACGTTCTACTAAGATAGCAAAGAATTAAATTGGCTCGTGGAATCTTCTCTGATCAAAGTGGGAGATTGTTAGGAATATTTCCCACTTGAAGATGAAGTATGAATAATTATACTGAAATCGATAATTAGATTATTATATAAGCATATATGATTAGTGGGTTGAGGTCTGAATAATTATTCAGAATTAATAACAACTATCTTCCATAGTCTCCGTATTAAACTGAATCACGTGATGGGCACTTGAGTTTGGGCAGTGTGCTAAAATGAGGTCGATAATTGATATATGTCTAGGAGCTATATCGAAAGTCATATATGTGGAACACATGAGTGAAGGCTGATCCCTATGTGGGAGCATTCTACACTTGTGGTAAGTGTACGACTTGGACATGCCTTAAGGTAGATGTGTCATTTAAGAACCGTTACGACGTACTAACTGAGGCCACTATAATTGTCACAGTGAGACTTGATCTAAATCATGAAGTGGTAGTGGACACTGAATCATGTCTCCAAGTTCTTTAACTCATTAGTTAAAAGGCTATTCATTCTAATCACAGCTTATGTCATGGGAGTCTTTTCCTGAAAGTCTTCTAAGAGCATGATTTGAGTGAGAAATTATCTACAGCTACGGAATCCAGCCTCCCTGAAAGGAGGTCAATGTTCACTAACCTAAGGGTTGATTCCAAAAACGATTGATTGCGCGCACTTTCAAAGTAAGTTAATGCTCGAAAGAATCTTTCGCTAGGGAAGTAACAATGGTTAGGGCTGATATGTATCGGGATAAGTATAACGAAATAAATTGAGTTCCCTTGGAACGAGTTGAACCTAGAGGATCTTGATCACGAACTGACTATATCAGTGGACACTCTTCAGGATGACTAAATATAATTCTGGTATTTAAGAAGAGTTTAGTCTTTGATTCCACGATGCAGTATTGATAAAGACTAGACAAATCAATGCAAAAGAGATAGGATTATATCGTATTTTTTGTCGGGTTCGTTAAGCTTCTACTACTTGGTCCATAGTCCACAATTCGGCTTTGATAAAGGCGGATAAGAACTTTCGAATAATAGTGTTTAATCACAAGTTAATCTCACTTGCTGTATACGGCGATTGACAACATTAAATCTGGAAAACGGGTATTCGCATGATTAAATAAATGTTTATAGCATAATTGTTTATTTATTGTTGGATCAAGTAAATAAATAATTAAATTGACTTTTAGGCTTGGGAGTTTCAGATTGGGCTTGGCCTAGAGAGTGGCCGAAAATCCCCTAGGGATAGACTCTACGAGTGGCGGAACTCTCTTCCCCTTTCTCTCCCTGAATTTCTCTCAAGAGAGAAAAATTCTCAACCATCAATCTAAACGAGAGAATATCTCTAGAATAAGAGAATATCTGCAGAAGGAGAGAATATCTCTAGAAGGAGAGAATATCTCAACCGAAAGGACATAAAATCTCTCTGTGGTTAACTCCCTACCAATGCTATAAATAGGGATAGAAGGGAAGAGGAAAATTCATTCTATTCTTCATAGAATTTTTGGCTAATTCTCTCTCTCTCTCTCTCTTGGCTGACTATTTCCCTTCCCATATTCCCCGGAATTGCTAAATTTCAATCCTAAATAATAGGAGCGAGATCCCGAAACAATATGGTTTCTAGATCTGTTTGAGATATCGACTGTGTCCACTCATATTTCTTATTCGTCTCGGGGATTACGTTTCAGAAGACTACGGTATCATCCTCGAGTACTAAATCAGACGAAGGAGTTGTGAAAGCTTGGAGATTGAACGAGCATTGAATTGGGGCATTCTATAGCTGAGCCAAAATCCATGAAGTGTTATGATCACCTCTTATATTAATGGTTGCTGAATTGCTTTCATAATTAAATTAAATTAGTAAATATAAATCTCGTTTAGTAATCATTATCATTAATTGGCTATAGTGAGTGCAATTAATGACATTATGCATTTAATATGGTTACCAAGGTGCAATAATCACCAACATCATCACCCTCTTAGAACCAGAATTGGAAGCTCTATGTTCAACAACATTGACTTCACTTGTCTTCTTCTTGTTCTTAGGGAGAAGTCTCTCGGCAGTCTGCAACTCCTTCATGAGCTCGGTTATTACAGTATAATCGAGATTGTTCATGTAGTAGTTCAGACAGAAGCAACCGAATGAGTCGTCAGAGTCTCCAAGATCATGTCGATCTTGGTGAGTCCATTGATCTCAGACCCGAGAATCTCCATGTCATTCAGGCGACCCATGTGTTGGAATTTATTTAACAATTTAAAGAATTTAATAAAATAACACATCCTATCTGGCGGAAATATATAATTAGATCTAATATATTAAAAACTATTTTTAATATATTTATACAACCTAGGCATTAAAATTTATTGGCATGTTAATAAAAAAATTTATTAAAAGATGTTTAGCAACAAATGAACACACTATCAACATATATAAATAATTTATATATTTAAAATGCATCCAAATCATTGAGAATTACATATAAGTGAGATTGTAAATAATCCCGACATTGTTAGCTATTACTGGAAGGCCACACCAAGTCAAACAGATGAAGAAGGCTCGTCGGAAGGCCCTAGACACACGCTAGCCGGACAGGGACGCCGAGAAGGCACGCTGGGACTCGCCGGACTGGGATCTGGTGACATGACCTGCTCACCAGACTGGGACACCTTCTTCGGACTAGGAACCTTCGCCGGACTGGGACCTTTGCCAGACTGGGACCTTCGCCGGACTGAGATTCTCGTCGGACAAAATTTGCAAAAACCTTTGGGACTTCAAATTTAATTCTAAAAATCAAAATTTCATAGAACACAAACCACCAAACACCATAAAATATAATCAAGGATAATACACGAGGAATTCAATGAGATTGAGAGGGTGGGCTCTTCTATGAACTCTCGGGAATAAGAAATCACTCAAAAAGGATGAAAACAATTTTTGCTCTTTTGTTCTCTCTAGGAGTTTCGTCACAAGGGGAGAGGGAGAAAGCTCTTGGCCGAAAATATTAGGGTTAGGAGATTTGTGATTAGGGTTTTTTTAAGCTTTTTTATAAACAAGTTAAATGAGCTTAAGCTGGGTCAAACCCATGACCCAATCACTTAAAATTTCGGCCAACTCTCTTCCCTATACTCGGCCACATGGATTTATTTTATTCCCATATTCTTTCAATTTATTTCTAAATTCAATTAATTTAGAACTCTCATTTATTAATGACATTTCATTAAATAATTTCATACTTTTCAAATAAGTATGAAATGAGAAATTATTTATTTTCTTCTTTTATTTATTTGAATTACTCAAGTGAATTATTATCAATAAAATAATACTCTATGATTCAACAAATAAATGTAACAATAAATAACTAATTATTTATTAAGTTACTCAGAAAATAAGTTTTTCAATATAAATCACAATTTATATTCAATGAGTAAATCAATTATTCTTGTTCATTTAATCTCTTCCAAGTGTCTATCATTGAGACCTTATGGACTCATATAAATGAAGCTTTAGAATAAAGATTGGACACAAAAGTTCACAAACCTTTTTCCGTCTTTTAATTCTTAAGATTAGTCGATTCCACTAAAGGACTAATACCGAGACTCTCTCTGATCATATGCATATATTTTATGTTTTATGTGACAAAATAATTCTTCACACGATCCACAGAGTACTTTACGATATTACCCTTCATGTGTGTCACTAACTAAGGGGAATGTAAAATTATCGTTTTACCCTTGAGTTATTATTTCACTAACTCTTTTTGTTATTTGTGAATGAGAAAAACATAGAGTGAGATGTATTTACATGTCACATGTTTTAATCAATGAATGTTCTTATTCGATAAATACATGGCAAGGTTTATTCATTCACACTCTCATAACAACGCATATTGTGATACTAATGCATTTACATTGTTTCAACATGAATTCCATATCTGTGAATCATATAACCCAATGTGAAAACCTTATGACACCAACCGTCGGGTCAGATGAAACTAAAACTTATTCATTGCCCATTGACAAATCAAATGTCATAAACTGTAATATCACTTATATATTCACTTCAGAATTTAGGTAAGTACCAAATTACCTCTCGTATGCGATATTGAAGTTTCGAGTGGTTAAACGGTTTTATCTCGAGATTTTAAGTATCACTGGTCTTGTTCAATATCTTTAAGATATCAAGATTGAAACACAGAGTCACAACTCTCTATATCACAAGATAAGATATCATGATTCATTCAAACAATCATTACTTAGATTCGATTGCTTTATCGATCTTAAGATTGCGAACAAATGTTTAAACTAGTCACAAGGGGATATCTTGTCAAGTCTGTACTTTGCACCCATTTCGTAGATGACAGTTTCAGAGCGTAGCATTCATACATGAACACAAACATAATAAAGAATGAATATTTATTTGTATTAATGTCTCAGGAAAATTAAAAACAAATGTATTTCAATGACTAATATCTCCTTTGTGGGCACCAATCCCAACACCATGATCAGTAGCATGTGTTCCCGAACTGGAGTTCCCGGCTTCATCCTGCAATTCATGAAACTGCGGATATCTTGCTGCCTCACCTGACGCACATGATACCCAAACATATCATGGAGATTGTAGAGCATGTCATATGCAGTGGCGATGTCCCCATGAGATTGTTGCAACAAATTGCTTATAGACGCTAAAATATAGCACCTAACAATCTCGTCGGACCTCATCTACCCATCATAGGCGTCTTTGTCCACTTTTCTAGAGTCAGTACTCGGAGCTGGAGGACGCGGGGTGACAACGTAGTTGTGCTTTTCCACGGTCAGCACAATATCGAGGTTATGTTTCCAATTAACGTAATTCTCACGCTGGAGTTTGTTCAAACTCAAAATCGTTTGCAATGGGTTAAAAGACATTTTGCTAAATTTAAATAATAATAAATAAATTTAGTATGTGCTACATTTCGAATTACATGCATGAACAATCCTAATATGATTTGAATTCGATAAACAATTCATGGTATTATGAACACAAATGACTAATTATTTTTTGTAGGGGAAACCGTAATTAATCTCTTTTCATATCGTGACACATCACTATTTAGTTCGAACCGTCCAAGAAGTCACAACTTCCAGTTCTTACTAATTACCATAAACTTTGGTCACTTATTTTTAATGCATACCTCTATTGGGGGATTACTTTATACAATAAGTCTAAGTGTACAACCGACATGTGGACCTTTATCCAAGTCATTTTGATAACGGTTCTCCTAAGGGAGACCCCGCTTCATCACTCCTCTTTAAAACTTAGTTCATAATAGTTTGAATAACAAAGTGTTTCCGAAGTACTCTCATTAAAGGGAGGGCCACGATGGGTGACCATTAGTTCATCATACACTACGTTAATTAAATTCATGTCGGGGACCTTGGGTTGCTTCAACGATAAATAACTCTCCTACTTAGTTTTTGCAAAAAATGTATTTTTGTTGCAATCAGTTTACGATTTATGACTACTCTTATAAACATTAAATTATATGATGCATATTTAATTTTAATGAACTATTTTATCTTCAATGTATGGCGGCCATAGACACTCTTGACGCATCATCGGAAGTCTTGTGTTAGCCTCCACACGTTCCATGACGTGCGGCCAAGCCTGAGGTGCTACCTTCCTTATCTTCTCGCTTCCGGATTACAAATTATGGCAAAAACACATAATAAAACTTAACATCTTAAAACACATTTTAATCATGTTCAAATAACCAATTCATTAAAAATTACTAACATGTCAATAAATTTAATTATAAACATATTGTCAACAAATTGAACGATTCATCTAGCAACCGATAAACAATTTATATATTTGCAAACCCAATTCGTTAGAAGAGACTTACATGTGAGATTGTAAACAACCTCGTGTGTGGCTCTCTATTGCCGGAATTCCTTGCCGAGTTCCTTGAGAAACCGGTCGGAATGAGCCTTAGATCACCGGACAGGAAGACTTGCAGGACATGAGGCTGGCCGGACAGGAGGCTGGCCGGAAAGAGACCTTTAGGCTCACCGGAAAGGGAAGCTTGCCGGACAGAACTCGCCGGACAGGGCCTCGCTCGACAGGGAGCACGCTAGACTGAGTCTCGTCGGACAGGGCCTCGCCGGACATGGAGCACGCTAGACTCAGTCTCGTCGGACAGGGACTCACCGGACAGGGCCTCGCTGGACAAAGACCTTCGTCGGATAGGAGGCTTTCGCCAGATTGGGAAATCCGTTGGACTGGGAAGGCTCTTCAAACTTGCTAGATTGGGACCTAACAGGCTTACCGGACTGGGACTTGAGGAATGCCGAACTGGGACTTCATATTCGCCGAAATACCTCATTTTGCGCCTAGGGAGTGAATGATCGTCTTACCTTCAATTTTCCTTTCAAAAGTGGTCGGCCCTACAAAGTAGATTCTCACACAAACACCAATATGGATTCAATGATAATTCTCTCAGATTTTTGGGAGATTAAGAGGGTGGGCTCTTTAATTGAACTACAGGAGGAGAGAATCAATCAAATGATCAAATCAAGATTCAAGAAAACAAATGTATTGAATTCTCTCTTTAACTTTCTCTCGGCCAAACACACATAGGGAGAGGAGGAGTAGCCGATCAAAATGAATTAGGGTTAGTGTGAGTGAATCTTTGATCTTTTATATTTAGGGAATAATGGGCTTAATTTAGGTCAAACCCAAAAGTCAACTCAAGCCTTTAAATAAGTTTCAAAAATTAATTGATACCCTTAATCCATTAATTATGACCGACCAAAAATTAATTTTCATTCCCAAATTTATTTGATTTATTTTCAAAATAATATTTACTTAATTTAGAACATCTCATTTGTTTAATGACAAGTCATTAATTTTTTTCATACTATTCAAAGAAGTACGAAACAAGAAGTATTTATTTTTATGTTTAATTTATTTGAATCATCAAATTATATTATTATCAATATTATAACATAATATGATTCATTAAATAAATGTAATAATAAATAACCGATTATTTATATAATTACTCAGGAAATAATTTTTTAGAATAAATCACAATTTACATTCAATGAGAAAATCAATCGTTCTAGTTCAATAAATCTCGTTCGAGACACTATCACTGAGATATCATGGACCCACGTGAAAGAAGATTTAGAATAAAGTCCGGACACAAAATTTCACAAACTTTTTCCGATTTTTAATTCTTAATATTAGTCGATTCCACTAAAGGAATAATATTGAAACTCCCTTGGTTCATATGCGTTTATTTTTCCGTTTAATGTGACAAAAAAAATTCTTCACACAATTCACTGAGTATTTTATGATATTACCCTTTGTGTGTATAATTATCTCAGATGAATGTAAAACTATCGTTTTACCCCTGAGTTATTATTTCACCAACTCCTTTGTTATTTGTGAACGAGAAAAACATAAAGTGAGATGTCTCTACATGTCACTTGTTATATTTAAAGAATGTTTTATTCGATGAATACCAGGCCCAGTTTCTTCGCTCACACTCTCATAACAAAGCATGGTGTGATACTAATGCCTTAGGACAATTTCGTATAAGTAAATAACACAATTCAACGAAACAATATTATGACATCAACCGTCGGGTCAATGAAACTTCATTTAGTCATTGCCCATTGACAAATAAAGTTTCATAAAGTGTTACAAGAATATATGTATTCACTTCAGGATTTAGGTAATTACCAAAATACCTCTCGTATGTGATCTTAAAATTTTGAGTGATTAAACGGTTTTATCTCAAGCTTTAACGTATCACCGGTCTTGTTCAATGTCTTCATTATGACATCAAGAATAAATCACAGAGTCACGACTCTCTATATCAAAAGATAAGATATCGTTGATCTATTCAAACAATCAATACTTAGATTCGATTGCCCAACCGATCTTTATATTGCGAACTATGATTTAAACTAGTCATAAGAGGGTATCTTGTCAAGTCTGTACTTAGCACCTCTTTAGTTGATGACAGTTTCAGAGCGTAGCAGACATACATAAACACAAACTTAAATAAGAATGAATATTTAATTTTATTTAATGTTTCAGCAAAACAAAATACAAAATGCATTTATAATGTCTAATATTTTATTTGTGGGCACAAATCCGAACAGAAGCCAACAACGTTGTTTATATGACTATTACTAATATTAACCCTTTAACTTATATATTTACCGATAGAAAAATTTCATTTTATAGATTCAAAACTATTAAAAATATATAGTTTAGACTCATCATTTGTAAAATATCTAAAAGTAGACTTTTGGACCAAAATCGGACAAAAATACCTTTATAAGCAAAACATTTTGTATTTAAAAAAAAAATAAGAGATCTACTTCAGGATCTGATCATTGGTTGGTTGATTTTGCATGATGTTCTTGTTAAAACTTATTAAATATTGTTCGTATAGTGATTATTAGCAATATAATATATATATATATATATATATATATATATTTATATGTTGAATCGGGTTAAATTTAATCCGATTTTGAGTTTTGATCTTTTAAAACGATAGGCACTTTAAATGTCATCGTACATACGATGAAAATTTTGAATTTCATCGTATGTACGATCCCGTGCGATATGACACAATATTAAAAAATGACACTTTAGACGTCACTTTTTATAAAAGTTACGTTGAAAGTGTCATACGACGGTGTATGATAGCCTATGATAGTGTACGGTATCATACAGCATTGTAGAACACACTTTAAACGTTGCTTTTAAGAAAACGACACCTAAGTGTCATATTTTTGTTTCTTTTGTATCATACGTAAGATAAAATTCAAAGTTTTCATTATACGTACGATGAAATTTAAAGTGTTCATCATTTTTTAAAGTTCAAAACTCAAAATTGGTTTAAATTTAACCAAAATTAATCCGATTTTATGTATATGTCGCTAGTAATCACTATATAAACAACAATTAATAAGTTTTAATAAGAAAATCATGCAAAAACATCCGTTATTTTTAAAAAATAAGGATAATTCCGATTTTGTGTTTAAAATTTATTTTTATATATTTTTAAAAAAATGAGTCGGAATATTTAGCATATTTGTTGGTATAAAAATGAAGTTTCATTACCTATAACCCAAATTTAGGATGAAAAAATAATTAAATACGTAACCAACTTCTAATGTTAATTGTGTGAAAAATCATTTTATTTTCAAAAATAATTAATGAACTGTCAAATGTCAGCTAGAATACAATTTTTTTTTTGAATTCTCAGCTAGAATAAAATTTTGAAGTTTGGATTGTGTTAGCTGCAGGAAACTTAAATTAATTAATACTCTGATGACTAATATAGGAGAACAGGAAGACAGACCACAAAGTATTAATTATTGAGCAAACTAGCAATATATCAGGTTAAACTATTAGAAGAACGAAAAGACCCATTTCTATCTTCTACTTTGCCTCCAATTTAGCTCTTTCTCTATCCATTCAACTCCAAATAGATCTCTCCCTCAGTCTCCACGCCAGATTCGAAACCAAAAACAAAGAAAGAATAAGACGTCCCTCTATCCCAGCTTTTGATTAATCAATGGATTTCCCGACGGAACCAGCGATTCCATACCGGTTATTGGGCGAGGAAAGCCCCACGTCGGAATCGAACCCTACGGACGCGGTGATGTTTTTCGGGCTGAGTCTGGTGCTGGGAATCGCCTGCAGGCACGTCCTCCGAGGGACCAGAGTACCTTACACTGTTGCCTTGCTCGTTATCGGAATCGCGCTCGGCTCCATTGGTTTGTCTTCTTTCTAACGCTCCCAATTCCATTCCTAGCTGCTTTTTTAGCTTCATTCATCAATCTTTTGAGGTACATCGTTGATTAATCCAATGTCGATTGTTCTTTTATTGGCAAGAGAAATGATAAGAAATTTCGTACTTGCGATGCTTCGAAGTTGACAGACAATTTCAGCCATAAAAAATTAGTTGCTAAACAGAGCCTACTCACGGATGATAATGCTCAATGTTTATTATTATCACATAGTGACATTTCTTTTTTGGACTTATGTTGAATTCCTTTTTTAATCACTAAAGCTGGAAGTAGTGAATTTGCTTCTTTGTTATATCGTCTCCTTTGAAACTTGAAAGTGATTAGAGACGTGCTATACTATTTTACTCTGTTTCTTTTTTGTACTTTATCGTTATTATGTACGTGTGGTAAATACCCACCACGGGGCATTAATTTACACCCCTTTATTAAATTGCATACGGCGTAGTTATTTTATTCTTGTGATGGGGTTAGCGACAACTTGTGGGACAACAGATTATTTAAAATCTCAAAAACTTTGGATGGTTTTGGAGATTCGTGGGATCAAATTATAATATATATATGTGTGTATATATAAATTTATATGAAGAAATAAAGTGGACTTTATTGATAACGATATCTTCCTTTGGGCCTTTGACTACTTAAAAGATGCTATGACAAACTACAAAACGCTTTTATGTGTTTCTATTGACTACTTTTGAAGCTGTTTATAGATGGGTATGATTTGTTTAAATCCATCTCTAAAAGCAACGTAAACATAAGTTGCGCTAATTGTCTTAACAGTACTAAGAACTATCGGATTCAATGTTCTTGGTACTAGTATAACCCCTGATACTATTGACAAATGATTCGCTGATTTATATAGTTTTTCCTTTGAAGGAAAAAATGCTACCAAAAGTATGGTAAGAGTAATTATAGCATAAGTAGTATAATGAGAGATTAAACGAATTTCACCCGTCTTATTTTCAGAAGTTTGTGATTTTGTATTCAAGGTCTCGTACAATTGCGCTATATAATCTTCCTATAAGGTTCCGTAAATCAAGGTCTCTTACAATTCTACTCTAAATATCACCTCAAGATAGTTGCATAAATTTATTATTCCCTTTTAACGCTTAGCATGAACTAGGTAAACCAGTCTCAGATTGTATTCAATAAAAAAGAGATTTCTATAAAAAAAAAAAAGTAACGGTAGAACAGCATCAAATTGCTCGCACTGGTTTTAAACATGAAAAGAATAGTAGACAGCTGTCTTAAGAAAGGCTTAAATATCCAATCATTCATAGGAGGAACTTGAAGGCCTTCGCAATCGTACCAACTTTAATAGTAAGCTTTTAATATCTTTCTGTTATGTTTGTTAAGTCACTGTGGGGTCTTCTACTCTGAAAAATACTTTTCTTACAGTTGCTTGTTCAAAAAGAAACCTTCTCCAGAAAGATGAACTAGTTCAGCATCGATTAGAATGCGACTGAGTGGCATATGAAGTGTATCCACATTCTGGGAAATATCCTATTGTCTTGCTCGTCTGATCTCATGTTTATTCTATTAATTTGGAGCCTCCCTTGTCTGAAATCAATGATGGTTTTGTAATAATGCATGTATTTACAGAATATGGAACTCATCATCGCCTTGGCAAGATTGGTAATGGTATACGTATATGTAAGTCAAAGCTACTTTGATTTTATAAAGACTTACTGGCTTTCTGTAAAGACTGTTTCGGCTTTCTCAGTCATGGGCTAGTTAAATGGGTCAACTTTCATAATGTGCAGGGGCTGATATTGATCCTGATCTTTTGTTGGCTGTTTTTCTTCCCGCCCTTCTTTTTGAAAGTTCATTTTCAATGGAAGTTCATCAAATAAAGGTATGTACTATATTTCTCATCTAACACATCTTCCCGATTGTGATGTTTACTGTACTATTTAGTGTCTTTTCCATATTTCACTAAAATATTACACTTCCCCGCTACAAATCTATTTTGACGGGTGGTTAAAGAAGCGGATTAGTCGCACGCATTGATAAGTAAACAAATAAACTTAATTATTATGGATATAAAAGGTGAACAATACAATTAAAATAGCTAGTTAGATTTTTATCTTCTTATAGGAAGAAAAGCAAACTTGAAAGAAGACATCTATCGTTACTGCAGTAAGAATGAGTATTGTTTGGTATTATTACCATTTATGCCAGTGATATATTTGCTGATACTGTTACTATGAGATAGCAACAGCGAAGGAAAAGAAAGCGGGAAGTTTATAATCTACGTGTTGCCATTTCATATTTTTTTTAAGTTTTATATCAAGCACTAAAATAGTAGAACGAAAAATCTTTGTGAGTAGTTTGGAATCCTCAAAATTTCAAATCAACTAATAGCGATTTCCATTATATTGGCAGAGGTGTATCGCACAGATGCTTATACTGGCGGGTCCGGGTGTTTTGATATCAACTTTCTGTCTTGGATCCGCTCTGAAGGTATAACAAGCCAAAGTAGTGTGAAGTGATTATAAATTTCCTGTAACAATATTTAAATAAACATTCCAGCTCACCTTCCCTTATGACTGGAGTTGGAAAACATCGTTGCTACTTGGAGGACTCCTGAGCGCCACTGATCCTGTAGCTGTTGTTGCACTTTTGAAAGATCTCGGTGCAAGTAAAAAACTGAGTACAATTATTGAAGGAGAGTCGCTGATGAATGATGGGTATTTACTTTTATTAATCTGGCCAGCCTCCTTTTAACCGACCTATAATTTTAGCATGGTTGTATGCTTATTCAATCAGTTTGTGTTTATAGTATATCAATTAATTTTATTTTGATTGCCAAGTTATTTTGTTTGCGTACTTGTGTTCTTTCTGACATACGACCTTCATTCCAGGACAGCGATTGTGGTCTACCAGCTGTTCTTTCAAATGGTTCTGGGGAAGAGCACTAATTGGGCTTCAATAATTAAATTTTTATCCCAAGTGTCACTCGGAGCGTATGTTAACAAAATTAAAACGAGTATTGATTATTGATGTTACGTTATCATGTGATTATTTGTTTTATGCTTCCAGTGTAGCCATTGGCATTGCTTTTGGATTGGCATCTGTTCTTTGGCTGGGATTTATTTTTAATGATACCGTGATCGAAATTTCTATAACTCTAGCAGTGAGTTACATCGCCTATTTCACGGTATGTTACGCTGCCAACTTGTCTGTAATTTTCTTACTAGATAGATGTTACTGACAGTGACTGATGAGTTAGTCTGAAAATCACTGAACAAGAGTAACCAACAATATAGCTGAGGCCTTTTGTGGACGTAATGCCTAATATCTTGTTCCTAATGACTTTTTGGGACAGGCACAAGAAGAGGCTGATGTATCTGGAGTTCTGACGGTGATGACTTTAGGAATGTAAGTTGAATCCTATAGAAACAAAGTCATTTGTTGCAATTTAAGAAAATAAATAAGGAAAAAATATGAAATTTTGAGTACACGAACCAGATAAATTAGTAGGTTAGTCTGAGAGAATTCGAGTTCCTAGTAAAACCCCGCAAAAGAGTCACAAACTTCCTCTTTTCTATAAAATAGAGAATTAATCACAACAGCGTGTTATAGCACCATAAAAATTGGGTCACACTTGCTTCACGTGCACTTGTGCGTGTCTGATACCAGCTGTAATTTACTTGGGTCTTCTCTTCTTTGATGCGCTCAAGTATTCTTGATTGGAGACTTATTTTCATCACACGTAAGAGTGAACCAAAATAAAGCAATGAAATATATGTCCTTAATATCAACAGAAGTTTAACTCCAAAGAAAAGGCTCATAATAAGAAATCGGAACAGGTTTTACGCTGCTGCAGCAAGGACAGCTTTTAAGGCTGATAGTCAGCAAAGCTTGCATCATTTTTGGTATGTTAAGCTCTTGCGGTTTTCCTTATATAGCTCAAATACAAGCTTATATCTACTTTAAAAATACTTTGTTTTATCAAATTTATAGATTGTTGATTGCTAATTTGTTAAAACTTAAAAAGTATGCTTTTATGCAATTACAGAAATTGTCTAAATGTAACAACTTAAATCACTTTACCTATACATCAATTGTGCCTCTTACAGTTCATAGGTAGAATTTTGTGACTGTCAAAATAAAGAATATGTTATGCAGGAAATCATGATCATTATGAATGAAGTAGCACGAGTTATGATAAAAAAAGTCTACCTGGTGTTGCAAGAAATTGAATGATATCTTCCTTACAGTTTATTTGATATCTGTTGCAGGGAAATGGTTGCGTATATTGCCAACACATTGATTTTCATTTTAAGGTAGTATTTTATGTTTGTAATTTTGTTTATAACATTGCTTATATAGAAAATGTGTAACATTTAATTTTAAACTCTCAATGTGATGTCTGGTTCATTTTTGATCGTTCATGCATTTAGTACCAGAAATCTTAGCAGAATCTAGAGCTATTGTGGTATTTTTAAAATTTTGTAACGGTAAAATTATAACACGCAGCTGCATATAACGGTCGATTCCCTATGTTGTTTTTTTAATCTAGCTCCGATAGATTTTATCTTTAAAGAAACAACCTGACATTTTACAGAAGCTGGTAAAACTGGAAGTATTAAGCGACTATGTCTACAGCTGGCCTTATAACCCCTTAGAGCCACAAGAGAAACCTATCAGTATCACGAGTTGTGGGAGTTAAATTACAAAAAAAAATTGGTGTTGGACATAGTCACTAATACCATCGTATAGTTATATCTCAGGGTTTTGTTAATGTATGGCTCATATTTGATTTTCGTTGGGTATGCTCACCAATGATTAGTAGCACTGTAAAGACGTCAAGTCTTGGGCGATGGATTTTGGACTTGTCCTAGCATTTTCTGACCTATATACCTTACTGTTCTCCTGTTTAAAATGGGCTTGGTATGCAATCAGTTGGGTGTTTGGCAAAGTTGTTCGTATAACTGGATGACATAATTCTCCTAGCTAGTTCTCGTCCAACAAGTGCGTACTGTGTACGTGGTATATCTCATGCTTTGCATTTCCAAGCTGGTCTACTTACTTCCTTCTCATTTCTTCTTCTGCAGTGGAGTGGTCATAGCCGAAGGAATTCTGAGTGATATCCATGTCTTTCATAGCGGTATGTCTTTGAAATTTTACATTCTCGTTGTTTGTGGATGAATTAATGCAGGTTTCTCTAGTGATGTGGTATTGTTGTGCTGAAATGGGCACTGTCAAATGTATTTTGACTCTAGTCTATACTATTGTCAAGAAGACTGAATGGAATTTTTGTTTATTTTGAAATTCCTTCGTAGAAGAAATCATGCAGTTTCTTTTATTAATGTTGTTTGTAGTAAAGGGTATTGTAGAATGTAACTGATTTTTTATTTTTAGAAGAATAGATCTATGATAGCAAATGAAACATCCATTATAGTCTGTCTTTGAAATTGTTCATCGACGCAGCATGTTTTTTTAAGAAAGTATCCATCTTTATAGATATCAGGATGAAATAGTTTCAAAAAAAAAAATAGATATCAGGATAAATTATTCATATTATTTATTGTTTCAGGAACTTCATGGACCTACCTAGTCCTTCTCTACGTTTATGTGCAAGTGACCCGACTAATTGTTGTTGGAGTTTCATTTCCATTTCTGAAATATTTTGGCTATGGCTTGGACTGGAAAGAGGCTATTATTCTCATCTGGTCAGGTTTAAGAGGGGCTGTTGCATTAGCACTTTCTTTATCTGTTAAGGCAAGATATTTTGTAAATTCTTAGTACTCGTGTCTTAATTTATCAACTGCCTACTTATAGAGGGACTTTTTTTCTTTCTTTTTCCAGCGTACAAGCGACGACTCACCACACCTAAGTTCTGAAACTGGAACAATGGTATGTCTGTTTGGAATCTCTCGTGGTCACACGTTTGAGAGTTTTAGAATAAAGATCAGAGGATCAGCTATATTTTTTTATAGATTGTGATTTCTTGGTATAGTCTGCTAATATATAATGCTATGCTCTTTGCAGTTTGTTTTTTTTACCGGTGGAATTGTTTTTTTGACACTTATTGTGAATGGTTCAACCACACAATTTGTTTTACGCTTTCTGGATATGGACAAGTTATCCGCAGCAAAGGTGGGGATCGTACTGGTGTTTAGAGCCTATAACACATTTCTTTCTTATTTCATATTACTTTTATTCTGATAGAGTGCCATACTACATCACAGAATACATATTTTATCTCGAAGAACTTATTTGCTATTATATAATGTCGGCATTCTTACAAGAGAGCACATTCGTCATGATCCCACTCACAATTAGAAAATGTCTAGAATAAATAGTACATAACATAGCTGATTTTTCTATAATTTTTTTCAGATCCTGGTAAAATTGTTCTTAGTCCAGTAGTCACTATCTCCCATTTCGAATAACTTATTCCCTTTTCAGATTTGACTTAAAATAAATGTATTGTATTGGCAGACACGCATATTGGATTTCACGAAGTACGAAATGCTGAATAAAGCACTCGAGGCTTTTGGTGATCTTGGTGAAGATGAGGAATTGGGACCTGCTGATTGGACCACAGTGAAAAGATACATTACTAGCTTGAATGAAATTCAAGGGGAACCAGTGCACCCACATACTGCAGATGACAGTGATAATAACTCGGCTCCACTCAACTTTAAGGATATACGTGTTCGCCTCTTGAGTGGTAAATGAAATGAGTGTCTTTGATTTTCACTTGATTCATTTGTACGGTATATCATTCAGAAGAGTCCTTCAATTCTATAAAACCAGTAGTGGTATATATCATTCCATCACATGATTAATGAATGACCTACAAAGTACAAAAGAAAATAGTTAAATTCTTGTTCAATGCAACCTGGTTTATACTTGTAAAAGCTTTGACATAGCCCCCAACAGAACTTCCAAAAGGTTGGTCTAGTCGTACCTTATCAGTCCCCCGCTCGATTCCTGCCGGACACAATAATTGGGGCAGTTGGGATCGTCTGAGGATCGATAATGCCAGTGCCTTATAAATTTTATCCAGTTTTAACCCAGACAGCACATTTGTCAAAAACAAAAAGTACCCTCCATCTTAAATAAATTAGCTAGTAAGATATGAAGAGTAAATGGGGTAAAAATTGGTCAAAAAATTGAAAGTGTTCATAGTGGTTGTGAGACCTTTGCTCTTTTGCGAATTCAGTCTTTCTTCATATTTTCTTGAGCTACTTTTTCTGATTAGGAACTTGATGTGATCAGGTGTTCAAGCTGCTTATTGGGGGATGCTTGACGAGGGAAGAATCACGCAATTTACTGCAAATATTTTGATGACATCAGTGGATGAAGCCCTTGACTTTGTTACAAACAAGCCTTTGTGTGACTGGCAAGGTTTAAAGGCTAATGTTCATTTTCCAAGTTATTACAAGTACCTCCAGAAAAGTATCTTCCCTCAAAAGTTGGTAACTTATTTCACCGTGGAAAGACTGGAATCTTCATGTTATATTTGTGCCGCCTTTCTTAGAGCGCATAGAATCGCAAGACAACAGCTCCATGATTTTATAGGTAACCACTGCCTTCCCTAAAAAGTTATTATTTCCAATTTTCTTCAGATTTTACTTAGAGAAACTTGTGCGAACATGGTTGGCGATTTTATGAATTTGTACGTTTATTGCTGCCCTTATGATCAGTCAAAACTTACAATTGACTTTTCTATCATCCTGTACTTCAGGCGACAGCGAAGTTGCGTCCACAGTCATTAAGGAAAGTGAAGCTGAAGGAGAAGATGCGAAGATTTTTCTAGAAGATGTTCGTGTAACGTTTCCTCAGGTTCTTTTCTAATTCCCAATTTTTATTTTTATTTTTTAAATCTAGGTGGAATTCCTGTAACATTTCTTGTATATGTATAACATCTTGCACCATAACATGTTCAGTCAGTAAATATGCATTTTTTCCCTGAATATATCCATAAGGTAATGCATTTCAGGTCTTGCTTGCTGTAAAAACCAGACAAGTAACATACTCGGTGCTGAACAATCTGATAGATTATGTTAAAAACCTTGAAAAGATTGGCTTGTTGGAGGAAAAGGAGATGCTTCATCTGCATGACGCTGTACAGGTTACCATTTCCCTTATTCCACTTCTCTTTTTCTATTTTACAGTTGCGTAGTTTGTTCATACCAAGTAACTTTGAGAATTCTTAGTGCAGACTGATTTGAAGAAGCTTCTAAAGAATCCTCCTCTAGTAAAGATTCCGAATATGAAAGATGCGATCAGAGTCCATCCTTTAATAGGGGCTCTTCCCTCTTCTGCTCGTAAACTTCTGGAAGGTTCGACGAAAGAAATCATGAAGCTACGTGGCTCAACACTCTACAGAGAGGGCTCGAAGCCTAATGGCATATGGCTTGTTTCAAATGGGGTTGTCAAGGTAATAACAAGCATATAATCATTTTTCTGATTTCATGAATGGACAGCAGTGCAGTTTAATAGTTATTTTATTTTTCAGTGGACAAGTATGAGCTTAAAAAACAAGCATTCGCTCCATCCAACTTTTACACATGGGAGTACTTTAGGCTTGTACGAAGTGCTGACTGGAAAAACATTCATATGTGACATGTTAGCAGAGTCAGCGGTTCTCTGTTTCGTTGTTGAAACTGAGAATATACTCTCTCTGCTGAGGTCTGATCCTTCAGTTGAAGACTTCCTTTGGCAGGTAAATGATAGGACCCGGAATGATTTACATTCAAGAATCACAGCACTAATGAAAGTCACGGAGCGTGGAGTTCCCGTAATTGTTTTATTGAGTAAAGCCATAAATCACCACAGGGTTTACTTATTGTTAATTGCATAATAAAATCCATTCAATAGTAATAATTAAAAATAATAATAATCCATAAAAGTATAATTGAATGATTTAAGTAACGCATGGCTAAAAGACTCTTCTGCCCCAGTGTCTTGATACGTCAATATTGCAGGGCTATGGGTAAAAAAGTAAATTGCTGATGTTAATGACAAAAATGTTAGTAAAAATTTTAGTACGGCTCATATTCATTTCACCTCGTTCTCTTCTGATTCTGCAGGAAAGTGCTATTATACTTGTCAAACTATTGCTCCCTGAAATATTTGAGAAAAGAACAATGCAAGAATTAAGAGCTCTTGTTTCAGAAAGGTCAATAATGAGTATATACATCAGAGGGGAAACCATAGAAATTCCTCGCCACGCGATTGGTGTTTTATTAGATGGATTTATCAAAACCCAAGGCTCTCAAGAACTGATAGCCCCACCAGCAGCTGTTTTTCCCTCACACGTACACCAAAGCCATAAAAAATTGGAAACAACAGGTTCTTTTAAGCCCAAAATAAGCTGATATGCTTTTATGAAAACAACGATGTTACTAAAACTCGAGTCACCTTAGTGATTTAGCAATATTTTAGTATAAAGGCCTTCAGAGGGTCTTCAGGGCTACTTGAGATAATATGTCAAAACTATTTGTACTCGGATAGTAATTTACTCAGGAGATACTGATTTACCTCTAAAATATGAATCGCTTACCTTAGTTATTTCGAGTCTGTATGCTATATAAATATGTTTGACATTCATTTCGACCTTGCAAATTTCTGCAGCTACTAGAGGAGCTAGCTTTTCTCACAAAGGATCTTGCTATCTAGTTGAGACACGGGCAAGAGTGATTATCTTCGATCTTGCCGCTTTAGAATCAGAAAAAAAGATTCTGAGACGATCATCATCAAAGTCTGAAGATCAGCCACACAGATCTCACAGCCGAGAAATTGCTGGGCTTATGCGTTGGCCCGAACATTCCGACAAGCCCAGAAAACATATCCAGAACTCTGAAGGTGCTGTCCGAAATTCTCAGAGCCTGTCAGCTAGAGCAATGCAGCTTAGCATTTATGGCAGCACGGTAACTTTCTGAGCATTGTTTTTAAAAGTCGGTTTCATGCTTTCAACTCTAACATAATACTGGTTTTCTTTTTTTTCAAGGTAAATTTACGTAAAAGGTTTCGAAGTTATCCAGGGAATAATTCTGTGAAGCCGTTACATAGCTTATCACATCCGGAAATCCCATCGCGCACAGCTCATCCTCTTACTTCTGTACGTTCAGAAGGATCTGTTTCTGTTCGGAATACTTTAGACACAAGAAATGTCTCCAGAGAAGGTGTAACGGGGTTGCAAACTACAAACCAAATGGAGAGCCATGGGCTTGAAGATTTCAGCGATGAGTCCGGAGATGATGAAATCATTGTGAGGATTGAATCTCCGAGTAATCTCTCCTTTAAAGACCCCCTTTAAATAGGGTTTCTCTTAAGGCGTAATTCCCAAACAGAATTATAGTTTGCTTGTTTTTATTTTTCCCGGGTGAGAGGGCTTTGTATGATAATGGAACCCCTTGTGTTAATTTTACCCATAATAAGCCAATTACTTTGCGCGCATAGATGCTCCCTTGCAACTTGCGGAAATAAATGTAATGTGAACAAGTCGTACTCTTCTTTGTCATTGGAAAATACAATAAATTATTTCTATGAGAATTTATTTTGCCCGGGATAATTTCAAGATGATCTATATCCCCCATGCATATCGGGAAAGACTTCAAATTTTTTTATTTATCAATAATAATAAATTTATAAGAAACTATCTGAACTTAGAAACAAAGAACGAATATTTGGTTTATTATCCTCAACTACCCACTCCTTTCACCATGACGTACTGCGGGTCAAGACGCCGTAAATTGCAGATCAACGTATCATCTCAAGATCACCATTTTAGTTGTCAGACGCCTTAGTAGATACAACTAGAAGTTTGTTATTGAGTTTTAATATTGTACTACGTATAGCAGTACGTTCATTGTACGCGTAGACACTCTAGAATGTAATCATTAATCAACATAACGAGATCTACATTATCTATCTCAATAGTTTCTCTCTTGATTCTCTTGGTATCAGAGTTTCAACAATTAATGGCTTTCGATGGGTTTACCTCGACACCATATGAGATCCTGAACTCAGCAACGGCGCCTCACTTTGCACCTATACTCTCCTCCGCCATCTCTGCCAAGCTTGAAGAGGACAACTACTTCATTTGGAGAAGCCAAGTCCCACCTGTCGTGAGTGGACATAACGTTGAAGATTTTGTGTTTGGCATGAAGATCTATCCCAAGGAGGTCATGGATCATGCTGATCTACAAGAAAATGTTACTATAGTGACGAATCTCGACTATATCATGTTGCTGAGAGAAGATCGGCTCCTACTGAGCTGGATTTTACTGTCCATAATGTCAACAACGATCCTCAAGTTAATCACCTGAATTCGATCATTAATGAAGTCCAGGTTGCTCTTGGAGCACTGATTTGTAGTGCGATCGAATGCAAGATTGATGCCATTGTGAGTCTAAGCATTTGATTTGGTTATCAACAAAAGGATTCATTTGGTGCAACAAAAGCCAAACGTTTTGGCTGTTATATTTTCTTGAATTTATTATCTTTTATGGACATTAGTTTTTGTTTAAAAGTACGGTTTTCTAATCTGATACATTTGGTTTGTTTTTCCTATAAATATAAATAGAGAGTTAGTTTACACTACACCGAGTGTAGAAAGTAATACAAAAGACATTTTGTCTTTTTCTATTTGTTTTTCATAAGCAAAAAGCTTGCTTATTTCACTATACATCTCCACTATTCAAAGATCCATATATTATAAACCAACATTTGGTATCAGAGCCATGGCAAGAAAAGAAACAGGAGGAGATGCGGCGACAACGAAGATCGGAATAGAAGAGAATGCGACGCTCTCATATCCGTTACTCACGAAGAGTAACTACTCGGTGTGGGCGTTGAAAATGAGAGTGAATTTACAAGCGCAAGGAGTGTGTGAAGCCGTGGAGGTCGACGAGGTCGACATACGGAAGAATAGAATGGCTCTCGCCGCCATATATCAAGCTCTTCTTGAGGATGTCTTTCTCATGGTGGCCGAGAAGGATTTCGCTAAGGAAGTGTGGGAGACGCTAAAGACGATGCACGTTGGAGTGGAGAGAGTTAAGGAGACAAAAGTGCAAACTTTGAAGACACACTTCGAGACGATTTGTATGAAAAACGGAGAGTTAGTGGATGATTTCGTCATGAAATTGACATCCATTGTGACAGGTATCCGCTCGTTAGGAGAGAAGGTGGAGGAAATCTTCGTCGTCAAGAAGTTTTTTAGAGCCGTACCACAAAAATTCATGCAGATCGTTATTTCGATCGAGAAATTTGGTGACCTCAAGAATATGACCATTGAGGAGATTGTCGGTAGTCTCAAAGTCCACGAGAAGAGACTTCGTGGCTACGTAGACCAAAAGGAGGAGAAACACCTTTTGCTCACGCATGACGAATGGATGTCACGCATGAAGAAAAACGGAGAGGCTGATTTTTCTTCAAGTTCGTCGAGTTGTAACGGCAACAGTGGAGATAGCCGAGACCGAGATCGAGGACGAGGAAGAGGGCGAGGTCGGGGACGAGGTCGAGGGAGCAGCTCACCTCAACAAGAAGACACCAAACCCCCTAAAGACAAGAGCAAGGTGAAGTGCTACGCTTGTCAAAAATACGGGAACTACACGAACGAGTGCTGAACGAAGGAGCTCGACGGGGAGGCAAATCTCACGAGTATCCATGACGAGGATCCATCGTTGATGGTCGCTGAGGGGTTGGCGAATCCCTTTCCCGAAGACAAGGAGTCGAAGCTCGAGTATGAAGATGACCAGGAGCTTGCACAAAAATCAACGGAGAAAATATCCAATTTGTTGATTCTCAATGAAGAGAAGGTCATGGAGAACCTCCTCGCAAGTGGCAAGGAGTACAATCACACCAACATGTGGTATCTCGACAACGGAGCAAGCAACCATATGACGGGCCATCGAGAGAAGTTCAATATTCTTGACGAGAAGATCATGAGAAATGTGAAGTTTGGAGATGGTTCACTCGTCGAGATCAAGGGCCGAGGATCCATTCTATTCCAATGCAAAAATATCGATCAGTGACTAATTGTTGAGGTATATTCCATTCCAATATTGAAAAGTAATATCCTAAGCCTTCGTCATATGACAGGATAAGACAACACGATCACCTTAGCCGGCTCGATCCTGAAGATGTTCGATCGAAATGGCGTCCTATTGATGAAGGTGGAGAAATCGCCAAATCGGTTGTACAACATTTCCCTAGAGACGAGCAAACCCGTGTCTCTATTGGCGTCGTTGGCAGATCCGTCTTGGTTATGGCATGCAAGACTTGGGCACGTAAACTTTTATGCGCTCAAGATGATGGGAGATAAGGAGATGGCTGAAGGGCTGCCTAAGATCACGCACCCCAACCAAGTGTGTGAAAGTTGCTTGGTCTCAAAGCAAACAAGGCTTCCATTTCCCGCCCAAACGAACTTTCGAGCCACGCATCCTCTACAACTTCTGCACGCGGATCTGTGTGCTTCGAACACACCGACATCCCTTGTCTGTAACAAGTATTTTATTTTACTTCTTGATGATCATAGTCGCTGGATGTGGGTGTACATGCTCAGAGAAAAAAGAGAAGTCTTTGAAGTGTTCAAGAAGTTCAAGAAACTCGTGGAGAACAAGTCGGAGCATAAGCTGAAGACTTTGCAAACTGATTGAGGTGGAGAGTTCACATCTCAAAAATTTGCGGAGTTTTGCAAACAAGTAGGAATCGAGCGCCACCTCACAGCACCATACACGCCTCAACAAAATGGTGTGGTGGAGAGGAGAAATCGTACCGTGATGGGCACTGCGAGGAGCTTTCTCAAGAGCATGCAAGTCCCGACGAACTTATGGGGAGAGGCGGTACGACATGCGGTTTATCTCTTGAACCGCTTGCCGACGAAGTTGCTAGGAGAGTGTATGTCTTACCAAGCATGGTTCGGCAAGCAACCTCATTTAGAGCACTTGAGAGTGTTCTCGGGTGTACCGCACATGTAAAGGTGGTGGGACCTTAAATGGTTGATCAAGTTTGTACGTTCAACAATTTCCTGGGTTCGTGAGTTATACTTTAATGTGGCATACCTATACTTTATATTCTAATATGTCATATTATGATTATTAGTTAGTTGTATATACGTGAGTAGTATATTAACAAATCAGATTGAGTATAATACTAATTCAAAATTGTAATTTAAAAGTTAGGTTCATGCCCAGAGTAGTATACTAATATTCTATGACTAGATCTTTTACATAATTGGTCTGCATGGTTCGTAGAGGCAGATATAAGTACATGATTATTTTTAAAAAGGCTTAGTTTATATAATAGTCATATGTAGGTTTAGTAATTTGGTTTCTTCCAACGTTTTTGTAAAGTTTTTGTAAATGTCCACCACTTTAATTAACATAATTTTCGTATCCAAATTGCCCTAAATTTGAGTTCCCACCCAATAACTAATTAAATTTAAGAAGTAATTAATTTCCAACAGAAATTACGGACGAATAAATGCACCACATTAACTTATATATATAATTTTGGATTTTAAGAGAGAGAAACTTCCAACGCATGCAAACAACTGTAATTTTCAAAAAAAACCCATAATATATCGACAAACAAACCCAAGCCATTTTCGTCGACCTATCATCACCAAGAAGTTTTTGTGGAGTTCAACGGTGTAAATGGGTCGGTGATTTTCTAGTATTTATGTTCTTTTTTGTATCTAATTTATTTTTATTTTGAAATCTTTTATGTAAATCCTTTTCTTAGAATCGATTTCTTCATCTTTTGTTTTCTTGTTAATGTTCTAGGAATACGACGGCGACGATGAAGAAGAAGAAGAATGAGGTGAAGATTTTATGGCGGAGAAGGATGTGAAGCTTTCATAAACACGACCTTCATTCTTCTTTTTCTTTTTCGTCTTCTTATTCTTCTTATCTTCTTCTTCTTCGTGTGTTGATTTTGATTTCATATTCATGTATGAATTTTTGAATTTTTTCATCTAGTAAACTTAACAAAAATCGTGTTTTGTTAATTAATATGCAATTAATTAATGTTGTAAAATGCAACTCAATGTACGTTGTAAAACTCGAATATAAAGAAGATAAATTTATAGTCAACTAAAATAATTTCCAGAATTGGAAATAGAATTTAAATAGAAATTATGGCCGTCTAAAAATTGTTAATTAATATAAGAATAATTAACAAATATTGAATGTATTAACTTTCCTTTTTGGTAGGATCTACCAATAATTATAGGAACAATTCCATTTTGGTGTAAATTGAAGATCAACTAACTCAAAATTATTATAGGAACAATTCCATTTCAGTGTAAATGGAATATCAATTAACGACCAAATGTTGGCGATGTTAAATGAATGAGCTCGAGAGAGATGAAATTGTTTAGAAAAATGTATATAAGAATAAAAGATTAGTGATTTTGGTAGAGACGTGTCCAACAATAAATGGATATGTGATAATTTAATCCAACTATAAAGGAATGTTTTGAATTAGTTATGCTGAAAAATAGATAGTCAATTAACTGTCCAAAAATTGTAGGATCTAAACTCAAATTAAATAAACCGCTCAAAATTTGAACACTACAGTAACTAAACAACGTAAATTAATGTGCACGTAAGCATTTTGGACATTTACAAAAAATTTACAAAACGTTGGACAAAACCAAATTACGTTTGTAAACTAGGGTCAATTCTCCAATTTAAAAAACTTAAATCCAACAAATCATCGTGGACGAGGCTGGACCATGTTCATAAAGTCCAACCAAATCAACCTTATGAGAATTGATTAAAGCAAATAGAAATTCGTGACAAAATTGTCACAAAATTTATTATTTTTGTGTCTAAAAAATATGATTTCGTGATAAACTTGTCATAAAATTCTTAATTTCATGACAAGTTTTGATCACGAAACTCAAATTTGTGTCTCGAAATCGACTAAATGTTGTCATGAAATCATGAATTTCATGATAACCTTGACACAAAAACGTTGATGAATTTCTTGACAAGGTTGGCACGAAAAATTCAAATTTTTTTTACAGCCTTGATTATTTTAGTGAAGCGAAAAAAATACAGGAAATGAAGAACAAAGAGATACATAGAGCTGAGAAGGTCGAAAGAATTGAATAGCTGCTAGTTGGTGAAAATGAGGAAGATATGAGAGATAATATTCGAGTTTTAATATTTAAAAATTTATAATTTGAGTTTTTTCCGATCGACGAAGATGGTTGTCGAGTCTTTTCGTGAGGAAGGAAGGGTGACCGGAGCCGATGGAGATGGGGAAGATGATGAATGCTATGAGAGAGAGAGAGAGAGAGAGAGAGAGAGAGAGAGAGAGAGAGAGAGAGAGAGAGAGAGAGAGAGAGAGAGAGAGAGAGAGAGAGAGTATCAAGGCATATTATCTTTCAAATTAGAGAATTTTTGTTTCTCTTTCCTGCAATATTCCGATTTCAACCTTTCTTTGAAAAAAAACAACATAACTGAAATATAGCTTCAATTTACTCCCATAAGACAATTTTAATAAATAATTTTGATTTTTGAAGAGAGGACCAAAAGACGGACCTACACTTTGTCTTCAAACTTAAATGAGGTTGGGGTTTGGCCCAAAGTATATGACCTTTGACCTAAATCTAAGCTAAGCTCTCGATCCTCGGGGTTTAAGGTTAGATCTGGGCTCAAACTCGAACTTGAAAGGGACCAAATGAGTCTATAAAAGGCATAATCATGACAACTGAGAAAAAAATTATGTTGTAAAATTTGAAAATATTATTATTAGTCTTAGTAAAATAAAAGTCAGAAATATTAAATAACATTTAAGCCAATAATTTACTTTTATATATATTAAGACATAAATTTGAAACAAAAATAAAATATATCAATTATTAGGGCCTATTACATAGAATCCGTCGAATAGGAACATCAATTTATATATAGGAATAAAAAATTAAAGTGAAAAAAAGAACAAAAATAATAATATTTAAGAACCATATTTAAATAAGAAATTTAAAAATTAAATTAAATTATAAAAAAATGCTTGAATAATAAGGAATGGCTAGACATACAATAAATATTCGCTATTTTTTATTTATCGTAGTTTCAAGTGACGTAGTTATTGCAATTATTCAGGTGAATTCGGAAAATATGTGATAGTAGGGTAATACTCTGTTTATATGTGTGGCGAAGTTTTTACGAAATATATACACCAAAAGATAAGAAAAACTCTTTACAAAATTTAACCATAACATACCGCAATTAATATTAAATTCTGCAACATAACACAATAACCGCAACTGACCAAACTGTTATTAAGGATCTTTTTTTTATAATTTGGCGCATATATTTCGTAATAAAACTTCATGATACATATTAACAGAATATGAAGCCACTATTCCACGTACTTTTCGAAATTCCCCTTGTGTAATTTCTCAAAAACTTATCCAAGACTAAGGGTCCGTTTGGAATCCGAAAAATGCGAAGGAAAAGAAAATGAAATTCTCTTATATTTTCTCTAGGTAGTTTGGATTGAAAAAAATAGTTAAGAAAAAATTTAGGTTGGAAAATATGAGAGAAAATATATAACTAAAAACTAAATATGATTTTCCCTAAAAAATGTGATTGAAAATGAAATTTCACCTTACTTTACACATGTGAACAAAATAGAAGAAAATGTATATTATACGTACATTTTATATTATATATGCATAAATAAATAGAACACGTGTGAACAAAAAAATATCTTAAAATATCATTTTTTTTTCTTAAAAAAAATAAAAATAAAAAATGATTTTTTTCTGAAAAAACTTAACTTTTAAAACATTTCAAAATATTAAAAAAAATGATTCTTCAGGAAAAAAATACATAATAAAAATAAAAATGGAAAAAATATGTGTATATTTTAAAACAATAAATTTTTGTCTTTAAAAAAATTTAAGAAAATATAAAAACGTAAATACATAAATATTCATTTTTTTACTTATTTTTAAAAAATAAGAAAAAAATAAAAAATTGGGTCACTTTTTCTTTAAAATAAAAAAAATAAAATGCAATTGATATTCTTAAAAAAATACATAAATGGATAAGTTGTTAAAATGAAATTACAGAAAATAATTATTTTAAATTTAATGGTTAATATAATTATAATTTTTGAATTAATTTTCAATTGCGTTTTCCATCTTGATATTATTAGTATAGCCAATAAGAACGGAAAAATACCATTTTTTTTTTACCTTTTATCTTTTCCACCTTGTTAAATTAATTTTCTCATGCATTTTCTTTTTCGTTTTTTTTTAATTTTTATTTTCATTAGCATTTTCTGAGTTCTAAAAGACCTAAATATCTAGATATATATGGATCGCCCAACTAATACGGTAACAATTTAAGGATGTAATGGTAGAATTGTACCATTATCCCTAGAGAAGGAAAGAATATACGACTAACTGTTATATTCTCTCCTTTAAACGCATGGCCTTAACAAGGTATCAAAAGTAAAACCGAAAAGCACCGAGTAATCTTCTTGGCTTTGACTCCTTAAAGAAGAAAGAGTATTAATTTTATATTTGATAGAGGACGTCGATGAATTACATGCATACAAACCTTGATAAACTCGGTAGATAATAGAAATGCCTTCAAGATTTACAATGCTTTGGCAACTCGCCAAAGACATGCTTTTGAAGGTAAATAGTAAAGATGTTCATCGGAGCGGGAGTGAGACGGGTAAAGAAGAAGCCCAAAATCCGATCGAGGTTGCTGAGTCATCGGTAGCCAATAAGTCATCAACGACGTGCATGTTTACTTGGGCTTCTCGGCCCGCCGATAAACCCACGGTTCGGGGGTTCGAGACCCAAATACTCTCTCTGAAGAAACTGCTCGGCGAGAGAGAGAACGACACACAGTTCAAAGCTGTCGGAGTCGTCGGAGTTCGCGGGGTCGGAAAGACCGCTCTTTGCCAGGTGTGCTTCTACCAAGACGATGACGATTCATTCTCTCCTAAAGTCTGGGTCAAGGTCGCCAAATCAACGAAGGCGGAACTGCTGAGAGGAGTTCTAGAGAGACTGAGAGTCGAAAGCGAGACGATCTCCTATCGCGACGAGAACGAGAAGATCACAGGGCTTACGTACCTCCTTCGCTGCCAGTTGATCGGAAAGAGGTACCTGGTTGTGCTCGATGGCGTTTCGAATCCCAATCCGTGGTACGGTCGCTTGTTCGAGGGAGCTCCGATCCGTTCAGAATCGGGTTCCGCTCTCCGATTGGCGTGTGGATTTCCGAAGGGGAGTGCAGGGACGGTGATCGTGACGAGCAGAGACGAGAAGGGGGTTGAGAGGATGGTGAAGGAAGGGCGTAGAGACACGCACTGTCTCGTTCCTCTTTCGGATCCGGAGAGCCTAGCGATGATATTTCAAGATGCTATTTGTAAGTTGAGCTCGGAGAGACACGGCGGTGAGGTTGATATGAAGAAGGTGGTTGAGAGGGTTGAGAAGACGACTATCACGAAGCGTCAGCTTTTGGGGGAAGAGATCAAGACTGAGCAGACGATCATGGATATGGTTGTCAGGAAATCCAACGGCCTTCCTTTGGCTGCAAAGTTGATGGCCGAGACTATGCTTGAGCAGTTAGATCAAAGGGAGAAAGAGTTGGCCCAAAAAGTTGCAGCGAAGAAGAACGAGAAAGCTTCACATGGAGAAGTTGATAATAATGTTTCCGAAGAAGACAAGAAGGATGAAGCGGGGAAAATATCTGAAGTGGGTCAAGCTCACGAGCGTGAAGGCGGCGAAAACGGTGAAGTTGAAGATTCTGAAAGGCGTAAAGGCGTTGGACAAGGTCAACACGGACATGATGAGAAAACATCGACATTGAAGAAAAGAGATGGTTTGAAAGGAAAGGAAACTTCAAATGATCAAATCGTACAAAGGAAAGAAGAAGAAGAAGAACAGAAACAAAAATGTGGAGATGGAGATAGTGGTAGTGACGATGACGAAATAGAAGAAGAACACGATGAATCTACAACTCAAAGAAAAGAAAAAGAAGAGAAGAAACATGAAGACGAAAAGGAAGAAGATGAAGACGAGGAAGATACAAAGGAAGTTGCTGAAAAACTCAATCAATGGAAAGAAAAAAGAGAAGAAAAACACAAAGACGTTGGTGAAAAATCAACTCAAGGGAAAGAAATAGGAGAACCCGGGAACATAGAAGCTACAAAGAAAATTGGAGAAAAACCAACTCAAGGCAAAGATGGGGAACAAGAACAAAAAGAAGCTGCGAAGGAAGTTTGTAAAAAATCAATTCAAGACAAAGAAACAGAGGAAACAGAAGAACACGATATAGCCACGAATGAAGTTGGTGAAGAATCCACTACTCATGGAAAAGAAGAAGAAGAGGCTACGAAGGAAGTTTGTAAAAAATCAATTCAAGACAAAGAAAAAGAGGAAACAGAAGAACACGATATAGCCACGAATGAAGTTGGTGAAGAATCCATTACTCATGGAAAAGAAGAAGAAGAGGCTACGAAGGAAGTCGTGAAAGAATCAACTCGAGGAAAAGAAAAAGAAGAGCATGAAGAAGCTTCTGGTTAAGTTGGTGAAAAGCCAACCCATGGCAAAGAACAAAAAGAAGTCGTGAAGAATCAACTCGAGAAAAAGAATAAGAAGATCATGTAGAAGCTACTAGGGAAGTTAGTGAAATATCAAGCCATGGCGAAAAACAAAAAGAAGAATTACACGAAGAAGCTACTAAGGATGTCACCCAAAAATCAGCTAGATATAACGAAGAAACGAAAGTTTTGCCCAAGAAAAAAGTCAAACAAGAGCTGGAGAAAGTTTGGTTAAAATAAAACACACATGTAAAGATCACTTCAAAAGAAAGAGGCCTAATTTAATATTTGTTATTTTATTTGTTAATCCCATGTTGGCATAAAGCTGTTAAAGTATATAAAATACTGAAAATAAAAAACAAAAAATGGTAGTTGATGATAATTTGTTTGTTTATTATGGCCTCCTTCTAATTTCTGGTATATAATCTAATGTAATCAAAGATACAAAAACTAGATAACCATAAATTAAAGAATCTAACGTAATTACTAGCATTTCAAATTATATAAGTTTAATATTTAGCTCAAAATTTGTAAGTTATTAATAACTAGTCGGTCCAACCTGTTAACAACTTTCAAATGACCAAAATCAAAAGGAAAATATATAAGAGAATTACGAAAATTTAATGTCACATAAAGTGGTTGACTATTAACAATCAATTAACAAAAACATTAGATATATCTAAATATTTAAGATTTACATTGGCTAATTACTTATTTTTTGTTTAATATATAAATTAGCCAAATCAAATCTAATGTTTTAGAGAACATGCTAATAAAGTATAAGAGCTGTAATGCACACCTCCTCCAAGTGGGAGGGCGTGGGTTCAATCCCCACCGCAAGCAAATCTTGCCTTAAAAGGAAGAAAAAAAAGTGTAAGAGCTATTGCAAAGAAAAGTATCCAGTTATAATTTAGAAAATATATATATATTACTGGTTTGGTTCTAAACAAATATATATATTTGATTCGAATCGGATTTGAGCTTTCAATTTTTCTTACATGTTTGTGGATATCATTGTGTATACCTATCAAATAATAAAGTTTCAAACAAGTTTCAGTTCATCTGAGTTTCTTAGCAATATGTATTTTTAACTATAGAAACGTTGGCGATTCGGTAGTTTTTTTAATATTTTTTGTGAGAGTTGGTTTCAGATTCTATTAGGATCTTTATCCTAAATCATTTTTCAAAAAATTAAGTTCTTTAGTTTTTATCAACAATATAGATATCCTAAGCTTTGGGATTATAAAACACTTAAGACGTTTCAAGATCGGAAAACACAGAGAGAGAATGAGATACCGAAGATTGAGATCCAAGTTCAATCATCCGGAAAGGATTTTTTAAGAACATACTTGATTCTTGTGGACTTATTGGAGAAGGCAAGAATAGATAGTTAATGATCGAACACGAGTAAAGTTTTTATTGTGTTCCTATATGTGCATGTATCCTTTTACTTAGGCTCTCATCTATCAAGAGTTTATGCATCCATTGCACAATCGGTATCAAGGCCATCAAATTGCAGAGATGGGATTCGCGAAGGTAGAAATCAAAATATTCAATCGCAAAGGAGACTTTGCACTATGGCGTTAAAAGATGAGGGAAATTCTAGTCTATATGAAGGTGATGAAAGCAGTGTAAAATGACTCAAACTTTCCAAGCACAACGACAACGATGGAAAATGAAGATCTACGGGAATTGGCGTACATTATGTTGATATAGTAGCGACTTCTTTGGTTGTCCCACATCGACAATGAGGAGAGTTTTTGAAACATCTTTGATATATAAATAAGGCTGAGACCATAACTTTCATTATTCATCCCAAAAGTGATTAATTCCTAAAGCAATTTGCTATAGTAAATTCCTTTTGAAAAGATGCGAGCAATGTAAGTCTCAGAGGTGTTTATCTGATTGCGTTTGGGTGTTAGCAAAATTCTGTAAACCATTCCCTGTTGGGTTTGTAGTGAAAAGCAGTAAAATTCATGAACCACTATAAATGTACTCTCAGAGGTGTTTATCTGAGTGTGTTTGGGTGTTAGCAAAATTCTGTAAACCATTCCCTGTTGGGTTTGTAGCGAAAAGCCGTAAAATTCATGAACAACTATAAATGTAGACCGCGTTTGAGTGAACCACTATAAATTCGTGTGTGTTGTCTATTGCCTTTTTTGTTTCTTTTATCCGCATTTTGTTTTGGGTAAAGTCGGGGTTCTAGTTTGAATCCCAAAAACTGGTATCAGAGCTCGAGGTAGAGTTTGGTTATGCAACAATGGAAGGGAAAGAAGGCGGATTACTAGAGTTTGAGTCTTAGTGTACAAATCACTTAGCTCAACAAGATCTACTTTGAAAACAATCCGCCGAGGGGAGGCCTTGTCTCATCGTTTCACTTTTGAACTTAGCTATAAAAGAAATGTTAGGAGCAATGCGTCTATGAGTATTCTCATTTAAGAGAGGGTCACGAGGGTGACTTTAAGTCCGGAAATATATGTACTTCACATTAGTATTGGGGATCGCGGGTTGCAAAAAATAAGTACAACCCTCCCACTTAGTTTTTAGAAAATAAGGGGATCCTGGGTTGTTGTCGATGTTATCCGGCGAGATAAACGACGACCAATGGACGCCAGAAATACGTACGATTTATAGTGACGACCCGAGGCAAGCAGCCGAGGAGGGTGCTCAGCCCACCGAAAGCCTCCCCCGGCGTTCCCTTCGACCAACCTAGACGTCCACCCGGCGGTCGGCCTGGACATCCACCCGGCGGCCGCCCGCCTTGGACGTCCTCCCAGCGGCCGGCCCGGACGTCCTCCCAGCGGCCGACCCGGACGTCCTCCCGGTGACTGGCCGGCCTGGACGTCCTCCCTGCAGCCGGCATGGACGTCCTCCCAAAGACCGGCCAGCCTAAACGTCCTCCAGCGAACGGCAGGCCTGGACGTCCTCCCAGCGGCCGGCCCAGACATCCTCCCAGCGACCGGCCGGCCTGAACGTCCTCCCATCGACCGGCCGGCTTGAACGTCCATCCGGCGGTCGGCCTGGACGTCCACTCGGTGGCCGGCCCGGACGTCCTACTGGTGACTGGCCGGCCTGGACGTCCTCCCTGCAGCCGGCCTGGACGTCCTCCCAGCAACCGGCCGGCCTGAACGTCCTCCCAGCGACCGGCCGGCCTAGATGTCCTCCTAGTGGCCGGCCCGGACGTCCTCTCAGTGACCGGCCGGCCTAAACGTCCTCCCAGCGACCGACCGGCCTGGACGTCCTCCCAGCGGCCGGCGTGCCTGGACGTCCCCCCAGCGGCCGGCGTGCCTGGACGTCCTCCCGCCTGCCTGAATGTCCTCTCGGCGACCGACCGGCCGGCCTGGACGTCCTCCCGGCGACCGGCCGACCTGGACATCCTCCCCCCGACGACCGGCCGGCTTGGACGTCCTCCCGGCCCCTCTCGATGGCCTGGACGTCCATCGGGGGGTCCAGACGTCCACCGGGCGGCCTAGACGTCCGGCGAGCGGCCTGGACGTCTAGTGGGTTGGCCCGGACGTCCTCCTCCATTTCACACGCTTGGGAGGTGTCTTGACCTGCCCCAAGGCCTCCCTTAGGCTATAAATAGCACAAACAATTCCCACGAAAGGTACACAAGTTTTCCCAAGGAAACACTACTCTCTCTCCCTTTTTCTCTCTCTATCTCGGCCATACCCTCCACGGGAACCTGAGTCTGGAACAACTTCCGATCAGAATTGTTCCCTAAGATCTGAGGTCCGAGCGTCGAAACGACGTTGACTCCTTAGTCTCCGTTTCCGTCCGATCTTGTTGATCTCTCCTCGTCATCCTACAAACTCCACCCACATTATACTAATGTTGAGCGTCAGAGAGGTAAATAGAGGACCCCCCTCTATTTTTCCTTCTTAATTCACGTATGTTTACTCTTTTCAGATAACAGAAGGACTCGAAGACCACACGACAGCTAAAAGACGACCCGGGACACCGGATCTGACATGTTAAGGCCAAAGCGAGGGTCACTCGCCCCGAGCGGAGATCTTACCGCTTAGGTCTCTGAACGTTGTCCAAATTTCACCGACAACATTTTGACGCTAGAAGGAGGGGACTTCCGGTCTTGAAGCTCATCCTGTCCACATTTCTCTATTTCATCTTCTTTCTTTGCCGCTCGTTAGAAAATGAGTGACGTTCTGGTAGCTTCTGCGGCTGCCCAATCGAGAAATCCCATCGTTTGAGCTACTAGCTCACGATATGAATTTCGGCAACTCCCCCATCGAGGGACTATGCAACAACCTAGGGTAAGGAGTTTGGGAAACGCCATCCCCGCCCCTCGTGACAACGAGGATGATTTGAGGGATGAAACTAACCGCCGCCTGGCGGAGTTGCTGGCCCGGCCAGGAGTGAACAGAGGTCTGCTCATGTACCTCCTCGGATACGAGGAGTAGGATTTTTTGACTCGGGATGAGAATTATGTCGGAGACGGCATAGTCCCTGAAACGGACACGAGCCAGACATTCACCCGCTCGCCCGCGACAAATGCGAGCGACGCTCCATTGGGCCCGCCGGCGGAACGGTGTCAGGAAAGCTCGCGACGCGAGGGTTCAAGTAACCCTCGGGCGTGGCTGGCCAAGGATAACTCCCGTGGCGGGCAGTCTCAACGCATGCGCCGGGCACCCTCCCGACGGAGGGACGTCGACGCAGATAATCGTAGGACTCGCCGCGCGGACCACCCGCCGTCGGTTAGACCTTCGCATTCTGTCGAGGGAGATTTAAGGACCCGCCTTAACTCACGGCGAGGTCCTCGTGAGGAGGACTTGAGGAGGAAGTTGGACGCCCGCCGAGCAGCTGCTGGGGCCACCACCCTCGGAAATCCTCCTCCGAACGCCTTGGACCAAGGGTTCAATGAGCGACAGGTTCCCACGCTAGTGGGGCCAGCCGAAGGGGCTGCAAATGGGCTCGAGGTGATCACGATGATTCAAGGACTCCAGAATCAGATCATCGAGTTGCATGAGGCAGGCTCGGAAGGTTCCAGGCCATACAACGTTCTGGAAGGGTCTTACTCGCCTTTCGCGGCAGTAATACTTGCGCAACCCCCCGGGAGGGAATTCAAGCTCCCCACTGTACCTCCGTACGACGGGCGTTCCGACCCTAACTTCCACATCCATCACTACGAGACCTGGATGATGATGCAGGGATATCGGAAGCCACGCTCTGTCAGGCATTCAGCCTAACATTGGCTGGATCAGGGTTCGAGTGGTTTAGAAGCCTGAATATCGGGAGCATCGGCTCGTTCCGCGCTCTTAGGGAGGCTTTTCTCGCCCGATTCGCCACGTTGGTGGCATAAAAGAAGTCCAAGATGCACCTTTGGACAATCAGGCAGAAACCGGGCGAGAGCCTGCGTCAATACCTGGCTCGGTTTACCAAAGAATCACATAAGGTCGAAGACTTCGACGACCGGGATGCTATAGTCGCCATCACGGAAGGCACCGAACCAAGCGATTTTTTAAAATCGGTTGTGGGGAGGGCCCCGAGAGACATGGCCGAGCTCATCCCGTGCGCTAGGACGCACATGGGGGTTGAGGATTACCTCAACAGTAGGAAAGGTGAGGGTCGCGTCAACCGTCCTCGCCCGAACGACCATTCCAATGCTCGGGGAAAGCGCGGGAGGAACAACCATAGATGACCCCCCGCCAAGGTTGAGGAAGCCATATGGCGACCAATTCCGGGGAGAAGCTCTCACCCCGCTCAATGCGTCTCCAGCCATAATCTTGGCTCTTCATCGAGACAAGCTCGGGTCCCCGGCACCATTAAGGAAAGGTTCCGCGACGCGGGACAAGAAAAAATAATGCGAGTATCATCGGGATCACGGACACGTGACCTCCGAGTGCTATCAGTTGAAACGGCAGAGAGAGGCCCTGATTCATGATGGTAAACTCAAGGAGTTTGTCATGAGAGCAGCCGGGGTGACAATCCCGGAAGATCGCCCACAAACCCAAAACAGGGGCCCGTCCAAAGAAAAGGCCACGGCAGTCGCCGCCATCAGCGACGAGCCCGAGACTTTCGAGATGAACATTGTAAGAACAATTACTGGAGGACTTGACTGCGGCGAATCGAGCAACCAAAGGAAGAAGTATTTGAGGGTAGCGACCAATGAGAGGGTCAGAAATGGCATTAACCTCACTTACGTCGCTCCCCCGCCTACTCCCTTTGAGGATATCCGTTTCACCGAAGAGGAGGCAAAGCGGATCCTCCACCCGCTTAACGACGCCCTCGTCATCTCTGCGACCGTAGCCTACAACAACGTTCGACGAATCTTGGTTGATAATGGCAGCGCGGTGGACATTGTGTTAAAATTGGCGCTCGAGCAAATGAAGCTCGATAGAGTAAAACTCGCTCCGATACGAACCCCCCTCCATGGCTTTTCCGGGGAGAAGGTATGGACGGAAGGGTCAATAGATTTTCCTGTCACCTTCGGAACCCGAGGTAGCGCCGAGGTCACTCGAATCGTGACGTTTTTGATCGTCGACGAACCAGCGGCTTATAACATGATAATCGACCGACCAAGCTTGCTAGGCCTCAAGGCCATTACATCAATATACCACCTCGTGATGAAATTCCCCACCAAGAGGGGAATCGTATGCATGATGGGGACCAGGCCATGGCACGGTCATGTCATGTACACGCTGCCAATGATAAGATCACCAAGTCTAAGGGGAAATAGGAGGTTTGCACAACTTATCAACTTAACGACAAGCTCCCGTGCAGACCCGGGGAAGGAGGAACCTTCGGGGAGTCGGACCAGCGCGATGATATTGAGCGTCGGCGCATGGAGACTCCCGAAGACCTCATCACAGTCATCCTCAACCCCGCCAAACCTGACCAAACGGTCAAAATCGGCGCCCAACTCTCCGCCGAGAGGCAGGAGTCGATGGCTTCCTTCCTCAGGGAGTATAAAGACATCTTCGCGTGGACACACGCAGACATGCCGGTCATTGACCCGAAGATTATGGTACATCACCTAAACGACGACCATAACGTACCTGAAAGGGTACAGCCCATGAGGGCATTTAGTGGGGGAAGGTATCTCTCCATAGGGGAGGAAGTTGAGAAACTCCTCGCCGCTGACTTCATCAGGGAGGCGGAGCACCCCAAGTGGGTGTCGAATGTGGTGATGGTAAAGAACCCCAATGGGAAATGGTGCATTTGTATAGACTACAAGGACCTTAACAAAGCCTGCCATAAGGATAGCTTCCCCCTTCCCCGGATAGAGCAGCTCGTGGACGCGACAACAGGTCACGAGCTGCTCAGCTTCATGGATGCCTATTCAGGCTATAACCAAATCCGGATGCACGAAGACGACCAGCTGAAGACGACCTTTGTGACGAACAAAGGTCTCTATTGCTACAAGGTGATGCCGTTCAGCCTAAAGAACGGCGACGCCACCTACCAACGGTTGGTCAATCGTATGTTTGCCGATCAAATCGGCAAGACCATGGAGGTCTATGTAGACGATATGTTGGTAAAGAGCCGATTGGCCCCCGACCACGTCCATGACCTCCGAACCATGTTCACGATCCTCCGCAAGTTTGGGATGAAATTAAATCCCAACAAATGCGCGTTCGGGGTCGAATCGGGGAAGTTCCTCGGGTACATGGTGAGCAAGAGGGGGATCGAAACCAACCCCGAGAATATCACAGCCATCCTCGAGATGAGATCCCCCTAGAAGCCAAAAGAGGTACAAATTATGGCCGGTCGAATCGCGGCCTTGGCCAGGTTCGTCTCCAAGGCTACCGACAGGTGCCACCCTTTCTTCTAATCTCTGAAGAAGAGGGACGGGTTTGAATGGACCCCAGAATGCGAAAGGGAATTTTGTGAGATGAAATCATACCTTGCAACTCCCCCATTCTTTGTTAAGCCCGTCGACCACGAAGTCCTCATATTGTAACTCGCAGTGTCGAACAAGGCCACGAGCGCAGTCCTCATACGGGAAGAAGGCCAATGCCAACGGCCAATCTATTATGTCAGCAAATCTCTCCTGGACGCCGCGACTAGATACCCAGAGATCGAGAAGCTGTCGCTGGCCTTGGTCATGAGCGCACGAAAGTTGCGTCCATATTTCCAGGCGCACCAAGTGATCGTGCGCACCGGGCACCCGATTGAGAAATCCCTACAGCGAGGCTCCTCGACGAGGATGGCAATCTGGTCATAGGAACGCAGCGAGTACGGAATAAAATTCCAACCGCGAAAGGCCATCAAGGGTCAGGCTCTGGCTGACTTTGTGGCGAAGTTCACACCGATGGAAATCGAGGCCAAGTCGGGCGATGTCCCACCGGATCCCTCGAAAAAATGAGACATCGGGCCGACAGGTCCAATATGGTCTTTACACGTTGACGGCGCATCCAACGCCCGGGGGGCTGGCGCCGGAGTGGTTTTGACAAACCCCGACGGGGAAAATCTGAAATACGCCCTTCGCTTCGAATTCAAAGCTTCTAATAACGAGGCCAAGTATGAGGCCTTGATAGTCGGTTTGGAGCTCACTCACAGGCTCGGGGTAAAAAACCTGCGCATCTTCTGCGACTCGCAATTGATTGTAAACCAGGTGAAGGGCGATTACATTGCCAAAGACCTAAATATGATCGCATACTTGGCCAAGAGCCTCAAGAATCTAGAAGCGATAGCTCGATTCAAAGTCGCGCAAATCCCCCGAGAAGAAAAGGTCGAGGCCGACGCTTTAGCGCGCCTCGCCTCGAGAATCGACGAGGAAGAGGATGGAGGTGGTCCGATCGAGGTCTAGACCCGCCCCTACGTTTCCAGAAGAGAGCGCGAATAGGACCGCGAGGGGACTCTGGATAAAAAAGGGGAGACACAATCGGCTTCTCGCGCCGCGCAAAATGCGAATAACATCTTCGCAGCGCGAGAGCAGTGCGACCCTGACCGCGAGAAGGCACGGGATCAGATGGAAGAGAGATTTTTTGTAACCTCGCTCCACGTGGACTCAGGTTACGCCGCGAGGTATGCCCTGACCCGCCCAGGTACACACATTTAAAGAAGAAAAAACAATTTTTTAACCCCTAAATCCATTTTTTTTCCTTCTTCTCTCCTCCGAAAACACTTTTTTCCCTCAAAATTTTCGAATCCTCTACCATACTCAACAATTTTCAAATGAAATCTTCTTCCCATCATCTTCATACATAACATTTGCAAGGATTATCCACCTAATTTCTCTTATCTTTCACTACTTCATCAACATGAGCAAGGTAATGTTCTAAACCATAATTTTTGTAGATCTAATGTGTTTTGAAATATTTTGGTGAATGATTTCGAGTGAAGTGTAAGTTACATGATATGTAGGTTGTTTATGGACGAAATTATAGTTCAAATTCATGGTATTTAGTGAAAAATTCGAACGCCCACGACGTGTTCGATGAAATGTTCTTAAAGGAATATGTGGATATTTTACGATAAGGTGTTAAGAGATATTTGTAGATATTACATTGGTGATTACTTGGCTACACATGAGCATAAACACTATGTATTTGTTTTTTTTGTAGTCGGATTACGCCTCCAAGAAGTCGAAACGCACCCGAGACACACTGCCTGCACTACCTCGACCGACGGACCTCCTTGAGGGCGCGGAAACGACGTGGGACATGATAGCCAACGTGGGCTTCATACCCGAGCGGCGACTAGAAGTTGACGGCCGGTGCGGGAACATGATTTGGCAAATTCAAAATAGAAAGTGGGAAAAGCTCACAAAAATCAACACGAAAGTGGCCACGACAGTTGTCAAGGAGTTCTACGCAAATCTCTCAATGACACCGAACTCCATGGTGAAAGTCCGTGGAAAGAATATCGACATCTTGCCGATTGCCATCAATAGATTCTTAGGAGCATTCATACCGGTGGATGACGAATACTTGCCAATGTTGACGAAGCTGAAATGGGACGAGTGGATTCATACGTTGGCCAAAACGGGGGCCAAATACCATTGCAAGAAGTCAATCCGGCTAAAGCACGAGCTGGAGTACCTTTCGATCACCTTGACCAATCGTTACGGCAAGGCATGGGTGTACTTCATCAGTGCCAACATCCTACCGAACGCGAGGCCACATCAATTGAATGTGGAGCGACTAGCCTTGCTCGACTGCATAGCCCACAACCGACCAATCAACATTGGTCGCGTCATTAACGAGCGATTGGTGTTCTGTGCTAGCCGCTCAACAAGCGTCCTTCTAGGACATGGCGGACTCATCACCGCCATGTGCCTAAAATCAGGGGTCAAGCTCACAGCTACCGAAGACTTGTTACCTCTCAGAAACACAATTACGGCCGACTACATCCTCGGCCTCGACCAGTGGCAGCACAGAGAAGCAGACCCAGACGGGGGCGAGTTTGTCAATGTACCTGAACACATTGCGGATATGGGATCCGACTATGACGAAGATGTGGAATTGCGTGAACTAGAACGTCAAGAGCGAGGCGATGATCGAGACCATCGAGGAAGTCATCTCAAGGTCAACAGGCACCTTACGACTAGATGATGACGCGCCTCGACACATATTTCATGGATCTCCAAGGAAACTACACGAACCTCAACAACAATTATGAGGGCCTTCATCGAGATTATCAAAGCTTAGACCAACACTACGAAGGACTTCGACATGACGTGAAAAATCTACACTAATACGTGCAAGCCATCGGAGCCGGGCAAAACGCCATCGGAGGATTCCTTAACGAGTTCGGCCAACGCAATGCTAACTATGCCGGATTCAAGCGAGATGTCTACGAGACATGGACGCAATGCCAAAATTATGCGCCACCACCCGATGCACCATCCGGGTCATTCTCGGACATGCCCATGTACCCAGCGTATCCACAAGAGTTAAAGACGCCGTACCTCCAAATGCTACCGTGGTACCCATACAATTATCCTCCACCACCCCCGAACGATGAAAACGACTAGGGGCGCTCGACCACCCCCGCAAGGTAAGTCCCAATCCCACCCCATTGTTTTGCACGTAAACATTGAGGGCAATGTTTAATTTTAAGTTTGGGGGGGTCATTAGTTGTACTTTGTAAAGGGTGGTACTTGTATATAGTAGGACCATTGTTTCTAGTTGTGTACGTAGTCTAAAAGAAAGACGTGATATGTTTAAATGATGAAATCAACATGGTGTACTCAAATTCGTTATCCAAAGTTTTAAGCTATAGAGAATTCACAAACTACTAGGTGAGCAAGAAAACTTGAGTGTGTAATCCCACATTGACCCGAAATTTGCATGTCTCAAAACCTAGGAACCCGAAGGAATAGCCCAACCAATCATTTGAAAATAAACCCAACAACGTACTAGAACCTTCTCCAAACCTTAATCGAGGAGAGAATATTCCGATCTTATCGGGAGGAAGTAGGCATTAGGATGAGTCATTCGAGCCAAAAAAGCCAACCTGTATAAAAATATTCATCCATGCAGAACCCATGCACAAAAAGCCAAACACTATCTTTTCTCGTATAAGTCAGAAAAATCTGAGCCGAAAAAAAAAATATTTAATCCCAAAAAGAACCCGATCGATCATAGCGTCTCTTAAGTGTTCAATTTGAATCTTTAAAGTATATACATTGGGATGTTGTTTACAAGAATATCAAAAAAAGGGCTACACCACATCAATACGCAATAAAAAAAAAGAGGGAGTTGTGTTTGATCGGGTATGTGGCAATTGGAAGGGGTTAAATTGAGAAGAGAAAGATAGAAAATAAAGGTGCGAAAGAAAGAAATGCATGATAGGGAAATCATGGGTATGCGATCGAGAAGGAAATTTGAGAAGTGAGTATCAATTTAAGAACAGAGTCGCTAGGATTGATCTTGAGTCAGAAATATGATCCAAATCCTACCTTTGACCCTAACCTCGACATTACAAGCATTTAAGACCTATGCATCGACTAGAAATGAGGAGTATACATTAGTGGAGATCAAAGGTGAGGGGGAGGCATATGATTGCGTTAAAGTCAAACCAACATTCATAACTTCGACTTTTGGGTAACTTAAGAACGTGAGGGGAGGTAAATAATTTGGGGACCGAAACTATTCGAGACGTGTAAGCATTGCGTAACGGTCAAGGTAAATCTACTCATATAGTTCTTGCACATTTCGTAGTTAACTTAAGTTTGAAATTCAGGATATCTTTATTAACGATAAACAATGGATATAGATGAGATGGTACATGTTGATGGAAACATATTAATCATTGAGAGTCTTTCTGTTTAAATTGGTTTGCACATTAGTTTGTTTTCATAGGTGAGAGGTTGTTTTTGCTTTTGGACAATCAATGTTTAAGTTTGGGAGGATTTGATAAGTGCGTATTTTACGTACGAATTCGATCCCACTAAGCTTGAATTGCGCTTGTTCCCGAGAGTTTTAATGGTGTAAATGTGTTTGTAGTGCGTTTTTAGGTCGATACAGGTAAAAGAGCGTGAGCGAATCACTTTTGAGCGAATCACTTTTGAGCGAAACGAACATGAATTGGAGCAAATCACGAAAAAAACAATGTTAGATGAAAAACGAAGGATCCAGGGAGCTCTCGCGCTGGAGGTCGCGGCCATGTCGCGCCGCGAGACTCCTGACGAGCAACCTGCGCGCTGCGAGACTCAAATTTCCACGAGCAACATTTCTTCACAGAGTCTCCTCGTGCTGAAGGTCGCATTGTGGTCGTGCCCCAAGGATGCGTTTAAATTGGTCTCGCGCCGCGTGAAGACAGTGACATGCCGCGAGGTTCACTTCCCTGACGCGTGTTAAACCTGTTTTTGGCTGAATAAGAGCCGCCAGATGAGTTTTTAACGCCCAGATACGCCCAAGAAGATTTTTTGACCTAAACAACTATAAAACATATGTGTAGCCTCTTTTGAGGATCCTCTTTGTTTTTATTTATTTTTGGGGAGAGTTTTTGCATAGGAGAGAAGGTTTCCATTAGATTTTTGATTTCCCGATCACCGGAATTCGAAATCTTCAATCCACCGGAACTCCCAACAATAGTTTTTCCTCTTTTCCTTCCTATTTCATTTATTTCGAATCTTGTTGATTTGTTGAATTCTTGATAACTCTTTAATCATGAGTTCGTTTTGTCAATCGTTGTTGGTGTTGATTTTATTTCTTACGTTAATTGTTATTATAATGTTCAAGAATGCCACTAGCGGCTAGATTTTTAGAGGGACTACGATGTAGCCGGTTAGTTATTAGCGAGGTTGGATGGGTTAGATTTGCTATAATTGTTTCATAAAAATGTGTGCTTGTGTGAAATTGTGCATAAAGCGTTCTTAAGACTGATCACCTTTAGAATTGATTAACTAAAATATTTAATTACTCGGGAGAGTATTAATGTTTGTGCTTTATTTCACTCATTCTAATTGTTTAAGTTGTTTGACGATTTAGAGATTATGAAATTGTTAGAGTTCTTGTTTTTAAAGCTTGTAGGTGCGTTAATAGGATTTAAGGCCGAATGGATAATTACTCCGACATTTGCGTAGGTTCGTTAGATCACTAGGGAGAGGCTAGTGAATACTTGAGAGAGAACGATATTAGTATGCATAGGAATATTTAAGTGTTCTTACCCGGAAATCCCTAAGTTTGTAGCTACCTGGTGAAGTCCTGTCCCTTGCCTTCTTTATAGTTTTAACTCTTGTTTTATTTCTTTTAATTGTCTTTTTTTAGAATTCATTAGTTTAGTTCATATCTCAACTCAAAGTTATCTTAAAATTAATTTGCGATAGATTAAAGAAACCGTTAGCGTAATAGGTCTCTGTGGGTTCGATACCTGTGTTTATCACTATATTAGTTGTTCGATACGTACACTTGGATGCTTAGTCTTAAAATATCGCAATAATAATTACCCAAAAGGAAAAGAGGAAATGAAATTCCTTGAGAAGGAAATAAATATGCTAAATGAGGAAAAAAATTTCCATCACTAATGAGAGCATATGGCCGGCCATATTGATAGAGAAAGAGGAGAAGAAATCAAATATTGTGTGATGTATATACAAAAGGAAAAGATAATTACCCTTTCTTGCATTTCCTTCTCCTATAAATAGAGCCTCACATAATAATGTGAAAACAAGCTTTTTTGGTCTTGCTCTCTCTATTCTAGCCGACCATCATTAGACTTAGGCTTAGTTAGTTCTTTAGCTCATAAAGTTTTTCTTGAGCTATTGTGTTTAATTGTGCCCACACACAAATCCTTCAAACCTCTATAGACTCATGTAATAGAAAATTTTAGGGGTCTCGAGTTCACGATTAGGTGTGAAGGTAACGAGCAAGAGACGATCTACTTTTCCCAAAGCTCATCCAAGATCAAGATACAAGAGAAAGGTTAGTAATCAAGTAAATAAAAATGTTTTAAATATATACATGTTCATGCACTTTTCCTAGGTTAGTAAAATTGTTTTACTAGTAATGAAATTTTTATACTCCGCCATTAACTTGTTAATGATAATTTTTTCTTAACCCTAGACCTATTCCAACACCAAGATCATATCTATTTTGGTATCTCCATCAATCTCAATCCAAGGATTTCCATGTCATTGAGATAACGTATGATCAGCATCATGTGTTCTTTGACAAGAGTCCCAGCTTTCATACGACAATTCATAAACTGTCAAACTGCTTGTTTTCTAGCCTGACGCACTTGCCCTCCAAACATCTCTTGGATATTGTAGAGAATGTCATAGGCCGACCCAATGTCATGATGTTGTTTTTGTAACACATTGTTCATCGATGCTAAAATATAGCACCTAAAAATCTCATAGGATTTGAGCCAGGCCGCTAGGACGTCCTTGTCCTCTTGAATCGGATCATCACTCATTTCAAGAGGACATGGGGTGCTGAGTACCAATTTGTGCTTGTCCACAATAAGGACGATGTCTAGTATATGTTTCTAATTTACGTAGTTTTTCCGTTCCAGATTATTCGAGGAAAGGATGATTGAGAAAGCGTTTAGAGACATTTTGATAATTGTTGAAACAATTTATGATTATTCTTTTGTTTGGGATTTGAAGTTTAATATTGAACATGAAAATTCCAAAGCTGTTATGAACAAAAGAAACTTTACTCCTTTGAGGGAATGCTACAAAGAATCGCCTTTCATAAGTAAATGACACATCATTAATGCATAGTCATGATGTCAATACATCAGCATTTGACTAGGCTCCTTATAAAAAGTTTGATACTCAAATATTTTCGCAGGGCCTCAAGGAAGGATTAATAGAGAATAAGTCTAAGTGTGTAACCAACTACTTAGTTCAAAAATATCTACTTTGAAAACAATCCACCGAGGGGAGGCCTTGTCTCGTCGTTTCACTTTTAAATGTAGCTCTACAAGCATATTAAGGGAAAAACGCTGTTGAGTACTCTCATTAAAGAGAGGGTCACGAAGGTGACTCTTAGTCTAGCGACAATTGCACTTATCACTAGTGTTGGGGATCGTGGGTTGCAAACAACAAGTACAATCCTCCCACTTAGTTTTAGAATTGGCACATCTTCTCTTGTACGTTTAGAAACATGTTTCCTTGAGTAGAGAAAGATATAATGGAACACTAAAAAAAGAGCCCTAAAATTAATATTTGTAAGCGGAGAGCAGTGTTAATGGACTAAGGCACAAGGAACGTACTCGGATATTTTTTCTATTTTATTTTCATATGGAAAGTGTGTGAGATACAAAGTCTCAATTTTGCACATGAAAGTTTTGAGATTCATAAATATCCCTAAAACTAGTTTCCTGGATTTCATGGTGGTTTAGTGCGTGAACGTGGATAAGCCACGGCTGCATCAAGAAGAGGGGACGAAGCAAGGAGTCGCAAATCCGGTTAAAAATCCTAGACTCGCGGGCTACCGTACACCTCAGACTTAAAACGTCATAAATGACGCATCCGGTATTCGATTGAGCCGAAATCTCTTGTGTTGGATAGTTAACACCGTAACTTTAATTTGAATTAAGAACCACTAATTTTCAATGTCTGAGAAAAAATATATGCCCATTTTACTGAGCTATAACGAGTTTTCCATAAAATTGAAAAACAACTTACAGGTATGTCGGATCAAGGTGTTTGAGAAACGAAGTTTATTAAAGTGTTTTATTCATTTGATTGAATTCAATTATGTGCTATATTAACATATTAATAATTTACACTAAATAAAACAAACAACATAATATAAAACATTCAATACTAAATTTAAACTAGAAATACAATAAACTAGTTTAACAATGTACAATATTTGTCAAAAAACTATTTTTGAGTATGCTAAACATATGAATTTGATAAACTATTTTTTAGTATGCTAAACATATGAATTTGATGATAAGTAGAAAACAACTTATTAAGTGATAATATTGGGAACACGAGTTTATGCAGTAGTTGTAGACATGAAGAACTTACGCCGAAGTAGTCGCGACTAACTTATGAGCGAATTTTATTAAAAAATGGTTTAATCATAATGATCGAATATTTATAGTTGGAGATAACAGGTTGTAACATTTGATCTTCTTGACCACTATCAAGTTATTGGCTAATTTTATGGCAATTTATTGATCAAATATTTATATTTTGATTGTTTTTTATTTATCGTTGAGAGATGTATAAAATTGATTATTTATTTTGCAAAATTGAGTTTCAGATGAATGATAAATCAGTATTTAAAGTGTGAGACGACATTATTTAAAACTGATATGTTTGTTTTTAATGGATTGGTAAATGCACTAATAGTATAATGATAGACTTATATGAACAAGCTTTACAAAAAATCCAAAATAACTTAACTATAAAATGAAATCTTAATTCAATCATTCTCCTTTAATTAGAGTCTTGGCTCATTTCCATTTGAAGTACACTTTTCATAGTGTATCTTCAATCAGAAGAACACTTTCACGCGTGACAAGTTCTTACACGCTCAACACAAATCCAATCGATTCAATTACAGTGGGTGAAATAACTCTTACACTGCACTTCTCAAAACTCTCAGATTCTCAGTCTATCAATTGTACACGTCTAAGAATTCTATGATCTCTTCGAAATGCATTAAGAAAGCTAAAGTAAGCGGCTCGACTTTTATAGCATCCAAAACAAAAAGGTATTCTTTATGGTTAGTTAGCTTTTACTACACAGGAACCTTTGAAAAATCATATCTCGGTAATCATCAAACAAATCCTAGAATATCTCATAGAAGATCAAACGATTAATAGAGAATATCTCACCATAATAGTGTCACAAAAATATATGATATTTGCGTCATAAAAATAAGTCAATCTAAATGTAAGCATACATACAAAATCTGATACATACAAAGTCCTATATGATGCCTAACAAAATTAAATGTCAATGTTAATCATATAAATAATAATATATAATTTTTACTTTAAGTAAAAGATATGCAGTTGGCAGATCTAAATTGATGCGGCAAAAATAAACTGAGTGAGTCGATGCATTTTATATTAAGAATGCAACGAACTGAAAGAAATCTATATCAATATTGCATAACACAGTTAAAGATTTTTAATATTGCTTATAAACAAAATCAATGTCGATTAATCATCATACCATTCTTATTTAAAATAACAGGAATGCATATATATATATATATTCGAATACTTCCAAAATAAATGCAATGTATTCAAAGACGGCAAGCATTCAACTTGAATCACATACGCATATCATTATATTTTCTTTTATGCAATGGGATTGGACCCACACTCACCCATGCCCTCCAATTTGGAAGGGGTGTGCATTATCACCAGACTATCCTAGTTAGTACCATATGCATATCATTGTAGAAGAAACAAAAATTCGTCTGAAATGACAAACGCTCGCTATGAAAATTTGGGAATGGTTACATTTTGTAGAGCTTCTGTAAATTATTCTCGTTTGCCTTTAACACATTTTGAATTCATTTCGGGTTATAAGTTTTCAAAAAAAATTATGGTTTATAATTGGTAATAATTAGATATTGGCTAACTAAATTTTGTAAGATCTTAATTTTGAAAAAAAAAAGTATTTACTTGTTAAACAAGTATCTGGCCATTACTTCATTTTTATTTTCATTTCTAAATTTGATTATGTGATTTATAAGATCCCATAATTTTGTAAAGAAAATTACATTTACTTGTTAATTAGTTATCTGGTCATTTAATTTTTTTTTTCTATTAGTTTAATTTGAATTATGGGCATGAATATGCGATTTTATAATTCATGGAAATTTGGGAATAATTTTGCGTCCTAGATTTGTTCGATTGTTCAACATTGAATTAAACTATTATAAATAAATATAAAAAAAAAATGAAAAAAAACATGGAAACAAAATAAATTCAAAACGATCCATAAATGAAACTCTAAACTCGAAATATAAAAATATTTATTATGTAAAAAATAAATGTTAAAAATAAATCGCTACAAAGTTATTCAAACTCATAAAAAATGTTTTGTGCGGCAAAAAAAATTATGCCGAGAGAATCGTGTTAACCTATCAACAAAGAAGAAGCGTACCTACCCAAAAATGTTGAATCATCGGCTCAGTATAGCATTGAGAAGATGAACTGTCGAGAGTAGTGTGTAGAGTTTAGGGTTTGTCTTTGAGATGTATTTTTTTGTTGAAGATGAATGGGCGTAAATGACTCTCTCTCTCTCTCTCTCTCTCTCTCTCTCTCTCTCTCTCTCTCTCTCTCTCTCTCCCCTTAATTTTTGTGCAATTAATGCATTTTAATTTTTTTTCAATCGGAAAAACGCTCAGGCGGAAAACAAACTTGGCAAAATTTGTCCTAAACAATTTTTAAATTTTTTGACTAAACATTTACAATAATTTTACAAAACGTGAGCTAAAGAACCATATGTAAAAAAAGCTGCTATATTTAATAACCCTAAAAACTTAGTACGACACATGCGCAAATGATATTGCTTATTCGAAGCGAGAAACAATGGAGAACAATATCATAATATTAGATAAAAATGTTTACAGAGATTATATCGCATATCAGAGAGAGAACGACCGAGAAGCCGATTTCATAATGAACAAAGGTAACAACCATAAATCAACTTTATATCTCATATCGCATTTGTTCTCTTTATTTATTATCCACATTAACATAGTATCACAAATGGAAGAGAACAATATCGGATCACATGATAAACTTAGAATTATCACATCAAAGGTTTGACTTAATCCATATTATATTTAAAAAAAATTAATTAGTTTACTCTGATACTAATTGTAAGAAATTTTTCAATTTCTATTTTAATCATGATTCAATTCAAGATAATATATTTTGAATAGCGTAAGCGTACTTGAATTCATAAATTAAAAACACTACAAATTTGTGAAGATAGGTGGTCTTTCAATTGTATACTGCCTTATGTGCCTGAGAATTTTTGTTAATGAAGATATTAAAAAAAGAAACGTTGTTCTAAGACATAACTTGTTCGTAGATACTGACTAATAATTATATGAAAGATATTAATAACTATTGCATATTTCTAATTTGCCTCTACATCAAATTAGATTAACACTTATTTTATTCACATAATAACTTTACGATAAATATGTCTTTAAGTCATAGAGTAATAATGCATTAATTTGACTTAATTAATAATGATCCAAAAATTTGTTTAGTAAGATTAATAGTCTCAAAATTAATAGGAACATAAGCTCTAAGAACATATGCATTGTAATGTGTACCAATGAAGAGGGGTTATTAGTTTAATATATATATATATATATATATATATATATATATATACATGGAAAAATTGAGAGGTTTTTCTTTACATGGAAAAATTGAGAGGTTTTTCTTTCTTTTATAATTCAAGCTTTTGTGGGGATTGAACAATTTGAAGATTGATGTTAAATTATAAATTAAGTTATGTTAGTTAGTGTATGGGAATAAAGGGTTAACGGGACACTTCTGACAAACATTAATCTTTATAATGACACATATTAAGTGCATGAATTCGCTGCCTATGGTATTTTCATTGAAATGGATCATTTATGGTGATCAATAAAAAAAAAATTGTTTCTATTTAAAAGTATTTTAATATTTAACTGCTCTATCAAACCCATAATTTATTATGTAACTCTAAATTAAATCATCGGATGAATTTATAGAAAAATTGTTTAAAATATGTTCTTTGCAAACTTTTTTCTATTTTTCTTAAAATTTATTTTTTCTATTTTTACCACTAAGTTTTTTTTTTAAATAAACTGTTTACCCTTAAATTTTTTTAACATTTTTATCTTAATCTTTAATTATTCTCAGTTAATTAAAAAAATAAAAATTGAAAAAATGAATTTATTCAATGAAAAAATAAGAAACCGGAATACGAATAGATTTATTTTATTTTATATTTTATTTTATATTTTATTTTTGTAATTAACCGAGACTCCTTCTTTATCACGGGTAACTCTTTGTATTTATTAACTCATACAGGAGTATACAGGTTTACGCATTGATATGGCCAACAATCATATGAACTCACTCACCACATCAATTGTACTTAAAAAAGTTAATTCCCAGCTTCTTTAGTTGGTTCCTTGACCCACACGCCATCCTCATCACAAGGGCACAAGGTGACCAAAGGGCATTCCACCTTCTCCAAATATGTCAGCTTCTGAAAATGGCCACGCAGCTCCGTCCACGTCATCCTGATCCCAGCCAAGTACTTCAAACGCAGTGTCTCAACTTCTCTCCATTCACCGGCCAAGGCTTCTGGGTGGCTCTCTCCGAGCCTCCCTCCTCTGATGTACAGCCTCTTCAGCTTCCCCAACATCAATGGGTTCAGCCACTTCGGAGCTTCCGAATAAGGGTAGCACTGAAGATCGAGTTTCATCAGATTGGGAGGGAGATTCGACTGTGGGTCGTCTATGTTCTTCGTCCCTTCCAGCGATAACGAAGACTCGGCTCCCCAAGAGAGCGTGAGCTTGTCGAGATGAGTGAGCGCCGAGAGGGCTCGAAGCTCGCTCTTGGTCGGAAAATCCTTCTTGCTCACGACGACGCTGAGCTTCTTGAGGGACTTCATGGCTGCGAGGCTCTCGAGGGTGCAGAACTTCCCGGTGCGATAGTTTCCGACCACGAAGCCCTTCAGGACTTTCAGGTTCGTCAGCGAGGAAAGGCCTCGAGGCATGTGGTCGATGAGGAAGCAATTCGAGATGTCCAAGTGGGTCAGCTTCTTCAGAAATGATATTTCTTTCGGAAGCACTTCCAGGTTGTGGCATGACTTCAGGTCCAAGATTTCCAGATCTGTCAGCCATCTTATGGACTCTGTCAGCTCGTTTATTCTTGATACGCCTTGAAGGCTTAGAAGCTTTAGCCTTTTCATGTTCTTCAACCCTTTCAAGAACTCGATCCCTTCCACTTCGATGTGATGCTTGCCTTCGAAATTCAGTTTTAAAAGTTCCTAAGTCAAGTCCAAAGCTACATCATTTATACTATTTCTTCTTTCTACTAAACACCTGCGTATTAGATTCTAATTGTTTTTAACTAAAACTGACGAAAGCTCATTAATTAAAGAGTTCTTCAAATTAAAAAGTTCAATTTATTAACTTCGAAGTTAATTTCATTATCAACATGCTTAATGTGTTAACTTCGATCAAGTGACAAAGAATTTAAGAAAGAAATTTGGAATAAATAAAAATGTTGAGGACTATTCAGCAATTCATACTTATGTTTTCTTTACACTGAAGTACCGACCCCGCCAAAACTGGCGACAAAATTAGTATATTTGGGAAATGGATTATCAGCAATCTCTCGTTAGCATTAATTTCTCGAACAATTTTTAGTTTTTATTTGTTAAAAAGTCTTATGTGCTTTATCTTCTTATTGCTACATGAATTAGCCAGGCTTGATAGTTGATAACATCAATAAATAAAAACTAAAAAATAGATATCATTAAACTATTTCAAACCGTTTTTTCTTATGATAATATAAACATTTATTTTTAAAAAAGAAAAAACAAAAATTGGGGAAGAGGGACTGACCGGAGCTTCGCCAATTTCCGAGATAGAGAACTTTGAGAGCCTTCATCTTCAGCAGCAAGTCATGAGCCTCGACGCCGTCGATCTTGGCGAGCTTCTTGAGCATCAGATCGGGAAACTGCTCCTCCACATTAAACACGGTCTCCAGCTTCTCGGCGGGCTTCCAGGCCGAGTCCTTGTCCGCTCGGCCGCAGAACACCGCCGCGAATCTGCCGTCACCGGTGAAGCGGACGAAGGCCTCTTCTTTGGCGATCCTGGCGAGGGCCGCCCTGACGATGGGCTCCATGCGAAACCTCTTCACCTCCGGCCAGCGCTTCCTCTTCACCGGCCGTATGAGCTCCAGCCCCACGAGCCTGTCCAGAATCTCCCCCGCCGCCTCTCGGATATCCCGCTTCTCATCCAGAAGCCCTTCTCCGGCCCACCAGTACGCAACCATGCGCTTCTTCACCTCCTCGTTCTCCGCCAGAACCGACACGCACAGCAAGCACTTCTTCTCTCTCTCCCCCAACCCCTCGCACGCCTCTCTCACCTCCCGGAACAGCTCACTGTTCCCGAACCCCTCGCTCCCCCGCGCCGCCAGCAGTCCCTTCACCGCCGTCTCTGCCTCCGGCAACGCCTCTCCCGGCCGGGCCCCCGCCACCGCCGGCCCTCCCTCCACAGCCGCGCCTCGCGCCGGGATCTGGTGCTTCAGCTTCCGGATCTCCTTGTTCATCAGCCGGAGCTGATTCTCCACCTCCTCCTCCGTCGACGTCGCGTTCTCTCCTTCTTCTTGCTCTTCCTCCATGCTGTCGGCCTTCTCGATGTTCCTGAGGAGCTTGTGGATGGCGCTCACGCGGGAGTCGACGCTGTTTCGAAACTCCTCCTCGAATATGCCGAGCTGCGAGAGGCGGCCTTCGATCTGGCCCAGCCCGTTGAGCAGCTTGTCGAATAAGCTCTTTCTTCCGCCATCTCCGGCGGCGGTGACCGACGGGTTGAGCCTGATGTCTTCTTGCAGTGTCTGAATCTTTTTTATGAGCTCCCTCAAATCTGTTTCGGTGAAGGTATGTGCGGATTGTATGGAAATGGACTGGGTAGCGTTGTTAATCATGATTCCCAGGAATGAGCTATTAATAAAGTTAGCTTACGCGAAGGTAGTCATGTATTATATACACGGAAATATACATTGCAATTGTAATGTGCAATGCACTCTTCCACAAGTTTCTCTTCCTCACTCTCGCCAAGTGCTTTCGTAACAAAAGCTGAACTTTTACAGAAGATCAATTTTTTAAATAAAATAATAATAGTAATATATGTGGCTTAACTAGTTGGTGGTTCTCTTGCTATCAAGTCATTATTTAGTTACCTTTAAAATATCATTAGTATAGTATACAATATTGTAGTGGGTTAATCTATATAATAGATCTTTTATTAATTTGGTTTTGTCCAACTTCGTGTAAATTTTTTATAAATGTCTAGCATTTTAATTAACAGGAATTTCGTGTCAAATTTGCCCCAAATTTAAGTTCCCACCCACCCAAAGACTAATTAAATTAAAAAAAAAATTCATGGTAAATGAATTCCTAAAAAACTGCACCTCACTAACCGATTGATATCATTTCAAATTTGAAGAGAGAGAAAATACAGACATTGGCCAACAATAGCAATTTAAATTATAATTCTTTGTGAAACAAAAATCCATCAACGAAGAACAGGTATTTTTGTTATAGCTTTTAAATAAATTTTGGGTTCCAGTAAATCGATTTTGTTTGAATCGGTGTCTTCATCTCCAGTTTTGGGTTAATCTTCTTGACATGTAGATTCTTCAAATCTTGTTTCTTCATCTCTTGTTTCTGGTTAGTTTTGTCATTGCATACAATGTTTCAGGTAATATTTATATTTAGGGTTCTTAGTTATGAGTTTTTAGGTAGTGGCGTGATAAGATTTTAGGGTTATTGCGATCTGGTTTTCTTGTTAATGGCGTTGTTGTTTTAGGAAATCTTTAGGGTATGCGAGCATTTATGGGTTTCGTGTTAATGGCGATGTGTTAATGAGGTTTGTATGTTTTATGAAATTTTTTGCATCGTATTATGTTAACAAAATCTTCTAGGTTTTGTAAATTAAAACACAATTAACAACTAATTTTATTTCTAGAATAACCTATTTTGTTTTGTAAATCAACCTTTTGTGTTCTAGATTAACCTCTAGTGTTCGCGATGTTAACCTTTTGTATTTTATAAATCCAATTTAAATCGGTTTGATTTTTGATTTATTCACCAAGTATCCATATGGATTTTTGAGTTTTGATTTACACTAACACATATTTATATCAGTTGAGCATGGAAAAAGGGATTATTTGATCGAAGTGTGGGTAAAAACCGACCACGTGCTGATCAAAGCAAGTTAACACACAAGGTATAATTTGTTTAGAGTAAATTAATATGTATTTTACAGAGTAAATGAACATATTGTAAATATTGTTGTTTTGTTTAGCAGGGAACGCATCTAATAGATCCTACTAAATGAGATTTATCTATAAATATTATAGTACACACTAACTTCGGCGTATTGAAACAAATCTTATCCACGCTGGATACGGAGCAACATTTCGGTCTGTTTTCAAAATACATGAGTTTGAACAGATGTCGGGTAAGAATTCTACTAAAAAAACTTTATTTAGTAAATTAAAGTTATATTTTCTTACGAAATTAAATTGATTTTTGATTTTAGGCTAAACTATGATGGAATTCCAGACATAAAGGAAGACCTAGTAATTGGAAATCCGTTGAAAGATGGCTTTTTCAATGTTCCCGGGACACAGACAGCTCATGTCCTCCTTGGCCTTTTATGAGGAAAATTTGGCGATACCGACGAAGAAAGGATTGCACTGGTTAATGTCACGATAATCGAGATGATGGCGTTGCCTAGGGAACAACATGAGATTATCTCAAACGACCTTTTAAGTATGGAAACAAATGAAGAAATCTTCAACGCTTATCCATAGGGGAGGGTAAGTGTTATGCGTTTGTGCGAATAATGTAATAGAATTATAATCTCAGGCAGTCGAACGGGGTTCAACGTTGACGGCTTTCTAAACCCATTATTTTGCATGGGTGTACGATTGATCCCGGCATTCTAAGAAAATGGATTCACAAAATCAAACAGCACATTGTCAATGCAAGAATGCTGAAGTGGACCTACCACTTCATGAGTACGATGATGTAAATCATTTTAGGAGATGAATATGTATGAACATTATAATACTTATTCATTCTAGTATATTAATATACATTGTAAATGTTAACTTGTTGATCCGTGTAAATTGTAGCTCTGATTCAAGAACCTTGTAACAACTGCAAATGAACTGGAAACGGGAGGTCTGGGTTTAAGTATAACAAATTTCCAAATCTCGAACAACATACAAACACCGCAAACGACTCAAAGGGGGAAGGACATAGCCAACTCTTTAGAATGTCTTGAGGGTTATGTAACCCTAAAAGAAATGAAGCAAGTTTGTAATAAAGTGGACGATACCCTCCACGAGATCGAAGTACTGAAGAAAAGGGTCGAAAAATGTAACGAATCATGCAAAATTATGCTTGTCATCGTTAATATGTACTTAGAAAAAGAAAAAGTAGAGCAATACAAGGTAATTTTCTTTTAAACATAAATAGTTTTACAATACTATACACTAACACTTGTTAATTTATAGGCGGATGCAACTAACTTTAAAAATGTGGAAGGGAAAAATATTGATGCCACATGAACGACTAAAGAAATGACCCCCTCAAAACCCACAATAGATACAAAAGGAAAGGGAAAAAGTTAGGGTCGCCGATACTGGACATGCCGACAAGACATTCTCCAAGAATAAAAATGAATAACAATTTTTACATAGATATAATAAGGAAAAATTTCTCTAAATGACCAAATAAAACATTGATATTGTTGTTTGGCCATTATTTTTTATTTGTTTAGTAAATAGCCATTTATTATGACGTGCCTACTAGTAATTGGTGTTAATGAGTTACATTTTTAGTTAATATATACAGATTTATTTTGATTAATGGCTATTAACCAATTTTTTCAAAACATTTGGCTATATAACAATTAATAAGTTTCAAAGTGCTATATTGCTAATTATCCCATATAATAATTGAATTAAATAACAATTTTTGATGGCATAGGAACAAGGAAAAGGGGATGAACAAGTAGAGAAGGGGAAAACTATTGCTGCAGAAGATCAATTAACATCGACTAAAATGGTAAATTGTTGTAGTAATTAATCTAGTTAATTTTTGTGAATTAACACGTGAAAATATGTTAAAAAGTTTAAGGTACCAAATGACAAAGCCGATGGTACAAAACAAAATGAAATAACCAAAGTCCAGCCAGAAAAAGGATCTTCCAACACAAAAGACATTTCTCCACCATTGACCAAAATGGTGAGATTTATTGGTTATTAGTATATATTGTGTAATTAACTTGATAAATTGGTCCGTAATTAACTTTGGAAATCATGTTAATCAGTTTAAGGTACCGAAAAAAATATGTTGGTACCAAATAAAAAGAAATAACCAAAGTCTAGCCATAAGGGGATATTCCCCCACTAGACATTTCACCGCTGCTTGGAATAAAAACAAAATAGAAAACATGACTCCGGTAAGAATTATAAGTTTTTACTGAATATGAAATAATGTTGAATGATATGTATGTAAATTTATATGCTATTAACATGAAATATTACTACAACTACATGATGATTGTGTATTTGCAATAAATGAAGTAATCAACATGGAACTAACGAAAACATTTACGAATAAACACAAAAAAAACAATGTAGGTACTCCACAACATGAAGGCGGGTTCGAACGTCTTTGAAAAGAACATCCAAAATTCCAAGAATTAGAAAATAAGCATTCTTGTTCTTGTCTCTCTCTTTTGGCCGACCCTCTCTCTCTCTCTCTCTAGAAAATCCCTTTTTATTTTGTCACCTAAGCCCTCATTAGACTTAGGGTTAATTAGCTCTCTAGCTCATAGACTTGTTCTTGAACTATTGTGTTTAATTGCCCACACACAAATCCTTCTGAACCTCTAAAGACTCATGTAATAGAAACCTTAGGTTTCTCGAGTTCAACATTAGACGTGAAGGAATCGAGCCAAGGAAGAAGATCAACCTTTCGCAAGACGCTTCAAATTAAAGGTACGAGAAGGATTTGCACTGAAGCACTTTAAATAATGTTTTTAATTTTATACATGTTCATGCACTTTGCCTAGGTTAGTAAAATTGTTTTACTTGTAAATAAATTTTATATTCCGCCATTAATTTGATTAATGATAATTTTTCTTAACCCTAGACCTCTTCCAACAGGAATGCCACACCAAGTCCTCGCGGAATGGAGATCTTGTGCGCCTATACCCTTCACTTGATGCTCCTAGGAGGGTTGGTTAGTTGCCTATGGATAGGCTGGAAAAAGGCACAAAATAAGAACGCAATAATCGCTGGTACTACTACAAATGTTGGATCCCACAGCCGACTTTCCACAACCTTTATTTGTAATTTTTGTGGACTCGGTGATTGCACAACCCTTATTACTAAGGTTTGTGGGAAGGTCTTAATTTCGGGTTATTCCACAACCCTTGTGACTAATGATTGTGAGAAGGGCTTAATTCCAGGATATTCCACAACCATTAGAAAATCGGTTTTGGAATATAACTTATTCTACAACCATTATTCTAAGGGTTGTTTAATTTTACTTATTTTAAAATGTTCCACAATCCTTAATGTATTTGTTGTTGGAGCGGCGCCGGGGCGACGCCTTATGGAGCCGCAGCGCCACGTCCCACAACGGAACCAAAGATCCGGTGTGGGAAAAGAGTCTAAAAAAAGGAACGCGTCGCAGCCTCATTAGCCATCGATAAGGCACCGCTCCCACGACGGATCTATAAGGGTTGTGGGAACATTTGAGGTTTAAACATTTTTGGCGGCGCCGCGACCACACAGGATGGGGCCGCGGCGCCGCCTTTAAAAAATATCATCAGGCGACACCGCTGCAACGGATTATAGGACCGCGACGCCTTTACAAACCCTAATCTGGGCCCGACATTTTTTAGTCAGCGCTGCGGCGATGGCTACCGGGGCCGCGGCATCGGTGCCGAAATCAGACTATAAATTCAAAATTTAAGGGTTTTTTCACTTTACCCAAATTTCATTTCTCTCACAAACTCGATTTCAGCTGGTTCTGTCCGGATTCTTCCGCGCAATGGTCGTCGCCGAGCTCTTGCCACCCTTCTCCCTTATCTTCATGTCGCCGCCTTTCTCCCGCGCCTTCACGTCGCCACCTTTCTCCCGTCCATCTTCCATATTTCTAAGGTAAATCCGACCCCTATACTCGATTTTTAATTGGATGTTCGTGTAGATTTGTAGGTTTTGATGATTTGATATTGTTAAACCCTTGTTGATTTGAATAAATTGTTTATTTTCACGGTTTTAGGGTTTGTGTTTAAGATTTTCTTGATTTCGGTTTTAGAGTTATTTTTTAGGAATTAACCGAGATTATTATGTTTATTTAACCCGATAATATTGGCATGTGTTTACAAAATTTATGATTTTCATATTTTGTTTAGGTTTGTGAATTGAATATGAAATTGTTGTTATTGTGAATTGAATCCAAAATTGTGTTGTTGAAATTGTAAATGTTATTGTTAATGTTGAAATTGTAGGATAATAGTTTGTGAATTGAATCCAAAATATTTGTTGAAACTGTGATATTGTGTTTATGTTGAAATTGTGTTTATGTTGGAAAATATGTTTATGTTTATGTACGACAAAGTGCCTCCGAAAAGCTACTCGTGCTGCCAAGGGGAAAGGCAAGGTCACAACTTCAAAGCATTCTCGCACTGTTGTTCAGTCTTTTTCATCGTCGGAAAGTGAAGAAGAACAATACTAGTCGTCCATATTCACGACTCAAGAAGCCGAGGATCGTTACGAGTTGCTCGTGAAGCGCTCCGTAATCCAGGAGAGGGGATTTAATGTTCCCTGGGATGGATTCGACATCGTCCAACAAATCCATAATTAATAGAATTGTAATGTAGCTCAGCTCCATTAACTCCTTGAACGTTGACGTATTCTCGCAAATGTCAATCTCCTCAGTCAACTAACAAGGTTACCCAGTGTTCGTTTTTGAAGTTGATGAACAAAATCTCTTTGGCACCCTTCCACGACAAGATCAATTGTGAACCGTATCCAATCATCAACAAAAATATCGCCTGTTCATCCAAGTCGACATGCTCGACAACCACCCACAAAGCAGTCGTTGCTTTTGATTCTCCAATTGCTTAGTATACCGACTGTATACATTTTGGACTCATCTTGTGTCCATGACACGAATGTATTCTCGATACTCTTTGTAGTTACGTTGACGTCTCCATAACATATGAATGATCGCATCAATATGCTACGCAAACCGTGACAAGAACATGGATTATTTAATTAACTAAAGAAGTAAATTAATTAACAGGAGACGTACCGTATCCGTTAGCCATTTACCGTTGGCTAACAAGACATTGAAGAATTTGGGGCCGGCATCCATGGTACTTAAACGTCTTGTCTTCATCTTCTTGCCATTGCAAACGCATGTGTCAGTCCACTTGCGTAAAACGCCAGACTGATCAACGTCCGGAAACCTCAACGAAGTGAAACCCGACCAGACTGATCAACGTCCGGAAACCTCAATGAAGTGAAACCCGAGTACTAATGTCGACTCGGGATCAGTGAAACTGCAAGGAAAAGTACCGACGAAGTTTCATATTTAAAATATCAAAACAAACATTTAAAAAAAACTATAATGTTTTCAAATCTCAAATCAAAACGTACAAAATGTTTACAAAATATAAAACAAACTCCAAAAAATCGTAACTCGATCATCGACACCCTAAATACCTTTTTGAAGTCTCTTCGGCTTCGACGTCGGTGTCACAGTCACTACTCCTGCTCATCATCGCGCTTCTTTATTTGCCACTTCTCGTATGTCTTCGACAGAGTAGGAAGATCCTTAGAAGCCGGATGATCCTAAGAGGCCGGAGGATCCTGAGAGAATCCTAATATATTGTCCACAAGTTGTCTCTAGCCCCACCACAGGAATAACTACGCCATATACATTTTTAAATATAATAACAATTAAAATATTAAGAAAGAAAAACATTAAAAATAGTAAAACACGTCTCTAGTCACTTTAAAGGAGTCAATATAACAATGAAGCAAATTCACTACTTCTAGTTTAAGCGATTAAAAAAATAGTCGAACATAAGTTTAAAAAAATGTCAGCCTGATAATAATAAATAAACATTGACAATGTTAAATAAAGAAATAACATCAGGAAGATATTCTTAACATTCGTGTATAGGCTTTCGCCGTAACTTAAATAGTACGTCTGTAGATATGTATATATATAAACATAAGCGGTTCAATCAAATCGGAGGTCTTGGACGAAGAATTAAATCTTTTTATATAGTTTAAAACAAATTGAAAGCGTTGGTTGGGACCGAGTGTGATTACACTATTACAAAAATGACCTATAGAAGCGACAGGTGGTATTTGAAGCGACTAGTCACTTCTAATTAAAAGCGACTTTTTACCATTAGAATCGACTAGTTGCTTCTAAACTAGACACCTTTATTTTTTTCGAAAAATGAAAAAATTGACATTTAGAAGCGACTTGTCGCTTCTAATTATCCGAATCGACAAATTAGAAGCGGCAAGTCGCTTTTAAAAACAAAAAATATTGGCTCGCACCTTCCGCGCCAAATATTTCAGTATGTCGCTTCTAATGTCGCTTTTAATGCCCAAATTATTTGGCTCAGAAAAATTTCAGCCAAAATTTCACTAATTATATATTTTTGGGCATTAAAAGCAACTAGCTGCTTCTAATGCCCAAATTATTTGGCTCCAAAACACTTATACCAAAATTTCACTAAGTGTCAAAAATTGGGCATTAGAAGCAACTAGTCACGTCTAAATGTCGCTTCTAATGCCCAAAATCTTTGACTCCAAAACTTTTACGCCAAAATTTCACCACTTACCAAAACAAAATTGTTTTTGTTTGGTGGACATTAGAAACGAATAATCGCTTCTAATGTCCCTAGGACTTTAAAACACCCGACCCTCCTCCTCTCTTCCTCTCTCTCATTTTCTCTCGCCCCACTCTCTCTCCTGCCCCTCCTCTCTCTCTCTCCGGTCGCCCCGCCGCCCCACACTCTCTTTCCAGCCGTCCATCCTCCCCTCTATCTCTCCCACCCCTCCTTCTCTCTCCCTCCGGCTGCTCCTCCCCCCTCTCTCTCTCCCGCCCCTCATTTTTCTCTCTCCGGCTGCCCATCTCTCTCCCGCCCCTCCGCCCCTCTCTCTTTTTCGTCCACCTCTCCTCTCTCTCTGGCCGCCCCTCCGCCCCTCGTCTTTCTCTCTCTCTCCGCCCTTGCGACGCCGGTCTCCGCCCTCCCATTTCTGGTAAGATCATTTCTCTCACAAGGCCATTTTTTGTTTTCCCTTTTCCGGTCTAATTCCCCATTTTTTCGACCGCCACCTTGACACCGGCCGCCACCTGTTTGCTCTGGCCGCCACTTCATTGCTCGGGCCCCACGTAATTGCTCCAATATCGGGAAGTTTTATTTATTTAAATTTTAAGTTTGTTAATCGTTTCTTAGTTTTGTTAATATGTTTTTATATAACGTTAATTGATAGTTAGTTTTATTTTAATCCAATTTTAAATATTTATTTAGATTTTGACGTAGTTCGAGTTGATCGTAGTCTTGTAGTGACCGCTATCTCGTTCGCCTTTGCTCTTTTCCTCTCACAAGGTTATTATTATGTTAATTAAATAACTAGAAATTTAGTTTAATATGTTAAGTTGAATATGTTAAACTGAATATGTTGAACTTAAGTTTAGTTGAATATATGAATTTGAATATGTTGAATTTAAGTTTAGTTGAATATGTTAATTTGAATATGTTGAATTTAAGTTTAGTTGAATATGTTTATTTGAATATGTTGAATTTTAGTTAATTTGAATATGTTAATAATTTGAATATGTTGAATATGAATTAATTTGAATATGTTGAATATAAGTTCATTATAAATTGAATATGTTAAATATAAGTTGAATATGTTAAAGTTGAATATAAATTAATTGTAAGTTGAATATATTGATTATAAGTTATATATGTAGTTTACTTTATGTAAATTCCTAATTTTTTGATCAGTAGGATATGATAGTTCTGGTTGGTATATATATATATATATATATATATATATATATATATATATATATTTTGTACAAATTTCAAGTTTTTGGTTTGTCTTATTTTAGGGGAAACTATGCCCAAATTTCTATAAATTTTTAAGTAATACCAATCGATCAAACAAATCATTAATTAGGTGTATCTAAATTCTATAACTTTCCGATATCATATCATCAACAATCAACTCCTATATAATGTATATTTTCCAATAGTTCCCAATCTCACAACTTTCCTGATTTCAACATTCAGTGTCATGTCAAATCCAAGTCGATATTGGATAACTGAAAATAATTGATGTAGTCTTGAATTCGAAATTGGCGTGAATGAATTTATTCGAGTTGCACGATTCAAAATGAACAGCGAGCACAAAATTAAATGTCATTGTCGTTGTTGCAACAATGCGCTAACTCAACAAATTTCAGTGGTTCGAGCACATCCATCTTCAAAGGATTTACTTTGTATTATACTCGGTGGTATCATCATGGCGAGTCACGTGAAGAGGTAATTCCTGCGCTAGATGATTCAAACGACCAAGAAGATGTTGGTGGAGTCCATAACGCAATAGAATATATCAAGAATGATATTGATATTGATCATGACAATTTTAATGATCCAATTGCAGAAGATGTGGCTGAAGAAGAGCAGATCGCGGATTTATTTGCCGATTTGAAAGCAGAGTTGTATCCCAGTTGTAAGGAGTTCTCATCATTATCTTTCTTGGTCCAATTAATGCACATTAAAGTTACGAACCATTGCACAAACTAGTCATTTACATAACTTCCGCAACTCTTAAAAAAACCTCATCCTGTTGGGAATAGAATTCCGGAAAAACATTACGATGCAAAGTCAAAGCTGAAGCAATTTGCACGGGATACTAGATGATTGACGTGTACCCAAATGATCGCGTCTTGTTTTGGAAGGATTTGAAAGGTGTAGATGTTTTTCCGGTGTGTAATGAAAGCAGATGGGTTGTTGGGAAAAAGGTACCGCGTAAAGTTTTACGATACTTTCCTGTGAAAGATCGTCTCACGCGGTTGTACGCTTCCCTACACATCCTGCTGACGGGAAAGCGTGAAAGAAGTTAGATGAAAAATACCCAGACTTTGCCAACAAGCCGAGAAATGTATGACTCGGACTTGCTGCAGATGGTTGCAATCCTTTCGGAGAAATAAGCTTATCGTACAGTATGTGGCCGGTGGTATTGATGACATATAATTTGCCACCGTGGTTGTGCAAGAAATCCGTGTATTTGATGTTGGCGCTCTTGATTCCTTGTCTGAAATCGCCTGGGAAAGACATTGATGTGTTTTTACAACCGCTCGTTGAAGAATTGAAATAATTGTGCGAGTTGGGTGTTCGAGTGCGAGATGGGTCTAATTATAATCATGTTTCCTTTTGCGGGAAACACTTTTGTGAAGGATAAACGATTTTCCTGCTCGTGGCAGTTTGTCTGGGTGGAGTGGTCAAGGGTACCTTGCATGCCCGACGTTCACCAAAGATACTCCATCATTGTCTGTTAGAAACAGAGTTGTATATTACGATCATCGACGATACTTGCCCGATTCTCACCGAATGAGAACATGCAGTGGTCACTATACAACACGTGTCGAGAAACGAAGGCCTCCGAAGAAGCTGACTGAATGCCAGATTATCGACCAGCTGAACAGTCTTCCTGGATTGATTTCGGGCAAGCACTCTACGAGTTCGAAATGAAAGCGAGGCGAAAGCGAACTGAATTCGACCAAGAAAAGTTTCTTTTACGAGTTACCATATTGGTCCGATTTGACGTTGAGGCACAACCTTGATGTGATGCACATAAAACAAAAATGTGTGCGAGAACTTTAAAATAAGGACGCTACTTAGCATTGACGGGAAGCATAAGGACACCGAAAAGGAGAGCCAAGACTTAAAAGACTTGAAAATTAAGTCTAGCTTACACTTGGAGAAGCTTGGAAACAGGTGGTTCAAACAACAAGTTTCTTACGTTCTCACAGCCATGCACCGAAAAATGTTTGCTGATTTTCACAAGTCCATTAAGTAACCTCGACGGTCTCGCAGGAAATTTGAAAAAAAATATCACTCTCGATGGAAAAGTAACCGGGTTGAAGGCGCATGACTTGGACGTGATAATGCAAAGGTTGTTAGCAGTGGGTATCCGTCCTCATGTTTCGAAACAAATCCAAGAGACAATTTCAGAACTTTGAAATTTTTTTAAGCTCCTTTGTTCTAGGATGTTACTAGTGGAGGATCTCGAGAAAGCCCAAGACTTCATCATTGAGATATTGTGTAAGATGGAAATCATTTTTCCGCCTGCTTTCTTTACGATCATGGTTCATGTTATTATTCATCTACTTGAGGAAGCTCTCGAAGGTGGTCCTGTGCAAATGAGATGGATGTATCCATTTGAAAGATATCTCGGGACACTTAATCTTTTCGTTCGAAACAAAACAAGACCATAATGATCTATAGAAGAAGGGTATGTTGTGGAAGAAGCTTTGGCATTTGTTGCACGACACTTACGAGATGCCTCGACTGATGTCGTTCAGTCTCACAAGTTCTCTATTTTCCAATCCGAGAAGTGTGTGCCTTATGGGAAGATGACTTCAACCCGGTTGGACGACATGTCAAGAGAGATGGCAGAGTGGTACATCTTGACAAATTGTACTGAAATTGATCCGTATATGACGTGAGTACTCTTTTTTAATCGTTTCTATATTATTAAGTTCCAAAATTTATTTGTGTAACTTCCCGATTCAATAATGTATAGCGAGCATTGGAATCTCATGGAATTTGATCGTCGCCGTGATGTTGACGAAGAGCGTCGGAAAGAATTTAGAGTCTGGTTCGCTAAAAAGGTTTACGACTAGAAAGCCGGTGGAGTTGATGTGTCTTACGAGTTGTACGCATTGTTGGTCAAACCCTTTCAAAATGTTCACATTTATCCGAGTTGTGTGGTGAACGCACATGAAATTTATTACTTCTCGTTGCAATGACATGCGTACTATTCAAAATAGCGGCGTTAGCGTAATTGTGGAAGACTACACCTTCTACGGAAGGATGGCTGATGTTGTCGTGCTAAACTATCAACATGATTGTTGGGTCGTACTATTCCAATGTTGTTGGTTTGGTGACAAGCACGATGCACATAAACGCTTTTGCAATGATGGAGTATGTGGAACGATGAGGGCTTACGTGGCGAAAGAATGGTTCCCAGACGAACCACTTATACTCGCTACTCAAGCCAAACAAGTATTTTACTTGCCCGATCCTCGAAATCCTAAAAATGGAGAATGGAATGTCGTTGAAGATTGTATCACCAATTCGTGTGGGATTTGCCTGACATTGACGTTTCATCATTGGCTGACGTTCAATTTTCCGTACAACATAATGACTTCGATCAGTTGTCTCATCTTTATGAGAATTGTGAACCAACTCTGGTGAATGATGCTACCGAAGATGAGATTATCGATGACTTCATAGACGATGATCATGACGAGGACGTTGATTGTTTTTGCCGGAGATACCGTTGACAATGATCTCGAAATAGATCAAACTGACTTCATAACTGATGATGATGAAGACTGCGTAATTTTTTTAAACTAAATTTAATGTATTGTTTAAACTATATTAATGTATTTCATAAACTAAAATTCTAAATAAACGTTTATGTTTTACAGTATGTTGACTAGCGGCGATGACCCTCGGACGTCTTCGGCCGAACGAGGTTTGATCATGGGTCAAACTTTGCAAAAGGGTGGACAAGGAAAGAAAGTGGTCATTCTCTTCCACCCTGTTCGCCTCCAGTTTTATCCTCCTTTGAGTAGGGGTGAAGGAAAGATTTTCAAAAAAGGCGAGCGCGTCGGGACGTTCGCCAATAGCCTTGGAGTCTTGGTGTGAGAGAACATCCCTCCGATGGCTCCCAACTGGAATAGCGTCTTGCTGCAACAACAAGCGGCTGTTTTGTCTGGCATTTACGCAGAGTACGACTTTGTGTACGAGAGTGAGTCGGGAGAACTCAATCCGGCGGCGTGCCACTCTAGACTCATTGAGAAGACCATTATCCGCGGCGCGAAGAAGCGTCTACGTGACGTGAAGGAAAAGTACAATCGGATTTACCGGATCGACTGCGGCAGAGACCGAGAGGAGGCGCTCGCGCGGACGCCCTAGGGCATATCAAACCAACTGTGGTATGAGCAGATTGATAGGATAGCATATACGAGTTTCGAGTATCAATTAGATCGATTAAAACCTTTAATCAATCATTTTAATTTTAAACAAGTTTTCTTACCCTAACCAATGTTTATTTACAAAAAATGTCCAAAACAAATAAACAGAATCAGACAAAAAAAACCACAAAGAGCCGACAAGGCACGATCTCATTTCTCGAGTATCGTCACAGTCACGTATGTATATTTTCATTCAATTACAAATTAACTATAAATATTTTGCATAAGTTATATATTATAGTCATAATGTGTTAAATGGGGTCGGAGAAGAGAGAAAAGCAATAGGGCCACTCGCCGCGTGGGAGAGGATGCATACAACACACGATAGTCAGTGGAGTACGCCTACTCTTGGAGAGTATTACATAAGTATAAATATTTTTCTAAATTTACATTATAATTTGAATTATTAATAACTGATATATTTTTTTATTGTGTTTGCAGGCTCGGGTAGTAGGTCGTGTCGCTGATCTACAAGAGCATGCTCGGACTTCGGGACGTCCAGTGGACACGACTAACTTGGAGGAGATTGCTATGACGACAGTCCTCTGGATGCGACGTGACTGGGCTACGGGCATTGGGCCACTCATCCCGCACTAGGACTTGCTTGAATCCAAGGCCTACAACGACTCATCTTCTTCCGTTGGGAACGAGAGTTTGAAGTCGTATCGGTTCGGACCCTCGAGCGCTTCGAGTTCGCAATACACTCCGGATCAACCACGTCGACGCCCAGACGAGCCTTCGCCTTCACCATTTCCCACCGACCCCGAGCCCGACACTGAGCATTCTTTCAGACCCAGCGGAAGGCGCGAAGGATGAAGTCGAGGACGCGGAAGAAGATCTAAGTTTCATTCATGTTGTAGACTTATCGACTTTTTATAACTGTTTCGTTTATGATTTTTATTAGTTTATGTGTGTTTATGAATTATCGACATTTGAATGTTTAACGTTTCGACTTAATATTTATTTTATTTTCATTTATTTAAATTCAATAAGTATATTTAATTGTGATTAATTTTAATTATATTCCATACAAATTTTTATTAATTAATAATAAATTTAAAATTTAATATTTAATAAAATTAAATAGGAAAAAATTAAAAAATATATTATTTTGACTTTTGTCACTTCTAAATTTGGCGAGTTATACAAATTAGAAGTGACATTGTAGCTTTTAAACGTTACCCGCCAAATTTTTCCACACTTTTTTCACTTTATTTGGACCCTTAGAAGTGACTTTAGGGGCGACTTGTCGCTTCTTATTTCGACGTTTAAAAGACATTTAGAAGCGACAAAGTCGCTTATGGACTTTTAGAAGCGAATCATTAAAAGCGACTTTGTCGCTTCTAAAGGTCATTTAGAAGCGACTTTTTATTGCTTCTAAAGACCTTTTTTGTTGTAGTTTTATTATTTTCTCAATCGGGATTTTTATCCTCGGGTAGAGATCACTTCGAGTTCGGATTGCGAAGATGATTTTGGGTTCTTCGGATCCAAAAAGTTAGATCGCTATTGTTATTGGTGATTGATACCGGATAAGGGATGGGTTTAGCCTGTTTTGGCCCGCCCGGTATCGAGGGTTCCTTCTGTCCCCAATCCGCCGCTTAAGGAGATGATAATTGATAGGGTAATGGGGTCTTTGATTTCTCTCAGGGCCGAGATGTCTTCAGACTGTGGTCGGGACTCTACTTTTGTCCCTCTCAAGGAAAATACGACGACCTTTACCGAAGCTTCTCGGCCTACTATTGCCGAAACGAGTTTTCGTCCCTTCGACGTCGATCTTCCTGCAGATTCGTCAGAGAGAGAAAAGATGGGGACTTCTCGGCTAAGCAATGGACTTCTTTGATGACTGCAAGGAACATGGATTCCTTGTCTGAGGAGTTTGCATTCGACGACCGTATCCGCTTATCTTTCCCTTCTGCAGAAGATCGTGCATGCTCGCCTCCCGAGGGAAAGGTGGCGATGAAGGCCATGATTTTAAGGGCCGTTGAGGGGCTGCCTTTTCATCCCACTGTTTCCCATTTTTTATTTGAACTTCAATGTTATCTGACACAGCTGGTCCCGAACATCTATCGTCTTTTCGTTGGGATGACCCAGATGTGGTTTCATTTTTACGGAGAAGCTCCTATGCTTAGGGATTTTTCTCAATTCTATCATTTTCAGCCTGCTCCCAATCAGCATGGATTCTATTGTGCTCGACCTTCCAGTCAAAAATTTTGTAAGGATCTTTTTTTCTGGGTTGAAGACCCAATTGCCCCTCCTGCATTTTCTATTTGTGCTCGATTTTTTGTACTTGGTAATTTTAAATGTTATTTAAGAAAAACTTTTAGAGTTACCTCTAACTTGGTTTTCTTCTTCTTTTAGGTCCCCTCCCGCTGTATACCGAGGACGACATACTTGATCGTGAGTGAATATTTGACTTGACAGACAAGGAACGTTTTACTTACGTCTTGTCGGACCCGGACCTTTTGGCCAAATTTTTCTAGGAACCTGTGAACCGTAATTTTTGTTCATTTTATACCTTATTTCATTTGTGGGAAATAACTTTCTCTTTTCTAGTTACAATGCAGAGGAAAGCTCCTTCTGCCGCTGAGTTTGAAAATTCGGCTCCTCTGTCTCTTAAGCAAAATAGGGCGGCCTCTTCGGGTGCCGCTCCCAGGAAGAGATCTCCTGATAAGCGTTCGACCATGACCAAAGGAAAACAAGTGGCCGAGGAATCTTAAGAAGATTTAGTGGAGGGGGCCAAGGGGCTACTCCTTTCTCATATTCCTCTCGGGCACATCGACCGGATGGCGGGCAGGAACGCTCTCGGTCTGGCCGAGTTGGCTGCTGGCCTCTCTTCTGTGGGCAGTTTTATTGTTTTTCTTTCACTTGTTGTTTGGAGTTTGTTTGTGCTAATGATGTTTGGTTTTTGGTGTAGACTCTGGTGACTATGGCTCATCTGGTCGAGGTTCTCGGTCCCGAGATCTCTTCACTGTGGAGGGAAATTGACCTTTGTACCCAAGAAGCTGATGATGCCAAGCTTGAGACTTTGCGAGTTTGAGCGGAGCTCGAGGCCAAGCGTTTGGCAGATGTGTAGGCCGCTCGTGTCGAGGCCATCACCGAGTTCAAGAAGTCCAAGGACTACGAACGTGAACGGGACTTGCTATACAACAACGCTATTCATGAGGTTGTGTCGCTGCTTGGCTCAAAGAATCCTGGTCTCGTAATTGATGATCTTGACCTCGACTCCGACTCAACCGACGACGCTCCCGAGGAAGCGGGGAAAAATTGTTTTATTTTTCCTAAAGTAGATTTTATGATGTGAACAATTGGTCCGTGATCGGTACTTTATTATTATTTTTTTTTTGTTTAAATATTTATGTTTTGTTTTGTAATCGTAAATATTTGGTATTTCGACTATAGACATATATGTTTTTGTATATGGGTGTTTGCTCTAAAAATTCTTTTTGGGGATGTTTATAATTACTTTTTTTAAAAGTATAATTGAAAAAATAGAATTTAGAGATAAATACTAGTATCCCGAGAAAAATAGAGACTAAATATGAAATAAAACTTAATGATTAATCTGCCTTAAAAGTGAAGAACAACTCGTAGTGTGTGCGACGAAACGTTTTTCAATTAATAAAATAAGAATACAACATAATTTATGCGAGCAAGCCGCTTTTTGGAATCAAATAAAGTAGCTTTGTGCGACCAAGCCAGTTTTTGAAATTTAAATAACATATAGCCAAGCCATTTTTTGAATCTTAAAACTTCAAAGTAAAATCTCCTGAGATGTTCGGCATTCCAATGATTCCTCTCCATTTCCCCTTTTAAGTTTTGAAGAGTATAGACTCCATTTTCGAAGTTTTATTTGATGATCTATGGTCCTTCCCAATTCTCTCCTAGAACCCCTTCTTGCGGGACCTTTGTGTGGAGGAAATTGTTTCTAGGGACTTTATCACCGACAACGAAACTTCTTGGGCGGACTTTTCTGTTAAAATACCGAGCAACCCTTTGTTGGTTAGCAAAAATTTTAACGTGTGCGCTATCTCGTCTTTCTTCAAATAGATCAAGATCTAGTTTTAAGTTTTCATTGTTTACCTCTGCAGTGTATGTTCCTCTTTGGATAGTAGGAATTGCGACGTCTGTTGGAATGAGAGCGTCTGTTCCGTATGTTGGTAGAGATGCCCACAAGAAGATTATTTATTTACAAATTGATGTAATATATATATATATCTTTATAAATTCCTTATTGTAATTTGCTGATATAATTAATAAAAGTTAAAACGTTCATTCATTCCTTTTTAGTATGATTGAAAATTTATGATATTAAATAGTCTTATCGTCCTTAATCAAACCTACAAATGTATGAAGAGACAAATGTAGATTTGTATGAACAAACTCTTCATGGTTTGACTAAAACGATATATTCGCAATCTAAAGATCAACGGACTATTGATACCAGTATGATTGTAAGAAGAATCTATGATGTCTGGTTACGAGGTATAGAGAGTTAGGAACTCTATAGTTCTTCCAGTGTATCTTTCGAAGATACTGAATTGACTAGTGCACATTTAGAGACAATGTAAGAACAAACCATTTAATCTCTTCAGTCTCAAGGTCACTATTTATGAATTGAATCATGCTTACCTAAATCCTGAAATGAGACATGTCATTTCATAGCTTCAATATTCTCATTTGAGAAAGTTGAATTCTAGGTCCATTGAGTGATCTAGACTAGACAAATTAATGAGCCATTAAGTTATGGAGATGTCATGAAACCAGATTTGTGAAGTTCTCATAGATAAGGAATTCAAGTACAAGATTGCTGAATTGCTATGCATATTACCTCAGGTTTTATTACTTGGATTGTGAATAAATGAACCCCGCGGTATGCAAAATTAAGTAGCGACTTTATTTGGATGAAACAATGTGACTTGTTAGCTCCTCGTCAATACATTTTTTCTAACTTATTCACAAGTAACAAAGGAGTTGAGGAAATAAGAACTAGAAGGGTAAAATGGTAATTTTTTAAATCCCAACTAGTTGATGACATTCATGAAGGGTAAACATAGATAACATTCAATGGATCCGTTCAATGTAATTAAGTTGAATTTGAGTAGAAAATAAATTGATTTGAACCGAGAGATTCTCAGTGTCAACTCTTTAGTGGATTCAGTTGACATTAAGCTAATACTCGGAAAAAGTTTGTTAACTTTTGAGTCCGAGTATAGAAGCGCAAGCTTTGTTCATTTGGATCCATAAAGTCATTATTACAGGTCATTAGAGTAGGATTGTTAAACCGAAAGGTAAGTCAATATAAGTTCAAATGTTGAACTAGACTTTTTCTGTGAAAATGTCTAAAGGGTATTTTTGTCCACATGGACATAAAATGATGTGAATGTCAAAATAAGATTTTGAATATTTTCATATGCTGAAAATATAAATTACTTTTTAAAGCCGAAAAGTTGTTTAAGGCATTATGAAATTAATTTCATTATTTGTGCAATTATAATTCTACAATGGGTATTTTAAGAATTATATAAAAGAAATATGGAAGCATCTAGAAGCTCCCCCCTAGGTAGAATTTAGGCCAACATGCATCAGGAGGAGAGTTTTATTCCCCATTAATTATAAAGATAATTACCCAAAAGGAAAAGGGAAATGAATTTCCTTGAGAAGGAAATAAATAACCTAAGTGAGGAAACAAATTTCCCCTTGCTTGTTGTGTACATGGCTGGCCATATTAGAAGAGAAAGGGGAAGGGAAAATCAAATATTGTGTCATGAATACATTATTCTTTGATGAATGAATAATTGACGTTTATAGATTTTTTCTTCTCCTATAAATAGAGCCTTACATAGAGATGTGAAAATCGTTTATTGCTTGCTCTCTCTCTCTCTCTCTCTCTCTCTCTCTCTATATTTGGCCGAACCCCCTCTCTCTCTCTCAAAATACTTCTTTTATTTGGTCACCTAAGTCCTCATTAGACTTAGACTTAATTAGCTCTCTAGCTCATAGACTTGTTCTTGAACTAATGTGTTTAATTGTGCCCACACACATATCCTTCTAAACCTCTATAGACTCTTGTAATAGAAACCTTAGGTTTCTCAAGTTCAAGACTAGAAGTGAAGGAATCGAGCTAGAAGAGAAGATCCACCTTTCCCAAGACGCTTCAAGTGTGAACACACAAGAAATGTTAGTATTCAAGTAGATTATATAATGTTTTTAATTTATAATATATATATGCACTTTATCTAGGTTAGTTAAAATTGGTTTACTAGTAAAAGAAATTTTTATATTCCGCCATTAATATGATTAATGATAAATTTTTCTTAACCTAGACCTATTCCAACACCGTATACCAGTGAGAAATGTGTTTCGCCAGTTGTGGAATGGATGGTGGTCCGATAAGACCATAGTACCTCGGGTAGTATTTTTTGCCAGTCTCCTTTGTGATCATCCAGCTTTGTCTCCATGCCATGTTTTATGATCTCGTTGACTGGCTCTACTAACCCGTTAGATTGTGGCCTTACTGGAGTGAGAAAAACTTTGTTAATGCCTTACTTTTCACAAAAATGTTTGAACAAATCACAATCAAATTGGGTTCCATGATATGAAATTATTTTGATCAGTATCCCGAATCTGGGGATTATGTTTTTCCAAAAGAATGTTTCTCCTGCAAATGCGGTTATTTTATTTAAGGGCTCAGCTTCGACCCATCTGGAAAAGTAGTCTATTGCAACGAAAACGTACATGCATCCTACTTTCCTGTTGGTAGTGCTCCGATGAGGTCTATTCCCCATTCAGAGAAAGGTACCGAGCAGTTTAGAGAGATGAGTTGTGTCGGGGGGAGTCTACTACGTTGGAGAAATTTTTAACACTTTCTGCACTTTCTTACCATATCTCAAGAATCCCCTTGGAGTGTGGGCCAAAATAGACCATGCCTTAGGATTTTCAAGGCTTAAGCCTCTGATCTATGTGATTTCCACATATTTCTTCGTGTATCTCTTGTAGAGCGTACTCGGCTTCTTGTTCGTTTAAGCACTTGAGAACTGGGCTCCTGAAGGTTCATTTGTACACAGTGTTACCTTCAAGAATGAACCAAGCAACTTTATACTTGAGACTCCTGGCTTCGTTTTTATCTTCTAGTAAGATTTCGTGCTTAAGGTATTTTCTGAAAGGATCTTGCCACGAGGGCATCACTTCGACTTGCATGATATTTTCTTCAGATTCTATGCTGGGTCGATTGATCTGTATGATCGAGACTTCTTTTGAAATTTTCCTCTCAGTTGTCAACTTAGCCAGTGCATCTGCTTCTTCATTCATTTCCCTCGAGATTAGAACTATTTTGCATGAAGCAAACTTCTGGATTAGCTTTTGGGCTTCCTCGGCATAGAGCGACATCTTTTCGCTTTTTTCCTGAAATTCATTTTTTATTGGATTAACTATTAACTGTGAATCTGAATATATTAACAAGATTTTGATTTCTAAATCTTCCGCTATTTTGAGTCCATGTATCATGGATTCATACTCGGCTTCGTTATTTGACGCGTTAAAAGAGAATTTTAGGGAGGAATTTACCTTATAGTTGTCTGCACCTGTGAGTGTGATCCGTACTCCAGCTCCTCTTTCATTTGCGGCTCCATCGACATGCATTTCCCATGTTGGGTACTCAACTGGTCTTGGTGAAAATTCTGTGATAAAGTCTGCAACTGCTTGTCCCTTGATTGATGTTTGGGATACAAATTTTATACGTATTGGGTCAATTATATCGCCCATTTCATTAATCTTCCCGATACATTTGGTTCTTGAAAAGTTTGTCGGAGTGGAAAATTTGTCAGTACCGATAACTGGTGAGCCAAGAAGTAATGCTTCAGCTTTCTTAAGGCTATTATCAGGGCATATGCTAATTTTTTCCATCTCCGTATATCTTCCTTCGGCATCATTGAGCCGTTTTTAGGTGTAGTATACCGGAAACTATTGTTTGTTTTCTTCTTTGATTAATGTCGAGCTTACTGCATGTTCGGATACTGCTAGGTATATCTGAAGAGGAATCCATGCTTCTACTTTTCTTAAAGTAAGGGCCAGGCAAGGTGTTCCTTTAGGGCCTCAAAGTCCCGATTGCATTGCTCGGTCCACTCGAAATATTTTGAGCCTCTTAGGGCGTCAAAGAAGTTTATGCTCTGAACGTTGGACCGTGAAATGAACCTGCAAAGGGCCGCAATCCATCCAGTGAGTTTTTGGACTTCTTTGACGTTTACCGGAGGACTCATGCTGAGGAGTGCCGTGATTTTTGTTGGGCTGACATCGATCTCTTTCTTGTGAATGATGAATCCCAAAAACTTCCCTGCAGAAACACCAAAAGTACATTTCAAAGGGTTAAGTTTCATTTTATACTTTTTAAGTATTTTCAATGAGGCCTGACAGGTCCTTGGTATATGAATTCATTTTCCTGCTTTTAACCAGAATGTCATCAATATATGCTTCCATTGTTATACCGAGGAGGTCTGCGAACATTTTATATACCAATCTTTGGTTACCAATCTTCCGTTGTTATATCTGCATTTTTAAGTCTTCAGGGCATTACTATATAGCAATACAAGCCTCTATCGGTTATAAATGCAATGTATCTGATTATATCCCGAGTTAGCGTCCATAAAGCTTAATAGTCCATGCCCTGCCGTGGCGTCGACTCACTGGTCGATCCTCGACATAGGGAAGTTATCTTTCGCGTAGGCCTTGTTAAGATCGGTAAAATCTACACAAGTCAGCCATTTTTCGTTTGGCTTTTTAACCAAAACTGGATTAGCTACTCAGCTTGGGTACTTTGTTTCTTTCATGAATTTATTTGAAATCAATTTGTCTATTTCTTATTTTAAACCTTCATATCGCTCGGTATTCAATGCTCTTCTTTTTTGTCTCATGGATTTCTCTTTTGGGTCGATGTTTAACTTGTGACAAGCTAACTCGGGATCTATCCCTACCATGTCGGCTTGCGACCATGCAAAGATATCCACGTTCATTGACATAAGGAAAATTAGCTAAGATTTTATTCCTGGAGTTAAGTGTTTGCCGATGGGGATTTTCTTCTCTGGACTTTCCTGGTGTGGAGTGACTTCTTCTACTTCATCACTTGATCAAATTTCTCCTTTATGCAGAAGTCGCGGATCAAAATCGTAGGTCATGGTCAACACCTTTCGTTCTTCTCTATCCTGACTATTTTTTAAATAGTCTGCATAACAATTTCTGGCCAACGCACGGGTTCCTAGCTCTTCGCCGGTGCCATTTTCTGTAGGAAATTTTATTTTCAAATACTCCATTGAAGTGACTACTCCGAGTGCCAGCAAGGTCGGTCTCCAAATGATGCCATTGAAAGATCTCCCGGGTACTATCACCCACTTTGTGTTGATTGTTTTGGTTTTAGGTTCCTCTCCTAATGTCATCGGCAATGAGACCATGCCCCTTTGAATAAAATAATCTCATGTTAAATCGTATAGGTTCTTTGGAGAAGGGGAGATAATGTTTTTCTTAAGGCCCATTCTTTCAAAAGATTCTTCATAGAGTACATCGACGACATTTCCTATATCAACTAGCATTATGTGAACCACTTCATTGCTAATTTTAACGGAGATTACTAGTGGATCGTCGTGTGGGAATAAGACCCATCGGGCGTTTTCTTTGGTGAAGGTGATAGGTTCTGTTGCCGTTTTTGACTGCTTCGTCGGCTTTTTCCTATCTGTAAACATGATCTGTTTGTGTCCTGCCTAGGCCTCTCTCACATAATTTTTTAGTGAGCTGGGTTTTTTCCAATGTGGGGTCCTCCGAATATGAGTGAAATTTCCTCATATGCTTCTTTTTGTTCAGACTGCTCCTCCCTATTTCCTGCCTTGAATTTCTTTAGAGCTCCTTGTCGGATCAAAGCTTGTATAGCTTCCTTCAAATTAAAAGAATCTGATGTTCGGTGGCCTACGTCTGTGTGGAAAGCATAGTACTTCGTCTGGTCCCTTTTAGCTATGTCTTTTTTAATCCTCACGGTGCGAGGAAAATCTTTTTTGTCGTGTGTGAGACTAAAAATCTCTTTATCGAAGTATTCAGCGGGCTGTATTGTTCATACTTAATTTCGAAAGGTTTCTTTGTCCCTGCTCCAGATCGCATCCTTTATGAGGACGATCTTCTTCAGTGGGTCTGACCTTCCGCACCTCATGTCGACGTTTAGGTGTTTTGGCTTTCATGGCTGCCAACGTTGCCTCTTTGGAATTTATATATTTCTGCGCTCTTTTGAGGAAATCATTGTAATCCGGAGGACTGGTTGTTTGTAATGACCACCAAAATTTTAATTCTTTTTTGACCCCCGAGGTGATCCCGAAAAGCTTGACATATTAATTGAGGTCGTCTACTTGCAAAGCCTGCTCTGAATAGCGGTTGATGTAATTTTTCATCGATTCATCGTGAGCTTGTTTGATCACCAGAAGCCTCTCCTTGGGAGTTTTCCCTGAGCTTGAACCGAAAATTTGCTCCATGAATCTCCGTTTCAACTGGTTCCACGAGCCTATTGTGTTTGATATGATCTTCCTGTACAACCTCTTGGTCGAGCCCGAGACTGTTATGGAGAATGCTCGGCACATTACTTCGGGACTTGCTCCCTGCAAGAGCATCCAAGAGGAGAAATTGTCAAGGTGATCCCCTTGGTCAGTCTTCCCATCATAGGTAGGAATGTTTTGCATTGTGAATCTATCAGGTAGCGGATGATCAAGCACTCTTGTCTGTCTCTCCAATCTTTTGGATCGGATCTTTCTGACCCAGAGCGACCTCATCGATCCGCATTTCTAGTCTTCTAAATTTTGTTTCTTCAGTACTTGCACTATCTTCAGTATCTTTCGCTCCGTCTGGACTTCTAAGTCCCGAACGGTTTTTTCACAAGATAGCTGGTAACGCTCTGAAATATTTTCCGTCACGTCCCGCCCATCTTCCGGTTCCGTGAATTCTTCCCTTTTGTATCGATCCTTTGCATGTCTTCTAGATTTCTTAATCCGAGACTCGAAATATTTAGATTCTTTTCCTGATTGGTACGAGGGCTCTTCATCATGAATCACTATTGCGCTTCGCAAAGTGACCTTTTTTTCCCGCAGCCTTCCTTCCATTTCCCTGTTTTTTGCTTCCAAAGCCACGAGACGTTCTTGCATCTCTCAGAATTGAACATGCGAATGAGGTTCTGGAAACAATTCGGCAAGTTTTTCTTTAGTGAAGGAAGTGTGAGAACGTGACGCTTGACCCCTTGGTTGTTCATGAGTGTAGTCTTTGTGGGAAATGATGAACTAGTCATTGAAATTCAACGCTTATCCCCCCCTCCGTCTAGCGCCAATTGTTAACCTGTAAAAATGGTAAAAAAATATCATGCCAAAGATCCTCGGGATACCGAGTGGCATCGCCAAGAAAATTAGAACAATACTTTCTCTTATAACAAATAAGTAGAGTACAAGAGAGTAAAATGATCTGAGGTTTACAAATGAATAGCTGAATAATAACTAGTAATTCTCTTGATTTCGGTCCGTCATCCTTTCGTCTTTGGTTTCCTTTTATAATATTCGTTTTAATAGTCTGTCAGTTATTTAGAGTAGTGGGTGAGTGGTCTCTGTGGATCGTGGGATGATCTTTCTCACGTCCTTGCTGATAAGATTTAACTTGTCAGCGTATTTGATGCTTGGTCGCTATGGAGATCTGAGCATTTTATGTTACACGTGTTTTTTCTTTTTACTAGTCTCTGACCTATCATCTTCTCTACTCTTCGGAATCTCAATTGACAGGGTCCGTTCTTAACTTATGAACGTAATGTTCATTATCTTAGTCAGTCATCGAGATTATTGTTCTCGGGTCCTTTATTCTAAGGATGGTCCTTGTCCTCGGTATCCCGATGACAATTATGGTCTTTGCTAAATTCCCAGGTAACAGTTTACCATGGTGGAATAGTAAAAATTTATATCATTAATTTAAATTTGTAAATATTTTAACATTTTATTTTATTTTATTTCAGCAATATATCATGAATCCACTTGCATCTATTTTAAGTGTCAACTAACTCGAGGGTGAGAATTACGTTGATCAGAAACGTAACCTCGACATCGTATTAATGGTGGAAAAGCACGAGTATGTTCTGAGTACCCCGTGCCCTCCAGCTCTGAGTGCTGACTCAAGCAAGGAGAACAAGGACGCCTATGACACGTGGGTTAGGTTCGATGAGAAGTGTTATATCTGGGGTTCCATGAGCAATGCGCTGTAACAATCTGACAAGGACATTTCCATGGCATATTATATGCTTTACAATCTTCATAACATGTTCGGATGTCATGGGCGTCAGGCGAGGTAGTAGCCAATCCGCAATTTCATGAATTGCTGGATGAAGCCGGGAACGTCAGTCAGGGACCACATGCTAATGATCATAGGTCACCTTAACGACATGGACATTCTTGGATCGGAGATAGATGGAATCACCAAGGTCAACATCATCTTGGAGACTCTGACCGAATCTGTCGATAACTTATGTTTGAACTACTCCATGAATAAGCTCGATTATTCTGTAATCGGACTCATGAAGGAGTTACAGAATGCTGAGGGACTTCTCCATAAGACCAAGAAGAAGAATGGTGAAGTCAATGTTGCTGAACATAAGGCTTCAACTTCTGGTTCTAAGAGAGTGATGAAGGGTCCCAAAAACGCCAACCGAACGAGATCCAAGATGCCTTATAAGAAGTCTAAACACACTGCCACCAGTGTGGAGAAGTCGGCCATTGGCGAAGGAACTGTCTAGCCTACCTCAAGACTGTCAAGGGGAAAGGTATGGTTTTCTCTACCCAAGCATGTTACACGACATATAAAGAATCACCCTGGATTTTAGACTGCGGGGCTTCTGATCATATTGTGTGTAACCTGAATAGTTTCAGGAAAACTAGACGCTTTGGTGATGACGAGTTCATGTTCAACTAGGGGAATGGAACGAAGGTCAAAGCCAGATCTGTCGAGACCATGGAGCTGAATTTTAGGAATAAAATTTTGTTATTGAATAACGTTTATTATGTTCCGGATTTTCGCAAGAACTTGATTTCTTTTGGTCGTTTAGAAGAACAACATTTTGAATTTAAAGTCAATAATGGTATTGAAATTTTTCTTAATGGTTGTTTTATTACTAAAGCTCATCGCGTAGATTCTATTTATTATCTATATCCAAATGAGCCGACAATCATGGATACTGAGGTGAATAGTGATTCACTTAGGTAGCGTAAGATGTTTCATAGTGATGAAACGGATGACACATATCTATGAAACTTACGTCTTGGACATATTGGCCTAGATAGGTAAGAGGTTAACAAAGGATGGTTCTTTGAAGTCTCTAAATGTAGGATCTATGCCCACGTGCGATCCTGTCTTGAAGGAAAGATTACCAAGAGACCTTTCTCTTCGAAAGCTCTAACACCCACACAAGTGTTGGAACTCATACATAGTGGTGTATGTGGTCCAATCAATATTCAGGCAAGAGGAGGTTACGAATACTTTGTAACCTCACTGATCACTACTCACGTTTTGGTCATGTTTTCTTTATCCGATACAAATCTGATACTTTTGAAATGTTCAAAGAATATCAGGCTTTGGTTGAGAAGCAAAGAGAGAAACAAATGTTCATGAATTGCGGGATGAAGCAGAGAACGTCAGTCAGGGACCACATGCTAGTGATAATAGGTACTTGAACGACATAGAGATTCTCGGATCGGAGATCGATTGAATCACTGAGGTCGACATGATCTTGGAGACTCTGACCAAATCCTTTGATAGTTTTCGTCTGAACTACTCCATGAACAAGATCGATTATTTTATAACCGAGCTCATGAAGGAACTGCAGACTGCCGAGGGACTTCTCCTTTAGACCAAGACGAAGACTGGTGAAGTCAATTTTGCTGAACATAGGGCTTCCACTTTTGGTTCAAAGAGGGTAATGAAGGGTCTCAAAAACCCCAACCGAACGGGATCCAAGAAGTCTTACGAGAAGGCTGCGGATGTCAAGAGCAAGGGCATCGCAAAGGTGGAAAAGTCTAAGCACAAGTGCCACCATTGCGGAGAAGTCGACCATTCGCGAAGGAACTTCCCTGCCTACCTCAAGACTGTCAAGAGTAAATGTATGGTTTTCGTCACTCAAGCATGTTACACGACAAATAAAGAATCACCCTGGATTTTAGACCGTGGGGCTTTTGATCATATTGTGTGTAATCTGAATGATTTCAGGCAAACCAGACGCTTAGGTGATGAGGAGTTCACGTTCAACTGGGGAAATGAAAGGAATGGTAGAGCCAGATCCTTTGTAGAATTACCCATTGTAGAATTAATATTGCACAAATAATGAAATTAATTTCATAATGCCTCAAACGACTTCTCGACTTTAGAAACTAATTTATATTTCCATCATATGAAAATATTCAAAATCTTATTTTGACATTCACATCATTTTATGGCCATGTGGACAAAAATACCTTAGACACTTAGAAAACGTCTAGTTCAACACTTGAACTTATTTTAACTTAGATTCTAGTTTAACAATCACACTCTAATGACCTGTAATAGTGACCATATGGATCAAAATGAACAAAGTTTGAACTACCATACTTGGACTCAAAAGTTCAAAAACGTTTTTCGAGTATTAGCTTAATGTCCACTGACTCTACTAAAGAGTGACACTGATAATCTCTCGGTTCAAATGAATTTATTTTCTACTAAAATTCAACTTAATTATATTGAGTGGATCCATTGAATATTATATACGATTACCCTTCATCGATATGATCAGCTACATGGAATTTATAAAATTACCATTTTACTCTTCTAGTTATTATTTCCTCAACTCTTTTGTTACTTGTGAATAAGATATAAACAATGTATTGATGAGGAGCTAACAAGTCACATAGTTTCATCCAAATAAATTCGCTACTTAATTCTGGATACTGCACAGTTTATTTATTCACAATTCATGTAGTATAGCATGAGGTGATATATATTGCATTTCAGCAACCTTATACATGAATTCCATACATATGATAACTTCAAAAAGTATACTCATGTCAACTTCACAGCACAATACATCACCAATAGTGCGCATCTAGGTCACAAACTTGGATCTAGAGTATACCTTTCTCAAATGAATATATTGAAGTTATAAAATGACATCTCTCATTTCACGATTAAGGTAAGCACGATGAAATTCATACATAGTGACCTTGAGACAGAAGAGGTTAAATGATTTGATCTTACATTATCTCTAAAGGCGTAATGGTCAATTCAATATCTTCGGAAGATACACTGGAAGAACTATAGAGTCCCTAACTCTCTATGCCTCGTAACCAGACATCAAAGATTTTTCCAACAATTTGTTGGTGATTCATGCACCTTAGCAACCATATTAACTGCAAAAAATCATTAATTGCACTCACAATAGTCAATTAATAATTATGATTGCTAACAAGTTCTAATATTATTAATTTAATTCATTTATGAAAGTAATTTAGCAACCAATATGAGAGTAGAAGTTTATTGAAAACTTATGGGTTTAGGATCAGCTACAGAACGCCCCGATCCAACGCGCAGTCTATTTCGTTCTTCTTTTGAATCGACTCCGTTTCGTCCTTCTTCTGAATCGACACCGTTTCGTCTTCATCGGAATATTGACGTTTTCCCTTTTGACCTGCATATAACACACATTAATTATATATCATTAACATATAAATTTAGATATTATGATAATCGAACCACAAATTACAATATTTCCATACATGTTTGAAATACATTACATATACAATCAAATCTTCAAATCACCTAATTAAATTCTAAAAATAAATTTCATATATAAATATTAGATAACCACCTTTTTTACATAAGTTTTATAAACATGCAAAACATAGATTAACTTTTAAATCACGATAAAATTCCATACCCAAAAACTACCAACCACATAAAAAGAAGACATAAATAACTCGGATGTAATCAATGGTGACTTTGGAATAGGGAAAAAAATGTGCGATTTCGGGGAACTTGCAACTGGAAAACAAAAATTATATTCTGAACATAAATAAAATAAAATAAAAAAGTTTAGTTTAACAACGAAGAAAATAAAAATAGTCGTGGATGAATAAAATATTTATAACTGAGAAATGGCAAAAAAATTTAAAACTCATGCACATATTATTCAGTTAATCGAAGAGAATAGAATTAAAAAATAAAACAACCCATTTCTGTGTTTAACAGAGAAAATATAATCAAAACTTGTGTCTAAAGTTTTATCAGAAATAACGAAAACATAACGTTTGTGTCTAAAGTTTTATCAGAAATAACAAAAACATAACGTATAGTCAGACCTATACCAGAAAGAAGGTTTGTGGTTTTATACCAATTGAAATCTCTCACACATTTTTGTTTTCAAAAAGATTATAAAAAAACGAGCGTACCTTTTGGATAAATGAAATGGCGGCGTCGGAAAAGTAGAGTCTGGTTGTAGCGCCGAAAATCAAGAACTGAAATTTTTATGCGGCAGTTTTAGTGTTTTTTTCAAGAGTTTTTATTCGGGATGTTCTACGGATGTAATTGAATAGTCGGAGTTAACAGCATTTGAGTTTACTCAAAATATTTTTTTTCGATTTGTATTATTTTGTTGGTTGATTAACGTGAATAATGATAGAAGTTACTGCGGGCCTAAAATCCCGTGAAATTAGTTGGTTTTTCAATACTCGGGCGCCAAAGTCTGGGGGAAAATGTTTTATGCCAAATTCCTCCTGAAATGTTTGTAAAACTTAGGCCGGGACATTAACACAAATTTAACGAAACATAGACCGTATTGAAAATACACTGACTCCGATTCGTAACACTTTGTTTTTTCTAAAAGTGATTTTAAAAATTGATTTTAGAAAAAACTGCATTTTACAAAATCTATTTAATGGTTGTTTAAATGTTTTTAATTTAGCTTTTTGTAAAAGTAAAGCTGATTTAGCGTTTAGTAAAACAAACAAAATTATAAAAAAGACTAAAATAATTTTGGAGACTAATATTTAAATAATTATTATTATTTTCGTGTTTAATTTATATGTACATATTAATGCTGATATAGTTTAAATTTCGACCAGGTAGACTAACAAAATGAAATTTTATATTTAAATATAATATATTTTATTAACAAACATATAAACTATTAATTTGTCGATTGTATTAAAATTACATCAATCTCATCTCTTAAGTTATCCAAACAACTCGTATAAGTTCTACGCTTTTTCATATTGATCTAGAATTTATTGAAGATTTGCTATTAAATAGAATCTGTCGCCAAAAAATTTATAAGGAACTTATTAAACTGTTTGAACGTAATATCTGTAATGAGAACTTGAACGTATAATCTCATTAGAGTAATTAATTGACTTGGTTATGAGGGTAAAATAATAAATATAATATGCAACCCGGAAATCAAAATCTAAAAGCTACGATTTTAGCTTTTAAAAAAATTTAGAATTTAGCTTATTTTTTCAAAAGTGGTTTTGAAAAAAAAATTAAAAGTGATTTTACCAAACACCAAAAAAATATTTTAGCTTTTAAAGCTAAAGTGGCCTTAATAAGCGTTACCAAACATACCCACTATGTTTGTAGGCCTATTATACTTAATAACATTTTCTCTTCTTTGATATCTCTTTCTTTCGAAATTGAAAACTAAATTTGTATGTAGATGGTTATACCATTTTAGCAGTCCAACTTCCATTTTTTTAACATAAGCTTCCTGATTTGTCTTAAAAAAATAAAAAAATAAAAAAATCAAGACATAATAATCGTTTGCTGTAAATCATTTCCCGGATATATTCATCAATTTCCGCTTGTAAATATAAGTCAACGGCTATTTATATAAGATTTACTAATCATTGACTATTTAGCAATGTCAAATGTTGAAATCGATTATTGTTTTAATTATCAGTAAAAACAATAAAATATGTTGTTGACTGTCGTGGTCAGGCACGTTGCTAATGATTAAATTAACGAGAATTAGTGTTGTAAACACAATCATTTTATAAAATCAATTTTCTAGCGTTTTTAATTTATCTTTCAATTAATTTTAAAAAAAATTGTCGAGATTATTTGCAATATCTTATGGGTTCCTCGATAAATTAATAATCGCCAAAATGTTATCATATAATCAAAATCGGTTTGTCAAGTAAATTTTTTTCTAATGTCATCAACATCAGCTTATATGCTTTCAAGCCAAAGCTATTCTGTCTGAGCTTTATATTGTTAGAATTGATTCCAGGCTTGGTAATTGCTACGTTTACTTGTATAAAGTGAATAAAATAAATATATATTCTCTGTGCATGTTAGGGTTTTGGAATCGCCCTATTTGAGTAACATGCAAGATACCATATACGGATGAAATCAACAAAGCAAATTTCATCTTTGAGATGACTTGCATCGTCTCTTTCAACAAGGATCGAGTATCATTTATAACTATAATGTTGGTCGGCCTGAAAGATATGCCTTCCTTCGACTTTAGATGATAAAAAACAATTAAGAATTCAAGCTAGGTCAAAATAATATAAAAATGTTATATAAGATTCCTCAAAATTTAATGTTCAAATATAATAAAAGCAAGTCCTTCTCTTTTGGCGTACAAGAATACTTCTTGGGTTAATTACCCTAGCTTCTCGTATAAAAACACGTTATGATGATTGTATAATCATTAATTGCACTCTTGTTCTGAGAACTCGAAAACTAGGATGTAAAAATAAGCAAGGAAAAATGGGCCACGAGAGTAAAGTGATAACGTTGGAAATTTTCATTGGTATATGGTCTCGGCAATGCTGCTTACGCTTTTAGCAAAACAAATTTTGAAACTCTTTTTGGGGGTTTGTTGCTCTAGGGGTATTGACCTTTATTTGGGGCTGCCAACTTTCTCCATGAGAGCTAAAAATGTGCAATTGGCTTATCTTCGCTCTCGGATGGTGAAAAGAATTAGCGGGTGGAAGAACATGCTCTTCTCGATGGGGGGCCGAGAGACGATTATCAAATCCATTCTTCAGGCGATTCGTACATATACGATGAGCACGTTCAAAGTCCCCGGGGACGTGAGAGGGGAAACTGAGAAGGCGTGTGCCGATATTTGGTGGGGGGTCAAGGGCAGCAAGAAACAGTTTCATTGGAAAAGTTGGGATCGTCTTTGTCGCCCGAAAGGAGAGGGTGGTCTCGCCTTCCGGAGTGTCGCGAGTTCAACCAAACTCTTATGAAAAAACAGGTATGGAGACTTGCCCGTTTCCCCGAGTCTTTGGCGTCTAAAGTTATGGTGGGGAAGTACTTCACTCGCTCCTTTATCCTCGAGGGTAAGGAAAAATCAGGGGCTCTTATGTCTGGCGTAGCCTTTGTGGGGAGTGGAGTTACTGAACCGTGGTTAGCGCTAGAGGATAGGCGATGGTGCGAATATTTCCAGTTCTGAGTTCAGTCCTCGATCATGTTATATTTGGAAGCCAAAGTGGGACACCTTCTCTCAGACTCTGGGGAGTAGAATTCAAAACTTGTCCGTAAGTCATTCTTTCCCTTTGAAGTCGAGAATATACTCTCCCTAGATTGACCGATGAGTGGCAGCTGAGACTCGATCATGTGGCATTTTGATAGACATGGAGTGTATCTAGTCAAGAGTGGTTAGAAATTGCCTGGGATTCCTTCGCCCCCGGCTAGGTCCTCTCGACAACATCTGGACGAGCTATGACAGATTATTTGGTCTCTCAAATTGCCTCCAAATTTCAAAATCTTTGTGTAGAGGGTCTGCGAAGAGATAATTCCTACGACGGGAAACTTTGTGTTGTCGCTGAAATTTGGACAATGTTCAAAGCCCTAAGCGGTCAGATCTTCGCTCGGGGCGAGTGACCCTCGTTTCGGCCTTAGCGTATCGGATCCGGTGTCCCGGATCGTCTCTTAGCCGTCGTGGGATCTTCGAGTCCTCCTAGTGCCTGAAATAGACGAATAGGCGTGAAATAAGAAGGGAAAATAGAGGGGGGGGGGTCCTCTGTTTACCTCTTTGACGCTCAACATTAGTATGCGTGTGGGAAAAGTTATTAGGATGACAGGGTGAGGATCGACAAGGTTGAGAGAAACAGAGGTATGCGGCCAACATCGTTCGGGACTCAAGACTTGGACCAAAAGAGGGAATTATTTAGCTGAAATTTTGTTACCTCTCATGGGAGGTGACTTCGTCTATTTATAGCCGAAGTGGTCATTGGAGACGCGACATCCGTGTCAGGGGCGGCCAAGGCATGCTAGGGCAGCCAAGGCATGCCATGGCCAGCCAGAGGCGGGCAAGGGATAGCCAAGGTGAGCAAGGGCTGGCCGGGGTGTGCTAGGGCCGGTCGGGGCGTGCCAGGGCCGCCCAAGGTAGGGCCGGGCCGGCAAGGGCGTGCCAGGGCCGGCCACTGCGTCGGGAGAGCTTGCGGCGCCTTCCGGTGGTTGGATTTTGGGCTCCGAGAAAGTCTTCGGGGATGATATATATGCATTTCGTGTTGTCGAAAAACCGACGAAAACATTATCCCCCCGAGTTCAATGTCGAGCGTACGATCGGGAATGAACTCAAAGAAGGAGAGTCAACACACCCGCCCCGCCCTAGATGCTGGACAAGCTCCGGCGGGCCGGGCCGAAGACCAATCGGCCGCAGTGGAGAATGAGACATGGTAATATAAGTCGTCGCGCTGATGCTCCTTTCTTTCTTTTTCCATTATATTATCCATGCGCGTCATGGATCCCTTGCCTTTTTCCACTGATGGTTGGTCCATGGTGGACTTTATTAGTTTGCTTTTGTCCAACCCCGAGGACAACGATTGCCCTTTGATTTCTTCTCCCAACATTTCGAATTTCGAGTCCTTCTCCCCTTATTTTTTGACGACGAGGCGTTGAACGCATGGATGGCGAGTGACAAAGCTTCGAACATGGTTGGATTGGAGACGTGCGTGGAGGCGGCGACCGGGGAAGGAGCGGCCGGGCGTGCACCGCCGGGCAAGGCAGCAGCGAGACCCGCGTGGGGAGTTAGGCCAAACGCGCCGCGCGCGGGCGCGTTAGGCGAGGGCAGCGGGGCTGTGTGACTTGGCGGCCTGACGATAGCCGCCTCGAAGGCGGGGCCGACCCTAGTCGGGCAAGAGGCGTTGCAGAGGAGGGGTCGACCCTGGTCAGGCCGGGATGCGGGCCATTAGGGATTAGGCTTAGCGGACGCCGACGACCGGGTGTGCGCCGTCGGGGAGGAGAGACCAGATCTGGCTGGCGTGGCCTTGGAGGCGCCCCGAGGGGTGTTCCTTGCGGCGCGAGCGGCGCCCCTACGCCCGCCGAGGATTCGTCGGCCGGATCTGTGGCAGCTGCGCTCGCGTCGGCCGAGGCCGCTCGGGACGGGCCTGTGATGGCGGGGCTGCTGCCAGTTGGTTGGGATCCGTCCAAGGCTCTTTTGGCCGGCCCTGGGTCGCCTACAATGCGGCCGACCGGCCCTTCCTGGGCAAGTTCTACGCCGGCCGGCCGGCCCTGCCCAGCCGATTCTCCGCGGGCCGGTTCCGGGTCAACGCGGGCCGCGCTGGGTCCAAGTGAGGGACCCCCGACCGATGGGGGAGTTCTCGGTTCGTCGCCTAGTGGCCCTCCGCCACTCGTCCTCCCCTCGAGCAACGGGACCTTGCCTACGCTCGTTAGAGCCGGGCGCGAGATGTCTAAGGCAGTCGGGACTCGTCCCGTGTGAGCAAGGAAAAAAACGAGAGGACGTTGTCTTGTGCGATCAAATCGCAACGGGTTAGGGGAGACTTCTCATGCGTCGGGATTGACGCCGTGTGAGTCCCGACGTTCGCCTATTTCCAGCGATTTCACGAAAATTTGGGGATCCCTCCGTGTATTGATATCCTTCGGCCTCTTCCGGGCGATCACATGACTTACCCCCGACTCGGGTTTGCCGCCATACATGTGGCAAGTCTCCAAGGGGAACTTCGACTTCCGTTCCAGCCCATGGTGCAAGATATCCTTTCCAGGCTGGAGGTTCATGAGGCGCAAATGGCGCCGCTTTTTTACCGGCTCGTTTCCGCCTGCCATATGATACTCTTTCGAGAGAAGAAGCAGGCGATGATGGCGTATTATTTTCTGGGGTACTTGCCGATTGTGGAGGTGCCTTCTCGAGTTGGGTCATACCGGGCGAGCCATCGTAGGAACTTCGCCGTGGTCACGAACGCGCCTTCGAAGTGCTAGTACCAGTGGTTATGGGTATCTGAGGCGGCCTTCGGATCCGCCCCTCTCACTTTTGGGCCGGCGAAGGTAGCAGTGCCGACAATCGATTCCGAACTCACGGAACTCGGGCAGGCGGTTCATAAGCTTCCGGCGACCCGGCACCAAGGGTCTATCTTCGAATCCCCTGACATGATAGCCATGACCGGGTGGTTTGTCTCGACGGTCTCTCTGCCGCCTTGCCCTCGGGCAAGGGATCGAAGAGGTTCCGATTCGGGATCCGATAGTGAATTTCGTGTAGTTGATCACCCTCGCGGTATGAGGTATCCCTCATTTTATAATTAATTTAGCGGATTACCTTACACTTTATGTTGTCTTTGTTTCAGGTGGTTCTCGGAGGCGCTTTGGGGGGAGCGATGATGCGCCATTGCCTTCTGCCAGAACTCGCTCCGCGGGGAGGATTCGGCCGCGGACGGCCGATCGGGAGTGGTTGTCGAACCCTCGTCCCCGCCGGGGGAGGAGGGTGGCATTTCGCGTAAGCGCCCAGCGGCCTCTTCTGGGAGTGACGCACCTTCCAGCTCGCGTCGCATGGTCAACCCCCCTTTGCCGGGTGGAGGGTCGTCTTTTATGGAAGAGGCGACGCATTTGAGGGACCAAAGCTCACGGGGCCTTGTGGAATCGTCGCCGAGGTGTTTCAAAGAGCTCGTCGTAGTTAGCAACATGGAACTCTTCCGCCAAGGGCCTCACGACACTCGGAAGGTAAACCTTTTAGCCCTTTCCCTCCTTATGCCGCATCCTTACATGTTGCATGCTTTTAGGCCATCCGCTCGCCATGAGCGGATGGAATCGCTAATGCTGGAAGCCGTCCGGAGCGAGCAAGCGTCTACGGAGTCAAATGACCGGAAGGAGCGAAAACATGCGGAAGCCTTGGAGAAGACCGTGACGGAGCTCGAGACCGCCAAAATGGAGCTTGCGGGAGAAAATTCTTCGAGGGAGCAGGCCTAGCGATCGATCATTGCCTTTAGCGCCGAGATCAAAGCGCTTGAGAGAGGGGCATCGGCTCGAGATGCGGAGCTGGAGGCAATCTGGGACAAGTTGTCTGAGTGCGTAGTTGCGCACGAGGAGGCGCTTCAAGAGAGCCAGTCTTTCCTGTCGGAGATGCGAGCGGTTGTTGAAGAATGCGACGAGATTGCGCGCTCCAAGACCCACGCCTAGGAGGACTGGGAGGTGGCCTTATACGAGGCTCGCCATGCCGCAGCGGTGCAGGTACGAGACGCCACCATCGCGGAGAATGGGTCGCGCGAGGTCACATTTGCGTTCTTCCATGCGATGTTTCCATCGTTTGAAGATGACGATCTTGCGGACCGCCGTCCATCCGACACCAGTCATTCTTCCGTCGGTACATCACATTCGATTGCGGCGCCACCCTCCTCTGTCGACGAGGATCGCGTCGACTTCGACTCCGATTAGATTGCTCCTCGCCAAGTTTTTGGTTTTGTCACGCCTTCTGGTTAGCGCTTTTATGTTCTGATTCAGTTTGCAGACTTCTTTTGGATATTTCTTTTGTTTACATTTTCGCGATATTCGCTTTTATCGAAAGCTCTCTTTTTCTTTATATACCCACGTGATTGTTGCTTTGCTCGATTCTTATGCTGTCAATGGTCGTGGGCTTATGATGTATTCCCTTGTTTGGGGGACCGATAGCAATCAAGGTCTTCCGTCGCCGTCGATGATCCGTAGGACCCATGACCCATACGATCGGGGAAATCGGCGGTATGTCACTCGCTTCATGTGGTCGATGGTGGGAGACGTCGCTAGGTCACTCGTCCAACTATCCTCGAGGGCACTCGGACTTTAGGAGCGACAATTGTCTCGCCTACTTACGCCTCACTTACATGGTGACACCCGGGCTCGCTTTCTCCGGCGCAGGCATCTTTACCATGGCCGTGTTTTGAGCACTTTGTCTGTGAGCCTTCATCGATGGCCTATTGGCATGCGATTTTGCTCTACAGAGGGTGGGATATCCCGAGATTTGGCTCGATCGATGACCTGTCGATTTACGATTGCCGGTTTCTGGTGTCGCGCGCATTCATCTCAAGGGTATTCAGGTATCATCGTAGGACCGGGTCCGGCGTTCTCCAACTTTCCTCGGCTCCATGGGCGACTGGATGCAAGGTTGTAACCTTGTTACCGTTTCTTTTTGCGGATTTCTCCGACCACAGGGTTGACGCCTCGTGGCATTGTTTTTTGGGTTTTGCTCTTTGTTGTCGGTTCACCCTAGCCCCCCAAGTTTCATGAATTTTGAATTTTGAGAAAATTTTGGAAACTTTTTAGATTGGGAAAAGACATATGATGACACAATATGACTTTTCATTCGATGTTCAAACAATTACATATATTGAATTACGATAGTCGTAGTATTGTGTTTACGTTGGGCACGTTTTTGCTTCCTTTATAGGTAGTACTTCTTCAGGTGCTCGACATTCCATGTTTTCGAGTTTTTACGTGACTTTGTTAAGGCCTTTCGGACTCGGTATGGTCCTTCCCATGTCGTACCCAAGACGCCGGCGCCTTGATTTTTGGTGTTAGGGAACACCTTTCTCAGTACCAGGCTCCCATTCGCAAAGCTTCGTAGCTTGACCTTCGAGTTGTAGTATCGGTCGACCTTCCTTTTGTGAGCGGCGAGACGGGTGAGAGCGACGGACCTTTTCTCATCGATTAGGTTGAGCTCTGCCCGCATTGCCTCTTCGTTTTCCTCTTCACGGAAGGTCTCGATACGAAACGTGGGGAGCGTGGTCTCTGTCGGGACCACCGCTTCCACCCCGAAGGTATGGGCGAATGGGGTCTATCCCGTTGCGTTCTGAGCCGTGGTACGATAAGCCCACAACACAAATGGCAACTTGTCCGCCCAGGCACCCTTTCGAGTCTCCAACTTCTTCTTCAGATTTTCCTTTATGGTGTGGTTGACTGCTTCCACCTGGCCATTGGCTTGGGGGTGCATCGGGGAGGAATAAGTTTTTCTTATCCCGAGTTGTTCGCAGATCTCGCGTAGGCGGGCATTGTCGAATTGCCGTCCGTTGTCCGTCACGATGGATTCCGGGATCCTATGGCATATGATTCTCTTCCAGATGAAGCTTATTGTGTTCGCCTCTGTGACTCTTGCCAAAGGTTCTGCTTCGATCCACTTCGTGAAGTAGTCGATTGCCACTATGGAGAATCGGAGCTGCCTCTGTGCCATGGGGAGCTTGCCGATTAGATCAATCCCCCATTTGGCGAATGGCCAGAAACGATGACGGGACAGAGCAGGGCCGGAGGCTGCCTGGGTACGTGGGTGAACCTTTTACATTTGTCCAATCTTCGGGCCCAATCACGTGCATCCTTCTTCAAGGTTATCCATAAATATCCTAACCTTAAGAGTTTCAGCCCCATTGACTGCCCCGCAGCGTGGTTTCCACACAACCCTTCATGCACTTCACTCATCGCCCGCTTCGCTTCACTCTCGTGAAGGCAGCATAGGAGTGGCATCGAGAAGCCTCGCTTGTACATCACGTCCCCCCCACATGGTGTATCTCGATGCTAGGCCCTTTAACTTTCGTGCGTCATCGCGATTTTTGGGCATAATGGCATTCGCGATATACTCCGTTAATGGAGTCGTCCAAGATGGGGTGGTAGAGTTGCCGACCGTCCTTACGTCGCTTCTGGATACGTAGGGGCGAGTCTGGACTTCGATCGGGACGCTTCCATCTTCTTCTTCATCTATTCCCGAGGGAGACGCGCCACAGCATCGGCCTTGCCATTCTCTTCTCGACGGATATGCACGACTTCGAACCGAGCTGTCCCTTCTAGGTTCTTGAGGACTTTAGCCAAATATGCGATCATATTTGGCTCTTTGGCGATGTATTCGCTTTTTACCTAGTTCACTATCAATTACGAGTCACAAAAGATGTGCAGGTTTTCGACCTCGAGTCGGTGAGCTACCTCCAAACCGACTATTAGGGCTTCATATTCGGCCATCGGGGTTAGTTAAAACCACTCCGGCACCAGCGGTCCAGGCGTTGGATGCGCCGTCGACGTGCAGGGACCATACTGAACCTATCGGCCCGATGGCCCGCTTCTTTGAGGGATCCAACGGGGTTCCGCCCGACTCGACCTCGGTTTCCTTTGGTGCGAATTCTGCTACGAAGTCGGCTAGGGCTTGGCCCTTGATGGCGGCTCGTGGCTGGAACTTCACCCCGTATTTGCTGAGTTCCTGTGACCAGATGGCCATTCTCGTCAAGGAGCCTCGCTGTAGGGCCTTCTCAATTGGGTTCCCGGTGCGCATGACCACTTGGTGTGCATGGAAATACGGGCGCAGCTTTCGTGCAATCATGACCAAGGCTAATGACAACTTCTCGATCTCTGGATACCGCATCTTGGCATCTAGGAGAGATTTGTTGACATAGTAGATTGGCCGTTGGCATTGGCCCTTTTCCCGAATGAGGACTGCACTCGTGGCCTTGTCGGATACTGCGAGGTACAGTATGAGGACCTCGTGGTCGACGGGCTTCGCCAAGAATGGGGGAGTCGCGAGGTATGATTTCATCTCGCGGAACGCCCTTTCCAATTCTGGGGTCCACTCGAACCTGTCCCTCTTCTTCAGAGATTGGAAAAAAGGGTGGCACCTGTCCCTAGCCTTGGAGACAAATCTGGCTAAGGCCGCGATTCCGGCCAAGCTTTGCACCTCATTCGCCTTCTGAGGGGATCTCATCTCGAGGATGGCCATAATCTTTTCGGGGTTGACCTCGATCCCCCTCTTGCTCACCTTGTAACCGAGGAATTTCTCCGATTCGACCCCGAACACGCATTTGTTGAGATTTAGTTTCAATCCATACTTGCGGAGGATCGTAAATATGGTTTTGAGGTCATGGACGTGGTCGGGAGCCAGTCAGCTCTTTACCAACATATCGTCTACATAGACCTCCATAGTCTTGCCGATCTGATCGGCGAATATACGATTGACCAATCGCTGGTAGGTGGCGGCGACGTTCTTTAGGCCGTACGGCATCACCTTGTAGCGGTAAAGACCTTTGTTCGTCACAAAGATTGTCTTTAATTGGTCGTCTTCGTGCATCCGAAATTGGTTATAGCCTGAATAGGCATCCATGAAGTAGAGCAACTCGTGTCCCGCTGTCGCATCCACGAGCTGCTCTATCTGGGGAAGGGGAAGCTATCCTTAGGGCAGGTTTTGTTAAGATCTTTGTAATCTATGCAAATGCGCCACTTCCCGTTGGGCTTCTTTACCATCACCATATTCGATACCCACTTGGGGTGTTCCGCCTCTCTTAGGAAGTCGGCGGTGAGGAGTTTTTCAACTTCCTCTCCTATGGCGAGATATCTTTCCCCACTAAATGCCCTTATGGGCTGTACCCTTTCGGGTACGTTATGGTCATCATTTAGGCGATGTACCATTATCTTCGGGTCAATGCCCGGCATGTCTGCGTGTGTCCACGCGAAGACGTCTTTATGCTCCCTGTGGAAAGAAGCCATCGACACCCGCCTTTCAGCGGAGAGCTGGGCGCCGATTTTGACCGTTTGGTCAGGTTTGGCGGGATGCAAGGCGACCGTGATAAGGTCATCAGGAGTCTCCATGCGCCGACGTTAAATTTTGTCGCGCTGGTCCAACTCACCGAAGGTCCCTCCCTCCTCGGGTTTGCACGAGAGCTTGTTGTTAAGTTGAAAGGTCGTGCAAACCTTCAGCTTCCCCTCGGGCTTGGCGGTCTTTTCATAGGCGGCGCCTACATGACACGACCGCGCCATAGCCTGATCCCCCATCATGCATGCGATTCCTCTCTCGGTGGGGAACTACATCATGAGATGGTATATCGAGGTTATGGCCTTGAGGCCGACGAGGTTGGTGGGTCGATTATGATATTATAGGCCGTTGGTTCGTCGATGATAAAAAACGTCACGATTTGAGTGACCTCTATGCTACCTCGGGTTCTGAAGGTGACAGGAAGATCTATCGATCCTTTCGTCCACACCTTTTCCCCAGAAAATCCGTAGAGGGGGGTTCGTATCGGGGCGAATTTTACTCTGTCGAGTTTCATTTGCTCTAGCGCCGATTTGAACACAATGTCCACCGCGCTACCATTATCAATCAAGATCCGTAGGACATTATTGTTTGCCACGGTCGCAGATACGACGAGCGTGTCGTTATGCGGGTGGAGGATCCGCTTTGCTTCCTCTTCGGTGAAACGGATCTCTTCAAAGGGAGTAGGTGGGGCAGCGACGAAAGTAAGGTTAATGCCATTTCTGACCCTCTCATTGGTCGCTGCCCTCAAATACGTCTTCCTCTGGTTGCTCGACTTGCCACAGTCGAGTCCCCCGGTGATCGTTCTTACGATGTTCATCTCGTAAGCTTCGGGCTCGTTGCTGATGGTGGCGACTGCAACGGCCTTGTCCTTGGCTGGGGTTCTGTTCTGGGCCTGTGGGAGATCTTTCAAGATTGTCACCTCGGCAGTCCTCATGACAAACTCTTTGAGTTTTCCATCCTGAATCAGGGCCTCTGTCTGCCGCTTCAACTGGTAACACTCGGAGGTCACATGTCCGTGATCCCGATGATACTCGCAGTACTTGCTCTTGTCCCGCATCGTGGAACCTTTCTTCAACGGTGCCGGGGACCCGAGTTTGTCTCGGTGAAGAGCCAAGATTCGGGCCAGGGACGCGTTGAATAGGGTGAGAGCTTCTCCCCGGAATTGGTCGGCAAAAGGCCTCCCCGACCTTAGCAGGGGACGTCGTAGGTGATGCGGTTGTCCCTCCCCCGCTTTCCCCGAGTGTCGGGGCGATCGTTCGGATCTGACCCGCTTTCCCCGAGTGTCGGGTCAACCCTCCTTCTAGCGCCAAAATGTTGTCGCTGAAATTTGGACAACGTTCAGAGACCTAAGCGGTCAGATCCCCGCTCGGGGCGAGTGACACTCGCTTTGGCCTTAGCGTGTCGGATCCGGTGTCCCAGATCGTCTCTTAGTCGTCGTGGGATCTTTAAGTCCTCCTAGTGTCTAAAATAGACGAATACGCGTGAACTAAGAAGGGAAAACAGAGGGGGGGTCCTTTGTTTACCTCTCCGACGCTCAACATTAGTATGCGTGTGGGCGGAGTTATTAGGATGACAAGGGGAGGATTGACAAGGTTGAGAGAAACGAAGGTATGCAGACCAACGTCGTTTCGGGACTCAAGCCTTGGACCAAAAGATGGAATTCTTGAGAGAGAATTCATTAGGGGGAATTTTCGTTACCTCTCATGGGAGGTGACTTTGGCTATTTATAGCCGAAGTGGTCGTTGTAGACGCCAGAGGCATGTCAGGGCCGGCCAAGGTGGGTGAGGGCCGGCCAAGGCGGGTGAGGGCTGGCCAAAGCGGGTCAGGGCCGGCCAAGGCGGGTCAGGTCCGGCCAAAGCTGGCCAGGGCCGGCCAGGGCGTGCCAGGACCGGCCAAGGTGTGCCAGGGCCGGTAAGTGCATCAGGGGAGCTTGCGGCGCTTTCCGATGGTTCGATTTCAGGCCCCGAGAGAGTCTTCGGGGACGATATATATGCATTTCAAGTCGTCGAAAAACCGACGACAACACTTTGCACAAAAGCATATTCAAGTGGCCCCAGGTTGTCCATTTTGTGGTCAACGAGGGAGAATTCGGCTCGTGCTCTTATACCTTCTTATGCGAGATGCTTGGATGAACTTGCCCTCTGAGCACCTCCAAGATTTTGTAACCCGCACTTTCGTCTTCGAGACATATTCAGCAAAGCGGCGAATAACTTTTCTCCGTCGGATATCTCACTTTTCGGGATTAGGCTATCGAACGTTTGGAATAAGAGGAACAACAAAACTCACGAGAATCATAGAAAATTTAGGTAAGTCCCTCGCCGAGCCAATTTCATCCTCTCGGATTTTTCCTGGTTTCCCTCCTCGGGTTGGTTTGGGCGACTGCATTAGAGACGCCAATCGATATTGTCTTGTGGGTTTTAGCAAGTCCAAAGCGAAGGCAACCTTGGTTTTGGGGGCCGTACTAGAAGCTCTATAGGAAGGTATCTCCTTTGCCTCTAAATGGGGATTCGTCCCATGCATTATTGAATCGGACTCCTTGATTGCGATCAAACGCATTCAAACGCAAGCTCAAGTGGCGGCGAAGAAAGGCTTTATCATCAACGACATCTCGCAGATGGATTGTCATACTTTTTCGATTTTTGGTTTTGTAAAAAGAAGTGGGAATGTTGTTGCCCACTCTTTGGCCAGATTTAATTTCATTTCTCATGTTTCGATTTCTTGATTCGAGGAACCCCCATCGTGTACTGTAGAACCTCTTTTGGTTGATTTAGCCACTGCCTATGGTGGGTTTAATCTACTACAATTTTCTTCACAAACAATTAAGGCTCTTTTTAAATAGTTGAGATGGAGAGATACTGAGATGGGTGAAATGAGATTTTGACGAGAACTCCGTTTTGGTAAGAAATATCAATGATAGGCTCACTCTGTCATTATCTCAACTTGAACTTTTGATCAGTTTTAGGAAAAAAGTACCATTCGACTCATTTTTTGTTTCTTTTCACACTTTTTTTCTTTCACCGAATATTACAAACAATTTCTTTTTTTCATTTTCATTTTTGGTATTGCTTGAATGATTTGATATTGTTTAAACTTATTTTAGAATTGTTTGAACTTATATTAGAATTGTTTTTCGAGATTTTTTAATGATTAAAAGGTTGACTAGATATAAAAAAGCTTTTAGATTTTTCGATGAATTCCGATAAAATTCAAGTTTTTACAATGATTTTCGATAAAAAAAAAAAAGTTCGATAGGTTATGATGATTCTGATAATTTCCAATGAAAAAAACTAAAAATTTTGACAAATTTCACTGGTTTCTGGTAACCTGAAGATTTCCGATGGCTTTCAATTACTTCCTATAATTTCCGATGAAAAAAAATTAAAATAAAATGTTTCTTTTCGGCGAAGTTCGCCAGATCTGGTGGATTCCAGTAACTTTTGCACTGAAGATTTGGCCATACTAGTCTATTTAGGATTAAGAGACTTGTGATAGCCGGTCCACTCCAAGCCTCTCCAATAGGCTCACTGTCGACTTGTGAATCTTGTATAGAAGGAAAAAAGACTAAGCGACCTTTCTCTGATAAAGGTCGAAGAGCCACTAAATTGTTGGAACTAGTACATTATGATGTTTGTGGTCCGCTCAGAATTCACCACGGGGAGGATAAGAATACTTCATTATCTTTACCGATGATTATTCAAGATAGGGATTTTTCTATTTTCTCAATTACAAATTCGAGACCTCTAATGTATTTTAGGTTTTTAGGGCTTTAGTGGAAAAGCAAGCTTGCAAATAAATCAATATGAACCAAGAACAAATATATATTACGGTTTTTGTGATTCTTTAATATTTTGGTTGGGGAGAGGATAATTTTAGGCATCCAAATACTTCGAAATAAGTAGATATTGAAAAACGGCTAAAGATAACATTATATTTTATTTTATTGTTTGAAGTCTAGCAATTGACGATGATGTTTAAAACCATGAATTTCCAAAACCAAAAAGTCTTGAAAATGAGAATTAGAGTCTTAGCGTGGATTGATCGAAATAACTATAATTTTGAACCTATCGATGTGTCGGGTAGTTTATTTTTCTTTCGTGTGTTAGTGTTTCTAGTTTTCTTATTTTCACTTTTATTATTTTTGTTGCTTGAGGTCAAGCAAGAGTTCCAGTTTGGGGGAGTTTGATAAGCATGTTTTATACGTTATTATTAAGCGATCTTAAACGGAAACTCTATGCGAATCCTTAGGTGTTTTTGATAGTTTTTGTAGTCTGGGTTGTTTTTGTCACATATTTTGTTAGGAGCGCGTATTCCGAGTGCAGGCGCAAAAATGAGCGAAAAAGGAGCAAAAAACCAAGTTTAAGGAAGGCTCAGCGTTGGCCACCAGAGTGCCCATCGCGACGCGATCCTGACCCTTCACGTCGCGACGAACTGAGTACGTGTTGCGATAACTTTGTTCACAACGCAATGGCTGCATCGATGACTATTCAAGATATGGATTTGTCTATTTGCTTAAACATAATTCCGAGACCTTTAACGTATTTAAGGTTTTTCGGGATTTAGTTGAAAAGAAAATTGGCAAACAAATCAATGTTAGAAATTTGGTTAAGATTAACCTAATGTATTATGTAACATATCTAAATATGGCAGAAATACATAATAAGATAAATACATAATAAGATCTAATATTTAAAACTCCAATTCAAACATATTCAATTAACCATAGCATTAATAATTAACCTAACATGTCAATAAATATTCTAAACATGTTAACACAAAAAATTGAACACACTAGCAACCTTTAACATTTATATTTGCAGATCCTATCCATTTAGTGAACTTACATAGACATTTTAAAAAACCTAGCGCGTGGCTAGCTCTCGTCAGAATTGCGCACCTAGCCTCGTCGGATTGAACGTACCTAGCGTTGGAATTGCACGCCTAGCCCTTGCTAGAATGGCCTGCACCAACACGCCAAAACTTCACCGAAATGGCCTACACACGTGCACCAAATCATGGTCGAAATGACCTGCACTCGTGTCCCTGATCCTCTCCGGAATGGCCTGCACGTGCGCGCTTCTCTATCGTTGGAATGGATGGCCTGTGTGCTCCTGATCCCCGCTGGTCGGATGCGCTGCCTCACAAGTACGCCTCCTTGCCGATGGCCTGCGTGTGCTTCACCTCGCTGGAAGGAAACCCTCGTCGCTATTGATCCTCTTTTTCGGAATGGTGCGCGCGCCTTCTCCTTGCCGGATTCGCCACATGTGTGCGGCTACTTTTCTTGATAACAAGTGGCCGGCCCTATGATCAAAACCTCACACAAAAAACCACAATGGATTCAATAATAATACTCGGGGAGATTTAGGAGATAAAGAGGGTCGACTCTTTTGTGAACAATGGGAAAAATGAAGAACTCAAGAATCAAAGAAAAACTTTCGGGAAAAATAATTTTTCTCTCGTGTCTATCTGTATCTCTCGACCGATTATGTCACACAGGGAAGGGGACGGCCGAGTATTTCTATTAGGGTTAGGGTTTAGAGACAAAAAGCTTTCCTTTAATATCATAGAGAACGAGCTTAACTTAGGTCAAAATCCAATTTTGGCCCGTTAGTCAAACTTAAGCCCAATACTCTTTTAATGAGTTTCAAAATTAATTTTCCAACCCATAATTAATTAATTATGGCCGGCCAACATATCAATTTTATTCTCCAAATTTATTTGATTTATTTCAAAAAGAATATTTAATTAAATTAGAACATGTCATTGATTTAATGACATGTCATTAATTCAGTTTATACTTTGCAAACAATAACAAAACCAAAAATATTGATTTTATCTTTTATTTATTTGAATCCTTAACTTGTATTATTATTATCAATTTAATTATACAATATGATTCATTAAATAAATGTAACAATAAATAACCAATTATCTATTTAATTACTTAGAAAGTAATTTTCTTAGTGTAAATCACAATTTACATTCAATGAGAAAGTCAATTGGTCTAGCTCACTAAATCTCGTCCTAGAGTCAATCATTGAGACCTTATGGAACAAAATGAATGAAATTTTAGAATAAAGTTCAAACACAAAAAGTTCACAAACTTTTTCTGACATTTAATTTTTTAAAATTAGTCGATTCCACTAAAGAACTAATATTGAAACTCTTTAAGGTCATATGATGTGATAAAACTATTATACACATGGTCCATTGTGTATTTGAAAATATTACCCTTTGTGTTTATTATTAACTCAGAGGAATATAAAATGACCGTTTAAACTTAACATATTATTTCAGCAACTCCTTTTTTATTTATGAACGCGAAAAACATAAAGCGAGATATCTCAACATGTCATATAATTCCACGAAGTAGTATTATGACACCAACTGTTGGTTAAATGAAATTTCATTCAGTCATTGCCCATTGACTAATCAAATGTCATAAAGTGTTACAAGAAAATATGTACTCACTTCAGGATTTAGGTAAATACCAAAATACCGCTCGTATGTGATTTTGAAGTTTCGAGTGATTAAACGGTTTTATCTCAAACTTCAAATTGTCACAGGTTTTGTTCAATATCTTCATGAAGATATCAAGAATAAATTACGGAGTCACAACTCTCTATATCACAAGATAAGATATAGTTAATTTATTCAAAAACTCATTACTCAGATGCCATTGCCCAATCGATCTTTAGATTGGGAACTATTGTATAAACTAGTCATAAGAAGGTATCTTGTCAAGTCTTTACTAAGCACTTATTTCGTTGATGACAGTTTCAGGGCGTAGACATACATGCATAAACATAGTCTTAAATAAGAATGAAAATATAATTTTATTTAACTTTCAGCAAAAACAAATACAAAATGTATTTAATATCTAATATCTCCTTTATTGGCACAAATCCCAACAATCAAAACCCTTTGATCCGATCGAGGCGGTGAGTACTTTTTAGAAGAGTTCGATGACTTTCTTAAAGAAGAACGTATCGCTTCTCAACTTACTACACGTGGGACACCTAATAAAATGGAGTGTCAGAGAGAAGGAATCCCTTCAGAGATGGTAAGATATGTGATGAGTTACTCATCACTCCCTAATTCCCTTTGGAAATATGCTCTTGACACTTCGGCATACATTCTACACCAAGTTTCATCTAAAACGGTTCTTGGTACTCCTTATGAACGATGGACTAGGCATAAAGTTAGTTTAAGCTACTTCAAAAATTTTGGTTGCTTCGCACATGTGTGGATTAGAATTATGTGTGTTTATTGGATATCCAAAAGAAATCAAAGATTTCACATTTTATAGTCACGAGGACGAAAAAAAAATTGTTAGCACTAATGCTTGCTTCCTTGAGGAGGACTTTATGAAGAATACGAAACCTAGAAGCAAATTTTGCTTGAAAAAAAGTTGGGTGAGGATTCTTCTACCTCATTCGTAAGAAATGTTCTTACCCCAATTGAAACACAACCTAACAATTCAGAATCTCAACAAGTAGAACTTTGACATAGTGGGAGGGCTTCTCAAAAGCCCAACAAGTACATGTTTTATAGCGATAATCTCAATGGCTTGTTCTGAATCAAACATTTGGCTTGACGTCATGAAAGTTGAGATTCATCGATGTATGTCAACAAAGTCTGGAAAATTGTAGACCTACCTGTAGCGGTTAAACCTGTATGGTGTAAGTGGATCTATAAGAAGAAAATGGGTCCGGATGGGAACGTTGAGACGTTCAAAGCACTACTAGTTGCTAAGGGGTACACCCAAAAGGAAAGTATCAATTTATGAAGACACCTTTGCTAGGAATTATTTCCCTCTTGAGAAGATACTTATGTAAATTTTCGTTGATATTAAAATAAAAATAAGTTTGACATTTATGATTTATTCAAATTGAAATGGTTATTTCTTATGAATTAAGATTGATAGAACATTCATCATCACATAGCCTCTGTATCAAAATTGAGTCATGTGTTGGGCACCTGAGTTCGGGCGGTGTGCTAAAACGTGGTCGATAACTGATATACGTCTGGGAAGCTATATATATGGAACACATGAGTGAAGGTTGAATAGTATGTTGGAGCATCTACACTTGTGGTAAGTGTACGACCTGGTCTGGCCTTGGCGTAGATGTCTCATTTAAGAACCATTATGATGCACTAACCAACGCCTATGTGATGGTCACAGTGAGACTTGATCTAAATCCTGAAGTGTTCATGGACACTGAATCATGTATCTGAGCTCTTTAACTCATTCGCTAAAAGACAATTCATGCTAATCACAGCTTATGTCTCGGGAGTCTTCCCTTGGAAGTCGTCTCAGAGCATGATTCTAGTGGAAGGTGATTTACAGACAGGGAATCCAGCCTCCTTGGAAGGAGGTCAATGTTCACTAACCTAAGGGTTGATTATTAAACCGATTGATTGCGCGCACTTTTGAAGTAAGTAAACGTTACAAATAATCTTTCTCTAGGGAAGCAACAATGCTTAGGGCTGTATGTATCAAGACAAGTATAACGGAATAAATTGACTTCTCTTGGCATGAGTTAAACCTGGAGGATCTTGATCACGAACTGAATATATCAGTGAATACTCGTCACGATGAGTAAATATATTTCTAATAATAAATAAGGGTTCTTTCTTTGATAACACGGTGGAGTGTTGATAAAGACTAGATGAATCTATAAAAAAGAGATACGATTGTATCCTCTTTTTTTCGGGTTCGTTAAACTTCTAATAATAGCTCCATAGTCCCCAATTTGGCTATAGAGCAGACGGATAAGAACTTTCGAATAATAATATTATTCATTATTTAAATATCACTTGTTGTAATGGTGATTGACAGCCTTAATTTTGGAAAACAGGTCTTTTTATACTTAATAAAATGTTTATAGCATAATTTTTTATTTATTGTTGGATCAAGTAAATAAATAATTAAATTAGATTTTTGGATTGGGAATTTCGGATTGGGCTTGGCCTAGAGAGTGGCCGAATATCCCCTAAAGATAGACCGTAGGGGTGGCCGACCTCTCTCCCCCTTTGTCTCCCTGAATTTATCTCTGAAGAGAAAAAGTCTCAACCATCGCTATTGATCCGATGGATGAGAGGGAATTTAGATTCACTGTTGAGATCTAATGGCCCATATTAAATCCAAAGGATAAAATATCTCTAGAAGGAGAGAATATCTATAGACAGGAGAGAATATCTATAGATATGAGAGAATATATCACCAGAAAGGAGAAAATATCTCTCAAAGGTTATCCCTTCCTAAATGATATAAATAGGAATAAAAGAGAAGAGCAAAATTCATTCCATTCTTCACAGAAATTTTTTCCATCTCTCTCTCTCTCTTGGCCGACTATTTCCCATCCCCTATTCCCTATAATTGCTAATTCTAATCCTAAATAATAGGAGCGAGATTCCGAAACAATATGTTTTCGAGATCTAGTGAGATATCAATTGTGCCCACTCATATTTCTTATTCGTCTCGGATATTACATACTATAGTGTCATCCTTGAGTACTAATCAGAGAAGGAGTTGTGAAAGCTTAAAGCCGGAACTAGCATTGGATTGGAGCGTTATGTAGCTGAGCCAAAATCCATGTAATTATTCTTCTCATCTCTTCTATTATTAGTTGCTGAATCGCTTTCGTAATAGAATTAAATTAATATATATATAAATATTTCTAGCAATCATAATTAATCAATTGCCTATTGTTAGTGCAATTAACGTTTTTCCGCATTTCATATGGTTGCTAAGGTGCTCGATCACCAACAAGTGGTATTAGAGCTAGATGATTTTTTAATTTAATTGATTCATTCTTATGATTAAAAGCGGTTTTAATGGATTTATATTGTTATATATAATTCGTTATAGGTCATTATGTGATATGTGAATTATTATTCGTGGTTGATCGTAGATTTATTCATTCTCGCTTTATTAGAATATTTGTAAACCCGAAATTCAAAGGTTATAGGCTATATGTAAATTTTGTTATTTTTAATTATCATTATTATTATTGTCATTGTTGTAATCCGACGATCGGTGCGAGACAGATCTGCGACGAGGAGACAGAACAGGACCGAAGGCCTGCCCTCCGAGCCACAGAGCACAACCGGCCGACTAACCCTAGAAGGCTAAGGCCAGCCTCACTCCTTCGTTTCCTTTGGCAATCGGTTGGGCCTTGGCTGCCCCTTGGCGGAGGCCTAACCAACTCGGGTCGGGCCCTACCATGGCGGGTTGGGCTTGAGGATGATCAAGGCTTGGGCCAGGATGCCAAATGGGCCTTAAGGCCCATCCGAAAATAAATAAATAAATAAAATTTAAAAAATTTGAAGTTTTATTTAGTTAATTTAAATGGGCCGGACTCATTTAAATATTATTTAAAACATTAAAAAAATGATTTTGATATCGATTTGTTTTTCATAAAGACGTTTGATGGACTTTTATTCAAATTGAATATTTCAAAGATGTTACGAAATGAAATTTTTTGAAAAATATTTATTTTTCTAGTTGAAACATATGATTGTGTTCAACTATCATCCATGAACTAATATGATTAGGTTCATCTCGTTTTAATTTATAAAGAGTCAATTAGAATAAAATCAACATGAATCAACCCATCCTTGCTTTGCTTGTTTATTTAGATGCTTTACTATGAATGTATGTTATAACTTAGATATCGTATAGTTCAGTTATGGATTTCATGGGCTTATATTCATTTTAAAATTTGCTAATATGATTAAGTTAGTTAATTAATGAATGAGTTAAACGGATCGGAAAACTTTGTCACCAAGCCGATAAAAGGCTAAGCTGGGAGGTATTTAAAAAGACCTAGTGTCGCACCTTCTTAATTGGGAGCTTTTGTCTGAAGGAATTCTTTATGTTTTTAAGGGTAGCGTAGAAACACTTGAGTTTTTAAGATAATATAGTAAACTCAATGGATCACCTAGATTAATATAAATTCTAGGAAAATTAAAATACAAAGTATATTGAGTCTTAGACCTCCAACATTGACACAACACGGTGAGGATGAAAGATCCATGCGCCACCCAAGCGTTTTTAAGAGATGGAAGGTCTATTCCTCAGGATAGCCTTTTCGGATTCCAATACCAAGGTTGTGTGTCTGACGATAGGTGGTAGGATTGATCTCTGCGTGTACTAGATAAATTAGTGCTTACGGCATGACTTTTCTCAGTGGAATGGTGGGTCGACTCAAGTATAAACCAACCGGTGCTTGCTCATATGGACAAAGTATTCATATAAATTGGTAGTTAGTGAGCATAGTTATGAATTGTAAATGAATTGTGATTGCTAATTAATATGAGTCGGAACTCATATTAACTAGGTGCACTATGTTACACCACCAAAGTGGAACGGAAGGTGGCTACTGGTGATTACCGCGGATAATGAAAACTGGGTCTTTTATATATTAGTATTTATTTCCCGTGCTTGTGAGCATTATGTTTTTATTTCCTCAATATATACGATGAATGTTTTCTTTTCGAATTATTATTTATGTACTTGTAGTTTTATATAATTTCAGCATAACTTCAAACAATTATCTTTTAAAAGAAATAATAGATACTAAGATGCAAGTGGGAGAGTGAACCACCGACTACATGAAGTCGTTAACCGATATAATGATTATGATCGGTATGTGTGGCACACAGATAGATGAAGCTACTCAAGTTGCGATTGTTCTAGAATTGCTATGCGATGAGTACTCCGGCTTAGAAGTGGACTTCCGAGGAATGTTCTCTAATTATGTCATGAAGACGTTTCGTGGTGAACTTATGAGTTGGCGAGATGGACTTATAAGGCAATCATGCATCAGTCAATTGCATTATGAAATGGCAATACCAACTGATAACTACTAACCTATATATACACCACTGGAGAATGTTCTCGTAGTGGGAGAGGCTTCATACATCAATATCTCCGATGATGAAGTAGTGGGCTAGATTCCCGAGTCATGTGAAGGTACGGTACCATTCACAGACATACATGTACTAGAGGCATTTTATACTGGAAATTCATTCTCTTACTGGATAATTGATTCGGGGACTAATAATCATGTGTGTATATCATTACAGGCATTTCATTTGTGGGACAAACTGAGGGAGAAAAACTATAGCTTAGAGTGTGGAACGGAGAATCCGTAACGGCTAAACCTTTCGACTCCTTTTGGAAATAAATATTTGATATTAGATTCAGTTTATTTTATTTCTAGTATATGTAGAAACTTAATGTCAGTGTCTGAGTTACTTAAACATAACTTTTCTTTGTCTATGAATGAAAAGGCTATTAGTGTTTCTTTTGATGGAAGCATTTTATGTGATGCTCACTTAAGCAATGGTTTAAATGTTTTAACTCCAGAAATCAATTGTTCATTTAATGTATAAATGTTTAAGGTAGCTAATACTTCTAATAAAAGAATTAAAATATTTAGTGATGAACAACCTATTTATGGCACTTAAGACTTGGTCATATTAATATAAAGAGGCTAGAGATACTTTCAAGTCTTGGGCCGTTGAAACAACTCCAAGGAGGAAATCTGCATGTTTGTAAATCATGTACAGAAGGAAAAATGACCAAGAAACAAATTTCCTCCTTGCTCTAAGTACATGGCCGGCCAACATAGGAGAGAAACGGGAAGGGAAAATCAAATATTGTGTCATGAATGCATTATTCTTTCATGAATGCATAATTGACCTTTATAGATTTTTCCTTCTCCTATAAATAGAGCCTCACATAGAGATGTGAAAACAAGTTTTTTGAAAGATTCATTCTTGCTCTCTCTCTCTCTCTCTCTCTCTCTATTTTGGCCGAACCCCCCCTCTCTCTCTCAAAATACTTCTTTTATTTTGGCACCTAAGTCCTCATTAGACTTAGGCTTAATTAGCTCCCTAGCTCATTGACTTGTTCTTGAGCTATTGTGTTTAATTGTGCCCACACACAAATCTTTCTAAACCTATATAGACTCTTATAATAGAAGCCTTAGGTTTCTCAAGTTCAAGACTAGAAGTGAAGGAATCAAGTTAGAAGAGAAGATCAACTTTTTTCTCAAGATCAAACTACAAGAAATGTTAGTATTCATGTAATTAAATAATATTTTTAGTTTATAACATGTATATGCACTTTATCTAGGTTAGTAAAAATTGTTTTACTAGTAAAAGAAATCTTTATATTCCGCCATTAATATGATTATTGATACATTTTTCTTAACCCTAGAGCTATTCCAACAAAAATGGTGTTGATGAAAGGAGAAATCGAACTTTATTAGACATGGGAAGATCCATGATTAGCTATTCTTCACTTTCTACTACTTAAATTTGTGCATATAAAGAGATCTGTGCATATATTAAATCATGTGCCACTTAAATTTGTATCCAAAACTCCTATGGAAATGTCGAACGAAGCTAATGCTGGTTTGTGCAATTTCGAAGTATGGGGTTGTCCCCCTCATGTCTTAAAAGATATATCCAGCAAGATTGAACCAAGAACGAACTTATGTTTCTTTGTTGGTTATGCTGAAGGGACAAAAGTTGGTATCTTTTTTTAACCTACTGATAATAAAACTATTGTTTCGACTAGTGCTACTTTTCTTGAAGATGATTAGGTGAAAAAGATAAACTTCATTGTAACGTTTTACTTGATGAAAACGTTAGACCAATCCCGAAGACTAACATCCAAGGGAATCTATCTCCACTTGCAATCGTTGTGAGAGTGGGAGATGAAGAAGAATAGTCCAATTGCTACACTGCCTCGTCGTAGTGGGAGGGTCTCTAGAGAGCCTGGCCGATATCTTTGCTTTGAAGCACACGTTGTTGCATTCGATGTGAACAACGACCACCTCATATCATATAATGATGCCATGGTCGACTTGGACAGAGAGAAATGGCTTGAAGCCATGAATCTTGAGATATACTCTATGCACTTGAATTCAATATGGACTCTCGTAGAAGCCCTGATGAAATCAGACCGATTGGGTGCAAGTGGATGTACAAGAGGAAGAAAGGAGTTGATAGACAAGTCGAAACCTTCGATTCTATACTTGTAGCTAAGGGTTTTACCTAGAGAGAGGGAATCGACTACGACGAAACCTTCTATCTTGTAGCCATGTTTAAATCCATCAGATTTCTTCTGGCCATTGCCGCTCATTATGATTATGAGATTTAGCAAATAGAGGTACAACAACCATTCTTGAATGGCTACATGGCTCAACCAGACGGATTTAAAGTAAAGGGTCAAGAGCACAAGGTTTTCAAATTATTGAAGTCCATCAATGGCCGAACACCCCCCCCCCCCCTCTCTCTCTCTCAAAATACTTCTTTGATTTTGGCACTTAAGTCCTCATTAGACTTAGGCTTAATTAGCTCCCTAGCTCATTGAATTGTTCTTGAGCTATTGTGTTTAATTGTGCCCACACACAAATCTTTCTAAACCTATATAGACTCTTATAATAGAAGCCTTAGGTTTCTCAAGTTCAAGACTAGAAGTGAAGGAATCAAGTTAGAAGAGAAGATCAACTTTTCTCAAGATCAAACTACAAGAAATGTTAGTATTCATGTAATTAAATAATATTTTTAGTTTATAACATGTATATGCACTTTATCTAGGTTACTAAAAATTGTTTTACTAGTAAAAGAAATCTTTATATTCCGCCATTAATATGATTAATGATACATTTTTCTTAACCCTAGAGCTATTCCAACAAATGGCATCAGAGCTATGGTCAAAATTGTGCATGTACATGTTATTTAAAAATCATTATAAGAAAATTGTTTCCTAAATTTGCTTGAATAATGGTTTTTCAAAGACTAGATCTTACAAAATTTTAATTTTTTGGTACGAAATTTAAAATTAATTTTGTGTTGATTTTCCACATGTTAAAAATGCTATATAAATACATTAAAAACAGTTAAAATCAGTTTTTAATTATTTTACGTTTAGCATACTCAAAATCAAGTTTTTGACAAGTTTGAAAATTTGTGTACATAGTTTAAACTAGTTTATTGCACTTCTAGTTTAAATTTGTTATTGAATGTTTTAAATTATGTTGTTTAATTTATATTTTGTTTAATTATTAACAATTTAATATAACACATAATTGAAATCAAAACATACAATTAAAATGTTTCAATAAACCTCTTTCTCTTTACACCTATATCCGAAGTACCTTTTAATTTTTTTTTCAAATTATGGAAATATTGTTATGGCTCAGTAAAACGGGCATAACTCTATGACCTTTTAAGTCCAAGGTACGGAAGTTAGCTATCCAATGCAATTGGTTTCAGCTCAATCGGATACCAGATGTGTTATCTATGACCTTTTAAGTATAAGGTGTACGACAGTCCGCGAGTCCAGATTTTTTAGTCCGGATTTTGCGACTCCAAGCTTCCTCCCCTCTTCTTAATGCTTTTGTGGATTTCCGACGTTCACGCGCTCAACCACCATGAAGACGCCTTCAAGGAAGATGTCATGAAAATGAAGATATTAGTTTTAGGAGATTTTTAATCTCAAAAACTTTCAAGTGCAAAAGTGATGATTTATTAGTCTCACACACTTTCCTTAGGAATAATAAATTAATAGACAAAAAGATCCGAGTATGTTCCTTGTGCCATAGTGCATTAACACTGCTCTCCCCTTACAAATATCGATTTTAGGGTTCTTTTTTCTATTGATCCAATCTATCCCTCTTTAGTAATGGAAACAAGTTTCCTATACGTACAAGAGTAGACGTGCCCTTTTTCCAAAAATTAAGTGGGACGGTTGCACTTTTTGTTTGCAACCCAGCATCTCCTTATTTTTTTATAAACTAAGTGGGAGGGTTGTACTTATTGTTTGCAACCCGCGATCCCCAACACTAATGTGAAGTGCTTATGTCGCCAGACTAAGAGTCACCCTCGTGACCCTCTCTTAAATGAGAGTACTCACAGACACATTGCTCCTAACATTGCTTTTATAGCTATGTTCAAAAGTGAAACGATAAGACAGAGCCTCCCTCGGCGAATTGTTTTCAAAGTAGATCTTGTTGAACTACGTTGTTGGTTACACACTTAGACTCAAACTCTAGTAATCCTCCCTCGAGGCCCTGCGACAAGTTTTGAGTCATCAAACTTCTTTATAATGTGGCTAGTCAAAGCATTGATGTATTGACATCATGACTATGCATTAATGATGTGTCATGTACTTATGAAAGACGACATATTTGCGGCCTTCCCTCGAAGGAGTAAAATTGTCATTTTGTTCATAACACCTTTGGATTTATTCTTGTCTAATTAAAATTAAACTTAAAATCCTAAACAAAAGACTAATCATAAATTGTTTCAACTTTCAGCAACATTTCTCTAAACCCCCTCTCTACTATCCTTACCTCGAACAAACTGGAAGGTGATAACTACGTATATTGGAAACGTAACCTAGACATCGTCCTTAGTATTGACAAGCACAAGTGGGTACTTGTAAAGGTCGATTTTCACCGGAATCTCTTACAGTCACAAGGATTAACAATAATAATTTATATGTGTGAAGGCCAAACTAATGCGTTAATATCCTCGAGTTTATGTTTATGGGATTTGGTCTCTTTCGTTTATTAGCTTGGAAGCTTGCCAAAGAATACAAGACAATGGTGTATAGTGGCGGCTAATATCTTTCTCTTTAGGGTTTCGATCCTCTTCTATGTGGTCTTTACATTGGTATTTATAGTTCCTTCCTCTCGTGTGTGAGGTCCCTAGGGTTTGTCCCTCCATTAGGGTTTCCCCTTTCGGCCCGGCCTCTTTCTGACCGGCTCCGCAATTCTTTCCTGAATTTTACCTACTAAATCCCGTGATTACCGCTCTTTCGACTGACTCTCTGACGCCAAGTCTTCTCGCGCACGCTTCCGTTTTCCCGCTCTTTTCTCAGCGATGACATTCCTTCTAAGGCAGGACCTCTTCGAGGGGAGAAGGGGAAACTCCATAAAGGAGTATCGCCTCGTACAAAGGCCTCCTCGCGAAGAGCTTTCCTTGCAATCCTTCCCTTCTCCTCGCTCGGAGCTGGACCCTCCTCGCAGGGATGAATCTCTCTCTTCATTTCACTGTCGCCAGCCACGGGCCCCGCTTACTTCCTCGCATTTCGTTGTTTCCATAGCCGAAATGACATGTAACTGTGTTAAGAGGGATTTGACGAAATCCTACCTTAACAGTTACAAGTGTGGGCACTTGGTAAAATAATAAGAGAAATCTTCTCGATGGGCCTCTTTCACAGCGTCAAGCCCTTTTGTTCATTGACTGCTCGTAGTCATTTCTGCTCCCGTCGCCCTTCTTGGGCGCGTGGCCTTGGTTTCGTGAACCTCTTTCTTCCTTTTTTAAACAAATGCGGGCAGAGTACTCGAGTGCCTGTCTTCATATAGGTCTTTTTCTTTCACAGCTCCCAGCCGTACAGCAGTTCCCCAAGACGTGTTTTCCCTCAGCGTCTCTTCGTATTCCAGCCGTCGATTTGCCTGCGTCGCTTCAGATTCCAACCGTTTGATCTGCCCGTTCCCTTTCTATAAATTGCGGGTCTTAGTGGGAGTGGGACTTCAAACCCTGTGTCCTTTCGTTCTACTGTACTCCCTCAATTTCATATCCCGCCTAATCCTTGTCATTCAAATTTGCCCCAACGTTATATTCCCGCTTTCACTATGGCCCTGACCCCAACTTCACCGGGTCTCGGCCGCGTCCTTAAGGGTGGCCTTGATCGCTCCGCCATGACCTCCGAGCGGCTCCGCGTCATCCGGGAGATGTATTGTGACGAGGACGTCAGCCAGGTTCGTCTTCCGTAACCGGGCGAGTGGCTGGAAGACCCTTCGGATGAACGGTGGGTCGCCGTCTATGAGGGTTTCTTCCTCGACGCGGGGCTCCGCTTCCCAATTCCGTATCTTCTCCTCTCCTTTCTTCACGCGTTCGGCATTCCCATTGGCCAGATGCATCTCAGCGCCATCCGCCTCGTCTTGTGCACCATGGGTATCACTGCCGAGAGGAGGGTTTTCTTGGCTCTGGAGGATCTGATGCGCCTCTACAGGCCATTTCAGGTTACCAGGCGCATGGGGCGTTTCACGCTCATCCCCTTCGACCGGGACCCGATCGTCCTCAACACTCCCTCCGACGCACCGGGATGGCAGAGCTACTATTTCTTTGTCAAAATCGACAACAGCTCCTTTGGCTACCATCACGAGTCACTGCCCAGGCGATGGGTCAAGATCGACCCATAACCCCCAGCCTACTCGCCTAGCTCGGGCGATCCTCACGAGACCATTTTCAAGGGGATTCGTCGGGCCCTTCTTGCGAGCACGCGTCGCGACTGGGGAAGATTTTTCCGAGACCCTCGGCGGCTGGTGGAGCTTGGGATATACCGGGAGGGGTTCATCAAAGGTCCGCCTATCCCCACTGCTTCCCGGTCGGGTTCCGTGGCTTGGTGCCGCTGGTTGGTGGCTCTTCCTCCGACGCGACCGCGGAAGGAGCATGCTCGGTACCGCGAGTCGAAGGGAAGAACCTCGAAGACGAAGAGAGCTCGCCCGAGCGCCCCATCCTGCAGGCATAATCGCGCCCCTCGTACACCGAGGGGCCCTGCGGGGACCTCATCTCGTGCTGAGATTGCTGCGGGAAAACGACCCGTCGGAAGTGGTGCTAACGACCGTCCCGCAAAGAGGGCCAGGAGCGAGGGCGTATCCGGCGCAACGCTGCGCGCCGTGGGGGTTTGTATTGCTTCGCAGCAATGTGCTCCTGCGGACGCTTTTCCAGGATCTCCTCAACTGGAGCCCCTGCAGCGACGGCCGGACCGCCAGCATCCTACTTCTCCTCTTCCTTCATCCTCCGTTTCTTCTCACTCTTTGTCTCCCGTTTCTTCTCACTCTTCACCTTCTCTTCCTTCTCACTTCTCACCCTCCATTTCTTCTCACTCCTCGCCTTCTCTTCCTTCTCACTTCTTACCCTCCGTTTCTTCTCACTCCTCGCCTTCTCTTCCTTCTCACTTCTCATCCTCTCTTCCCGCTCTTCTGCCCTTCGCTTCGGCTTCTCTTCAGCCTTCACCTTCTCCTTCGCCCCTCGCTTTGGCTTCTTATCGCCCTCTACCTTCTCCTTCGTCTCGTCTTCTTCGCTCTCCCTGCCGTTATCCCCCGGCCGATCCTCTTCCGCCTCCTCTCGTCACCCCCGGCAAGCCTGACTGGGATTCGCCCGTCGAAGTCTGGAGGGAGTATTCCTAGCGCATGTTCCATAACCTGTCAAAGGGGACCTCCGGCTCTTCCGCCTCTCGTCGCTCCGTTGAAGAGGTCGAGGGATACTCCGAGGTGATGGCCTTTTTGTTCGAGGGGATTTCTCGGGCGAACGACCTCGTCCTCCGCGAGGCCGACAGGTCCTTGATGGCGGATGAGTTTATCGACGCCTCCCGTCGGATATCAGCAATCCGAGAGCAGCTTGATCTCTCCGTCCACAGCGAGCGCCTTTCTCGGGGGCGGATCGCGAGGCTGGAGTCGGCCCTGGCCGAGGAGAGGCGGGATCACGTTTCCGCCAAGGTTGACTTGGAGGAATTCAAAGCTCGGTCGGGGCGGAGGATCGAGGAATGCGAGCGGCGGCTGTCCGCTCGCGGGGCTCTATTAGATGAGGAAAGGAGGTGCCATCAGGAGACCTTGGAGCTTTCTCGCCACCAGGATAAGCTCCTCGCTCAGATTGGCGAGGTCGTGGGCACCCTTGTTGCCGTGAAGGAGGGTCTGCCTTCTCAGGTTCGTGGCGTCTTGCGGACACTCGCTGATGAGCTGGAGGCGGCTCAAGCCGAAGCAGAGAAGGAGCGCCATGCTCGGCTGCGCCTCTTTGAGAAAGCCAGAGATAAGCTCGAGCGAGCTTCTGCTCGCTTCCGGGCTCTTGGGGACTCCGTCGAGGCCAACCGTATGGCGGCCTCCTATCAGGCCTAGATAAATGCGGTCTTTGCGCTTCCTTCTGGGGCGCCGGTCGCCCTTCTTCGGGAAAAAATTCCAGAGCGGGAGCAGGGCCGCACTTGGGAGGAAGCTCTCACTTCGACGTTCGAGGATGAGGCCGCGGCCGACCCCGACTCTCCTCCTCTGTCTCCTGGTGGTCTCCCGTCGATCGAGGCTTCTTTCTCGCCGCCCCTCGTCGTCGGGAGTCCCTCGGCCGTGTCCGGGTCGCTGAGCGAGCGAGGAACTACCGAGGCTTGATCTCTCCTTGGTGACTTAGGCCCTTTGCAGCTTGTAAACTTTGTTCTTCATCTTCTCGATGTAGGGCTTTTGCCGATTCTTGTAGGGTTTTGTTTCGTCGCTGTGCTTGTAATTCTTGTAACCTTTTCCTCTTTAAATTTTTTGTCTCTTTACCTTTCTTTGCATTTGAGCATGGCTATCGATTTGCTCGCCCCTTCGTGTTGCACTATTTCGCCATACTTACTTGGCCTTCCTCGAGGTTGTTTTCATCGGCGGCCCTTTTCACCGACGCGATCAACTTTGGAGCTGATGTGGGTAGTGTTGGGGTGGGGGAAGGTCAGCCCCCTTTGTTTTATCAAGTGTAAGCACTTGGTAAAAGAAAGAAAGTCCCAGCCCGACAAGCTGCTCGAGGCGGGGTCCCTTTCTGCATGTGTCGCCTTCATTATTTGGTTTTTTTTATTGCTTTGGGCGCGTCCCCTCGAATTCCACGACTTTCTCTTTCCTCATTAAAACTGATACAGGTACTCGAGTATTAATAACTTTCAGAACCCCTATCACATCCAACGACTCTTGGGTCCTTGCTTCCTTTTGTCGATCTACGTGTCCTTTCACAGGTTGTGGGGTCAAGACGCGTTGATTCGCATTGCCTTGCCTCCTTCTCTTATAAATTCGAAAACCCTACCTCGCGGCACAGTTTTAATTTCCTTCAAACGCCATTTTCCCTCTTCTTCCACTTTCCTCTCAACTTCATTCGCCTTAAAACTTCGATTGAGTATGGCTCGCACCCTTGGCACCGGTCCCATCTTCAAAACCCGTTCTCCTCCTTCGACGATGACGGAGGAGCACCTGGAGCGGTTTTTGGAGGAATTCGTCCTAGAGCCGCAGGTCGTCCTTCGCCTTCCTCGTAACGGCGAGCTCGCCGAGACTCCCAGGGACGACTGCATCGCCCTCTACGAGATCTTTTTCTGGAGGACGGGGCTCTGCCTTCCCATCCCGTCTCATGTCGTGGCCTTTTTCTGTGCCTTTAGGGTTCCCATCACCCAGGTGAGTCCGAACTCGATTTGTCTCCTTGTTTGTACCATAGTCGTGGCGTTGGAGGTGAATGTCGATATTACTTTGGAGGATCTTATGCGTCTGTTCAAGTTCTCCAAGAACGCCAAGAACCCTGTCCGCTATTCTCTGTCTCACCGGATCTCTGGCCACGTCATCGACAACACTCCTTTGAACGAATTCGGGTGGGAGGATAAGTTTTTCTTTGTTTCGGTTGATGAGCACAGTTTCGGGTGCTTTCACGAGCTTTTGCCCAGGGAGTGGCTTGTCGACCAATCCCCCCTTAAGTATATTCCCAGCACTGACGACGAGGCCGCTCGTCGTTTTGAGGTGATCCACAAGAAGCTCCTCTCCAATCCTGATCGCGATTGGCATTCGGACTTCTCCAATGCTAGGGTTAAGAACTCTGGGATTTTTTCTTGGCCTTATCCCTCCGGAATGAAGCTCCAGGATCTGCTCCCGGCCTCTGGGTTCGGCGACCTTCCACCGCCCGGGGCTCCGTCGCAGGGCCTCCGAGGGGGTGTTCAGGATCGAAGGAAGAGAAAAAGATCCCGAGGAGTCCCGGCTGACAGCGGGAACGGTTTGCCGCGAGGAGGGAACGTCTCGTCAGATGGGTCCTCCGTGAGGAGGTCCCGTGGCAAGGGGGACTCTCTGAGTAGTGCTTCCCATAAATTAAAGGATTCCGGTGGGCACGTTTCCGAGGGGTCGAGAGGCGGCCTTCCCTCTAAGAGGGCTAGGGTCGTCTCTCCGCCTAGCGGAACCCGGGACGTGTCGAATTCCCCGGGAGGCGCTTCCCCAAACCAGGTGCCGACGTCGACGCTGAAGAGTCCTGCCCCGGAGCAGACTCCGGCCGCTCCTTCCGCTTCTCCTCCTCCTCGCGAGGCGGAGGTCGTTCCGAAGGGGAATCGCGATCTTCCGCCTCTCCTTCCCAAGGATGAGGGTTGGCTCCCCATCAAAGCGTCTGTTGGAGGCGAAATTTCCTCCACGCGCTCGAGGAAAAGGCCAGCAATCTCGGTGGAGGTCGTCGTTGAAACCCCTGCGCCCACGGCCGCGGCAGACGGGGCGGATGTTGTGGCCGCCACCGCAGGTTCTCCGGGGCCTTGCAATCGCTCGGAGGAGACCGGGGATGGGGAGGCGACGTCTTCTAAGAAGGAGGACGTTCCCGCCGGGGCCTCAGATCCCCTGGGTCCATCCGGGCCAATAGCGGAGGGGAATGTCCTTGAGCCCAAAGAGCTGGCGGTCGTAGATCATCCCGTGTCGTCGGAGACCGCTCCTGCCGGGGCCTCAGATCACTTGGACCGGGCCGGACAGGCAGCAGAGGGAAGAGTCCTCGAGCCCGAGGAACAGGCAGTCGCGGATCCTCCCGCGTCGTTGGAGACTGCTCCCGACCGAGCCAATATCGCGATGATCAATGCTCTTCCCGTTGGGGCCTCGGCCGAACTGCTTCGATCCAAGCTCCCGGAATGGCAGCGGCTCGAGGGCGAGATGCAGGCGCAGGCCGATGAGTTCGAGAGGAGAGCCGATGCTGATCCTGAGTCCCCCCCTCTCTCCCCGTGCAACCCCATCGTGGCGGAGGGCGCTCAGCCCGCGCCTCTGGAGGTGTAGGCCCTCTTTTGTATAATCTGTTCTCTTTTATGGATCGCGTGATATAAATTGTTTGTCTGTAATAATAAATTTTTTTTTTTTTGCTTGTGTGGGATTTACCTTGAATAACTCGTTTTGCCATTCTTATTTGTCGATATTTTATGACTGTCTATTATCCTGCCGTCTGGAAGAAATGCTTGATATATATATATATATTGGACGATGCCAATAGAATAACACTTTAAATAATTGTAGATACTTACATGAGGTAGTGTAGATATGATGGGATGCCACCTTCCCTCCCCTCCCCCCTTTTTATCAAAGAAAGGGGGCCTTAGCTGGAGGGGCTTTAGCTGTACTTGTTGAAAGGCTTTTAACTTGCTTGCTTGGGATCCTTTTGTGCTCGCATGGGAGTCTTTTGTGCTTGCATTGGAGTCTTTTGTGCTCGCATGGGAGTCTTTTGTGCTCGCGTGGGAGTCTTTCGTGCTCGCATGGGAGTCTTTTGATTGCTCGCGTGGGAGTCTTTTGTGCTCGCATGGGAGTCTTTTGTGCTCGCATGGGAGTCTTTTGATTGCTCGCTGGGAGGCTTACGTATTGGCGATGTATGCCTTAGGTGACTTTTGGGCACTCTCGCCTCTTTATTTTGGGCATTCTCGCCTCTTTTATTGTGGGCACTCTCGCCTCTTTTACGCTCGCTTGGGAGTCTTTTAATTGTGCTCGCTGGGAGGCTTTATTTGCTCACAGGGAGGCTTTATTTGCTCACAGGGAGGCTTTATTTGAAGATGGCTCCCTGTCTTTTTTTTAAAGACGGGCCTCATCTGTATGTGCTCGCTGGGAGGCTTTGATTGAAGATGGCTCCCTATCTTTTACAGACGGGCCTCATCTGTATGTGCTCGCTGGGAGGCTTTGATTGAAGATGGCTCCCTGTCTTTTTTTTTAAAAAGACGGGCCTCATCTGTATGTGCTCGCTGGGAGGCTTTGATTGAAGATGGCTCCCTGTCTTTTAAAGACGGGCCTCATCTGTATGTGCTCGCTGGGAGGCTTTGATTGCTCACTGGGAGGCTTTATTTGCTCACTGGGAGGCTTTATTATTGGCGATGTATGCGTTAGATAACTTTTGGGCACTCTCGCCTCTTTTATTTTGAGCACTCTCACCTCTTTTATTGTGGGCACTCTCGCCTCTTTTATGCTATGGTCGTATGTTCCAAACTTTTCGATCGTATATAGATAATTGCCGAAGCCATAACAGGGTCCCCGAACAAAAGGTCGGGGTCCCTTTGAAATTGAAAGATACGTAAAAATGCTTACCGGGATTTATGATAGGGCCGGGGAGGCTGAAGGTGGGGTTCCCCTTAGTAGAATTTCTTCAGGTGCTTCACGTTCCAACTCCTGATCACCTTGGCGCCTTCAGTATTTTCGAGTTCTTAAACCCCCGGTCTGACGACGCTCGTGACCACGTATGGCCCTTCCCAACTCTGCCCGAGCTTTCCAGCATTGACCTCGGCTGTGTTCTGGAAGACTCGCCGGAGGACCATTTCACCGACCCGGAAGCTCCTCGGGCGCACCTTCTTGTTGTAGTAGCGAGCGACGGCATTTTGATAGTTAGCGACGTGGACACTTGCCTGCTCGCGTCGTTTGTCCACATGGTCAAGCTGGTCGAGCAGGCCCTGGCTGTTGGCTTCTTCGTCCCCCGGGGCTATCGATCGGCGAAGGCTCGGAATTCCCACTTCTGCTGGTATGACGGCTTCCACGCCGTATGACAAGGAGAACGGAGTCTGGCCGGTGGCTGAGTGCGGAGTCGTCCGGTAGGCCCAGAGGACGCCAGGTAGTTCATCGGCCCAAAGCCCTTTCTTGGCGTCGAGCCTCCTCTTGATGTTGTCGGTGATCGTCCGATTGACTGCCTCAGCATTCCCGTTGCCTTGGGGGTACCTCGGCGTCGACGTGTGCAGCTTCACTCTCCATCGTGCGCAGAAATTCTTGAACCTCTTTGAGATGAACTGCGAACCATTGTCAGCGATGATCTCCCTCAGCAGGCCAAAGCGCGTGAAGATGTTCTTCCAAATGAAACTCTCCACATCGGAATCCTTGATGTTGGCGTAGGCTTCCACTTCTGTCCACATGGTGAAGAAGTCCGTGACGACCAGCATGAACCTCCTTTGCCGCGTGCTGATGGGCATCGGACCGACAATGTCCATGGACCATTTCATGAAGGGATATGGGACAGTCACCGAGGACAGCTCCTCGGTTGGGAAATTTATGGCTGGGGCGTGTCGCTGGCACCTCTCGCATCTCCTGGCATGATCGGCGCAATCCGCCACCATCGTGCTCCAGAAGAAACCTTGACGCTTGGCTTTTCTTAGCAGCGACCTCCCCTCGGAGTGGTTCCCGCATTCCCCGCTGTGGATTTCTTCCATCACGTAAATCGGCCTCCTTCTTGCCAAGGCACCTTAGGTAGGGCCCGGTGAAGCTTTTCAAGTAAAGCTTCTGTCCGATGATGGCGTATCTTGCGCTCTTGGCCTTGACCTTCCTCGCTTCCTGGCGATCGTCCAACACGATCCCCTCCAGGATATACCGCCTGATGGGCGTCCGCCAATCCTCATCGTCGTCGTCTTCCACCACCCCTCGCTCATCGTTTTCCAGCTCCTCGTCCATGAGCTCGTGGATGCTGAGCTCTTCAGGAGCTTGTCCTTGTCCCTCGCCTCCGCTTCGGGACTTCTTCCTTGCCGGGCCTTCCTCCCTTCTTATGCTCGGCCTTTCAACTGTTTCCACCGTGATAGATCGAAGCTCGCCTACTTCCGTTGTCGAGCCCAATCCTGCCAACGCATCAGCGTGGGTGTTATCCCCTCGCGTCACCTGTGTCAGGCTAAGTAGTCGAACTTTTTGGAGAGCGAATCCACGAGTCTCGCAAAAGCCTCCATCCTCTCGTCGCTTCTCTCGTATTCACCGCTGACTTGCTTGACGACCAGCTGAGTCCGAGAAGACGCTGACGTTCTTTACGCCAATCACGAGGGCGGAATTCAGGCCTATGAGGAGGGCCTCGTACTCGGCCTCGTTGTTCGTAGCCCGATAGGCGAGGTGGCACGCCTTCTCGACGACCTCTCCCATGGGCGAGGTGAGTCTGACTCCGGCTCCTGCTCCTTGCGAGGTGGCGGATCCGTCAACGTGTAGTTTCCAGGTACCATCCTCGTCGCTCAGATCGATTGGTTCCCTCAGGAGTTCGATCAGGAAATCCGCGAGGACCTGAGACTTGAGACTCGTTCGGAGTCTGTACTCGATGTCATATGCCCCGAGCTTGATCGACCATTTCGTGATCCGCCCCGACTGGTTTGGGCTATGGATGATAGCGCGGATCGGCATGTCGGTCATCACGACGACGGAATGCCCCTAAAAGTGGAACCTTAGCCTCTCCGAGGCGTCGCCAGGGCTAACTTCTCCACCAGTGGGTACCTCGTTTCCGCATCGAGGAGCTTTCGACTGATGTAGGCAACTAGCTTCTGCTCCCCGTCCTCTTCTCGTACCAGCACTTGGCTGATGGCTTGATCCGATACGGCGACGTACATGTACGGGGTTTCTCCCGGGAGTGGCTTCGTCATCACGGGGGGCGATGAGGGATACGTCTTCAGAGCCTGGAAGGCTTCCTCGCACTTGGCGGTCCACTCGAACTTCTTGTTCTTCTTTAGTAACTCGTAGAAGACGAGCGTCCTATCGGCTTTCCTCGAGATGAAACGGCCCAGGGCGGCGATCCTTCCTGTCAGCCTCTGCACTTCTCGCCGGTTTCGCGGAGACGGCATACTCCTGATCGCCTCAATCTTCTCGGGGTCCGCTTCGATTCCTTGCCGGGTAACCATGTGACCCAGAAATTTCCCCGACGAGATGCCGAAAGTACACTTGGAGGGGTTCAGCCTCATCTGATGCCGGTTCAAAATTTCGAAGCACTCCGCCAAATGTTCGATGTGCCCCTCCGCCTTCATCGTCTTGACGACCATATCGGTGATGTACACCTCCATGCTCTTTCCAATCTGCTCGTGGAACATCTTGGTCACCAGCCTTTGGTAGGTCGCACCAGCGTTCTTTAGGCCAAACGGCATCACCTTGTAGCAGTAGGTTCCTCGCTCGGTGATGAAGGCAGTCTTCTCCTCGTCGTCCGGGTGCATCCTTATTTGATGCTACCCCGAGTAGGCATCCATGAAGCTGAGGAGTTTGTACCCTTGAGTAGCCTCGACGAGGCGGTCGATGTGCGGCCTGGGGAAGCTGTCCTTCGGGCAGGCCTTGTTGAGGTCGGTGAAGTCCATGCAAACTCGCCACTTCCCGTTCTTCTTCTTGACTACGACCGTGTTAGCCAACCACTCGGGGTATTTTACCTCCCTGATGGTGCCCATAGAGAGCAATTTGTCGACCTCCTTGTTTATTACCCTATTTCTGTCCGGTGCCACATCTCCTCTTCTGAGATGGTGGGCGATCACAGATGGATCCACGCCCGGCATGTCTTCGTGGGTCCAGGCGAATCTCTTCCGATTCTCCCTGAAGAAGGTTTTCAGCTTGGCCCTGACTTCGGGGTCGAGCTCTGCTCCTATACTGGTCGTCCGAGTTGGGTCGGATTCGTCAATACAGACTTGCTCGACCGCCTCGACCTGCGGTCCTCGTCGCCCTTTATCGGCCGCTCGCTCCTCGAATGTCTCGGTCGCCGATGGCTCGAGGAGCAGACTCGCTAGGCCTCTCCCTTCCTGCCCTCGTGGGCCGTTCCTCGCTCCTTCACCCGCCTTGGTTGGGGTGCTAGACGCTAGCTGCTATAAATCGGCAGCCTTTTCCTCGCTCACCTCTGCCGGCGTCTTCTCTCCGTGCACCTGTCGATGGTGCATCATGTACCAGACACGGTACGAGTCCATGTCCCCCCGTATCTCCTCCACCGTTCCGGCCTCCCCAGGAAACTTGGTACATTGGTGATAGGTGGAGGATACGGCCCTCATCGAGTGGATCCAAGGTGTTCCGAGGATCACATTGAAGTGCGAGGGCACATCCAGGACCATGAATTCCACCATTCTCTGGACTCCTTTCGCACGGACCGGGAGATGGACCGTGCCCAGGGAGATAGCCACATCTCCATTGAATATGGAGACCTTTCGCCGACGCCCCCCGATCTCTAGGCCCTCAATCTTCATCTTCTCGAGGCATTCGTAGAAAATGACGTCGACGGCGCTCCCGTTATCGACGAGAACTCGGCATACATCGGCATTGCTGATCTCGAGCACGAGGACCAGCGCATCGTCGTGCATCTCCGCACACTCTCCGGTCTCGACGAACTCGATCTTCGCTTGGGAGCCGGTCGCCGCCGGATCCCCGCGGTTGTGCTCTTTTCCCCGGCGCTGGAAAGCCTTGATGCTGTTCACGGAGTCGCCGCACAAGCGTGACCCACCCATGATCACTTCTATCCTTGCTCTCGTCGCCGGCCTCTCTTCCGCGGCCCGCTCCACCACTTGTCTTCCTGCGGTCGGGTCTCTCCTCGCTCTCTGGAGCACCTTTGGCGCCCCGCGCTTGAGCACCTTGCGGCCTTCGCCACATTCAGTTGTCATTCTTCCATGGTTCGCGATGGCTAGGGGCCAAATCCCTCAGCTCCCCTTGCGCGTACCTCTTTTGAAGCTCGCAGTTCAACATGGCATTCGGTGGCGTGCCCGCTCATGTTATGGAACTCACAGAACTTGCTCGCGTCTTTTGGCCAAGGTTTCCTCTCGAAACTTCCTCGCCCTCCTGAGGGTCCTCCTCCCCCCTCGACGTGGCCTCCTCGTCCTCCAGTAAATCCTCTTTGGCTCGATATGAAGCCTCCTCGCTGACCACTTCTCGGCTCGCCCGAGAAATCTCCTTGCGGTCGGGCTCCCTCGATGGGGCATCTCCTTTCTTCTACCTGATAGACCCCTTTCCTCGGGACCTCTAGACCCCTTCGCTCCCCAAGCGCTCCCTAGTCGTCCCAACGCGCTCTCGTTGCTCGGACCTCAGCTCCGTCTCGATGATCCCTCCTCTCAGGATGCTTCCCTCTCCCGCCTCCTTCGTGGATCTTTCTCAATGCGGTTTCTTCTTCCTCGATTTCCAAAAAAATCGAGGCCCGATGAAGGGCGTCCTCGATCGTCGAGGGGCGCATCTTTGCCAACTCCGGACGGAAAGGAGAGGTATAGAACAGGCCGTTCTTTAACGCCTAGATCGCGATCATCCCGTCCAGGTTCGATATTCTGACCATAACAGCCCTGAACCTTTCGATGTAGTGGCGGAGCGTTTCTCCTTTCTCCTGGACGAGGTTCCACAACGTGGTTATCGTTGCGTCGCTCTGAACGTACATCGAGTAGTGGCGCAGGAAAGCAGCGACGAGGTCATCGGAGTCGTTGATGGACTCCGAGGGCAGCTTGGCGAACAAGTCGCTCATCGGACCTTGCAGGCTTTCGACAAAGAGGTGGCAGAGGATGGCCTTTACCTTCTCTGTCTCCCCGGTAATACGCTCCGTCACGATTCGGAACGACTTCACGTGGGTGTTTGGATCCGAGGTCCCTTTGTACGGCGTGATCTTGACCTTCGGGAGTTCTCCTAGCTCCACGACGCGGATCTTGGACGAGAAGGGGGTGGCTCTCGCCTCCCTGACCATTCGGTCGAGCTTATTACCGAAGCTTGTTTAGTAGCTGATAATGTATCATCGTGGATTATTGACTCCGCTGCTACTAACCATATTTGTTGTTCCTTGACTAGATTCAGGAAAAGCAAAAGCTTAGAGGATGGCGACTTCTACTTCAAATGGGGTGATGGGACCTTGGTGTCTTCTAAGGCCGTGGGATCCGTGACACTGTATTTCGAAGATAGAACTTTAAATTTGAATAATGTGTATTATGTTCCTTTCTTTGGGAAAAACTTAATATTTGTAGCTCAAATTATTGAGCAGAATTATTATTTAAAGTTTATTGATAATGGAATTCGTATTACTTTTTCCAATTCATTTGTCACTGATGCATGTTTAAAGAATGGTTTATACTATCTTTATCCTGCACAACCTTTGCTATTAGACGCTAAAATAGATAATGATCTAATTAGGGAACCCAAGAGAATCAAACTTAATGACTCCTTTGATCTAATAAAATCAACACATCTCTGGCACTTAAAACTTGGTCATATTAGTCTAGATAGGATTAAGAGACTTGTGAGGGATGGTCCACTCAAAGCCTCTACAATAGGCTCACTGCCGACTTATGAATCCTGTATAGAAGGAAAAATGACCAAACGACCTTTCTTTGATAAAGGTTGAAGAGCCATTGAGCTGCTTGAATTAATACATTCTAATGTATGTGGTCCGCTCAGAATTCAAGCACGGGGAGGATACGAATACTTCGTTACCTTTACCGATGATTACTCAAGATATGGATTTGTCTATTTTCTCAAACACAAATCTGAAACCTTTAATGTATTTAAGGTTTTTCGGGCTTTAGTGGAAAGGCAAACTGGGAAACAGATGAAAACCCTTCGATCTGATCGAGGTGGTGAGTAATTGTCTGAAGAGTTCGATGGCTTTCTTAAAGAAGAAGGTATCGCTTCTCAGCTTACAGCACCTGGCACACCTCAACAAAATGGAGTGTCAGAGAGAAGGAATCAAACTTTGATGGATATGGTTAGATCAATGATGAGTTACTCATCACTCCCTAATTCCTTTTGGGGATATGCCCTCGAAACTGCCGCATATATTCTTAACCAAGTTCCGTCTAAGACGGTCTCTGGTACTCCTTATGAACGATGGACTGGGCGTAAAGCTATTTTAAGCCACATCAGAATTTGGGGTTGCCCTGCACATGTGCTAAGCCAAAAGATTAGCAAGTTGGCTAGTAGGTCAAAATTATGCGTGTTCGTTGGATATCCAAAGGAAACCAAAGGTTTCACATTCTATAGTCCCAAGGACGACAAAACGTTTGTCAGCACTAATGCTCGTTTCCTTGAGGAGGACTATATGAAGAATACGAAACCTAGAAGCAAAATTGTGCTTGAAGAAAAGTTGGGTAAGGATGCTTCTACCTCATCTATAAGAATTGTCCTTACCCCAACTGAAACGCAACCTAAAAATTCAGAACCTTGCCAAGTAGTACTTCGACGTAGTGGGAGGGTTTCTGAAAACCTGACAGGTACATGTCTTATGGCGATGCTCTCGTAGTCGTCGCTGACATGGATGACCCTGTTTCTTACAGCCAAGCAATGGCTGGTTCTGAATCAAACCTTTGACTTGGTGCCATGAAAGTTTAGATGCATTCGATGTATGTCAACAAAATCTGGAAACTTGTAGACCTACCTGAAGGGGTTAAACCTGTAGGGTGTAAGTGGATCTATAAGAAGAAAAGGGGTCTGGATGGGAACGTTGAGACGCTCAAAGCGCGACAAGTGGCTAAGGGTTATACCCAAAAGGAAGGTAATGATTATGAAGAAACCTTCTTGCCAGTCGCAATGCTTAAATCCATCCGTATACTTCTATCCATAGCTGCCGCTCTCGATTATGAGATCTGGCAGATGGATGTCAAAAATTGCCTTTCTGAATGGCAATCTTGAGTAGCGCATTTTCATGGCTCAACCACACGGTTTCATGGAAAGTGATCAAGAGAACAAGGTTTGTGAATTGCTTAAATCCATTTATAGATTAAAGAAAGCATCTAAATCATGGAATATTAGATCGATGAAACTGTAAAAGGCTTTGGTTTTGAACAGTCAATAGATGAACCTTGTGTCTATAAATTGATACACGTGGGCAAGGTTGTGTTTCTGGTATTGTATGTCAATGATATACTACTCATTGGTAATGATGTAGGAAAATTATCTGGTTAAAATCTGGTTAGCTAAGCAATTTGATATGAAGGATCTAGGGGAAGCAGCGTACATTTTGGGGATTCAGATCTTTCGAGATCGAAAGAACCGGACCCTGTCGCTCTCCCAAGTATCTGATACAGATAAGGTGTTGGATCGCTTTGCTATGCGAAACTCCTAAACCCCTTTAGACATGGAGTCTCACTCTCTCAGGACCAGTCTCCCAAGACTGCACAAGAGATTGAGGATATGAGAAAGATTCCCTATGCTTCGGCCGTAGAAAGATTCCAAAATTAAGTAGCGACTTTATTTGGATGAAACAATGTGACTTGTAAGCTCCTCGGCAATGCATTGTTTCTAACTTATTCACAAGTACTAAAAGAGTTGAGGAAATAACAACTAGAAGGGTAAAATGGTAATTTTATAAATTCCAACTAGTTGATGATATTCATGAAGGGTAAACATAGATAACATTCAATGGATCCGCTCAATATAATTTAGTTGAATTTGAGAAGAAAATAAATTCATTTCAACCAAGAGATTCTCAGTGTCAACTCTTTAGTGGAGTCAGTTGACATTAAGCTAATACTCGCAAAAGGTTTGCGAACTTTTGAGTGCGAGTATAGAAACTCAAGCTTTGTTCATTTGGATCTATAAGGTCAGTATTACCTGCCATTAGAGTAGGATTGTTAAACTAGAAGCTAAGTCAAAATAAGTTCAAGTGTTGAACTAGACTTTTTCTCGGAAAATGTGTGAAGGGTATGTTTGTCCACATGGACATAAAATGATTTGAATGTCAAAATAAGATTTTAAATATTTCATATGATGAAAATATAAATTATTTCCTAAAGCCGAAAAGTCGTTTAAGGCATTATGAAATTAATTTCGTTATTTGTGCAATTATAATTCTACAATGGGTATTTTAAAAATTGTCTTAAAAGAAATAAGGAAGCATCTAGATGCTCATTCGCTAGCTAGAATTCGGCCAACATGCATAAAAGAGGAGAGTTTTATTTCCCTTTAATTATAAAGATAATTACCCAAAAGGAAAAGGGAAATGAATTTCATTGAGAAGGAAATAAATAAGTTAAGTTAACAAATTTCCTCCTTGCTTTAAGTACATGGCTGGCCAACATTGGAGAGAAAGGGGAAGGGAAAATCAAATATTGTGTCATGAATGCATTATTCTTTCATGAATGCATAATTGACCTTTATAGATTTTTCCTTCTCCTATAAATAGAGCCTCACATAGAGATGTGAAAACAAGTTTTTTGAAAGATTCATTCTTGCTCTCTCTCTTTATTTTGGCCGAACCCCCTCTCTCTCTCTCAAAATACTTCTTTTATTTTGGCATCTAAGTCCTCATTAAACTTAGGCTTAATTAACTCTTTAGCTCATAGACTTGTTCTTGAGCTATTGTGTTTAATTGTGCCTACACACAAATCTTTCTAAACGTATATAGACTCTTGTAATAGAAGCCTTAGGTTTCTCAAGTTCAAGACTAGAAGTGAAGGAATCAAGATAGAAGAGAAGATCAACTTTTCTCAAGATCAAACTACAAGAAATGTTAGTATTCATGTAATTAAATAATATTTTTAGTTTATAACATGTATATGCACTTTATCTAGGTTGGTAAAAATTGTTATACTAGTAAAAGAAATCTTTATATTCCGCCATTAATATGATTAATGATAAATTTTTCTTAACCCTAGACCTATTCCAACAAAAATGGTGTTGCTGAAAGGAAAAATCGAACTTTATTAGACATGGGAAGATCCATGATTAGCTATTCTTCACTTTCTACTACTTTTATGGGGTTATGCATTAAAGCGATCTGTGCATATATTAAATCATGTTCCACTTAAATTTGTATCCGAAACTCCTAGGGAAATGTCGAACGAAGCTAATGCTGGTTTGCGCAATTTCCAAGTATGGGGTTGTCCCCCTCATGTCTAAAAAGATATATCCAGCAAGCTTGAACCAAGAACAAACTTATGTTTCTTTGTTGGTTATGCTGAAGGGACAAAAGTTGGTATCTTTTTTTAACCTACTGATAATAAAACTATTGTTTCGACTAGTGCTACTTTTCTTGAAGATGATTATGTGAAAAAAAAATAAACTTCATTGTAACGTTTTACTTGATGAAAACGTTAGACCAATCCCGAGGGAGAATCCATCTCCACTTGCAATCGTTGTGAGAGTGGGAGATGAAGAAGAATACACAAACGTTGGTCCAATCGCTACACTGCCTCGTCGTAGTGGGAGGGTCTCTAGAGAGCCTGGCCGATATCTTGGCTTTGAAGCACACGTCGTTGCATTTGATGTGAACAACGACCACCTCATATCATATAATGATGTCGTGGTCGACTTGGACAGAGAGAAATGGCTTGAAGCCATGAATCTTGAGATATACTCTATGCACTTGAATTCAATATGGACTCTCGTAGAGGCCCTGATGAAATCAGACCGATTGGGTGCAAGTAGATGTACAAGAGGAAGAAAGGAGCTGATAGACAAGTCGAAACCTTCGATTCTATTCTTGTAGCTAAAGGTTTTACGCAGAGAGAGGGAATCGACTACGACAAAACCTTCTATCTTGTAGCCATGTTTAAATCCATCAGATTTCTTCTGGCCATTGCCGCTCATTATGATTACGAGATTTAGCAAATGGACGTAAAGCAACCATTCTTGAATGGCTACATGGCTCAACCAGACGGATTTAAAGTAAAGGGTCAAGAGAACAATGTTTTCAAATTATTGAAGTCCATTCATGGACTCAAGCAAGCGTCTAGATCCTTGAATCAAATGTTTTATGAGGTGATCAAGACCTATGGTTTTGAACAAAATCTTTCAGAGCCATGTGTTTGCAAGTACTTAAAGAAAGTTGTTGTTTTCATAGTTCTTTATGTAGACGATATACTGCTTATAGCAAGTGATGTCTGACAAAAAGGAATGGCTGGGAATGCTGCCTTTGTTCTTAGAATCCAGATCATTCATGATTGGGAAAACAAATTACTAGCTATATGTCAATATACTTATATTGATAAGGTACTTGCTCGCTTCTCGATGAGGAGTGCTCACAGCGCGTTTTTACCAATGCGCACGTGGTTACCCCTGTCAAAAGAGAAGTGTCCTAAGACACCTCAAGAAGTGGAGGATATGAGTCGAGTTCCATAAGCTTAAGCAGTTATGAGTCTAATGTATGTTATGTTGTGTAAAAGACCCGACATATGCTATGCAGTGGGAGTAGTTAGTAAATATCAGCCAAACCGCGGTCAAGAACATTGGATAGGTGTTAAGCACATCCTCAAATATCTTAAGAGAACTAGGGATATGATGCTTGTGTACAAAAGTAAGAACTTGGTGATACAAGGATACACTGATTCTTATTTTCACGTAGATCGTTACATGTTAAAGTCAACGTCTTGTTCATTGTTCACTCTAAATGGAGAAACGTAAATCAATATAGTATCGAGACTCTACTATGGAAGCTGGATATATTGCAGCTTCCAAGGCAGCCAAAGAGGCAATTTGGCTTAAGAATTTCTTAGCAGAATAGGAGGTAAGATCCTAACATGAACGAGCCCTTGCAAGTCCCTTGTGATAACACTGGAGCGATCACAAACTCATATGAACCTCGTGTTGGAATTTATTTAACAATTAAACAATATTAATTATAAAACACATCCTATGTGGCGGAAAATTATAATTAGATCTAATATATTAAAACTAATTTTAATATATTTAACAACCTAAGGCATTAAAATTTATTAAGTAATTATAAACAATTTATAATTCACAAGCTCAATCAAATAATAATAAATTATATAACATTTATATAATTATTTAATTGAGAAAGACTTACGTAAATAGTTGTAAACAACTACGACGTTGCTAGCTTACTCCGGAATGCCACGTCACGCCCAAATCCCGAGAAAAAACTCGTCGGAATGCTCAGCAGCGTCCTCGCCGGAATGGAAGCTGTCGCCGGATTGCACAGCCCCTGGAAGCCTCGCCGGACTGGGATTTCTCGCCTGACAGGGAGCCTGCCGGAATGGGTGACCTCGCCGGACTGGGATCCTCGCCGGAATGGAGTCTGTCGCCGCACAGGGACCTGCCTGACAGGGACCTCGCCGGATTGGGAGCCTCGCCGGACTGGGACTTCTCGCCGGACTGGAGATCACTGGGACCCCTCGCCTGATGACCTCGCCGGATTGCCCTCGTCGGAATGCCCTCGCCGGATTGCCCTCGCCGGATTGGATCTCCTCGCCTGACAGACAGAGTCGCCGGATTGGATCTGCCTCGCCGGATTGCCTCTGCCTCGCCGGATTGGATCCGCCTGACTGGTAGCCCTCGCCGGATTGGATCTGGGTCGCCGGAATGGACTCTTGGGAGCTGGGAGGTCGCCGGAATGCACAGAAAACGACCTAGGGTGTTTTGTGATGGCTGAAACCTTTTTAAAACAATTTTAAAAAATTCCAAAACAATTTTCTAAATTATTCAAACACCACAAGTGATGAATCAACAATATTACACAAGGAAAATATTGAGATCAAGAGTGTGGGCTCTTAAGAACAATTAGGAATCAAAGAAGAAAAGGGGGAAAAAAATTTCTCTCTTTTGTTTGGGGTTTTGGCCGAGAATTGCACAAGGGGGAAAGGGAGAGAGGTTGCCGAAAATCACTTAGGGTTAGCCTTTTGTGATTAGGGTTTCTTAGCTTATTTATACAGGTTATAAATGGGCTTAAGCTGGGTCAAACCCATGACCCTATTCACTTAATGGAAACCGGCCAAACACTCCCTCCTTACTCGTCCATGTCTTTGATTTTTGTTCCTAAATTTATTTGATTTAATTTCTAAAATTAATTTAGAACTCTCATTATTATTTAATGACACTTCATTAAATATATTTTGTAGTTATCGAATAAGTACGAATTGAGAAACAATTTGTTTTCTTCTTTTAATATATTTAATCACTCGAAAATGTCATCATCAATATGATGTTATCTTGTGATTCAATAAACAAAATAAATAACTAGTTATTTATCGAGTTTCAAGAAAACAACTTTCCCAATATAAATCACTATTTATATTTAATGAGTAAATCAACTTTTCAAGTTCTTTTAATCTCTTCCAAGTGTCTATCATTGAGACCTCATGGACCCACATGAACGAAGCTTTAGAATAAAGTACGGACACAAAAGTTCACAAACTTTTTCCGACTTTTAATTCTTAATATTGATCGATTCCACTAAAGGACCAATATTGATAATCTCTCTGTTCATGTGCGTATCTTTTATGTTTGATATGAAGAAACAATTTCTCATACGATCCACGGAGTATATTACGATGTTACCCTTCATGTGTATCAGTAACTGAGAGGAATGTAAAATTACTGTTTTACCCCTCGAGTTATTATTTCACTAACTCCTTTGTTATTTGTGAATGAGAAAAACATAGAATGAGATGTCTGTACATGTCACATGTTTTAATCAAAGAATGAACTCATTCAATGAATACCTGGCCAGGTTTATTCATTCACACTCTCATAACAAAGCATAGTGTGATACTAATGCATTTGCATTGTTGTTACATGAATTCCATATCTGTGAATCATGTACCCCAACATTGCATCCTTGTGACACCAACAGTCGGGTCAGATGCAACTAAAATTTAGTCATTGCCCATTGACGAATCAAATGTCACAAAGTGCAATGTCAATTACATATTCACTTCAGGATTAAGGTAAGTATCATAATACTCCTTTAGTTGTGAACTTGAAGTTTCGAGTGTGTAAACAGTTTTGTCTCGAGCTTCTAAGTGTCACTGGTCTTGTTCAGTATCTTCTATAAAATACTCAGTATGAATCATAGAGTCACAACTCTCTATATCACAAGATGAGATATCATGATTCATGCTAACAATCAATAATAAGATACGATTGCTCTATCGATCTTTAGATTGCGAACAAATGGTTTCAAACTTGTCACAAGGGGTTATCTTGTCAAGTCTGTACTTAACACCCTTTTCGTTGATGACAGTTTCAGAGCATAGCTAAAACATAACTAAACACAGTCTTATAAAGAATGAACATTTATTAATATCAATGTTTCAACAAAATATAAATACATAAAGTATCTTAATGTCTAATATCTCCTTTGTGGGCACCAATCCCAACAAACTCCCACTTGACTCAAAGGAGATGCGAATGGTCCTTCAGTCCCAATCCTTCTAGGTGTCCCTCGAAGACTTTACTCGTTAAAGGCTTCGTGAAGGGATCAGCAAGGTTATCTAACATTGAGATCTTCATGACTTCTGCATCCCCTCTGTGAACGATGTCTCGAACGAGGTGATACTTGCGTTCTATGTGTTTAGAGCGCTTGTGACTTCTTGGCTCCTTACAATTAGCGACAGCCCCACTGTTATCACAATAAAGTGTAATAGGCTCGCTTGCACTTGGAACAACTTCCAAGTATATAAGGAATTTCCTTAGCCACACAGCTTCCTTTGCAGCTTCACAAGCTGCCACATACTCGGCTTCCATGGTCGAGTCAGCAACACAAGATTGCTTGATACTCCTCCAAACCACGGATCCACCATTCAGGGTGAACACAGACCCTGATGTGGACTTCCTGGAATCCTTGTCCGCCTGAAAATCGGAGTCGGTGTAACCCGTCATATTTAGGTCACCACCTGAATATGCAAGCATGTAGTTTCTCGTTCTCCGAAGATACTTGAGAACATGCTTGACAGCAACCCAGTGCTCGGGTCCAGGGTTCGACTGGAATCTGCTCACTACGCCTACTGCATAGCATATGTCTGGTCTCGTGCAAAGCATAGCATACATGAGACTTCCTACGGCTGAAGCGTAAGGAATGTGTCTCATGTCCTCAACTTCTTGAGGTGTCTTGGGAGACTGCTCGTTTGAGAAATGCACTCCATGTCTGAAAGGTGGTTGTCCTTTCTTGGAGTCTTGCATACTGAAGCGATCCATGATCTTATCAATATAAGATGCCTGAGAGAGTGCTAGCTTACGGTTCTTTCGATCTCTAAATATCTGAATACCTAGAATGTAAGCTGCTTCTCCTAGATCCTTCATCTCAAACTGCTTTGATAGCCAGACTTTAACCTCTGACAACTTTCCTACATCATTCCCAATGAGTAGTATGTCGTCAACATAAAGAACTAAGAAAACCACTTTGCCATCGTTTATCATCTTATAAACGCATGGCTCATCTACAGACTGATCAAAGCCGTAGCTCTTTACAGTCTCGTCGAATCTAATATTCCACGACCTAGATGCTTGCTTGAGTCCATAAATGGACTTGAGCAATTCACAAACCTTGCCCTGTTGGCCTTTCTCCATGAACCCGTCTGGTTGAGCCATATATATGCGCTCATCAAGATTGCCATTCAGAAATGCAGTCTTGACATCCATTTGCCAGATTTCATAATCTAGGGCTGCGGCAATGGATAAGAGAGTTCGGATGGATTTTAGCATTGCGACTGGCGAGAAGGTATCCTCATAGTCGATACCTTCTTTCTGTGTGTACCCCTTCGCCACAAGTCGTGCTTTAAATGTCTCGACATTTCCATCCGGTCCTCTCTTCTTCTTATAGATCCATTTACAGCCTACAGGCTTGATGCCTTCAGGCAGATCTACAAGCTTCCAGACCTCGTTGACATACATCGAATGCATTTCAACGTTCATGGCTTCTTGCCATAGGTTTGCCTCCGAACTCTGCATTGCGTGGGAAAATGATACGGGATCATCTTCTTCATTGTTTGCAACTGCAGTAAAAGATTCTCCGATACCTATGTATCGAACAGGTTGTCTCACAACTCTGTTGCTACGACGAAGCGCAGGAGTCTCTGATTCCGAGCTTGGTTCTCCTACTGTTGGAATAGGACCCGTCCTATCTTGTGAAGTACTAGTTTCTTCACCCAACAGTTCCTTTAGCACAAGTCTGCTTCTCGGTACCGTATTCTTCATATAATCCGCTTCCAGAAACCTAGCGTTCGTGCTAACGAACGTTTTCTGGTCAGCAGCATTATAGAAGATGTACCCCTTTGTTTCTTTTGAATATCCCACGAACAGGCATACTTCTGAACGACTAGCCAATTTGCTAGTCTTTTGTCTCAGCACATGTGCTGGACAACCCCAGATGCGAGTATGGTGTAAAACAGATTTTCTACCACTCCATCTTTCATAGGGTGTGCCAGGTACCGTTTTAGATGGAACCTGGTTCAGAATGTAAGCTGCTGTTTCAAGGGCATATCCCCAGAACGAATTAGGAAGCGATGAGTAACTCATCATCGATCTCACCATATCTAGCAAAGTTCGATTCCTTCTCTCTGACACACCGTTTTGCTGCGGAGTGCCAGGTGCTGTAAGCTGAGAATGAATGCCTTCTTCTCTAAGAAAGTCTTCGAACTCTCCAGACAAGTACTCTCCCCCTCGATCTGATCGAAGGGTTTTGATCTGTTTCTCCGTTTGCTTTTCAACTAAAGCCTTATACTGTTTGAACATTTCAAAAGTATCTGACTTATGTCGCATAAGGTAGATTTGACCAAATCTAGAGTAGTCATCAGTGAAGGTTACAAAATATTCGTAACCTCCTCTTGCCTGGATGTTAATTGGACCACATACATCACTATGTATCAGTTCCAATACTTGCGTGGCCCTAAGACCCTTTGTTGAGAAAGGTCTCTTGGTCATCTTGCCTTCAAGACAGGATTCACATGTGGGAAGGCTTCCCACGTGTAGAGATTTCAAAGGACCATCCTTTGTTAGTCTCTTGATCCTATCTAGGCCTATATGTCCAAGACGCAGGTGCCATAGATATGTGTCGTCAGTTTCATCAGTATGAAACGTCTTACGCTTCCTAAGTGAATCACCATTCACTTCGGTGTCCAAGATTGTCGGCTCAGCAGGATATAAATAATATATTGAATCCACACGTTGAGCTTTAGTAATAAAACAATCATCAATAAAAATTTCAATACCATTATTGATCTTAAAATTGAAACCTTGTTCTTCTAAACGACCAAATGAAATCAAATTCTTGCAAAAATCCGGAACATAGTAAACATTATTCAATAATAAAGTTTCATTTCCAAACTTGAGCTTCATGGTCCCGACAGATCTTGCTCCGACCTTCGTTCCATCACCCCAGTTGAATCCGAACTCTCCGTCACCTAAGCTCCTGGTTTTCCTAAAACCATTCAAATTACACACAACGTGGTCAGACGCCCCGCAATCAAGAATCCAGGGCGATGCCTTGTTTGTAGTATAACAAGCTTGAGTAACAAAGATCTTACCTTTCCCCTTGACACTCTTGAGGTAGGTAGGGCAGTTCCTACGCCAGTGGCCAGCCTCTCCGCAATGGTGACATTTGTGCTCAGACTTGTCCACCTTTGCGATGCCTTTGCCCTTAGCATCCACAGCCTTCTTGTAAGGCTTCTTGGAACCCGCTCGGTTGGCGTTTTTGGGCCTCTTCATCATTCTCTTAGAACCAGAGGTCGAGGCTCTGTGTTCAGCAACATTGAGCTCTCCCGACTTCTTCTTGTTCTTAGGGAGAAGTCCCTCGGCAGTCTGCAACTCCTTCATAAGCTCAGTCACAGTGTAATTGAGCTTGTTCATGGAGTAGTTCAGACGGAAGCTATCAAAAGATTCCGTAAGAGTCTCCAAGATCATGTCAATCTTGGTTTCTCCGTCAATCTCCGAACCAAGAATCTCCATATCGTTCAGGTGACCCATGATCAATAGCATGTGTTCCCGTACGGAAGCTCCTTGCTTCATCCTACAGTTCATGAAACTGCGGATAGCTTGCTGCCTTGCCTGACGCCCATGACATCCAAACATCTCATGGAGATTGAAGAGGATTTCATATGCAGTGGCGATGTCTCTATGAGATTGTTGCAACACATTGCTCATCGATGCTAAAATGTAGCAACGAGCAATCTCATCATATCTCATCCACGCATCGAAGGCGTCCTTGTCTTCCTTGCTCGAGTCAGCACTCGGTTCAGGAGGACATGGGGTCGTGAGAACGTACTTGTGCTTTTCCACCGTCAGTACGATGTCGAGGTTACGTTTCCAGTCAACGTAATTCTCACCCTCGAGTTTATTCGAACTTAAAATCGTTTGTAGTGGGTTAAAAGACATTTTGCTGAAAACATTGATAAAATAAATGACTTTAGTATGTGCTATATTTTCGAATTATATGCATGCATGAACAATCCTAATATGGTGAGGAAAGCGTTAAAATAATTCATGGTATTGTGAACAACAATAGTTAATTACTTTTCCTATGGGGAAACCGTAATTAACCTCCTTTCACAGTTGTGACACATCACTATTTAGTTCGAACCATCCAAGAAGTCACAACTTCTAGTTCTTACTAATTACCATAAATTTTGGTCACTTATTTTTAATGCAGAGCCTCTATGTGAGGATTACTTTAAAACATAAGTCTAAGTGTATAACCGACACGTGGGCCCTCAATCAAGTTGCTTTGAAGACGGTTCACCTATGTGGAGACCCCGTTTCAAAACTTCTCTTTTAGGCTTAGTTCTTTAACAATGAGATTAATTAAATACTTCCGAAGTACTCCCATTGAAGGGAGGGCCACTATGTGTGACTCTTAGTTCATCACATATTTAATTAATTTCATTCGTGTCGGGGACCTTGGGTTGCTTCAACGACAAACAACCCTCCCACTTAGTTTTTGCAAATGAATCATATTCATTTATAACAGTTTATAATTATTTCATAACTTTTATTAATTATAAACTACATGAACAATTTCATTTTAAATGATGTTGGCGTTCTATCCTATATGACATGTGAGTGTTCTATGCAATGAGATCAATAAATTTAAATATCAAATATGAAAAAATTATTTAACTTATCAATAGGCCCATTTCTATTATACAACTCTTGTAAATAAATGAAATAAAACATTTTAAATTTCATCTTCAAATGATGCGTCATCGGATGTCTCGGGTTAGCCCCCACACGTTCTCCAACGTGCGGCCAATCCCGAGGTGCTGCCTTCTTGCTCCTTCGTCGTCGAATTACAATAATAAATTACAAATTTACATGTCCTCTCAAATTGAGGCTCACAATTTTAAATAAATTAAAATCCGGGACGATAACCGGAATAAAAACATCCTAGGGCCATATTGAATAAGGATCCATTCATTCACAAGCGCACACACAAAAACATTCATAATGTATTCATACAAAAACGCCAACACCAACTAGTCAAACAAATTTCCAAACTAGTCATTAAATCTAAATTTTAATGCCTTTTTACTAGCTCTGATACCATTTGTTGGAATTTATTTAACAATTAAACAATATTAATTATAAAACACATCCTATGTGGCGGAAAATTATAATTAGATCTAATATATTAAAACTAATTTTAATATATTTAACAACCTAAGGCATTAAAATTTATTAAGTAATTATAAACAATTTATAATTCACAAGCTCAATCAAATAATAATAAATTATATAACATTTATATAATTATTTAATTGAGAAAGACTTACGTAAATAATTGTAAACAACTACGACGTTGCTAGCTTACTCCGGAATGCCACGTCACGCCCAAATCCCGAGAAAAAACTCGTCGGAATGCTCAGCAGCGTCCTCGCCGGAATGGAAGCTGTCGCCGGATTGCACAGCCCCTGGAAGCCTCGCCGGACTGGGATTTCTCGCCTGACAGGGAGCCTGCCGGAATGGGTGACCTCGCCGGACTGGGATCCTCGCCGGAATGGAGTCTGTCGCCGCACAGGGACCTGCCTGACAGGGACCTCGCCGGATTGGGAGCCTCGCCGGACTGGGACTTCTCGCCGGACTGGAGATCACTGGGACCCCTCGCCTGATGACCTCGCCGGATTGCCCTCGTCGGAATGCCCTCGCCGGATTGCCCTCGCCGGATTGGATCTCCTCGCCTGACAGACAGAGTCGCCGGATTGGATCTGCCTCGCCGGATTGCCTCTGCCTCGCCGGATTGGATCCGCCTGACTGGTAGCCCTCGCCGGATTGGATCTGGGTCGCCGGAATGGGCTCCTGGGAGCTGGGAGGTCGCCGGAATGCACAGAAAACGACCTAGGGTGTTTTGTGATGGCTGAAACCTTTTTAAAACAATTTTAAAAAATTCCAAAACAATTTTCTAAATTATTCAAACACCACAAGTGATGAATCAACAATATTACACAAGGAAAATATTGAGATCAAGAGTGTGGGCTCTTAAGAACAATTAGGAATCAAAGAAGAAAAGGGGGAAAAAATTTTTCTCTCTTTTGTTTGGGGTTTTGGCCGAGAATTGCACAAGGGGGAAAGGGAGAGAGGTTGCCGAAAATCACTTAGGGTTAGCCTTTTGTGATTAGGGTTTCTTAGCTTATTTATACAGGTTATAAATGGGCTTAAGCTGGGTCAAACCCATGACCCTATTCACTTAATGGAAACCGGCCAAACACTCCCTCCTTACTCGTCCATGTCTTTGATTTTTGTTCCTAAATTTATTTGATTTAATTTCTAAAATTAATTTAGAACTCTCATTATTATTTAATGACACTTCATTAAATATATTTTGTAGTTATCGAATAAGTACGAATTGAGAAACAATTTGTTTTCTTCTTTTAATATATTTAATCACTCGAAAATGTCATCATCAATATGATGTTATCTTGTGATTCAATAAACAAAATAAATAACTAGTTATTTATCGAGTTTCAAGAAAACAACTTTCCCAATATAAATCACTATTTATATTTAATGAGTAAATCAACTTTTCAAGTTCTTTTAATCTCTTCCAAGTGTCTATCATTGAGACCTCATGGACCCACATGAACGAAGCTTTAGAATAAAGTACGGACACAAAAGTTCACAAACTTTTTCCGACTTTTAATTCTTAATATTGATCGATTCCACTAAAGGACCAATATTGATAATCTCTCTGTTCATGTGCGTATCTTTTATGTTTGATATGAAGAAACAATTTCTCATACGATCCACGGAGTATATTACGATGTTACCCTTCATGTGTATCAGTAACTGAGAGGAATGTAAAATTACTGTTTTACCCCTCGAGTTATTATTTCACTAACTCCTTTGTTATTTGTGAATGAGAAAAACATAGAGTGAGATGTCTGTACATGTCACATGTTTTAATCAAAGAATGAACTCATTCAATGAATACCTGGCCAGGTTTATTCATTCACACTCTCATAACAAAGCATAGTGTGATACTAATGCATTTGCATTGTTGTTACATGAATTCCATATCTGTGAATCATGTACCCCAACATTGCATCCTTGTGACACCAACAGTCGGGTCAGATGCAACTAAAATTTAGTCATTGCCCATTGACGAATCAAATGTCACAAAGTGCAATGTCAATTACATATTCACTTCAGGATTAAGGTAAGTATCATAATACTCCTTTAGTTGTGAACTTGAAGTTTCGAGTGTGTAAACAGTTTTGTCTCGAGCTTCTAAGTGTCACTGGTCTTGTTCAGTATCTTCTATAAAATACTCAGTATGAATCATAGAGTCACAACTCTCTATATCACAAGATGAGATATCATGATTCATGCTAACAATCAATAATAAGATACGATTGCTCTATCGATCTTTAGATTGCGAACAAATGGTTTCAAACTTGTCACAAGGGGTTATCTTGTCAAGTCTGTACTTAACACCCTTTTCGTTGATGACAGTTTCAGAGCATAGCTAAAACATAACTAAACACAGTCTTATAAAGAATGAACATTTATTAATATCAATGTTTCAACAAAATATAAATACATAAAGTATCTTAATGTCTAATATCTCCTTTGTGGGCACCAATCCCAACACCTCGCAGCCATAAGAGAGGAAAGGATATAAAGCGAAAGTACCAACTTATTAGAGAGATAGTTCGAAGAGGAGATGTGGTAGTCATGAAGATCTTAATGTTAGACAACATTAGTGATCCAATGAGGAAAGGACTTTCCGAACGTGTGTTCACGAAACACATAGAGGGAATAGGCCTTCAAAACTTGCCATATCTTCTCTAGGTCAAAGTTGGAGATTTCTAGGAATTCCTTCCTCCTTGAGAAGATATTTATGTAAATTCTCGTTGATATTATTATTAAATAAAGTTTAACATTTATGATTTATTCGAATTGAAATGGTTATTTCTTATGTATTATGATTTATAGAACATTCATCATCCCATAGCGTTTGTATCAAACTCAACCACATGATGGGCACCAGAGTTCGGGAAGTGTGTTAAAACGAGGTTGATGACTGATATACGCCTGGGAAGATACATCAAAATTTATATATGTGGAACACATGAGTGAAGTCTAATCACAATATGATAGCATTCTAAACTTGTGGTAAGTGTACGACCTGGACAAGCCTTAGGATAGATGAGTCGTTTAAGGACCGTTACGACGCACTAACCGAGGCCACTATGATGGTCACAACGAGATTTGATCAAAATCCTGAATTTGACATGGACTCTTAATCATGTCTCTAAGCTCTTTAACTCTTTTGCTAAAAGGCTATTCATGTTAATCACATCTTAACTCTTGGGAGTATTCCTTTAGAAGTCTTCTTAGAGCATTATTCGAGAGGGAAGTCATTTACAGACACGGAATCGAGCCTCCTTGAAAGGATGTCAATGTTCACTCACCTAAGGGTTGATTCCAGAAACCGATTGATTGCGAACACTTTCGAAGTAAGTTAACATTCTAAAGAATATTTCGCTATGGAAGTAACAATGCTCAGGGCTGATATCTATCAAGAGAAGTATAACAGAATAAACTGACTTCTTTTTTCATGGGTTGAACCTAGAGGATCTTGATCATGAACTGACTATATCAATGGACACTCGTCACGAGGAGTAAATATAATTCATGTATTAAAGAAGATAGTATTGGTTAAGACTAGAAAAATCTTTGATTACACGGTGTAGTATTGATAAAGACTAGACGAATCTATGAAAAAGAGATAGGATTGTATCGTCTTTTTTGTCTGGTTCGTTAAGCTTCTACTACTAGCTCTATAATCCTTGATTCAGCTCTGATAAAGGCGGATAATAACTCTCGAATAATAATATTATATATTATTTAAATATCACTTGATATAATGGTAATTGACACCATTAATTCTGGAAAATGGGTCTTCGCATAATTAACTAAATTTTTATAACATAATTGTTTATTTATTGTTAGATCAAGTAAATAAATAATTAAATTGGATTTTTGGGCTTGAGAATTTCGGATTCGGCTTGGCCTAGAGAGTGGCTGAAAATCCCCTAAGGGTGGCCGAACTCTCTCCCCCTTTCTTTCCCCGAATTTCTCACTGAACAGAAAAATTCTCAACCGCAGATATTGATCTAATGGATCAAAGAGAGTTTAGATTCACTACTGAGATCTAATTGGCCAGATTAAATCTAAAGGAGAGAATATCTCTTGAAGGAGGGAATATCTCTATAAAGGATAGAGTATCTCTATAGACAAGAGATAAAATCTCTCAAAGGTTATTCCTACCTAAATGCTATAAATAGGGATAATAGGGAAGAGGAAAATTCATTCCATTTTTCACATAAAGTTCGGCCATCTCTCTCTTTCTCCTTGCTGGCTCCAACAGACCGGCAGGCGCTGGCCAAGCCTCTGGCCGACCAAGCAGCCTCACCCTCGGTAAACCGGCGGACGCCGGCCTACCTTGCTTGGAAAGACCTCTCTTGGCCGTCTCTTCTCACAAACCTCGGCTATAAATAGCCAAGGACCCTCACATGGAAAGGTATATTATTTTCCAACCCAGAGAACGCTGCCCGAAGCCAGTCTCTCAGTCCTATATTCGAGAATTCACTCCCGTCTGGACGAATTCTCCATAAAGATCCAAGGTTCGAGCGCTGAAACGAGATCGACCCTACGGCCTCCGTTTCCTCCAGCCTTGTCAATCCTTCCTCGTCATCCTAAAAACTCCACCCACATTATACTAATTTTGAGCGTTGGAGAGGTAAAGAGAGGACCCCCCCTCTTTTTTCCCTTCTTAGTTTACGTCTGGTTACTCTATTTAGATAACAGAAGGACTCGAAGACCATGCGACAGCTAAGAGACGATCCGGGACACCGGATTCAACACCTTAAGGCCGAAAGGAGGGTCACTCGCCCCGCGTGGGGATCTGATCACTTACGTCTATTAAGGTTATCCACATTTCATCGACAACATTTTGGCGCTACAAGGAGGGGTCAAACCTTCGACCTTGTGGTTAGCAGCCACAACTCTCTATTTTATCTCATTTCTCATCCACTCGGTTAAATAAGGAGTGATGTTCCGGCAGCTTCCGCAGCTACCCGATCGAGTAATCTGATCGCTCGAGCGACTAGCTCGCAATACGAGTTTCGGCAACTCCCCCATAGAGGAACTGGGCGACAGCCAACGGTCAGGAGTTCCGAAAACAATCCCTCCACCCTTGGTGATAACGAGAGAGGCCTAATGAGGGAGACGAACAAGTGCTTGACAAAATTGCTAGCGCAACCGACAGTGAACAAGAGTTTACTCGTAAACCTTCTGGGTTACGAGGAAGAAGATATTTCGTCCTGGGACGAGAACTACGTCAAATACGATGTTGTCCCGAAGACTGACACGAGTCAAACTTTCACCCCCTCTCCCATGATGCGTGGGAGCGACGTTCCATGATTTCCCCCGCCAAGTCAAACCTGACCTGATTCGCAACGCGAAGGTTCGATCAACCCTCGAGCGAGAGTGACCAGTAATAACTCCCATATTGAGAGATCCTGAAGTGTGCATCGTGCGTCATTCCGAGGGGGAAACGCCAGCACATATAGTCAAGGTGTCCACCAAGAAGGTCACCTGGCCTGAGAGTATCGGCTCATTTCGAGCTATCTGAGAGGCTTTCATCTCCCGCTTCGCCTTGCTAGTGGCGCAAAAGAAGTCAAGATCTTATCTTTGGAGGATAAGGCAAAAGAATGGCGAGAACCTTTGCCAATACCTGGCCTAAGTTCCTGAGGAGACGCCATCACCGAAGGCGTCAAACCCATCGACTTTCAAAAGTCGACTGTGGAAAAATCCCCGACGGACATGGTGGATCTCACGGCGTGTGCCAAGACACGTATAAGAATTAAGGATTACCTCATTGATAGAAGGATCAAGGGGCAAAACAACCGCCCTCGTACTGTTGACCGTCCCAAAACTCGAGGCAAGAGGGGAAGGGATATTTATGTCACCGACAACAACCACCTACCAAGGTCGATGAAAATACGTCGTTCCAAACGACGTCCGAGTTTGCATCTCACGGCCACTCAATGAAAAAACGTCGCTCCTTGAGCGACATCCGAGTTTGGCCCTCGAAGCAACTCGATGAAAATACGTTGTTCTGAAACAACGTCCGAGTTTGCCTCTCACAGCCACACGATGAAAAAACGTCGCTCCAAAAGCGACAGCCAATTTTTCCCCTTGAGGCGACTTGATGAAAATACGTCGCTCCAAAAGCAACATCCGAGTTTGCCCCTCGACGAAATTCAATGAAAATACGTCGTTCCCAAACAACATCCGAGTTTGCCTCTCACGGCCACTCGATGAAAAAACATCTCTCTAAAAGTGACATCCGAGTTTGTCCCTCGAGGTGATTCGATGAAAATACGTCGTTCCCAAACGACGTCCGAGTTTGCCTCTCACGGCAACTCGATGAAAAAATGTCACTCCAAAAGCGACATCCGAGTTTGCCCGTCGAGGCGACTCGATGAAAATATGTTGTTCCAAAACAACATCCAAGTTTGCCTCTCACGGCCACTCGATGAAAACCGCCGCACCAAAAGCGACATCTAAGTTTGTCCCTCGAGGCGTCTCAATATAAATAGGTCGTTCCCAAACGACGTCCGAGTTTGCCTCTCACAGCCACTCGATGAAAAATCTTCGCTCCAAAAGAGACATCCGAGTCTGCCCCTTGAGGTGACTCGATGAAAATATGTCTCTCCCAAACGACGTCAAAGTTTGCCCCTCGAGGCGACTCGATGAAAATACGTCGTTCCCAAACGACATCCGAGTTAGCCTCTCATGGCCACTCGATGAAAAACCGTCACTCCATAAGCGACATCCGAGTTTGGCCCTCGAGGCGACTCGATGAAAATATGTTGTTCTGAAACAACGTCCGATTTTTCCTCTCACAGCTACTCGATGAAAAAAAATCGCTCCAAAAGTGACATCTGAGTTTTCCCCTCGAGGCGACTCGATGAAAATATATCGTTCATAAACGACGTCCGAGTTTGCCTCTCATGGCCACTCGATGAAAAAGCGTCGCTCCAAAAGAGACATCCTAGTCTGCTGTTGTCCCCAAAATTTGGACAACGTTCAGAGACCTCTGCGCTTCTGCTCTTTGCTGGTGCACCTCTCTCCTTGGGAAGGGGTTTGATTGATTAAAAAGAAGAATCTACTTGAACCGATATGCCCTTAGGCACGGTCATACATAACATAGAAATCACACTTGGAAAGGGTGGACATTTAGCTAGAGTAGCAGGTGCTGTAGCGAAACTGATTGCAAAAGAGGGGAAATCGGCCACATTAAAATTACCTTTTGGGGAGGTCCGTTTGATACCCAAAATTTGTCAGCAACAATTGGACAAGTGGGGAATGTTGCGGTGAACCAGAAAAGTTTGGGTAGATCCGAATCTAAATGTTGGCTAGGTAAGCACCCTGTAGTAAGAGGAGTAGTTATGAACCCTGTAGACCATTCCCACGGGGGTGGTGAAGGGAGAGGCTCAATTGGTAGGAAAATACTCGTAACTCCTTGGGGTTATCTTAAACTTGGAAGAAGAAGTAGAATAATGAATAAATATAGTGATAAATTTAATTATTCGTCGCCGTAGTAAATAGGAAAGAAAATATAATTTGTTTCTTCATCTTTATAAAAAAAGTAGGAGTAATTTATCGTGGCATGTTTACTAAAAAACCCTTTTGTGGCTAACCATTTATTAAAAAAAATATGCTTAACATAAAAGGGGAAAAAGAAATAATAGTCACATGGTCCCAGGTATCCACCATTATACCGATAATGATCGGGCATACCATTGCGGTTCATAATGGAAAAGAGCACTTGTCTATTTATGTAACAAATCGTTTGGTAGGTCATAAATTTGGTGAATTTGTAACCACTATTACTTTCCGTGGACATGCAAAAAATGATAATAAATCACGTCATTAACATTAAGAATGACTTAACTTTTAGTTTATATAAAAGTATATCGTTCATTAGTTTAGTGAGGACTGAACCTTATGAAAAATAAAAAAGTGTAATAAGGGGTAAACTTTATGAAAAATATAAAAAGTAATAAAAATGGGTCAATCAATATACAGAAGTGCGCGCTATAGGAAAATATATCTCTATGTCCGCTCACAAAGCAAGAAGAGTAATTAATCAGATTCGTGGAGGTTCCTATGCAGAAACACATACGTTTCTCGAACCTATGCCGTTTCGAGCATGTTATCCAATTTTAAAATTAATTTATTCGCAGCAGCAAATGGAAATCACAATATGGGATTCAATGAAGCAAGTTTAATCGTTAGTAAAGCTCAAGTCACAGAAGGGAACACTATTCAAAATTTAAAACCCCGAGGCAGGGAACGGGGTTATCCGATAAAAAGACCCAATTTCCATATAACTATTGTACTTAAATATTTACAAACAAAAGAATAGATTTTGGATTCTTTAACACAAATATAATATATTTAAATTCACCAAAGATAAAATACAACATAGTATGTTAAAAAAACTACGTTCAAAAAGCCTGTATAAAAAAAAGTATAATAATAAGTATTATACTAAGATGTTGTGATATGTATAGTAATACTAGTAGGGGATTATGGGACAAAAAATAAATCCACTTGTTTTCCGACTTGGTGCAACCCAAAGGCATCGCTATATTTGGTTTGTACAATCAAAAGCATATTATGAAGAGTTACAAGAAGATCACAAAATACGAAATTGTATAAACAATTACGTACAAAAAAATATTAAAATATCTTCAAGTGGTGAGGGAATTGCATGTATAGAGATTAAAAGAAACCGACTTGATTCAAGTCATAATCTATATGGGATCCCAAAATTATTAATAAAGCCGCGAAAAATAGAAGAATTACAGATGAATGTCCTAAAAGAACTTAATACCGTGAACAGAAAATTAAACATAGTGATTTCATGAATTTCAAATCCATATGGACACTCTACTATTCTGGCAGAATTTATAGCGGGACAGCTAACAAGTAGAGTTTCATTTTGCAAAGTAATGAAAAAAGTTGTTGAATTAAACGAACAGGCGGGTACAAAAGGCATTCAAATACAAATTCCAGGACGTATCGACGGAAAAGAGATAGCCCTTGTTGACTGGATCAAGGAGGGTAGAGTACCCCTACAAATTATTTGTGCTAAAATTGATTACTGCTCTTATACAGTTAGAACTATCTATGGGGCATTAAGGATCAAGATTTGGAGATTTGTAGACGAATAAAAAATGTGATATTTTTTATTTAATTATTTTTTGTATGTTAAATTAAAACAAAAAATAAGAATCCTATAAGGTTGGATAAAAATTACATTAATTATTATTTTTGTAATTGCTATGCTTAGTGTGCGACTCGTTTGTTTTTAGGATTGGAGTAAAAAAAAGACAAGCCCAGAGTCATAGTATTAATTAATAAACTAATCATGCTTTTGTGCTATCTGGATATAAGGAATCCGTAGCGATATGATATATAGGGCATATCGTTGTAGCAAAGGAACTATTAAAAAAACTATTTTATTTTGAGTTGTTAAACTAAAATATAAAGATAAACAAATGGCTAAGAGAAAGAGATAAAAATATTATTGGAATATAATTCCAATATGTAACGTCAACAGTTCATTTAATTTAATAAATGTAAGATCCCTGCTCTTGGCGAGTGACCCTCGCTTCGACCTTAGCGTGTCGAATTCGGTGTCCTGGATCGTCCCTCGCTTCGACCTTACCGAGTGAAACGGGGTTACTTGGATCAGCGGCGTTTCGGGGCTCGGGTCTCGGATCTATAGGGATAATTCTTCCGTCGAGAGAGAATTCTCGTGTATAGAGAGAGTAATTTCCTATGAAAGGATTGTGTACCTTAAATTTGGGATTTGTGGGGCTATTTATAGCTTTTGAGAGAGGCCTGGTAAGCCAGGGGAGTTCTGTCGGCCAAACAGGGGCTGGCTGGCCGGTCAGAAGTAGCTGGCCGGCCAAAAGTCACCTTCCGGTCAAAAGTCGCCGGCCGGACAAAGGTCGTCGCCCGGACTGGATCGCCTGCCTAAGTGGGCTAGCCAGTCGGATTGGGGTCGCCGGCCGGACTGGGCTCTCCGGCCAGACTGGGTTCTCCGGCCAGACTAGCTCGGCGGCCGGATTGGGGCTTACCACCTGACTGGGTCGGCGGCCGGACTGGAGTCGCCAGCCATATTGGGCTCGTAGGCCTGACAAGAGTAGCCGGCTGGATGGGGATCGCCGGACGGGTCGTCAGCCAGATTGGGGCTCACCGGTCGGACTGTCCTCGCCGGCCGAACTAGTGCTGACTGACCGGACTGGGAGCCTGTCTGCCGGACAGGGGTAGGCAAGGGCCCGGTAGGGGCATGTACGCCGGCCTGGGGCTAAGCGCGTGCCTCGGCATGTGCGGAGCCTCTCCAGATGGTCCACGGCATGTGTGAGTAAACCTAGTGTAGGTTCTTTATCTTGGTCGATCAGAGGAGGATGGGGGAGGCATATATTCGAGTTTCCGCGTAAAAATACGGCGACAACATTAGCCCCCGAGTTCAATGTCGAACGTGCGATCGAGAATGAACTCTGAATTAGGATCCTTCTACTGTCTTTCAAACCAGACCACTCAGTATCTCACGACGAGCGTCTCGTAGGGTCATAATGTCTTTCTAGGAATGTTGCGGTCCCCAAGTTCAGCGAGGTGACATATGAAGGAGTGCCATGTTGCGACTTCATGAGTCAAAGGTCCTCTGTGGCTTCTTGCGGCTTGTGTGGCAGTCGCCTGATAAGAATCTTCGGGCCACAATACATCGTCATATGCATAGCCCTCCAAGCTTGTTCTTCTGCCTTATTCAGGCGCGTGAGTTTCAATAGGAGGCGAAGTCGGATTTTGCATTTAAGCGACTGATTTTCTTTAAGTTGTCATTTGGGACTAACTTGGACGTTGTTTTCAGCGATGTTTTTTCATTGAGTGGCCATGACAGGCAAACTCGGACGTCGTTTGGGAACGACGTAATTTCGTCGAGTCGCCTCGAGGGGCAAACTTGGATGTCACTTTTGGAGCCAAGTTTTTTCATCAGGTGGGCGTTAGAGGAAAACTCGGACGTTGTTTCGGAACAACGTACTTTTATCGAGTCGCGTCGAGGGGAAAACTCGGATGTCGCTTTTGGAGCGATGTTTTATCATCGAGTTGTCGTCAGGGGATAATTCAGACGTTTTTTAGGAGCGGCATATTTTTGCCGAGTTGCCGTTAGGGGCTGACTCGAACTTCGTTTAGGAGTGACGTATTTTCATTGAGTGGCCGTTGGGGGGCTTAACTCGGACGACGTTTAGGAGCGACAAATTTTCGTCGAATTGGCATTAAGGGCTGACTCAGACGCCGTTTAGGAGCGATGTATTTTCATCGAGTGGCCGTTAGGGGCCCACTCAGACGCCGTTTATGAGCGATGTATTTACCATGATCCTTCGTCGATAGCCTTTCGGCTTACGACTATGCTCTACGGCGACGGAATCTCGAGAATGACTCGATGGATGACCATTTGTTCAAGGGGGCGTTGAGAATGATGTGGTCCCATACATGATGGGAGAGGGAGAAGCGTCCCAAGTTCTTCAAGTTCTTGGAGAGCTTGTAAAGGCGATTCAGGTCCTCCAACGAAAGAGGGATTCCCCTTTCGGCGGCGATGGCCAACGTGCAGAGGATGAGGAGGATGGCGTGAAGCTGCACCTGGGCGATGGGGACGTTGAAGGCATAGAGGAAAGCGAGGAGTATGTACGGGATCGGGAAGCGAAGGCCCACGACCCTGAAGAATGCCTCGTCTTGAGGATCGTCCGCGAGCTCGTCAGGGCGGGGGAGACGAATCAGACAGACGTCGATGTCGCAATACTCTTCCCTGATGGTGTTGAGACGCTCCTGGGTCATGGTGGAGCGTGACGAGTTGGTCTTGAAGATGTGTCTCGGAGTCATCTTGGATTGCTCCGGAGCCATCACAGATCTAGGATTTAGAAGGAAAGGTCTAAATCCCTTAGTGTGGATTCAAAATCTTGGAGGATGAGAGAATGAAAGGTTTCGGAAAGTTCCATTCGAATAATCGGTTTCGAATTTATAGAGAAAAGCAAACAAATCCAACGGTCAAAGCTGGAGGATCTGAAGCGGTACAAACAAATCCAATGGCTCGAATGCGAAGAGGCGCTGGCGTAACCGATAGTGGAATTATAGCTGGTTGCTAGGGTGCTACGAAGAAAAGGTTATAGGCACTTGAGTATTTGCTATTTGCATTTAATGAAGAGATATGTGTGTGGGATTCAAAGAGACGCGTCCGAGGAAGGAAGCAAAGTTGAAACTTGGCACAGATAATGGCCGAGGAAATCCATCGTTATGCCCAAAGGTAGCTAACGCTCGGGAAAGTTTGTCGGCGTAACCTGCCTCTCATTTTACCAAGTGCTAACACTTGATAAAATGGGGGACTAACTGTTAAGGTCGGATTTCGTCAAATCCCTCTTAACACCATTTGTGTCGTTTCCCTCCCCAAACGACATGGGTGAAGAGATCTGCCCCGAGGAGGTCTCGTCCCCAAAAGATCTGCCCCGAGGAAGTCTCGTCCCGAGGAAGTCCCGTCCCGAGGAGGGAAGTCCTTGCGAAGAAGGCTCGTCGTTAAGAGTCCACGTGGCAGCGACAAAGTTTAAAAAGGATTTGGCGTCAGAGAGTCAGACGAATGGCAAAAATCACGGGATTAGTTGGTAAATCTCGGAGGACATCCCGGATTTTCATCAAAAAAGTGAGGGGACAAATGAGGAAACCCTAACAAAGGGAGAAAACCCTAGCAAACGATGAAGAAAATTCGAGAGGGCTATAAATGCCAATGTAAACCTCATAGAAGGAGGTTCGAAAGGATTTAGCCGTCATAACATACAGAGTTCATACTTTTGTAATTCCTAAAGCTTCCAAGCTAATAAACGAAAGAGACCAAGCCTCATAATACATAAACTCAAGGATATTAGCAAACTCAACCCTTTATTATTTATTATTATCAATATTTATTAATCCTTATTATTTATTATTATCAATATTTATTACACAGTGGAACATACATTATGAATCAATTGTTACCTTTTTCTATGTACTCAGCTACAGTTGATCTTCTAAAAATAATTGCAGATGAAGGGTCAAATTCTAAGCACAAATTTGAAGCAAATAATTTGTTGATTACGATTCAATCTTTTGAGTTCATTTTTACTCTACATTTTATGAAAGCCGTATTGGGAATCACAAGAGAGTTCTCAAAGTCTTTACAAAGAAAGGATCAATATATCGTGAATGCTATGCTTTTGGAGAAAATATGCAAGAGAATATTACAAGTGATGCGAGATAAAGGATGGAAAGCATTATATGGTCAAGTTGCTTCTTTATAAGAAAAATAAGTAATTGTTATTCCCCACATGAATGGTGTATTTAAAGCTCGAGGGAGATCAAGACATAAAGTTAAAGAGCCGTCAAATATGCATTACTTCAATGTGGACTTGTTCTACTCAGTTATTGATATGCAACTTCAACAGTTGAATGATCATTTCACCTAGGCAATGTTGGGATTGGTGCCCACAAAGGAGATATTAGACATTAAGATACTTTATGTATTTATATTTTGTTGAAACATTGATATTAATAAATGTTCATTCTTTATAAGACTGTGTTTAGTTATGTTTAAGCTATGCTCTGAAACTGTCATCAAAGAAAAGGGTGTTAAGTACAGACTTGACAAGATAACCCCTTGTGACAAGTTTGAAACCATTTGTTCGCAATCTAAAGATCGATAGAGCAATCGTATCTTATTATTGATTGTTAGCATGAATCATGATATCTCATCTTGTGATATAGAGAGTTGTGACTCTATGATTCATACTGAGTATTTTATAGAAGATACTGAACAAGACCAGTGACACTTAGAAGCTCGAGACAAAACTGTTTACACACTCGAAACTTCAAGTTCACAACTAAAGGAGTATTATGATACTTACCTTAATCCTGAAGTGAATATGTAATTGACATTGCACTTTGTGACATTTGATTCGTCAATGGGCAATGACTAAATTTTAGTTGCATCTGACCCGACTGTTGGTGTCACAAGGATGCAATGTTGGGTTACATGATTCACAGATATGGAATTCATGTAACAACAATGCAAATGCATTAGTATCACACTATGCTTTGTTATGAGAGTGTGAATGAATAAACCTGGCCAGGTATTCATTGAATGAGTTCATTCTTTGATTAAAACATGTGACATGTACATACATCTCACTCTATGTTTTTTCTCATTCACAAATAACAAAGGAGTTAGTGAAATAATAACTCGAGGGGTAAAACAGTAATTTTACATTCCTCTCAGTTACTGATACACATGAAGGGTAACATCGTAATATACTCCGTGGATCGTATGAGAAATTGTTTCTTCATATCAAACATAAAAGATACGCACATGAACAGAGAGATTATCAATATTGGTCCTTTAGTGGAATCGATCAATATTAAGAATTAAAAGTCGGAAAAAGTTTGTGAACTTTTGTGTCCGTACTTTATTCTAAAGCTTCGTTCATGTGGGTCCATGAGGTCTCAATGATAGACACTTGGAAGAGATTAAAAGAACTTGAAAAGTTGATTTACTCATTAAATATAAATAGTTATTTATATTGGGAAAGTTGTTTTCTTGAAACACGATAAATAACTAGTTATTTATTTTGTTTATTAAGTCACAAGATAACATCATATTGATGATGACATTCTCGAGTGATTAAATATGTTAAAAGAAGAAAACAAATTGTTTCTCAATTCGTACTTATTCGATAACTACGAAATATATTTAATGAAGTGTCATTAAATAATAATGAGAGTTCTAAATTAATTTTAGAAATTAAATCAAATAAATTTAGGAACAAAAATCAAAGACATGGACGAGTAAGGAGAGAGTGTTTTGGCCGGATTCCTTAAGTGAATAGGGTCATGGGTTTGACCCAGCTTAAGCCCATTTATAACTTGTATAAATAAGCTAAGAAACCCTAATCACACAAGGCTAACCCTAAGAGATTTTTGGCAACTCTCTCTCCCTTTCCCCTTGTGCAATTCTCGGCCAAAACCCTAAACAAAGAGAGAAAAATTGTTTTCCCTTTTTCATCTTTGATTCCTAATTGTTCTTAAGAGCCCACACTCTTGATCTCAATATTTTCCTTGTGTAATATTGTTGATTCATCACTTGTGGTGTTTGAATAATTTAGAAAACTGTTTTGGAATTTTTAAAATTGTTTTAAAAAGGTTTCAGCCATCACAAAACACCCTAGGTCGTTTTCTGTGCATTCCGGCGACCTCCCAGCCTCCAGGAGCCCATTCCGGCGACCCAGATCCAATCCGGCGAGGGCTACCAGTCAGGCGGATCCAATCCGACGAGACAGAGGCAATCCGGCGAGTCTGTCTGTCAGGCGAGGAGATCCAATCCGGCGAGGGCATTCCGGCGAGGGCATTCCGACGAGGGCAATCCGGCGAGGTCATCAGGCGAGGGGTCCCAGTGATCTCCAGTCCGGCGAGAAGTCCCAGTCCGGCGAGGCTCCCAATCCGGCGAGTTCCCTGTCAGGCAGGTCCCCGTGCGGCGACAGATCCCAGTCCGGCGAGGCTCCCAGTTCGGCGAGGTCACCCATTCCGGCAGGCTCCCTGTCAGGCGAGGAATCCCAGTCCGGCGAGGCTTCCAGGAGCTGTGCAATCCGGCGACAGCTTCCATTCCGGCGAGGACGCTGATGTGCATTCCGACGAGCTTTTTCTCGGGATTTGGGCGTGACGTGGCATTCCGGAGTTAGCTAGCAACGTCATAGTTGTTTACAACTATTTACGTAAGTCTTTCTCAATTAAATAATTATACAAACGTTATATAAATTATTGTTATTTGATTGAGCTTGTGAATTATAAATTGTTTATAATTGCTTAATAAATTTTAATGCCTTAGGTTGTTAAATATATTAAATTTAGTTTTAATATATTAGATCTAATTATAATTTTCCGCCACATAGGATGTGTATTATAATTAATATTGTTTAATTGTTAAATAAATTCCAACAAATGGTATCAGAGCTAGTAAAAGGCATTAAAATTTAGATTTAATGACTAGTTTGGAAATTTGTTTGACTAGTTGGTGTTGGCGTTTTTGTATAAATACATTATGAATATTTTTGTGTGTGCGCTTGTGAATGAATGGATCCTTATTCAATATGGTCCTAGGATGTTTTTATTCCGGTTATCGTCCCGGATTTTAATTTATTTAAAATTGTGAGCCTCAATTTGAGAGGACATGTAAATTTGTAATTTATTATTGTAATTCGACGACGAAGGAGCAAGAAGGCAGCACCTCGGGATTGGCCGCACGTTGGAGAACGTGTGGGGGCTAACCCGAGACATCCGATGACGCGTCATTTGAAGATGAAATTTAAAATGTTTTATTTCATTTATTTACAAGAGTTGTATAATAGAAATGGGCCTATTGATAAGTTAAATAATTTTTCATATTTGATATTTAAATTTATTGATCTCATTGCATAAAGCACTCACATGTCACATAGGATAGAACGCCAACATCATTGAAAATGAAATTGTTCATGTAGTTTATAATTAGTAAAAGTTATGAAATAATTATAAACTGTTATAAATGAATATGATTCATTTGCAAAAACTAAGTGGGAGGGTTGTTTATCGTTGAAGCAACCCAAGGTCCCCGACACGAATGAAATTAATTAAATATGTGATGAACTAAGAGTCACACATAGTGGCCCTCCCTTCAATGGGAGTACTTCGGAAGTATTTAATTAATCTCATTGTTAAAGAACTAAGCCTAAAAGAGAAGTTTTGAAACGGGGTCTCCACATAGGTGAACCGTCTTCAAAGCAACTTGATTGAGGGCCCACGTATCGGTTATACACTTAGACTTATGTTTTAAAGTAATCCTCACATAGAGGCTCTGCATTAAAAATAAGTGACCAAAAATTTATGGTAATTAGTAAGAACTAGAAGTTGTGACTTCTTGGATGGTTCGAACTAAATAGTGATGTGTCACGACTGTGAAAGGAGGTTAATTACAGTTTCCCCATAGGAAAAGTAATTAACTATTATTGTTCACAATACCATGAATTATTTTAACGTTTTCCTCACCATATTAGGATTGTTCATGCATGCATATAATTCGAAAATATAGCACATACTAAAGTCATTTTTTTTATCAATGTTATTTCACCAAAATGTCTTTTAACCCACTACAAACGATTTTAAGTTCGAATAAACTCGAGGGTGAGAATTACGTTGACTGGAAACGTAACCTCGACATCGTACTGACGGTGGAAAAGCACAAGTATGTTCTCACGACCCCATGTCCTCCTGAACCGAGTGCTGACTCGAGCAAGGAAGACAAGGACGCCTTCGATGCGTGGATGAGATCTGATGAGATTGCTCGTTGCTACATTTTAGCATCGATGAGCAATGTGTTGCAACAATCTCATAGAGACATCGCCACTGCATATGAAATCCTTTTCAATCTCCATGAGATGTTTGGATGTCATGGGCGTCAGGCGAGGCAGCAAGCTATCCGCAGTTTCATGAACTGTAGGATGAAGCAAGGAGCATCCGTACGGGAACACATGCTATTGATCATGGGTCACCTGAACGATATGGAGATTCTTGGTTCGGAGATTGACGGAGAAACCAAGATTGACATGATCTTGGAGACTCTTACGGAATCTTTTGATAGCTTCCGTCTGAACTACTCCATGAACAAGCTCAATTACACTGTGACTGAGCTTATGAAGGAGTTGCAGACTGCCGAGGGACTTCTCCCTAAGAACAAGAAGAAGTCGGGAGAGCTCAATGTTGCTGAACACAGAGCCTCGACCTCTGGTTCTAAGAGGATGATGAAGAGGCCCAAAAACGCCAACCGAGCGGGTTCCAAGAAGCCTTACAAGAAGGTTGTGGATGCTAAGGGCAAAGGCATCGCAAAGGTGGACAAGTCTGAGCACAAATGACATTTCTTCGATCATATATAGATACTTATCATTGACCTATTTTGTGGTATAATTTAAGAAAATACCCCGTAATAAACTCTGACACACCATGCTTGAAAGCATTGTTTGTATCTTGACAAGTGTTGAACATGATTTCCAAGACATCCAACTTGACTTAGGACACGCCGGTCAAGTACTCTCTTATCATCCTATAGTGCTTGTGTTTTTCATGCTCATCTTTTGTTGGACAATCTTCTATGGTCAACTCATGTATCAAAGCATACTCATGCCATCCAAATTTGACTCATTTGGTTCCTCATCTGATCTGTATCTCCTCCCTTGCTATCAGATCAAGCTTATGGAGAAGAGTAGCGTGAAGGGTATGAGGAAAAGCCAGAGTGTGCTTCTCGGAAACAATTTCACAAACGTAGTCCCAGCAAGACAATCGTTTAGATCGGGAGCTGTAAATTTTGCTGATATTCAAAATATTATTCTCACTTTATGTTGCGGGAGCTGTAAATTTTGTTGATATTCAAAATCTTATTCTCACCTTATGTTGCTTGCTTAGTAATCTGTTTTATGAAAAAGTAACCCTAATTTGTCCTTAAAAATAATTCTTTAGCAAAATAATAAATAATAAATATTTAAAAGTAATTTAAACTTACTTAAAAATATAAATTCATCAAAATTCACCCGAATTATCTAAGAGCATCTGAAATTGTTTGAAATTATATATCGATTATTGAATTTTATACGAATCTATCAACACCAATTAGAACTTACTCAAAAATCCTATCAATTTCACTTAATCCATTACATGTAATGAATATCATAAAAAAAATCATTCGTAACAATTGAGACCTATCGTAAAATCTCCAAATAAAAAAAAATTATAAAATTGATCCAAATCATAAAAAAATAATTTGTTCCCTGTTTATATTAATAACCAAATATGAAATAAAGTCGAAAATCATATATTTTTTCTTTATCATTTTGCACTTTAGAAACTCAAGCTCGGAAATAGAGTTTGAAAAATGTTAAGCGCTGAGGTAATAATACTGGAAATTGTTCCGGTCTTGTTGGAGAGCATCGGATGTAGTGTGTAGAGAGAGAGAATGAATAAATGATGTGAATTGAAGAGCATTTTGGTCCAAAAAAGCTAGAAACAATTCCTTTACATTTTTCAATTAAATGTGTATTTTTTATATTAAAAATCTGGTGGAATGGCCAACGCTTGGAACATCAATTTCAAAATGTCAAACGTTTCATTAAACTTGTGTTAATAGCCCTAGTGCTTACGTGGCACATTAATTAATTGTGTAGTTTTGCACATTTTCCCTTCATATAATCGGCCAAATTAAAATAATACTAATTATAAAATTTGAATTTCTTTTTTTGCTCATTTGAAATTTCATTAATTTCCCGAAATGTATTAGGAAAGCCAACAATTAGTTCCTATAATTAAGTGTGATCTTATAATTTTTTAAAGTTAATTTATTTCTTTAGTAATTCATAATATCATATGTACATATTAATAATTATTCTCGAATTATAACCTTATTATTTCACCATATTTGTACATTCATGTTCTCAGTGGAAGTTTTTAAAAAATTCCTTCAACATTCGTCTATGAAAGATTTTCTAAGAATGTTATCAAATTTTTGGCAGTTATTTTGTTCAAACATTGCAATACATTGTACAAGTTTCGTCATTACAAATGGAATTGTCTGTTTGTATTGTTTTCATTTTCAAGAATCAGGTCAGTTATTTACTTTGTTTAAACCGATTAGCTGTAGTTTAACACAATTAATTGTTTGTTTGGTGCAATAAATTTGTTTATATCAAGTTAATGAGTTTGTTATTTACAATTTTTTAATTATGCATGCGATTAAACTCTTTGAAATTCAGCGTAACCACAATTCTGTTGACGAGAACTTTGTCAATGCCAAGCCAAAAGAACCTAAAATACTATTATTTGATGAATCAGATTGGAAAAATTGTCGCATGAATTTAGGATTGGACGTGGACAATGTGTTTACTAGGAAAGAGGTTCTTAAAACATCTCTTAGCATTTTCATGATTTGGAAAAATTTAATTTAATACCATTAAGTCTAATATTACTAGGTATAGAGTTGAATGTTCGGCTTTTCATTGTGTATGGAAATTGTATGCGGCTGTGTGCTCTATGTCCAGAATGTGGGTAATAAGAACTTTTTCTAAGGTTCATTCGTGCTACAGGAAATTAGTGATTCACAAGAATAAGCACGCATCTTCAAACTTCATTAGTAATTGCAATGATTTTAGAGGTTCTTTAGTCAATGAGATCAAGCCGGTTGGTGTAGCCGAAATTATGCGAACACGTTTCAAGGTTAAAATTTCGTATTAGAGAGCATGGAAGGGTCAAAGTGCGTTGAAGGAATTCCCTCGGGATTTCAACATGTCATATAATCATTTACCAATTATTAGAGACATGATATTACAAAAGAATCCGGGTAAGTATTCTTTTTATTCTCGTTAACTGTTATTCGATTTACGTATTGTTTACCATATATTAACGTTAATTTACTTGCTAAAATACATATAGGTTCTTATATAAGTACGTTTGCTGAGAACGATGGGATGTTTAAGTACTTTTTCCTCGGATTTGAAGCTTCATTTTTTGGTTTTCAGTTTGGTAAACTAGTTATTTTAGTTGATGGTACATTTTTTTAAGGGAAAATCTCATGCCACTTTGCTCCTTGCTACGGCTCAAGATGAGGACAATCATTTGTTTCCATTGGCATTTAGTATCGTGGATTTTAAGAACGCTAATTCTTGGATGTGATTTATGTTGCGGTTAAAAATGGTTTATGGTCTCCGTCCCGATATGGTTATTGTTTCTTATAGGCACAAATCAATACAAAATGTGGTTAACTTGGTTTATCCCGTGGTCAAATGGGCCTCATGCACGCAACATTTGTGTCAAAGCCGAATTGGATAATAGTCACGTTCAGCCTCTATTTAATAGATGTGCAAAGGCTTACACGTCAAGAGAGTTTGAGTTTTGGTTATACATTTTACCAAATGCCATAGAATTTGAAAAATACTTGCTAAAAGCTAATCCAGAGTTATTGTCTTGCGAAGTATGTGGCAGCTTGCGAAGCTGCGAAGGAACCTGTTTGGCTGAAGAAATTCTTGATGTACTTGGAAGTAGTTCCAAGTGCCAACATGCCCATTACACTTTATTGTGATAACAGTGGGTTGTTGCTAATTTTAAGGAACCAAGAAGCCACAAGCACTCCAAACACATAGAACGGAAATATCAGCTGGTGAGAGATATCGTTCACAGAGGAGACGCTAAAGTAATGAAGATCTCAACCTTGATGATCCCTTCACGAAGCCTTCAACGAGTAAAGTCTTCAGGGGACACCTAGAGGGCTTAGGACTGAAAGATCATTCACGTCTCCTTTGAGTCGAGTGGGAGTTTGTTGAGATTTGTGCCCACAAAAGAGATATTAGACATTAAATCAATTTTGTATTTGTTTTTACTGAAAGTTAAATAAAACTAAATATTCATTGTTTTTTAAAATTGTGTTTATGCTAAGTGCAGACTTGACACGATACCTTCTTATGACTAGTTTAAATAGTAGTTCACAATCTAAAAATCAATTGGGTAATCGTATCTTAGTTTTGATTGTTTGAATAAATTAACGATATCTTATCTTGTGATATAGAGAGTTGTGACACTGTAATTTATTCTTGATGTCTAAATGAAGACATTGAACAAGCACTACTACAAAAACTAGATCCCACAACGCTTATTAACAGTTGTAGAAATCTCCCACAATGGTTATTAAGCGTTGTGTGATCCTGGGTTGTAGAATCTCCCACAACGCTTCGCTAAATGTTGTGGAAGAATTGATTTCCCACAACATTTAGTATCCGTTGTGGGAGCTTTGACGTCCCACATTTCTTACTATCCATTGTGGGAATCTAATCATTAAGTCAAAATCTATGCCGCGGCTATGTACAATCTCCGCTGCGGCGAGATTTTCCACAATGGATAAGGTATACGTTGTGAGAAATCACGCCGCAATGGAGATTGTACATAGCCGCGGAATGACTGAACAAAAAACCCAGGAGCGGCGATGTACAAATTCCGCCACGACGAGATTTCTCACAACGCTTAAAATATCTGTTGTGGGAAACCTCGCCGCGGTGGAAAATGTACACCGCCGCAGCGAGAGTGTACATAAAACCCCACCACGCCTGTGTACAACTTCCGCCGCGGCGCGATTTCCCACAATGAATATTTTAAGTGTTGTGGGAAAAAAATTAAAATGTTCAAAAGTTTCGCCGCAGCGAGAGAGAAATCTCGTCGCGACGACGATGTCAACAAATACCGTATTACTGAAAAACTGTAAAATCCGAATTTACAAAAAACTGCACAACTACGAATATACCTGATATATCCAAACTGTAACTTCCAAAATAAAATATATACATCAACAAATCAAAATCAATCCACAAATAATCTAATCATCATATTCTATAAACGTTTGAATATAAGTTACCCATTCCTCTCTCACTCTCACTAAATCTTCCGGCGTCTATGGTTTCCTATTTAGTAATTTTTCTACGAATATATAATGCATATACGATAACACAAAATACCAGCATTCCGTGTTTATATATTGGCTCAGAGCTACACATTGTTTGATGTAAGTTGACTGCCCGTCATCGTTGCGGCGAGAGTCCTTGCGAGACTCTGGGTAGCCCTTGGAACTATCTCGCCGCGGCAATGTACAAACCCAGCTACGGCGAGATGGGTCTTGCCGCAGCCAACATTCAACGTCGCCGCGGCGAGAGTCCTTCCAGGATTCTGGGTAGCCCCTGGAACTATCTCACTGCGGTGATGTACAAACCCAGCCGCGGCGAGATGGGTCTCACCGCAGCCAACATTCAACGTCGTCGCGTCGAGAGTCCTTGCGGGATTTTGGGTAGCCTTTGGAACTATCTCGCCGTAGTGACGTACAAAACCAGTTGCGGCGAGACACATCTCGCTGCAGCCAACATTCATCGTCGCCGCTCTGAGAGTCATTAGCAGGATTCTGGGTAGCCTCTGGAACTATCACGCCGCGGCGACGTAAAAAACCAGTTGCGGCGAGACACATCTCGCTGTAGCACTTTTGTAACTTTGCTGCAGCAAAAGTTCTCCCACAACGCTTGGACCAACGTCGTTTCAGAGCTCAAGTCTTTAGATCAAAGGAGAATTCTCGAGAAGGAATTCTTCTAGAGAAAGAGAGTTGTTTTGCTCGATTTGTTCGTGTTTTTGACATGGGAGGTGATTCAGCTATTTATAGCCGAATCGGGCAAGAGAAAGTTCCGGTCAAGGCAGTTTCGGCCAAGGCGGGTCAGGGCCGGCCAGGACGTGGCAGGGCCGGCCAAGGCGGGTCAGTGCCGGCCAGGATGTGGCAGGGCCGACCAGGACGTGGCAGGACCGACCAGGATGTAGCAGGGCCGACCAAGATGAGGCAGGGCCAACCAGGACGTGGCAGGGCCGGCCAAGGTGAGGCAGGGCCGACCAAGGTGAGGCACGGCCGGCCAAGATGAGGCACGGCCGGCCAGGACGTGGCAGGGCCGGCCAAGGTGAGGCACGGCCGGCCAGGATGTGGCAGGGCCGGCCAAGGACGTGGCAGGGCCGGACAAGATGAGGCAGGGCCGGCCAGGATGTGACAGGGCCAGCCAAGGTGAGGCAGGGCCGACCAAGATGAGACAGGGTCTGCCAAGGGGAGGCAGGGCTGGTCCTCTCGCGTTGGGGGAGCCTGTGGCGCCTTTGACGGTCCCATTTGCGGCGGTCGGCCCCCTGCCTTCGTGGGAGGCCCCGAGAGCGATATATATATATATAAATATATATATATATATATATATATATGTGTGTGTGTGTGTGTGTGTGTGTGTGTGTGTGTGTGTGTGTGTGCTGAGTCATCGTGAAACCATCGACAACATCGTTGATGACAGTTTCTGAGCGTAGCATTCATACATAAACACAAACATAATAAGAATGAATATTAAATTTTATTAATGTTTCAGCAAAATCAAATACAAAAGTATTTCAATGTTTAATATCTCCTTTGTAGGCACCAATCCCAACAGGTTTTTGGAGCACAGGGCCGGTCACATCTGTACAAGGAGCATAGACGAATTATTCCCTCCCTTAGACGCGCGTCGAGAAGCTCTCGGTCAAAGGAGGAATTTTTGGTGCGTGCTTGCGGTTGATACGACTGTAGGAGTTCTCGGTCAAAGCAAGGAGGTGTGACGCAGATCCATAAACCATAAGTCCCACAACCGATTGGAAGCTATCGGCCAAAGCAGGAGTCTTGGCGCGCACATGAGGCTGACCCGGTTCTTGTTGCTCTCGGCCAAGGCTAGGACGAGTGACGCAGATCCGAATTTCATAGGTTGAAGATAGAGAGGAGACTCGAGAAGTTTTCGATGATAACCGTAAGTCTTCTTAATATATTCTTGCTTTCAATTCTATAATTAGTTCTAGGATTGTGTATGTTTGGATTGTTTATTTACATGTCTAGAAAATTTATTGACATCCTGAATTAAATTTATTGTCATGGTTTTAGAATATGTTTAAAAAACGTCATATCTAGATATGTTACATGATTTAATAGGTTAATTTTTAACCGATTTCTAACATCAATATCCAAAGTTATTCGTCGAGCAAATCATTCACTCAAGGCCAGTCCCATCAGACGAAGTCGAAGTGTTATGTCCACAGAGTAAACCTTCCTGAAAGAATTGGATCGAAGATTACATATTCATGCACTTTCTCTAGTTTGTAACCTACATATTTTTTTTTATATATTTTGCGCTTGAACAAACGTTAATTTATTCTAAAACCCTAAAACGATTCCAACACAATAGTCGGAGCTTTTATAATCGAGTCGGTTGCAGTCTGACCTTGTTCTCCTATTGTATGGGCGTGAGAATTTTGGGTTCTTATTGAAGTCGTCCTTCCGTGGTAAGATGGAAATGTTTATGGAGGAAACCCACCTGGAGAAGTGGGGGAAAGTTTTGTGGGACATTCCGAATTGGGCCTCAAACCTCATGAGACCATTCTTTAGATTGAAAGACCATATAGGAATCGCGACTCTCCCACGAGGTTACATGGATTCTTGCAAAATCCAAATGAGTATCTGGAGGAAGAGCTTCGATAGTTTCCGTGGTGCAAACTATCCAAGCTCTTCCTCCAGACACTCATTTGGATTTCGAATCAGCAAGGGTTATTTCGCATGTCCCAACTCGAGGGTTAGAAATGTGGAGCGAAGTTGTCATTAGACTATCCAATTGATCATAAATAGTTTAGTTGGATTCATGTTGTTTTTCAATATTATTGGTGAGCATATCCAGAATCGTCATAATTCTCCAGGGAACTTCCACTACAGATTCACGAGGAGCCTAAAGGGAAGCAATATCGAGAGATGTAAATATTTATCTATTTAAAGTCGGTATTTCTTATTAGTTTCCCATAAACGGCCACATATTGTTGATGTCAGTTGCGAGCTTCAATAATCACAATGCAAAATAAATATAAAAGTTTGGTTGATTTGATTTACATGTGGATCTTAGATATGCAACAATTCTTTCGAATACAATCAATATAAAAGATAAGATGGCTCATATTAAATCTTTATGGATGTTTTATAGACTAGGTTGGAGAGGTAGGTGCGCATGATACATGTCGAATGGATTGTAAAAGTTGTCCGCTTCTTCTGCCACGTCGAACTTCGTTGTTGAAAGAAACAAGGTTTAAATTTTTCTTTTCACGGCGAAGTTATTTGGTTTGATTTTTGACTTATTCCGTATGAGTTCGCCATTTTTCCAGAGCCAAACTCGATTAATTTGAATAGTATGAGTTTGGGCCGAACTGTTTTGTTGGGAACATTTAAGTTATAAATAGTCTAAATTATATCCCTCAATTGTAGTTGTGTGACCTATTTGATCATACAATAATTTTAGTTCTTCATATACAAAATAAAACTAGTTTTAAAATGAATATAAATTTTAAGAACTAGATAAGTAGTTTAAATCGATTTAAATTTGAATATGAGTTTTAAAGAAGCTGGATAGTCGAATTTTAAAAAATGAGTATATTAATTGCATATTGATTTTTAAAGACTAAATATTCGAATTGTAGATTTAGCTTAAACAATTATTGGACTAGATTAGTTAAAAACTCAGATTCTAATATTTATTGGTCCAAGTTCTGCCGTAAACTTTTGGATAATCCGAGTAGTTTGTGGCATCCCTGAAATCTAGTTCAAGACTAAATAATACAAGAGAAATTGCCCATTTTGCCACTTTTACTAACCCATTTTCCCTAAATCCTCTAAAAATAAATTTTTCCCAATCTGCCAGTACAAATGACCTAATACCCTTGACATTAAATATTTCTTTCAAATTTAGTCCCTCTTTTTTTTACTTGTTTGTAACCGGTTCCCTCTTTCAATTTTCCCTCCCATCTCATTCTCAAGTCTCTTCTCTCTCTCTCTCTCTACCCGCGTATCCCATTCCCACCGTTCCCACTTCCCACCTCTCTCTCTCTCTCTCCCCGCGTATCCCACCTCTCTCTCTCTCTCTCCGCCGCTTATCCCACCTCTCTCTCTCTCTCCCCCGCGTATCCACCTCTCTCTCTCTCTCCCCCGCGTATCCACCTCTCTCTCTCTCTCCCCCGCGAATCCACCTCTCTCTCTCTCTCCCCCGCGTATCCACCTCTCTCTCTCTCTCCCCCGCTTATCCCGCTTATTTTCTCTCCCGCCGTTGACTCTTCACTTCACTTCTCAGGTAAGAACTTCGCGATTTCTTTATGTTTTGGTGTTTGGGGCTCGGGGGTTTGGGTGTTTGGTGCTCGGGGGTTTTGGTGGTTTGGGTTCGGGGGTTTGGTGGTTCGGGTTTGGGTTCGTGCGAGGGTTTGGGTTCGTCGTGTGAGGATTTGGGTTCGGGTTTGGGTTCGTGCGAGGGTTTGGGTTCGTCGTGTGAGGGTTTGGGTTCGGGTTTGTCTTCTCGTGCGTGAGTTTGGGTTCGGGTACGTATCTTCGTGCGAGGGTTTGGTTTCGGGTTCGTATTCTCGTGCGTGGGTTTGGGTTGGGGTTTGGGTTCGGGGGAGGGTTTTGATTTTGGGTTCGTCTTCTCGTGCATGGGTTTGGGTTTGGGTTCGTCTTCTCGTGCGTGGGTTTGGGTTCGGGTTCGTATCTTCGTGCGAGGGTTTGGGTTCGAGTTCGTGGTGTTCGTCGTGGTGTTCGTCGTCTTGTTTTCGGTTTTGCAAGGGGTTATTTGCAGATTCTCATAGATATTGTAACAGGTAATCAAAATGGAGAAGAAACGTACAAGCGAGAGGGTGAAAGCACGCGCTCAGCCGGTAGCTGGTCACGTAGAGCCTTCGAAGAAAAAAGATAAAAAAAGGAAGTCCATTCGCATACCGTCTGAAAAACCAAAACGACCTTGCATAGCTGAGTCTTCGGACTCTGATTTTGTAAAGACAAACCCAAAACGTCCTCAAAAAGCAGGGAACGTGTACCTGAAGGTATGTTTGAGATGTATACAATTTTGTGGACTGTTATGTGGATCATTTTTGTAGACCTGATATAAAATGTAGACCTGATTGTAGACCTGATTTAAAATGTAGACCTGATTGTAGACCTGATTTAAAATGTAGACCCGATTGTAGACCCGATTGTAGACCTGATTTGTAGCCTGATTTTGGTCCTGATTGTAAACCTGATTTTAAACCTGATTGTAGAACTGATTGTAGACCCGATTGTAGACCTGATTTATAGCCTGATTTTGGTTCCGATTGTAGACCCGATTGTAGACCTGATTTGTAGCCTGATTTTGGTCCTGATTGTAAACCTGATTGTAAACCTGATTGTAGACCTGATTGTAGGATTGTAGACCTGATTGTAGACCTTAAATGTATCCCTGATGTTAAATGTAGACTTGATTTTCGGCCTGATTGTAGACCTGATTGTAGACCTGTAGACCTGATTGTAGACCTGATTTATTTACTTATTTTCAGGGATGGACTCGGGCCATAAAAGAAGAATGTATAGCGGACCATAAATTTAGTTTTTATGGTTCGTTTGAAAAATTTGAGACCGAGGTGGCATTGTCCGAAGAGGAGAAGGCTCTCTTCGGAAAATCATGTTTCGGGCAATTCTTGAACCTCCCGAAGGTGATTCGGTCGTCACGGATCATAAACAACCTTCTCTCGAGGGTTGGAACTTTCGACGGGGTAGAGAACGACAACTTCCTACAGATGGAGATCGGCGGCTTGCCCAGGGGGTTCACAATTAAACAATTTGCGGATATAACCGGTCTCCGAGTAGTGGATAACTACGTTCCCCCGGTTTGTGACGTCGTCGAGGGTGGAGTCTACTCCGACGTCAGCATGAATGGGACCGTGAAGTCCCGAGCCGGCTTGGCTGCCTTCCTACAGATTACGGCAGCATGGGATATCGAGAAGCGAGTGAAGTTCAAGCTCGTTCATTTTTTGATAAGCGTTTTACTTTCCGCACCCGGTCATACCAACGTTCCTGATTGGACGTTCGTGAAGTTGGTTGACCATATTGACGATTTCAACTCGCACCCGTGGGGGAACGTGGTGTGGAAGTATTTCCTAGACGCTGCCCGGAAGTTCGTTAAGAATTCCGCTGGGAAGGAGGGGTCAAAGGGGAAAATCAACTTCCCCTCTTTTTTGTACCCGCTTCAGATCTGGGCGTACGAGACGATGCCCATATTGACCACGCTTCATCATTGCGAGAGGGTCTCGACCTCCGAGCAACCACTTATGCGGCAGTGGAAGACGGGGTTGGCCGTTGTGGGAGACGCCTTCCACAAAACGAATTTTCAAAATCCGAAATTCCCCTTCCACAACCTTTGCGGCGCACATGAGGTATATCTCGTGAGTTTGTAACTTTAATGATTATGTTTATGTACTCATGATGTTTGATTTGTTTTGCAGGTCTCAGCTCGAGAATTTGTAGCCCCAGACCCAAAAACCCCGAGAACACCTACCCCGACAACACGTACCCCGACATCGACCGAGTCCATCACCGATACCCATTCGGATGTAAGTATATAGAACGACTTGTTGCTTGAATTTTAGACTGAAATGTAGACTAAATTGTAGACTGAATTGTAGACCTGATTGTAGACTAAAGTGTAGACCTGATTTTAGACTGAAATGTAGAGTTAATTGTAGACTAAATTGTAGACTGAATTGTAGACCTGATTGTAGACTAAAGTGTAGACCTGATTTTAGACTGAAATGTAGAGTTAATTGTAGACTAAATTGTAGACTGAATTGTAGACCTGATTGTAGACTAAAGTGTAGACCTGATTTTAGACTGAAATGTAGAGTTAATTGTAGACTAAATTGTAGACTGAATTGTAGACCTGATTGTAGACTAAAGTGTAGACCTGATTTTAGACTGAAATGTAGAGTTAATTGTAGACTAAATTGTAGACTGAATTGTAGACCTGATTGTAGACTAAATTGTAGACTGAATTGTAGATTGATTAGTTGACTAACTCTTGCAGGCTCGGTTGAAGACTGTTGAAGAAACAGTCAAAAATTTGAAGGGAGAATGGACAAGCTTCAAGTTAGAAATGAAGCAAATGTTTGAAGAGTTCAAACAAACTATCCGTGACCAGTTTCCGGTGGCGAACCCCCGACCCAATGAACCAGTTGTGGTTCAAGAAGAAGAAGATAAAGAAGATGAAGAAGAGAAAGAAGATGAAGAAGAGAAAGAGAAAGAAGAAGAGAAAGAGAAAGAAGAAGACAAAGACGACGAAGACGACCAGGTCCTGAGAAAAGAAGGCAATGACGAGCAAAATGAAGAAAAGGAAGAGAGCACAGAAGACAAGGAAGAGAAAAACGAAGACACAGAAGATAAAAACAACGAAGAAGACGAAGGAGAAAAAGAGGCCCCAGAAAACGAAGGTACTTATTTGATTTCTCTTATATTTATTTGAAGAGTCATATGTGTTGAAATTGATTACATTTTTGAATGTAGGACCTGGTTCAGCCGAGAGTTATGAATCCAGCAAATGGCTTACAGATACGCAGATAGCGTCGTTGGACAAATACTATGTCGTACCCGACGTAGAGAGCCAATCCTGCTCAAGCAAAGAAACACCTGCAGCAACAACGCCATCGCAGGCCATCGTCGTATACGATGACTCAGCCCCGTCTATGTCGCAGCCCATCGTCATACAAGATGATTCAGTTCGAAAACCTTCTTCTACACGTTATGGGAATCGGAGCAATGGTTGTCAGATGAGGTACGTATTATAGACTTGAATGTAGACTTGATATTGAATTGTTGATTGGATTGTAGATCGTATTGTAGACCTGATTGTAGATTGAATTGTAGACTGGTAGACTTGATTGTAGACCTGACTGTAGATTGAATTGTAGACTTGATTGTAGACCTTATTATAGATTGAATTGTAGACCTTATTGTAGATTGAATTGTAGACTTGATTGTAGACCTTATTGTAGATTGAATTGTAGACTTAATTGTATACCTGATTGTAGACTTGATTGTAGACCTGATTGTAGACTTGATTGTAGACCTGATTGTAGACTTGATTGTAGACTTGATTGTAGACCTGATTGTAGACTTGATTGTAGACTTAATTGTAGCACTTATTGTAGACTTGATTGTAGACCTGATTGTAGATTGATTTGTAGACTTAATTGTAGACCTGATTGTATATTGACAGCATATTGACGTCGTTTCGTACTACCTTCGGAAGAAGAGGTGGTTTGGCGAGCTGGACACGTCTTTCACTATCATGACCTGTCATTTCGCGTCCTACCTTGAGCAGAGCTATACAGCCTGGATGGGGACGGCGAATAAAGACGAGTTCGACTGGAGCCAACATGCACGGGTGATTGACTACGTGACGGCAACCAATAAGTCAATGCGCTATACGTGGCCATGGGTTAATGTGAAAGACATTTACATGCCTATATGTATGTCTGATATCGGTCATTGGTATCTTGTGGTTGTGAACATTGCGGATAGATCGTTGACTGTGTACGACTCTCTATCCGACAACAAGTACCACAAGGCTGTCACTGTTCGCAAGGTCGAGGTTTGGGCTGCCTTCATCCCAGTAATTCTGTCATACCTAAATGTTTTCGAGCATTTAGGGATTGAAGATAGCAGCTCCGCGCCGTTGAAGGTTAACTTCATGCAAATGATGCCTCAACAAAATAACGGGTACGTATTTATTTTGACTAATACGAATTTAGTATGCAAGGGTATTCTTTTTTATTAAATATGTTTGTTTCTTCATGTGAACAGCGGGGATTGTGGCATGTTTGTGGTTAAGGCCATGGATTATATGGTCCACGGCCAATCAGTTACACGAGTTTGTCAAGAAAACATACCCGACTACCGTCAACAGTTATGCATTGATTTGTTTCAACACGGATGGTTGAAGTTCGCGAAACGTGCGAATTCGGATGTTGAAAATTAGATTTGTAGACTGACTATTTGTATGTTCGAATGTATAGTTGTTAATTGGAAACTATTTCTTTTCTCTAAACATACTTCTAGCCCATCTTTGGTAACCAACTTCATTGGCTAAATATCGACGTATTTCAGGATTTTCATTATCCAACATGACCATGAAACTTTCAAACTCTCGTTGGGTGTATGCTTTCGCAGCGCCGTAGAATTTCCACTTCACCTCCTTTGTAATCCCTTTAAAAGCAGTCTTCAAATTACAGTGTAAGTGGAACATACAGAACCCATGATCACAATTCGGAAAGACTGTCTTCACACCATTGATTATGCCAGCATGTCTATCCGATACAAAAACTTGCTCCTCCCGCTCTCCAATTGCGTCCTTCAATTTGGACAAGAAGTAAATCCAGGCCTCGTTTGATTCTGAGGGACCAATGGAGTAGGCTAATGGAAAAATTTGCTTGTTCCCATCCATCCCACAAGCAGTGTACAACGTTCCTTTGTAATAATTTTTCAAATGAGTAGCATCTACCACAATAACCGGACGTACATACTTCCAGCCCGTTCTCCATGGGCCTAGTGACATGAAAAAGCTAACAAATACACCACCCTCGCTGGTGACGAGGTCAAAATAAGAACCTGGATTTTTAGTCTCGATCATGTACCTTAGCTTAGGCAAGAACGCGTATGATTCTTCAGAGCTGCCATAAAGCGATTTCAAAGCTTTCTCTCTCGACAACCAAGCTTTTTTGTAAGACATGGACACCCCATAATCCATTTGCATGTAATTCATTATCTCTTTTGGTCTACACATACCAACGCTTGGATCAATGCACTTATGTTTCACAACCTCCCCAATTAAAGAGCTCGTGGCTTGCGGATGGCGTCCATGCCTTACGTTTAGGGGACAACTGTGCTCATCATCAAACCTGAAACATTGAAATTGAACGCTTAGACTAGATGGAGTTGGAAATATTACAGTCTACAATCCAGTCTACAGTATACTCAGTGCAGTCTACAGTAGACGATATTGTTGACGGTAATTTTAAGTTGGTAATCGGGTCTGAGCTTTGAAGTCTACAATTGCGTCTACAGTATACTAAGTGCAGTCTACATAGGACGTTATTGTAGACAGTAATTTGTAGGATGTAATCGGATGTAAACTAGAAGTCTACAATTGCGTCTACAGTTGACAACCTCAGTCTACAATAGACGTTAATGTAGATTGTAATGTCTAGAATGCAAGAACAACTTAGACAAAAAAAAAGTGTACCTTCGAATTTGAAATATAGGCGATGGTGCTTTTCTCACAGCTCGAACAGCCCATTTACAACGTTCTCCTAGACAAATGACGTGCAACGAATCTTTGTCCGAATTCTTTGTCTTGTATGTAAAGTTCTTGTTTATGGCGAACAACATCAAGTGCTTTTGTAGACTTTTTTTATTCGCGTATAGAGCGTGACGCTTAATAAACAGTGGGGAATTACTATCCAAAATAAATGTTTCATTACTCTTATCACCGGTCGTAGTTGAGGAACTTGCGACATAGGGTGATGGTGGCGGACTTGCTTCACGACAAGGTGGAGGAGAGAAGTTTGATGATTGCGGAGGTGGAGATTGTGGTGGTGGAGATCTCGGAGGAGATGGCTGTGGGGATCGCGGTGGTGGTGGAGATTGTGGTGGTGGTGGAGATTGATGTGTTCGTGGAGATCGTGGTGGTGGAGATTGATGTGTTCGCGGTCGCAACCGAGGGGAAGATGGAAGCCGTTGTCTTGACTCGAACAACGTAAAATCCTCCAAACCAATCGTACCGGAAGGAAACGTACCCCCCTCTTCTTCGGATATCGATGGCGTTGGAAAAAATGGTCTATATTCATGTCCAACATATCCTACAGAATTAAGCACCGATGATGTTTCTTTCACTTCCAATATCAGTTGATATTTCTCCAAGTTATCTTTCATCGTTCTCCTCAAATATAAGTAACCTTTCAACGTCTTATCGTTGGTTATCTCAACTGGTTCAAGAGCACCGTTCATGATGTACGCAATGCTAATTGTATGACCGGGTGGTGGTTTGCCTAAATACTCGTAAATTTCTTGCTTCAAACTAGCAAAATTTATATCTTCCGACACCACAATTCCGAATGATTTTTTCTCGTGATACCGACCAATATCAATCCAAGATCCACCATGCTTGAATAACAAATATATTTCCCCCATATCTGCATCAACAACTCCAAAATCAATTTTACATTAAGCACTAACGTATTCAATTTTGTCTACAGCAGCGTCTATAATAACGTCTACAATAACCAGGAATGTCTACACTGAAGTCTACACTAACGTCTACAAATCTGTCTACACTAACGTCTACAAATCTGTCTACATTAACGTCTACAAATCTGTCTACACTAACGTCTACAAATATGTCTACAATAACGTCTACAAATCTGTCTACACTAACGTCTACAAATATGTCTACAATAACGTCTACAATATAGACGACATTGTAGACTCTGTTATAATTTTGTAGACGATATTGTAGACTCTGTTACAGTTTTGTAGACGATATTGTAGACTCTGTTACAGTTTTGTAGACGACATTGTAGACTCTGTAAGTTTTTGTAGACGACATTGTAGACTCTGTAAAAAATTGTAGACAATATTGTAGATAACGAGAATAAGCTAAACTCGTCGGAGAAGGAGAGGACCTGCGTCGGAGACGTCGGAGATGGACTGGAGATGACTCTGAGACGTCCGACAACGGGAGGAATGGAGTGTTGCCGGAGATGAACGTTTGGGTGAGTGTTGTCGTCGGAGATGAAGCTTTCGTTAAGTGTTGTTGGAGATGAAGATTTGTTTGACTCATGAAGCTTTCAGCCTGAATAAACCCACATTCAAGAAGGTTGAGTGTTGAAGAAGAAAATAGAGAAGGTGAAAAGACAAGAAGAGAGAGAATGTAAGAGAGAAGGGGAGAGAGGTGAAAAGTTAGAGCTAATAGACCGGCTATAGGGAGTTTGCTGATTATTTTTTTTTTTTTTTTTTTACATTTTCTCTTTTTAGCCGGTTCCCCTTTTGAATGGTGAAAATGTAAGTATTTTTTTTTTTAAGGGTAAAAGGTCTTTTCAACTCCAAAAGACTTGTATTTTGGGAAGGATTTCACTTTTGGTGGATTTAGGGAAAGAGGATTAGTAATGGTGGCAGAATGGGAATTTTCTCATAATACAAACGAAAAAAAACCCATCCACGTTCACCTACCAGCAGCATGCAACACGTGCAACGACTTTGAGGCTCGAATCTGACAGCCAGGTGATTTTATCTCACCAATGCCCATCGTCGCTCAAATTACACGTCACCAAACCATTTCCGTTTCATATTTTATCCTCCTCGCTCTCGGTCTCTGCATTTCCAAAGTTTGTTGAGCAACGAGGAAGGAGAAAAAAGTAATTAAAACGTGAAAGTGGAATTTGATTTTCTTTACCTCCCATCCAAGCGAAAGCGATTCCAGTTTCTAGGGTTTGTCCGAGTTCTCGACAATCCCATATTCTTCCCCAAATCTGTCTACCTCAATTTCTACCCTAAGCGGCCCGTTGAATATGCGGGAGATTTCTCGAGCGGATCTCAATTTCTGTGTTATTTGGTTCCATTCTTTACCGCTTTTATGTAATCGTAAATTTTGTTTTTCTTAATTCTGTGAACACTTTTGGGTTTTTTTTTATTCTGGGAATTGTAGTGCTGTGTTCATCGATTTTGTTTGAATTGAGAGGTCATGTATCTTGAGGAATTGAAAGTTGGAGATGAATTTGAAAGTCGTAACGAGAAAAAGGCTGTAGTTTGTGGCACGAAAAGGATATTGGTTGGTGCTGGCGCTCGCGCGCTATTTTACCCGACTCTGCTTTATAATGTCGTCAGGAATTCGATTCAGTCTGATTTTCGGTGGTGGGATAAAATCGACGAGGTATCTATAAATCTTTTCTTCTAAGGATTAACTTTCAAGCATGAAATGTTTGACATTTTCTTGGTTGCAATTAGTAATATCTGCTTATAACTTTGCATGGTAAGCACTGTTTCTTGTTCTTAGAAGGCATCCCATAGAAATTTTAAATCGAGGTCGTTGGATATTACTCATGTTTGATCTCTTATTCGTTTTTAATAAAAAAGAATTAATTGCTGTATTTTTTATCTTCAGCATCTATTATTAGGTGCTGTACCGTTCCCTGCACATGTTCCGTGCCTAAAGAAAGCCGGAGTTTGTGGTGTTGTGACACTTAATGAATCCTATGAGACCTTGGTTCCTACCGCCCTTTATCACGTGAGCTCTCTTTTAAGAAAATAAAGGCGCTTGAACTTACTTCTTTTGATCTTCGTTTTGGTTGTTTTTTCTTTTTTGTTTTTCTTCTATCTGACTATTGTTTTTCTAAATTTTGGCAGGCTTATGGAATTGACCATTTGGTCATCTCAACAAGAGATTATTGTTTTGCACCATCACTAACCCACCTATGCCGTGGTGTGGAGTTTATTCACGGTATGCTTCTTATTTCTTTTGACTATTTTCAGTGTGAGTAGTGATTTTATAATTGGATTCAGTCATTAGTATGGTACATACTTTGTCAACTATGCATTCCCACCCTACATGACATCATAGTCAATAAAGTGATACATAAGTAATTATTTCAAATTCAACGAGGGAGCTTAAATCTTTATAATCAAATTTTAGTTTGATAAAGCACATGGACTAATTTATGCACTGCTACAAAATTGCTTGTCTACATTCTTATTTATTTACTTATTATAAATGTATCAATTGATCTAATTAGTTGATATTACAACTTAGAAAATGCATTATCTGGACGCACTACATATGTTCACTGTAAAGCTGGACGGGGACGCAGCACAACTGTTGTTATTTGTTACCTGGTAAATTGTAAACGAAATGAATATTTTCGTGGTGATAAACACATTATGGCTATTCTGATTTCTTACATTGCTGAGTTTCTGCAGATACAACACAAGCATATGACACCTGATTCTGCGTACGAATATGTAAAATCTATTCGGCCTCGAGTCCTTTTAGCCAGTTCCCAATGGAAGGTGAGCTTAGATATATTCAATTTGTGGAAGAATTTTGAGATTTTATTTTGTAATGTTGGTTGAATTTGATTTCAGGCTGTTCAGGAGTATTATTTCATGAAGATGAAAAAAGCAGTCATCTTCAACAACCCTATGAGAAATCTTGTATTCAAAGCACCGAGACCTAGGGGTCCCAAGGATATAATCACGTTTGACGATGGGTCTGTTGTTGTGATAACGAATACGGATCTTGAAGGTTACGAATCGGCCACAGTCGTGGGGAGGCAGATATGGGCAGACATGAGTGTGGTGTGTCGGATTCGTGTCGCTGGCCAGGCAGCTCTAGAGAGAATCTCGTGCCTGTGGCTACGATGCCATGCCTCCGGAGAGAAATTACAGAGGGATACAAGCTGCTCAATAATTTCTGACCACATCGGAGACATTAGCGTCGATATTCGCGTCTACTGACAAGGATGTGTCTCGCACTTGCATATATGGTACTTCGGGTGTTATCGGTTATACTTTTTTCATTTGTGTACATAAAGCTGTATGAAAGGATGTTGTCCATATACTAGGAGCATATAAGATGTTTTCCCGCCTGTAAATTGAGTCGTGAAAGAAACTTTTAAAGTTTGAGCATTGTGCATTCACAATTCTGATTCAGTCATTGTAGACATGACCGAATGTGAATCTCGTTGGATATATATATATTCCTTCTGGTGATGTGAATTTCAATTAAATGTCTTGACTGAAATATACTTTACCGAGGAAGAATTAGCATCCAAGTTGAGGCGAATAATGATGTATTGCCCGGGATTGCTGGTGAGGATTATGAAACTGTGGGATGTGATAAGTGCTAGTCCTGCGTTTCTAGGACTTGGCTGTCATGTCTGTCAAAAAGCGTGTATAGGTCTCAGCCATTGTCTTCATACAAATGTTCGAGTTTAGATGGTAAACATGGTGGGTACAGTTAACTAGAATATTATTACAGAGTTCTATCTCATGCAGTTGTCTTACCGAGTTCGCTTCGTGGGAGCGCCTGAACATGATATTCTGACCCTTTCCACCGGATTTTTGTGGAGGGAGAAGTCGAACCCCCTTCAATACTCTTACCATGTCGAGCCCATGAGGCCCAACACATGAACTAACGAAGTAATTACTTCGGTCCGAGCCCGTCTCGACTGATCAATCTGTTGGGTCTGGCTCGACAAACGGTCCTTTTCTTCACAGGACTCGTTAATCTCATGATTAACCGATCTGATGGGTCAACGAAGAAACGAAGTCATAGACAACCTTGCGATACGCCAAAGATTGTGGATTCAACCTTAAATATCGGATCATTGACGCAGACTGAAGGAGTTCGAATCTAACAAATAGACGACATGGAATTCGAAAAGCTCATCAAGGAAGATATCGGCCAGTCGACTTTAGTTACATCCTTTGCTATAAATAAATTTTCTCAAAAAGAATTTAAAATGATTTTTTAAGGAGAAACATACATACAAATATCATTTTCAATTCTTTTAGTTCGGTATTATCCTGATAATACCGACCTTCGCTTGTAATTTCTTCATTTATCAATAAAGTTGGAATCGCGATTTCATTATTCTCTGTTATTGTCATTTAAAAGCTCATATTATATACGACGTCTTCCTGGATCCCAATTATTAATAAAAAATTTATTAGATCTCAGTTTATTTTAAAGTGATTGTTGATTTCAGCATCAACAATTTTCCGCCGTTTGTGGGAAACATTAGGAAGCCAACCTCGCGAAGTAAGAGCTTTGCTCGCTAAAAAAAAAATCCTTTCTGACACCATGTCTTCACTTCCGACCCATTATCCGAACGGAGAGGAAATCCCCTTAGGGATCAGATCCATCCTCGAGGCGGTGAATAAAAAAGTAGAGAGCCTAAGAGGAATCCAACCGAATTCTAAGGGCTCAGTTGGAAGTCTTGACCACTCCGCCACCCAGCCTCTCCGGTCCCCTCACCGGAGGTAGCGGAGTGACTGGCTCTAACCCAGCGAGAGCTCATGCCTCGGCCGCACGAGCAGGTCGAAACGTCTCATCTGTGGTATGTTTGGACTTCTCAGTGTTGGCAGAGATGCCCACGAGAAGATTGTTTATTTACATATTGATGTAATATATAAATTTTTATTAAGTCCTTATTGTAATTTTCTGATTAAATTAATAAAAGTTGAAATGTTCATTCATTCCCTTTTAGTTTGATTGAAGATCTATGATATTCAATAGTCTTATAGTCCTTAATCAAACCTAACAATATATGAAGAGACAAATGTAGATTTCCGTGAATAAACTCTTCATGGTGTGTTTAATACGATATATTCACAATCTAAAGATCAACAGACTATTGATCCTAGTATGATTGTTGGAAGAATCTATGATGTCTTGTTACGAGACGTAGAGAGTTAGGAACTCTATAGTTCTTCAAGTGTATCTTTCAAAGATACTGAATTGACTAGTGCACCTTTAGAGACAATAAAAGAACAATTTAACATCTTCTATCTCAAGGTCACTATGTATGAATTGCATCATGCTTACCTAAATCCTGAAATGAGACATGTCATTTCATAGCATTAATACTCTCATTTGAGAAAGTCAAATTCTAGATCCATTGTGTGATCTAGACTAGGCCAATTGGTGAGATATTAAGTTATGAAGATGTGATGAACCAACTTTGTGAAGTTCTCATAGATATGGAATTCATGTACAAGATTGCTGAGATGCAATATATATCACCTCATGATTTATTACTTGAATTGTGAATAAATGAACTGCGCAGTATCCAAAATTAAGTAGCGACTTTATTTGGATGAAACAATGTGACTTGTTAGCTTCTCGTCAATACATTATTTCTAACTTATTAAAAAGTAACAAAGGAGTTGAGGAAATAACAATTAGAAGGGTAAAATGGTAATTTTATAAATCTCAACTAGTTGATGATATTCATGAAGGGTAAACATAGATAACATTCAATGGATCTACTCAATATAATTAACTTGAATTTGAGTAGAAAATAAATTCATTTGAACCGAGAGATTCTCAGTGTCAACTCTTTAGAGGAGTCAGTTGACATTAGGCTAATACTCGAAAAAGATTTGTGAACTTTTGAGTCCGAATGTAGAAGCTCAAGCTTTGTTCATTTGGAACCATAAAGTCACTATTACAGGTCATTAGAGTAGGATTGTTAAACTGAAAGTTAAGTCAAAATAAGTTTAAACTAGACTTTTTCTCGGAAAATGTCTAAAGGGTATTTTTGTCCAAATGGACATAAAATGATGTGAATTTCAAAATAAGATTTTGAATATTTTCATATGATGAAAATATAAATTATTTTCTAAAGCCAAAAAGTCGTTTAAGGCATTATGAAATTAATTTCGTTATTTGTGCAATTATAATTCTACAATGGGTATCTTAATAATTGTCTTAAAAGAAATAAGGAAGCATCTAGAAGCTCACCCCTAGGTAGAGTCTCGGCAACATGCATCAAGAAGAGAGTTTTATTTCCCTTTAATTATAAGGATAATTACCCAAAAGGAAAAGAGGAAAAAAATTTCCTTGAGAAGGAAATAAATAAGCTAAGTGAGGAAACTAATTTTCTCCTTGCTTGAGGTGCATGGCCGGCCAACTTAGGAGAGAAAGGGGAAGGGAAAATCAAATATTGTGTCATGAATCATTATTCTTTCATGAATGCAAAATTGACATTTATAGATTTTTCCTTCTCCTATAAATATAGCCTCATATAGCGATGTGAAAATAAGCTTCATTCTTGCTCTCTCTCTCTCTCATTGTGGCCGATCCCCTCTCTCTCTCTCTAGAAAATACTTCTTTTATTTTGGCACCTAAGTCCTCATTAGACTTAGGCTAAATTAGCTCTTTAGCTCATAGACTTGTTCTTGAGTTATTGTGTTTAATTGTGCCCACACACAAATCCTTCTAAACCTCTATAGACTCTTGTAATAGAAACCTTAGGACTTTCGACTTCACGTTTAGGCTTGAAGGAATCGAGATAGAAGAGAAGATCAACCTTTCTCAAGATCCATTAAAGATCAAGCTACAAGAAAGGTTAGTATTCAAGTAATTAAATAATGTTTTTAATTTATAACATGTATATGCACTTTATCTAGGTTAGTAAATATTGTTTTACTAGTAAAAGAAATTTTTATATTCGGCCATTAATATGATTAATGATAAATTTTTCTCAATCCTAGACCTATTCCAACACTCAGAAGCCCAAACTCCTCCGACGGGATCGGCACATGATTCTTCGAATCACGACCCGACGAACATACGGGTGCTGGATGGAGATACGGTTCTTCCTACCCAGGTCAATCCGGAGCATCTCCCGCTGCCCCCAATGGGCCCGCATCCTGGGTCCCTCAGGGCCAATGTGGATTGCATCCTCGCTCGCAGCCAGGATGGGCGATCCGCCCAAGATGGTTCTGACCCGTCTTCGCTTGCCCGAAGAGCGAACAGGCAGAATTTGGCTGGACCGAATTCGAAAATTTAAGCAATCGATGATAGTCGAGCTAAGGGCTGTCAACTCAAAAGAAAAAGAGACCGGCCGAACTCCTTTGACCGAAAAAATTTCGAATGTTTTAATCGGGGACCTGGGGAAGGTTCGCCTAAATCGCTACAATGGAAACTCTGATCCAAAGGCTCATGTTACTTCGTCTCGTATAGAAATGGGAAGAGCCAATCTGCGGGACTACGAACGAGATTCAGGCTACTGCCAATTGTTTGCAGAAAATCTTTCCGGTCCGGCCTTGGATTGGTTCATCAGACTTAAGGAACGATCTATTGATAGTTTTGCCGAACTATCAGTTGCTTTCCTTAAGCACTATTCCATGTTTGTGGAAGATGAAGCGTCCATGGCCGACCTTTGGAGCGTCTGGTCTGCTCTTTTTTTTTGGGAGAGTATGCCAATATGATCTTAATGAGGTGCAGAGCTTTGCATCTGAAATTCGTTGGGCTTCGGTCCCTTTAAATTGGGCGGAAGACTAGTGGTAGGTGGTCCCGTAGCTTAGTTATAAAGGAAAGAGAAGGGTAGCCGAGTGTGTAAGCACATCAATGAACCGCGGCGAACCCTCAGACGACCTAAGATTGATTCGGATTCATCAACTACTGGAGCCAAATTAGTGGTGAAAAAACAAACCCTCTTCCACGGAATGAATACATGTACCGAATGCTCATACAAGGCCTCTACTTCACCAGGGCCGAGGAAGAAATGGCTTCGCTGGCGAAGTCCCACAAAAAGCCTCACAACAGTTCGCCCCCTTCCCAGAACCGACCTACGAATGAAGGAGGCCGTGGAGCCGGGAATGGAGGCAATTCCCAATCCGGCAAAAGACAGAATGCACCTGCCAATTTTGTGTTCGGAGTAAACAACGAATCCAGCAGCGAGAGACCTAACGGCAAGCGCTGGACCAAAAACCCTAACGCTTACTGTAACTTTCACCAGGCAGCCGGTCACGCAACCGTAGAATGCGAGACCATGAGAAAATTGTTAGTAGAAAAATACTCTAAGGGGGAGCTGTCGGGGATCGACTTGGGACCCCCTCCTAAAAAGAAATATTCCCCCCTCCCCCCCCCCCCCCCCGGCCGAGGCAACCCATCACCAAAGCACGACAGGACGGTCAGCGAAGAGCCTAGCTCTCCAAAGACTTCAGCAAAATTGCGAGTAAACCACATCCGTGGGGGCTCAAAGTTTTGTCACGACTCTGTTAACTCGATCAAATCTCACTAGCGCCAGCTGAACAGTGGGATTTCTCGAGGCGACCCAACTAAAGAATACCCTGTCGCTTTCGAGGAAAGTGACACGGCCGACCTCATGGGTCCACACAAAGATGCCCTTGTCATCGAACTCAACATTTCAGACGTCGAGGTCGAGAGAATCCTAGTCAATAACAGCAGTTCGGCTAATGTCTTCATTAAGGATACACTCAGACGAATGCAGATCAGCGAGGCCGATATAAATCCGAGTTGTTTCAACATATCCAGTTTTAACGGCGCAATCACCTCATTGACTGTCCGACCCCCTATAACGTCATCCTCGGACGACCTTGGATACATTCGATCAAAGCGGTCCCCTCGACCTATCATCAGTGTATCCGCTTTTCAAAGTCGGGAGGTTTAGTCGGAGAGGTACGAGGTAGCCAATCGGCGGCACGAATGTGCTACCTGATCGGCTACCTCCAAAAGGAAGTCGAAAAATAGCAATCAATAGCGACGACGTCCTCGAAAGAAACCAAGAGCTCAGGGGAGATCGACGCCGACCCGTTGGAGGAGCGCGATTCTCCATGCATCGAGTTGATCGTACAAGTCCAAATCGATGGAACCGATTAGGATAAGTGCGTGAGCATCGGTGCCGAACTTAGAGGAAAACTCAGGCGAGACCTGATCTGCTTCCTAAAAAGAAACAAGTCAACCTTCACATGGGTCACCGAAGACATGTCTAGAATCGATATCGATATAGCTTCGCATCAACTCAATGTCGATCCCAGCTACAAACCCATGAAGCAAAAACGACAAAAGCTCGGCCCCAATCGAGCAAAGGTAATAAACGACGAAGTCGATAGACTTCTAAATGCAGGATCAATTAGGGAAGTAAAATACCCCGATTGGTTAGCAAATACTGTAGTCGTCAAAAAGAAAAATGGGAAGTGGCGCGTTTGCATCAACTTCACTGACCTGAATAAAGCATGTCCCAAGGACAGCCTTCCTCTTCCCCACATCGACCAACTCGTAGAGGCAACGGCCGGACACAAAATGTTATCTTTCATGGATGCATTTTCAGGATATAACCAAAACCTGATGCACCCCGAAGATCAAGAAAAAACAGCGTTCATAACGGATCAGGGCACCTACTGCTACAAAGTAATACCCTTCAGACTGAAAAAAGCCGGGGTGACCTGCCAACGGTTAGTAAACGAATTGTTCGCTGAACGTATAGGAAAAACCATGGAGGTGTACATCGACGACATGTTGGTAAAATCAATCAATGAAGCCGACCACTTTCAACATTTGGAAGAGTGTTTCGAAGTATTGAACAAATACAAGATGAAACTAAACCCGAGCAAATGCTCTTTCGGAGTCTCTTCGGGAAAATTTCTCGGTTACCTCATTACCCAACGAGGTATCGAGGCGAATCCCGACCAAATCCGTGCTCTACAAGATATGCCATCTCCCAGGAATAGGAGAGAGATATAGAGACTAACAGGACAGATAGCCGCCTTCAATTGCTTTATCTCCAGATCTACGGACAAATGCCTACCATTCTACAAACTACTTAAGACCAACAGATCGATGCAGTGGAATTAATAATGTGAAAAGGCATTTCAAGAGCTAAAAATCTATCTCGCCACCCCTCCCGTACTCACAAAATCGGTCAAGGGAGAACCCCTATACCTCTACGTCGCGGTGCCATACACAGCGGTAAGCGGAGTACCCATGAGAGACGACCGCGGCGATAAAAAACCTGGCTATGGAGAAGCTGGCTTTGGCAGTTATAACAGCCGCTAGGAAACTGCGACCCTACTTCCAATCGCACTCCATAATCATAATGACTACTCAACCACTCAGGTTGTTCCTGCATAGTCCCAATCAATCTGGGAGATTAACAAAGTGGTTTGTCGAATAGAGCGAATACGACATTGAGTATCGAGCTCGAACATGCGCGAAATCCCAAGTATTGGTAGATTTCATAGTTGAGCTCCCAAAAGACGACCCAAATGACACATCGGTCTCAGGAACATGGACCCTGAAAGTCGATGGTGCATCATCAAAACAAGGGGCCGGGGTCGGAATTCACGCAATTTCCCCCCAAGGCGAAATATTTGAGCAGTCGTTTCGGCTCTTCTTCGCTGCCTCCAACAACGAAGCCGAATATGAAGCTCTAATTGCCGGACTACAGCTCGTTAAAGCTGTAGGGTCCAGACGTGTGCAGGCATTCTGCGACTCGCAACTGGTCGCTTTCCAGTACTCCGACGAATACGAAACTAGGTATGAAAGGTTGGAGGCTTATCTCAAAGTCGTGAAATCTCCCTCATCCCAGTTCGATCAATTCGAGCTAACACCTCGGCGGATGCCCTAGCCGCCCTGGCATCCACATTGGATCCCAACCTGAAGAGGATTATTCCAGTAGAAACAATTAAATCTCCTTCTATCACCTCTACAGTTAACACAATAACAACAATAAAAGAGGGGGATTGGAGGAAACAGATCTTCAATTACATTTCTAATGGAACAATTCCCCGTGATAAACAAGCAAGACGAAAATTGATAATAAGAAGCTCAAGATTATGTATTATTGACAATGTCTTGTTCAAAAGAAGCTTCAACGGTCCATATCTTAGATGTGTTAACAAGGACGAAGCCCAACTCATCTTTTCCGACATACACGAGGGACACTGCGGAAATCACGCCGGAGGCTGATCTCTTGCCATAAAAACCAAAAGAAAGGATACTTCTGGCCCACGATGGTGGCCGAAAGCGAAGCTTACGCAAGGCAATGCGATTAATGCCAACGTCACACACCAAACATAAAGCTACCGGACGAGGACATGTCCTCAATCACCGCGCCGTCTCCCTTCATGAAATGGTCCATGGACATCGTTGGACCGATGCCCAAGTCATCAGGAGGACTTTGGTATCTCCTAGTTCTAACGGACTATTTCACAAAGTGGATAGAAGCAGGTGCATTCGCCCTGATAAAAGACTCCGACGTATGATCTTTTATCTAGGTCAACCTCATCTGTCGACACGGATAGCCACAAGAAATCGTGGCCGAAAACGGGTCACAGTTCATATCGAAAGAAACGCGAAGGTTCTGTTTGGATAACGACATCGAACTGAGGACATCGACCCCTCGATATTCTTAGGGAAATGGACACACCGAAGCAGCTAACAAAACCATCGTACCTTCGATCAAGAAAAGACTTGACAAAAAAAAGGGAAATGGGCCGAAGAGCTACCTGGTGTTCTTTGGGCTTATCGCTCCAGTCCGCGTCGGCCTACCGGAGAGACCCCCTTTTCTTTGAGTCACGGAGTCGAGTCCGTTATCCCAGTGGAACAACATGTTCAAACACAACGATAAATGCGAGCTCACCAGAACGAAGCGAAAAATAACCAATCCCTCTACGACTCGTTAGATTCTTAGAAAAAAAAAAGCGAGATTAAGCCTTGGTTAGACTAGCCCAATACGGACAGTCTGTAGCGAAGTTCTACGACAAGAACGTCAATTCGAGAAAATTCGATGTTGGAGACCTAGTCCTAAGAAAAGTGTTCCAAAACAAGGTTGAATTGAATTCCGGTAAACTCGGCGCAAACTAGGAGGGCCCTTACAGGGTAACCCAGGTCGTCCACCCCCGCGTCTATAATCTCGAAACTATGGAAGAAATTCCAGTTTTGAGGGCATGGAACATAATCAACCTAAAAAAGTATTACTGCTAAAACTCCACAATTAGAACTACGTTCGACTTGATCCCTCTTGTCAGGGTACGTAGGCCGGCAACGAACTCAGTCCCCTAACACAATATCATCCTACAGTATGGCTTCGAAGACGAACCCCGAGCCATGCCGAGCTTCAGAGCTCGTATTCACAATGACCTCGTCATCACCAGCATGCGAGCGAATTTGAATACAAACAGCTAACGGCCTTAACGAGGAATTCGACATTCCCCACGGAAGCCATCTACTAATCGACTTTGTCTATCCAAAGAGAGAGAAGTGAAACGACCATTAGATCGATACTGTCCATCTCAAACAAACTAGATGCGAACCAAACTTATGGGAAAAACGACGGTCGAAGTCGAATAGCCCTACTAAAACCTTAGCGCCTATTGACAAAACGACGTATTCTTATTTTTACTTTGAAAAATTTCCACAATCCAACTTTATGCCGCAAAAATTCAGTTCGGTTCAATAAATATCAAATACTTATATAAAACAACCGCACAAGATACAAAAGCAAGCATTCATTCATAGAACAAAAAAGGCTCCCAAGCCCAAGTGTCTCAAAATAATAACCGGAAATTACCCTTAACAAATTAGGCCCGACACTATTCAAACAAACAAAAAATGAAATTTATCATCCAACTTCAAGAAACCATGTCGGCCTACCCAGGCAAAACGACATGCCAAAGTAATGTTCGGATGATAAATGCAGAAAATAAAATATTTAAAGCGACGAAATTTTTTCAATCCTCGACCTGTTGAGGACCTCTGACCTCGGGCTGTGATGCAGCTGTCAGGTTCGGTTCGTTATCCCCCTCTCCTGCCACCAGTTCGAAGACCTCGGCCTCGTGAGCTTCATGGATAATGGACATAGGATCACCAAGGGGAGAATCATCCAAGTACGGGGTCATGGGAACCTCGTCAATCTCGGGAATTTCTTCGATCCCCTGCTCACACTTTTCGAAGTCTCTCGAGACTTCGGCCAGCTCTGTAACCTAGTCGAACTATTTGTTGTTGAGAATCTCCTCGATCAATTCCTTGTTACCTCGGCATTGTTCGAGGTCGGCGATCCGCTCCAAATGAGCATCCATCTTCTCCTTCTAAAGTTTGTATTGAGCGATCAAGACCCTGTACTTCGAGGAAGTCTCCTTCTTGGCCCGGTAGACAGCTCGGTTGAGCTCGGCTCTCCTTGAACGTTTGAGCGCCTCGATCTCGGAATTCGCATCCTTCAACGCCTCGACATGACGACCATGAACATTAGAAACATTGTTGGCACGAAGCTGGTCTCGCTCAGCTTCGGCTGCAAAGAGCGCTTGGTCGTAACGCCACACCTTGTCCCTGTAAGAGTCTAGGTCGGACTCCAACATGAGATTCTTCGTATTGGCGTCCTTCACCGCGGCTTCTTCTCGATCATCTCGCAAGCGTGCAGGTCGGCCATCAGACCCTCGACCTTCGCCTGGACCTCTTCGATCTTACTCTAAAAGGAGTCCGCCCGGTCTGGATGGCAGTATGTTTGCTAATCAGCTCATTGGCCACATCCAGCCGATCTTCGTAGAGCTTCGTCCCAGTAACGATGTCAGCAGTCATCTACAAAAAAAATCTGTGTCACAAAAAAGAAGACAACGACAAACCCTGCTTTATGTTTTTCTCTTTCTTTACCTCGACGAAATGTCCAGCCATTCTTCTGAACTAATCGGCTTCCCTCAGATCGGACACCCTCTTGTCCTCGAACAAAGGACCGGCTATGTTGCGAACAGGGGCATTTGCCTTCGACCCCGATGAATGAGAGGAATTCGAAGTAGATCCCCTGATCTACTCTGTCCTACTTTTAGGGGCCTTATGAGCTTTCCCCTTGCTCCGCTCTTCCTCGTTCGAAGGATCATTGACCTCGATCACCTTCTCTTTCCTGCTCCTCTTTTGGCAGCTCTCTTCCTCTTCATCGATGGCCCGGACTCTGCAGGGGGAACATCAGCTTCCTTCCTATTCCTCAAAGGAACCTCGATCCCTTCTTGAGTAGCTTCGACCTCAGAAGCCACGACAGCCCCGACCTCGTCAGCAGTAGTAGCAGTCTCCGTCGGCTCGAGAACGGCCGGTGGGGGAGGCATTTCGTCGACCTCCTGATCGGTATCTTGGTCAAGAAGAATCGGGGAAGAGGGAGGATCGGACTGAGAAATCATCACCCCAGGAACAGCCTCGGCCGCCTTCTTCAAATCCCTCTTTTGACGAATCGTCAGTTGCTTAGACGAAGACATGGTTCCGTCCCCTTGTTCTATAAAAAACGGAATCGATAAGGAAATTATGTGAATATATAACTATAAAAAAAATGGGTATTCCCCACCTTCAGGCTGCGAGATCGTTTTGGATGGCCAAAGTCCGGAGGCTCGAAATCGTGATCCGGTGAAATCAGGCCAGTTTAGCTTATCCAAAGACCGAAGCAGGGTGAGTTTGCTCTCGAATTCGGGCGATTCGGAAGGGGTCTTTCTTCTATCTAAAAAAAACAAAAAAAGAGGAGAAAAAGAAGTTAGAGCAGTCCTAGAATAAATCCCTTTAGAGGACAATTTAATATATAGACCGAAGTGAGTAGCCCATGTGCCATGATACAAATTGGCGAAATCGCCCATCGAGTATTCATTCACTTGGAAAAAGAAATAGTGGGCCCCCCAAAAATTATCCTTTCCAGGGAGCTTGTCGATCACGCCTCGGCCTACTGCCTTGCTAAGGTAAAAAGTCTTCGGCTGGTGTTTGGAATTATCTTTAACAACACAAAGACGGAGTAGGTCCATCACGGAAAGATCTACACTTTTCTCCTTAGCCACCTCGATAAGACCAACCACAGTTCGAAGAAATTTTGGTCCCATCTGAGGAAAAGCTATCTTCAGTTCATCCAAGTACTGAAGAAAGAGCCTAAGAATCGGAAACCGTCCACACCTATGGAAAAATACCTTATAAATGCCATAGTAACCATCTATATTTGTGTTGGCTGTGGCCCCCTTCGGAGGAATGATGAGATCTACCTCCGGAGGGATATCATAAAGTTTCCTAAAGACACGTAAATCATTGGTGGTGACTTTCGTGGGCTGGAGGAGTTGAGCCTCCGTCTCACCAATCGCCGCCGACGTACTGGTTTCCATTTCCCTAGTCATTATTTTGGTTTTCTAAAACCTAGGAAATGATGGACTTCGGCGCTACCGAACTGATAGGAATTTTTAAATTCTAGAACCGAACTGAAAGAAAATCGTATAAGAACAAACCGAACTGACAGAAAATCGTATAAGAACTGAACTGGCAGATTTTCTAAGTTCTCAGAAAAATTCGGATAGGAGATCGTAAAAAGAAAGGTTATAAAGACAGAAGGTGAAAATGAAGAAATACGTACTTTTTTACCTTCTCCGAGATATATAAAAATTGAAATGACCTTCCGGCTGCTATATAACGAGAGATTGCAACCCATTTCCCGAAGTCAACTCCTCGAACTCGCAACCGAATGATTTCATGTGCCTTGAAAATCGAAACGAATTCTAAGAGTCTCGTCTCTTTAAATTCCCTGACTCATCAAAAACTGACTCATGTCCTATCAGTTTCGAAGATCAAGCGACTACTTCGTAACCGACTCAATGACGTCAACCAACTTCAAACTTCACCTCGGTCTTCTAAGTGTATCTTTATATTTCACAATATAAAGAAACAATGGGGGCTGATTGTGGGGGGAGAAGTCGAACCCCATTCAATACTCTTACCATGTTGAGCCCATGAGGCCCAACACATGAACTACCGAAGTAATTATGTCCGAGATCAATTTGTTGGGCCTGGCCCGACAAACGGTCCATTTCTTCACAGGACTCGTTAATCTCATGATTAACCGATCTGATGGGTCAACGAAGAAACGAAGTCATAGACAACCTTGCGATACACCGAAGATCGGATCGTTGACGAAGACTGAAGCTATTCGAATCTAACAAATAAACGACGTGGCATTCGAAGAGCTCATCAAGGAAGATATCGGCCAGCTCGACATTCGACGACTTTAGTTTCATCCTCGGCTATAAATAGATTTTCTCAAAAAAAATTTAAAAGGAATTTTTTTAAGGAGAAGCATACATATAAATATCATTTTCAATTCTTTCAGTTCGGTACTATCCTGATAATACCGACGTTCGCTTGTAATTTCTTCATTTATCAATAAAGTTTGAATTGCGATTTCATTATTCTCTGTTATTGTCATTTAAAAGCTCATATTATATACGACGTCTTCCTGGATCCCAATTATTAATCAAAACTTTATTAGATCTCGTTTATTTTAAAGTGATTGTTGATTCCGACATCAACAATTTTGTAGCATGACGAGGATGCGATTAGAAGGATTAAGACTTTGCTTATCGATTTTTGTAGCCAAACGTCTAATCATTAAAGTTGGATTATTGAGAGGTTCGCAGCTTACGTTCTACACCTTGTTTTTTCAGATTTGTTGAGAAGTTGACCCTGAAATGAGCCTTATTTATCATTAAAAAAGAAAAGGGAAAAGGTTAAGAGATCATAGTCATCATAATTATAACTCCAGTTTAAGAATATTTATCTCCTTTTCTATGCGGTCTGGCAAACAATCGCCAATATACCAATATCGTTGTGTATCCGAGGATAATATCACGTCACAAGCGAAGCCGAGCAATTCATTAATGGAAGTCTTGATCCAAAGTGGATGATGAATCTATTCTATCCTCTTCCTCTGGAAAAACATAACCAGAGGTGGGGTTTATGAGGTAAGGGACAACATGATTCATCATATCACCATCTGATATTCCCAGGTGGTTTCCTGAAACGTTTATATACTTTACTTTCCCAGCTTCGTCCAAGGTTCTCAGACCAATCCAGTCCTCTGTGTATAGCTTTGTCTGCAGGGTGACAGAATAGCTTATAAGTGAACTAATAAACCAGAGACTCCTAAAGAGCATAGCAAGATCAGAGAATATCAATATAACCTGTTGGGGAGGCAAAACCGGTTTGAAAGCTCCGTTTGGGTAATAACCGAACCATGAGGTTTCCTTCGGGATCAAGACTGTGTCTTGCTCAAACTAGATATATCATGAGACGGAAAGTCAAGATATGAGAGGCTAAAAAAGAAAAAGTATGAACGTTTACGACAATACCATGATAAGCACCAAGTTCTGCAAACTGCTAAATCTAGTCTTGTATAAAGCGTTTCTTTCACCAGGGAGTTCATTGTTGAGCTTTGGAAGAAACTTGCAGCGCGCCAAATAGTCAGAAATGGCCTGTAACGTTCAAAGTTGGCAAGTGTAAAAGATGTTTCGTCAAGCTCTTTAGAAGCTCAAAAAGCATGATAAAAAGCATTCAGATTATACTGCTCAAAGAAGCTCACCATTGGTAATTTTAGATAACCACTCGGAGCCAAGTGAGACTGATTCCAATATGAAAAGAGAAAATATTGTCAGTAAAAGAAGGGGAGATGAACACATAAGAAGTCGTCCCGGGTCAAGAAGAATACTTGAACGTAGTCACTGTAGATCTCTGACTTGATCAACGCATCTGCAATTGCACATAAGAAACCGGACTACAAAAATATGCGACGAAGAATGACTAACAAGTTTATTAGACACAATGAGAAAAGAAATTGGTTAAATATATTCGACACGACAAAAAAAAGTGTGAGCGCGATGATATGACTTACGCCGCAGAGAGGAACCGAAGCAGTACCGGCATGAGGCCCGGCTAAAGACACAAAATTCTTAACCTGACATGATACAATATTTGAGCCTCACATATTACTTGCATTAGGGAAAAAAAGGTGAATCAAAATTACAAGCATGGCTTTTTTGGTGGTTTCTTTCAGAAGGGCATGAAATAATTGTGCGAAGAGGAACTCTTACTGGCGGTCCACCATCACAGAATTCCACAACACCTCTACCTATCAAATTTCCCTGTTAAACAAAACAAAACAATTCCTAACCCGACTTGAGAATTGTGTTTTGAAACCATTCAAAACGAAAACAAAATAAAATAAAAAAGGTTTGAAACTAGTATAAATCCTATCAGGACCTTCTAGGAATTTCAAACTTGGTATCTGCAAGTTCGTGATTCGCGAGAAACACAAAGTTAAAGAGAATCACAACTGACCTGGGAGAGACCAACTATATTATAACCGTTACTCAGTTCTTTCATTTCCTTCACCTGCACTAAAACGTTACTGTTAGCATGTTGAAGCAAGGAAAAGGTTGAAAATAAAAATTGAATCAGCTTATCACCTTGTCACAAATGATCCGAGTCTGCAAAAAACAAACAAATGAAGCGATTAGGTTTGAGTTATGATCAGCCAAGGTAAACCTAAAGACTTCTCTTTTGCAAAATTTACAGAACCTGTTTCTCAAGAGGCAAAAACCAAGAATCCCAAGTTCCGTCCCCAACTTCTCTGCCGGAAGGAAAAGAAAATAAGCCACAACTTTACAATTACTGAACAATTCCTAATAACTGTTTCTGCAAAGAATCAAACAAGCTTACAAACAAAAGCCTTGAATCCCAGAAAATTGGACAATTTGCTGAGTAAACTGTTTGACTCCTTTATGAGAGCATTGATCTCCAATCCCTAACATATGTATATACGTGATCTATTTGATAAACATAAAGATATAAACATAAACATTATAGAGTAATATGTAAAAAAAACCGTTACACTTTCTATTTCTATCATATTACAAAGGAACATATAAAGAGAAAGTAACCAAGTAAAAGAGAATAACCATTTTTTTCCTGTGATGATTGATGTGTGCATACAAGAAGATTCCAGTTTTATGACACCGACTCTAGGAATCTTGAGTTCATTTTGAAACAGAAAGTACTCATGTAACTTCTTACTCTATACTCTCTTTTCCTCAGAAAATTTAGAAAGAAACTCATAAGGCAGAAACACATTGTCCGTATTAATAGTAAGAACAAAAGTATGACTATCATACAAAAGATTAATGAGAAGACAGGAGAATTGACCATGGAGCACTATGAACGGCACGGAATGTGAAAGTGGAAGAGCTAGGAAAACCAGTATGACGATGGTTGTACTTGTATTGATACTCGACGAGCACCAAAAACCCATGTCCTTGTTTATAATTATTTTTTAGTTTCTTTCAGAGAGTTTTGGGTAGGGAATAGCTTAATTTCGTCTGGTGTTTAACAAGGCCTTGATAAGGAATTTCTCTCATAAAATTTTCTTTATGGAACTGATTGGTATTCGTTTCTCTGACGTCTGGTTGGTTATGTTCCCAGAAAACGCGGCCTCGGAGGCAGGTACAGCATTTATTGCAACCCTTCAAGTGGCCTTCTTTTGGAGTGTTCCTTTGTTATAGACAAAACTTATAGTATTCATACCGACGCTGAACAGAAATTTCGTTTTACGGACCTCGCAATTAAAGAAATATAAAAAGGGTTATTAAGTAGAGAAATTGCCCAAAATGCCACCATTTGTACTTGATTTTTCCAAAATCTACTAAAATTAATTTTTTCCCAAAATACTAGTACAAAAGTCTAAAATACCCCTAAAACAATTTTTTTACATTTTATTTCATATCCATATTAATCAGTTATTATTTATTTATTTTTTTATTAAAATTAAACTTTAAAATGTAGAAACTGTTCCAATCCTAAATTTTAATTTTTTTTAATTTTTTAATTTTTTTCTTAATTATTTTGGCCGGTAGTATAATGTAGGACATTTGTGTTAGTTTGATTTTCTTAAAGGGTATTTCGTCATTTCACATGAAATTTACTGGTATTTTGGGAAAAAATTATGTTTTGGTGGATTTTGGGAAAATGAAAAATAAAAGGTGGTACTTTGGGCAATTTCTCTAAATTATTTCGGTTTAGTTCATTGAATGAAAAACCCCAAAAACCCAGCAAAGGGGGGCCGACTAGGCGAGGTGAATCGAGGGCGCATCGCTCACAGAAGAGGCCGTTGGGCGTTTGCGTGAAGAACCGCCCTCCTCCCTCGACAAGGTTGGAGGCTCGACAACTTTTTCCGACCGACCGTCTGCAAGGCAAGCCCTAGCCGCAAAATGAGTCTCGGAAGATGGTAACGACGCGGCATCACTTCCTCGAGAACACCTCTGAGAGCCATCTGAAACGAGAGCGACATAAAGGTTAAAACAACCCGTTAGAAGGACGATAAAGCAAGACCTCATACCGCAAGGGTGATTGAGTACGCGACATTCACCGTCGGATTTGGAATCGGAACCTCATCGACCCTTAACCCGTTGGGGACGTGGCGGGAAGACCGTCGAGTCAAACCATCCGGTCGTAGCCATCATGTTAGGAGACATGAAAATGGACGCCTGGCGTCGAGTCCCCGTTAGTCTGTCGCCCTCTCCCTCGCGAATCGACCCTGCGCGCGAGGACTTTGGCCCAGCCGCCCGCTCGAGGATCGCCATTCTGCGTCGTTCGAACGCACGCGCGCGCCCGACGGCGCTGACCCGGCCTCCTTCTCGGGATCCACCACCTCTGCCTCGCCCAACGCACCGACACGACTGCTCTCTTACCGGTGACCACCTCCGCGCTCGTGTCCGGCCTATTCGCATTCAAAATCCCTTCGGTCGCCATCCGCACATTCAACGCTTCATCTTCAAAGAATAGGGGAGAAAATGGCTTGGGATTTGAAGTATGAGAAGAAGAAAACAAAGGAAAATCGTTGTCCTCGGGAGTGGACAAAAGAGAACTAATAAAGTCCTCCATGGACCCACCATCGAAAGGAAAAGGCGCGTGATTCATAACGCAAAATAAATAGAAAATAGTAAAAAAAAGGGAGGAGCGTCGAGCATGACGACTTATATTAGCATGTCTCCTTCTCCTCCGTGGAAGGGCCCTTGCCGATTGACCCTTGGCTCGACCCTCTGTAGCCTGTCCAGCATCAATAATGGGGCGGTGATCTCGGTTTTCCTTCTCTGAGTTCATTCCCGATCGTACATTTGACATTGAACTCGGGGGGCTAATGTTGTCGTCGGTTTCACGACGACTTGGCAAATATATATCGCTCCTGGTGCCTCCAACGAAGGCGAGGGCCCGACTGCTGCAAATGAGACTGTCAGAGCCGCCATGGGCTCCCCTGGCGCGAGAGGACCAGCCCTGCCTCACCTTGGCCAGCCTTGCCTCATCTTGGCTGGCCCTGTCACGTCCTGGCCGACCCTGCCTCACCTTGGCCGGCCTTGCCACGTCCTGGTCGGCCCTGCCTCACCTTGGCCGGCCCTGATCCACCTTGGCTGGCCTTGCCACGCCTTGGCAACATTCTCTTGCCTGATTCGGCTATAAATAGCCGAATCACCTCCTATGTAAAAAAACGAACAAAACGAGCAAACCAACTCTCTCTCTAGAAGAATTCCCTCTCAAGAATTCTCCTTTGATCCAAGACATAAGCTCTGAGACGACGCTGGTCCAAGCACCTCCGTTTCGCTCAACCTTGTCGATCTCTCATTTGTCATCTTACAAACTCCGACCACACCTATACTAATATTGAGCGTCGGAGAGGTAAACAGAGGACCCTCCCTCTTTTTCCCCTTCTTAGTTCACACTTGTTACTCTTTTCAGATCACAGAAGAGCTCGAAGACCCCAAGACAACTAAGAGCTAATACGGGACACTGGATTTGACACTCTAAGCTCGAAGCGAGGGTCACCCGCTCATAGCAAGGATCTGACCGCTTAGGTCTCTAAAGGTTGTCCAAATTTCAGCGACAAAATTTTGGCGCTAGAAGGAGGGGACCTATCGACCTTGAAGCTCCTCTCACCCATATCCCTCATTTCTTTCTCTTTCGTCTATTTCTCATTCCGCTCACAGGAGATGAGTGACGTTCCGGCAACCTTCGTGGCTGCCCGAGCGACGAGCTCACGATACGAGTTTCGACGCCTTCCCCATCAAGGGACCGGGCAACGGCCTATGATGGAGGACTCCGAGAATGGTCCTTCCGCCCTTCGTGATGACGAAAGTGGCTTGAGAGGGGAAACCAACCGCGTAGGTCTGTAAAGGTTGCCCAAATTTTAGCGACAACAAATGAAAGGGGTGGTAAGTACAAACTTGACAAGATAGCCCCATATGACTAGTTTAAACATTTGTTCCAATCTTAAGATTTATAGAGCAATTGAATTTGAGTAATGATTGTTTGAATGAATCATGATATCTTATCTTGTGATGTAGAGAGTTGTGACTCTATATTTCATTCTGGATATCTTACAGAACATACTGAACAAGACCAGTGATACTCTGAAGCTCGAGATAAAATTGTTTAATAACTCGACACTCCAAGATTACATACGAGGGGTATTTTGGTACTTAGCTAAATCCTAAAGTGAATGCATAATCGATGTGACACCTTATGATATTTGATTTGTAAATGAGCAACCGCAAAGTTATAGTTGCATCTGATCCGACAGTTGGTCTCATAACGTTGTCATGTTGGGTTAAATGATTCACATATATGGAATCATGTTGAAACAATATCAATGCATTAGTATCACATTATGCTTTGTTATGAGAGTGCGAATGAATAAAGCTGGCCAGGTATTCATTAAATAAGAACATTATTTGATTAAAACATGTAAAACATTATTTTTCTCATTCACAAATAACAAAGGCGTTAGTGAAATAATAACTCAGGGGTAAAATGGTAATTTTACATTCCTATGAGTTACTGATACACATGAAGGGTAATATCGTAAAGTACTACTTGGATCATGTGAAGAATTGTTTGTCATATCAAACGAAAAATAAACGCATATGAACTTAGAGAGTTTCAATATTAGTGCTTTAGTGAAATTTTGAGTCTGTACTTTATTCTAACGCTTCGTTCATGTGGGTCCATATGGTCTCAATGATAGACTCTTGACGAGATTTAGTGAACTTGAACATTTGATTTTCTTATTGAATGTAAATTGTGATTTACATTAAAAAAATTGTTTTCTAAGCAATTGAATAAATAAATTAGTTATTTATTATTACATTTATTTAATGAATCATATTATGTTATCATATGGATAATAATATATTTTGATGATTCAAATGAATAAAAGATGAAAATAAGTATTTTCTTGTTTCGTACTACTTTGAAGAGTATGAAAATAAGTATTTTCTTGTTTCGTACTACTTTGAAGAGTATGAAAATAAGTATTTTCTTGTTTCGATTCCACTAAAAGACTAATACTACGACTCTCTAAGTTCATGTGCGTATATTTTCCATTTGATGTGATAAAACAATTCTTCACACGATCCAAAAAGTAATTTACGATATTACCCTTCATGTGTATCATTAACTTAGAGGAATGTAAAATTACTGTTTTACCCCTGAGTTATTATTTCACTAACTACGTTGTTATTTCTGAATGAGAAAAACATAGAGTGAGATGTCTTAACATGTCACATGTTTTAATCAAAGAATGTTCTTATTCGATGTATACCTAATCAGGTTTTATTCATTCACACTTTCGTAACAAAGCATAGTGTGATACTGATGCATTTGCATTGTTTCAACATGAATTCAATATCTGTGAATCACATAACCCAATATGACAACGATATGACACCAACCGTCGGTGTAGATGCAACTATAACTTAGTCATTGCCTATTGAGAAATCAAATGTCACAAGTTGTCATATCAATTATGCGTTCACTTCTGGATTCATGTAAGTACCAAAGTACCCCTCGTATGTGATCTTGATGTTTCGAGTGATTAAACGGTTTTATCTTGACCTTCTAAGTATCACTGGTCTTGTTCAATATCTTCTACAATATATCAAGAATGAAATCACAGAGTCACAACTTTCTATATCACAAGATGAGATATCATGATTCATTTGAACAATCATTACTTAGATTTGATTGCTCTATCGATCTTAAGATTGCAAAAAATGTTTTAAACTAGTCACAAGAGACTATCTTGTCAAGTCTATACTTAGCACCCATTTCTTTGATGACAGTTTCAGAGCGTAGCATTCATACATAAACACAAACATAATACAGAATGAGTATTTATTTATATTAATGTCTCAGCAAAATTAAATACAAATGTATTTCAATGTCTAATATCTCCTTTGTGGGCACCAATCCCAACACGAGGGACTTCTCCCTAAGAACAAGAAGAAGTCAGGGGAGGTCAATGTTGCTGAACATAGGGCCTTGACTTCTGGTTCTAAGAGGGTGATGAGAGGAACTAAAAACGCCAACCGAACGAGTCTCATTACTCAAGCGTGTTACATCACAAATAAAGAATCGCCCTGTATATTAGATTTCGGGGCTTATGACCATATTGTGTGTAAGTTGAATGGTTTCAGGCAAACCAAAAGCTTAGATAACGGAGAGTTAACGTTCAACTGGAGAAATGGAACGAATGTTAGAGCGAGATCAGTCGGGACATTGAAGCTTAAATTTGGGAACAAAATATTATTATTGAATAATGTTTATTACGTTCCGGATTTTAGAAAGAACCGTGTTTCTTTTGGTCGTTTAGAAGAGCAGTTCTTCAAGTTTAAAAATGGTATTGAAATTTTTTCTTGATGATTCGTTCATTATTAAAGCTCATCGTGTGGAATCAATATATTATCTATATCCAAATGAGCTGACAATCTTGGATACCGAAGTGAATAGAGATTCACTCGGGAAGTGTAAGACGTTTCTTAGTAATGAAACTGACTACACATATCGATGGCACTTACGTCTTGGAGATATTGTCCTAGATAGGATTAAGAGGTTAACAAAGGATTCCTGTCTCGAGGGCAATATGACCAAGAGACCTTTCTCTTCGAAAGGTCTAAGAGCCACACAATTATTGGAAATCATACATAGTGATGTGTGTGGTCCAATCAACATCCATGAAAGAGGAGGTTATGAATATTTGGTAACCTTCATTGATGACTACTCCAGGTTTGGTCATGTCTACCTAATGCGACATAAGTCCGATACTTTTAAAATGTTCAAAGAGTGTAAGGCTTTAGTTGAGAAGCAGACGGAGAAATAGATCAAAACCATTCGATCAGATCGAGGGAGAGAGTAATTTTCTGGAGAGTTTGAAGACCTTCTTAGAGAAGAAGCCATTAATTCTCAGCTTCTAGCACCTGACACTCCACATAAAAGTGGATCTTCTTCCTTGGCTTGATACCTTCACGTCTAATGTAGAACTCAAGAAACCTAAGGTTTCTATTACAAGAGTCTATAGAGATTTGAAGGATTTCTGTGTGGGCACAATTAAACACAATAGCTCAAGAAAAAGTCTATGAGCTAGAGAGCTAATTAAGCCCAAGTCTAATGAGGATTTAGGTGCCAAAATAAAAAGGAATTTCTAGAGAGAGAGAGAGAGGGGTCAGCTAGAATAGAGAGAGCAAGACCAAGAATGTTTCTTTTCACATCTCTATGTGATGCTCTATTTATAGGAGAAGGAAAATCAAGAAAGGGTAACTACCCTTTCCTATTATGCATTCATGACATAATAGTCGATTTTCTCTTCTCTTCCTCTAGTACATGGCCGGCCAACCTTTGTGCATTAGTGAGGAAATTTGTTTCTTCACTTAGCACATTTGTTTCTTTCTCAAGGAAATTCATTTCCCCTTTTCTTTTTGGACAATTATCCTTATAATTAAAGGGAAATAATTCTCTCCTCTTTTGATGTGTCTTGGCCGAATTCTATAGCTAGTGAAGGGGCATCTAGATGCGTCCTTATTTCTTTTAAGACAATTCTTAAAATACCCATTGCAGAATTATTATTGCACAAATAATGAAAATAATTTCATAATGACTCAAACGACTTTTCGGCTTTAGAAAATAATTTATATTTTCATCAAATGAAAATATTCAAAATCTTATTTTGACATTCACATCATTTTATGTCCATGTGGACAAAAATACCCTTAGACATTTTCCGAGAAACAGTCTAGTTCAACATTTGAACTTATTTTGACTTAACTTTCAGTTTAACAATCCTACTCTAATGACCTGTAAGAGTGACTTTATGGATCCAAATGAACAAAGCTGGAGATTTTATACTAGGACTCAAAAGTTCACAAACTTTTTCGAGTATTATCTTAATACCAAGTGACTCCACTAAAGAGTTGACACTGAGAATCTCTCGGTTCAAATGAATTTATTTTCTACTCAAATTAAACTTAATTATATTGAGTGAATCCATTGATCTATGTTTACCCTTCATGAATATCATCAACTAGATGGCATTTACAAAATTACCATTTTACCCTTCTAGTTGTTATTTCCTCAACTCCTTTGTTACTTGTGAATAAGTTAGAAAAAATGTATTGACGAGGAGCTAACAAGTCACATTGTTTCATCCAAATAAAGTCGCTACTTAATTTTGCATACCGCGGGGTTCATTTATTCACAATCCAAGTAATAAAACCTGAGGTGATATGCATAGCATTTCAGCAATCTTGTACTTGAATTCCTTATCTATGAGAACTTCACAAATCTGGTTTCATGACATCTCCATAACTGAATGGCTCATTAATTTGTCTAGTCTAGATCACTCAATGGACCTAGAATTCGACTTTCTCAAATGAGAATATTGAAGCTATGAAATGACATGTCTCATTTCAGGATTTAGGTAAGCATGATTCAATTCATAAATAGTGACCTTGAGACAGAAGATATTAAATGGTTTGTTCTTACATTGTCTCTAAATGTGCACTAGTCAATTCAGTATCTTCGAAAGATACACTGGAAGAACTATCGAGTTCCAAACTATCTTTGCCTCGTAACGAGACATCATAGATTCTTCCAACAATCATAGTGGGATCAATAGTCCGTTGATCTATAGATTGTGAATATTTCATTTTAATCAAACCATGAAGAGTTTGTTAACGCAAATCTACATTTGTCTCTTCATACATTAGTAGGTTTGATTAAGGACAATAAGACTATTGAATATCATAAATCTTCAATCAAATTAAAAGACAATGAATGAACCTTTCAACTTTTATCAATTTAATCAGCAAATTACAATAAGAACTTTTTGAAAGATTTATATATTGCATCAATATGTAAATAAACAATCTTCTTGTGGGCATCTCTACCAACTTACTCCCACTTGACTCAAAGAAGATGAGAGTAGTCCTTCAAGCCTAATCCATCTCGATGTTAGTCAAAGACCTTGTTGGATAAGGCATTGGTGAAAGGATCTGCAATGTTGTCCACCGTTGAGATTTCTCTAGTCAAATGGTATTTCCCATCAATATGCTTAGAGCGCTTATGGCTTCTAGGTTCCTTTGAGTTAGCAACACCCCCACTATTATCACAATATAGTGTCATAGGCTAGTTGAAATTTGGAACGACTTCGAAATACTTAAGGAATTTTCTAAGCCATACAGCCTGTTTGGATTCTTCACAAGCAGCCACATATTCTGCTTCCATGGTGGAGTCAAAAATGCAATATTGCTAGATACTTCTCCACACAACAGATCCACCATTCAGGATGAACACATATCCTGAAGTGGATATCTTAGAATCCTTATCCGCCTGAATCGGTATACCCCGTCATAGTTAGGTCAGTACCTGAATATGTAAGCATCATGTTCCTAGTTCTCCGAAGATACTTAAGAACATGCTTAACAACATGGGGAATCTTTCTCATGTCCTTAATCTCTTGTGCAGTCTTTGGAGACTGGTCCTTAGAGAGTGAGACTCCATGTCTAAAGGGTAGGTTTTGGCCCTTCTTGGAGTTTTGCATAGCGAAGCAATTTATCAACTTGTCTATATAAGATGCTTAGGAGAGCGACAAGGTCCAGTTCTTTGAATTTTGAAAGATCTGAATCCCAAGAATGTACACAGCTTCCCCTAGATCCTTCATGTCAAACTGCTTTTCTAACTAGATTTTAACCTCAGATAATTTGCCTACATCATTACTCATGACTAGTATATCATTGACATACAATACCATAAACACAACATTTCCCTCGTGTATCAACTTATAAACATAAGGTTTATATATTGACTATTCAAAACCAAAGTTTTTTACGGTTTCATCAAATCTAATATTCCATGATCTAGATGCTTTCTTTAATCCATAAATGGATTTAAGTAACTCATAAACCATGGTTTCATGACCACCTTCCACGAAACTGTCTGGCTAAGCCATGAAAATGCGCTCGTCAAGATTACCATTCAGAAAAGCAGTCTTGACATTCATTTGCCAGATCTCGTAATCGAGAACGGCAGCAATGGATATAAGTATGCGGATGGATTTAAGCATTGCGACTGGAGATAAGGTTTCTTCATAATCGATACCTTCCTTTTGGGTGTAACACTTAGCCACTAGTCACGTTTTGAACGTCTCAATGTTCCCATCCAGACCCCTTTTCTTCTTATAGATCCATTTACACCCTACAAGTTTAACTCCTTCAGGTAGGTCTACAAGTATCCAGACTTTGTTGACATACGTCGAATGCATCTCAACTTTCATGACATCAAGCCAAAGGTTTGACTCAGAACCAACCATTGTTTGGTTGTAGGAAACATGATCATCCATGTCAGCAACGGCTACGAGAGTATCACCATAAGACATGTACCTGTCGAGATTTTCGGAAGCCCTCCCACTACGTCAAATACTACTTGACGAGGTTTTGAATTGTTAGGTTGTGTTTCAGTTGGGGTAAGAACAATTCTTACAGATGAGGTAGAAGTTTCCTCACCCAACTTTTCTTCAAGAAAATTTTTGTTTCTAGGTTTCATATTCTTCATATAGTCCTCCTCAAGGAAACGACCATTAGAGTTGACAAAAGTTTGGTCGTCCTTGGGACTATAGAATGTGAAACCTTTGGATATCCAACGAACATACATAATTCTTACCTACTAGCCAACTTCCTAGTCTTTTTCCTTAGGACATGTGCAGGGCAACCCCAAATTTTGATGTGGCTTAAACTAGCTTTACGCCCAGTCCATCGTTCATAAGGAGTACCAGGAGACCATCTTAGACGAAACTTGGTTCAGAATATGTGCGGAAGTTTCGAGGGCATATCCCCAAAAGGAATTAGGGAGTTGGCTATAGTTGGCTATAATTTTCTGGGGATTTATATCTTCAGAGGTCGGAAGAACTAGAAGTTAATGCTTTCTCAAGCATCTTATATTGATAAAATCATGGATCGCTTCAATATGCAAGAATCCAACAATGGACAACTACCTCTCAGACATTGAGTGCATCTCTCGAGTGAGCAGTCTCCCAAGACTCCTCAAGAAGTTGAGGACATGAAACATATTCCATATGCTTTAGCCGTAGGACGTCTCATGTATGCTATGCTTTGCACGAGCCCAGATATTTGCTACCCACTGGGCGTGGTGAGTAGGTTTCAGTCAAACCCTGGACCCGAGCACTGGGTTTCTGTCAAGAATGTTCTCAAGTATCTACAGAGAACAAGATACTATATGCTTGTATACTCAGGTGGTGACCTGAATATGACGGGATATACCGACTCCGATTTTCAAGCGGAAAAGGATTCCAAGAAGTCCACATCAGGGTCTGTGTTCACCTTGAATGGTGGATCCGTGGTCTGTTGGAGTATCAAGCAATCTTGCGTTGCTGACTTGACCATGGAAGCCGAGTATGCGGTAGCTTGTGAAGCTTCAAAGGAGGCTGTGATGCTGAGAAATTTCCTTATGTACTTGGAAGTTGTTCCAAGTGCAAGCGAGCCTATAACACTTTATTATGATAATAGTGGGGTTGTCGCTAACTGTAAAGAGCCAAGAAACCACAAGTGCTCTAAACACATAGAGCGGAAGTATCACATTGTACGAGACAATGTTCATAGAGGGGACGCCGAAGTCATGAAGATCTCAATATTGGAAAACCTTGCTAATCCCTTCACGAAGCCTTCAACGAGTAAAGTCTTTGAGGGACACCTAGAAGGATTATGATTAAAGGATCATGCGCATCTCCTTTAAGTTAAGTTGGAGTTTGTTGGGATTGGTGCCCACAAAGGAGATATTAGACATTGAAATACTTTTGTATTTGATTTTGCTGAAACATTTGTTCGCAATCTTAAGATTAATAGAGCAATCGAATCTGAGTAATGATTGTTTGAATGAATCATGATATCTTATCTTGTGATATAGAGAGTAGTGACTCTGTTTTTCATTCTTGACATCTTATAGAATGTATTGAACAAGACCAGTGATACTCTAAAGTTCGAGATAAAACCGTTTAACTACTCAAAGCTCCAAGATCACATACGAGGGGTATTTTGGTACTTACCTAAATCATGAAGTGAATGCATAATTGATGTGACACCTTATGACATTTGATTTGTCAATGGGAAATGGATAAGTTATAGTTGCATCTGACCCGACGGTTAGTGTCATAACATTGTCATGTTGCGTTATGTGATTCACATGTACGGAATTCTTGTTGAAACAATCCTAATGCATTAGTATCAGAGTACGATTTGTTATGAGAGTGTGAATGAAAAAGGTTTTCCATGTATTCATCGAATAAGAACTTTCTTTGATTAAAACATGTGACATGTAAAGACATCTCACTCTATGTTTTTCTCATTCACAAATAACAAAGGAGTTAGTGAAATAATAACTCGAGGGGTAAAACAGTAATCTTACATTCCCCTTGGTTAGTGATACACATGAAGGGTAATACCGTAAAGTACTCCGTGAATCGTGTGAAGAATTGTTTTGTCACATCAAACGAAAAATATATGCATATGATCAGAGAGAGCCTCGGTATTAGTCCTTTAGTGGAACCGACTAATATTATGAATTAAAAGACGGAAAAGGTTTGTAAACTTTTGTGTCCGATCTTTATTCTAAAGCTTCATTCATTTGGGTCCATAAGGTCTCAATGATAGACACTTGGAAGAGATTAAATGAACAAGAATAATTAATTTACTCATTGAATATAAATTGTGATTTATATCGAGAAAGTTATTTTCTGAGTAACTTAATAAATAATTATTTATTTATTGTTACATTTATTTGTTGAATCATAGAGTATTATTATATTGATAATGATACACTTGAGTAATTCAAATAAATAAAAGAAGAAAATAAATAATTTCTTATTTCATACTTATTTGAAAAGTATGAAATTATTTAATGAAATGTCATTAATAAATGAGAGTTCGTGAAATAATAACTCATGGATAAAATTGTAAGTTTACATTCCTCTAAGTTACTGATACATGTGCAGGGTAATATCGTAAAGTACTCCATGAATTGTGTGAAATTTGTTTTTGTCACATCAAACAGAAAATAAACACATATGAACTTAGAGAGTTTCAATATTACTCTTTTAGTAGAATAAACTAATATTAAGAATTAAAAATCGGAAAAAGTTTGTGAACTTTTCAGTCTGTACTTTATTCTAAAGTTTCGTTGATGTGGGTCCATAAAGTCTCAATGATAGACTCTCGGACGAGATTTAGTGAACTTGAACATTTCATTTTCTCATTGAATGTAAATTGTGATTTGCATGAAGAAAATTATTTTTAAGTAATTGAATAAATAAATTAGTTATTTATTATTACATATGGATAATAATATATTTTGATGATAAATAAAAGATGAAAATAAATATTTTCTTTTTTCTTACTACTTTGAAGAGTATGAAAGTAATTAACGATTTGTCATTAAAACAATGAGATGTTCTAATTTAATTAAATATTATTTTAGAAATAAATCAAATAAATTTGGAACAATATTGGGACATCTTGGCCGGCCACATATAGGGTAGAAGTGGGCTGGATTAGTGTTTAAATGAATTGGCTTTAGTTTGACTGATGAGCCATTATTTGATTTTCACCTTACTTAAGCTCATTCACCCTGAAATAAAAGAAGCACTTAAACTCTCATTTGCCCTAAACACATTTTTGGTGGACTATTTTTATCTCCCAAAGAGAAAAACAATCGGCCAAATTCCCACAGAGAGAAAGAGAGAGAAATTCGATTTCTCCCAAAACCCTTGGTTTATTTCTACAATTCCTTCTCTGTTGTTCACACAAAGAGTCCACCCTCTTGATCTCCCAAAATTCCATCAGTATTATTGTTGAATCTACTTGTGGTTGTTTGACTGATTTTTGGAGTACATGGCCGGTTTCATTGATCCATGATTGAGGACGACTTTTTGTCTTCGTAGACACGTACGTGGAGAGTTTTTGGATTCAGCCTTGCGTGCATGTGGCTGCCTCTCTTCCACCATCTCTCGGCCAAAGTGAGGAAGCCTGACACAGATCAACAACCCACAGGTCCCACGACTGATCCGTTGTTCTCGATCAAATTAAGGAGGTTGACGTAGATCGTGAATCCCGACGAGGCCTTCCGGTGAAAGCAAGCAACACACGAGATTATTATAATCCCATATGTGAGTCTTCTAACGGTTGGATCTGAAATTATATAATTGTTATAGATTTCTAGTGTGTTCAATTTGTTGATTAACATGTTTAGAATAAATTTATTGACATTTTAGAATTTTTAATTTCATGGTTAATTGAACATGTATAAAATATGTTTTAACATGTTAGATCTTTTTACGTGTTTCTGCCATATTTTGATATGTCACGTAATATTATTAATTAATCGTTAATTAATTTCTAATAAATGGTTTTAATTACTAGTATAGAAATTGTTTTACTAGTTTTGGTGGTGGTGTTTTTGTATGATTGTTTATTGCATTGTGAATGTTATGAATGATGTGAATGTATTTTGTGGATGGATCCTCGTAGATATGGCCCTAGAAATTTGTTAATGGTTATCGTCCCGGTTTTATTTTAAATTTTTATATTTTAAATTTGTGAGTACCAATTTTCGAGGACAATATAAATTGTAATATTAGTTAATTGTAATCCGGCGACGAGATGACAAGGAAGACAACACCTCGGGCTTGGCTGCAGGTTGGAGAACGTGTGGGGTCTGACCTGAGACATCCGATGACGCGTCGTAAGGTTCCTTGGCCGGTCCGTCATTGAAGATTAAATAGTTTAATTTTTAATTTTAATTTTCATTTTAGGTTGTATTTAAAAATGGGCCATTAGATGAGTTAAATATTCTACGTTTTTAATTTATTTAATCTCATTGCTAATCATCTCACATGTCATATACGATAAACGCTAACATTACATTAAATTGAAATATGCATCACATATTTTAATTTTTGTATGAGTAGTTATAAAATGTAAACTCATTGAAACAAAAATACAATTTTTACAAAAATTAAGTGGGAGGGTTGTTTATCGTATAAGCAACCCGCGGTCCCCAACATGAGTTTAATTAACTAAATGTGCGATGAACTAAGAGTCACACATAGTGGCCCTACGTTCAATGGGAGTACTTCGGAAGTATTTTGTTAATTAAACTGTTCTGAACTAAGCCTTAAAGAGAAACGATGAAGCGGGGTCTCCACATATTGGTGAACCATTATAAAACTGACTTGATTAAAGGCCCACATGTCGGTTGTACACTTAGACTTATATTTTAAAGTGAGGAGAGGCCGTGCATTAAAAATAAATGACCAAACGTTTATGGTAATTAGTAAGAACTAGAAGTTGTGACTTCTTCGATGGTTCGAACTAAATAGTGATGTGTCACGACTATGAAAGGCGGTTGATTACGGTTTCCCCATAGAAAAAATAATTAACCATTATTGTGCATAATACCATAAATTATTTAACGCTTTCCTCACCATATTAGGATTGTTCATGCATATAATTCGAAATAGTAGCACGTACTAAATTTATTCATTTTATTATTGTTTTCAGCAAAATGTCTTTTAACCCACTACAAACGATGTGAAGTTAAAAAATCCTGGACGGTGAGAATTACGAGACATTTTGTGGGATAATTTTTCAATTGAGATGGAATAATATTTTAAACGAAAGAATAATCAATAATATTAAAACGTATATTTTCTCCTGCTTAGACTACTAAGAGAAATTGATATAGTCTGTAGTCAAAATGGGTAAATTAATATGGATATTTTAAAAATTCATAAAAATTTAATTATTTCAAAGTTGCTTAAAAGGAGAATATTACTTATCGAACCGCTTCGTCTATGTCAAAAAAAGGTGGGACACTTTATTATGCAGCAAACTGTTGTTATTTTAGTGATTTATAATAGCAACGACACAATTAATAAAAAATGCCAAAAAAAAGACATGTTGATAAGAAAAATTCTGATGTCTTAATTCTAGATAATCACTTTTTTTATTGAAAAAGAATATAAGGATATTTTTAATTAAAGGTCTGTGGGAGTACCATTTACTTTTATAATTACAAAGTCATTTATCTAAGTTATTTCGCACGAAAAAGAAGAAGAGAACAGGGGTTTCACTGCATTTCAAATACTAAGACTCACTAATAGGATACGAAAACTTTCTTCACATTTGGAATTGCACAGAAAATATTTTTTTATCTCATAGACGCCTTTGTAAAATTTTGGGAATACGCCAAATGATGCTGTCTTATTTGTCAAAGAAAAATAGAATACGTTATAAAGAATTAATTAATCACTTAAATATTTGCGAATCAAAAACGCGTTAATTTAAGTTTGAAGGATCTTTTTAATTTATTTAGTAGATCTTGAATTTTAATAAACTTTTTTAACTTTCAATAACAAATCTGCTACAAGATAGTCTAAAGTAAATTTTTACTATCGTTTCTATTGATTATCATACATTAATTACTTTAACATAATGCAGTATTAAACAAAAACAAGTGCATGAGTAGAAACACCAAGATACACAAAGGATTTGTGATGAGGATTATGTAAAAAAATAAGAATATTTTCACATAATGTACGACGAATATTATTTAGGGCTTTAAGTTAGTAGAAATGATTAAATGGAACTCTCTAGAATTCCGATCCATAGTATGCTTCTCTTCGTCGATTAAATCAGTGACTATAGGAAACAAAATAATCCTTTATTTTTATTTTGGAAATTAACTTTTCGCATAAGCAGAAAGAAGACATAGAAACGACAAAAAAAGAGAAAAAACAAATACAATTATAGTAAAAAAATTGCTTTTTTTCTTTTTTTATACTTTTATTCGTTCTTGATTCATAGTTCTATAGATAGAATTAATATCAGAATTTATGAAATAAATTATAATTGTTTCGTTTGTAAAAAGGAGGGGTTTTAAATATCTTTATAACGAGTATTTGATAGAAGAATTAAGTTATTACTCAACAAATAAAATTTCAAAAGCTTTTTAAGGTAATTAAAAATAAAGCAACTTTTTAAAGTATAATAAACAGAATTCAAGTGGTCTAATTCGAGATCGTACAATTTTTATTTTTATTTTACACATCTTAAAAAGATTTCAAAAGAAAAGTTACTTGACTCGATCTTTAGATTTATTAAAAGTCTGCCAGGATCCGTATGCAGTGAAAATCTCATGTATGGTTCTGGGGATGGAATTTGTGGCGTCAACCTATATGATTTTTTTTTTTTTTTTAATTTCTTCTAGCAGAATGTGAAAGATTACCTTTTGATTTACCATAAGCAACAGAAGAATTAGTAGCGGGTTATCAAACCAAATATTAAGGTATCAAATTTGGTTTACTTTATGTTTCTTCTAATTTAAACCTATTAGTTTCTTCATTATTTGTAACAGTTTTTTATTTAGGAGGCTGGACTATCTCTATTCCGCACATATTTATTTATGAGTTTTTTGAAATAAATAAACCATACGGTTTTTTTGAATCAACAATTGATATCTTTATTACATTAGCTAAAACTTATTTGTTCTTGTTCATTTCTATCACAACAAGGGGGACTTTACCTAGGATAAGAATGGACCAGCTGTTGAATGTTGGATGGAAATTTCTTTTACCTATTTCTCTGGGTAATCTATTATCAACAACCTCTTCTCAACTATTTTCACTGTAAAAGGCTAATATATATTATATTCACAAATTGGATCAAACAAGAGAAATAAATAAAAATTATATATATACACAATATGTTCCCTATGGTAACTGGGTTCATAAATTATGGGCAACAAATAATGCGTGCTACGAGGTATATTGGTCAAAGTTTTATGATTACCTTATCCATGTAAATCGTTTACCCATAGCTATTCAATATGCGTATGAAAAAGTAATAACCGCGAATCCATTTTGAATTTGAGAAATGTATTGCTTGTGAAGTATGTGTTCGTGTATGTCCTATAGATCTACCCGCCATTGATTGGAAATTGGAAACTCGTATTTGTAAGAAACGATTATATAATTACAGTATTGATTTTGGAATATGTATATTTTGTGGTAACTGGGTTGAGTATTGTCCAACAAACTATTTAGCAATGACTACAGAATATGAACTTTCTACTTATGATCGTCACGAATTGAATTACAATCAAATAGCGTTGGGTCGTTTACCAATCGTAATAATTTTTTAATATACAATTAGAATTTTTTTTGAATTCGACTTAATTAAAAGATAGGCAAATCCTTGATAAATGAATATTTAGGAATTACTAAGATTTAAAGAATTTAAAGAAGTTTGTTTTTCTGTTTTGTTTGGTCTCAATAACTATAAATACTTACAGTTTATGTGACGATCCTACTTTTCAGACCGTCATTTTTATTTTAATTCTTTAATTTAAAAAAACGGAGATATTTCTTTTTAAATATCCTTCATTTGCATATAAAGTTTAAACCTAAAATAAAAACAACTTTGAAAATAGTTTTTCACATATTAAATCATACAAAATTTAAGTAAAAGAAAATATCAAAATATGTAGTTGAGAGTAATCAGAAAACCAAAAACATGAAATTCAACCCAATCTTTTAAAATTAAATAAGCTACTGAAAATATAAGTCTTAAGCAGTAAATATCTTAAATCAAATACTTAAAATGCGTAGCGGAATTCTTTTAATAAAAAAGTGAGCGGAAACCACAACTTCACCCTTTAGGCATCGAGTGCCGCTGATCCACCCTACTCACATGCTCATTTAATGTTTACCTACAACACGGACATATATAACAAGTGAGCTAACACTCAGCGAGAATAACTATAACTCACAAAATAAAGTGATGCACATGGATGAATAGATTATTAATATTTTGAATTAAAATCGTTACATAAGATATCTTACCATAATGTTTACATACCTTTTAATTCGGAATCCCCTAAACTAGTCGTACCAATTTCAGTGTACACTTTGTAAACGAACTACGGGGCTGCAACCTCTCATAGTTCGCACCATCATACATATAATTATATGAAAACCCATAGTATATTGGAATGAATTTTTAGTATTCGTTCACATTATTCACACATATAATTATATGAAAACCCATAGTATATTGGAATGAATTTTTAGTATTCGTTCACATTATTCACACATGTACCAAATATATTCTCTTCATGTACTCCTTTTTCTCTATATATATATACCTATGTATAATGCACAAAATGTACTACGGATACCAAGAAAAGAAGATCATAACAAATTACATATTACATTTTTTTTCTTCCTGTGTAAACTATAGTAACAAACTTTATTTACTATCAATAATTACATACACGTGCGCGCGCGCGTATATATATATATATATGTATAGAATAGTTCATTGAACAATTAGAGAGTAAAATAATTGCTTAGCAAAAATGCAGATGTAGAATATATACATACACACAAATTTTATATAAAAATTTATTTTATGAATACGTATTCTCTTTTAATTACTTTCGAAAGAATAACGTATTAATATTGGTCTGCATATAAACTGATTATTAAGAAAAACATACGTCACTCTTAATTTAAGGTAGACTAAAATTTTGGAGTTTCACAGGTTATACGTTGGTAAAAATTTCTAAGAATTGCGTCTTAATTTGGTTAATTTGGATTAAAAATTAATTAATATTTGTGACATTTTTGAGGAATTGGTAAATGTTCCAAATAAATCCGTACTAGTCACTAATAATCCCGTTAGATAGGAAAAATTAGTTGTCATCCCTTTTTCTGAAGAATCAGACAGTCTTAAAATTTCATCTACTAATAAGGTTAGCAAATGAGTTGTAATTACAATTGAAACGACTGGAAATTATATATGTGTAAATATATGCTCTAAATTTGAAAATATCATAACAAAGTAAAAAAAAAGAGGGGATTTCAATTCAATTCCAATAATAGGATAGTTGAATTAAACTCGGTAGTTGAACTTAGTATAGGACTTCTGTAGAAGATGACATGCCACCACTCGGACTCGAACCGTGATGCTCTAGAACTGCTTCCTAAGAGCAGCGTGTCTACCGATTTCACCATAGCGGCTTGTTCAAAATCATAATAACTCATTTTTTTATGCAATTGTCGAGAGAGAAGTAGTCAATTCAATGCAATATAGGTGTATTGATTTATCTTTGCGTTAAAACATAGCTTATAACATTAGCGTATTCATCCTAAAATCACTTAAAAAATTAGAGTCTTTTCTTCTTTTAATATCGACGGGGATTCTTATTTTCCCCATCGATATTAAAAACGATAAAACATATTAAAAAAAAGTTAAATCTCATGTTTATTCATTATTTCAAAGAACCTATAAATTTTTAATTATAAACCAAACCTAATTAATCTTTGTTATTGATCGGGTCAAAACATTATAAAATATTTACTTTTCTTTTTAGTTCTATTAAAAAAATAAAATTTATAAACACTTTTATAAGTTATTTTTAATTAATTAGAAACAAAAAAGACTTACTCCTTTTGAAATAAAAGCAACTCAGGTTTTTATAATCTTTTATTATTTTTTTGTTGCATAAAAAAAAAACTTTTGAAATTCCTTGTAGAAGGAGATTTGCCTAATGAAGAAGCTCTAGATGCTGCCCAATATCCTTTATTTTGTCAAAAAAATTTTCGAATACGTATTTTTAGAACGAAACTTCCATTAAAAAAAGTTTTAAATTGGTGAATGTCAAAGACATTTATTATCTATTGTTCAAAAAAATTAATTGTTTTTACTTTTTCTTATTTGGTTATCTATTTATTTATACCCTTATTTATTTATAGTCTGTATACCCCAATTTAGTAAAAAAAAAAACACTGAATACCCTTATTTATATCTCTCTAAAACTTATTTGTGTTGTCGTACATCTATTTATTATTTATACGGGTAATAAAATTATTAAAAGTGTAAGCCCTCGTACCGTATTAATTCCAAAGTTAATAGGCAAGGGTCCCACAAAGAGTACATTAAATTTAACAATGTACAAAAGACCTGTACTTAATCTATTAACACTAGGAAAAAAAGGTCTTTAGAAGCGACACAAGTCGCTTCTAAAAGTCTAAAAGTCGATTCGAAATGACTTTTAGATGCGACATTAGAAGCGACTTTGTCGCTTCTAAATGTATTTTAAGCCTTGAAATTAGAAGCGACAAGTCGCCCCTAAAGTCGCTTCTAAGGGTCCAAAAAATTTATTAAAAAAGGGTGGAAAAATTTGGCGGGTAACGTTTAGAAGCGACAATGTATTACCCTCCATACTTAGAAGCGACATTGTTGCTTCTAAAAGTTGAAATAATATTTTTTTTTAGATTTTATCTAATTTAATTGCATTAGAAGCGACATTAGAAGCGACCAGTCGGTTCTAATGCCCAAACATACTGAAGTATTTGGGATGGAGGGTGCGAGCCAATATTTGTCGGCTTTAGAAGCGACTTGTCACTTCAAATGGTCAAAACTTTAATTTTTTCGGGAAAAATAAGGGTGTTTAGGTTAGAAGCATGTAAAAAGTCGCTTCTAATTAGAAGCGACTAGTCGCTTCTAATGCCACCCGTCGCTTCTAAAGGTCATTTTTGTAGTAGTGTAAGTTTATAAAAGATATGTTATTAATTCCTCCTTTTAATTTTGGGGAAGACCTAGACTCGAATATTTTGGTTTGAAGATCCAAGCCTTTACTAAAAAATGAAATGACTTGTCTAAAATAATCAACTACATTCCAAAAATATATTGGTTAATGAATCTGAATCAGCCAACAAAATAAAATAACTTTTTGGTAAAAATTATAGATTTTTATGATTCAGGTCAAAAACTTTTTTAATTATTTTGGTGTAATTGTTTATCCTTGTGCAATAGATAATAGATATATAAATTAGTGTAATAATACGTACAAAACATTCTGTCTATAAAATTATATAATTTTTTTATCAACCGAACCCTTTAATATTTATACAAAATCTAAGTGCCGGTAAATCATATACAATTAGATTAAGATATAATTTTTTTAATATGCAATATATATATATATATATATCAATATTCATGGATTTTACCTTTTATTTCCCAGTTCCTATATTAATAGGAACTGGACTTTTACTTTTTCCCATGGCAACAAAAGGTTTTCGCCGTATGTGAGTTTTTCCAAGTATTGTATTCTTAAGTATACTTTTGATTTTTTTCAACCTATCTGACTATTTAACAAGTTAATAAACCCACTATATATCTATCCATATGGTCTTGGACTATCAATAGTGATTTTTCTTTAGAATTTGGTTCTTTAATTGACTCGCTTACTTCTATTATGTTAATATTAATAACTACTGTAGGAAGTCTGGTTATTATTTATAGTGATTATTATATGTCTCATGATGACGGGTATTTGAGGATTTTCGCTTATATGAATCTTTTCAATATCTCCATGATAATATTAGTTATTAGTTGTAATATGATACATTTCTTTATTGGGAATTCGTTGGAATGTGTTCTTATCTATTAATAGGGTTTTGGTTAACCCGGTCTACTGTAGCGAATGCTTGTCAAAAAGCATTTGTGACTAATCGTGTCGAAAGATTTTTGTTTATTATTATCAATTTTAGGCTTATATTGGATAGCGGACAGTTTAGAATTTAGAGATTTATTTGAAATATTCAATAAATTGGTTTATAAAATGAAGTTAATCTTTTATTTTCTACTTTGTGCGCCTTTCTATTATTTGCGGGTGCGATCGCAGAATTTGCTCAATGTCCATTTTATGTATGATTACCCGATGCCATGCAAGGTCCCACTCCTATTTCAGCTCTTATACATGCTGCTACTATGGTAGTAGCTGGTATTTTTCTTGTCGTCCGACTTCCACCTATCTTAATAGTTTTACCTTATATAATGAATATAATAGCATAAATCGGTATAATCACCTTACTTTTAGGGGCCACTTTAGGTTTTGCTTAAAAAGATATTAAGAGGGGTTTAGCATATTCCACAATGTCTTAGTGGGACTATATGATGTTGGCTCTTGGTATGAGTTCTTATCAACCAGCTTTGTTTCATTTGATCACTCATAATTATTCCAAAGCATTACTATTTTTAGGATCCGGATCCATTATTCATTCAATGGAAACTATGTTGGTTATTCTACAGATAAGAGCCAGAATTTGGGTCTTATGGCGAGTAAAAAAAAAAGGTACCAATTACAAGAGCATTGTTTTTAGTAGGGATACTTTCTCTTTGCGGTATTCTCCCTCTTGGCTGTTTTTGGTCCAAAAATGAAATTCTTAATGATAGTTGGTTGTATTCACCATTTTTTGTTTGCAATAATTGCTTGTTCTACCGCCGGATTAACCGTATTTTATATGCTTCGGATATATTTATGTACGTTTGAGGGCCATTCAAATTTTATTTTCAAACTTATAGTGTTTAAAAAAATATCGGTTTATTCAACATCCCTTATGGGGTAGAGAAGTATAAGGGGCAATTAAAACCAATTTTCCCTTATTACCTTTCTTAACAAAGAAATATGAAAAAAAAAATATTCTTAATGATAATACAAGCAGTATGACAACATCTTTATGCTCTATTCCCAATTTCGGTACTAAGAAAAATTTTCGGATCCCCTTGAGTTAGATAATACTATGTTATTTCCTATGCTCGTATTAGGTTTATTTACTTTGTTCATTAGAGTAATAGGAATTCCTTTCTTCAATCAATTCATTAAAAAAGGAATCCAAAATTTTAATTTCGTCTATAGGCTTTTTACATCAAAATAAAAAATATTACTAAGTTGGGATTGGTATGAATTTATAACAAATATAACTTTTTCATTGAGTATAGCTTCTTGCGGAATATTGATAACTTCTTTTGTATATAAGCCCGTTTATTCATCTTTATAAAATTTAGATTTATTTAATTCACTTGATAAATTTTTTTCTAATAAACTTCATATTTTTGCTGATAAAACAATATATGTGAAATATGCTGGACACAAATCTGATACTTTTGAAATGTTCAAAGAATATCGGTCTTTGGTTGAGAAGCAAAGAGAGAAACAAATCAAAACCCTTCGACCAGATCGAGGCGGAGAGTACTTGTCTGATGAGTTCGAAGATCTTCTTAAAGAAGAAAGCATCCATTCTTAGCTTACAACACCTGGCACTCCACAACAAAATGGTGTGTCAAAGAGAAGAAATCGAACTCTACTAGATATGGTGAGATCGATGATGAGTTACTCATCTCTTCTCGATTCGTTCCAGAGATATGCCTTAGAAACGGCAGCTCATATTCTGAACCAGGTTCCGTCAAAAACGGTTCCCGAGACTCCCTACGAGAGATGGTGTGGTAAGAAATCTGCTCTAAACCACATCAAAATCTGGGGTTGTTCAGCAAACGTGTTGAGACAAAAGACTAGCAAGGTGGTTAGTCGTTCAGAATTATGCCTTTTCATAGGATATCCCAAAGAAACAAAAGGGTACAGATTCTATAGTCCTATTGACAAGAAAATGTTCGTTAGCACGAACACAAGGTTTCTTGAAGAGGATTACATGAAGAATACTGTACCGAGAGGCAAACTTGTGGTGAAGGAGATGTTGGGTGAAGTAGATGGTACATCACAAGATAGGACGAGTCCTACACCAATATTAGAAGAACCACATTTGGAACCTGAGCCTCCTACGATTCGTCGCAGTAAAAGGATTGTGCGACAACCTGAGCGATTGATGTACATCCAGGAGGCCTTTGCTGCAGTCGCATACAAGGAGGAAGATGATCCAATATCATTTTCCTAGCGATGCAGAGTTCTGAAGCAAACCTATGGAAAGAAGCCATGAACGTTGAAATGCATTCGATGTATGTCAACGAGGTCTGGAAACTTGTAGATTTACCCGAAGGCATGAAGCCTGTTGAATGTAAATGGATCCACAAGAAGAAAAGAGGACTGGAAGGAAATGTTGAGACATCTGGCGAAGGGGTTCACACAAAATGAAGGTATCTACTATGAAGATACCTTCTCGCTCGTTGCGATGCTAAAGTCCACTCGTACTCTTTTATTCATTGCTGCAGCCCTAGATTATGAAATCTGGCAGATGGATGTCAAGACTGCATTTCTAAATGAAAATCTTGACAAGCTCATTTACATGGCTCAACCAGACGGGTTCATGGAGAAAGTGTTGGCAGAGATGCCCACAAGAAGATTGTTTATTTACATATTGATGTAATATATAAATCTTTGTAAAGTCCTTATTAAAAGATTGTTTATTTACATATTGATGTAATATATAAATCTTTGTAATTTGCTGATTAAATTAATAAAAGTTGAAACGTTCATTCATTCCCTTTTAGTTTGATTGAAGATTTATGATATTCAATAGTCTTATAGTCCTTAATCAAACCTAACAATGTATGAAGAGACAAATGTAGATTTGCGTGAACAAACTCTTCATGGTTTGACTAAAATGATATATTCGCAATCTAAAGATCAACGGACTATTGATCCCAGTATGATTGTTGGAAGAATCTAGGATTTCTGGTTACGAGGCATATAGAGTTAGGAACTCTGTAGTTCTTCCAGTGTATCTTTCGAAGATACTGAATTGACAAGTGCACCTTTAGAGACAATAGAAGAACAAACCATTTAACATCTTCTATCTCAAGGTCACTACGTATGAATCGCATCATGCTTACCTAAATCCTGAAATGAGACATGTCATTTCATAGCATTAATACTCTCATTTGAGAAAGTCAAATTCTAGGTCCAATGTGTGATATTGACAAGGCCTTTTGGTGAGATATTAAGTTATGAAGATGACATGAACCAACTTTGTGAAGTTCTCATAAATATGAAATTCATGTACAAGATTGCTGAGATGCAATATATATTACCTCATGCTTTATTACTTGTATTGTGAATAAATGAATTGCGCAATGTCCAAATTTAAGTAGCAACTTTATTTGGATGAAACAATGTGACTTGTTAGCTCCTCGTCAATACATTGTTTCTGACTTATTCACAAGTAACAAAGGAGTTGAGGAAATAACAACTAGAAGGGTAAAATGGTAATTTTGTAAATCTCGCTTAGTTGATGATATTTATGAAGGGTAAACATAGATAACATTCAATGGATCCACTCGATATAATTAAGTTGAATTTGAGTAGAAAATAAATTCATTTGAACCGAGAGATTCTCAGTGTCAACTCTTTAGTGGAGTCAGTTGACATTAAGCTAATACTCGGAAAAGGTTTGTGAACTTTTTAGTCCGAGTATAGAAGCTCAAGCTTTGTTCATTTGGATCCATAAGGTCACTATTACAGGTCATTAGAGTAGGATTGTTAAACTAGAAGCTAAGACAAAATAAGTTCAAATGTTGAACTAGATTTTTTCTCGGAAAATGTCTAAAGGGTATTTTTGTCCACATGGAATGATGTGAATGTCAAAATAGAATTTTGAATATTTTCATTTGATGAAAATATAAATTATTTTCTAAGGCCAAAAAGTCGTTATTTGTGCAATTTTAAGTTTACAATGGGTATTTTAAGAATTGTCTTAAAAGAAATAAGGAAGGATCTAGATGCTCCTCCCCTAGGTAGAGTTCGGCCAAGATAGTGCATCAAAAGGAGAGTTTTATTTCCTTTTTCTTATAAGGATAATTACCCAAAAGAAAAAGGGAAATGAATTTCCTTAAGAAGGAAACAAATGTGCTAAGTGAGGAAACAAATTTCCTCACTAATGCAAGGTGTATGGCTGGCCAAACTAAGAGGGAAAGGGGAAGGGAAAATCAAATATTATGTCATGAATACAATAAACCTTTATAGATTTTTCTTTCACCTATAAATAGAGCCTCACATAGAGATGTGAAGGTTAAGCTTTATTCTTGCTCTCTCCCTCTTTTGGCCGACCCTCTCTCTCTCTCTCTCTCTCTAGAAAATACTCTTCTTATTTTGCACCTAGATCCATACTTGATCTAGAAAATTAGCTTATGATCCAAGAATTGTTCTTGGTTCATATTGTTTAATTGTGACCACACACAAATCCTTCTAAACCTCTATAGACTCTTGTAATTGAAACCTTAGGTTTCTCGAGTTCAAGATTAGGTGTGAAGGTGACGAGCGAGCCAAGGAAGAGGATCTACCTTTCTCAAGACGCGTCAAGATCAAGCTGCAAAGAAAGGTTCGTATTCTAGTAAATAAAATAATGCTTTTAATATATAACATATATACGATTTTTCTAGGTTAGTAAAAAATTGTTTTACTTAAAAAAGAAATTTTTAAATTCCGCCATTAATTTGATTAATGTTAAATTTTTCTTTAACCCTATACCTATTCCAACAGAAAGACCAACAAGACAAGTTTTGTTAGTACCTGAAGTCCATTTATGGGCTAAAGCAAGCATCTAGATTGTGGAATATTAGATTCGACGAGACTGTGAAAGGCTACGGCTTTGATCAGTCATTACATGAGCCATGCGTTTATAAGATGATAAACGATGGAAAAGTTGTCTTCTTAGTCCTATAGGTAGATGACATACTACTCATTGGGAATGATGTGGGAAAGTTATGAGAGGTTAAGATCTGGTTGTCAAAGCAGTTTGAGATGAAGGATCTTCGAGAAGCGCCTTACATTTTGGGGATTCAGATCTTTAGATATCGGAAGAACCGGAAGTTAGCGCTTTATCAAGCATCTTATATTGATAAGATCATGAATCGTTTCAGTATGCAGAACTCCAAGAAAGGACAGCTACCTTTCAGACATGGAGTGCATCTATCTAGTGAGTAGTCTCCGAATACTCCTCAAGAGAAAGAGGACGTGAGACACATTCCCTACGCCTCAGCCATGGGAAATCTCATGTATGCGATGCTTTGCACTAGGCTATATATTTGTTACGCAGTGGGCGTGGTGAGTAGATTCCAATCGAATCCTAGACCCAAGCACTGGGTTGCGGTCAAGCATGTTCTCAAGTATCTCCAGAGAACGAGAAAATATATGCTTGCATACTCAGGTGATGACCTAAATATGACGGGGCATACCGATTCCGACTTTCCATCGGATAAGGATTCTAGGAAATCCACATCAGGGTCTGTGTTCAGCCTGAATGATGGATCTGTGTTCTGGAGGAGTATAAAGAAATCTTGCGTTGCTGACTCGACCATGGAGGCCGAGTATGTGGCAGCTTGCGAAGCTGCGAAGGAGGTGTGGCTGAGGAAATTCCTAATGTACTTGGAAGGAGTTCAAAGTGCAAACGAGCCCATTACACTTTATTGTGATAAACAGTGGGGCCGTTGCTAACTGTAATGAACCAAGAAGTAACAAGCGCTCAAAACACATCAAGCAAAAATATCACCTGGTACGTGACATCGTTCACAAAGGAAACGCTGAAGTCGTGAAGATCTCAACGTTGGACAACCTTGTTGATCCCTTCACGAAGACTTTAACGAGTTAATTCTTCGAGGGACACCTAGAAGGATTAGGACTGAAAGATCATTCGCATCTCCTTTGAGTCCAGTGGAAGTTTATGGGCATTCATGCCCACAAATGAGTTTTTGATATTAAATACTTTTGTATTTGCTTGTTTTGAATTTAAATAAAAATTGAATATCCATTCTTATTTTAAGATTGTGTTTATGCATGAATGTCTATACTCTGAAACTGTCATCAACGAAAGAAGTGCTAAGTACAGACTTGACAACATACCTTCTTATAACTAGTTTACATAATATTTTGCAATCTAAAGATCGATTGGGCAATCGATTCTTAGTAATGATTGTTAGAATGAATTAATCGATATCTTATCTTATGATATGGAGAGTTGTGACTCTGTAATTCATTCTTGATATCTTAATGAAGATATTGAACAAGACTTGTGAAGTTTTGAAGTTTGAGATTAAACCGTTTAATCACTCGAAACCTCAAATTCAAATACGAGGGGTATTTTAGTAATTACCTAAATCCTGAAGTGAGTACTTCTTGTAACACTTTATGACATTTGATTTGTCAATGGGAAATGGCTAAATGAAGTTTCATTGACCCGACGGTTGGTGTCATAATACTGTTTCGTTGAAATATGTGATTCACAAATATGGAATTTGTGTTGAAACAATGCTAGGGTATTAGTATCACATCATGCTCTGTTATGAGAGTGTGAGCGAATAAACCAGGCATGGTATTCATCGAATAAAGAATTCTTTGAAATAAAACATGTGACATATTGAGACATCTCACTTTATGTTTTTCTCGTTCACAATTAACAGAGGGCTTGGTGAAATAATAACTCGTTGGTAAAACGGTAATTTTACATTCCTCTGAGTTAATGATACACACAAAGGGTAATATCGTAAAATACACCTTGGACCGTGTGAAGAATAGTTTTGTCACATCAAACGGAAATATAAACGCATATGAACTTAGAGATGTTCAATATTGGTCCTTTAGTGGAATCGACTAATATTAAGAATTAAAAGTCGGAAAAAGTTTGTGAACTTTTGTGTCCGAGCTTTATTCTTAAGCTTCGTTCATGTGGGTCCATAAGGTCTCAATGATAGACTCTCGGACGAGATTTTGGTGAACAAGAAATGATTGATTTTCTCATTCCACGTAAATTGTGATTTAGGCTAAGAAAATTTTTTTCTAAGTAATTAAATAAATAATTGGTTATTTATTATTACATTTATTTAAGGAACCATATTACGTTTTTATACTTATAATAATTTTATTTGATGATTCAAATAAATAAAAGATGAAAATAAATATTTTCTCGTTTCGTACTACATTGAATAGTATGAAGATATTTTATGACATGTCATTAAATAAATGAGATGTTCTAAATTAATTAAATATCATTTTAGAAATAAATAAAATAAATTTGGGAGATAATTTTGACAATATGGCCGGCCACTTATAAGGTATAAGTGAGTTGGAAAATTGTTTAAATGAATTATAGGGCTTAAGTTTTATTAATGAGCCATTAATTGTTTTTGACCTAACTTAAACTCATTCTTCCTGAATTAAAAGTAAGGCTCTTCTCTCTCTCTTGACCGAGAATTTCACATGCTCATTCTCTCTTCCCCATCCCTCTTGGCCGACTATTTTTCTCTCCCCAAGGAGAATTATACACGGCAAAATCCCAAAGAGAAAAGAGAGAGAGAAATTGTTAAGCCTTTGTTTTATTCTTTCTCCCCTTGTTCCCACAAAAGAGCTCACCCTCTTAGTCTCATATCACCTCATTGAGAATTATCATTGATTCAACTTGTGGTTGTTTGAGTGATATTTTACCCACAGGGCCGGCCACTTTTTGGAGCAACGGAGTAAGGACGGATTTCAGGACATCTTAGACGCGCGTGGGAAGGAGTTTTGGCTGTGCTTGTCGACGCATCACCGGGGCTGATTCTCGCAGATCCGAACCCACTGTAAGTCTCCTAAAAACGAGTTGGATCTGAATATAATAATCATTGTAGGATTGTTAGAAATTTTAGATTACTCATTTGCATGTTTGAATGAATTTATTAATATTTTTAGAAATTTATTGACATGCTAGATTAGATTTAATGACATGGTTATTGAATATGTTTTAAAATGTTTTAACATGTTAATTGAATTATGAATTTCGGCCATATATTGATATGTTTCATAATTAATTAGGTTAATTGTTAACTAAATTCCAACAGTCTGCATATTTATAGACATGTCTATCACCGAGCCTCTCTCCGAGATAGTGCCCAGATCGTAACGCCTTTCATGCGGTCCGGAACTTACCCGACAAGGAATTTCGCTACCTTAGGACCATTATAGTTACGGGGCTTTGGTCGCTGGCTCCCCTGTCATTAGGTCACCAACTTCCTTGACCTTCCGGCACTACACAGGGGTCAGCCCCCATACATGGTCTTACGACTTTGCGGAGACCTATGTTTTTGGTAAATTGTCGCCCGTGCCTGGTCACTGCGACCCCCTTTATGAAGGGGCACCCCTTCTCCCGAGTTACGGGGCTATTTTGCCGAGTTCCTTAGAGAGAGCTGTCTCACGCCCCTAGGTATTCTCTACCTACCTACCTGTGTCGGTTTTGGGTACAGGTACCCTTTTGTCGAAGGTCGTTCGATCTTTTCCTACGAGTAAGACATCGGTTAAAAAATTAAATAATATAATTAGATAACACATCCTATGTGGCGGAAATATATAATTGAATCTATATATATTAAAACAATTCTAATATGTTTGACAACCTAAGGCATTAAAATTTAATTTTATGTTTAATAAACTATTTTATTAAAACACGTCACTCAACATTTTTAAACATACTAACAACCTATATAAAGAATTTATATAATATTTATCAGTCCAAATCGTTGAGGGAAACTTACAATTGAGATTATAAATAATCCCGACATTGCTCGCTATCGTCGGAATGCCTCACCGAGTCCAAAGCTTGAAAGAGGGCCGCAGGACAGGTCTAGGTACGTCTTCACAAGACTGGAAACCTTCAGTAGGCTTACCGGACAATGACTGGCCGGACTTAGGTTCATCGGATTGGACTCGCCGGATTAGCCTCGCCGGACAGGAAACCAGCGTGCCAGGAAACGTATAAGATCTCATCGGACTGGGAACCTGTTCGCCGGACTGAGGATCTCGCAGGACTAGAGGCTGGTCACCGGACAGGGAACTCCTGGTCGTACTGGAGGCTGGTCGCCGGACAGGGAACTCCTGGTCGGACTAGGGCTGTACACCGGACAAGACACTCCTCGCCGGACAGGACGCCTTCGCAGGGGACGTCGCCGGACAGGATGCGCCAGGAGCCTTCTCGCCGGACTGGACACCTTTGCCGGACAGGGATGCAGGAACGAGATCTTGGCCGGTTTAAAACCTTTTTAAAAACTATTTTTAAACAAAAATTCCAGAACAATATTAACAAACACCACGAGTTTAGAACCAACAATATAACACAAGGAATATGTTGAGATATAGAGGGTGGGCTCTCATGAACTTTTGTGAATAAATCAAGAGATCAAGGAAAACAATTTTCTTCTCTTATCTTTCTAGGAATTCGACCGAGTGATCAAGGGGGAGAGAGATACACAGTGTTGGCCGAATGAATTAGGTTAGGTTTCGTGTAATTAGGGTTTTCAAGCCTTTTATAAATAGCTTTAAAATGAGTTTAAGCTAGGTCAAACCCATGACCCTAATCACTTAAATAATTCGGGCAAAATCTCTACTCCTACTTGTCCAAACTCATTTATTTAATTCCCAAATATTTTTTATTTATTTCTAAAATTAATTTAGAACTCTCATTTTATTTAATGACATTTCATTAAAATAATTTAATACTTATCAAATAAGTACAAAAAAAGAAATTGTTTATTTTCTTCTTTTATTAAATTGAATTACTCAAGTGTATAATTGTCAACATAATAATCCTCTATGATTCAATAAACAAAATAAATAACTAATTATTTATTAAGTTATGAAGAAAATAACTTTCTCGATATAAATCACAATCTATATTGAATGAGTAAATTAACAATTCTAGTTCATTTAATCTCTTCAAAGTGTCTATCATTGAGACCTCATGGACCCACACGAACGAAGCTTTAGAATAAAGATCGGACACAAAAGTTCACAAATTTTTTCCGTCTTTTAATTCTTAATATTGGTCGATTCCACTAAAGGACCAATACTGACAATCTCTGTTCGCATGCGTATATTTTATGTTTGATGTGACAAAATAATTCTGCACACGATCCACAACATACTTTACGATATTACTCTTCATGTGTATCAATAACTAAGAGGAATGTAAAATTACTGTTTTACCCCTTAAGTTATTATTTCACTAACTCATTTGTTTTTTGTGAATGAAAAAAACATAAAGTGCGATGTCTTTACATGTCACATGTTTAAATCAAAGATTATTCTTATTCAATGAATACCTGGCCAGGTTTATTCATTCACACTCTCATAACAAAGCATAGTGTGAGACTATTGCATTTGGATTGTTTCAACATGAATTCCATATCTGTGAATCATATAACCCAATATCATATCCTTGTGACAGCAACCATCGGGTCAGATGAAACTAAAACTTAGTCATTGCCCATTGACAAATCAAATGTCACAAAGTATAATATCAATTATATATTAAGTTCAGGATTAAGGTAAGTACAAAAATACCCCTCGTATGTGATCTTCAAGCTTCGAGTGTTTAAACAGTTTTATCTCGAACTTCTAAGTATCACTGGTCTTTTTCAATATCTTTTTATAAGATATCAATGATGAATCATATAGTCACAAATCTCTATATCACAATATTAGATATCATGATTCATTCTAACAATCAATATTTATATTCGATTGCTCTATCGATCTTAAGATTGCGAACAAATGTTTAAACTAGTCACATGGGGCTATCTTGTCAAGTCTATACTTAGCACCTCTTTCCTTGATGACATTTTCAGAGCGTAGCATTCATACATAAACACAAACATAATAAATAATGAATATTTATTAATATCAATGTATCAGCAAAATCAAATACAAAAAGTTTTTTAATGTCTAATATCTCCTTTGTGGGCACTAATCCCAACAAACTCCCACTCGACTCAAAGGAGATGTGACTGATCCTTTAGTCCCAATCCTTCTAGGTGTCCCTCGAAACTTTACTCGTTAAAGGCTTAGTGAAGGAATCAGCAAGGTTTTCTAACGTTGAGATCTTCATGACTTCAGCATCCCCTCTGTGAACGATGTCTCGAACCAGGTGATACTTCCGCTCTATGTGTTTTTGTGACTTCTTGGCTCCTTACAATTAGCGACTGCCCCACTATTATCACAATAAAGTGTAATAGGCTCGCTTGCACGTGGAACAATTTCCAAGTACATAAGGAATTTCCTCAGCCACATAGCCTCCTCCGCAACTTCACAAGCTGCCACATACTCGGCTTCCATGGTCGAGTCAGCAACACAAGATTGCTTGATACTTCTCCATACCACGGATCCACCATTCAGGGTGAACACAGACCCTAATGTGGACTTCCTGGAATCCTTATCCGCCTGAAAGTCGGAGTCGGTACATCCCGTCATATTCAAGTCACCACCTGAGTATGCAAGCATGTAGTTTCCCGTTCTCCGAAGATACTTGAGAACATGCTTGATAGCAACCCCGTGCTCGGGTCCAGGGTTTAACTGAAACCTACTCACCACGCCCACTGCGTAGCAAATATCTGGCCTCAAGCAAAACATGGCATACATGAGACTTCCTACGGCTGAAGCGTAAGGAATGTGTCTCATGTCCTCAACCTCTTGAGGAGTTTTAGGAGACTGCTCATTTGAGAGATGCACTCCATGTCTGAAAGGCAGCTGCCCTTTCTTGGAGTCTTGCATACTGAAGCGATCCATGATCTTATCAATAAAAGATTCTTGGGAGAGCGCTAATTTTTGGTTCTTCCGATCTCTGAAGATCTGAATACCCAAAATATAAGCTGCCTCTCCTAGATCCTTCATCTCAAATTTCTTTGACAGCCCAATCTTAAGCTCTGATAACCTAGTCACAAGGGGCTATCTTGTCAAGTCTATACTTAGCATCCCTTTTGTTGATGACAGTTTCAGAGCGTAGCACTCATACATAAACACAAACATAATAAAGAATGAATATTTATTAATATCAATGTATCATAAAAATCAAATACAAAAAGTATTTCAATGTCTAATATCTCCTTCGTGGACACTAATCTCAACAAATACTTCAGCGTCGTAGCGCCTTGGTACTCAAACGTTGGCTCGAGGCATTTTCTCTACCCCTTCGTACCCTGAAAAAATAGGGGCACCTTGCGTCCTTGAACTGATAACCATCTTTCGGCTAACTTAGCCTCCTCCATCCCTCGGGACCAACAAGGGGTAGTACATCAATATTCACCTATTGTCCATCGACTACACCTTTCGGCCTGATCTTAGGCCCTGCCTCACCCTCCGTGGACGAATCTTGCAGAGGAACCCTTAGTTTTTTGGGGCACTGGATTCTCACCAATGTTTGCATTACTCAAGCCAACATTCTCGCTTCCGCTTTTTCTACCACTACTCGCGCGAGTGCTTCCCTCTAGGCGGAACGCTCCCCTATAGATGCATTTTTACATCCCACAGCTTCGGCAGACCTCCTTTATCACTGAGCGGTCATTTAGGGGCCTTAGCTTGTGATCCAGGTTGTTTCCTTCTCGACGATGAAGCTTATCCCCCATCGTCTCACTGGCTGACCTTGACCCCTGTTATTTTGAGGTCATATTTAGTATTCAGAGTTTGCGTTGATTTGGTACCGCTCCCGGGCCCGCACCAAAATAGTGCTTTACCCCTAGATGTCTAGTCAACTAATGCGCATCAACGCATTTCGGGGAGAACCAACTAGCTCGGGGTTTGAGTGGCATTTCACCCCTAACCATAACTCATTCGCTGATTCTTCAACATCAGTCGGTTCGGACCTCCTGTTAGTTTCACCCAAGCTTCATCCTGCTCATGGATAGATCACCCAGGTTTGGGTCCGAAAACAATGACAATTGCCCTATGAAGACTCGCTTTTGCTGCGGCTCCAGTGGGTTCCCTTAACCAAGCCACTGCATATGAGTCGCCGGCTCATTCTTCAACAGACACGCGCTCAGAGCCCCTGGCTCCTCCCAGTGCTTGGGAGCTTACAGTTTCATGTTTTATTTCATTCCCCGATGGGGGTTCTTTTCACCCTTCCCTCACGGTACTACTTCACTATCGTTCACCCATGAGTATTTAGCCTTGCAAGGTGGTCCTTGCTGATTCACACAGGATTCCACGTGTCCCATGCTACTCGGGTCAGAGCGTAAGCTATTGATACTTTTGGCTACTGGACTCTCTCCATCTAGGGTGTAGTACTCGACCACTTTGCCTAGCAGCACGATGCTTGTATTGCTCCCCCACAACCCTGTTTTTGCGGTTTAGGCTGCTGCCATTTCGCTCGCCGCTACTACGCGAATTGCTTTTGCTTTCTTTTCCTCTGGCTACTAAGATGTTTCAGTTTGCCAGGTTGTATCTTCCCTGCCCATGGATTCAACATCACTTCGAAAGGGTTGACCTATTCGAGAATCTCCGGATCTCCGCTTATTTTCAACACCCCAAAGCATTTTGTCGTTTATTACGCCATTTCTCGTCTCTAGGTGCCTAGGTATCCATCGTAAGCCTTTCCTTAGTTGTAATTCACCCTTTATAAGTCTATGTCATCCCCTAAGGTGCTGCTAAATGTAAGGATCTTATCAACGTCCATGAATGATAAATCATAACATAGGTCGAACTGCCAAATCGTAAAAATTTGGTGCTATCATATAGATATAGCTTTGTATCGGCTAAGTTCATGAGTTGGAGATAAGCGGACTCGAACCGCTAACATCCGCTATAGGGTAAATCACTGCCTCTCAGGCCCCTGACTGATTCTACCATAGAGGCCAACGATAGACAATAACTCCCCCCGAACACAGCTTACAACTTTCATCGTACTGTGCTCTCCAAGGAGCAACTCTTCTAAAAAAAATGATGAGTTGGAATCAAATTCTAACTCAGAATTCTTGTCGTTCAAGAGGATCTAGCTACAGGAGAACCAGGAACGGAGAGCTTTCCCCCCTTTTCCACCCGACTCTTTTCTTTGGTCTTAAGAATGCTGGTTTCTGGTTTTAAGAATGAGTGATTGCCCTTCTCTGACCCTTACTACCCAACCTGAAAGAGGACAACTAAAGTGTTCCACATATTGAACAGAGTTCTATGGTCGGTCTGCGACCCCTAGATACCGAAGGCGTCCTTGGGGTGATCTCATAGTTCCTAGGAGATGGAGACGATGGGGTTGGTCTATGGATTTTCCTTCCTTTTGCCGCATTTCGCTCAAAGGGTTAAAGGGAGATAGTGCATCAAACTGTTCGCAGGGGAAAACTTGATCCTCTTCTCCAGGGATCCCAGATGAGTGAACCCTAGGAGAGCCACCGACTCCAACTAATGTCCATGTATGATCCATACAAGAGCTGACCAACTTTCCATCCTACCTCTACGTTCTTGACAGCCCTTCTTTGTTTCAGTAGAGTTTTTCAGTGGCATGTTTCGGTCCTCTTCCCCAGTACTTAGAAAAAGTGAGACACCGGTTCAGGTACAAGATACTATCATTACCATTTGGAAAATTAGACACCCAACCCGTAATCGCAACGGCAGAGCTTTACCAACTGATATATCCCCCCGTGTGGAGCATGCATGAAGGAGTCAAACGCTTCTTCTATTTTTATTCTTGGCGCACTGGGCCATCCTGAGCTTGAACTAGAGACCTCGCCCGTGAAGTAAATCATCACACCTACGGTCGAACCAATTTGGAGAGAATCAATAGATTCTTTTTCGGGAGCAATTCATCCTTCCCGAACGCAGCATACAACTCTGCATTGTACTACGCTCTCCAAGTGTGCTTGTTCCTATCTTCTTCCTTACCATGGAAAGTATTTGTGAAATAACCTTGATGAGAAGAAAAAAGAAAGCGTCAAGAGACCCTCCCGGCCCAACCCTAGACACTCTAAGATCCTTTTTCAAACCTGCTCCCATTTCGAGTCAAGAGATAGATAAATTGACACATCCCACTCACTACTACAAAAACTGGATCCCACAACACTTATTTACAATTGTAGAGATCTCCCACAATGGTTATTAAGCGCAGTGGGATCCTGCGTTGTAGAAGCTCCTACAACACTTAGCTAAGCGTTGTGGGAGAATTGATTTCCCACAACGTTTAGTATCCGTTGTGGGAGCTTTGACGTCCCACGACGCTTACTATCCATTGTGGGAATCCCATAATTTCCAAAAAAACATCCGCCGCGGCTATGTACAATCTCCGCTGCGGCGAGATTTCTCACAATGGATATATAAACCGTTGTGTGACATCTCGCCGCAGCAGAGATTGTACACGGCTGCGGTGAGATTTTTTTTTTAATTTTTAAACTTTTTGCCTCATAAGAGTATTTTTTTCGTGGTAGTAGACGACATAAAACCTTTTAAAACAAAAATTAAAATGCAATTCCAATAAAAATACATTATAACCAAAAAAATTCTAATTCAATGTCAACAAAAAAATGTTATAATTCAAACTCACACTAACATTCTAATTAATTCATTATAATCCACACTCACATTAGCATTATAATTCATACACAATCCACATTAACATTAACATACTAATTTATACACAATCCACACTCATACCTAATTTAAAAACAAGGGAGGCCGGATAGAGTGGAGGCGAGAGGCGGAAAAGAGACCCCGAGAGGGAGGGTGGGCGGGGGGGCAGGTGGAGGGCGGGCGAGCGGGCGATAGAGAGGAGGGCGAGCGGGCGAGAGAGAGGGATGGTAGGCGAGAGGGCGAGAGAAAGGGATGGTGGGCGAGAGGGCGAGCGGGATGGTGGGCGAGAGATATGGATGGTTGGCAAGAGAGAGAGAGAGGGATGGTGGGCTAGAGGCTGAGAGAGAGAGGAGAGGAGGTAGAGGACGGAGAGAGAGAGAGAGAGAGAGAGAGAGAGAGAGAGAGAGAGAGAGAGAGAGAGAGAGAGAGAGAGAGAGAGAGAGAGAGCGAGAGAGTAGGACGGAGAGAGAGAGCATGAGAGAAGGAGAAGAAGAATGAATGAAAAATATGAAAAAGGTCAAAATATCATTTTAGGTCGAAATTGTTTTGGGCGGGAACTGAAAACTTCGAAAAAAATCTCATTTTAAACGCTCCCACAACGTTTAAAAACATCCGTTGTGGGACCTCGCCACGGCGATGTACAAATCTCGCTGCGGCGAGATCCCACAACAGATGTTCTTAAACGTTGTAGGAGATTCTCGCCGCAGCCAGGATTCAACTTCGTTACGGCGAAATATTTTTCCAAAAAAAGGGGTGGTCCCTAGAGTAATCTCGCCGCACTGATGAAGAGATTGTGCTGTGGCGGGATCCTCTGGCTGTAGCCAGGATTTAACTTCGCCGTAGAAAAATTTATTTCCAAAAAGAGTGTGGTCCCAAATCTACAAAGCTTATCTTAAACATTGTGGGAACTTCTCGCTGTAGCTAGATTTGTACTTCGGTGTGGGAGAGTTATTATCTGTCAATTTTCTACAATGATTAGCTTAAGCGTTGTGGTAATCAAAGATCCTACAATGTTTATGGATAAACGTTGTGGGAAATCGGTCTTCTCACAATGGTTAAGGAAAAACGTTGTGTGATCTCTGATTCCCACAACGCTTAAGAATAAGCGTTGTGGGAACCCTATTTTCCAAAATGCTTATTATAAGCGTTGTGGGAGACCCTTTGTGGGATCCAACATTTGTAGTAGTGACTAAACTGATCAGGAGGGAGCGTTTGTAGTGACTAAGGGGGTCAAAGACCAAGAAGTGAGTTATTTTATTTACCAGTCAAACATTCTTCTTACGGCTAGATCAAATCTCCTGGCCCCTGAGGAAAGGAAAAATAATTTTAAGTTCCTCCTTTCGATAAAGGCGGTTTTTTCTATTGATTGCAGCTTTCTCCAGACCTCCGGGAAAAGCATGAAAAAAAGGCTCGAATGGTACGATCCCTCCGTCACCCCAGAATGAAAGGGGTGATCTCGTAGTTCTTGGTCTGAGAAGATACGTTGTTAGGTGTTCCATTTTATTTTCCCATTGAGGCTGAACCGAAAATTGTGCTCAAGAGACAGCTGTCCATATACTAATAAGGGATGTATGGATTCTCGAGAAGAGAGGAGCCATAATGGTCCCTCCCGGTCCGCCGGGTCCCACGAGCGAAGAGAAAGTTAGATCTACATTGGATCTCACCTGAATCGCTCTATCTATCCTCTTGAGGAGAAGTTTGGTTGCAAACCGCGATTCGAACAGGAGAAGTACGACGTGCTAATTTTCCTTGGATGATCCACATCTCAGGGTCAAGCGCTGATGAGCACATTGAACTATCCATGTGGCTGAGAGCCCTCAAAGCCTAGGCACAACGACGCAATTATCAGAAGCGTGCTCTACCACTGAGCTAATAGCCCGTCGTGCGGGCCTTCCGCTTGGGGCCTGCTATGCCAAAAGCGAGAGAAACCCCATCCTTCTCTTTCCTTTTTTACACCCCCATGTCACTCCCGTGTGGCAACAGGGGGCATAAAAAAGGGGATCCTATCAACTTGTTCGACCTAGGATAATAAGCTCATGAGCGTAGTCTTACTTCACCGTCGAGAAATGAAAGAAGACTTCCATATCTCCAAGTTTAACTCAGACGTAGCTCGCTTTTTTTGGGTGTCAAGAAGTTTCAAACCAAAATACCCAACAAGCTTTAGCTCTCCCTAATACTGAGGTGATCCAGCTGCACCTTCCAGTAAGGCTACCTTGTTAAGACTTCACTCCAATCACTAGCCCTACCTTCGGCATCCCCTTCCTTGCAGTTAAGTTAAGGACTTCGGGCATGGCCAACTCCCATAGTGTGACAGCCGGTGTGTACAAGTCTCGGGAATGAATTCACCGCCGTATGGCTAACCGGCGAATACTAGTGATTTCGGCTTCATGTAGGCGAGTTGCAGCCTGCAATCCGAACTGAGGATCGCGACCCTTTATCCCGTCCATTGTACCACGTGTGTCGCCCAGGGAATAAGGGGCATGATGACTTGACGTCATCCTCACCTTCCTCCAGCTTATCACCGAAAGTTTGCTCAGGTTACAAACTCAACTGTGGCAACTAAACACGAGGGTTGCGCTCGTTGCGGGACTTAACCCAACACCTTACGGCACGAGCTGACGACAGCCATGCACCACCTGTGTCCGTGTTCCCGAAGGTACTCTTCTCTTTCAAGAGGATTTGCGGCATGTCAAGCCCTAGTAAGGTTCATCGCTTTGCATCGAATTAAACCACATGCTCCACCGCTTGTTTGGGCCCCCGTCAATTCCTTTGAGTTTCATTCTTGCGAACGTACTCCCCAGGCGGGATACTTAACGCATTAGCTACAACACTACATGGTTCGATACGCATAGCGCCTAGTATCCATCGTTTACAGCTAGGACTATTGGGGTATCTAATCTCATTCGCTCTCCTAGCTTTCGTCTCTCAGTGTCAGTATCGGCCCAGCAAAGTGCTTTCGTCATTGGTGTTCTTTCCGATCTCTATGCATTTCACCGCTCCACCGGAAATTCTCTCTGCCCCTACCGTACTCCAACTTGGTAGTTTCCACCACCTGTCCAGGGTTGAGCCCTGGGATTAGACGGCGGACTTAAAAAGCCACCTACAGACGCTTTACGTCCAATCATTCAGGATAACGCTTGCATCCTATATATTACCGTGGATGCTGGCACATAGTTAGCCGATGCTTATTCCCCAGATACTGTCATTGCTTCTTCTTTGGGAAAAGAAGTTCACGACCCATAGGCCCCCTACCTCCACGCAGAATTTTTCCGTCAGGCTTTCGCCCATTGCGGAAACGTCCCCATTGCTACCTCACGTAGAAGTCTTGGCCGTGTCTCAATCCCAGTGTGGCTGATCATCCTCTCGGACTAGCTACTAATCATCGCCTTGTAAGCTATTGCCTCACCAACTAGCTAATCAGATGCTTGTTGGGATTGGTACCCACAAAGGAGATTATTAGACATTTTATTTATTATTTGTAATATTTTGCTGAAACATTAATATTAATAAATAAGCATTCTTTTTCTATAAGTTTGTGTTTATGTATGTATGCTACGCTCTGAAACTGTCATCAACAAAAAGGGTGTTATATACAGATTTGACATGATAACCCCTTGTGACTAGTATAAACCATTTGCTCGCAATCCTAAGAACGATTGAGCATTCAAGTCTAAGTAACGATTGTTTGAATGAATCATTATATCTAATCATGTGATATAAAAAGTTGTAACTCTATCATTTCATTCTTGATATCTTATAGAAGATATTGAACAAGACCTAGTGATTCTATGGAAGCTCGATATAAAACCGTTTAATCTAGAAGCTCCAAGATCACATACGAGGGGTACTTCGATAACTACCTTAATCATGAGGTGAGTGCATAGTCGATGCTACACTTTATAGCATTTGATTTGTCAATGGGCGATGGCCGTGTAATGGTTGCATCTGACCCGACGGTTGGTGACATAATGTTGTAGTGTTGGATTATGTGATTCACAAATATGGAATTTGTGTATACATAATGAAAGTCATTGTATCACACTATGCTTTGTTACGAGATAGTGAATGAATTAATCAGGCCAGCTAATCATTGAATATGAGATTCCTTGATTAAAACATGTGACACGTATTGACGTCTCACTTTATGTTTTTTCTCATTCACAGGTAGCAAACGAGTTAGTGAAATAATAACTCTAGGGGTAAAACGGTAATTTTACATTCCCCGGACTTACTGATACACACGAAGGGTATTTTGGTAAAGTACACTAGGGATCGAGTATAGAAAAGTTTTGTGACTTCAAACGAAAAATATGCACGCATGAACTTAGAGATTTTCAATATTGGTCCTTTAGTGGATTCGACCATTGTTAAGAATTATAAGCCGGAAATAATTTGTGAATTATTGAGTCCGTGCTTTATTCTCAAGCTTCGTTCATGTGGGTCCATAAGGTCTCAATGATGCACATTTAGAAGAGATTAATTGAACGCAATAAATTGATTTACTCATAAAATACAAGTTGTGATTTGTATAGAGAAATTTATTTTCCAAGCGAATTAATGAATAATGTATTATTCATTAATTATTGATTTTGTGAATTAAAGAACGTTATTATTGTGATAATAATTTTCTTGAGAATTCATAATAACAATATTAGAAAATAAAATGTTTCTCGTTTTATGTTATTCGATAACCATGAAACAATTTAATAACAAGTT